>CM042834.1:116620377-119020377 GCA_023653725.1 Bungarus multicinctus | reverse complement strand
CTTGTGGCCTCATTGTATGCTCCTGGTGCATACCATTCCCTTCTAATGGCATCTACTATTGCTTGTATCCCACAATGTCCCTTTGTATGCAACCTGTGGCAAATTATCTGAAGGAGGCGTTGTGGGGCTATTGGCCTTCCATCAGGAACCCTCCAAAAACTGTTCTTAAAGGTTGCACCTAATTTCTTCTCCCATTCCTCTGCCTCCCCATTATCTAAGAAATCTTTGTAAGTTTCATCAGGGGTGGCTGTCAGTGCTGGTGTTACAATATAATGAGGTAATGGTTGTGTTGCTGCCCATTTGGCTGTTGTGTCTGCTTACTGGTTTCCTTTTGTTACTAGTGAGTCATTCTTTTGGTGTGCTTTGCAATGTATGATTGCTATAGTTTTAGGTAATTTAATGGTCTCTAACAGTTGGGCTACCAGGGTAGCATGTGCTATTTGTTGCCCAGCAGAGGTTAGAAATCCCCGTTGTTTCCATATGGTACCTGAGGCGTGGCAAACTCCAAAGGCATATTTTGAATCCGTGTATATGTTTGCAGATTTATTCTTTGTGGCTTCGCAAGCTTTTGTTAAAGCTATGAGTTCAGCCGCTTGGGCGCTATGTGTTGGATGGAGGGGGGATGCCCACAGTATCTCATGCAGTGAGACTACTGCAGCTCCAGATACCCTTTTGTTTTCATGCATGTATGAGGAGCCAGCATCGTGCACTAGGTGGAGACAGTCATGAAGACTTTCAGTGAATTGTTCTGTTGGAAGCAATGTGGCAGGGTTCAGGGTGTTGCATCTTTCAAATGTTATGTTATCTGCAGTAAATAGTTCAGCCTCATATTGTGCCAGTTGCTGCTGGGTAAATGCCTGGGTCTGAGATTTTAGGAGTATTGCAAAGACCTCATGAGGGACCTTTAAAGTTAAGGGTTGTCCCAATACTAGATCTTTAGATTTCTTTGTTATTTCTACAGCGGCTGCCACTGCTCTTAAGCATGGGACTGCACCCTTTGCTAGGGGGTCCAGTGTGGCTGAGTAGTATGCTACAGGTCAATTAGTGTGTCCAAAGGGTTGTGTTAGGATGCCTGAGGCAATGCCTCCCTTTTCATGGATGAAGAGAGTGAAAGGCTTCCTATAGTCAGGGAGCCCAAGGGCAGGGACAGATGCTAGAGTCTGTTTTATTGTCTGAATGGTTTGGTCTAGTGAATGTGACCATTCAATAGGGTCGGGCATGTCCTTTTTTGTCAGGTGTATTAGAGGTTTAACAAGTATCCCAAAGGAGGGAATCCATGGCCTGCAAAACCCTAGGACTCCCAGAAGTGCCCTGACTTGTCATTTAGTTTTTGGTGGCCTTATGTCTAAGATAGTTTGTATGCGGGTGGGTGCCAGTTTTCTTATTCCTGATGCGATGATATACCCTAAGTATGTGACCTCTTGTTTTAAGTATTGTATTTTCCCAGGGGAGGCTTTGTGTCCCCTGTCTGCCAGTTCTCTTAGTAGGGTGCAAGGTGTCTGCTTTACATGCTAGTTCATTTTTAGATGCTACCAACAAATCATCAACATATTGAATTAGGGCTGACTGGTGTGGTAGGAAGATAGTGGAAAGATCAGCCTTAAGAATTTGAGAAAATAAGGTGGGTGACTCAGTGTAGCCTTGAGGCAAGCGAGTCCATGTATATTGTTGGTCTTCCCATGTAAAAGCAAAAAGGTATTGTGATGCCTGGTCTACCAGGATGCTAAAAAAAGCTGAGCATAGGTCTATGACTGAAAAGAATGTGGCAGAGGCCGGGATTTCTGTTATTATGGTTGCTGGGTTGGGTACTATGGGAGCACGTGGGATCACATGCTCATTGACCCATCGTAAATCATGTACAAAACGAAAGATGGGGTTCCCTTCATTATCCATCTTTGCCTTTTTTTACTGGGAAGATGGGGGTGTTGCAGGGGGATGTGCATTTTCTAAGGACCCTTTGTTCCAGATATGCCTTTATTAGTTTTCTTATGAGTAGGACTGCTTCAGCGGAAGTTTTATATTGTGGCACACATGGGGGTGTTCCTCTTTTAACTTGGATGGTGACTGGTGTTGCCCCTTTAAGTAATCCCACCTCTGTGTTATCCCATCCCCATAGGTAGGTTGGTAGAGTCCTTAGGTCTTCATGTAGCTGGTTAGGACGGTCTGTTACCACTAGTAGGCGTTTGGCAGGGATATCAAGAGTTAATCCAGCCTTGTTACAAGTGATTTTTGCTCCTATTTTACATAATACATCTCTTCCCAGGAGGGAAAGAGGAGACTGGGGGCATATAGTAAATGAGTGATTTAGGGAAAAAGGGCCAATTTCTACTTTTATCTCTCTAGTATATTCTACAGGAATTACTATCCCTCCTACCCCCATTATATTGTCCTTAGCCCCTGGTGATATTGCGTTTTTAAAGAGGGGTTCAGTAATGAGTGAAGTTGTTGTCGCCGTGTCTATTAAGCATTCATATGGTTTTCCTTCTATTAGGACTTTTAACATAGGTTCCCCGTCTGAGCCATTCCTTAAAGGGATGGCCAGACCACTGAATGTGGCTCTATATTCTATCTCTTCCTCATCTAGTCACCAATTTCCCTGATTGTTTTCCCTTTCTGATTCCCAATATGATCCCCTAGGGTTCTCTCTGTTCCTTTCTTTTTCCCAATGTGGTCTCCTGGAGTTCTCTCTGTCCCTTTCTGTCTCCCAATGTGGTCTCCTGGAGTTCTCTCTGGGTCTATTTCTGGGGAAGGGGGGTCTGGGGCGGGGGTCCTGGTAGCTATTCCATCGGACTTCCCGCTTGCAGCATCTGCCGGTGTGTCCCTCGCCCCTGCATTTAAAGCAGTATGTGCATTCCGAGGGGGGGCTGTTTTCTCTTTCACACCCTCGGCATGTCCTTGTGTAGGCATGGTTTGCTGCTTTCCCACAATTTATGGCTGCAAAGACTTGCAGATCTTCCTGTCTTTCTATTGTCCTTTTCCTGTCTTTTTCTCTTTCTTTTATTTTCTCTCTCTGATCATAAACAAAATTCGCTATTCTCCGCAGTTCAGATATTTCTAATGATGACCAATTTGACACAATCTTATGAAAGTGATCACGTATGTCGCCAGCTGATTGGTCGACAAAAGCGGAGGAGAGGATCTTCTGATCCTTCTGGCAGCTAAGGTCTAGATGTGCAAATGTTACTGCTGCTTCAGAGAGGCGGATCCAAAACGCATCCGGGTTCTCTGTTTCTCTCTGGGTGATTCTTTGGAATTCTGACCAATTTAAGGGCTTTTTCCCTAACTCTTCTAAGGCTTCTAAAAGGTTTGCCTTTGCATTAGTGTATGTGTCCCAATGGTTGGTGTCATTATAATCCCAATCAGGAAGTTCCTGTGGCCAGGCTACTCGTGCGGCATTTCTTTGCCCTGGCACCCGAATGACTGGCCTCTTAGCTATTTCTTCTGTTTTTTCGAACAGCTTAAACTGTTCATCTTTCGTTAGAAAGACTTGAATCAGTTGGGTCATATCCCCCCAGGCAGGATTATGGCTATCCACTATGGTTTTAAGTGTCCTGATTACTGCTTGGGGGGCGGACCTAAACGAGGGGGTGTCCTTTTTCCAAATTACTAGATCCGATGGTGAGAACGGGACATGTGTTACAATGTATTCTCGCTCACCCCTCTGCCTCCCTTGAACTGGTCTACTTAAAAGAGGGGCCATAATTTTAGTGTCCTCAGCATTTTCCTCATGGGGGGGGGTCTTCCTACCCTTTCCCTTTCCTTTGCCTCTTTAGCTCTGGCTAGTTCCGCCCAGCAATACCAGTAGGGTAGCTGGCTGGGTTTGACTCTAGGTCAAAGGGTCCGTGAATGTTTTTCCCCGAACCGAAAGGTGGTTCGTGCCAGCTGGGAGTGGATCTCCGGGCCCCGTCCGGTGGCTGGGTTAGCTGGAAGTCCCTTCGTGGGTTCAAATTTCCCACCGGGAGAAAATGCCAGAACGGCGCAAGAATCAGATGGAAGCGGCTGATGAAAGCGAGGGTTTTTTACTTCAGGAAGAAGTACACGCAGTGCGGAGAGGCAGCAACGATACAAGTTCCCGGGCTAGCAAACAAATGGTTAGTAGCCAGGTGTTTTTATACCTTTTTTCCCTTTTGTCATTGCTGAGTGCTGTGGTTGTGAAATAAAAAAATCACATGACCATACCAGACTCCAAGATCGCTGTTGATATCTTAGCCGCTGGACGGTCTCCATGGACCTAAACCGTCCTTTAGAGATGGTGATAGACAAGAGCACATCCTGCTGATCCCAGGGACACCCCAAAGTCCCTGGTCGATCCAGGAAAAGGCCTTTTTGCCGGGGGCAGAGAGGCAGCCATTCAAGCTGCTGAAGCTGGGACAGCTCCGGAATGGAAGAGATTGGAAGAAAGTGTGTCAGCTTGGTGAGGTGAACTTTTACTTATTATTTTTTGAAGAGAACACCCTGAAAGAATTAAAGTGGAACTAAAAATGAAGAGAAAAGAGTTTAAGCAGTGAGATTAACTGTCAAAATGAAAGTTTTTTTTCCTTTTCCTTTTTATTGGAATTTTGAACTTGATAAAGCTGTTTAATTTTAAACTGGATTGATACTTTTTAATCTTTCTATTTCTATTTGTGTTTCTCTTTCTTTCTTTTAACAGCCCCTTTGAAAATTGTTTTTTTGATTAAGACTCTTCTGTTGGATTTAAGATTTATTTTTCTCCTTTTTAAAAAAAAAAAAAAAGAGGGGAAAAGACTTTACTTTTTTTTTTTCTTTAGTTCCTGGCTTTAGATTTATGAGGGGGAAGTGTAAGTGAAGGAAAATAAGCAGCACTGCTGCCTAGAGGCTTGGATATATTGTTTTTCTTTCTTTCACCAGTTTGTATTACAATCAAGGACCCTGAGCTTTGCACTGAAAAAGATAGTAAGATGAGCATGGCGGTTTGTTTATACAGGTGCTCAACTGTGAACAGATAGATGGAGTCTGGAGTTGAAGTTGAAAGAAAGAAGATTGAAGTGACCTTGAAAAAAATCTGAGTTGATCTACCAAAGAGTCTTGGATATCTGGCGGCAGAAGCTTGTTTTATATTAGAACTGTTTCTCACTTTTTGCCTCCCTTTCTACTCCCTCTCCCCCACTAGTTGGGTTTTTTTTCCTTAATTGGACTTTGATTTTTTAAACCAGGAACTAGAATGTACACTTTTTATTTGGGGGGGATTTTTTGTTTATCAAGAGGAACATATAGACTATTTTTCCTTTCTCTTTTTCCCTTCCTTTTTGTTTCCTTTTTTTTTTATTTTACATATCAACTAATTGGATTAAGGTATACAAGTGCCTGAAGATTCCCCCCCCCCCTTTTTTTTTTCCCCCTTTGGAGTGGCAACTGTTTGCCTTCGTCTTTTTTTTTTCTGTTTTCCTCTTTTTTTCTTTTTTTTCTCTTTTCTTTTACAGATAAGCACTACAAGATGAGTAGAAAGACAACAGCTCCAGCTTCTTCGATACCAACTCCCTCACCATCTGGAGGACAACAATCTATACAGACAATACTACAACAGGAGAAAGTGAAAGAGAAGGAATTGACATTGCAGATGATTATGCAAGGAATTCAGAAGATTGAGCAAAAAATTGAAAAGACAGGTGAGAAAGTGGAAAATATTTAACAGATGATGATGAAGTATGAAGACAGATTTTAAAAAATTGAAGAAGATATACAAAGAGATAAGAAAATTGAAGATATTGATATTTGATTGAGCGATGTCAAGAAAGGCAGATGTGAACCATTAAGATGGGAAATTGATAAATCAGAATTTTACCTATTTAGATTTCAAAATATAAAAGAAGGAAAAGGTGAAAACCTTGCTGAAATAATGACAGAAATATTGGCAGAAGCACTAGAGATAACCAAAGAGAAGATGATGGATGGAATGGATGAAGTGTTTCACGTCTATACAAGATATGCAACAAGGAATAGACTACCAAGAGAAGTTCACATCAGATTTACTAAGAAGATTATAAAGACACAGATACTCCAGGTGGCGAGAGAGAAAACACTAAAATACAAAGATAAAGAAATTGTGGTGCTGAAACAGATACCAAGAAGAGTAAGAGAAATGAGAAGAGAATATTTATTCCTGACTAAATAATTACTTAAAAGAGGAGTTAATTACAGATGGTTGATGCCAGAAGGCCTTTTGTTCACCTGGCAAAAACAAAGACACAGAATTGATACAGTTGAAAAAGCTGAGCTATTTTACCTAGAATACTTTAGAGGAAAGGAGGAAGAAGTAAGAAAGGAAGAGTCATTAATTGAATTCCAAGAGGAATGTATAACAGTAATTGAAAGAGAAAAAGAAGAAGATGCAGAAGCGTATTACCTGGGCTAAAGAAAAATAGACCTGGTTTGTTGCTCAGTGGTCCAAAGTCCTCTTTTCTGTTGAGAGCAACTTTTGCATCTCATTTGGAAACCAAGGACCCAGAGTCTGGAGGAAAAATGGAGAGGCACACACTGCAAGATGCTTGAAGTCTAGTGTGAAGTTTCCACAGTCTGTGTTGATTTGGGGAGCCATGTCATCTGCTGGTGTTGGTCCACTGTGCTTCATTAAGTCCAGGGTCAATGCAGCAGTCTACCAGGAGATATTGGAGCACTTCATGCTTCCTTCCGCAGATGAGCTTTATGGGGATGCTGACTTCATTTTCCAGCAGGACTTGGCACCTGCCCACACTGCCAAAAGCACCAGAACCTGGTTCAATGACCGTAGGATTACTGTGCTTGATTGGCCAGCAAACCCGCCTGACCTGAACCCCATAGAGAATCTATGGGGCATTGCCAAGAGAAAGATGAGAGACATGAGACCAAACAATGCAGAAGAGCTGAAGGCCGCTATTGAAGCATCCTGGTCTTCCATAACACCTCAGCAGTGCCACAGGCTGATAGCTTCCACGCCACACCGCATTGAGGCAGTAATTGCTGCAAAAGGGGCCCAAACCAAGTACTGAGTACATACTTTTCAAAGGTCCGATATTGTTCTATGTACAATCCTTGTTTTATTGATTGCATGTAATATTCTAATTTTCTGAGATTGTGGATTTGGGGTTTTCATGAGCTGTAAGCCATAATCATCACAATTATGACAAATCACGGCTTGAACTATCTTGCTTTGCATGTAATGAGTCTATCTCATATATTAATTTCACCTTGTAAGTTGCATTACTGAAATAAATGAACTTTTGCGCGATTTTCTAATTTTTCGAGTTTCAACTTTAATTCTATATTTGCACAGATCATTCCATTAGCCCAGTCTATTCATTTTATCTTCTTCAGCATCAGTAAAAGTACAATAAACTTTCTCACATGAGTAGATTTCTCAATGACCAGCTGAGAAGCAAAAATTGTTTTCTGGTTTTACTGATTTTATAGTGTTTTGGTTTTATACCATTTCTGTGAGCCACCAAGAATTTAAGATGAGTAGCTGTGTAAGTCTTATATGGGTACTCTTCATTGATCAACCACCATTGGGACTAGAAACTCCATTGCTGATTATTATTAGGAACTAATAATTGGGGACAATAGGACAGGGAAGATAGGCATGATTGTGTGCTTATGCATGCCCCTTACAGACCTCTTAGGAATGGGGTGAGGTCAACAGAAGTTAGTTTGAGGGTAAAGGAGTGGGGGCTTGAGCAGGTGACAACAGAATCAGGTAGTGAGCTCCAGACATTGACCACTCTGTTGCTGAAATCATACTTCCTGCAATCGAGTTTGGAGGGGTTTATATTTAGTTTATATCTGTTGTGCACTTTAGTATTGTTGTTGTTAAAGCTGAAATATCCATTAACTGGTAAGACATTGCAACATATGATTTTATGTACTATGCTTAAGTCTAATCTTAGTCGGCGTAGTTCAAGGTTGTCTAAGCCAAGAATCTCAAGTCTGGTGCTGTAGGGTATTCTGTTGTTGTGAACAAAGGAATGTAGTACTCTTCTGGTAAAATACTTCTGGACTCACTCAATTGTATTTATGTCAGATATGCAGTGCGGATTCCAGACAGCAGAGCTGAATTCAAGTATTGGTCTAGCAAAGGTTTTGAATGCCCTAGTTAGCAAGACAGTATTACCGGAGGAGAAGCTTCGTAAAATTAAATTTACAACTCTTAAAGCCTTTTTGGTAATACTGTTGCAGTGAGCTTTGGTGCTTAGATAATTCGATATGAGAACTCCAAGGTCCTTGACAAAGTGAAGGTCATCAACAAGGTCATATCCGCCTAGATTGCATTTGCTATCTTTTCTCTTCTTGAAAAGGGGAACAACAACGGCAATCTTCAAATCCTCAAGGACAAGTTCAGTCTTCATACACATATTGAAGAGGTTGCCCACTTGGTTTATAGCTAAGCCACATAATATTTAAAAATGTCTCTAGAGATCAGGGGTGGGATTCTCCTGGTTCAGTACGACAAGCATATGGGCCTGGCTCCTGCTGGCTCCTGCTCTTTCCTGTGCTTTATTTTGTTTTTTTATAGCACAGCTGATTCGCACAGTAGAGCAGTTTGCCACACCTTTTTTATTCACAGGGGCTGCAGTTGAAGGTATTAGAGCTGAAAATGGGCTTTTTTAAATGGGGTGCACACAAAGCAAGTGCTCACCAAACCGGTTGTTACACCAGTTGACTTGTACCACTGCCAGAGAGACAATCTGCACCTTCTGTTTTAACATGTTCAACATTTTCATTTCATTTCTTTTCTGAAACTGATTCAGGGTATTGTGCTGGATGATGGGTCAGATGACACGCAACATGCTGTTATGTTTGGCAGAATTGAGTGGAAACTGAAGTTCATTCCTATTGGCTGAGCCGTCTGACAGCAAGCAATATAAAAGGGAGCTGTCAGACGGCATCAGTTGTTGCTTACTCCTGTCAGCCGATCCACACAGTTTAGCGGCTTCTGCAGCAACAAGTTATTAGTTAATAAAAAAGTTCTTGAGATTGTGGACCTCATCTTTGCCTTCACAAAACTGGCGACAAAGATGGGATCGATGTGGTGAAGGCACACAAGATTCCTGAAGGATTCGAAGCGCTCCGTGAAATTACCTCAGCTGGCTGACGTTCCCGTGTTTCCATCTTACAACAGAGACTTGGTATTCTTACATTAACCGATTCAAGTGTTTCCTAGATGCTGCTGATTTGGCGGACATTTCAAATAACAGGAAAAAGCTTATTTCCTAAGTTTCTGTGGGGTGGCTGTCTTTGACACTACTGCTGCTTTATTGGCGCCACAATCTGTCAGAGAGGTTTCCTGGGAAGCCCTCCAGGAAATCCTTAGTAACCATTATGCCCCCAAGCCCTCTCAAATTGCTAGGCAACATGCTTTTAGGCGGCAGGCGCAAGCGGAAGGGGAGACCATTAGTGTGTATATGGCTGCCCTCTGAACAGCGGCGTTGCTATGCAATTTCAAAGAGCTTGATGACATGCTGCTCGACCAATTGGTTTGTGGAGTGAGAGACCTCAGACTTCACAGACGTCTATTGTCAAAGGGTGACCTCACTTTAAAGATGGCCATAGAAGAGGCTCAAGCCGCAGAGATGTCCCAGTCTCTCTGCGGCTGAGATCCAAGGCGCGACTAGCAGTCCCGTGGCAAAACCAAACGCCACTGTACATTTTGAAGAGTTTATCCCTGAGGAATTTTTAGATTATGGCGAAGACATTAATCGCCTCACAAATCACCAACAACTTCCACAGCAAAGAGGCTGGAACCCAGGAAACAAACCACAGCAGCACAGGTAATTTGGTGAAGTTGCAAGGGTAATCATTTAAGACCTGCCTGCAGATTTAGGAATGTTATCTGTTTAAACTGCCAGCTCATGGGCCATATAGCTAGGGTCTGCAAATCTGGAAAAAAAATGTCACAAGCGCAGCCTCAGCCTCAAGTTAGGTACCAGACACAAAGAGATGAGTGTTTTACTGTTACCAGAGCATCTCCCACTGAATCTCTAAACAATTTATCACAACAGTTATGCATTAATAAAATTCATGTAAACATCTCATTAAAAGGTAAAGAGTGCCCAATGGAGATAGACACCGGCTTGTCCCTTTCCATACTTTTCTGGAGCACCCTGAAGAGACTGATTCTAACTATCTCCCAGAAGCGACTGCAACCTTGTAATCTATCTATCAAAGACTATCAATGGCGGAACATACCAGTCATAGGGACAGGCAAGTTTGCAATTAATTTCCAAGAGTTCAAGGGATGTTTACCCCTTACTATTGTAGAAGGCTCCTTACCTAGTTTGCTAGGGTTAGATTGGTTTGACGCTTTGGGTCTTAAAGTGACTGGAATACACTGCACTCAAAACCAGGACATTGAGTCACTGTTAACTGAGTTTAAAGATGTTTTCAACAAAGAGTTAGGTCAATATTTGGACTCCCCAATTTCATTTGCATTAGACCCAGCAATAACACCAATCAGATTGAAGCCCAGACATGTCCTTTTTGCCTTAAAACCAAAAGTGGATAAAGAGCTATATCCAAAGGGGTCCTGGAGCCTGTAGATTATGCACTATGGGAACCCCTATAGTGAGCCCAATTAAACATTGATGGCTCTATCAGATTATGCTCAGACTATAAGAGCACATTGAATAAGGCCTTGCGCACTAACGCATACCCTGCGCCTGTAATTCAACATCTCCTACATGCAATGGAAAAGGGCTCCATCTTTGCTAAGCTTGACATGGCCCAAGCTTATCAACAGCTGCCTGTCAATGAAACAACTGCTATGGCCCAAACCATTGTGACGTGCAAGGGTGCGTTCAAATGTAAACAGATGCAGTTTGGGGTCTGTGGCTCCTGACATATTCCAATGCCTTATGGAACGTTTGCTGCAGGGCATCCCTGAGGTTATACCCTAATTTGACGATGTCATTATTTCAGTAAGAAGCAAACAGGACCTTCTGGCACACATTAGACAGGTCCTACATGTTTCCAGACCTCAGGACTCAAATTAAAAAGGGACAAATGCAAATTCGTTGTTTCCCAAGTAGACTTTCTGGGCTACTGCATTGATGCACAGGGGATTCACTCTACAGAATCTAAAGTTAAATCCATTAAGGAAGCACCAGTTGCAAAGAACAAAAAAGAACTACAAGCCTTTTTAGGGCTCCTAAATTTCTATGCCTCGTTCCTTCCTCACAAGGCTTCTATTGCAGAACCGTGTCACAGATTATTGGATGCACAAGCGCAATGGACTTGGGGACCAACACAACAGGACTCTTTTGATGCTGTCAAATCGCTGCTTTCGTCTGACAGCATTTTGATACAATTTGACAGCCAATTACCTTTAGTACTACGCTGCGATGCATCTCCTTTTGGTACAGGCTCTGTCCTTGCTCATATATTGCCAAGCAGGGTGGAAGCCCCAATAGCTTACTTTTCACGAACTATGTCAACTACAGAAAGAAATTATTCCCAAATCGATAAAGAGGCTTTGGCGGCCATTGCCTCGGTTAAATGGTTCCTGTATGACCACCACTTCCAGTTAGTGACAGTCCACAAACCTCTATTTGGTATCCTGTCCAGAGATCGTCAAAGTCTCCGTTTTGTCTCCTAGGATGACCTACTAGACATTATTCCTGGCTGCCTATTCCTACACTTTGTCAGACAGGGCCGGCAAACACCTTGGACATGCAGATGCATTAAGCCGTTGCCCCTTGCCAGACAAAATCGAAGACCCCACACCATCCTTGTCAATATTATTGATTGATGATCCTCAATTACCTGTTACGGCCGTGGACATTGCTAAAGTCTCTTCTAACAATATTATTCTTTTACAGACTGGGTGACGAGGGGGTGGCTGGAAAGTTCTTTAGATGCCCCATTTCTGCCTTTCAGAGCAAAGCAGCATGACTTATCCACCCAGCAAGGCTGCCTACTGTGGGGATGCAGGGTAATAGTCCCTAGCCATCTGAGACCTAGGATATTGAATAGTTTGCATGAGGGCCATCTAGCAATGGCCTGCATGAAAGCTTTAGCCCAGAGCTATGTTTGGTGGGCAGGCGTAGATTCTGACATCACTGCAAAAGTTAGAACTTGTCAGGCATGCCAAGCCTCTCTAGCTGCCCCACCTGCTGCTGTCTTTGGTGAATGGGTGTCTGCTAAGTCTCCATGGGCTAGGGTCCATATCGACCTCACAGGGCCTTTTCAAGGTCGCACTTTCCTTATTCTTGTGGACTCATATTCTAAGTGGGTGGAGCTGACCCTCATGCATTCTACCACGTCTGATATGGTTATCAAAGTGTTAGATCCCCTTTTTGCAACCCATCCCGACATCCTAGTGTCGAACAATGTCCACAGTTTACTTTGGCAAATTTTGAGTTGTTCTTGGCGAGCCGGGGCATAAGACACGTGCTTGTCGCACCCTACCACCTGGTTTCTAATGTCCAATCAAAGAGAGCTGTAAGGGCTGCCAAGGAAATGCTGGGGCGGTTAGAGGGCAAGAACTGGCATTCTAAATTAACAAAATATCTCCTAATACAACATGTTACCCCCAGTACTGTTACCAATTGTTCCCCAGAAGAGTTGTTAATGGGACGAAAATTGAGGAATCACATGGACAGATGCCACTCCAGTTATGCCCCAACTGTTCCGTTAGTTTCCTTTAGTGGAGTTAGGGTTTTCCAGGTCGGGGATTTAGTTTATGCTCAAAATTTTGTGTGCAATCCGTTGTGGCTGCCGGGTAAAATAGTGGCAGTCATGGGGCTGAAATCATATAAAATAAGTTTGTTGGACAGCCGAGTATGGCGCCGACATGTAGACCATGTGAGAGGGCATTGAGTCGAGCCACAGAGGACCCATCAGATAGCAAGCTGGCCGGCACTCAACAATATGAACTTAGAGAGGCCAACATGCCGAGGCGCGAAACAACAGTCAACGAGCCGCCGTGAGAGGTCGACCTACCATTTGAAGTTCCTCCACCTGATTCCCAGCTAGCTACGGAGAGGGGTCCAGTGATGCCCCTGTTGGCAACTGCAGGTCCTGCAAGTGATCCTTCCTCATGGCCGTACAAGCTGAATTGCGTAGGTCAGGCTGGGCTAGACAACGCCTCACCTATCTCAATGACTACGCATGCATTCCTATTGGCTGAGCTGTCTGACAGCAAGCAATATAAAAGGGAGCTGTCAGACAGTGTCAGCTGTTGCTCGCTCCCATCAACTGATCCGCACAGTTTAACAGCTTCTGTGACAACCAATTATTAGTTAATAAAAGAATTAAACTTTTTGAGATTGTGGACCCCATCTTTGCCTTCACAAAACATGCTATACTGAAGAAGAGCTGATGTTCTTTTGCAATACTAACCGTGTTCATGGCATGATTAGATTAAAGCCCTTGGGATGTCTGGTTGCTGATGGTTGCCATTCAGAAGAAAATCTAAAGCTACAAAGACAGAATTATAGTGGAAATGTGGAACGTAAGAAGAAGCATGAATATGGGAATGGTCAACATGGTGAAAAATGAAACACATTAATATCTTCAGGATCAGCAAATTGAAACAATCTGGAACTGGACACTTTTAGTCAGATCACACTCATTAATTGTTCAGAACATAAAAAACAAAGGAGGGTCAGCATTGTTTTCATAGGCCAGAAAAAAACTGAAAAACAGTTCTTGGCAGTGGTGGTATTCAGCCAGTTCGCAACGGATCGGGCGAACCGGTAGCAAGAATTTGGCATGGGTCGCCTAACCAGTAGTAAGTTCTGGTTGGCCACGCTCCCCCGCACCAGGTCGCCCTCCCGCCCGATGCTCTCTCACCCCGCCCGCCTGCCTGACATTCCCCGCTCGCCTGCCTGACATTCCCCGCCCACCTGCCTGACATTTGCGTAAGGTATTTCTTTCTTGTTTTTCCCTCCCGACAATCAGCTGTAGATAAGATCAGCTGTGCTGGGATTCCCCTTGTTGAGGCCCAAGAAGGCAAAAAATGGAGGGAGGAGCTCAGCTCCCCCCTCCATTTTTTTGCCTTCCAGAGCCCCAGAGGAGCCTCAGGGGAGCAAAAACGCCCTCCCCCAGAGGCTTCTCTGAGGTTAGGAAACTCCCAAAATGGAGCTTGGAGGAGTGCTGCATGCTCCTCCCATGCTCTGTTTTTTTTTTCTTTCTGAGCCTCAGAGGAGCCTCAGGGGAGCAAAAAGGCCCCCCCCCCGAGGCTTCTCTGAGGCTAGGAAGCTCCCAAAATGGAGCTTGAAGGAGTGCTGCATGCTCCTCCCATGCTGTTTTTTTTCTTCCTGACCTAATAAATGTTAATAAAAGAGAAAAGGACTATAGTAGGGCTGTCAAACTCCCAGCCCGCAGGCCAGATGAGTCACACACTGGCCACGCCCATGCCTGGTTTAGCGAAGGGGGGAAAAGTCCTGATACATCATGTGATGACATGAGTTTGACACCCCTGGACTATAATAAGCTAACAATAATAACCATTCCATATGCAGTGTTCCCACCCTATTTTAACACAACTTTGTCCCAAGTATGCTCATGTCATCCTATAAAAACATAAATCTCTAACCCAGAGATAATTTTCAATACCAACACACTGTTGGGTCTTCCCACTTATTAGAAGGTACATGCAGTATATTGAGACTGTATAACACAAGGAAAGTTTTTATATTTCATAGTAGACCATAAAACATTGTAAATAAAATAATTTTATCAGGTGAAGTGCCTGGAAACATCCCCGACAGATATAAAGGCCTAATAATAATTTTTGATTGTGATTGTATATCACTCCATTGAACATATATTATACACTATAGAGCAGTGGTCGCCAACTGGTGGGCTGGGGACCACTGATGGGCCATGAGAAAATTCTGGTGGTCGGCAGAGAAATGTCCCCCCCAAAGCACTCCCCCCAAAACAATTAATCCAGGCTGTGCAGAAACACATGGCCCGCGGGAACTCTTCCCGCCCACTCACTCCTTACCTAGCAAACTTGACTGCTGAGTTGCTATTTTTCCTTTTCCCGACCATCAGCTGTTCTGCTGAGCCAGGAGATTTAGATTAGGTAGAAAGCAGGAAATTGTTGGATTTCTTGCTTTCTAGCTAATCTTTAGATGAGCCAAACCTTCCGTAGGACTGAAGCAGTGCAGACTGCGCTAGCTGATGGTAGAAACATAGATCTCTAAGTGAATCTGTGATTCTGTGAGCAACTCAATCTGCCTGCCTGCTTTGCCTGATTTGGGGTAAAAGTTGCTCTTTTTTAAAATAAAAAATTCAATATTTATATAAATATTTATAATATTTACATACAAGCCATGCCCAGCAAGTCACATGACCACAAAGCCACACTCACAAATTAGGCCACGCCCACAGAACCAGTTAAAATCCCGGGATTTAAAATTATGAGTTGGGTGGTCCCTGACGTCCAAAAGGTTGGCGACCCCTGCTATAGAGCAATAGCTGAAGCCATCATCATTTACCCTGCAATGCAACAAGCCATTAATTCACCAAGTTAGGTTGGTCATAACAAGTTAAACAAGTTCCAAAGATGTATATGAAGCTGCACAATAAACACAGGAGGTAGGCTGCCCTCACAGGGCCCACCATACAGTTACTACAATTGGAGAAATAAAAATATCTGCCTCAAGCATAACTTAGACAGAAGAGCAAATGGATGTCAAACCCATCCATATTAACAAATGTTTATTTTGAAAGGGATGTCAAACTCAGCCTGCTGGCCACACCCATGCCCCGTTTAGAGAAGGTGGTGAAAGTCACAATATGTCACATAATGATGCCGTGATGACACAAGTTTGACACCCCTGTGCTAGTTGAAAAATCAGAATACACAGCTGTTGGCTTGCTTGGGGTTTTACCTTATAGCCTAAAGGAATCTATTCAAGTACAAAGAGATCTATTCAGACAGAAGTTACTAATAAAGGAGAATATTTATAGCTTGGGGTTGAAATGAGGGATCCTTGGTGCTCTCTGAGCTTGCTTGTTTTCTTGCAGATATTTCATTACCCTAATTAGGCAACATCATCAGTGCTACCGTTGTAAGGAGTGCAGTTTGGTGTCAGTTTATAATCTGGTGTCTTGCCTGCCTGTATGTGTGTGGGAGGTCTTAGAGAATCTTTGGTTGGGCTGTTTACTGATGATTCTTTGGCAGTTTCTTGATTGGGGTAATGCTTACTTGATTTCTTTAGACAGATAGACATTAACAACACCTATAGACTATGCAAAAGAGATAATCAACGAGCCTAAAAGAAAAAAGGCTATAAACTGACAGAATATAAACTGACAGAAGTTACTCCTCCAATAGTAAAGTTTAATTTTTTCCACAGGAGGGATCCTTAGCAAAACCCAGAATTTATTATGGTAGGACAAAAAGCATCAGAATAATGAATTCTTGTCTTGAATCTTCTTTATAGAGAAAACAGCAAATTGGGAACAGGGAGCAAAATTGGAATTGTTGGCTCTTTCAGTAAATAAATAATGAAATTCCACCAAAGATCTATATGAAGCTGTACAATAAAGCCACAATGGTTCCTATTCTAGTTTTTTTTAAAGAAAGAGAAAACCTGTGTCCATATTAAGTATAATTAGGATAATATTGTTTGATCATTTTCTCTATATACTTATCATTTTTCTAAGCTAGGGAGCTCCTAGCTTTATACTCTTTTTTATTCTTATTTTACAGAGAAGTTTGTCAAGCGCAAGAAATCAGAAGTCCAGGCAGTTCTATTGAATATATAGGGAATCTACAAGAATCTGAGCTTCTAATGATCAAACAAGTTGGTGGTAGAAAAGAGTCAACAGAATTCAAGGTGGGCAGGACTTAGATATCTTGTGGACATGAAGGGATTTTAGACTGATAACATGTTTGACTCCTCCCTCAGGCTCAGCCTGGTCATCTCCTATAAGTTTCTCCTGCTTCTTGCTCATCATGTTTGCTTTCATCTATCCGACATGCTTGCTTCTGGATAATGATGAACAGATGCAAAGGTTGTCACATGAAATATAGAGATAGTGACACACAAACAACAGCATGCGTAGGCAGCATCAGATCTATTCATATTAATGAGTTTACACACCTCTTCCCTTATGGGTTTTCCTACACTATGAAGGTGGCTGGATGGAGTCACTGAAGCAGTCGGTATGAGCTTAAATGGACTCTGCGGGATGGTAGAGGACAGGAAGGCCTGGAAGAATGGGAATAAAAAAATCAAGATGGAGGCTCATAACCAAATAATCAAGTCCTCGTGTTGATTGGTGACTGCAAGCGCAGAGAAAAATTCTTATGACATCTACAAATTTATTGTGGCAATAATGGCTACACTCTGGTTAAACTTTAGGGTTTATCTTGGACTTCTTAACTTCATGAAGTTTGCTGCATTGGCACACTGCCGATGGTTTATTATGTGAAAGACCTGCTTAATCCTTCATTCCTTTCCAAATATCTAGCAGAATAGCTTAGATGTTTGTCGGTTTACCCATCAATAAATATTATGATCAGCTTTGGCAGTTTGAGCCACCCCTGAAAAAAAAGAAAACCTTTAATCATTTGAACATGTAATTGCCACTACTAAATCAAGAGAGGTGGCATCGTAGACTTTCTGGCTACATGTACATATTCCTCCTGCAGAAAGAAAAGAAAAAAAATCATTTCAGTAAAATGAATAAATCATTAGGGAAGATATCCACTGAAGTGGATAATGCCCCCTCTCCCAGTGTTTGATAATGCTAAGCAGAGACTGGATGGTGGACCATTTCTCATTTGCTTATTTAGAACACTTATATCTTGCCTTCCCCTTCCTTTGTTTTTTTTAAAGCTACAAACCTATCTAATAAATGTCCATGTAAAAAAGGTCTTCGTCAACTTCCCAAAAGTTGCCAGTGAAAAATATTTTGATTGATTGATTGTGCTGATATATTCCCCTATCTCACAATTGCAACTCTGGCTAGCAAACATACGATCAAAGCTGATAGATTGATGGATGGATGGATGGATGGATGGATGGATGGATGGATGGATGGATGATAGACAGACAGACAGACAGGCAGGCAGACAGACAGACAGACAAATATAAATATAATCAGCAGTGGCAGAGAAGGGAGTTTTGGTGTAGAAACCCAGCCATGGAAATGGCCTAATTTGAACCAAATCAATTTCAGAATCTGTTGGTATGCGCAAGAAAGCTGTGCACTTTGTTTCAGTAAAATGTGTAGTTCTTGTGGAAGTCTTTTGTAGATCTATATCTTAAACTATTTGAGGCTTTTCAGATATAATAAGAGGAATTCTTAGCACCAAATTGATTGTTCAATGAGAAGGTTGGTACTGCATAGGGCTTCCTGGTTAATGGTGGCAGCCTTACTCTCATGCTGGGTGACCATGTCGGAGCTGTAACATGTACCACATGCACTGTGATCACTCCACAAAGCAGGTCCACATTTGACTCACAAGGAGTAGATTTGGATCCCCTGTCACCAAGCCTTTGAGTTAATCTCCATGGATCTTCTCTACACTTCAGTCTTTCAGCACTTCCAAATCCGCAAAGGGTTTTATTTCCTTTTTGATGGATGTGAAAGAGGATCCAGGGAAGGACTGGAACCTTTTGAAGCTGGTTTTGAGCCTAGGAGGAGCTGGGCAGAAGAGTTTCTTTGTGCCTATAAAATTAGCATGCATGGATGGTTATTACACAGAAATGCACAATGTATAGCCCACAGTATGTTGCATAGGGCAAGCTGTAAATATACTTGACTTTGCTAACACAGACTGGCAGCTCTCTTGCACATCCTCAAATGAAGCAAGAAGCCAGCTGTGTTTTCAAGTATCAAGTCGCAAAGCTGTGGCATTCTCAGACACTCCTGTCTTGAAAGGCTGGGCAAGCACTTGATGGTATTTCCCAGTAAAGAGAAACCTGACCATATTCTGGTGCTTCCATTTCCTTGACAAAAACAACAAGAGATCATGAATTTAAAATAGGTTTCTCTGAGATTACTCATCTCTCATATTTTCTAATTATACTGATTTTTTTTTTAAAGTGCATGCAAATACATGACGTATTTCCTTTGGAGAATGCCAATTTCTTCTTTGAGAAGTGGTAAGGATTTTTTTTCCTGTTTTCTATTTCCTCCCAGCTCCTCAGTTCTTTCTTGGTATGTCCTTTTGAGATAGGAAGCTGTGGCAACTGTATTAAACTGCAAACATTCATCTGACAGCAGATGGCAGCAAAGGTATACAGAAAATCCTCACTCTCTGCTGCTATTTAGTGGTCAGGTGGATATTAGCAATCTACTTATCCTGCAGGTAGATCTGGTTGAGCGAGCGCCTCATTCAGTGATCATTTGCAGCTACAGCAATGATGAAAAAGTAACTTTATGTTGCACCTAGGACTTCTGCAGGTGAATAAAGCAAAATGATGTAGGTTCAAAAGCACACTTATGGTTTCAATTAGAAACAACCTAGCTCAATGACCAAGTTGCTGGTCCCAATTGTCACCAAATGAGGACTACCTGTAGCCTACACAGGAGGTCACATGCCAGAAGATTCTCTCCATAATTCATGTGCATAAAATGAGATAGAAAGAAACTATGCTCTTACAGAATCCCAGCCCTTTTGTGATGGCAACTACATCTTACTTGCAACTTTGTTGGCTGGGCAAAGCCACTGAGAAAGCTTTTGTGGCTCTGATTGGGCTTGATTTGACTTCAGGCCCCTTCTGTGAAACTGTGCCATTTGATGAGTTCCAGGAAGCGTGTGTTCCTTTTAATCGCCCCAGTGAAATGAAACACTTTCTTCCTGGCGATTCATATGACCCTAAGCTTGTCAGTCTTCTTCTGACAGGCTGTGAAGACCTAGCTTTCCCCCAGGTATTTGAGTATAGTCTAGTACATATGCTATGCTGGCTGGAGAATTCTGGGAGTTGAAGTCCACAAGTCTTAAAGTTGCCAAGTTTGGAGACCTCTGGTCTAGTACAAGACTATTAATGAAGCACAGGAAAGTTGTGTGAGATATATGGATACGATTTTTGTTGTAATGCTTTGACATTTATATATTTATTTATTTATTTTATTTATTCGATTTATATACCACCCCCCTCTCCCCGAAGGGACTCGGGGCGGTGAACAGCCAATAAAAACACATATACAAGGTACAATACATGAGACAACATAATAATATTAAAATTTAAAAACTGAAATATAATATGGCTCTAATTAAAATATAAAGCAAGTATTAAAAAGATTAAAACCCAGTTAAAATTTAAAAACCCCTAGGCCAGTCCGGCCTGCCGAAATAAATGCGTTTTGAGTAACCGACGGAAGGCCATGAGATCGGGGGCGGCCCTTACCTCTGGGGGTAATTCATTCCAGAGAGGGGGTGCTCCCAATGAGAAGGCCCGCGCCCTCGGGGTCGCCAGCCGTCCAGCCGGCGGCACCCCGAGGAGACCCACTCTATGGGAGCGTACCGGTCGGTGGGAAGCCGATAGTGGCAGGAGGCGGTCTCGCAAGTAACCTGGTCCCGAGCCATGGAGCGCTTTAAAGATAGTGACCAAGACTTTGAAGCGCACCCGGAGGGCCACCGGGAGCCAATGCAGCACGCGTAGAAGTGGCATAACATGGGAGCCCCTAGGTGCCCCCATTACCACCCTCGCGGCTGCATTCTGCACCAACTGGAGCCTCCGGATGCTCTTCAAAGGCAGCCCCATGTAGAGAGCGTTGGCATAGTCTAGGCGGGAGGTCACCAGGGCGAAAGTGACCGTGCGAAGCGCATCCCGATCCAGAAAGGGCCGCAACTGGTAGATCCTACGGACCTGTCCAAAAGCCCCCCTGGCGACGGCCGCCACATGATCTTCCAATGACAGCCGTACATCCAGGAGGACACCCAGATTACGGGCCCTCTCTGTGGGGGCAAGAATTTCCCCCCCCACAGCCAGCGATGGAACCAGCCGGCTGTATCGGGGTGCCGGGAAGCACAGCCACTTAGTCTTAGATAGGTTGAGCTGAAGCCTGTTCCGCCCCATCCAACACCGCATGGCCTCCAGGCATCGGGTCATCACTTCGACGGCTTCATCGGGGTGGCCCGGGGTAGAGATGTACAGCTGGGTGTCATCAGCGTACTGATGGAACTCTACCCCAAAGCCACGGATGATCTCACCTAGCGGCTTCATATATATGTTGAACAGGAGGGGCGAGAGCACCGACCCCTGAGACACCCCGCAAACCAGGGGCCTCGGGGCCGACCTCTGCCCTCCTGCCAACACAAATTGCGAGCGGTCAGAGAGGAAGGAGGAGAACCACCGCATAACGGTGCCTCCCACCCCCAACCCCCCCAGCCGCTGCAATAGGATACTGTGGTCAACAGTATCAAAAGCCGCCGACAGATCTAAGAGGACCAGGACAGAGGAATAACCCCTGTCACGGGGCCTCCAGAGATCATCCACCAATGCGACCAACGCCATCTCTGTGCTGTGCCCGGGCCTGAAGCCCGATTGGCGTGGATCCAAATAGACAGCTTCATCCAGGTGCTGGGGAAACTGTTGTGCCACCACACTCTCAACAACCTTCGCTATAAAACGAAGGTTGGAGACAGGACGATAATTAGATAACAAAGTTGGGTCCAGGGACGGTTTCTTGAGGAGGGGTCTCACCACCGCCTCTTTCAAGGCGGCGGGTAGATATCCCTCACTCAAGGAAGCGTTAATAATACCCTGGAACCAACTTCGTGTCACCTCCCGGGTGGCCAACACCAGCCAGGAGGGACACGGGTCCAATAAACATGTGGTCGCATTCAGTCCCCGCAGTAACCTGTCCACGTCCTCGGGGGTCACAGGATCAAACTCGTCCCAAATGACTGTTCCAAATTCCGCCCCCGATTCCCCGCCCAGAGCTGCCCATTCGGAGTCCAAGCCATCCCGGATCTGAGTGATTTTATCCACCAGGAACTTTGAAAAATCCTCAGCCTGTCCCTGCAAGGGGTCCTCCCGCACTCCCCCTTCTAAGAGGGAGCGGGTCACTCTAAACAGGGCAGCCGGGCGGTTTCCTGCGGACGCAATAAGGGTGGAAAAGTAAAGACACCTTGCCACCCTTATCGCCACTAAATAGGTCTTAATAAAAGACCGTAAAAGTGTTCGGTCAGGTCCGGAGCGAGTAGTCCTCCAAATACTCTCCAGGCGTCTTTTCCGGCGCTTCATCTCCCTCAGCTCCTCGGAAAACCAGGGGGCCGAGCGAGAGCGGCGCCGGGTCAGAGGCCGCAAGGGCACGACCCGGTCCAGGGCCCCAGCCGCCACCCTTTCCCAGGTGGCGACTAGGTCCCCCACCGAGTCGTGAGTCCGAATGTCGGGATATGGCCCAAGCTCCATCAGGAACCTATCTGGATCCATCAGGCGCCTGGGGCGGTACCAACGTATTTGGTCCGCCTCCCTGCGATGGGGAGGAGCAGCCTGGAAGTCCAGCCTAAGGAGCGAATGATCTGACCATGACAAGGGTTCAACAGAAACATCCCCAACACCCAGATCATCCTGCCACTGTCCAGAGACAAAAACCAGATCCAGAATGTGACCCCCGGTATGCGTGGGTTCCTTAATTAATTGGGTCAGGCCCAAGGCTGTCATGGAAGCCAAGAACTCCTGGGCAGTCCCCGAGGCCCCACCGGCCGAAGGCAGGTTGAGATCCCCCATGATCATCAGCCTGGGGGTCTCAACCGCCAGACCGGCTATGACCTCGAGGAGCTCAGGCAGGGCCGATGTCACATAGCAGGGAGCCAGGTATGTGATCAATAGGCCCATCTGAACCCCGGAACCACACTTAACAAACAGGGACTCACATCCGGTCGTCTGAGGAACAGTGGATTCCCTAGGATCTAGATCCTCCCGAATAATTACCACAACCCCCCCACCCCTCCCCTCGGCCCTTGGCCGATGAAAAACCTGAAACCCGGCTGGGCACATCTCCACTAGAGGGACACCCCCTCCTGTCCCAGCCAGGTCTCGGTAATGCCTGCCAGGTCCGCACCCCCCTCCGTGACAAGATCGTGAACAAGGGGGGCTTTATTCACTACGGACCTGGCATTGCAAAGCATCAGCCGGAGGCCCGGGGCCCGATCATTCAAACAATTCAGGGAGCAAGACATGACCTGGGGGCCGGAGCGCATCACCGCTTGTAGACAGCGGGGGCGAGCTCCCATCACTTGATAAGACCCCCTGTCAACACCATACCTGCCTCTCCCACCGATCGTAGGGATAACCCTTTCATCCCCCTCCCCAGAGGAAACCCCCATCTTCGGAACTAAATATATATATCTCAGCATATTTATATGTGTGTGTGTGTGTGTCTGTGTCTATCAGCCTCCTGTGTTGTAATGACCTGGGTAATGGGCTGTGTGATGACCTTCTGAGTTCTATTGATTGTATTGTCAAATCATGGAACTCAGGGGGTTACACCACAAAACCTCAGGATGTTATAACACAGCCAACGACACAGGAGATTACAAGGAAAGCACAAGACCCAGGATGTCACAACAATAGAACTCAGAAGGTCATCACACAGCCCATGACCCAGATCATTACAACCCAGGAGATTACAGCACAAGACCCAAGATGTCAAAACAATAGAACTCAGAAGGTCATCACACAGCCCATGACCCAGGTCGTTACAACACAGGAGGCTGATAGACACACAGCCAATACCTCAGCCACACATGTTCTTATGAAAAAACCAGCCAATCTGCAAACCTCAATTCCATCAACCAATCAAGAAATGACAACACAGCCAACCTCCCCACCAGTATTTATAAAGAGACGGCAGCTCAGATCATGCTTTGCTCGCACAAGCACGAAGACGAAAGCACCAGCCTAAAGATGGCAAGTGGGACCTCGTCGAAACGTCGCCAAGATACTCTCAATCTTACACGGGAAAAGACCCGAACACGCCAAGACCTGCATATGTGTGTATATATATATATATATATATATATATATATATATATATATATATATATATATATATATATATATATATATATATATATTTGTTTGATGCTTTTATTCTTTTGTTCATTGCCCTGAGTCCATTGGTAGATTTACATTTGTTGAAGTTTAAATTGTCTTGGAATTATAATCCTGAGCACACTTCAGGAACCTCAAATTTTCCAATAGGCTTGCCAGTAATATCTTGGGATTTTTCTCTCTGCTTTCTTTTGAACTCCTCTCAACAACCCAACCTTTGGAGAAGATTGACTGCTCTCTTGACCTCCTGCTTTGTCCTGGATTTGTTTCTGGGTGGTTGATGTTCAGCAAAATAAATAGCCAAAGTAGCACAAGCAGTAGGAGTTGGTGAGAGGGCAGATGGGAAGGATGCTATTGGGCCTGGAGACGGCTTAGACACTAAGCCCTATATTTGTGTCTCCCACACTGCCCTGCTTGCCTGATTCCAGCACAAGGGCGGCATAACAAGGCAAAGTGTAGCAACCTTTTATCCAGGACACCCGGTGCTTGAAGTCTTCAACTGAGACCGATAAAAAAAAAACAAGAAAGAAAAAAGGAGCATTTGGTACATTTCCTTTGACTTAGTTCAAAATGGGCTAGCTGTTTTGTGAGATTTCCCAGACAGTGTTTAGGGAGGGGGGGAAATGTGCCAGTCGGTCAAGAATTCTCTTCCAGCATGTAAAAATAGTGCATGGATGTAATGTTCTAAACATTTCCTAAAAATTATATTTTGTTTCACCTCCCGAAGCTGGCAAATGCAGTAATCAGAGGTAGTATTCAGCAGGTTCTGACCAATTCTGGAGAACCAGTAGTGGAAATTTTGAGTAGTTCAGAGGATCGGCAAATACCATCTCTGGTATTTGCCACCCGCATCTATTCTCTGCCTCCTGAGTCCCAGCTGATTGCCTGGGTCTTCTTTTGTTGCCCTGCAGAAGAGAACGGAGCTGGAAAGCAGGTTAATGGAGTGGGGAGGGGAGGGAGATTTTGCAGTATCCTTCCCCTGCCACGCCCATCAATCCACACCAAGCCACACCAAGCCCATCAAGCCATGCCCACAGAACCAGTAGTAAAAAAAATTGAATACCACCACTGGCAATCACTCCTGCAAACAGCCAATTACAAGATGGTGGTTTATATATCAGTGAAACAATGGAACCATGTTATTATTATTATTTTTACAGACAATGCAAATTCTTCAAATAAATGCAGAATTCACCCAAGGAGGGGACAAAATGTTCCCCAAACAAAAAGTTGATCTTTTCAATGTATTGGTCAGAAAATTCATAGTGCTCAGTGAGAGTTGCATCAGGTAAAGGAGGAACAGGTAGCTCCTTCTCAAAACAAAACATTTAAACATGGCTTGACTGTGACAAGCAAAGAAACTGAATTAATGCCAGGACTTGGAGAGAGTAAGAATGTCATAAGGTGAGCGAACACCGTGACCTCTAATGTTGAGCGCTATGAGGTCAATGACATGAATCAGTCAAATTCCTGTGTCCTCCTTCTGTCATAACTTCATGCTCAATAAAGAAAAAGCAGATTAACGTCAGAAAGGATTTATTTACAACTTCTCTCTTATTCTTTGTCTTTGTATACCTGGTCCTAAGCAATAAATGCTACTTTTGGATTTTTCTCAGCTCTGTTTTTGAGGTGGGGATAGCATTGTCATTCCAGTATTGCGCCATTCTGCTTCTGTGCCATTTCAGCCTTCCATTAAACTTTAGAACAGGGGTCTTTAAACTTGACATCTTTAAGACTTGTGGACTTCAACTCCCAGAATTCCTCCTCCAGTCATGTTAGCTCGGGAATACTGGGAGTTGAAGTCCACAAGTCTTAAAGCTATCAAGTTTGAAGACCTTTGCTTTAGAAAGACAATAACAGACTGGAGGCTGACCAAGAATTGGAAAGGAGTGCCAGTATCGAATAGTCAACAATGGTCAACTGCTCTGATCCCATCCACTACTGGTCATCTCATTTCATGTATACTGAGTGACATGAAAGAGATTTTATATATCTTGTGACTTCCTCGAACCTATGTGGTTTAAAAGGGAAAACACTCCCTTAATATCAATGTGGCTAAAATGTGGGCTGGGAATGAGTTGTTGGTAAGCAATCTGGCAGAAAAAACAAGATGGCCAGATTATATTTGTTTTTTTTTTTTTTTAAATCAGGATAGATGATATCCACAAGGAATGGATAATTATCTGACTAGGTAAGAGTAGGGAAAAAATACTGTGTGAGATGTAATATTGGACTGCTATAGCAAGAAAGAGAAGAAAAGATAACCATGAGAAAGAGAATAAAGCGGTGGTAGAAGTAAAATACTTCTAGGAAGACACTAGTAAAAAAAAAACTAGATGAGGTCAAAAATAGAAAAAATAAATAAATCACATCTTGGCCCATAACAGCATTGGAAATTGTTGAATAGTTAACAAGAGAAACTGAGCTGGAGACAAAGTTTTCTCTGAAACATAGATATCAGTCTCCCAGAGCAAATAAAAATATCCTTATAGGTCTTCTATTATCAAACAAGTTGGTATTTGGGACCAGAACATCAGAGTTAGGTCATTATAGTCAGGATTCTCAAACTCTGAGATTCTGAGCCAGTCAAGCTATCCCTCAGTTGTATTTTATCATTCCTGTGAAGGTGGAATACAGACAAACGTTGCAATTATGGTTTGACCATGCTGCCATGCATGTAAAGCAAGAATTTATCTCGTGGGAACAACAGCTGTGCAAAATGTCTGTAGAGTCACTATGATTTAAATGAAATTTGCAGCTTGACTGCAATTCATTGTGAACCAGATCAGGATCAGAAATATATCAATTTAGCTCTAATCAAACCCATTAAGATTACATACAATATGGTGCTGGCAAAGAAGATGCAAAAATATTCTTGTATGTCACACAGTGCCCTAACTAGTAAGAAAAGAAAAACAAACTGGTGTAACCAACAAAATTCTGGTTTAAAGACTCAATTTCCAAGGAGGTATTTCTCAAAATGCCAATGAAAATGAAGAATTGAAGGGATGCTATTTAAAGTGAATTTTTCCCTTCCAGGAAAATTGATTGCTAAATAAATAATTAGTCTGAATATTGTTTACCTGCCATTTTTATTCCAATTACTTCCTGCATGGTGCTTTCCCTCTTTAGGGCTTTTAAAAGATAATTGATAGGTGTGCCAAGCCACTGAGTGGAGGAAGGGCACTGCAATTCATTTTAGTTTGTATGCTTATTGTTTTTCTGTCTTGGGTGACCAAGATTTTACTTAATAAGCTCTAAGATGCTCAATGGATGTTTTAAAAGAAACATCCCAAGGAATAATTAAAGTCATAGCAAGGGACATGGCTTTGGTAATACAAAACAATTGTATATACCATCTTTTTGCAACAAGGCATAGCTGGATTTGTTGAACTTACCTCCACACTATAAGGATGCTCTTGGCACGGTGCTATTTTTACTGCCTTTCCTCTTTAAAACTTATTGAAGTTGGAGATGTGATTATCTTCACTCTTGTCAATCCAGAATGCCAAGAACAAACAGGAATATTATGAGTAATTAGTGCTCTTCTAGATGATCAACAATAGGGTGCTGAAATTATAGCTCTGTCAATACTGCCCCCCCTCCTTAATTTCAGCAAACTCCTAGAGTTAAAAATAAGTCAGCACTACCTGGTCCTTCATACCTATTCCATTTAAAATTCTATGCCCTAAGCTACCAGCTGTGATAGCTTTTGCCTATGGGTATTTGTCTGAATTATAGATAAGAGGGCAAAATTTCCTTACTGTCAAGACATTGTTATTTCTGCATACAAATTTCCACTGAAAGTTATGCTACTGACCCAATATTCTCATTTGGCAGCCAGTTGATTTTCCCAATGGTGACAATAGTAGCTGTGGGTCACACTATGGAGTCTCTCAACTTCTTTCCTCCATTGAATGAAAGCCATCTAACCACCCATTTTGAAGACAATCACTGATTGTATTGACATGAAACGTCCTAACTCCATCTCAATTATTATCCTTCTTCTATGGTTTGACTGAGTGCTGTCCAGATTTTGGACATGCACCATGTGACAGATAAAGTCATTGGTTGATTCTTCCAGTATTGCTCTCTTCCCTGTTCCCTTCCTTATTAGCTGGCAAGAAAAACATCCGCCATTCACAGCACCAAAGCAGGAATAAAATATGTTTGCAACAGCATTCCATTCTTTGCCTCTAAGCTCTTTTGCCTCTCTTCTTACACTCTATTTTCTCTCAATAAACCTTTCAGAAGCCAACATAATATTAACACTTTCAACATTGGTACCCCTGAAGATTATTTAAACCCACCTCACTCAGAAGCTGGGAAAGAGATGCAGGGACTACCACTGGGATGCAGCAGGAAAAAAAATATATGTACCTCTTTGGACCACAGTTAAGTGCAAATGGTGAAAGGCTGTACGTGGGGATCAAAACAAGTGGGGGGGGTGGGGGCGGTGAAAAGGCTTGCTTGAACCTGAGGATGGGGACAGGAGTGGTTAAGGCAAGATTTTGCTACAGGTTGGTTATGTAAATGGGGAAACACAGTTGTTTTCCAGGATTGTGAATGTGTAGAAACTGTTAAGAAGATTAAGATCTGGTTGGTTGATAAGACTGCCTATGAAATCTTCTGGAGGGCTCAGACTTCTGGCCAGGAAGATGGAATGAGGCAAGTGTTCCTAGGATAAGATGATGGCTGAAACTCACACCCCACAAAATGCCAGAATGACAAAACGCCAAAAGCCAATTACTCATTTGCATTGGATACACCTCAGCTCAAAGAAATCAGACTTCGCTACACTGGGAGAATGGGGTGGTGGCAGTACTAGATTATTGTATTTCAGTTCCTTCTATGAAGGAATTAAAAAAAAATCTTTTGACTCTATTTCGCTATCATCCAGCTCTTATGAGGCATCTGGCAATTTGTTTTAGTAACCTGATTAAAAATTAACCTGGGGGCTCTATATGTTGAAGGCAGACATCGTTTTAACTCAGAGGGTACAGGAAACATCTATTCCCCCCCGCCCAGCCCCATCTTTATGAGTCCTGAAGCTCTCCATGATCACACCAGTGAAATTCAGTAGCCAATTTTCAGTGGAGGAACTTTTGTTCAATTTTTGGTTTTCTCTCTCATATGCTTTCTCTCTCTGTGTTTCTGTGTGTAAATCATTAAGAAACTAAGCACCTTGGACATCCCACTGCCCAATTACCCTGCTCATTCCAGCCATGTCACTGTGTGACTTTCCCCACTGCTGAACCGAGATGCACTCGAATCTTTTTTTTAAACAATGGAAATGTATTGCTAATCTCTATTTGATTTCTGTTATCTCTATCCCAAAGGTAATGGAGATAAAGCCTCACAGTATTTGCAGAGCTCAATGCTCCCTCTAATATTGTTTCCTATAATTTCCTTACTTAATTAAAGTTTATGTCCAAGAAATCCATCAAAAAGCCACGTTACGTTGCCCCATTGTAATGGAGAAGTATGTTTCTGAGATGGATGAGCAAAACATTCTGGGTGTGTATTGCAAGAATGTATACTTCCAGTAGATGAATGGGATCAACTGGGAGTATACACTAGCACACAGTAAGTGTGAAAATCATCCTAGCTACCCAGCAGGCATCTATATCAAGCAGCAGTAATATGGAGGCAAATGATCACTTTAGTAATAATGGCAATGGCAAGGAGTTGCCTTGCGGTGACAGGGATGGTAAACAAATTTAATAATAAATAAATATTTTATACTGAGTGGGAAAAGGCAATGGGCAATCGCTCCTCTCCTTTAACAAACAGACAAACGTGGATAGATAATATAAAGTGAGTCAGAATATGGCGTCAGATGATGGCTCCTCAAATCAGATGGAAACATGCTACAGAAGAAGACCTAAGATCATGTGGTGCACTACTACTGTAATGGTGTTTATAAAGTGACTAATTCAGAGGCTTCAAAATCTAACGCTGATGAAGTTACCTAGTCAGGTATTGAAACATCTGCAAGCAAATAACCAAGCTCAGAGAGCACCAAGGACCCCACAGTTCAAGTTCAACCCTGGGCTACATATATTACATTAAATGGATTTCTTTTGTACTATGCATGACAGATTTATACTATTACTTAGCTGCTTGTTAACAGTTGTTGATTATTATTGTACGAAGTTAGCACCCACCCCTCTCCTAGAAAAATGAAATATCCTGGGAAATATTAAAAAGGAAGAATATTTCCTCTAAAAAGAGTAGAAACTCAGAAGCAGAAACTCACCTCAGAAGCAGAAACTCACCTCAGAAGCAGAAGCTCACCCTCACCTTTGTTAATGGGTGGGCCATTAAGGCCTGGGCCAGAATACTTTACATAACGAAGAACTCCAGGTAAAGCTATAGCAATTGCCCAAAGCCCTTTCAGTGCATCATCCAGCAAAGCTCAACCAAGCCTGGAACCCAGGACAGCCTACAGAGTTGCTCCTGCATGGCCCCATGGGAGTCTGACAACCAATCAGAATACAAGTTCCAATTCAAATCCCAACAAAGGTTATAAAACCCAGGCACTCTCAGCATATCAGCCTTTTCTTGATCTCTTCCTTTAGCTTGAAGCATGTTGATCATCCTTCCTTTTTGCTCTGGAGTTCCAGGCCATGTGGTCCTGTCCACCATTAAACCTTCCAAACAGCCTCTGTGTTTCCAGTGTCTTTTTCCCCACTTGGAACTGAACCCAGAATAATTCTTCCAACAATATTATAAATAAACAAATAAGCCCACAAACCTCTAGAAGGACAGTGTCCAAAAGACTGGAAGAAGGCAATCTACATATCAATAGCAAGGAAAGGAGAGTTGGTGCAAACAATTGGTACAATATCTTTAATTTCACACGCTAACAAAATAGTGCTTAGGAACATCCAATGCAGATTAGAGCTTTCCACAGAAAAGGAGATTCCAGATGCTCAGCTGACTTTTTAAAAGGCTGAGGAACATGACACGTTATCATTGATATATCCTGAATAATTGAGAAAACCAAAGAATACCAAAAAAGAAGTGAGTTTGTGCTGAATTATAAAAAGGCTTTTGATTATGACAAGCTGTAGGTGTGCTTATGAAAACTGGGAATTTCAGAACATCTCATGGTCGTCATGTGAAACCGTACACAGGACAGAAAGCCAACGTTTGTAAGGAACATAGCAAAACACCCACTTTAGGATGGCAAGGCTGAATCCTTTGCCCCTATTTATTCAGTCTATATGCTAAATAAAATACTAAGAAGCTAGACTAGAAGAGTGTAGTTTTAAAACTTGCGGAAGAAATAGCATAATCTCCACTACATTAATTACACTTTAAGCTGAAAACACAGGTGATCTGTAGGTTTTAATAATTAATAAAAGATAAGGAGCAGAATAAAAATGGGTCTAAAATATAAAGGACATCAAACTAATGGCCACAGGTCCAACAACCAGCCTGAGAATTGGCAATGGACAAGGAAGAAACACTACTTTAGCACTGATACAACTAAGGATGAGTTAAGTCTTAAATGTGTCTTGGAGACCAGATGAAGGTGCCAGAACAAAATAGATTCATTACAGCTAAGCATTAGATCCTGTTACTGCTGCTTTCCTCCACACTTGCAAGCAGTGATGGCTGCTACTGCTTATTCCACAGACATTACAGCATCCCTTGCCTTGGCCTATCAGCTGCTCAACAAACTCTTGATTTCTCTCTGGCTCAAAAGCCAAACTGGAGGACTTTCTCCTTCAGACTTAACCAGCTATGAGCTTTCTCTTCTTGTCTCTCTAAATATGATTATCACTCCTTGTTCTCAATCCTGCTTCTTCATTGTCCCTTTCCAGTGAAAGAGTTTGTCACAATTGCCTACCCACAACCCAAGATGCTCAATAGAAATTCAAAAAGCCCATTACTCATCACTATGTGGGCCCTTTGCGCATCTCCAGTGGAGAAGAATTCCCGTAACAGACCATCTTTTAAACCCTACTGAAACGATGGGGCCATGGAAGTAAGCTTAAGGTCAAGTAACCTGGGCTATCAGTAGAAGGAAAGTATCTGATGTATTATAGCCTCAGCCACTCCCTTTGCAGCCATTTGCCTTCAGTGTAATGGCACAGGATTTTATGTAGGGAAGTTGACTTTTAATATAACCACTGTAAACAATAAGGCTACTCTAACTATGTTCATTATGCCATCTTTGGCATTCCAGACAACCATTCCAACCAACATATACTCCAGGACCTGCAAGAATGGGCTGTCAGCTTTAGCTGGGCATTATTTTGTTTGTGAGCAACTGTAAAGGAATCTAAATATAACTTTAAGGAAGGAATGTGTGAGCCATTAAGAGAAGAAAAACAATTATGCAGTCCTGGGAAAGGGGAAAGTGTGAGAAAGAAACTCAATATAACTCCGCCTTGATTCTGTTTAATATAAGATGGGGAAGAGAAACTCTGACAAGCTTGCAAGATTTTGTAACTGTGTTCTACAATAATAAAATAGCACTCCTGGAATCCTTGCAGTGTCTATTTCCTGACCTAGCCTACCTCTAAGAGCTAAAAAGCACAGGCTTATTAATATTTTCTCACTTGCTTTTGTGATTCCTATTTTTTTAGTACTAGCCATTATGCACAATAAGGATGTACTAAGCCACTACTAAACATCATATAACTTTGCAATTATGTTTCTTGAATTAAAACGTATGTCAACTGTATTGGAAGAAGTAACAAATAACACAGAGCAAGAGGCTCCTTAACTGCAGAAACCTCAGTATTCATACAAATGTTTTTATAGAATAGGTCAGCTTTAGGTCACACTTGAGTAACTAAAGGCGTTGCCTCTGCAATAGGTGGGACAGAATGCTATATCTATATCCCTAATCATGCCAAAGAAATTCAAACTATGCTTTCAAAAATTTAAAAATCTGCTGCAAGTCTATCTGGATTCTACGATTTTGTGGAGAATATTTTCCTGGTTGGGAATTTTGGAAAAATATACTATAAATGGACAGCTACTTTTAGTTTTCATTCACACTGTAGTTTGCCTTCTATTTTTGTAATACAGTGTGCTTTCAATTTTGCTTTAAAAGTACTGAAGAAAGCATCGCAATTCCCCCTGGCAACAACTAATTATGGATCATGTTCAAAATAAAGAATTCCATAATTCAGAAATGTGGAATATGATTTAAGAGTAGAATACAAAATAACAGAGTTGAAAGAGATCTTAGGGATCTTTCAGTACAATACCCTGCTCAAGCAACCTGCAACCTTAAACACTCAAGGCCATTTGGATCTGTTTCCCACAGAAAAGAAAACACCGGGAGCCAATAATTTAAAACTGTGTGACTGAGTGGGCGTGGCCAACTCCACGTCACTCACTCCCACTTAGTCACCTCCTGCTCTGGAATATGGAACGAGTCTCCATCCCCTGCCTTTCTCAGGCCAGGCGAGAAGTGATGGGGAGGGAGGGGAGGGCCCAGCCAGTGGTGGGATCAGCCAACAGGGAGCTGCAGCAGAGGGCCAAAAGAGCCACATGTGGCTCCAGAGCTGCAGGTTGCAGACCCCTGCCCTAAACCATTCCCGACAAATGGCTGGCCAATCTCTTCTTTAAAATGTCTAGTAATGAAGCACTCACAACCCTGGAATGAAGCTGGTGAATTGTTCTCACTATCAGGAAATTTCTCCTTAGTTCTAGATTAGATCTCTCCTTGATAAGTTTCCATCCAATACTTCTTATTCTGCCCTTAGGTGCTTTGGAGAATAGGTTGGAAAACCGACACACAGACACTTTTATTTTTTTTAATTTATTTATAATACATTTATATGCCGCCCTTCTCCCGAAGGACTCAGGGCGGTGTACAGCCAACTATAACACACTACACTTTACAAAAGTTAAAAGAAAATTAAATATATTCAGGCTGCTACTAAAATTTATACCCAACCCCAATAATTTACAATATAAAACCCCAAATTTTAAAACCCCAATATCTAAAATTACACTTTAAACTCCCATTTAAAATCAGCCCAGGCCGGCCTGCTCAAAGAGCCAAGTTTTCAGCGCACGTCTAAATGCTCTCAGGTCAGCGGTCTTCCGTAGCTCAGGAGGCAACCCATTCCAGAGGGTGGGTGTCCCCACAGAGAAGGCCTGTTCCTCGGGGTCACCAGGCAACACATAGATGCCGTCGGGACCCGAAGGAGGCCCTCCCTGTGGGAGCGCACAGGTCGGTGGGAGACTACTGGCAGAATGCGGTCTTGCAAATAGCCTGGTCCAATGCCATGGATCTTTTTAAAGGTCAAAACCAGAACCTTAAAGTGAATCCAGAAGGCCACCGGCAACCAATGCAGCTCGTGCAGGAGAGGCGTCACATAGGAGTTTCTTGACGCCCCCATAACCACCCGCGCGGCCACATTTTGCACCAGTTGAAGCCTCCGGGTGCTCCCCGCAGGGAGCCCCATGTAGAGAGCATTACAATAGTCCAGCCTTTCTCTGTGAAAGGCTCTCAAATATTGGAAGACTGCTATCACCCCTAGTCCTTCTCTCCATTAGACTAGGCATACCCAGTTTCTGCAACCATTCATCATATGTTTTGGCCTGCAATCCCCAATTATCTTTGTTGCTTTCTTCTGCATTCTTTCTAAACTCTTAGCATCCTTCTTGTATTGTAGTGACCAAAACTGGACACGGTATTCTAAGTGTGCTCTTACCAAAACAGTATAAAGTGGTCTAACAATTTACATAACCTCAGTCATATCCTTCTGTTGATGCAGCTTTCAACTGCATTGGTTCTTTTAGCAGCTAAAACAAACTGCTGGTTCATATTTAAATGGTTGTTCACTAGGATTCCTACATCCCTCTCACAATTGCTGTTATTGAGTCACATACCTCCTATTCTATACCTGTGCATTTGGCTTTTCTTGACTAAGTATAAACCTTATTTTTCTCACTATTAAATTGCATTTTATTGAATAGGGCTCAATGTTCAAGTCTGGATCTTGAGCCTATCTTCTAAATTTCCCCCAGCTTGGTGTCATCTGAAAATTTGATCAGTTTCCCCTCATCTAAACTGTTTAAAGGAGATGTTACAGAATATTGGTCCTGAGACAGAACCAATACAGTGCAGTTGGTCAGCCAGTTACAAATCCATCTAGTGGTGATGCTATCTATCCCATATTTTTCTATCTTACCAAGAAGTAGGTTGTAGTGTACTTTGTCAAATGCCTTGCTAAAGTTCAGTATACTACGTTTACAGCATTTTGCTGGTCCACCAATTTAGTCACTTTGTCAAATAATACAAGGAAGGTTTGCTTGGCATGATCTGTTTTTGACAAATTCATGTTGGCTTCTAGTAATAGTTTTGCTTGTTCCTAGATATTCTCACATCTGTTATTTGATTTTTTTCTGTTAATCTCATTTTTCAGAGTTTCCCAATCTCCTTAAATTGTTTGCCCTGAAATCTCCTAATAATCATCCTAACAATCATCCTAATAATTATCCTAATAATCATCCTAGTAATATTCTAATTGAGTAAGAAGATTTAAACTTCTATATAAGGAGGAATAATTATGATCATATCCTATGATTCTATGATATTACTATATATTTTTGTTACATTTTATGCTACTGTAGCTTTAAGAAGAAAAGCCTCTTCTTTATTCCTTACTCATGGCCATCTTGGGTTTAGTCAGGTATAACCCTGCCTCCACATTTTCTTCCTTCCTGGCTTTTCTCTCATTATTCCAAAACATCTTCAACATTACTGGATCTTCTCCCCATCACTGAAGCTCAGCTAAGTCTGACCTTTATCTAACTATAAACACATGTTCTTTAAAATTCAACCAGTTTAGTAAGACTTTAGTAGTTAGTGACTATTAGTGTTATAAGTCCTTGCATCTAAAACTGTTGCTAACTTCTGTTAATAGCTCAACAAACATTAAAACTCATCAGATTCTTCCCTTTGTCATTGTTCTGAGCTTCTCTTTGCATTTTCTTATTGAATTAAAGTTTATATCCAAGACATTTATAAAAGCTGGCAGTAAAATACTGAATGTGGAGAGAGAGAGAGGTCTGTCAGGCTCAAGCACCAGATTCACACCTGTAGAATTCAAGCAAGCTACTTTATTGAATTCTGTCTATAATACAAAAATCACCTACACTGCTTGTCTTCCCTTAGGAGTAGACAGATAAGGATTCATTCTGTTTAATAGGGATCAGTCCTGGAACTCTTGTGGCTGCATAGCAATTTATGGCTAATTCCCCACTTAATTCTTCTCCCTATCTGGCTAGGCAATTCCTAACAAATCCTTGTCCCACACTTCTGTGAATTTATGGGTTGTAAATCAGCAGTGATATCAAAGCTGAAAACATTATCTGAAGACAGAAAGTTGCAAGTTGCAGATATAATTGACCTTCTTGCTAGTTTTAACCAGATGAATTTAAGCTTTAAACTTACATGACTCTTCCCTGCAACAATCTGGGAAGGTTTCTTTTTTTTCCACATTTTAATCAGTAACAAGGAATAATGGATGGAAACTGAACAAGGAGAAATTTTCTTACACTGAGAACGATCAACCAATGGGACAGCTTGCCTTTAGAAGTTGTGGGAGCTTCATCATTGGAAGCTTTCAAGAAGACACTGGACTGCCATCTGTCAGAAATAGTGTGGGGTCTGCTTGGGCAGGAGGGGGGTTAGACTAGATAACCTACAAGGTCCCTTCCAACTCTGTTAATCTGTATCAGATGTTATTGTTTAAATGTTCTTTAGGATGAGAGAACCAAAATCCATTCCCTACCAAGGAATTCACGGATTGGTTTTATTTATTTTACTTTTTTATTTGATTTGTCAATCACTTACAAGATAATAGGTATAAGTATAAACATGAATAAGAATACAGGAAATAGGTACGAATAAATGGGGACAATAGGACAAGGCTGGGAGGCACAATGACGCACTTATGCACGCCCCTTATTTTGAGCCACTGGCTCTCCCTCTATACAATCTGCCTCAGGGTGATGGCTTGTTGTTTTAGGGGAGTGGAAATCACAGGTGGAAGTGCTGCATTTGGTAACTAGGCAGACAGAAATGACAGAAATTAATTAATAGATGAAAAATTGTCTTTGCTATCCACTTCAGAAGACTCAATGGCTGACAATATAGAAGCAACAAAATACAATAATATGGTATAAATTAAACAAAAATGGTAAAGCAGTCCTAGCCTTTGGGATAAGCCCATATACTCTGTGGAATAATAGGCTAATAAAAGACTAAACTGTTAGAGGCCCAAGAGACAAGTTACTCCAGAACAGGGGGACAACTACAGAGTGGGCCTATAATCACTTCCCCTAGCATAGGTTGTGACCCATGCATCTGCTTGTTGAAAAGATACACAAGAAGGGTTGAACTCTCTGGGGAAAGATAGCCATACATGTGCCCTCAAACCAAGACATGCAGAGAATAACAGGTAATTGTCAATCCTATGACTGAGCTTGGAGGCAAATCAGTAGTCAATGCAGCTATTGAAGGATCATGGTTATGCTGCTAAATGTTGTTTAGCAGACAGACCATTGCACATTTTAGACCAATTCAGACCAATTTAGACTAATTTAGACTAATTTGCTAAATCTTGGTTAGAGGACAGGCCACTTGCTCATTTCAGACCAATTTTAGCTTTTAAGTCATCTTCATCGACAACTGTACCACCTCTGACTGTGAGGGGGTAAGTCACTATCATTAGGGCCTCTAGATCCTCAAATATGCACAATTGGCCAACCAAATTTAAGCAGGAAGTCTGAGTCCAGAAGCATTCCCAAATCATAGTTCTGCTCCTTCAGTTGGGGAGGAGGGGGGAGGCTCCACCCAGAACCAAAGATGGAACCACTACGGAGACAGTCACCAAATACTGCTTCAGAGCCTGTTAGGAAAAGAACAGCAAGGGAAGGACTACACTGCCCTTTCCCTTCCTGTTCTTTGGTCAAGTGGGGAAAAAAGACACTGAAAACATGGAGGCTGCTTGGAAAGTTTAATGGTGTACAGGACCACATGGCCTGGAGCTCCAGAGTGAGAAGGAAAGATGATCACATGCTTCAAGGTGAGAAGAGAAGGGAAGAAGGGCCGACCAAGATGCTAAGAGACCCTTATATAACCTCTAGTGTTTCCTGTTTCTGTGCAAGAAACCCACCTTAGTGTTTCCTGTTCCTGTGTAAGAAATGAATCCCATTGGCTGTCAGACTCCCAGAGGCGGGGGTCTTAACTTTGTAGGCTTGGTCTGGACCACATGGCTTCACCTGAGTGCTGGCTAATGCAATCTTCCCAGAACATGTGGTGAGATGGGTAATCCCATCATTTCCTGAGGGCCATTCTTAATCCCATCACCCTGGAGCTGAAGTGGGGGCAGGGAGCTGCAGGAAGCTGCTTTGTCTTTAAAACATATTTCTCCTTTTCTCATCCAGGGAGATATAATATTCTGCCTTTTAAATATTTCCTAGGCTATTTCAATTTTTCTAGGAGAGGGGTGGGTGCTAACTTCCTACAATCCCTCATTTTTTTTTTTGAAAACACATGACAGTTTTGACAAAAAATTAAAAGTGATCAGATCAGGGAGACTTGATGGGTGCTTTTAATTTTTTTTTCTGATGCAAAGGAAAGGCATTGAAAAAAGAGGCAACAGAAAAGGATTCCTGCAGTGGCTCCCAAAAGCTTTTAACCATGAAGGTCTGGGAAAACTTCTGGGTTTTTTTTTTAACAGTATCCAATTTTTCATGCCAAATAATTTTCAGATGTTTGATGTACTTTTTGTGAGCTTACGGTCAGGTTGTAAGCACAAGCCTCTACCTTCTTCACAACCTTTAAATTACAGGCTGCCCATATCCAAGGTTATGGTTACTACCTGCCTAGCTCTTAGCTTCCAGGGTTTGTGAGGCCAAATTGAGGTTAGCCAGTGTGCAACCAGGCTATTTAGTATTTTTAAAGTTACACACAAGGAGCCCTGGGACTTCTACTCATGAGACCACCAGTACAACATATCCTGCTTTATTGGGCAACTGGGCAGCATCATTTGTGAGTCACAGTCAGGACTTGGGGTTTGGAGATCTCTTTTCTGCTATTTCTTCAAGAATTGCCTGAGGGAGATGCCCCCTCCCCCTTGGGATTATCAGGGTAATATGACTGCTTGGGCCTTAATGCCACAGAGCAGCAAAACAAAAAAACACATTTTTTTAAAAAAAGAAGAAGCTAGGAGCAGCTTTATGTGGATGTAGATGAAGGGGTTAACCTCTATCTAATTCTAAATGGTGTGTCTCTGTGTATGTGCCTGTGTATGCAGCTAGTTCTACAATACAGATAATACAAACATGTGGACAATTTTCCCTCCCACCAGACAGAAGTACAAGATGGGCCAGCCACTCTCAAATACAATCCTTACATGAGTACATTAAACTGGTTACAATATAAATGATACAAGAAGGAAAACATTACAATGGATTTCACATTACAATGAATTTTCAGTTACAATGAATTTCCACCCTCCCCCCATAATCATTCTAACTGTCTTCTGGGGATTGAAAAGAGTCTTTTACTGGTCTGTCTCAGGGTCCTTTCCTTCATGTCTCTGGGTGGCATAGGCTTGGCCTGGTGGTATGGATGGTCAGTCAGGCTTGGGAAGGTCTGCCCACTCTGGTTGCTGTAATGACTTTCAGTGGAGACTGGATCCAAACCCAATTTCTGGCTCCAATGGATGGAATGTCTCTAGGGGGCAGCATCTGCTTCCACATGTGGCAGTGCTGAAAGACACAGAACAAGAGTCCCCTCCCCCCTTTGCTGGTAATTCTACCAGGAAAGGCATTGTAAAAGGATTAGAGATTTTGTGGAGGGGGTAGACAGCTTGCAAGCATGGTTTGAGGATGAAGAAGAATAACACATCAGTATTGCAGTTACTAAAAAGATAAATCAGTTTCAACAAAATGGAGACACAGCAGATAAGAAAGGAAAAAACTGGATTCACAAGCTTCAGGAAAAAGGATGAACGGGTAAAATCATTTAAACACATAGTAAATGCAAGGATGAAACTTTTTCTTGTAAATGAACTTAAAACATTCACTAATAACCTTGGGTTTTTCTTAAAAGCACAGAGAGGAAAGAAAATTGACTCTGTTCCTCATCCAGTCTAGTTGGCCAGACCAGACTGGGAGAAGACAATTTCTCTCAGTGTTTTTAATTCTTAACAATTTAAAATTAATATCTGAAGGGCTCAGAGACATTTAACAGTAGCAACAGTTACCTCAAGAACATACAAAGACTTAGACACACACACGTGCGCGTGCACACACACAGAAACAAGGACACAGAGAGGAAAACAAAACTCTGAGGTGTACACACACACTGATCATTCCCACAATAAATTTCTTAGTTAAATTGGGGAAGGCATAAATCTTAAGGAACAAACCACGTGGTTGCATAGAAGACAAAGAAAGAAAGACAGAAAGAAAGAAAGAATTAAGAAAATTCCATGTGATTCTGTTTATACATTGCCCTTTTAATTACTTTATTTACCATATTGGTCTTCTTGTATCCCTCAGCAAAGCCCATTCTCTATCTATACATTTTGCCTTTTTCTTGCTCATGCCGGCTAGGGTCAGCATCTGCGGCATCATCCCAAGCCTCCAACAGTTCTCCCAGGGGGCATCCATTCCACTCAGGACCCTCGAACTACCGCTTCCCATGTTTCCCCTTCTGATGTGGGGTTTCACACTTTGGCCTAGTCGGGTCAGTCAGCGACCGGTTTCAGACACAAGAAATTCAAGAGCAAGAAAAAAAAAAGGTGTCTGGGGGAAACTTTTGTTGTTGCACCTTGTGCAACGAAATCAAACACTATCTAAAAAAAACACACACAAAACTCTCTTTTTCCACAAAGTATTGCACAAAGTGTTTGACAAAATATGTGCGTTCCCCTTTACAAAACCACAAGAGACTCTCTCTCTTCTTTTCACTATGGTTTTTGGACTGGGGGTATGCTGCCTGTGCAGACTTTTTTCCGCTCCCCCAAAAAAACAGTCAGTGAGACTCTCTGCCCCCATGCAGATAAGTACTGGTACTCCGCCTCTTTCCTTCAGGCTCACGTTTACGGATCTGGAAGAGCTCAAATCTGGGAAAACTTACTTCTTTTCTGTAAGTTAGTACTGGTACTCCAATTTAGCATCCAAATTACCTAAAATTACCTAAAATCCTGGGGTTTGCTTTTGGGATACACTGGACAAAAAGAAAATGACAAATTTTCTTCCCTCCCTTCAATCATAACCCGCTCAGCTTTCCCTCTTATATACAGAAGGTCCCACACTCTGATGCCCCCCCCCCCTTGCTTTTCCTGTCCTGATGATCATGGCTCTGTAGAGCTAACAACAGGCAAGAGAGCAGCTAGAGGCCAAACAAAGAAATGAGATCCAACTGCTGTTCAAGGGTGAAGCCACTCACACATACACACATTCTTCCTCCTTCTCTAACAAAAGGTCCTGTACTCTAAAAATGTTAAACATAACTTTTTTTTTTTAAATGCACATAAGCCAGGAGATGAGAAAGGAACTTTATACTACCAAAATGAGGATAAAAATAATAATTCAAGAGTGTTATGAAAAGCTGTATGAGCAAGAAAAGTTTCAGAAGAGAAAATTAAACAATATTTGGAAAAAAGTGGAATTACCTAAAGTACCAGAAAAGGTAAAAACTATGTTAAATGAACAAATATCAATGATGGAATTATCAGAACTGATCAAGAGAGAAAAGAATAATAAAACACCAGGGCCAGATGGGCTGCAGGCAGAATTTTACAAATGTTTACAAGATACTTTAGGCCCATCAATGTTGGAAGTCCATAATGAAGTATTGATTGATGCAAAGGTACCAAATTCATGGATGAAAGCAAATATTACTTTGATTCCAAAAGAAGATTCAGATTTAATGCAGATTAAAAAAAGCTATAGACTCATATCTTTATTGAACACTGACTATAACTGTGACTCTGACCATATCAAGAGCAACTGCATTCTCTTCACTGATGATGTAAAGCTATTCAACACCACAGAAAATACCGCTACCCTTCAAAAAGACCTTGACTACGTATCAGAATGGTCAAACAAATGGCAACTTCAGATCTCAACAAATAAATGCTCTGTCCTACATATTGGCAAAAAAAATTAGAAAATAAAATACAGGCTGAATAGTCAAGACCTTGTTGATGACCCAAACCCTGTAAAGGATCTTGGAGTACTCATCTCAAATGACCTAAGTGCTAGAGACCACTGTAAGTACATAGCCAAAAAGACGTTAAGAGTTGCTAACCTAATCTTATGTAGCTTTTTCTCTGGTAATATTACACTAATAACTAGAGCATACAAAACATTTGCTAGACCAATACTCGAATACAGCTCATCAGTCTGGAACCCACATTATGTATCTGATATTAACACGGTTGAGAAAGTCTAGAAATATTTTACAAGAAGAGTTCTTCACTCCTCTACTCGTTGCAGAATACCTTATGCCACCAGACTCGAAATTCTAGACCTAGAAAACCTTGAACTACGTCGCCTTCGGTCCGATCTAAGTATAGTATATAAAATCATACATTGCAATGTCCTACCTGTCAATGAATACTTCAGCTTCAATCATAACAACACAAGAGCAAACAATAGATACAAACTCAAGGTTAATCGCACCAAACTTGATTGCAGGAAATACGACTTCAGCAACAGAGTGGCCAATGTCTGCAATACTCTACCTGACTCTGTGGTTTCTTCCCCAAACCCCAAAAACTTTAATCTTAGACTGTCTACTATTGACCTCACCCCTTTCCTAAGAGGTCTGTAGGGGGCGTGCATAAGTGCACCAACGTGCCTACCGTCCCTGTCCTATAGTTCCTTTTGTATTTTATTTTTCTTATATGTATCCATGTATTCATAACTATGTTTTACTTATACCTATTATCTTGTAAGCAATTGACAAATAAAATAAATAAATAAATATAAAATATATGCTTCAATAATGGCAGAAAGAATAAAAAAGTTTCTAAATGAATTTATATATTCAGATCAAAATGGCTTTTTGCCTAAGAGACAGATTAAAACAATATGATAATAATTTTAACTTCAAAGGCAATTTGCAAAGGTGATAGAAAATGGAAATAGGACAGTTATAATATAAAAAGGCACAAGAAAAGGATGTCCACTATCTCCTTTACTATTCATACTGCTATTAGAATTGCTAAATAGAAATATTAGACAAGAGATAGAAATTAAAGCTATGGAAATAAAAAGGAAACAATATAAATTATAGGCATTTGTAGAAGATTTGCTCTTTATCTTGGAAATCCCACAAGAAAATGGACTCAAATTAATAGGAAAACAGAAGAGTATGGTGAAGTTGCAGGACTGAAAATAAATAAAGAAAAAATCAAAATAATTATTTAAAATAGGTATACAGGTAGTCAAGAAAGTTATTATAAATTGACGCAACCAATTAAAACAAATTTGGTTAAGTGGAAAAAAACTACAACTATCATTGATGGAAAGAGTAGCCACCATAAAATTAAATATCCTGCCAAGATACTATATTTATTCCAAGCAATACCAAAAAACTGGAGGAAAAAAATATTTTGAAAAATTAAACAATATTAAAATACACTTGGCAAGGAAAAAAAAAGCAAGGATAAACTTAAAAATGTTGCAAGATTCTAAAAAATTTGGCTATTCGATTGAGGTATAACAAAGGGAATGTATTTTACTTGTATTGACCTTGCAGGGAGAATAGTATTTGCACAACAATGAAAAAGTGAAGAAATCCCAACCTATGAATATGTGATTAGACTAAGCTAACACAATTAAGCAAAAGGAAGAAACTGATTTTTTTCCCCCTTGGGACTCATCAATGGCTAGCAGACAAAAACAGGGGGGAAAAGGGGGAAATATATGAAAGGATTAGTGATATAAGGAAGATACATTACCTTGGTTAAACAAATAGCATGATTATTATTGTTATAAACAGTAATATAATTGATACTAGCTCTCTTGGTAGAACACACAGAGGAAGAAAGATCTCTTTCTCACACATTTCCCATGTTATTCCATGCTTTAAAATTAAAATTTAGAGGTATTCACCTTCTTTCCAAGCAGCCTTTAAGCTCAACACTCAAAACCCCTTTAAAGCCATTTTTCCAAATGGCCAAGGTCCAGGAAAAGCTCACCCACAGACTCAATGGGTCTGTTTGCTAGCAAGGGAATCTTACCTGGGCCTGGTCCATTGGTTAGGTTAGCTTAGAGTTCCATCTGCTTGGGTGCCAATTGTTGAAAGAAATATCCTTCTGGGTTCAGTTCCAAGTGGGGAAAAAGACACTGGAAACATGGAGACTGCTTGGAAAGTTTAATGGTGTACAGGGCCACATGGCCTGGAGCTCCAGAGTGAGAAGGAAAGATGATCACATGCTTCAAGGTGAGAAGAGAAGGGAAGAAGGGCTGACCAAGATGCTAAGAGACCCTTATATAACTTCTGTTGGGCCCCACCTTAGTGTTTCCTGTTCCTGTGTAAAAAATGAATCCCATCGGCTGTCAGACTCCCAGGGGCGGGGGTCTTAACTTTGTAGGCTTGGTCTGGACCACATGGCTTCACCTGAGTGCTGGCTAATGCAATCTTCCCAGACCATGTGGTGAGATGGGTAATCCTATCATTTCCTGAGGGCCATCCTTAATCCCATCACCCTGGAGCTGAAGTGGGGGCAGGGAGCTGGAGGAAGCTGCTTTGTCTTTAAAACATATTTCTCCTTTTCTTATCCAGGGAGATATAATATTCTGCCTTTTAAATATTTCCTAGGCTATTTCAATTTTTCTAGGAGAGGGATGGGTGCTAACTTCCTACAAGGGGAAGAAAGGAGAATGAAGAGAGAAGGAAAAAGAAGAAAAGGCAGGCAGGCAGGCAAGAAGGAAGGAAGGAAGGAAGGAAGGAAGGAAGGAAGGAAGGAAGGAAGGAAGGAAGGAAGGAAGGAAGGAAGGAAGGAAGGAAGATTATAATGAGAGGGAGGGAGGGTTTGGGGGAAGTCCTGCCTTAGCACTTGGCCACCACAGGTGGCCCCACACAAGTGATGTTGAGCTAGCCACACCCACCCTGATCATGCCCCGCAGCCCCTCCCAGTCAAACACAGGTCAAACACAATCCTGATGTGGCCCTCAATGGAATTGAGTTTGACACCCCTGCTCTAGGCTCAGTTTGCCCACTGCTAGAACCAATGACAGTTTCCTCTTCGCCATCTCCTTTTCCAGCAAATGCCCCTGAGGTATTAATTACAGGGTATAGTTTTCAGCAAGCCTTTGGCCCTAGCAGTTTTAAGGGAAGCATACATTTTGTGTACTTAAATTCTGACTTTGTAGCTATTCAGTTGATTTTATTTTATTGCTCTATGTGGCCCAGGATAATGGGGTGGATTTTAGCTATTTTAAGTAAATAAATCAATGTCAGTGTGAATAGAAAGCTCCTACTTTCAAGAAAGGGTGCCACCCATTCACGTCCAACAAACATTTGATCTTGGAGGGAGGAGATGGTCCTGCATGTTCTTTGAAAATGCGAAAATGGTTTGTGTAAACAGTTGGAAGAGTTAATTACTGATAATTCTGGTGAAGACATCCATCCATCATGTTCTCAGCCTGTGATGCATTTCCCTTTGGCAATCATCCATTTTAATCCACGTAAGATTCTCTGTTCTAAATAAATATGCATTGGATTATATTACTGTGATGTAATATCAACATCAGTTTACAATTATCAATCAATTCTTTAAGATGCCATCATATCCTTTCGGACTCAGTTCCCATGAAAGAAATTGATTTGTTAAACCAAAGTTACAGCAGAGGAAATCTTCAGCAACCAGTCATCCTCTCTTCTTTGCATAACATTTCCCTCTTTTTTTCCCAACACATTTTTATGGGTACCAGAAAGAAAATCCCCCATTGAGGCTGTCATCTTTTCCTCATTCCATTTTTTTAAACTCCCACACTTTCAGTAAAGTAAATCTGCATTTCTTTCATTCTTTCCTTTTTAAACTTTTAATCTTAGTTAAGTGATTTCAGAGTTAATGTGTGAATACCTTGAGTTTATTACTCATTCTGGCTGGGCATTCACAAAAACAAAAGAGATTCTTAGTCCAGACACTCCACATACAAAGAGGCAGAATGCTACAACAACAGACAGGATGGTAGCACTTGAGACTATGAATTGGGCAGTTCTGCCCCTTTTAAGATCCAACTCGCAAATCAGACTGAAACATTACTCATTGCTATGCTAATAGTCCCGTTTAAAAGGTGCTTTGTTTCCTTTGTTTTCTATTGATCCTTGTCTGTTATCTCTGTTTTTCAAGAAAGCCAGATTTTGAGGGGGCTCTTCCTGTCCGAAATATCCATTCCAGGAAATCCTGTTTGTTCATTAGTTTAACAGCAGAGAAGGAAGTAAGAAATAAAACCCAAAGAACAATTTTCTGTCTTGGTGTTTCTGCAGCCACCACTATGCTAATACATGTGCCCAACATTTCTGTTGTTGAGACGTTTAAGTGAGCTTTGCCCCATTTTATGACCTTTCATGCCACAGTTGTTAAGCAAATCATCGCAATTGTTAAATTAGTAACAAGGTTGCTAAATGAATCTGGCTTTTCCCGTTGACTTTGCTTGTCAGAAGTTTGCAAAAGGGGATCACAGGACCCCAGGGCACTACAACCATCGTAAATATGAACCAGTTGATCAGGTGACCAAAAGAGGATGCGGCAACGGTCATAAATACTGTATGACAAGCGGCCATAAGTCACTTTTTTCAGTGCCGTTGTATCTTTGAACAGTCACTAAGCAAACTATTGTAGGTCGAGGACTCTCTGTGTGTGCCGTTCTTTTTCTGGTATGCCTTTGATGCAGTGTTGGCTGCTTGTGACTGCCTCGACAAGATCCCTGAGGGTCTTTTTGACAAGATTTTGGAAGTTGTTTGCCATTGCCTCCTTCCTAGGGCAAAGTGAGAGCAACTGGCCCAAGATCACCCAGCTGGCTTTGCGCGCAGTTGGGACTAGAACTCATGATCCCCCGCTTCCTGGCTTGGTGCCTTAATTACTACACAACGCACTGACTTTCTTTCTTTCTCTTATTACGGGATATGCAATGCAGCCATAGCAGCAAAGTGAGTATCCAGCAGGTAAACAGGACATGCACTCCAGTGGTGGGATTCAAATTTTTTTACTACCGGTTCTGTGGGCATGGCTTGGTGGGTGTGGTGTGGCTTGGTGGGCATGGCAGGGGAAGAATACTGTAAAATCCCCATTTCCACCCCACCCCACTAACCTGCTTTCTAGCTCTGTTCTCCTGTGCAAGGCAACAAAAGGAGACCCAGCTAATCAACTGGGATTTAGGAGGCAGAGAATGGATGGGGTGGGGCCAGTCAGAGGTAGTATTCTGAACTACTCAAAATGACTGCTACCAGTTCTCCAGGCAGCCTATCATGCGAGGGGAGCTGGGAAGGGCTGGTATTTATATTTGGAACTATTGCGTGTAAGGCCCTCAAAGGTGCAGCGTGGTCTAGGTGGACTTATTCTAATCATGGGTTTCATTATCCAGACCACTATTTTATTTTCAAAAATTTAATATTCCATGTAAGAGCCTTGATTATCCAGAAATTTTTTTTGAAAATATTATTGTTCCATGATAAGCTAGGCAGAAACCTAAACAAAAATATACTGACATTCTGCCTATTCTAGAAGGAAACTTATTCCCTCCAGAAAAAGAAACACTGAGGCAATATGTATTCTCGATTTCTCAACATTGCCAGGCTATAAAAGGAATCATAGAAAATCTATTGATTATTTCACCAATGCAGGAAGTCAAAAGTTCCCCTTGAATTCTGCAGAATTCTTGATATAATCCATATGTCACAGTAAAAGAACCATGAATGCAGAGCTACTTAGCTGGTTTTGTTTTATTTTTCTCTTAACATGGTTTGTGGTTTGATGCTACAACACTTTCAGTAAATGGATATCACCTTTCTTTTCCATTAGAGTGGTTAGAAGGATTGCCTTTTTTGTGGCTACATGCATATTTAAATATTTAAAATATATGTTTGTAGCCACAGAAAAGGTAATCCTTCCGATTACTCTAATGGAAAAGAAAAGCTAGGTGATATCAATAGGAAGTATGAAAATAAATCTGAGATTAAATAGTGTTTTGGTGGTGATTTCTTGATTCAGCCTCAGTTATTATGCTGTTTTCCTGGGTCTATCCCTTTCAATTTGAGAAGACAAATTAGAAGAGGTAAGTAAAGAAATCCATTTGTAGGTGACACACTAAATGTCCCCGGGGAAAAAAAACAAACCCTATTCCTGAGCTTGGCATGATGCCCATATTCATTCTAAAATATGATTCTGCCTTTGTTGTTTAAAATGGTGCAATCAATATCACCAGGCCCAGTTGACTTGATAATGTGTTAGCATGGGAATGTAATGATGTGGCGATTGACAAACAATTAAAAGCTAGTTCTCACGAACCAGTCTGGGAATTGCATGAAGTCAAAATGAAAATGGAGACTCAGATGATTTGACTACTGGTCCCCACTAAGACAGATACGATTCAGTTCAGATCTCCTAAAATACCCACAGATTATATTGCCAAAATTCAATGGTAAATGTTCTACTCTAATTCTGAAGGATGGGATAGATGGTATGTTGGGATAGGAACTATTTCCCCCCCAAAGTTTTCCACCCAATTTACATTTGCAATAAAACATAAGTTGGGTAGGGGGTAATGGGCTGAAAAATTCACTCCTGGCGATATCCAGGTTTCCTGCAACTCTTTTGACCTCAGATGATCAAGTTACAACCCCCTGACTCCTCAAATGTTGCCCATCTTGCTGTAAAGGAGGCATAGCAGCTTTATAATAAAAAAAACCCCACACAAAATAGCAAGGGAGTATTTTAAGGCTCTACTCTTCCCAAGGCAAAATCAGCTCTAGATTTCTCATTTAAGAAATGAATACAAAATACATTGTGTGGTAAGCCCTATGAAATGTCAAAAGGAGTCAATTCATTCTCATTAAGCTCTCTACCTAAAACTTGGGAAGTGGTCACAATGTAAATTTTTCCCTCATCTTTATTTACCTACAGTGGGCCATCTTAGAAAATAAAATGGCGGTTGGCTGCAGTCCAGTGTTATAGATAACCATACTGTCACATTATTCTGTTCCAGGATAAGTATCATAATGCAGAGTACAGAAATTGATTAAGAAATGGTAAGCAAAGGAATTAAAGGTATGTGATAAGAGAAAAGGAAACACAGATAAAACCATTTTATCCTAATACCATTCGGAACTGAAGAAGCTTCTTGGTAAGAAGCAAAATGTTTTCAAGGAAATACAAAGTCTAATTGCCTTTTTAAAAAGCATCTTTGGGACAACTATGACCTGGATGACTCAGAATCTCCATAGACATTTAACCATTCAGTGGTCTTTGTACCTCTCCATCCTCAAAGATCAATCAATCTTGTTTCCTCCATATCCATACATTAAAGTTCTTACCTCTCTGTTTTGGAAGACCACATCAGTTTTATCCGGTCATAACCTTCTTGGTCCTCCCCTTCCTTTTAACCCCTTTGACCTTCCTTCTTATATTTGTACATGTAATCCTCGACTTATAACCACAATTGAGCCCAACATTTCTGAGTCCATACATTTAGTAACACAGTTGTTCAGTGAATCTGGTGTCCCCATTGATTTTGCTTGTCAAAAGATTGCAAAAGGTGATCACATGACCTTGGGACACAACAGCAGTCATCAATATGAACCAGTTGCCAAGCACGTGAATTTTGATCACATGATCGTGGGGTTGCCACAAAGATCGTAAATGTGAAAAATGGTCATAGATCACTTTTTTCAATGCTGTTGTAATTTTAAACAAATAACAGATAATCAGAGTTGGAAGGGACCTTGTAGGTCATCTAATCCAACCCCACACCCAAGCGGGAGACCCTACACCATTTCTGACAAATGGGAGTCCAATCTCTTCTTGAAAGTCTCAAGTGATGGCGCTCCCGCAACTTCCGAGAGCAAGCTGTTCCATTGATTGATTGTTCTCACTGTCAGAAAATTTCTCCTTATTTCCAGGTTGAATCTTTCCTTGTTCAGTTTCCATCCATTATTCCTTGTCTGGCCTAGAGGTGCTTTAGAAAATAGCTTGACCTCTTCCTCCCTGTGGCAGCCCCTCAAATATTAGAAGGCGGTTATCATGTCTCCCCTGGTCCTTCTCTTCACTAAACTAACCAAGCCCAGTTCCTGCAACTGTTCGTTGTATGTTTTAGTCTCCAGTCCCCTAATCATCCTGGTTTCTCTTCTCTGTACTTTTTCTAGAGTCTCAACATCTTTTTTATAATGTACTTTATAATACTTAAGTAAGAAGCTATGAATGACCCCTCAGTTTCCAAATCTATGCATCTTTAAACACATATCAACCACAGAGTTACTTTACATGCTGAAGTTTCATCACAATCTGCATATGGTATTTTACCTTTGGCTAGACTTAGCCTGAGGATACACATGACCTTGAGCCCATGAGGATTGAGGCAATAGATAAATAGTATTTAAAAAATAAGGCAGTCTATCCAGATCACCACTTTAAGCCTTTTGTTTAAGACCTTAAACCACGCCTTCTGCTATGTTTTAGTCTCAGGTTCCCTAATCATCTTGGTTGCTCTTCTCTGTACTTTTTCTAGAATCTCAACATCTTTTTTATAGTGTGGTGACCAAAACTGGATGCAGTACTTTATGTGTGGTCTTACGATCAATCACTAAACGAACTGTTGTAAGTTGAGGACTACCTGTACTGTGATTTGTTCATTCTCTCTGTTTGACCAACCCATCTCAAAATATTGCTTCCATCCTGATCAGTCACTTAGTTTGGAAATATATTCACGTCTCAAGAAGGAAAGCCAAACTTGAAACTAGGATGAAATTTCAAATTTGTTCCTTGCACCAGAAAAGGTGAGAAACTGAATAAGGCATAGTAGTGTCACAGAAATCTTTGTCATGTCTCCCTGGCTGCTCCCTTAAAAATGAGAAATCAAGGATTTCTCATTGCCTATGTACAGATATTTCCTGCAATTTCAAATATGTATGAAGTAGTCCTCAATGTATGACCATAATTGAGCTCACAATTACAGTGGTAACTCATGATGGTCATTAAGCAGGTCATCACATGACTAACCGTGACCAATTTTACAACCTTCTTTGTGGCGGTCGTTAAGGAAACTCACTGTTTACTATGGGATGTTTTTTGCTGGAAACAGGAAGTAAATGCCAGTTCCCACCAAAAACATCATAAACTTGCAGTGACATGACCACAGGACACCACAAATGACTGTAAATGCAGGCAATTTGCCAAGCACCCAAAATGCAATCACGCAGCCAGGAGGGAGGGGCTGTCAGAACTTCAAATCCAGGTGATAAATACCTTTTTCAGGGTCCCTGAATGGTCACTAAACATATATGTAAATCTTTAGCTAAGCCAAGAACATGGGCTAGTTCCAAAAGTGAGCAAGGCTGAACATTAAAAATTAAATTTGAAAAGGCCTTCCCTGACATGGTGTCTTTCTACAGAACATCCAGTTCTTTAGAAACTGGCTTCATCAGTTCTCATCTCTTTGGTTTGCCCCCACTTGCATCAACATGACCTGAGTAAAAACTAAAAGGAAAAGGACAACCTTGCTGTCAAGCAAAACCAAGCATTTAATAGTGAACACCATCCCATGGGCACTAATCAAGCAGGTGGCAAGAAAATAGGGGCAGTCAGGCTCAACACAGGTTTATTTATTATTTATTTATTTATTTTATTAAACTTATATACCGCCCTCTTTCCCTGACAGGACTCAGGGTGGTGTACAGCCGATTAAAAATATTACAACAATACAAAATTAAAAAAACAATTAAAATCAAATATATAGTGGCTGGCATAAAAGTATATAAAGGGGAATTAAAAAGATTAAAAACCAGATAAAACCAGATTAAAATTCTAAGAGAACCTTAGGCCAGACCGGCTTGATGAAATAGATGAGTCTTCCACCGCCCGTCGGAAGGTCAGGAGATCAGGGATGGTCCTCATGTCCGGGAGTAATTTGTTCCAGAGGGAGGGTGCCCCAACGAGAAGGCCCGCACCCTCGGGGTCGCCAGCCATCCAGCCGGCGGCACCCTGAGGAGACCCACTCTATGGGAGCGTATTGGCCGGCAGGAGGCCGATGATAGCAGGAGGCGGTCCCATACATACCCCGGCCCCAAGCCATGGAGCGCTTTGAAGATGGTAAGCAATACCTTGAAACGCACCCGGAGGACCACCAGGAGCCAATGCAGCTCACGCAAGAGCGGCGTGATATGAGAGCCCCGAGGAGCTCCCAACATCACCCGCGCGGCCGCATTCGGCACCAGCTGGAGCCTCCAAGTGTTCTTCAAGGGAAGCCCCACGTAGAGAGCATTGGCATAGTCTAGGCAGGAGATTACGAGGGCGGAAGTGACCGTGCGAAGCGCATCCCGATCCAGAAAGGGCCGCAACTGGTAGATCCTACAGACCTGACCAAAAGCCCCCCTGGCTTTTTAGGTTATGTAGACAGTAAACACAGCATCTTACATAAAGATCTCAAATGCCTACATACAAATGCACAAAGTTTTGGGAACATCAGGGTGAACTCGAACTACGAATACATGAAGGTAGATATGATTTAGTTGGAATAACAGAAAATTGGTGGGATGAAACCCATGATTAGAACATACTGGTAGAAGGATACAAACTGTTCAAAAAATCCAGACCCCATAAAAGAGGAGGTGGAGTTGCACTGTATGTAAAGGACCACTATATTGCTACAGAAATGCATGAAACCAAAGATGAAAACCTCATAGAATGCATATGGGTCAATATAAAAGAAAAAAAGAATGACATGGCCATAGGTGTATATTATAGGCCACCCAACCAAGCAGAAAAATAGATGACCTTTTTGCCAACCAACTAACAAACCTATGCAGGAAACACACTACAATAGTAATGGGGGACTTCAATTATCCTGATATCAAGTAGAAAACTAATTCTGCACCAAGTGAGAAATCAAATAGGTTCCTAACTAACCTAGCTGACAACTTTGTTGTCCAAAAGGTAGAGGATGGAACTAGAGGGACAGCCATACTGGAGTTAATTCTTACAAACAGAAAAAAAATGATAGAGGGAGTTGAAACTGCAGGAACCCTGGGTGAGAGTGACCATGTCATATTAGAATATTAGAATTCAACATAACACAAACACAAGCAATAGAACATAATGACACCAGAGTCTTAAATTTTAAAAGAGCTGATTTTAATAAACTCAGAGAGAACTTGGGAAAGATTCCATGGATGAAAATTCCAAAGGGAAAAACAACTCAAGAAGCTTGGGAAACTCTGAAAAGTACAATCATAGAAACCCAGACCAGCACAATATCACTGAGAAAAAAAAACAAGAAATCCAAGAAGAAACCAACATGGACTGCACAAAGATCTCTCTGGCAAATTGAAAGAAAAAAAGACAAGTACAAAAAATGGAAAGAGGGACATAAATCTAAGGCAGAATATCAGCAGATAGCCAGAATCTGCAAAGATTAAAGTCAGGAAAGCAAAGGCCCAGCAATGCATTCGACAAAGTAGACCATAACTTACTTTATGGTAAACTAGAAAAAAGTGGGATAGATAGCACCACCACCAGATGGATTTGCAACTGGCTGACAAACCGTACTTGACGAGTAGTCCTTAATGGGTCTAAGTCTATCATGGAGGAAAGTAAGCAGTGGGGTGCCACAAGGTTCCGTCTTAGACCCAGTACTCTTCAATATCTTCATTAACAACATAGATGAGGGAATAGAAAGGGAACTTACCAAATTTGCAGATGATACTAAACTGGCAGGAATAGCTAATACCCAAGAAGATAGGCTCAAGATCCAGATGGATCTTGACAGACTAGAATACTGGGCCCTATTTAACAAAATGAAATTCAATGTAGAGAAAAGTAAAGTCCTACACTTAGACAAGAAAAACCAAAAATACATATATAGACTGGGTGAAACCAGGTTTAATAGCAATAACTGTGAGAGGGATCTTGAAGTATTAGTGGACAACCAGCTAAATATGAGCCAGCAGTGTGCAGCAGCAGCCCAAAAAGCTAATGCAATCCTGAGCTGCATTAACAGAGGGCTATAATCAAAATCAAGTGAGGTATAATACCACTCTATAAAGCCTTAGTAAGACCACACCTAGAGTAGTGTATCCAGTTTTGGTCACCACACTATAAAAAAGATGTTGAGACTCTAGAAAAAGTACAGAGAAGAGCAACCAGGATGATTAGGGGATTGGAGACTAAAACATATGAAGAATGGTTACAGGAATTGGGCATGGCTATCTAGTGAAGAGAAGGACCAGGGGAGACATGATAGGGTTAGGGTCTTTCAATATTTGAAGGGGCTGCCACAGAGAGGAAGGAGTCAAGTTATTTTCTAAAGCACCCAAAGGCCAGATGAAGGTATAATGGATGGAAATTGAACAAGGAGAGATTTAACCTGGAAATAAGGAGAAATGTTCTGACAGTGAGAACAATCAACCAATGGAACAGCTTGCTCTCGGAAGTTGTGGGAGCACCATCATTTGAGAGTTTTAAGAAGAGATTGGACTGCCATCTGTCAGAAATGGTGTAGGGTCTCCTGCTTGGGTGGGGGGTTAGACTAGATGATGTACAAGGTCCCTTCCAACTCTGATTATCTGTTACTGTATCTGTTATCTGACTTCCTGTGGATTTTACTCCACTAAGTCATAGCCAACTTTAGAGGATGGTGCTCATCTCCATTTCTAGGCCATTGAGCCAGCGCTGTCTGAAGACATTTCCTCAGTCATGTGGCCAGTATGACACCACGCCACAGCACAGACTGTGCGGTGAAGCGCTAAAGTGGTATGTATTTATCTCCTCATATTTACATGCTTTTGAATTGCTAGGTGGGCAGGAGCTGAGGCAAGTGACAGGAGCTCACTCCATCACATATGGTAGGGCTCCAACTGCTAGAGCCCAGACCTTCTCCAATGTGTTTTAAGCCACTGAGCCACCGACTCAACATGACCTGATCACATTTATTTTTTCTGCTATGCCCTCATGACATCACCTTCTTCTCATTCACCACCCCTAAGCAAGACTGGTTTAAGTCCTTGACTGCTGCAGTGTTAAAGCAGGTTTTGCCACTTTATTCTGATACTGTCCGAGGAAGCCTCAAATTGTGTCAAATTTAGGTTGACAAAAATTTAGGTTTTAACATCTATTATCTTGGAGGGAAGAGGTAGGTATGGGTTTTTGCAAGATGCAAAGGGGGCAAATGACATGTCCATGATGGCGTGACATGCAGACTTGCATCAACCATTATGTCATTACATAATCTGGCCACTTGCACGCTGACATCATAATGCACGTGTGTCATCATTTTTAAATCCTCTTGGCTTCTTATGGGTACCATTGAAATGAGATGAGTGCAATGGCTGGGAACAGAGGCAATAGAGGTAGGATAAGGATCAGGAATGGGAGAGCAAATTACATGCCGGTATCGTTTTCTCTTGAATTAAGGATGGGTGGAGAGGAGTTCAGCTCAGAAGTGGGAAAGGCCCTCCAGTGCCTGAGGGTCCCCGTACCTATTCCAATAAACTGTTCCAAAAATACACAGAAGAAAGATACAGCATTCTGGTAGGGTGGTCAGGTTTTTGTCTAATCATTATGTCCCATTTTATGGCTCCATTTTATCCTGATCTCATGAGCAGATTCAATCTTACTACCCCTAAGAACTGGCAAAGTTCAGTCCCCCTACTGACCCCTAGTGGTACAATGGAACCAAAGGAATTTATTCCCAAGTGGTATGAAATGAGCATTTTGGAGAGAAAGTAAAGGTTTAAGAGCAATGCGGCTTCTCCTGTACATTGTGAACGCAGAGGACAAGACTGGGCAGATCTGTGGTTTGAGTTATATAGATATTTCAGGTATGCAGCTTTTTATTTTGAGGTCAAAATAAACACTTGCCTAGTTAAAAATTAAGAAAGGCTAGTTTGGTTCCTTATTAGCAAAAGGACTTACCTTTGATTTTCTCATAGCAGACAATCAGATTAATGAAGATATTGTTTTTCATCTACTGTATGTAGGCAATATTGAAGAGTCACCTCCCCAGCAAGCAAGTTCCCCCAAAACCATGGGGAACAGCAAATAATCCACATTGGATTTAGTTACATGGAACCCGACAATATATATCATTGCCTGCACTTTATGTGACGGTTATTATTGAGCATGTTTCCTTGATGAAGAGCTCAGTGTAGCTTAAAATTTATTGGGATGTTAAAATTTATTATACTCCATTTTTAAATGAAGCTTATATCTAAAATGGCTTAAAGGAAAAAATCAGTATATGTTTGGACCTCAAATATGTTCAAATGTGGCATGATATGCATGTATGTGTATGCATACAAATATACCCACACTCATCATAACTAGTCGTTTTATATTGTAAGCAGCACAAACTGAGTGGTAGCATGTGCCTGTCCCACGATAAGGAAATGCTTTGCTCTCTGTGACAAACAACCGGCTTTACTTTCCTGTAACCCTGGCATACCTTATTTTCTTTTGAAGTGCTTCCTATTCTAAATGATCTCCATTTGAAAAGAGGAGGAGGAGGAGGAGAAGAAGAAGAAGAAGAAGAAGAAGAAGAAGAAGAAGAAGAAGAAGAAGAAGAAGAAGAAGAAGAAGAAGAAGAAGAAGAAGAAGAAGAAGAAGAAGAAGAAGAAGAAGAAGAAGAAGAAGAGACTGCAGCAAGTCTTGCTCAATCATTACCAAACTAATTGAGAGGCAGAGTTTAGGAGCTTTAGGCGGATCTGGCAAGGGGCGGGGCAGTAGCTGAGGAGGCAGGGAATCTAATGAGGACCAAGAGTGTATAGAAACACCTGTCCAAGTCACTGGCTTCTGAGTGTCTCTGCTTAACCTGCCAGGTGTTTCATCATCAAACAGAAGAACCTGGCTCTTCTAGTCAGCCTGGAATGAAGACAGTCACTTGGGCTTCCTTCTTCTTCTTCTTCTTCTTCCCACTGTGAGCCTGAAACAAGCCTGCATCATTTCTCAGCATCCGCACCTACCGTCCACAAGAGAAACAAGTGATGGAGCAAGGTCAGTGAAACACAATGCTTCTTTGTGTTCTCCTCCTTTCTCTTTATTCTTTTGAAAGCAATCTTCAGGAGGTTGATTTGACTGAAAAGAGTGCTTTAATGTAACTGCTTGTGCTTCGGGAGCTTTTCCTGGTTTTACCTTTTCTGGTTGATGAGGATTGAGTATCAGTAAGAATCACGAGGGGCTGAGTTACATGCCACAGTTACAGCAGCCTTGCTTTCTGCTGGATGGCGCTACAATAGGTTCCTCTTCCGAGCTGTAGCTCCTGTCTCTCCTTGCCTTTTGCTTTGAACTGGATGATTCACATCACCTAAATTCTGCCTAACCACGCAGGAAGATTACTGAACATTAGTGGTGGCCCGAGCAAAGTAGAGTCATCCAGCTACTTCATCACATGGTCAAATCCTGCAATAATGGTTTTGAAGCATTTCTATCTGCAAGTTGCAACTTGATAGAAGCCCACTGTAGAGCCTCTGGACTCACATCCTAAATGTTCTTTTTTTGTTGTTTTTGCTCAGAAACGATGAAATCAAATCCTTAGGCAGGCATTTATGTGGGGATGTACAGAGACTGGGTGGAGTGATAAGTATATCGCGGGTGACGTACATAGAAAGACCTCAGGAATTTGATCCTCTCAATCAGCATTCTAAGAAACTTCAGTATAAGCTCACCTGATTTGCACCTCTCAAACGAACAAAATTACAATATACTTTGAATTTTATATCTCTGAATTTGCAATGTTATTGTAAAAGCCTGCTAATGTATATATTTAAAGACGTGTATATTAGGATAACGTACGGTTGGAAATCCTCTTATGTTGATGAAACAAGTTTATAAACCTATATTTCTTGTGAAAATATGTTCAACCATTTTATAGGTGGCCAAATGTTAATTTTTTGTGCAGATTTCAAACAGAACTATAGAATCAGGATGGGATAGATTTGAACAAACTGTAACACTGGCATGGACAGAATTTGAGTGATTTGTTCTTTCTGCAGTGCATGCATTCAAACATATATTTAATGGCCTTTAAGTCTTCCCTGACAAGATACGTTGCAGTTGAGTCCAAGTTGACTTAAGATATAAGATGTTGAGAAGAATGTGTTGACACTGAAGGGGTGCAAGATAATGTTTGTGAAACTGCATTGCTTTGGGGTTGGAAGAAAACTTGAACAAACTATTTTCAGTTGGCATCCCCATTCTTTTTCTCTCTGGCCTCAAGTAGATACCTACCCAAATGGTGAGAGAAAAACAAATTGACAGTGCTGCTCTGTGGCCTAACTCCTGGTATTAATTAAATAGTTGGACAAAGTATTTCAACAGCAGGAGACTGAAAGGTGGAACAATAGAACTAGAAGCTCCATGTGGTAGAAATGGGATCTTTTAAAGAATTTTATAGGTTTTAACTATTCCTAGCACTGACGGTTGCAGGGGAAAATGAAAAAGTTTGCAGCTTTATGATTAAAACTATTGATAGGTTTTATTGATCATCAGGAATGGGAAAGAGGGGGATCTCTTTGTTATCACCATTTCTGAAAGGGCCAGGATTCAATCGGAAAGAGTATGCTACTCCCTGAATCAATGATTTGGTCACTTGTGTTTCTGCCTCCACTCCAAATGATATGCAAGATGTCAGTTAGAATTTAGACATTAATTCTGTTCCACATTTTTGATGGGTCTTTCAGGCAGGAAGGCTTATTCCTTGTCTCCTTCACTGCCTTTTACAAACAGCATCACAATAGTTCTTTCATTCTGAAGACCTTTCATTCTGAAGACCGGAGGAGGTCTAGCGTATGCATGTATCATGGATTTCTTTGTTTTGTTTCTAGTAAATATTAACATTTTAAATTACATGCTGGAACTGCAGCCAGTATGTATCTTATAGAGTTTCCTTTCTTCTCCTATTTTGTCTTGTAAATCAAATGGCCAAATAACAAGGATCATTCTGGAAGGAGACTTTTTAATATCAAGGCCATACAATCCTTAAGTTCTGTATAGGTGATCCAGGATTGCAATCATAGTGGCTTCCAATGAGGTTTATTTAAGAGTAGCATTTGCTGTGTATGATATCTTGTAGGTTTTAGCAGTAGCCTGCTTGATGCGGAATTTTAGGAGTTGAAATCCATACAACTGGAAGTCACCCAGGTTTAGGAAAGCTGATGTAATGTACATTTTGTTCACATATGGTGTGCCCACAGCAGGATGTGAACTCAACAGTACCTTCTTGCTCATGCTCTTTAGCAATATGAGATAATTAGTTACTAATGATTCGTTGTCATTGTTAGCCCTATCCTCCATGAATTTTTCCAATCTCATTCTAATGCCATCAAGGTTGGTGCCAATATTGTAGGCATGACGCTAAATTAAAATTAAACTACTTCATATTCACATGATGTGAGAACCCAGCGGTATGAAATTCAAAGCTGTTCTTCTAGGCAGACAGCATTTTAACAGGCAGACATGGGTGGGTGAACTCAATTATTTAGACTTATCCAATAAACAATAGTTAAAATAAGTAAGTCTTGAAGTGATAACAGCTTAATAGAAGTGATGTATGAACCCAGCCATTAAGTCACCATCTAAATCAACCAGATCCATATTTTCTTTGCTTTTTTTTTTTTAAGGCTTAAAGCACCATGACGAGGTTTGTATTTTAGGCTATGGGCAAAGCCTTATGGTGAGGCTGAGAAGCTAGTAGACTCATCAGTATATGAAGAATCCTGTTCTGGGAGCAGATTGATTGTTGAAACATGCAAATCTATCAGGACTTTTGCAGTTTTACAGTAAGACAATGGGGATTAACAGCTGCTGGATTGAAAGAAGATGCTATAGTATAATTTTAGTCATAGAATATTTTACCAAAACCAGGTTATTTCTAAAGATATAGAAAAATTAAGGATATAGGCAACTGTGTACCTGTCATGCCCCTGTTGGAATCTGATTCCAAGGGACAGGTGTAACAGCTGACAGGGAGTGCGAGTGTGGCTCCAGTGGCTGTGGAGGAAACTGGGGAAAGGCACAGTCTGGTTGGACATTCAGAGGAAGACCCAGGCCCATCCCCTCTTCATCCTAGGGCATGCAGGGAGGAATGGATAAGGGAGCAATGTGGGTTACGGGGTAGAAAAAGGCCCTGATTCCCTTAATTAGCTGCAGCTGGGAAAATAGGATAAAGAGGGTGTTCGCACACAACTCCTTGTGGAAGCAAAGCGTGAATTATTTTAGTTTGTCAAGTCTTAATCTGAGTTCTGGCTTCCTCCCAACTGTGTGTGTTTTGGTATCTTTTGAAGTCTTCAATTCCTTATCCTGCCCCATCTCGCTAATTGCTGCAGTGTGGTTTGTGTTGGTTTTTATTTATAATTTATATGTACTTTGGGTTTGGATGGAATTTCTTCCCTTTGGGAGAGTTTTTTCTCCAGCCAATGATAACTGGACATTGGGGGCCCAGTTGGAGGTATTAAAGGGACTTTACCTATTTTTGTGACTTAGTTGCTTTTGTGCCATTTCCAGGGTCATCACAGCATCTATGTATGTATCTTACAGTCATGGCACACTGGTTTCATCATGTGTGTGTGTGTTTGTGTGTGTTTGCATAAGAAGAAAGAAAACAAATTATATGCAAGAACAAGAAGAAATGTACCCTGCAAAGTGTCCAAGATATCTTCTCAGGTTCCAGCGTGGAACTATAACACTGACAAGAAGCTTGGGAGAATTATAATTTCCAGGGGTCAGCATTAATGAGGTTTGGCTTGTTTTCAGACCCAACTTATAATTTCTTACCATTCTCCGGTGCAAGGGAATCCCGTCCTAACTGTTATTTGTGGTTTAACTCCCTGGCTATTAAAGCCAGATAAAGCCAGGTAAAGGACAGACGAATGAATCCACTGCCATTTCTAGATGACCGAAAGATCTCTTGCAGCATCGCCAGCGTGCTGCAAATACTTTTAGTGGTAATGTGTGTAATTAATTTAGTAGCGCTCTCTGTTGCTAGATCTTTTTGAGGGTTGAGTCAGAGGGAGGGAACATTGAAATGACTAGAGAAGCACATGGAGTGACACTAGCTGGGATGCCAAGAACATCTTACAGTACACTTCTTTGAAGAGCAAAAGAACACTGTTTTGGCATACTTCCATCCCTAATGCTATATAATTCCTTGTTCGTGGCTAGGTTGTACATGTTTATTATCTATACCGTTCTACAGGAATAGGCAACATGGTATCTGTCAAGTCCATTACACAATCCTTAGGCCGAGATGTCAAAGCCAAATCCCACTAAATTCAGCAAGACTTCCTTCTGAATAAATGTCTGGCATTGCCATGCGCGAAGGCAAGACAAAATCGATGGATAGATTTCCCAAACCCTTTCTGTTTGTGTCGAGGGTGGTTTGCAATCTGAAAGTATCTATTTGCTTTGTCCTTAATGTCAAAAGTCTCCTCCCCAAAAATATTTCCATCCTTTGCTCAGAAAAAACTTATTCTTTCCTTGGAGGACATCAACAAGTAGTGATGAGAGCATCAGAAAGATAAGAAATAAATGGGATATCACAAATAGAAAGGGGAAAAGGTGAACAGTCCTATTTAATCCTAGATCCCTTGTCTTAATCCCATCCATTCATTGGTTCACAATCTCCAACAGCTAAGAATACAGCTGCAAAGGCTACCTATGTCTGCTGCAGTATTTATACCAGGGGCATCAAACTCACGTCGTCATGCCAGTGTCACGTGACATATTGGGACTTTTTCCCCCTTCGCTAAACCAGGTGTGGGCATGGCCAGTGTGTGACGCATCCGGCCCACGGGCTGGGAGTTTGACAGCCCTGAATTATACAGAATTGGATACAACAGTTTATTCATTCTGACTTCAGCTGGTGGACTACAAATATCTGACCTCAAAGGACTTCTATGCTGCCACCAGGACAGAGGCCTTGCGGATGACTTCATGGTTGCTGATTTTGAAATGTAGAGTGAGGTATGAGAGAATAGGGGGATCCGATGGTCTTGAAACCCTACAGAGCTGGAATATGGGAAGACAGATTTTGCTGCCACAGATCTTAACAGAGCTAGTGATCAATTGATTCAGGTGACATGAGGAGAATAGGCAGGGCCCGAGCAGATGCCAAATTGTCACATAGATCCCCATGGAAATACCTTTCTCTCCATATTTGGGCAATTTATTCCATTTTAAAAAAATCTATGAAAAATCCATTCCAAAATCCAGATTTGGGACTAGCAATATTTGGCAAGTGGAAAAAGTCACCATAGGAGGCCAACCAAAACTGTGTCGAATATCCTGACTGACGCAATTGGCTGTTGTTACATGGTTTGATCTGCTTGTCACAGATAACTGCAAACTGGAAAGCAGGAGGAAACAAGATTTTAAAATCTTCCAATTACATCAAATTCTGGGGTGCTTCTCTCCAAGACTGAGATTGTATAAGATCCTAAAGCTTTATATTTGGCCTCTAAGCAATCTAATTCCCTTATCAAAGGATCTTTCTAATACTGTTGGCCCATAAACTGAATGTAGCAATATCCAAGGCAAACTCTTTTACTATATATGAGGTTCATGATTATTTAGGTGAAAGGCAGTATTATGGAAATATTTCACTCACCCTATTAAGAAACATAATTTCTTGTTTCATGCTCCTAAACTGCTCTCTGGTTTTAATGCATTTATTTACTCTTGAGTCTGGGATACTCCTCAATTCCACAGAACCGAATAGTACCTATGGTCAAACCTGATTTTATCATCTGTTCATTAAAAGAAGGAAAACAGAAAAAAAATGTACAGCTTTTATGACTGCCAAGAAAAAATAAAAATGAGGAAGTATAGATCTGGGGAAATTTCAGAAATCCCAGTGGAGTGAGCAAGATTTTCAGTGGCAAAAACTTATGGTTCTACTTAGGAATGTCCATTGAGTTAAGCAAAGTAAGAAAACATACGGATGCAATATAATTTGCGTAAAATCATAGAGAAAGAGAGCACCATCTGTTGTCACACAAGATTATGACAGCATTTGGGAAGGTAGATGCCAAATCTCATAGAACTAACTATACACATCTATTTAAACCCTTCCTTTCAGAAAGGAAATAGCTTTTTCTCACTGAAAGCCAATTTTATAACCATTTCCCCAAAGATTTTGGCTTTTGTAGACTTTGGAGCCAATGGAATTCCATAGTTTTGATCAATTTCCAAAACCATAAAGTACTGTCTTTTCAACTAACCTATGAGATATGTCAGAGGTTGGAGGTGGAGGATAGAAAACATATAGAGCCTCGGCTGATTTGTGTATTTAATAATAATGCAATAAGTCTTTTGGTATCCAAGGGATGGGCACTGGCTAATTGTTGCTCCACTACACACTAAGGCAACCGTGTCCTACTAACTGAGAGATGGTAGAATGTTTATGAACTGCCAAAGTCATGACATCACCTCCGTTGATTCCTTGAGAAGAGAAAAGCAAATGTCAACCTACGCTGCTGGAATGCATAACTGTATGGGAAAGGTGCACCCACTGAGACCCCAAACTAGTCTGTTAGGGCTACTCTAAACTCTTCACTCTTTGCTGCCATCTGGTGGTTATCCAGATTTTGGAGCCCATTTATGGTGCTCCAATTCTACGATGCTTCTCAAAGTTTTACTACACTTTCACAGATGTTGCCACCACACTGGAGTTTTTTTTTCCATAAGAGAAAATCATTATGGAGAATAGTTATATTCATTGTATTTGACTCGTGTCACTCAATTTAGTAGCATTCAATTCAATCTGTAATTCAGATCCAAATTTAGATTCTGTCTTGGCACTTAGGTTTCTTCTGGCCTTACCCACATTTTGCAGAATTGCTCTTGATGTGCTATTCAGAAGTGGAAGTATAGTCTCACATTTTTAATTCTCATACCAACCAATCCTCCATATTATATTCTAGAAACAGCTGTAGTTCGAAGACAATATAGACTCTGGTGATTGGGTTCAAGCCCCATACTCTTTTATTTTGAGTCATATTCTCTCCCTAACTTCCTCTTTACTTTCTCTTAACTTCAAGTTGGTAAGATAATAGCAGAGTTGCTACCACACCTTGTTGATGACAAGCACATCATAAAGGTGATATGAATTGTCATCTTAACAAAGATCATGTTCTTCCCACACTTTCCTTCCAAACCAACTTAGATCCCTTCCAACTTAAGCATTAACCCTTCTATTGACATTTTAGTTGGGGCACTTTTTTTTCTGTGCAAACCACTTTCCAATAGTTCACTGATGGTAACCACATTGATCCCATGACTGCAATATCTCAGCCACTGATAGACACACCAGATAATTAATCATCAGCATTCCATCTCTGCAATTTTTCATTCTGTAAGTAAGGAAACAACAAGAGGCAATTCAGTGCTTTGCCCAAAGTCACAAAGAAATTAATGCAGGGAGTTGAGAAATGCAGACAAGCTCCCTGAGTTCCACTTTCATTTTGCTTGAGCCATCCAGCACTCAGGCAAGTTGCAAGCTCCAAGGAAGTGGCACAATTTGCTAACTTTCCCAGTCTTTCTAAACAATCTGCCTTGAATTAGGCTAGCTGAAGGATTAAAGGTGCATTGGGGGAGGGGGGATTGCTGTAAGAAAGGCTTGCCATTCCAAAAAACCAGCCTCCCCCCCACCCCACCCCAATCCATACACACAACCTTTTGGGCACCAGGGACCAGTTCTGTGGAGAGAGTTTTTTCCGTGGACCAGAGGGGTTTAGTTTCGTGTACTGCTAGCATCCTGTGGATGGGGTTTCACTTGTTTGTGCAGATCGGTTTTTGGCATGCCACATACCGGTGCCAGTTCACAGACCGGAGGTTGGGGAACCTCTGCCATAAACCTGACTTGCACTTTTGCTCTATATATCTGATACATTTGGCTTTTGGAAGGTATTGTGCTTCGTGCCAGACCCAGACATGTGATTTCTCACTAGTTATTACATAAAATGATTCATGGTATCACTAAGCATGCAACTAGCTTTCAAGTCTGTCAGCTGTGCCATTAGGGTTCAGCCATCTCTAGCTGGCTGGGCTCCAAAATGTACTGGAAAGGCAATTCTTAGGATCTGCTGCAAGAATGCTGGCGGGGTTTTATGGGATGTGCAACCACTTCCTATCTGGAGGGTTGTACATGGGGAGAGGCTGACTTGTGGCATGATTTGAACCACTCTATTTGCCACTTCCTCTAATCCAATTCACAAAGAGCCAGATAGGGTGAGGTGTCTAGAAAGGGTGGGGGGAGAGAATCTTCATAAATTCTTCTGGGATCTATAGTAATCAAAGTACATCCAACCACAAAAGAATGAAAGAAAGAACAAAGGCCATGTGTTCAGTAGATGAAGCAGGCCGTCATTATCAATGATACCTATCTGAGACCTCTCAATCATCATAAAGTACTGCAGCTTAGGAAACTGATCTGATGAATTCTTTTCTAGCTAGCCCTGCCTCAGTAAAATAGGCAGTAAAACATCATAGACCTCGCATCCCTAGGGCTATGTGTATCTCCCCCATAAGTGCATTTCGGAACCATGGGGCCAGGACTGAAAAGAGAAGGAGGGATGGAGGAGAACCTAACTTCAAAGGAAGAGATGCTCCAGATATCCTGGTTTCAGGACATGTTCTAGTACTAGATGAAGTCTGAATGATCGGTCAGATGGCAGCTGCCAGGGGCAGCATCAGAAAATCTTCAAATGGAAAGGCCCTGCCCCAATACAATACCAGTGAACGGTTCAGTCCTGTTGCCTTTGGCAAAGCACTCTAGTTCTGTAAGTAGAACAAGTGGAGAGGATTTTGATTTTGTTTATTTATTTTTCTGTCACGGAGATTAACCTTCTTAGCCTGTCCTTACTGGCCTCCACCTATTCCGTTGCATCTGGCAGTCACCAGTGAAGTTGGAACAATTTGATTACTGGGTGCACCGTACAAAAGGCTCCCATTACTTGCTGGCTGGATATTGAAGGTGATATCACAGGTGCACATGCATGTGCATGCCCGTTCTCACCCACACAGGCTCAGAGGAGTGAACTGAAACTCATCCCGGCAGTCCTGTAGTTCAGACCAGCCTTCATCTGAGTGTTTCTGCTTCATTGATCTGAAAAGGTTCCTGTTAGAACAACAGTTATGTAATGAAGAGCCAAATGGCCCATTTAAAAAATGCATCTGTTTGTCTCCTAAGGAAGCTAATCCCCTGGATGAAATACTTATTTTGTTCCTCCCTTGTTGGAGATGCCCAAAGCCATTTGTTCTGACAATAAAGTTGTTCAAACAGCACAACTTTATGTAATGAAGCCAGAGATAAACAAAGGAAGGAACTGAAAGTCAGGTGGGTCTTGAACTGATTGGATATAGGTAGAAAAGGAAAGATGCGTCTCAGCTGTTGCTGAATGTGAGGTGTGTATAATAGTTGGTGTCACCTCCACTCAGCATCCCAGAGAGATCAAATGGAATAGAGAGGTGTATGATTGTTGAGTTGGCAAGCATATAGCATGTGCGGCGGCAAGATATGCAGGTAGGAAGAGAGAAGGAGCAGCCCAGAGGATAACTTCCCTCCCCCGCAATCACAGGTTTTGGTTTAGAGAAACGTTTCCCAAACTCAGCAACTCTCACTTGTGTGGATTTCAGCTCCCAGGCTGCACTGGGATTGCAGAAAACTTTGGGAGTTGAAATTGGTATCCTTGGAAATTTTCAGGTGAGAATTACTGGGCAGGTGCTGGATGACATTTGGATACATTTTAATAGACCGTTTTTAACGGGTCATGGTTTCACATAATTTTCAGGCCGGCCAATCGAATGTAGGGAAATTCTGTATGGCAGATTTAAACCATTTATCTTTCCTGTTTGGCGCCAGCTGAAAATGCCTTTTAAAAATTGCTATCTGGATTTCTAGCTTTGACAATGATCCTGGCCAGCTGGGTATTTGGCTAGAAGTGAGTCTTGCATAGTCTCCCTGGTTCTTGACCTCTACAAGCCATGTCAGGAAAGCAACAATCATTTTCCTATGCAAGGGGAGTCTTTGAGATGTGTAGTTTTCATTTACATCAAAGAATCATATTGTTGGAAGGAACGTTAAAGGTCATCTAGTCCAACCCTTTCGGTAAGTGCAGGAGTTGCTCATTCACGGGACCATTTCACAGTACAGTACAGGGAGAGGTCCTCAACTTATGACCACAATTAAGCCCAAAATTTCCACTGCTAAGCAAGACAGTTGTTAAGGGTCTTTTGCCCCATTTTACGACCTTCCTTGCCACAGTGGTTAAGTGAATTATTAATGACACAGTTATTAATGACACAGTTGCTTCCCCATTGACTTTGCGTGTCAGAAGGTTGCAAAAGGGGATCACATTGGGGCCCTGCAACCGTCATAAATATATATATATATTTATTGGAGCGGGGTGTGTTTGTTTCTCTTCTTTATAATTGTCAATTATAGGTTTAGGGGGTTCCTTTGCTTCACTCACCTGCAGGAGTGCACCTGCACACTCACACCCAATCACACATACCCAGAAGCGTTTCTTTCCTCCTTGTTTCTGCCCTCCTACTGGCCAGCCTTACCTTCCTATCCCTCCACCCTTCTCCTGTTTTAATGGAATTTCTGCAAGAGGAGGAAAGGAAAGGAAAGGAAAGGAAAGGAAAGGAAAGGAAAGGAAAGGAAAGGAAAGGAAAGGAAAGGGAAGGGAAGGGAAGGAAAGGAAAGGAAGGAAAGGAAAAGAAAGGGAAGGGAAGGAAAGGAAAGGAAAGGAAAGGTAGAGGGGAGGGGAGGGGAGGGGAGGGGAGAGGAGAGAACAGGGAAAGGGGAAAGGGGAAAGGGGAAAGGAAGGAGGAAAGGAAAGGGAAAAGGAAAGGGAGAGGAAAAGGAACAGACGAACTGATTAATAAGTTGATTTCCCATATTATCCTAAGCAGCAACCATTGACCAAAATGCAAAGAGCAAGAACAGCACCTTCCCTGCCTCCCCTCCAGTTGGGACAGAGGCCTTGCTTATTAGAAAGGAAAGCACGGGTTTGGGAGCAGGGAGATGGATAGCTCAATTCCACATGTGCTGGCAGAGCTTGGAGAACAGGCCTTTTGTAGAACAGTCAAGAGAGGTGGGTGGTGGTTGCCTTTGTGACAGGCTAGAAGTGGGATGAAGATGCCATTGGGTGTCATGTCCTCCAGAATCCAGCCACCTCCTGCTACCTTATGGGTTCAGGTGGTGCCTTATAGCAAAGTAGGTCAGGAAAAACAATCCTTTTAAGGGTGATTGGGTTTCAAGGAAATTCAAAATAAGCAGATGCTAAAGAAAGACTTTCTCAAATGGAAGCATTTAGCCTACTTCTTTCAGAGCCCAGGAATGTCTGTTATTTCTGCCCGTTTGTTTTTAAGCCTCTGTGGCCCACTTGGCCCCAGAATGAACCAACCCAGCTTCCTTTACCCATGTTTGGGCTACCAATTGTCTGAATCTCAGCCAGCCACATCAGCCTTAGAGAAATACATGCAGTGTCTCATTTCTTTAACAAACATTTTATGACAGCCAGACAGCCAGTACTAGGCTAGAAATCAGGAGACACTGAATTCCAGTCTTGCCTTGGGCATGAAAGCTTTTGGGTTGACTTTGGGCCAGTCACTCTCTTTCAGCCCTACCCACCTCACAAGGTTGATGTTGTGAGGAAAATAGGAGGAAGAAGTATTAGATTTATTGCCACCTTGCACTATTTATAAAAAGAATAAAGGTGGGATATAAAATAACTTAGTTAATTTAAATGTGTTGTGTCGGTAGCAGGGGTGGAATACGACAGGGTTAAATACAGGTTTGGGATTTACGAGCTTCCCTGCACTGCTGCGAGCCGCGCGCCTGTAAATCGTCAGCAGCAGCTGCGTGCAGAGACGCAGCCTTTGAAACAGCCCCTCTTTTCCTGCTTTTTTTTAACTGCAGCTGTGCCTCGTTCAGCAGCTGAAGTTGAAAAATCAGGAAATAAAGATCAGGTAAGAGCCCAGGTGGGTGGGTGGGCAAAAACATCAGCAGACATAGAACCAGTTCTGTGTCTGCTGCTCTTCAGAGCTACCAGTTCTACAGAGGTGACAGAACCGGTAGAAACCCACCCCTGGTCGGTAGGGAAGGTAGTTGGTTTTACTTTACTTTCTATTATTATTATTGTTGTTGTTGTTGTTGTTGTTATTTGAATGTCTGATTAAAGAGCCATACCTCCCTTACATGTACAGAGCCCTTGTGGAGGCAGCAATGTTAGTGATGGCTATCAAGTCCATCATTCCAATTTAGCATCCTTAGTGGCGGCTGAACTGCCTCTAATTGAGAAACTCTAGTGAAGAGAGAATCTCATCCAAAGAATGTGTTGGAATTTTTCAGGGCCTTTCCAAAATCCAGCACATATTTTTTCCTTGGCTTACTTAGCATTACATCAAGGTGAGGCAAATTGAGAAGCTGCCAACACTGACGTTCCCATGTCCCTCCTAGAACTTGTTGGTCTGGTTTGGATGTGGAAAAGAAAAAAGTGAGCTGAAACCATTCCTTTTACAGTTACTACACTTGCATTGCCTGGCACCATGCTTCTAACATCTGGCTATTTCTTCTTAAAGCCTTCGTGAGCTGCTCTTTCCTGCCAGTGAAAATTAGTTGTGGAGATCATAAATGGCTTTTCCTAGTGGGATTTTTATTTAATTATTTATTTATGCATCTACAGAGATCATGCAATTACTGATATACAACACTAATAAAGCACATTATATCCACAAACACAAATATAAGTTTAAAGCATCAATACATACTGTGTGTGTGTATGTACACACACACACACACACATCCTATAGTACAATATATGAGTTGAAATATTAAATTAAGATAAATCTATAATAAAATCACAATTCTTAGTAGGATGTCTGATCTCAGTCATTACAACTAGTTCAACAAATCTTTGTTAAAACAAACCGTGGCTTTATTTGATGAGATCTTTGCAGTTGAATTCTAAATCCAATGTCTCTCATGGCAGGGGTGTCTATTTTTTTCTATAGATTTTGCTGCCCATACATAATCCTTTCTCTAAGTGTTTCACAATGGCTATTCACTCCTCCTAGCCAAGTCCCTAGTCTTAATATAGTTGCAGTTGGGAAGTGGCTCAAAAATGTTTCATATATTTTAGAGTTACTCTTGAATTTCAATAAGACTCCTCTGGGAGTGGACTCTCTGCAGTCTTGTTATACGCCTATAAAGTTACACAATATTGGAGAAAGGAACACATCGTTTATTGAAGCTGCCGAGGTTTCCATGGTAAACCAAAATTGCTCAGTTTCAGAAAAGTATAGGTAGTCCTCCTCAACTTACAACAATTTACTTTAGTGACTGTTTGAAGCTATAACAGCACTGAGGGAGAAAAGTGAGTTATGACTATTTTCCACTCTTTAGTTTAGTTTACTTTATTGTCATTGCACCTCGTACAATGAAATCAAACACCATCTTCAGTGCACATCATGACCATGAAAATAAACACAAACACACATCCTTCACCCTTCACACATTGAACCGGAAACCCCTGACACCACACCAACACTGCACTATATAGCAGAATTCAAAAGAGCTACTGCCCTGGGATAGAAGCTGTTTTTCAGCCTATTTGTCCTTGTTTTTACTATTCTGTACCGTCTGCCAGATGGTAATAGTTCAAAAAAAAGGGTGCCCAGGATGAGATGGATCTTTGAGAATGTTTCAAACTTTCTTAAGGCAGCAGGAGTTATAAAGCTCTTCCAAAGAGGGGAGAGGGCAACCAATGATCTTCTGGGCAACGTTTTTAACCTTACCACCATTGCCCCATCCCCATGGTCCTCTGATCATAATTCAGACTCTTGGCAACTGACTCACATTCATGATGGTGGCAGTGTCCCCGGGGTCATGTGGTCATTTTTTGAGACCTTCTGACAAGTGAAGTCAATGGGGAAGCCAGATGCACTTAACAACCATGATACTAACTTAACTACAGGGATTTACTCAACAAGGTTAAGCAAGGTCATAAAATGGGGCAAAGCACTCACTTAACAACTGTCTTACTTAGCAACAAGAATTTTTGGCTCAATTGTGATCATAAGGACTACCTATATAAGTGTCTTGAGTTGCCAGAATTTGATTTTTTTCCCTTTATGATGGGGTTTCTTCCCAACTTGCTTGAAATAGTAGAACAGGGGTGTCAAACTCAAGTCGTCACAGTGGCGTCATGTGAGGTATCAGGACTTTTTTCCCCCCTTTGCTAAACTGGGCGGGGGGCCCAGCCAGCAAATGACACATCTGGCCCATGAGCCAGGAGTTTGACAGCCCTGTAGTAGAGGATCTAGCAATTTTATACATGTTATTATTTAAAGAAGACAGCAAGGCTTGGGTTTAGCTAGCATGTCTATTTGATATAGAGCATTAATTTAATATACAAATCCTAGCTCCAAGGCCAACACATTACATATAGGTTTTCAACAGTTATGGCAGGTATAAAGATTTATAATACTAAAATAGAAAGAATGTGATTATTTATACCAGTGGCATGAATTAGCAAAAAAAAAAGGACTGTTTTTACTTATTAAAATCAAAAACAATCTGAAACAATTAAATAGGAAATGACAGTAGAAGGCTTATTTTCATGGAGCAAATTGCACCGCCAATGGAATAAAAATTCAGCTTCTTCATAGCACTTAGGCAAATATCTGATGTTGACATGAGTGGAAATAATGAATTGCTCTATTTGGGCACCCCTTGGTATTTTTCATGTTGTGTAACATTCTGATTTAAGAGAGGTGAAGGGAAGAAATGATCAAAGCAAAACTAATGGACACAAACAAATGATGGAAAAGCCACCAGTCAAATTTTTGTTCCTGTATTTTGCAAATACTTCCTCTGAAAATTGAATCCGTATTTAAATGACGTCCTGGTGGAGTTTTCCCCATCTTATTCAACAGCTGTACACACCAAACTAAGATAGAATGTCGCTTTTTTTATACATTCAAAAGTTCTTGAATGGAATACTTTCTTGAGGTTGTGCAACTGTTAAGAAACCTTCTGTGGAGTGGGCTGGAGAAAGTTGAAATCAAATAGCATATTCTTTTCTAAATCTAGGTATCTATTAGCCTGTCTGAAGAAAAAGAAAGATTGCAATGTTGAGAAACCTGGCAGTCAGCTAAGAATCGTCTTCCTGGTATTGCATTTTCTATCATTTACCTTCTGCTATGTCCATGCCCTGGAGTTATGCACTGGGGGTTTTAGAAGGAAGCATCTATCAGCTAACCTTCAAACACAATCAAAACTAATTTTTTGGGTGAACCCAAGTCTGCTTACAGATGAAAGGTTTCAAATGAAAAAGCCTTGTGGTGGGACTGAACCCAGAAGGATATTTCTTTCAACAGTCTGATTCCATCCTTTATTTCTTAACGGCTGTTCTTTGATAAAGAAAGGGCCCTGAAGCATTAGGTGAATTGCAAATAGAAAACAATCACTTAAGTCCCTATGCAATTTATGAACAAAGCAAGACATTTTCATGATAAAAGTCTCCTCTCAAAGCAGCACTTCAGCTGTCAAACCACATCAGAGAAGGGGAAGAGAATATAGGGATTGCAACCACAGCCTTAGGTGTCCCCTTTTCCCTTTTCCAGTAAAATAAATCAGTCTGTTGAATAAGCATTTTTGTCGAGATGAAGCTACAAGACAACATTTTTTTTAGTGATCAAGATGAAAGAGAAGCAGGCTTGTAAGACAAAAGAGCTATTTCCCCATGCTTAGAAGAAGAACTGAGGAAAAGAAGCTTTCCATCAGCTGCAGTAGTTTCTGCCCTAAGGGCTGAATATTGGCAAACCTTGGAAGGGGTAAAACCGGCAATGGTTTCACAACGGTCTTTCCAAAAGGAACCTAATCTGGCTATGAGGTTTAGGCATATAATTAGTATAATCCAGCTAATCCAATTCTGTTGAGTCAAGAGAAATTGTTGCTTTTAACAAGCTAGGGGTGGGATTTAACATTTAACAATCTAGTTAAAGAAATGTAGAACATGGGGACTCTGAACTATGCAGAATTTGGATCAAAGGCGCACCAGTTCCAACAAATATCTTTCCACCAATAACAGCAAATGCCCACAGCTTCTCTATGAGAGTCTTAAGAATGGTCTCCATGAGAAAAACCAGCCATTTTTGCCCCCAGAATCTTATCTATCACTCTTACACACACACACACACACACACACACACACACACACAAACAAACAAAATAAAAGTTCAAAATGTGTGGACAATTTTGAATATGTCTTGATTTGCAATTTATTTTTGGTTGATTGATGAATTGCTTTGATCAGTTTTGGTACCTACTTCTAAAATAAACTGTAAGCTAATGTATTGCACATTCAAGAATATAAGTGTTCTTGAGATCCCCTTTGGCCTAAAACTAACACCTGATTTTACTGTATGACCTCTAAATTCTTCAGATAGAGGGCCCTTAACACTACAATCAAAAGTCTTTAATTTTTCGGTTGTATTGTGCTTCATATGAGGGTAGCAGTGGACAGAAAAGATATATTTACATCTTAACAATACCCGGTTGCCCAGGAAAATTCTATGAATAATATCACCAGGGCAATTGCAGGACAAGGGCCTCCTCTGAGTTAACCATAAAGAAAAGAAAGATAAAGGCAGAAAATACAAAAGAGCAATGGTATCATAAATTTTATTAACTAGAAGATTTCCGAGGTGATCTTGCTTTGCTGATTGTAGTAACAGTTTCATCTGTACATCAGATGGATTATCAAGCAGGCAGGGCTTTCATTAGTTCATCTGATCAAGTCAGGCCAGGAGATCATCTTCCAAAATAAGAAATTCAAGAGGGCAGTCAAGACCTCCTGGAAAAATGACTGCAAATATTCTGAACATGAGCTGCAACAGAAAGAAATTCTTCTGAGGCTTCAAAGCTCCTCAGCTGCAAAAATTATCTCCCCTGCATGAAGGAGCTGAACTGGTTGTCAGTAGATGGTTGAAGGGAGAACATTTCCACTTTCTAGCATTGTGGTCTACCACACATGTGGACAATCCAGCTCATAGCACTGGAAACGTGTCCAAAGATGGTACAGACATATAGCAAAGCAAAATAATACAATGGGCAAAGGATAAGGATCCTCCATTGTCTTCCTTTCTGAAAACAACCATGTTTTTTCTCCTCATCAGGCAGATCAATTTGCAGTTCTAGCCAACAGAGGTCAGCTTTTATTTGTTCATTTATTCAATTCATACAGCAGCCCATTTCATTTTTACATCTATTGGTGACAATAGAATGCATAAAACACACAATGTAAAAATAAAAACACATATAGCAGCCGAGCATAATATAACCAATCATCCACACAACCAGGTGACAGACTCAAACGGACATACCAGAGCCACCGGCTCAGCTACAAAACAAGGTTTTCAAGGCCTTAGCCAAATAGGGAGGTGGGGGTCCTAATCTAATTAAAGGGGGAGAGGAGGAATGGTATTTTGCAATTGCTTTATTTATTTATTTATTTTTCAAATTTATGTGCTGCTCATCCCTTGAATCCATTGCTTAGAGGCCTTCACTTTCACCCCATCTAGAAAAAAGCCATCGCTCTAATCTGCAAAAATCACAGGAGTTGTTCTGCATGTGTTCGTTGTTAACAACTTATGGGGGTTTTGTTTTTGAGGTGCATTGGGGGAACACGTGGTTTAGTATGCCCTGGAGCAGGATCAGCACAAAAGAACAGTAGTTAGCAAATTTTATGTTCTTGGTCCTCAGATATTGATTAGCTCAAGCTGGAGACTGATTGACTGAGAGCTCCACGTGGAGGTATCTGCAGATCACATCCACAGATAGTAAGGTTGACAGTGATAGGAAAAAATTGGGGAATGGACTAGAAGGTGTCCAATAAATGTGTACTATTCATGGACAAGACCTGGCCATAAGCTTTGAATTTTGTTCACTGGAACAATATGAACTAATTATATGACCTAATAGCTCATCTTTTTAATTGCTATTTTAAAATATGTCCTCTTCTTCATGAACCTGAGCAAGCTGTACAAAGAGAAGTGGGAAGAAAGAACCGAGTTAAATGTCCTATATTTAGGCAACTGTATCTGTTAATCTTGGAAGCTTTGAACCAAATCAGATGTTCAGATGTTCTTCAGTTATGGAGAAGAGAATCTATACCAGGTAGCCCTTTAGTCCTGCTAAGCGAGGCGATTGTTGAGTGAGCCACACCCGATTTTATGTCCTTTTTTGCTGTGATTGATAAGCAAATCTCTGTAGTTGTTAAGTGAATCACATGGCTGTTAAGTGAATCGCATGGTTGTTAAGAGTATCCAGCTTCCCTCATTGACTTTGCCTGTCAGAAACCAGCTGGGAAGCTGCAAATAGCTGCAGATCACAAGACATCAAGACATTGTGACTGTTCTAAATACATGCCGGTGGCCAAGTGCCTGAAATTTGACCGCATGACTGTGGGGATGCTGTGACAGTCAAAAGCGCAAAGACCAGTTATGGGTCACTTTTTTTCAGTGCCATTGTAACTTTGGTCATTAAACGAATGGTTACTAAGCTGAGGCCTCTCTGTATCTATTTTCTAAAGCACCCGAAGGCCAGACAAGGAATAATGGATGGAAATGGAACAAGGAGAGATTCAACCTGGAAATAAGGAGAAATTTTCTGACAATGAGAACAATCAACCAATGGAACAGCTTGCCTTCAGAAATTGTGGGAGCTTCATCACTGGAGGCTTTCAAGAAGAGATATTTGTCAGAAATGGTATAGAGACTCCTGCTTGGGGGACGGGTGCACTAGATGACCGAAAAGGTCCCTTCCAACTCTGTTAATCTGTGTGTTAAAATATCTTGATTCAGAATCACGTGCCCCATCACACCAATGCACAACTCTCTTTCCGGTGAGTGTCGGGTAGACAGACAGTCAGATGACCAGATGAAGACCTCAAATATAAAACGTTAGCAGGCTAACTTTGCTAGACTTTCCTCCTGGCAGGAGTGGTCTGGAAGCCACGGTTGATAAACTCCGCTCTTCTTTTTGAAATGTGCCATTACCAGAGGTGGGCTGCTGGGGGTTCGCAGGGGTTCGGGAGAAACCTTAGCTAAGATGCTGCACAATTCAGAGAACCCCCAAATCCCACTCCTGGCTGGCCCCGCCCCTCCAAGTAGCCCCCACACGGCCCGTTTTAGATGCAGGTAAGTGCAGGGCGGTGCGCACAGAGGCTTGAGGAAAGCATTAAAAAAAAAGGACCTCCCAGAAGTTTGGGAAGGTCGAAAACGGACCCATTTCTGGCTTCCAGAGAGCCCCCGGAGCCCAAGGAGGCCATTTTCGCCCTCCCGAAGAAAGCCTCTGGAGCCCAGGGAGGGCAAAAACACCCCCCTCCCCCGCTGTGGTGCAGGAGGCCGACTAGGCCACGCCCACCCAGCAACCGGGCAGACAACCCCTTGCTAAAATTTTTGAAGCCCACCCTTGTCTATTATGGGTCTATTATATTAATAATAATTTATTATATTAATAAATAATATAATAAATAATATAATGATATAATAAATAATAATAATTTATTATATTAGTAGACCTTTGTCTATTATAGGACCCAAGTAGCAGAGTTGAACATACAGTATCTTGAATTATGCAGGAATGCCTGCTTCCCTCGGGTGGCAAGAATTGACTCATGGTGTATGCATACACCTCCAAAGCTTTCTAAATGCTGCATTCGATGGGCGCAGCTTCCTTTTGTATTATACCACGTCATTATGCTGTTTATTATCTTACCCTGTCAGATGAGATTTCAAATACTTCCTTAATTTAAGACGATCCTGCTGGGTGGAAGTAACTGCTCAGTTTTGGTTTCAGCTCATTGTGTTTGGGAGGAAGGCACAGACGTCAGTTGTGTCACAGAATCAGTTATGGGATGGCACAGAGAAAGCTCAACAGGAGGCTTCCATCAGTCATGTGCCCTTCAGAGGCGATAATCCCACAAATCTTAAACCATCATTCTTTCTCGTTGTGCTATCTTGGGAATATGAACATTGTAGTCCCAGCATACCTGGAGGGTGCCAGCTGCAGCTATACAGAAATAACTTTGAGCTTTCCCTTTTCTGAAAATGACCAGGATTTGGGGGAAATCTCATATTTTTAGTCATTACCAATATCATAATTTAATTCATCCAAATGTAACTATAGAATAGTAAGTTGCTCAATATGGCACAGGGAGGGAAAATATTTTCTTGATATATCTGTGGGCTGACCAGTCTGGTGGGCAATTCTTCTGAAATAGCCAGGGATTCAAATATATTTGAACGGAAGTCTTCTCATACCTTGAGTGTACAGTTGGGGGTGGACTCACTTTCAACGTGGCACAAAGAAGGTAAATTGCAGAGGAAGGAGAGGGAATGGGGATGGGGTTCCAGTCAGGAATTTTTTTGCATGTTGCTGAAGTACAGGTAACTCTTGATTTACAACCACAATTGAGCCCAAAATTTCTGTTGTTAAGTGAGGTGTTTGTTAAGTGACTTTTGTCCCATTTTACGACCTTTCTTGCCACAGTTGTTAAGTGAATCACTGCAGTTGATAAGTTGTTAAGGCAAATCTGGCTTCCCCATTGACTTTGCTTGTCAGAAGATTGCAAAACGGGATCACCTGATCTTGGGACACTGAATTTATGACCATGGGGATGCTACAAAGGTTGTAAGTGTGAAAAACGGTCATAAGTCACATATTTCAGTGCTGTTGTAACTTTGCACAGTCACTAAATGAACTGTTGAATGCAGCCCTAACAGGGATGTGGTCTCTTATTAGTCATTGCTTTACCGGCAGAGGGAGCAATTGCATCACTAATTCTAGCCCCTTAGTGAGGCTTAAAGACCAATGAAATTTATGCTATGCCAATGTCATCATTGGGATGAGAGGCACAGAGCTGTTGCACCATAAACCGTGATTTACTAAAGTTGCTGTCAGTATTTATATCTATTAAGCAAAAATAATAAACCACATTATAACATAGCAGAAGATGAATGCAATCATCCCGTGAGCCATGGGATAGAAAAACCAAGAACGAAAAACACTTTTGTGGTTTTAATACGCCTGATTACTTTACATGCATATTGCATTTTATGGCTATTTGATGCCAACATTGTTATGCTGTTCTCTAAATCTGTGCATTTACCAACTGAGAATCAGGGTTCAGGCAATTGTTCATGCTGACTCTGTGAGCCTGGAAGTTTATGCTATAAAGGTTATGCTGTAAATTTTCTCTGCAAGCATATCAAAAACTCTTGGTCACTTTTTCCTCTAAGGTATTAACTGAGATCAGAACTACTGCAGTGTTGAGGACATGCTCCTATATAGAAGATGGCTTTTCTCTCTCTTCTCAAAAAAGCTTCCCCAACTTGTCATTTTTAAGATGGGCAGCCTTTACAATGACACTAGGGACTGTGGGAATTGTCGTCCCCATCCTTCTAGATGGTATCTAGTAGAATGTAATTTGCACTAGGGCTTTAGGCTTTCATTTTCTCCACTCGTGTTTGCTGTGGCATTTACCCCATTGTCATATAAAAAGACTGTATATCCCATTTCTTTTCCTATACCAATAGGAGCATTCAAGAGCGTTGTTGTATTTTGTATTTTTGAAATGTATTTTGTATTTTTGAAATGCCATTTGAAATGAATGGGGAATGGATAGCTAGGTGCATCCAAAATTTCAGCAGCTGCCATCTTATGCCTTCATCGCCCTTTAAAATCCATAATTTTCACTTTAATATTATGCTGTGGGGAAGAGTAATTATCTTAGTAATGATTTAGTGGAAATAATTGATTACAAAGCAGGTACAGTCATGAGATGGTCATTTGTGGGCACATGTACTAACCTTGTGATTATACCTGCAGTGGCTAGACCCTACTACTGTAGGTATAATCACAAGGTTAAGCCATGTGCCCGCAAATGTCATCTCATGACTATACCTGCTATATAATCAATTATTGGCCTTGCTACCATTTGAGAAATTTTTAGAATGGTACAGGTCAGCAGCAACATCCAAACCTCAAAACGTTTGTAAGAACAAGTCCTGGGCTGCCAACGTGGAATAGCTTTAGCACAAAAACCCGGTATTACCACCAGGTGACTGCATAGATGGTACAGCAAAACCCAACCATATAGTAGGTAATTCATCTATAGGCCAGTCCTAAGCCAGGATAAACGGGGAGGAATGGAGAAAGAGTTGGCAACTTTCTGAGTACTCAGTCAGAAAGCTCTAATGGAAAAGTTTGCAAAGAAAAGGTCAAAGACAGTACCAGAAAGTGGAGCACACAGGAAAGAAAATATTAAACATGCTGTAAGAGAGAGCAATGACCTGCTGTAGATAAGCTAAGAAATTAAAGTGTGGGAAGGGAAGAAACCCCCTTGGAGATCCTGAAAACTGATGAAATATGTGAAAAAAGGAATGGGCTCCACTGGAAGAAAATGAACGAGATTGGCATGTGAAAGGTAAGAAGAACAGGGTTGTCAAACTCAAGGCCCGCAGGCCACATCTGGCCTGCAATGTGATCAGATCCAGCCCATGGGGTCATCCTAGAAAATGTAAGGGGTTACCCAATGCGAAAGAGGAAACAGGCCAGCAGTTTGGGAAGTGGCGTCAAGCTGGCCACACCCACCCACCAGTCAGCCATGCCTGCCCGGTCCCCCGAGATCAACCACAGCCCTGATGCGGGCTTCAATGAAATTGAGTTTGACACCCCTGATCTAGAAGGAAATGAGAAGGACAAAAATAGGCCAAAAGAGATGAACTGGACTGGAGATGGCTATTTTCAATCAGATTAATTGACAATATGGCTAGGACAATATCAGAAAGAACAGACTAGAATTGATCACAGACAAGAAAGTCAGCAAATCAGGTGAAAGCTGATTCTGTCATAATGGCTATTCAGATCCAAGTTCAACCTCTGAATGTCACAATTCTCCTAATGTATGCACCAATCACAGATCCATCTGAAGGAGGAATGAAACTCTTTCACACTGCCCTTTAAGAAGGGTTACAACAACCACCCAAAACAAATGTAACAGCCACCATGGAAGGTTTCAAAGGCCAAATTGAAGACAAAGAAGAAGCAGAAATAACTGATAGATTTGGTTTAGAAGAAAGCTTGTTGCAGTTCTGTCAAGAAAATCAGCTGAGGATCACCAATGTGGGGTTTATTTATCCTAAAAGACATTTGTAGATATGACATCTCCAAATGGACTGTACAACAACCAAACTAGCCAAAATCTGTTCTAGATTCAATTTCTGTAACATCAAAAAAAAATATTGCTCCAAGGAAATAAAATATTGACAAAATTTTACCTCCACATGCAGTCCTAGTGAAGAACATTCAACTTATTTAATTTCACTAGAAAATATTTGTATGAACTATGGGAAGAAATGAAAAGCATGGTCAGAAAAAGAGATCAGAGTCACGGCTTGTGCAAAAAATATATGCATACAAATAAGCAAATGGCTATCAGAAGATCCATCCAAACTCTTGAGTAGAGAAAAGGAAGGATAAAGTTTTGGTGACAGAGATGAAACAAGCCAGCTAAATGCAGAATTTCAACATAAATTTAAAAATGACAAAATTCTAGAATGAGCATTGCAAAGAATTGGAGGAAAGAAACTGAAAAGAGCACATTAGGGACTGATTTTTGTCTTCATCAGGAAAACACATAAACTATTCACTGCATGCAAAGGATCAATAGCAGCAGAGATGGGAAAGGAATGAAAGATGCCAACACAGATTGCAGGAGGACACTGAGGAATTGTATACAACCAGTCTTTTTAAAAAACAATAACAACCATGTAACAAATAGTAATCTGAAGAAGAACTATATATATTAGAAAAGGACGTAGCACTGAAACAATTGCCCAAAGGAAAATCCTCTGGACCATCAGAACAATACTAACAGGAGCAATTGTAAAGCTGTGTCAAAAAACACGGGATACCAATGAATGGCTAAAAGTCTTAGAAAGATCAGGGTTCGTCCCAATCAAAATGAAGAATGACTACTCCAAATATGGCTTTATAACCCTGATTCATATGCCAGCAAAATTTGGTTGGACATCATATAACAATTGGAAAAAGAACTTGCTTGATGTACTATACAGACTGGTTTTAGAAGAGGAAGACAAAGTGTCTTGCCAATGTTCACTGGATCATGGAATAATTATTCAAATTTTATATGCCATGGCAAACTGCACTGAATATTATGGAAATACCCAAAGGAAATGTACATTCCAAAGCATTTAAATTAACCCACTGCCAAACATCTTATAGAGATACGGACTAGTTCAAGACTGGAAAAGGTGTATAGCAGGACTGTATTTTAGAGCTTTTCTATTCAGTTTATACATAGAGACAATTTAGATTAATTGGCAATTGAAATAAAAACAGGGAGCAGAATCATTAACATGGCACCACTCTACTGGCAGAAAATAGTAAGATATAGAAGTCCTTATGTTAAAACTCAAGGTAGAAAGTGGAAAAAACACAAGATTGCATGGTGATATTAAGGTAAAAACTAGCAATGAAGAAACTGAATCAATTCACACACACTTATACACCATTTGATATATTTGATGAAGTGTGCATAAGCAGGAGTGGGATTCTACCAGTTTGCACCTATTCGGTAGAACCGGTTGTTAACATTCTAAGCAGTTTGGCGAACCAGTTATTAGAAGAAATTACTGGTCTAATCCTGTAAGGAAGGCAGGAAGGAAACATTCTGGTGTTGCTTACAGAAACTGCCTCTCCGTTAACCCTTATTATGTTCTTGGCAGGACTAGACTTCCTGTCTCAAGAATTTTTCGGGAGTTCTTTTCCCCTCCTTTGCTGGTACTTTGCTTGTGTGGAGTGACCATTCAAAGTTACAATGGCACTGAAAAAAGTGACTTATGACCCTTTTTCACACTTACGACTGTTGCAGCATCCCCACAGTCACGAGAGGCCAGGCGAGGAGATGCATGCCTCGATGTGAATGATGTTGAGTTGACAACACCCAGCCAATAACATGACCACCAAGCCATGTTCACCCAGTCACAGACCACTAAGCCATACCCACCAATTAAGCCACGCCCACAGAACCGGTTGTTAAAAAATTTGAATCCCACCACTGTGCATAAGCAAGTAAAGTTCTAAATACTGAGTGTGATAAATATTACTAGCTATTATGCATTTCCTACACATATGCTCCTAGCTAAACTGTAATAGTTTGCAAAAAAACACACGGATGAATGGTCACTCATTGTTTCTGCGTAATGGGTGAGGTTAAATGGATTAGTTAAGAGGGATTATATCTGGGCAGCATGCCACCCTTCCCTCCCCTGAAGGGGGTTGGCATATATTCTCATGCTAAATATCTGTACTGTAGCATGTTCCCAATGGTATTGTTCATAAACACAGAAGAAACTCCTGCCGGTTTGGGTGCGTGGGTGGTTGAAAGAAATGACTTTGGCAAATAGGCAGGGCACCTATCTGTTTGCTATTAATGTAGCACGCCTACATCATCACGTCTTCCAGAATGACATCTTACATAAGTTAAGGGTGAGGGCTTATGTAGATCTTACATCAGGCATGTCCAACTCGTGATCCACAGGCTGCATGCGACCCCAAAGATAATAAAAAATATTTTTAAAAAGGATGTTTGTTATTTATATACATTAACTATATCATATATTTTACACGTGGATCAAGACAATTCCTCTTCATTCAATGCATCTCAGGCAAACCAAAAGATTAGACAACATGTCTTATTATATAACAGAAGACACAACTTGTAGGTTCTTAAAAAAAGCTTTTCTCTGCCATAGCAGAACCCCTCCTTACCGAACCTATGGTCCTTAGCTACAGACATCCCTATCTTCAAAAATGGTGACCCCAGCCTGATTGAAAAGTACAGACCAATCTCACTGTGTTGTGTCATGTGCAAAGTCATGGAATCAATCATTAACCAATTCATCTCCCTCCACTTAGAATCAAACAACCTACTCTCCAAAAAACAATTTGGTTTCAGGAAAAAATTGTCCTGCAACCTACAACTCCTACACTGCAAAAAACATATGGACTACTCTACTCAACCAGGGTAAAGCAATAGACACAATTTACATAGACTTTTGCAAAGCCTTTGATTCAGTGGTACATGACAAACTACTGTTAAAACTAAACTCTTACAGCATTTCTTGATTCCTTCATAAGTGGATTATTGCATTCCTGTCAAACAGGCAACTAATAGTAAAAATAGGGAGTGCTATATCAAACCCTGCTCCAGTTAACAGCGGTGTCCCCCAAGGCAGCGTTCTATACTTTATATAAATGATCTTTGTGGTCACCTTATAAGCAATTGCATCCTCTTCGCAGATGATGTAAAACTATTCAACACCACCGACAATGCTACTGTTCTTCAAAGTGAGCATGATGTGTCTGAATGGTCAAACAATTGGCAACTCCAAATCTTGACCAACAAATGGTCTGTCCTACACATTGGTAAAAAAAATCAGTACACCAAATACAAACTAGGTGGATATGATCTCGTTGATGACCCTCACTCTGTCAAGGACCTTGGAGTACTCATATCAAATGATCTAAGCGCCAGAGCTCACTGTAACAGCATTGCCAAAAAGGCATTAAGAATTGTAAATCTAATCTTACAAAGCTTCTCCTCTGGAAATATTGAATTGCTAACTAGGGAATACAAAATCTTTGCTAGACCAATACTTGAATACAGCTCATCTGTCTGGAATCCGCACTATATATTGGACATTAATACAACTGAGCAAGTCCAGAAGTATTTCACAAGAAGAGTACTACACTCCTCTGCTCGCAACAGAATACCCTATATCACCAGACTTGAAATTTTGGGCTTGGACAATCTTGAACTACACCACCTACGGTTGGATTTAAGCATAGTACACAAAATTATCTGCTACAATGTCCTACCAGTCAATGACTACTTCAGCTTCAACCGAAACAATACAAGAGCACACAACAGATACAAACTCAATGTTAACCGCTCCAAACTTGATTGCAGAAGTACGACTTCAGCAGCAGAGTCGTCAATGCCTGGAATGCACTACCTGACTCTATAGTTACATCCTCAAGCCCCCATTCCTTTAACCTCAAACTATCCACTACTGACCTCACCCCATTCCTAAGAGGTCTGTAAGGGGCATGCATAAGTGCACCATTGTGCCTCCCGTCCCTGTCCTATTGTCCCCATTTAATCGTATCTATTTTCTGTATTCTTACTTATGTTTATACTTATATCTATTCTCTTGTAAGTGATTGACAAATCAAATGAATAAAATAAATAAATAAATAAGATCTACTGAAGATCCCATCCAAAATAGGGCCAACACAGCAGTGAGCCCTGGAGCCAATGAATTTTAGCATTAACAATGCTTAATCACCCATAAGATGAATACATTTCATATTCAGCAATTTCTAAGGGAGAAATTCTCCCTTAGGAGAAAGGTAATAAAAACCAGTTTATGATTTTAGATATCGGTAGTCTAAATTTAGACGGTCAGTTTACAATTTTAGATAGTTAGCATGAAGTGGAATCATCTTTGTCAATAATCTATATCAGAGGGGTCAAACTGGATTTCTTCAAGGGCCAGATCAATATTGTAGTTCTCTGTGGGCTGGCCGGGGGGAGGACAGATGGGACGGACGCCTCCTGCAGCACCCGGCCAGCTAAAATGGGGTGCAGGGCCAAGGGGTGGGGGTTAGGGTTTTGGCTGACAAGGTGTTTGCAGGAAGCCATCCAGGCCCCTCTGTGTCCTCTTTGGGATGCCAGAGGCACCATGGACCAGTTCTTTGTTATTTGCAGGCCGGCCCTCTGGGCCAGATTTAAGCACCTCGTGGGACGGATTCTGGACCACGGGCCTTGAGTTTGACACCTCTGATCTATATTGATGTCAAGGATTCCAGGGTGTGAGTAGTAATCATTAATTTTGGCTACTTTTGAACTTGGCAAACAGATGTAAACTGAGGAGTAATTATTTCTGTATTGTGCTAATTGTGCTAGAAGAGCTTCAGAGATGTGCTTCTCCAAGTATCATCATCATGGGAAGACAATGCCCAAGAGAGAAAACAAGATGGCACCAATTTAGGGCGTCCTCCCAGGGAATAAAGTATGAGGTTGATGACAATCTTGCTTTCTGTTTGATGCAAATCAAAAATCACATTTGCATGGCACTTCGAAATATAAAACATTATTGCTTTTATTGAACTGATCTATTATTAAGAAATTGGCCAGACAGACTAAGGATCTTGCTGAATATAAAACAGCAAAACATGATGGTTGTAAATGGGATTATCATGTGACTGACCTGATTTTTTGATGTCTTATCTTGGAGTGGTCATTAAGAGAACCCATTGTTTCTTATGGGTTTTTTTTGCCGAAAACCGGAAATAAACACTAATTTTTGCCAAAAACCGGAAATAAACACTAATTTTCAGAAAAAACATCATGAATCATGTTTCTGTTGTAAATTGCAGTCACGTGATCACAGGATGCTGCAAACAGCTGTAAAAGGTTACCAAGCATCTTAAATGAGGTCACATGATGGGGGGCAGCTGTTGGAACCACTTTAAATCCCACTTTTTGAGGAAATCCATCATAAGTTGAGGATTACCAGTGTTCATTAATTGTTGCCTTTCCCATAAATTGTTTCTCTTCTCATTGCTTATTCTTCACAGACCTATGACTCAACTCCACAAAATCACCCCAAATTTCTACCTGCTAAGTTTTTACTATTTTACTAAGCACTTAGAACATATGCAATAAGAAATCATCTTTATTAGATCATCTTTATTTTGCGCATTAGCTCTCCCAGTAAATTATATATTTTAGTGTAATGCAATTGCGTTCCTCCCCTCCCACACTTTAAAAAAGAAGCTCTTTAGCACCAGGCATGCTTCTGCAGACAGTAAAGCAGAAATAGGAAGCTGAGAAAGAATTGAGGCGTTTTGTTGTGGCATTCATGTTTCCTACTGATCAGATCTCTAGGAGATAATTTCTGGCAACTTAGAAGTGGTTTTCCCCTGCATTCATGGCTATCTGAAATGGAGAAAATAGATTTTATTAATGAACAGTGATATTACTATTGCATTAATGAACAGAAACCAATCACTATGGAAACAGCATAAAATGGCGGGGAAAGGAAACCATTGTAAAATCAACAGTTAATGCACCAACTGTATTTCAGAGCTGCCCTGGTAAGTTGGCAGCCCTGCTTTTTGGTACACCTTATAACAATAATAACACCTTTGCTATGCTGTAGCAAAATAGCGATTTGAAAACATAACCTGAGAATGAAATAAACATTCTTTTATGAAAGACATTTGCTTTAAAGAGGAAAGAGATCATGCAAATAGCAAGCTTAATTGATAGCTCCTGGATTGCCAGTATCCGAGTTTTAGAATAGAACAGAACAAAACAGAACAGAACAGAACAGAACAGAATTCTTTATTGGCCAAGTGTGATTGGACACACAAGGAATTTGTCTTGGTGCAAATTACTCAGTGGAGATTGGAAGCATTCCTCTTGGCAATTCCTCTAGATTTCTAAGCTGCTTAGATCTCCATACAAAAGTTCAAAGCTTTGGACACGCTTGGTAAAGAGGATGCAGGAGTAAATAAGTGATAGTGAATCGTTTCATGCAAGGTGGGCAGCTGTATAAATGTAGGTGAGAAAGAGAAGAGAGAGAGAGAGAAAGAGAGAGAAAGAGATCATAGAGGGATAAAACAAGTTACATGGTCAGAGGGGAAGATGGGGGACATGGGTTTTACTATCAAAAATAGGTAGTTAAAAAAAAAGGTGGGGTAGAAAATGTGCCCCATGATCTTATTATCCCCAGACAGGCATGTGTTTACTGATGTCCACTTCTCTCCAATATAGAAGCACCTAAAAGGTTCCATAAAGGCCAGTGCACCCCTTCAACTCAAAAGGGTTGTCCATTTAGAAAGGTGACCAATATATTTCCAATAGGTTTAGTGGGGAAAATAAAATAATACTGATTAGGGACAATAAAAATTGAGAACTGAGAAAGCTGCAGAATATTACATTACATTAATATAGTGAGCACCTCTATTCTTACTTATTCATCGCATAGCTACTGAAACATTTATACAGACTCCTTTTTATCACTCAAATTCTATCAATTAGGTTGGCAAGCTCCCATCAAGTTTTAGGCAGAGTTTCTTCTAACACCATAATCAACTAAAACATTCCAATACTTAGATGAGGTGCACATAACAAATACCCTTCTAATATATGCTCATCATATATTGAAGACCTGAGGGCAATTAAGCAGTTAAGTTAAGCAGTTCTATTGCTTACAGATCCGTATCTTCTATGACATCGGGGTTGTCCAAAGTCTGTTTCCTTCTTTGAACAGCATCCAGAATCTTTTTCCTGGGCCCCAGTGGAATGTTGATACTTTTCAGATCATTGTCTGAACATAACATCAGAGCTTCCAGATCTATCTTCTCCTTCTTAAGGATAGAAATAAACTCAGACATGTTCAGAGAAGCCAGGAAGGTCTCCAGAGGGCTAGTGTCAGGTTCAATATCATCATCCAGACCCAGTTCCACTTCATCCCAGGGCAAGTCCTCTAGATTCCTCTCCTGCAAGCTGTTGGCACTGCCAATGCTGTCGTTAAGACTTGGCGAGCATTGAAGGTGGCTGTGAAGCTTAACACTCATCCTGTCTGTATTGCCTTCCCCCAAAATACTGGGATCACTTTGACCAATCCCAAATAGTCCACTACTGACATAGTTCCTCCGGAAAACCATGGTACCAAGTCCAGGCCGATTGAATAAAGAGTCATGGCCAGAATCAGTACTGACCTCAGAATGGGTGGAATCCATGTGCAAACCTGGGTCGCTTATGGCACGGGAGACAGTATCTTCGTCCGACAGGAACATATCCCTAACATTTCGTCGGGTCCATTCCTTTGGGCTAACATAGGTGCCTTGTTTCACAAACATGACATCATTGCCCAGCTGTAAACCAGACAAGGACCTCACACTTTTCCTCCCATCCTCATAAATTTTGAATGTCCCATCCACCTGTTTCTTTTTCTCTAGTTTCTTCTGGATTTTTGTCTTGCCCTTGGCTGTGCCCTGTATGGTGGCCTGAGAGTATGGCAAGGAATTCATCAGGGACACGTGTTGAAGTCTTCTGCTCAATGTGCTACTGGAGTAGCTGGAGAAACTCATTGTGTCTGAGCGGTCAGACATCTCTTTCTTGTATCGCTTCTCCATCCTTTCGTGGTGCTTTTTCTGCATCTTTACGCAGTCCTTAATACGTTTTTCTGCATCTTTAAAGGCTTTGTCCTTCAACTTGCTCACCAGTTTAGGGTTGAGGCTGCTTTGCTTAGCAGCAATGGAGTCCAAATAACGCACGCACTCCATGTGACCCTTCATGGCTGCCATGTCCAGTGGTGTGTGGTAATCATTGTCCAGACACCAGATATTGGCCCCAAAAGACACCAGGAAGGAGAGGCAATTCAGGTGACCATTGGCTGCTGCCAGATGAAGAGGTGTGTTCCCCCAGATATCACATTTGTCTGGATCACCCCTAAAATGGTATGAGAAACAGATAGTAAGTTCTCAAAGAGATTCGTAATCTCATTTGCAGATATTGTTTTAGACTTACAGAAATACAAAAATCAATTTTCCATAAGTTGGTTAACTTTCCAGTTGCATGAACTTCAATTCCCATTCTCAACAAGAGACGTTATGATGGCTGAAGAATTTTGGGAGTTAAAGTCCATAGCTCTGGAGAACACCCAGTTTGGAGAAGGCTGGCATAGACTAGCCTTTCCCTACTTCGTGCCTTCTGAGTGCATTAGGAGATCAGGTCTCAGAATATTTAATCAGCTGCCATCCTGGCAGGGAATTCTGAGTTTTTGTCCCATCTAAAGAGCATGTTGAAGAAGGCTAACAAATATAAATAATTAGTACTATTTTATCATATTTATGCTGTTAAACTGTTAAGAGTATTTTTCTAGCACTCTTTGAAGGAGGAAAGTCTAGCCTGTTTAAGTGGTGCCCAACAGTAGCATTTGTAACATAGCTTTATAAGCTGAGAAGTATATACAGTATGTGAGAAAAGAGAAATACCTTATGTGTTTCACATTTAAATGGACAATTGAGCCCATATAGCATTTGAGACCATATATCAAGCCTCATAGTTATGTATTCTGCCCTGCAAAACTAACACTTGACAACGTTCACAATTAGTTCATTTATTTTATTTTATATTCTGCTCATTCAGAAGCTTAAGGAACATTCTTTGGCCCATTTCAATTACCTATCTTATGCTCTTTCATTAAGATGAGAGAGATTAGCTCCAAGGTCTCCTTCAACCTTAAATTAAACATCTTTTCTACACAGCCTGCCTGAAAAGATAGCTCTGCAGGTAAAATAGGAAAGAGAAAAAGAACTTAGATGCTTTTGTATAAAAACATGGTAATAGTAGAGTCAGACCGAGACTTTTGCAGTGCTTCTTAGCCTTTTTGAAATTTATAGGACAAGACAAGAGGCATACTCTTTCTTAGTGTGGATATTTGGGCAGCTTCCCAATGTTAACAAGTGCTAAAAGAACCATGCCATGAATTTCGACACAAATCTTGACATTTGAAACACATCTGTGACATTTCTGAGTCACAGATCATGTGGAGAAAGTAAAAGACCTACAAGAAGTGAAGTTGCCAGACAACAGATTGTGGAAGCAGCTTGTTGAGCACTAAGTACGTGCAAGAAATTCATTTAGGCTACTTGCTTAACCCACCCTCCCTCCCTTGCCTTGATACTGACCTATCAGTAGTGGGAAATTGAGGGAAAATATCAATATTTGATGAATTGCAGGCCAGGAATAAATTATTGATGGTATGTGGTTAAAGAGACCATGAAACTGAAAATGCCAGAGCTACTACGCTTTGGATACAGGGCACACGAGGCTTTATGTTCTGAATAAATGCCTGTGTATTAGAATGAGCATACATGTCTCTGTGCAAGAAGAAAAACAGAATCAGATTATACTCATTTTTCTTCTCTCTTCCCTTTTCATGTTGCATTGTAACCTTTAATACATTTCCTAAAAATAATACATTGTACCACATTTATCCCAAATAGTGCTGGGTTATCCCAAATTGTCTGTGTTTTCTTTAATGTTTCATATTCAGTTTGGTGGAAATAAATGTTTTTCACACTACTTATGGAGAATATTTTGACAAAAATCTTCCTGCGTGAGGTACTAAGGTTACTAAGGTGTGCGTGAGCGAAATAGTGGTCTGACTTGCTGTAGGTTATTATCTTCCATTAATCTGCAGCCTCCATGATTTTCCAGCCATCAATTAACTCTCAAGGAAAAGTCATGATGGAATTCTTCCTATGTTATTTTTTTTCCCCAGAAGCAGGGGTGGGATTCTACCAGTTCGCACCTATTCGCTAAAACCGGTTGTTAACATTCTAAGCAGTTCGGAGAACCGGTTGTTAGAAGAAATTACTGGCCTAATCCTGTAAGAAAGGCAGGAAGGAAACATTCTGGTGTTGCTTACAGAAACTGCCTCTCCATTAACCCTTATTACATTCTTGGCAGGACTAGACTTCCTGTCTCAGGAAAAAACTCTGGAGTTTTTTTCCCCTCCTTTGCTGGTACTTTGCTTGTGTGGTGTGACCATTCAAAGTTACAATGGCACTGAAAAGAGTAAGTTATAACCGTTTTTCACACTTACGACTGTTGCAGCATTCCCACAGTCACAGGAAGCCGGACAAGGCAAAATACCCCTCGACATGAGTGGCATCGAATTGGCCATGCCCACCCAGTCACATGACCACCAAGCCACACCCACCAATTCAGCCATGCCCACAGAACCGGTTGTTAAAAAAAATTGAATCCCACCCCTGCCCAGAAGCATAAGTGGTTAAAGGAAGTTGCAGACTTCTGGAGGAAAAGTAACCTATACCAGCACCCACAACATCACAATAAGCACCACAAAACATGAAAGCACAGTAAGAATGAGATTGAAAAATAGAAGCTCCTTTTGAAGAAAAAGACAACTTTTGTTGGTTTTGGTAGCATTGATCTTTATAATTTTGTTCTTCGATGTAGAAGGGAAAAAAAGCAACAAAAATCATTGTTCCTCTGCAGCCTTCAGCATATTATATTAAGCATGTTATGTCATGATAGTCTTTTGAACTTGGGATTCACTATTATTAAGTAGGAAAATTAACAGCCACATGACCGTTTAATTCATGCATCACTATTAGCTCACTAAGTGAGGTCATCTGTGCAGAGGAACAACTTGAGTTTTACCATAGTCAGTGAAGTACAGGGCAGTTGTTTACTTGACCATAAGCACTGACCTCTTGACCGTGTCTGCTCAAATATCCTATGAGATACCTTAGAGTCATATGGTAGGCAATAAATGCAAATAAAATAAAAAGAAACACATATTTGTGCCTTGAGTGATGGTGTTTGGATGCTGATTTTGTTTAGGTACCTCTTAATTCTAATTAATTATTTTAAAAAAAAGGAATGTTTTCCCATATGTGGTGGCAACATATAGACATTAAAAAATGTTGGAAGAAGATACAGAGATGGCTCTTTGAAATAACAAATTATAGATTGAAATTGGAACCAGAAACATACCTATTAGGCATGATTAAAGGGAATTTGAGTAAAGATAAAAGATACCTTATCGTACACATCTTACCGGCAGCAAGAATTACCTTTGCACAAATCTGGAAGAGCGATAAAATACCACCAGATGAAGTTTTAATTCAAAAAATAATAGACTGTGCAGAACTAGACAAATTCACTATGGAATTAAAATTAATGGAATTAATCAAGATCGTTTTGCGATATGGGATAGGTGGTATGAATGGGTAAAGAATAAAGATAGAATTTGATATATAGTTACAAAACAAGAAAAAAATATATATATATATACAATGACACAAATAATGTTAATGGAAATGAGAGTTTTGTATTTTTGTTTTTTAAAAGAATAAAAATTATTTTTAAAAAAATTCTTAAACTTGCCAGTCTTGAAATGCTAACAATAGGCTGGGAATATCCAGAGCCAATTAGTGTTCCCACAGTCCAAACCAGGAGGAAATGGAGAAACTATCATTTAGTCAGTGCCCCAAACCTTGAATTATGACAGTTCCCGGAGTTAGGAAAATTTTGTCATCCCTGTTGTGGCAGGATTTGGGCAGGGAAAAAATACAAATTGCTAACCAATCGTCACATCTACCAACTTCTGTACCTGCTGCATGCATTTGCCAACTCATTGTTTTTTTAAAAAAATCTGATACTAGTACTAAGGAAAGCTGCCTGCCTAAAGACATCATTTTTCCTAAGTAGAAATTCCCATGAAATCTGAGATAATGGCATGGCCCTGTTCTTCTGCAGTTAGATGCTTTTCCCAATAGCTAAAAAACTGGCCATAGATTGCTATACAGTGTCTACTGTATATTTGTGGAGTAGATGAATGGAGGCTTCACCCAGGGAGCTAAGCATTAGGGTATACAAATATACTGTACCAGAGGTGGTATTCAGCAGGTTCTGACCAGTTCTGGAGAACCGGTAGTGGAAATTTTGAGTAGTTTGGAGAACTGGCAAATACCGCCTCTGACTGGCCCTGCCCCATCTATTCTCTGCCTCCTGAGTCCCAGCTGATCAGGCTGGGTCTTCTTTGGTTGCCCTGCACAGGAGAACGGAGCTGGAAATCAGGTTAGTGGGAAGGGGACGCCCACCAAGCTACACCCACAGAACCGGTAGTAAATTTTTTTGAATTCCACCACTGTACTGTACCTTATAAATAGCTGGGTGCTCCTGGCCTAAAACAGCAGAGAAATTCAAGCTGAGCATTTTTATACATTAGATTGACATATTTACCAGAAAGTAACTAGAGGAGTTCAGATAGGACTAGTCTAGACTTCACAGTAACCCTATCTCTGAAGCTGCTCTGAAGTCTATAGAGGGCTTTGGGGGCAGGATGAGAAAATGGGAAAACAGCCCAATCCCAACCCCTTTGGACTCCAGCTGCTGAAAGAGAATAACACAGAGATACAGTGATGGGCTGCTGGTGCCTCTTTTACAAAAATACTGCATCTGGAGAGCCTCTTTCTTGAGATCATATCCTGCTCTGCATTACTTATTATTTAAGTCTATGAAATCATGCAGTCAAAAATCATGCACTAAAAAAGAATTACACGTACAATGCCATTCCATATTACAGATGTAATATACCTGTGGGCCTCTCTCCCCTATTTTATGGGACTATAACTCTTCCCACGCCCCCCCCCCCCCCCCCAATACTCCTTGCTACTGACCAATTGATCAGAATCAGAATAACAGAGTTGGAAGGGACCTAGGTCTTCTAGTCCAACCTCAAGCAGGAAGCCCTATACCAGGGGTGTCAAACTCATGTCGTCATGGCAGCATCATGTGACTATCAGGACTTCTTTCCCCTTCGTTAAACTGGGCAGGGGCGGGGCCAACACGTGACGTGAGTTTGACACCCCTGCCCTATACCATTTCAGATCAGTTATCAGGAATTACAGTGCATTGATGACCCCACCTTGTGCTTCATAATCCACTCAGGGTTATCCAAACAACTGTAGTGTTTATGCCAGAATATCCAAATAGCAACCTATGTAAGTAGTGAAAATGAAAGTATTTGCCACTCTTTAATAAAACCTCAACATCTAGTGCCTAAGCAGGAAGACTATCTCACTTATCTGGGAAAAAAAAAAGATTTTCTCTGCGTCTTTGAAATGTTGCCAAACTATTCCCTTAGATCCCTCAATCTTTGGGTGAAATCACACTTCAGTGAGCTGAGCAGAAAGTTAATTAATATTTGCTTTGGAATTAGAAGCTGAGGCTTGGAGTGATGAAGGAGAGGGCTTATTGGTTTCTTCCCATCTGAAGAATTTTCAAATGCAAGACAACACACCATAAATGGGACAAGTTTCAGTGTTACAGGGCAGATCACAATATCTTCCATTCTGACCTAGGACAAGGTTGGTATCGCCCACTTACACAACCTCCATTACTGTCTGGTATGATGATATGCAGCATTTAAAAGTCGCCCCATATGCGTGGGCAAGGGGAATATGGAAAATAGAGAAGTCCCATGCGGTTAAGGGAGTGGTAGAGGAAGCAACCTTCAGATCACCTTCCCACTTATTTCAGATCCTCATTTCTAGAGAATCTCTAATAGACTCAACTAGCACATCAGGTTAAGGAAAATATAATTATATGCAATTATTACATTGCAAAACAAACCGAAGCAGGAATCAAAAAGTATTGGGAAACAATGGGAAAATACTGTTGTAAGAAAATCCTGTACTACACTGGCTTACTGTATATTCCAGTCAATGAGAACATCTGTTTAATAGAATAATAAGACTATTATAGCAATACAGTGTATGCTACTATGTTAAGGTCATTTCTTACCACAGATAATATGATACAATCCAATAAAGTAGGCCGCGGTTATTTCTATACATGGAATCTACATAGCAACATGTAAACAGATCGCACAATTCTCCAATTTTCAAAGAAATGGGTTACACAGTTCTTCACATTCAATCACAAAAGGGACTTTGGAGTGTATATTGGTGAAAATATGGCACTTGTTACAATTTGGAAAGAATACGTACTGTATTTGAATTTTATTTGCTCTCTTTGTAGGAGGATGCATAAACTTACGATGAAATCCATTATATGTTTATATTGCAGGCAAAGGAAAATTAAACACCAATGGGAAAAAATGATTGAAAGGACAAAGGAATGCTGATGTATAGATAATATGACAGCCATCTTGTTTCCCAGGTGGCAGCAAAAAATAGTCATGTCAACCTGGAAAAAGATGCAGCTGCTTCAAGGAGTTGCAAAGCAGGGTTATGTTCATATCCTCACAACCACAAAGCATTTTCTCCAACTTATTTCTTAATTGCCACACAGTCCTAAAAAAAAAACCCAAATTCTTCTGTGATTCTCACGTATCACTGTTGTCCCTTTTCCTTCTTACATAGAGGAAATTGTACTCCAAATTTATTAACACCCACTCCTATCAGTATCAGGGTGTGTCCTACATCTGGATTGTCTATTCCATATTATCTATTCATCGGTATCACTTTTGTCCTTTGAATCATTTCTTTCCATCCGTGTTTAATTTTCCTTTGCCTGAAATGTAAACATACCACAGATTTTATCACATTTTTGCATCCTCCTACAAAGAGAGCAAATGAGACTCAGATCCAATACATATTCTTTCCTAATTGTTTCCTATGCCAGGTTTGACAGATTATATCTGAAGTACTGAATGTTCCTACTTTCATTCAGGAATAACTCAAGAGGAGCTGAAGAGCTCTCTATCTGAGAGAGAATGAGGTTACCAACAAAACAGTCTGTCTTTTCTCTGTCTCATCTCTTGAAGCCTTTCCTGGCTGACCTCCGCTAATCATCAGCTTTGATATCTCCCATCACAGATACCCCACTGAAGAGGCTGTCAAAGGCCTGCAGTGAAAAGCAGAGATCTTGCCCAGCAAATGCTGACTCACCTCCCTTTTTCCAGCTATCTCATTAATTCTACTTTTGCCCCTCATTAGAGTACCGACAGGAGGAGGAGAAATGCTTTTTGTGAAGCTAATGAATCAGGCAGAATCCTGCCTCCCCTCCTCCTTTCATCCAGCCTGTGCTGGATGAAAAACAACTGTCGATTTTACATACACAAACCATCCATCTGTTATGTAATGTAGGGTAGGAATATTGCATCCTACTTCTTACCTGTAGGGCAAGGGCTGTGAACATTCAATTCAGCCATGATGATTAACGTACAGAACAAGAGAGATACCAGCTGAGGCCCTGATGCACAATTCACTGATTCCTGAAAGGGTGTCTCCCAGCATGAAATTTGTTGCCCTTGTTGCCAGTCCCTATCCTCTCTACCACTTTGCTTCAATTCACTGGTGAAGGTAAAACCTGGCATATTTTACACATCTTGTGGCTACACTTGGATGGTGTCAGAGCAGAGGTGGTATTCAGCAGGTTCTGACCAGTTCTGGAGAACCGGTAGCAGAAATTTTGAGTAGTTTGGAGAACCAGCAAATGCCACCTCAGACTGGCCCCACCCCAATCTATTCTCTGCCTCCTGAGTCCCAGCTGATCGGCTGGGTCTTCTTTGGTTGCCCTGCACAGGAGAACGGAACTGGAAAGCAGGTTAGTGGGGTGAGGAAGGAATGGGGATTTTACACTAGCCTTCCCCTGCCACGCCCACCAAGCCACGCCCACCAAGCCACGCCCACCAAATCGGTAGTAAAAAAAATTAAATCCCACCACTGTGTCAGAGTACCAGCGAACACATTATTTCAATAATGCTAAAGTTAAAGTTGGCTTAAGTCTATCTTGCTTATAAGCTGGGGATGAAATAGAGGCAAGATCATGGGAGCTATGGAAGAAAAATGATGTTGCCAGAATATGTTTGTGGTATGGTTAGGTACAAGTGCAGACTTAGTTTTGGAGAAGAAACCAGATTGATAGATCCATGTAGTGTCTCTCACTAGCTCTGTACCCTCAGTACAGAGGGTACAGCTGATTTTGATTCAGAAAAATCCTCAGAAATTTTGCAAAAGGAAAAAGCACGCTAAACAATTTAGCCTACAGCTCTCTGAATCACAGGCCATATTCTCTTCAAATTAATTAGAAAGGGGAACATTGACTGATGTTGAACTTCAGTGTTTTGGCTTTTCTTAAGATAGAAAATCTCTCTCTCTCTCTTTACAAATTCTTTGCTTATTTCAACGTAAATATTTATTTTCCCCCAATCAAACACAGCCAATGATAGAAGCTTCTTTTGAAACATCAGGACTATCATTTCCTAATAAGATTCTTTGCCAAAAGGGCAGGAGCATTTTTAGTACTATATTCTTCCACAGAACGCAAGCATTTTTTTTCAGTTCATTAAACACTAACCAGGCATGAGGAAGATTCTTTGCTGGGAATATTTACTTCACTTCGTATGTTCTGCAGAAACCAACTTCTATGCCTTTAACATCAGAGCAGAATTATATGGATTTTTAAGTTTTTTGCTGCAGCTTTTTGCTGTGTTTTTAAAGCAAGAGATATGAATTCCAGCAAGAAAGGAAAATAATTACCCACTTGTGGCACTTAAAGAGAATTCAGGTATCTGATTCATTCCAGTACATGCATATTTAAAAACTTAGGGGATCTGAATTCAGCCAAATTTAGAAATACAAGAACACAAGAAAATGCATAAATGGAAAAACAAGGGACGTGGGGCCTGCACATCAGAGATAGTTTCATATTTAGCAGTCAGAAGAACCATCAATTTCTTATAAGCATGTATGTTATAATATCAATCATGAAAATAGTATTTTAAAAAAACCTCAGTGTGAGGATCCTTATAGTCTCCATTTACTATTTTATTTGTGAAATCATGAATTTAAAAGGCCTTGCGAAGATCTTATTTTGTCCCCCAAATCTGGGGGCCAGTGATGCCACTGCGATATATTTTAGACATGAAAGTAAGTGCAAAAAGATGCCATTACTCACTGGTTTTCCTTAGGCAAGCCCTGATTTGTTACTCAAAATGGGAAGAAGACCAGTTGTATCACACTAGTGGTATTACAGGTGATCCTCGGGCTACAATGGCAATTAGGACTGCTAAACAAAGCAGTCATAAAATGCAACATCACATGACCGCATCACTTAGCAACAGCAATTCTGTCAGTCCTGGTAGCTGTTGTAACCTTAAGACATGTGGGTCATTAAGTGAGAAGAAGTGGGAGTCCCAGATAAGGAGCCTGGATGTGATGCCGTGGGCGGGGAAGCACTATGGAGGACAAGTGCTGCAGAATACAGGGACTCCTTGGGGAAAATTGCAGTGGGAGTAATTTACAGGAGCTACATGCGACTTTCCATGCCAGCTTCCTCACTCCCTCTGCTTGTGGGAAGCCAGCAAGGAAGGTTGCAAAAGGTGATGCTCTGGCTATGGCTTGCTCTGATTTGTAATTGCAAGCCAGGTGCCAAGCACCCAGATCACAATCATGTGATAATGGGGATGCTACAAAGGCCATAACTTCAGACTGTTTATAAATCAGTTGCTGAATAAGTGGCCATAACTTGAGGACTATTGATACCATAATAAGTAACCCAGCTCTTTTATCTCTTGTAAAGCTCAGCTTTTGGGTCCTACCTCAAGAAGAACAACCTAAGAAGTGCCTCCAATAATTCTGTACCTTTCTCAGAATTTTTCTCCTCCCTTCTTTATCCTTTCTATAGTTAATATAAATACTGATTATATCAAAGAAAATAAATGCACACAATATATTCAGAAAGTATTTTAGACCTTCACTTTTGTCAATTTCATTATGCTGCAGCCTGACTCTATAGTTGTTGAAGTTCATTTTTTCTCATTAATCTACACTCAGTGTACCCCATAATGACAAAGTGAAAACAGAATTTTAGAAATTTAGAAATTTATTAAAAAGAAAAAACTGAAATATCACATTGACATAAGTATTCAGACCCTTTGCGGCAACACTTGAAATTTAGTTTAGGTGCCTCCCATTTTCTCTTGATTGTTGTTGACATGTTTCTACAGCTTGATTGGAGTCCACCTGTGGTAAATTAAATTGATTGGACATGATTCTTTAGTGCAAAACACACGAAAGCCCAGTTGGAGTTTGCAAAAAAAAAAAGCACCTGAAGGACTCTCAGACTGTGTGGAACAAGATTCTTTGGTCTGATGAAACCAAGATTGAACTGTTAGGCCTCAATTCTAAATGTTATGACTGTTATGACAGGCATCACTCATCACCTGCCCTATATCATCCCAACTGTGAAGCATGGCCGTCAGCATCATGCTGTATGGGTGTTTTATAGACATTTCTAAAATTCTATTTTCACTGTATCATTAGGGGGTACTGAGTGTAGATTAAAGAGAGAGAAAAATGAATTTCCAACAACTGTAGAATCAGGCTGCAGCATAACAAAATTAACACAAGTTAAGAGGGTCTGAATCCTTTCAGAGATATGCACTGTATATGCAAACTGGCTTTGATCACAACTCTCTGACAATCCTAATCAGCCCACTTCAATGGATGTTGGGAAGGAGATGGGCAGGGGATTGGAATAGATGCTGTTTAAAATCCTTTCCAGCCTTGACTTTCAGCCTATGAAATATTTCTTCAGATTGTAATGCAAATGAAGGCTCAGAACAGTTTCTTCCCTTCGGTTAAGATATGCATCTCTTCAACCAATCCATGAATAGCAAAAAAGAGTATCCCATCCAAATTTTTAGTAAAACCCAAGGAAGTACTGGAGTTCATTGCAAAAAAAAAAAAAGGGGGGGGGGTGTCATGGAGACCATTCTAGACCAATGTAAGCAAAACATTCAGCTGTTAAAAGTTTGGGTGGGGTGAGAAGGAGAAATATCGAAGAAACTGATATAAGTCAGTGCTTTTCTGCTTTCCAAGAATCTCGAGATACATAGTGTCAATACATCCTGAAACCCTGCCCTTTCTGAACAACAATGAACTCTGGGCATCTCACCTGCCACCAGGTACAAATGAAAGCTGCTGTCACTTCAGTGGCCTGCAAGGTTCGGTGAATCTGATACCCAGAAAGAAGGGACAAACCTTTCCCCCAAGGCCTGGACAAAAATAAAAACAGAACAGTGCAAAACATCAGACTTACCCTCTGCTAACTATCAGCCTTAAGGCATCCAAGTTGCCATAGTAGGCAGCCCACAGGGTTGGGGTCATGCCATCTTCATCAGGGGAATTTAAGTCCTTCTTGGTGGCTTCTTTCAGCAGGTCCAGATAGCCATCTCTGGCTGCACAGTGGTACTGGTCATTCATGGTGTAGCCTTAAAGCTTGCCCATGTCACTGGGAGGGTGAACAGCACAGAGATGGCAACAGAGTTCTAGGAAAGCAGCTGTCAGAGAGGAGGGAGCTCCGTTGCCAGGATACTTGAGATTCCCTGCCCGGAGAGGGCAGGAACTCCTCATAGTGAAGGCATATTATTTGCTGCGGATTCCCCTGGGTCCTAAAAATTCCTGCCTTTGCCTTAGCTAGCCCCTCTCAGAAGACACTTCTCCTTTGGGAATATCCTGGTGGGAATATCTGCTTGGGAATATGCTTTTGGAAACCTTGGCCTGCCAAATCTGAAGTGCAGTACTTCAGAATACTTAGACTCATCCAGGCTCAGGATTCAAGTTTTATTCAAGAGTTACTCTGCGCCACCAAAGATTTTTGGCGGAGAGAGTAAAAATATTCATCCCCTTCTACATGGAACCTCCCCATGCTTTTTCACCAATTATTCCATCCTTTTTTCCTTTTAAGAGGAATTCGTGAAAAGATAGATAACACAGTTATTACACAATCATTTTAGACTTTAAACTCTTATCCCTTATGAAGTACCCACTGCTGGCCAGTGGGAGAGTAGGTGCATGTACAGGCCTTTAAGTCAGTGTTGACTCCTGGTCAAGTCCCCACAGTTTTCATGGCAAGAATTTCCAGAGGTGTTTTTCTACTGCCTCATTTCTAGGGCTCAGAAAGAGGAACTGGCCCAAAGTCACCCAGTTGGTTTGGTGTCTAAGGCAAGACTAAAACTCAGAATTTCTACCCTGATGCACCTTAACCACTATACTATACTGGCTCTCTGCCAGTGGTGGGATTCAATTTTTTTTACTACCGGTTCTGTGGGCATGGCTTGGTGAGTGTGGCAGGAGAAGGATACTGTAAAATCTCCAGTCAGAGGTGGTATTTGCCGGTTCTCTGAACTACTCAAAATTTCCGCTACCGGTTCTCCAGAACTGGTCAGAACCTGCTGAATACCACTTCTGCTCTCTGCCCAGAAAAAGATTAATTATATGCCAGGCCAATGTTATGAAGTCATTTAGAAAATGGATCCAGCTGACAGTCGGACACTGGGCACTCCGCTAGAACAGCAGGCATGAACTCATCTCCAACAGATGCATGGCAGGCCACCATCTTTGCACACGGGCTATTAAAGGCAGTCTAATCTCTAGTAGCATATTAATGCATTGATGATAGAGTAGAAAAGAATGGGAACATTACACATACATCTGCATGGAGCTATAATTTATATTTCATGCTCAGAAATGCGAAAAGTAAATAAATAAATGTGTGGAACACAGATCCTTTATTGGTAATAGCTTTGTAGTGGGTTCAGATAAAGTAAGACACAAAAGTGTATCAGCTCTAAATTAACTAAGTTTCCCTTCCCTTACGCCAATATAAATCAATCAGCCTGCAGGAAATTGCTATCAGATATGTCATTTATTAAGCAATAACAAATCTGAACTTGGCATTAAAGGAAAAATATACTACTAAGCCACATTTGAATCCTGTTGATCTAGAACATAGATACTTCCTGCTATAGCTAAATAAAAGATGTCTCCAAATAGCTTTCTTGGAACAATATGGATATGATTAGCTTTCTTTGAAGATCTTCAGTCTAGCCTTTAATCATATGGGCTCCCATCCATCCATTAACCAGGCAATCCTGCTTAGCTCTTGAGCTCAGAAAAGCAAGCAGATGCTGTTTGGTATTTACTACTTAGTGGCCTTCAGTTAATCTTCACTTTTCTGGGCATCCAAGCAGAGATAGTATTCTATTCAGCAGGTTCTGACCAATTCTGGAGAACCGGTAGCAGAAATTTTGAATAGTTCAGAGAACCGACAAACACCACCTCTGATTGGAGATTTTACAGTATCTTTCCCTGCCACACCCACCAAGCCACGCCCACAGAACCAGTAGTAAAAAAATAGAAGAATAGAATTCTTTAAAATTTTAATCCCATTGCATCCAAGACATCTTTGTTGCATTTCTGTCCTTTTTCTTTTTTCTTTTTTGGTCTTTGCAGATACTTTCAAGTCAGTGTTGACCAGAGGTGGTATTCAGCAGGTTCTGACCAGTTCTGGAGAACCGGTAGCAGAAAGTTTGAGTAATTTAGAGAATAGAATAGAATAGAATAGAATGCTTTATTGGCCATGTGTGATAGAACACACAAGGAATTTGTCTTGGTGTAAATGATGAGTGATGAGAAGATTAACAGTAGTAGTAATGTACACTTTGTAAATAGTTGAACAGTGTTGAGGGAATTATTTGTTTAGCAGAGTGATGACTTTTGGGAAAAAAATGTTCTTGTGTCTAGTTGTTCTGGTGAGCAGTGCTCTATAGTGTCGTTTTGAGGGAAGGAGTTGAAACAGTTTATGTCCAGGATGTCCAGAATCGGCAAATACCACCTTTGACTGGACATTTTGCAGTATCCTTCCCCTGGCACGCCCACCAAGTCACACCCACAGAACCGGTAGTAAAAAAAATTGAATCCCACCACTGGTGTTGACTCCTGATAACTGCCTGGATTGGTCCTTGTAGTTTTCCAGGGAATATTGCCTTGTTTCTGTGGCTGAAGGAGAATGGCTAGCTCAAGGTTACCTGGCTGGCTTTCTGCCTAAGGCAGGACTATAACTCACAGTTTCCCCTTTTCTTAACCACTACACCAAAGTGACTCTAATGTACTTCAGTTTGTGTTTTTACAGAATCTTTAGCTGTTAAATGTAAAATAATGAACTGAATTCCACACAAGAATGACAAGGCCCTTTTTGGAAACAGTTGGTCCTCTAACGCCATCTGTTGTTGCAGAAGTAGAAAGAGTCTGATAGTACCTTTTTAGAGTACAGTAATACATTGCATTAGTATAGGTTTTCCGGAATTACAGCTGATTTCATCAGATGTGTGTAAAATTTAAATGAATAGGGATAGATCAGTGAGGGAGTGAAGGAAGGAAACTATTAGGTAGTTGTATAAATGAAGATTCATAGGATTAGATTACAAATATATTAATTAACAATTGCATTAAAAATCATTTCTTGAGACTTCCTGAGAGCCTGAAAGCTATTGGTGTATTTGTTCATCACCTGCCCAATATCATCCTAACAGTGAAGCAATGCTATAGGCAAACTTCCAAGTAATCCAGGATGTGAAATTCTGACAAAAAAGAAACACTAGGCTTTCAAATGAACTAGCATACATCTACACCCAAACTGTATTTGTTCCTTTCACTAAAAAAAGGAAGGAAGGAAGGAAGACAATCCCTTTTTCTTTTTTTTTAAGATTTTAAAAACTTCATTGAATACAAAAAATTAAAATATACGAATATACAAACTCGAAAACAAAGATTCATCACAATAATCTCTGTAGTAAAACTATTTAAATTTTTTTACATTTGACAGTGAGTTAAATATTTCCTAAATTATATTATGTGGCAATTGTTTCTTTTTACTTATAGGTTCTCTGTTATTTATATTCTATCAAACATAATATTCTGTTATTAATATTTGTTGTTGGATTATACAATAAATTCCTTCTATTGATTGTTTGAAAGACAAGAGAGTCTAAGTCTAACATTCACAATTCCTGTTTGTTATTGTATGTGTCATAATCTGTATCATAAATTTGTTTCCCCCCCTTGGTTCCCTTTTTTGTTTTTTTTTGCATTTTAGCCATTCATACCACTTATTCCAGATCGAGTAAAATTCTGCCTCCTCTTTTCCTTTTAATTTTAATGTAAGTTTTTCCATTTCTGCACATTCACAATTTTTTTTGAATAATTAATTGTATTGGAGGTATATTAGGTGATTTCCAGAATTGAGCCAGTGAAATACGTGCCGCTGTTAGAATATGGATAATCAAATATTTTACTTTAGAGGGATAATCTTCCTTAATCATAACCAGAAGATACAATTTAGGTTCCCACTCCAATCTACCCTGGATGATTTCTTCTAACCAAGTTTTGATTCTAATCCAAAATTTTTTGACCACTGGGCATGTCCACCAGAGATGGAAGTAAGTACCATGATTCTATTTAAATTTCCAACAGGTTGGATTAGATGTTGGATATATTTTTGCTAATCTGGAGGGTGCTAGATGCCATCTATATATCATTTTGTATAGGTTCTTTTTGTAAGACACAGATTTAGTTATTGTAAGATTTCTCTGCCAGATTTCTTCCCAATCTTCTAAATCTATATTATGGCCAAAATTTCTTGCCCACGCTATCATTGGTCCTTTCACTATTTCCTCAGCTAATTCTTGTTCCAATAGTTAATTATATAATTCAGATATCATATTTTTGTCTGGGCCCATAAGTATCTTGTCAAATTTAGTGCTCTTTGTTTCTATTCCGAATTCTTTTAAATCCTTCTCAGACAATCCCTTTTTTCAACAGTGTCTCTTTAACAGTAGTGGGCCTTAGCAGGTGATCACCGTCATCATCTCAAAAAACTTCAGTTGGTGATTTGCACAGATCAAATTTTAACTGGATGGGAAATTTACAGGCTTTAAAATATTGCCGGAACTATAGCTTGCAGCCTTTGTCACCATTGGCTGCATGGTCTGAGAATGCTGGGAGTCTAGAATCATTTTGAAGGCTATAAATTCCCCAGGAGATGGAGCAGCAAGCTCAGCCTTTTCTTCTGACAGATACAAACATCTTCCCCAATGCCTGCTGGATCTGTCTGCCACTTTTCTAGGTTTACTGCTAGACATATCTATGCTAACCTGGAACTTATATCCTTAGATTTACTTTCTGCCTTTTCTGTAAGAATTCAGGACCTTTTTCGTAGGCATTCTTCCCATTGCGCTTTTTTTTTTGAATAAATATGTAAGATAGACCAAAAGTCTCTCTGGGAGCTCCATGTCCAAGCAGGGACTTGAACGCAGAACTCTTTCATCTAGAATTTAATTATTAGGTCACAATGGTTGTTTATATAGCACACTAGCCTTTGCAATGTAATCTGTTGAATTATCTAAGTTTGCTTAATACTTAAACCCATTAATTATGCAATTACATTTTACTCTAGAGTATTCAAATGCAAACAATGGTTATTTGCAAATGAAGTTACTTTAATCTACCTGTGTTTAGAATTTGGGAGGAGGGCTCTTGAATGTTCATCCTCTTGTTGAATGTCACATCAGTTGGGAAGTGACCTACTCCAAAGAATGGCTGGTTTAACATGTAACTTTGAACCAATATGGGGTTTATATTGGCTCAACAAAATGTATGAATTAGGTTCTATGACTTAGTTAGGAAGTCATCATTTAAAAAGCTGGCTTAATGTGTTTCAGAACTGGTTAGAAAAAAATGATAAAGCAACATATAGATTTGAAACCAGAAATATTCCTGCTGGGTGTACTACCAGAACAGGGAAAAGGGAATACATACTTAATTTTGCATGTAGTAACGGCAGCAAGAATAGTGTTTGCACAACAGTGGAAAATTGATGAAGTCCCGACAGACAAAAGTGTAATTAAAAAAAATACTAGAATGTGCTGAGATGGATAGATTGACACTTAAGATAAAAGAAAAGGAAGAAACAGAATATTTTTAACATGGGATTTATTCTACCAATAGTTAACTAACAGAAACAGAGGTTAGAAACTAAACAGAATTTTAAAAGATAATAACTTGTATTGAAAATTCTGCAAAATGGATAAACTAATTGTATTACTATGCTGTGATTAATATTGATATATTTATTAAGATTACCAGTATGACTTTGGTTATTGTTGTATCTGTACTTAAAATTGATTGTGCTCAGACAACAAGCTGTTCAGATAGACATGGAATATTTTATGTTTTTTAAAAGAAAAATGTGTCAATCAAAGATATATTCCCAAAAAATGTGTCTCAGAACTGGGGGAGGGGACAAACATCTTTGACACCTTCTCACAGAAAAAGGTCCAAGGTCATCCTTCAATGTACAAACATCAGCAACTGAAGTTTTTGTTGCCTTGGACTTCTGCCTTTTAAAGAACATGGCATGCAGAAGTGTCACGTGAGAGACTCTCTTTTTTTTTTTCGACTGACAGGTAGTTTCTAAATTAAGAACAATTTCCTATGTGGCTTTTTATAATTTTTTGTACTTCTGCTTTCGTTGGCAGGATTTTTATGATGATTTCTTCCCATTTTCATATCAAGTAACCTTGATCCGCATATCTCTCACATGTTCTTTTTTCCCCTAAACCTAGTTCAGGCACAAAATGAGTCCTATAAGCCTTTCTGAGACATTTATGAAGCAGTCCTGTCAACTCACTAACGGTGTAAATCAAAAGACATCTGGACAAATATAAATTTCAGGGCTGTTATGAACAGGGGCAAAAAGGAAGCTTGTGCAAAAGCGGTGAGAACAACAAGCCGACTTGAAGGCAGAAAGGTTGGTGGAATAATATTTGGCTAAAACCATGGTTCTCATTCTGTCTGCCTAGTCATATAGATACTGAACTTAATATTAGTAAAGGGTCTGTTATACTCTTTATTTTCATTTTGTGTCCCTTTCATCCCATGGGACTCATGTTTTAAACATAGTGATTTGGCACTAGTAAGCCATGGTGACTGCAGTAGGATTTACTTCTGAATGGACATGCATAGACTGGTGATGTAAGAAGAGCAAATGAGTGGTTCAGATGTTTGAGTGGTTCCAGAGTAGAGGCAGGTATTATCTACCTTTAAAGGAGAATATTTGTAGCTCAGGGTTGAAATGAGGGGTCCTTGGTGCTCTCTGAGCTTATTTTCTTGCAGACATTTAATTACCCTAACTAGGTAACATAATCAGTGCTAGTACAGATGATGTTACCCAGTTTGGATAATGAAACATCTTCAAGAAAACAAGCTCAGAGAGTACCAAGGACCCACCCTTATTATCTACCTTATTGGCTTGAATTGGAGATTTGTTTTTGCTCAATCAAGGATATCCTGAGAAGTTTTGCTTTTGATTCAGAGTAAAGAAGTGTTTGCAATACGGCATTTGTCTGTAGTGATTTCTGTTCTTCTGGGAGCCATAGTGTCCAGTACAAAACATCTTGCCCCGATTCTTGCAGACCAGAATTAAGGGAGTTTGCTGACTAAGCACTTGGTGGATTTGTTCTATGTTAATAATGAGCCCAACTGAATAGCTGAGAAATAATCCAGGCTTGGTCTACAAGCTCCAGAAGAGATTGTGGAAGCTCAGAGTTTATTCCATCTTTTCACTGATGGATCATGATATGGTTTGAATCGGGTTCAAAAACTGGAGACCTCAATTTCAAAAATTAATCTAAATTGTTGATCAACAAATAGGGTATCAAAAGGGAAATTGATTTGTAAAATATATTTAAAGAGAGAATGTTCACTTGGCAGGTAAGAACACATATATGTCTGCAGGGTTTTTAAATGTATACATATTTAAAAGAAACCAAAATATTGTAAATTATTGCATCTATTATCATAACCAGATAGGATTAACAAAATGGGCTTTCATTCAAATTGAAAGGGTTATATAAGAAATTCTATCCAAATGTTATTGAGAAATCCTGGCTCAAGTCATATTTAAAATATCTAACCATTTTTATCACCATTAGCCTAAACTGAAGGAACTGGACTCTGGTATGAAAGAATATACAGTATTTTGTTGAAATCTGAAGTGTTCTCACATTCTCTCTTTCTCTGTTTTCCTTTATGCTGGCAGCTCTATATTAGTGTCGGTTAAACCATGACCAACGTGTCTGCAAGGAAAGACAGCGGGATCAAACGTGAAGATTCCATCATGGGCTCCGGCCAGAAAGACGACAAGAGCAGCTTTAGTTCTGATCATTTACCACCTGTTGGCCAACATATACATAGGTTCTCCTCTATCTCTTTGCCGCACAGCCCCAAAGAAGTTTGGAAAAAAGGTGGGCGTGTTTTCTCTGTCCTGCTAGCCATCAACCTGATGCTACTAGCATGTACTCTTGTCAGTGGTGGGGCATTCAAAAACGTCAAACTGCATGACTATGATGCCTTTTTCATGCTCACCATTGTGATGCTGATTGCCATCATTTGGATGTTGTTCTATATCTTCAATACCTCCAAGCACCAGGCTGCCATCCCTTACAAAGACAATCACGCAGGACCGATCTGGCTAAGAGGTAAGGAGATGCTAGTAAAAGCATACATTTGATTTGATAAGAGAAGAGGTAAAGCAAAGCACAGCCAATATTTCATTGTTGGAGGAGTGCTGGGTTCATCAGTGCATCAGTCCTATCTGTGTTTGTTTTAAAAAAAAATCTCAGTGCCCATCACATTTATAACATTCAAAATGAGTAAATGAGTACCAGGAAGGAAGCTGTGAATTGAATTGATCACAGCTCTTCAGAGTTAGGCCCTAATTAGAGCTTACTAATGTTCGGGCAGCTCCTAAGCTAAGTCTTGGGTTCAGTTCAAGCTTGATTGTGTGTATCTAAATTATGATTAAGTATGGTATTCTGGACAAGCATACGAAGAGTATGGATTGAAAATTATAAAAGTGAGCAGGCAGCTCAGGTATCCTGTCTGAGCAAAATGATAAAAAGTGTACCACAAGTGTCTCGGGGCTCAGTGAAAACTTGGAAATGGTGTCACTACTACTTCTGGAATAAATTAGTCCTAAGGATTTGAATGACTTCTGCTGCTCCTAAACATTATTTGTAGAAAAGAAGGTTTAACCCTAGCATTGAAGTTGGACATTACATGTGCTCAAGGCAAGATTTATAGATTAATCAATCGGCTTTACAAGTTTGATAGTGCAATAAAATAGGGCTCTGGTTTTGACAGAATTGGGACATCCCTTGTCTTCTTTCCTGGGCTGAAGAAGATTTGTCATGGCTGTGAAGCCATAGAACTAAATTAAAGAGTTTGGATTGTGTATTTGTTATGGGAAGATAATGACATTTGTTTTCCAAAACAGGTGGCTTGGTCTTATTTGGAATCCTCACACTGGTGATGGATATATTCAAGACAGGTTACTTCAGTTACTACGAGTGCTTATCAGTCATCAAAATCATGTATCCAATTGTGCAGGCTGTGTTTGTAATTGTCCAGGTGAGTTTATGTATTTAAACATATTTATATGCAACCAAATGTGGAAGGGGCATATAATAGGGAGAAAATAAAAGCCAGATAAAGCTCTAATTGTCTAACTGACAGGAAGCTGATGTTCAGTTTAAGAGGGTAGCTTGAATTGCAGTAATATTTTGTTCCTTAGAAGAAGCATAGCAAAACAATTGGTTTGTGTGCACCAGTATTTCAAATATATTTAAATGTCAGGCACAAACAACTAGACCCATATGTGCAGGATTTAAGCTAGCTACTTTATTAGATTTGGTCTATAATAGAAATCTACCCAGTCTGGCAACCTTCTCCTGGGAACAATTAGATAAGGCTTCAAAGAACTCGGAGCGTGGGAGGGCTTCAGTCACAACCCTTTTGCAGTTGCACAGTGACTCCAGGCTAGCTCCATGCTTAATCCCTCTTCCCTGCCAAGCTGGGTGCTTCCCAACATTAAATTATCTATAATCTGTTTGTGCATTGTGGGAGCTAACTGAAATGTAATAGATTTTGAAATATATCAAAATGGCTGTAATGTATGTTGTAATTAGTAGCAATAAGTGTTTTAGAACTTAAATAGCAAAATCTTGCAAAATGTGCACCAATAAGTCTAGGAAACTCTATCCTGCTCATACCCAGGATAACAAGATGCTATAGAAAGCAAATTTACAGTTGCATTTCTTTCTTTCTAGACTTATTTTCTGTGGGTCTCTGCCAAAGACTGTGTTCATGTACATTTGGATCTTACCAGGTGAGTATCAGGATCATTCAACAAAATGTCTTTCCATTGTATTAAGCTGCAGGTGTCACTGACTGAATGAAAAATAGGATGGGTTTGGGCAGACCTATCTGTAGTAATATTAGCAATAGTATCCAACAATGAAGGTAAAAGACCTTTTCCATGTTGGATCTGGGAAGGATTTCTGGAGGACTTGTCTTTTTCACTTTTCTACATTGGGTAGTATGATGTAAAAAGATTAAATATCAAAGCTGGTGATAATTCTGAATAAAGTATTTTTGTCAGGGTTCCAGCAAACAGTCCTAATGGAATCAGAATTCCAAGGCAGGCATATTCCTCAAAGTATAGATTTATTAGACATATGTCATATTGGCACATCTGGGGAAAACCCGACTCTGAAGGACCTGAGGTTTTCCCCACCCAAATCAAACCCCAAAGTTCTTCCCCCTCCCCCCAAGGTCACACATCTGTCACATGGTCCAACTAGGTCACATCCTCCATCCTGTCTGGCATTAGTCCATGCCTCTCCAACACCTGGCAGAATATCCTTGGCTCCCACGGGAAAGAATGTTGCTTTGGCTACACATTCCCAGCTATCTCCTCCCTTATGTTCCCACAGCTCCAGCCAGTCTTGTTGTGGCAGCCCTGAAGATGCTTCCAAAATGGCTTCTGACCAAAATGGCTTCAGAGCTGACATTTTCTTGCTTTAGAGTAAAAGTGGGCAAACTTGGAGAGCCAAATTTACCAAATTTGAGAGCCCCCAAATCCTTAATCCATGAGATAGTCATTTCAAAACAGGACAGGCAGCAAATAATTTTAATAAATAAATAAATAATAATAATAACACATGATTTTCCTTTTCATTTCTGGTAGTGTAATAGTTTTAAGATGGGTTTTTAAAATTATATCAAACCTATTTTATAGTTTAGTCTACTATGTTCATTTACAGCAATGAACAATCACTTGGCAATTGCTACTCTGTAATCTGTCACTGTGCACAGAGGCCCTAAGGATGCTATATTAGCCAACTGAAAATAATTTCTATCAAAATATCTGCAAGTAGAAGAGTTAGACTCATTTTGGAATGCACCATAATTAAATTACTCTTATCCTTAAAGTATTTCAGTTAAGGTTGATCACTACTGTTTATTTGCTCTGTCTCTAGAAGTAAGTTGGCTGTTTGGAATGAACAGAGCTTATTCATTAAACCAAAATTCTCCATTCTTCTATGATAGATGTGGACTGATGCTCATCTTAACCACCAATCTAGCAGTGTGGATGTCAGCTGTAACAGATGAATCAGTGCATAAGGCTGAATCAAAAAAACCAGATGCAAATACGTCACACAGGATGGGTAAGTTGACTTGGGAAACATAAGAAATATAATCAAATGAGCTCCACAACCTTTCCACCTTGGCAACCAGGCCCGGCATGTGAGTGGCAGGAACACATGTGTACAACTCCATCCACAGCTCCATCCACACAGTATGTGAGCACAATGGAACTTCACACGCTGCTCACCACTCACCCGCCACTCATGCAAGTGGAGTCTTGCTTGCACATGCACATTCACACTTGCCTATCACTCGTGCAGCCATTTGGCTCCAGAGTGGGTGGCTAACATGTAAATAAATTCATAAAAGAATAAGATAAATATTATAAACTAATAAAATATAATCAGCTGGCCCAAATACACTTGAAGTCTCAAGACAATCTATATTACTGTACTTAAACTGTAAATCCACTTTCTTTAAAAAAAATGTTGTTCTGAAGAGAGGTGAGGGAATGTGTGGATCATACAGATTATTGATGGGGTAGAAAAGATCTATTTCCAGGTCCATTCCTTCTTGATCTATTAAAGAAAAAGAATGCAGGATATCTCTTTATGACTGAATTGAATCAGGCAGATAGATAACTTCTGTTTTGGTAAAAGTTATGATTGTGGGCATAATGCATATCACAAGAATATATGGGAAGAAACATAGGTCAGGTTAATCCTCCTTGAAGGATAGGAGGTATTAAAAGGTAATTCAAAAATCTCATTCCATTGAATTTTGAAAGATCATAGAGTTGGCTCTGAGAGTAAACTTCTTATTTCAGTACCATTCAAAGTTTTTGATCAATGTCATTTTCAATCAAAAGTTTAAAAAAACAAACTTCTGAGCTAGTCTTGACCAGCTTTTCTTTCTCTCTCTGCAGCTGAACTAAAAGAAGGTATCTCTGACAACTGTGGCTGCAAAAGTAACGTCTGCCAAATCTTCAAGAATGGTTATTTTTGGCTATATCCTTTCAATATTGAGTACAGCCTTTTTGCTTCTGCCATGATCTATGTAATGTGGAAGAACGTTGGCCGCATCATGGACCACCATTCCTACCATATCCATCACCTCAAGTTTAAGCTTTTCAAGAGGACTTACTTTTTAGGTTTCATAATGGGTCTCTTGATCATGGCGTCTGGCATAGCGATCCTGATCGTGTATGAAATTCAGATCAATTCGAAAAACAAGGCTAAAGTGAAGAATCAGGTGCTTACCATGTACTACACTTTCAATATTGTCTGCCTGAGCCTGATGTCCCTCATCTCTGTGGGCGGCTCCATTGTTTACAGATTTGACAAGAGAGACATGGACCGTGAGAAGAATCCAACTAGAACGCTTGACGTGGCTTTATTAATGGGTGCAGCCTTAGGGCAATATGCCATTTCCTATTATTCTATTGTGGCCACTGTGGCCAGTTCACCAAGGGATACGATCAATGCCCTCAACTTGACTTATTCCTTGCTGATGATTGCCCAGCACACTTTCCAGAACATTTTCATAATTGAAGGCCTCCATCGACAGCCCTTAAAAAGGGAAAGCAAAATGGACCATCAGGAGAAGGACATTTATGGTCTCACTTTTGTCAATTTAAATGCTGGATCGCTTCGCGTCCCTGAAAATGGAAATGCTTTATCACCAGCATCTCCAGGACTAGCCATCCAGGCTCCTCATGAAGTAACACGGTCCATCAGTATCTCCAAGAAAGTGAGCTGGCGGAGGAGATTCTTAAAAGAAAGCTCATTATTCCTGCTCCTGTGTAATGTAATTGTAAGTAGGACGGTTTTATTTGAGCCAAAATTGGATTAGTCATCAGTAGTTAAGTATGTAAATGAGTAGGATTCCTTTGTTCTTGTCAAATAGCGAAAGGTATCGCTAACTTCAATCCTGTTATTTAACCAAAACACCTTCACACCAAAATATGAAGTTTTGCTGATCTTATTGAACTGCCTCAACTATAACTTCATCAAACATACACACACCCAATTCCTAGCAAACATGCCCAAGAGTTGCAGCCAAGCTAGTTAGGGATGTTGCGGGTAGTAGTGTAATAAAGCAAAGGGAGGACTAGACTGAGGAAAAACAAATTAGAAAATACAAAGGACATGGAGCTGCTATTACTACTTGAGCTCTCTTTTCTTTCTTCTTGGAATCCAAACGTGATATTGTATTGGGTGTTTTTTTTACTATGCTTCACATCACTAGCAGATAACAAAGTGGAGGGGAAGAGAAGTATGAAACATAACATGTGTTAGGTGATGCCTATATCCAAAAAAAGGCCAAGGATCAACTGAGCCATCCATTTCTTCCTGGACTTCTTAAAAGTAGCATTCTAAAGAGAGTAGCAGTTGTGAATAACTTGATTGATATGTTATAGTAAATTGATATTCTCTAGATTCTATTTAATGGTGTTCAGTTTCCCAGATTTTATTTTAAGAGAAATTTGTTCTCTGAGTGTTGGTGGAAAGCAGAGTAAGTGCAAAGCCATCTCCCTCTCCTCCTCAAGCTGTTTTTCAACCGTTTCAAAGCTGTACAAATAAATACAAATGCGGCACCTTTTTAAAATAAAAGGAGCCGCGGAAGCAGCAAGAGGAAAGGCAGGACTGAGTAATAAACAACAATTAGGTGTGTTATTCGGCACACATTGCAAAGGAAGGGGAAAGGTGAATTTGTCTTGTAGAAGATTGCCTTGCAGTTCTTGCTGCTTTTCATACATATTTGACTGCACCAAAGTGGTTTGAATAAATTAATGATTTTTACATTTTGTGCGGTAGTATTCCACCGTTTCTCTAGAGAGCTCAAGACACGTTATAATGGATCATCCCTCATTTTTTTCCTGACAAGATTGTAACACCCTTTCTGTGATGGAAAAGGAAATGGAAATATACACCTAGCACTCATGAAAAATACTGGGAAACTGGCATGAAGGAGGGAGAGTAGATTGTGGCATTGCACAAGAAGATTTATGGCTCTTGTCTGTTAGGCATAGATATTTGGGGTAAATCAAAATTAACAAAATTTTAGGGCAGTGCTTCTCAATCTTGCTGTTATTCTGAGCCATCCAGAGTTGCTCAAGAATTCAGTTCCCAGAATTCTGCAACCACACACCTTAAAACTGCCAAGGTTGAGAAACCCTGTTCTAGGGTACTCCACACTCCTTTAAATCAGGGTCATTGCCTTAAAGAATTCAGTGATGCAGAGGCATGTTGGTTAAATGTTTATGCTTAGATGTCATCGTTTCTGATGCTCTTAGAATCAGGCTGTCCTGTGTTTAATCTTGCATTGAGGTATCTTCTCCATCAAGAACTGTGCCTCGCTAGTCTCGCTTCCTTGTTTTTACTTGCTGACAGTGCTATTATCTTTGTCTCTTTTCCCAAACAGCTCTGGATTATGCCTGCATTTGGAGCCCGGCCTCAATTTGATAATACCACAGAGCTTGAATTCTATGGTTACTCCATGTGGGCTGCTATTGTGGACATCTGTTTACCCTTCGGCATCTTCTACCGGATGCATGCTGTTGCTAGCTTAATGGAGGTCTACGTCATGTCCTAATGGAGAAATGAAGAACTTTTTAGAAGAGCCCACATTTTTCATACCACCCAGGACTTGAAAGCCTAAAGAGCTGCACTGAGGGGGTTGAGTTCCTTTGGGCCCCAGGCCCAGTGATTTGATGGGCATTATCAAGAGAACTGACAATAGCCGAAACCAAAACCTCTTTTTTCTATTTAAATGACTCCTTTTCTGATAATCATCTTCAGTTGTTTTTTTTTCTACCAGATATGCAGACATCAAAGGCCCTATATAGGCTTAGATTCACTCCTGGTCACTTTAAAGGACATTTTGACTTCTGTAGAGCAGTCTGAGGAGTCACAGCTTGAAAGAAGAATTTAGTGAATGTTGAAGACTGTTAAAAGTAATTGTGCCTTTGTGTCATTTGACTTCATAAGATTCCTTCCTGACTCTTCAATCCCTTTTCCAGTGATTTATGAAGGCCTCAGGGGTACGATCCTGTTAAAGCTCATACATGATAAGAAGAATCCTGGAGCCGTTCTGGGTTTCGATGGGACTTCCTTGCTGTCCTGAATCAGGGCCTGAAGACTGTATGAGTCCATCTAAAGGGTTATTCTGTCAGGAGCATAATAAGAAATGTTAGTTTTTAACAATCATTTGATTTTTTTAATGAGTCTATTTTTATAAAATGTACATATTTATTGATTCTCATTGTGATAATTAAAAGGGAAATGAAGCCCCAGAGAACCACCATAAGGAAAACACTTCCCCGCATGCCCAATCTTAATCCTCTAGCAGTGCTTAACTGGCAGCCTGCCAAAGGTGGTACTTCCTCTGCTGCTTCGGCTCAGAGTTTGGAGCAAGGGGGATATTGTTCTCCTTCATATCCCATTGGAGGATCTCTTTTAGGACGATGATATGAAGTATCTACATCTCTGTGTAGAGCTAGATTAGTTAGATAGTGCTTCCTTCACAAACTCTTACAAACACACACGCACCTTTTAGTATAGTTCACATCTTAGGATAATGATCATAAATATAATTTCCAGGTCTTCTGCATTGGCTTTAGATCATCATCATGTTACGAAGCCCCCCCAAGCGCTAAAAAGAGAAAATGGCTACCAGTGAGAACCTATGGAGTTTGTTCCTTTATTAATTTAGTTGTCCCTTCACATGTATCAAAACTGTCACCTTCTATCTTCATGTTAAGAGTTTTGGGCATGTTGCTGGAACTATGGAAACTTTGGCAATCAGATTGGAGAGGATTGCTTTAGAAAATTCTCTTTTTTGGGGCCACTGTTGAGGCATCTCTCTTAGGCTTGTATTTGGATATACTGGTAGAGCAAATTCTGTGTATCTTTGTATTAAATTAAAATCATGTAGTTTAATTCTATATGACCATCAACCGCAGCTGATAAGAGGAGAAATTAACAGAATACATGTTTCCATTCCCAAAAAATAAATAAATTTTGCTGGTCCTAATTTTCAAGATTGGAGTTCCCTATTCCAGCTTCAAAAACAGGTTATGAAGATCTTATTTGATTGATGTGGTGATTAATTGAATAGGACTAGGAGATTCTCGCAATGTTAGACTTTCTGAATTCAGTCTTTGACATGCATAGCAAGATAATAGCACTTTGTCTTTATGCATACATAAAGCCAATCTGGTGGAAAATCCCCCTTTGATACTGGATTCTATCTAGAAGTATTCTGACATGTTTTAATGATAGCCCAAAACTTAGCTGTGCTAATGAAAGGAATTTTTGACATATTTCAAACTGGAAGAATTTGACAAGAGCTGTAGTTGATCATCACGCACTGTTTAAGAGTCCCATTTTTTTCTTATGAAATTGTATTTACAATGAAAAGAAATGTGATTTTGGAAAATGGCTTGAGGGAGAGTAAAGATGACAGGCTCCGCAGAAGTTAAAATATCTCAGATGATAGAATAAAAGGAAATTGTTCCACTTTGTCCTGCATGTCTTATTTGCTTCTGAAAATTATTATTTTCCTGTTTCATTAACCTGCATTCAATTTTTTTTTTTCACTGAGTAGCTTTGGAACCTTAAGAAAAAAATCTTGCTGCAGTCAGTATGGCATAATGATGACAGAAGGTGGATATCAGAATAGGAAAGCCAAAAGAAAGGCAAAGGTAGTCCACCAAACAGAACTAGAATCAGGTTATTTACTTATGAATTCATGTCTTGCTTGAATTTCCTTCAAACATTCTGTTCAGGAACGGTGTTTGTGATCAACGGTGCTATTTCCACCATGGAGATTGGGAAAGGACTGATTTCAGAAATGAAACTAAACAATGAAAGACTTTATTGTGGTCATTAACCAGCACAGTCAGGGTGACATGGAATTCCAATACATCCATGAATATATTTAAGTGCTTGCTATTTGATATCTCTCAGTTAGCAATTATTGCTGAATCTGTGAACTTATCATTAACAACTATAGCAACAACATATTGCCTAAATCTAATAATCATATATGAAGCAGCCTTAAAGTGTCCCTAGCTGTACTGGTATATTTTTTCCCTTATCCAACACAGGTTGTGGCCATGGAATTAATCTGTTGCACTTCATGAATCCTTCAAACCAGTGGCACAGTCAGGTGATTCCCAATAGGTACATAGGTTTAGGGTTGATGAGGAGGACACTCTTCTCCCTTCTAGTCCTGCAAACTTGTTTTCCAGAGGCTTTGGGCACCTGGAGAATCCAGTCCTTTCCATCCATCTCTCTTTTTCTCCTGCCTAGTCCAGGGGCCAAAAAGTTCAAAAAACTGGATCAGAGAGGGCAAGAGTGGGGCTCCGTAATTAAGCAGAAGAGAGCCAAATGACTTTTACTGCTTGGTGAGTTTTTCCAGGGTTTCTTTTGATCATAGATTTAGAGTTCTTCTGAGTCAATGCTGAATCCATGTCCAAAAGGAGCATATCAACTGATTTCAGATGTTTTTGAATACATTCTCATGCAACACTTGCTCAAGGCCAGCTTAACCATCTGTCAAAACTAATTTCCTTTCCTCTCCATCCCACGTTAACAAGAGTGATTGGTGAATTTTTTCTTACTGGTTGGTGATGTTGATGGGAATGGAATGAAATAAAGTTGGAGGAATCTACCAATTCCTCTCCTTAATATACCATAAATAAAAGAGAATCATAAGGACCACGATAGCAATTTTTACACCACTCTTCTGCTGGTTCAAGGATTGGTAGGTAGCATTTTAATTCAGTATTACAAAGGTTTTTTAAAAAATCTGTACGGTAACATCTTTTTAGACTACAGATCTGACCACCTGTTAACAGGAAGTGAATCATCTGTTTAATAGTTAGATGTTACATTATTAACAAATTGTCCACTTTGATCAATATTATTAAATTTCAGTCATTGAAATGTAGCAAGATAGTTTCCATTTTGAGGCAGGGAATGTGAGATTGATAGTGAACTGCTTAAAACAAGCTGTGTAGATGAAATTTCTAAACAGTCCCCTGAAGACACAGCCAGATAGCCATCTTAAAGTGTTTCACATCAGTCAGAAATGTGAAGAAAGCGGAAAGTCCTTTGCCCTGATTGTCACATGTTATCTTGTCACAGTAATGAAGCCAACAACCAGGCCTGCCTCTGCTGTTTTAGTCTGAGGCAGGTTAAAGAAAGTGATTGATCAATCCTTTTCCTCTTCTACCAAGTGATATCTCTGATGGAAAAATAACCCTCGTTCTCCCTAATGAGGAGTGATGTGGGATTGGGTAAATGTTGGCGAGTTCAGCTTGCTTAACTACCAGATAGGTAGTTAACTACCAGTTAGGTTGTCCAACTAATGGGATAACTGATTGGAATCTCACATGTGCTCCAATCCTATGGCTATTAAGCTATTTCCAAGCATGGGCCTAACACTCTTTTCAAAGAACACTAAACTTATGTTTTAAAATAATAGCCTAGCCAGCTAGCCGGTCACAGGTGCAGAGATGGGCTGTGCAGTGAAGAAAAGGGGTGGTTGATAATAAGCAAACACCAACTTTGACAAATACTACCGGTACAAAGTAGTGCTGTCAATAAGTCACATTCCATCCTCAGGGCTGCCACATTCAGAAGCAGGCTGCAGACAGCCAGGAATCTAGAATGGAGGCGGGAAAATGGTGAGCCCTCCCCAAGTAATAAAATCAGTAAAAACAATGGCTACCTGACACTTCTTAGCAGAAGCTGTAAAGATCTTACCATGCACCCAGTGGCAACTGAACCAGGAACACTTAGCTGGCAGAGCCCAGGTCTCTCTCCCAGTTTCAGTGGAATTTTGTGCAGCACAGGATGGTGCTTGAAAACCTGTCTGTAGAAGAAACCCACATGAAAACCTCAAAATGCTTGGAAAAGTGTCAGAGATTGCAGGGGCAGAGATCTCTGGGGAAGCCAGGTGTCTGGTTCAAACCCGTGATTCCCAACAACCTCAGGGGAGAGCTTGTGCCCACCGCAGCCCTAATAGAGATGCTGGCAGATCTTACTTCTGGTGGTAATGACCGCATTACCAACTACATCACCAATGAAGCATGTTGTGGCAAATATACTGTATCGGGAGGACAGGGGAAACGCCTCTAAAATTGAATGGTCTTTACGCGTCTTCAATTGTAAGTGGGGGATGAGACAAAGTCAACATCAGGAGGGTGCAGCATGGAAACTGTTACCAGGTATCTTTATGGTAAAGTTATGGGGATGTGAGAAAGAGCCCTAAATCTCTTGCTTAAAGGTAGAAAACTGAGAAGTCCTGTCTTTGCCATGTACACTGACAGGAGGAGCCTGGCCATTCCTTCAAATTTACCCATGACCACCAGTGTCAGCGTCAGGTGTGATGCCAAGGCGATTCAGCTGGCTCAGACAGCAAGTAATGAGTCTGGGTGGGGTAATGATAGGGCATTCAGGACTAAGCAGGCTCAAGGGAAATAATAGGGTAGGGAGACTGAACAGATAGAATAGCACGAGAAGAAGGAAGAAGACAGGCCATCTGAGAAATACAGGGAAGGAATCAATAAAGAGTTTCAAATAATTGGCTGCTTCCATGTGGCCTGCAAATCCAAGGCCACACAACCAATTAATTTTAACTGGCCAGACTGAGTGGTAGACAAAGGAGAAAGGGGAGATTTCAAACACTTTACAGCAGTGGCTCCCAAATTTTTGGGCACCAGGGACCAGTTCTGTGGAGAAATGTATTTGGAAATTCTCAGTCATCCAGCCCATGGTTGTCACAAAGGTGATTTTTCAAGAGGAGAAAGATTTTTCCATGGACCGGAAGGGGCATAGTTTCACGTGCTGCCTGCACCCCACGGATGGGGCTTTGCTTATTTACGTGGCCTGTTTCTGGCATGCCACAGACAGGTGCTGGTCCATGGACCAGGGGATAGGGTAGGGTGGAGTGGGGCTGCTTTACAGCATTAGTATCCCTAATCCAAAGAAATACTTTCTGATTGGGAGCTTCTTAAAATGTTTTTCCTGCAAGAAGAAGAGAGTTAGCCAAATCTATACAGCACTACAAAAAGTTCCTGGGTGGGAGAACACCAAGAAAAAGAGAGAAAGATGGGGGAGCTGTATTTCTCTTACATTGGGTATTCCCAACCTAAGGAAGAAGGACCCCAGTACTTATGTACAGTATTTGGAAATATCAGCCAGAAACTTTAAAGGAAAAGTGACTTGAATCGGTTCATTTGTGGACTGAGGATAAGTTCAATAGTAACAATTGCTAAAGAGTATGGGTGGAATAGTATGCAGAATTTCCCTCAGGTTGCAACAACCTATCCCAGATTTTTTTTTTTTATGAGCAGAACATTCAAAATTGGCATTACCTGAATTGCCCGATCATAATAAAATTTTAGCAAGTCATCATCAGGGCATAAAGCATGTCATCCTTCGTCCAGGAGTTGCAGGGAGCTTTGACTCTCTTATTAAAATTAAAGGTTTCCACTATTAGTCTAGAGCACAGGGTTCATCTCCATTTCTTGGCCAGCATTGTCTGAAGGCAATTTCAATGGTCATGTGGCCAGCAAAGTGTATACAACCATATCCATTCATATCTTCCCACCAAAATAGTATCTATTTATCTACTTCCATTTGCATGCTTTCAAACTGCTAGGTGGGCAGGAGCTGAGGCAAGTAATGGGAGCTCACCCCATCATGCAAAGCTCGGGTCTCAAACCTGGGTTGTCAACTCTCCAGCTGACAAGCTCAGTGTGAGCCATCGCGCCCCCTTTATTAGTGACCCCTTCATTCCCTCTGAGAACAATTGTTTCCATCCATGCATCTTCACATCAATACTTTGCCTCCTTGTAGTTGAAGAAAACTAAAACATTTAAAGTATGAGCTCTGCCACAGAGAAATTTTTGAGTTCTGTTGGCATCAGTAGGATTAATGTATATTCAGCTTGCAAGGAAGAAGGCAGGGACTCAGCCCCTTTCCCCCTGGACATACCTTTTATGATTTTGCACTATCAGGGTAGTAATTGTCCTTGTAGCAATTATGATCTGTTCAGTAAACTACATTATTTCATTATCTTGCTTCCTCTTATCACCACGCACCTTGTGCTCACTAACTTATTTGTCCTTGCAGCTGGTACAACTGGATGATTTATCATGTTCTCACATTCTTTCTCAGGAATATCATATAGATATGAGAAAATCAGACAATCCAGCATAGCCATTTTGATACATAGATCAAAATGGCTTGACTTAAACATGAGATAACTTCCTTCACAGAACATTTTTACACCTGTGATCTTTGCGCAAGACAGGTGTGTGTTGGAGGACCAAAGCATACAAGTATATAAGGAAGACTCTCTGATTAATTGCATTGCTTTGTGCAACTTCCTGTTCACTTACCTTTCTATTGACATTTAACCTACTGATTAGCATGTTGAGAAATCCAGTTACATTCTTAGGTGGGAGCATGCAACCAGATATTCCTCCAAAGGCAGCTAATCAGCAGGAGGAAACGATGATGATTTGCAAGATTAATGCTCTTTCAGCCACTCTACCCAATTTCTGTAAGAGGATTGCATCACCGTGAAATTGGAAAAAATAGCTGATTCATTTCTGTTTTTCTTTTCTTGGGAAAATCTGGGTGACATGATTCGCTAACTACTAAAAGCCAAAATGACTGGATTTCATCTGAGGTATAGCTAGGCTTGGCACCTAATATATTGCCAATCCCAATCTGACATTGTAGGAGGACAGTCTTGTTAGTCTTTGATGGCAAGAATCAGGAATCTAACAGTCTCAACGTTGCTTTTTTTCTTTCTTTTCCCCCCAAAAGGCAACTGGACTGTTTTCTTCCTTGGGGAAAAAGAACAAAACACTTCGCTTCTCATCCAAGAAGCTTTATCAAAGAATCTGGTAGCATCTTTTCCAAGTTTAACCTTAGACTGTCTACTATTGACCTCACCCCTTTCCAAAGAGGTCTGTAGGGGGCGTGCATAAGTGCACCAACGTGCCTACCGTCCCTGTCCTATTGTTTCTTTTTTATTTTTTTTATATATATCCATGTATTCATAACTATGTTTTTACTTATGCCTATTATCTTGTAAGCAATTGACAAACCAAATAAAATAAAAATAAATAAATTATCCAATTGATACAAGGCATAGATCCAGCTTTCAGATGTCTTATATCTACCTGCCATTAAGACTGGTTGTTGTCTTTCAACAAACAAAAAATGTTTATTATTCCCACAGTTATTATGCCTACCTCTGTAACAGCCAGATGAATGTGCTGCTATTAGCACTCTATTATTTTTTTTTTTTTGGGGGGGGGGTGAATATAGATAATCCATCCCAAAACAGCTGAACCAAAATCTTGAACTGATAATAGACTGGAAGATGGGTACAAAATCAAAATTCAATTTTGACACAATGGAGGAGCTAATAGCCTGTGGTTTATCTATTTAAGGTGGAGAGATCAGCCTTCTTCTTCTCCTCCTTTCAGAAGAATTGGCTTCATGGGCTGGGATTGTTCCTGCTATGTCCAAGACTAATTGACACGTGCAGAATAAGCTCCAGCACGGTGTTTCTCTTCCTCAGCAATGTGTGTAGACTTCAACTCCCAGAATTCCCCAGTGAACCATAAACACTGCTCTAGCATTGCTAGCTGAAGCTGCTCCATCAGTTGCCTTCTTCTTAAATAAGGCAGCAGACAAAATCATGCTTTTTTGATGTCCAGAACTGAGTGGTATATTGCAGGATATGTTATCTTTGGAAGTGACTTAGAAATTGTATCTGCTAAACTATTGAATGGCTCTTGGACATGATCTTGATATTCTAAAGTAGAGGTGTCAAACTCATCGTGGCATCATATGACATAGCGGGACTTTTTCCCCCTTCACTAAACCGGGTGGGGGTGGGGCCAGCACATGATGCATCTGGCCCAGGGTCCATGAGTTTGACACCCCTGTTCTAAAGGGAAGTTCATACTGCAAAGGTGACTCCAAAATTTGAGCTGGGGATGCTGCGAATTGTAGTTCAACATCTCTTCATAGCATTCAGGGGAAGTTGCCTCAGATTTTTGACATTTTTTATGTTCTGAGTTTGAAATTGCTTCACTGTGTTAACTTGATGTTGGTGTTATAAGTGTTGTAATATACATTTCGAACTACATTTTTGGCCCTGAAATACCTCAAATGAAATGAAACTTAAACAGTGTCTCCTAAATTTAATCTAAAACTTTAGTAAGGTCTGTTCTTACGGTATTATGTACCCAGAATCACCCTCATCTCCCAATCTCCATTCTTGGTGGGACTGAGAAAACTTCCACTATTTTGATCAATCTCTCTGGGTTTGTGGTTACAGAGAATGACATGCCAGACAAATGAAGTAACTGACAAAAGCAAGGAAACAGGTGTGTTGGAAGAAATATCCTTCTGGGTTCAGTTCCAAATGGGAAAAAGACACTGGATTCATGGAAGTTGCTTGAAAAGAAAGTTTAATGGTGGACAGGATCACATGCCTTGGAGCTCCTGAGCGAAAAGGGGAGAGATGCTGAGAATCCCTTGGTTTAATACCCTCTGTTGGGCCCCACTTTAGTGTTTCCTGTTCCCGTGTAAGAAATGTATCCCATTTGGCTGTCAAGACTCCCAGGGGCAGGGATCTTAGCTAACGTTGTAGACTTTGTCTGGACCACATGGCTTCACCTGAGTGCTGGCTGATGCAATCTTCCCAGGCCAGGTGGTAAGATAAGTAGAGGGCTTTGTTATGTAGAATATTCTGTCCCAGGCCTTAATGGCCCGCCCATTAACAAAGATGGGGTGACCTTCTGCTTCTGAAGTGAGTTTCTGCTTCTGAGTTTCTACTTCACTTTTTAGGGAAAAATTATGTCTTTTAGTATATCCTAAAACATTTCATTTTCCTAGGAGGGGTGGGTGTTAACTTCCTACAGGTGTGACAGGCCATAACAGGTTTATAGTATTTTATCCAGTTTGCCAAAGTATGGCCATTTCTGGAGCCTTGGATGGCTATACAATTGCAGCTTTGGCGCCTTTCATCAAGAAAGCCTATGGCTTTGTGCTCAGCATGTTCTGAGCTGTGTCCACAGCCTGTTGACAGGAATTGACCAGGAGGTGCAAAGGAAAGCACTTGATTCCCATTGGTTGGGCTCTCCCTGGCTAATGAATCTCTCCGCCTAATAATTAATATAATGACAAGACTATCCCATAAGTCAACAGACGGGAAAAAAATCAATGCAAACTACACTTTCCATTGGCAACTCTGCATGCCAGTGACGACTTCTCCATTCTTCTGAGAAGAAAAAACACTTCCAACCTATAGAAGAAATAGCGTTTCAAAAAGTGGGGGAAATCCCTTTTGTTAATTCAGTTTCTCTGGAAGATTCATCTCTGATCCTTTTTCCGCAGAGGCTGCAGCTAAGCCACCAGTCCTAAGGTAAGAGGAGCAAATATAGAATCCTTACATTTTCTGCTCTCCACCCTTTGCTGAAGGCTGTAGACCCCAAAAATATGGCAAATGGCAAAAAGAAAAATGCCTTGAAATGATTGTTTGAGGCTTTGATCTGAGGATTTCTGATCAGTATATAGGAATCCTAAAAATCCTTCAACACAACAGTGAAACAAATGTGTATTCTAGTTACTCAGGCAATTTGGGATCTCTAGTGACTCTTGCAAGAAATGATAGCTTCAAGCAACCCAACACACATGAGTGTTGTTAGCAATGGAAATACACCTTAAATGGATCTGGGCCTTTGGCCAGAAGGTGTGGTTTAAGGTCTTAAACAAAAGGCTTAAAATGGTGATCTGGATAGATTGCCTTATTTTTTAAATACTATTTATCTATTGCCTCAATCCTCATGGGCTCAAGGCCATGCGTATCCTCAGGCTAAGGCCATACGTATCCTCAGGCTAAGTCTAGCCAAAGGTAAAATACCATATGCAGATTGTGATGAAACTTCAGCATGTAAAGTAACTCTGTGATTGATGTGTATTTAAAGATGCATAGCTTTGGAAACAGAGGGGTCATTCATAGCTTCTTATTTAAGTATTATAAAGTACCTTATAAAGTACCTTATAAAGTACATTATAAAAAAGATATTGAGACTCTAGAAAAAGTACAGAGAAGAGCAACCAGGATGATTAGGGAACTGGAGACTAAAACATATAATGAACCGTTGCAGGAACTGGGTTTGGCTAGTCTAATGAAGAGAAGGACCAGGGGAGACATGATAGCAGTCTTCCAATATTTGAGGGGCTGCCACAGGGAGGAAAGGGTCAAGCTATTTTCTAAAGCATCTGTAGGCCAGACAAGGAATAATGGATGGAAACTGAACAAGGAGAGATTCAACCTGGAAATAAGGAGAAACTTTCTGACAGTGAGAACAATCAACCAATGGAACAGAAGTTGCCCTCGAAAGTTGTGGGAGCGCCAACACTTGAGACTTTCAAGAAGAGATTGGACTGCCATTTGTCAGAAATGGTGTAGGGTCTCCCGCTTGGGCGGGGGGTTGGACTAGATGACCTACAAGGTCCCTTCCAATTCTGATTATCTGTTATCTGTTATTTAAGTGAGTATGGCATGATGGGCTGTATAAGGCCAAAGCTGCCTGTGCCATTTTCTTTTTCTTTTTTTGGTTTTTGGATTAGCTGGTTTACAATAATATCACCTCCATTTGTATGCAGTGTTAATGGTATTTATTAAAGAAGAAAAACTGGAAGAGCTGCCATCTAACATTGATATTTTGATGGTGCCATTTGTTGCTTGTTTTTGTTAGTTGTTATTCAAGCGCAAAAACCAAACACAGAATGGCTGGAGCCTATTCTCTGCATAATTATAATACTGTGGCTTCAGGAGCTCTCCCATCTCTTATATGCCCTCCTCAATCATCCTACACTGAGCAAAATGGAAGAAGGCTTTTCTTTTTAAAGAGTAAATGTCATTTCACGTTTGAATGACCTAAAAGGTAGAAGAGTTGTGATTCAGACTTCACTAGCCATTCCTTCATTATGCATAGTGCCAAATCTTTCCATCTTTATGCATATAATAATCTTGAAGCAGTTTATTCTCCTTTTTTTCTATTTTCTTTTACCTTTTTTCTTGAACCCTTAGCTTTTCTTTGATTGTTTGTTTTTCCTTTTCCTTTTCTTATTTTATAGCAATTTGTATTAGTTTTATCTTCCTTTAAAATATTTAATAAAAGAAAGGTGAATCTGAACACATGATGGTGGTTATTATATCCAAATTGAAGAATTTGGCAGCAGAGTTCTTTTAAATTTTTTTAAATGTACAGCAACAAATTGCAAACATCTTTAATTAAAAAAAGAGTCTATTTACAAAAAAAAATTAGCATAGCAATTGTTGACCTTTATGTTGGCATTCAAAAATATCCTTTAATTTTAAAATACAAAGCAGTATATTAAGCTTTTAAAAATAGGTAGACTTTTGATTTAATGCAAATAGAAAATTATGGAGTGGACTGAGAGGTCTTGGCACCAACTCTCATCTCAAATAAAAGATCTTGAAAGATCTTGGAAGGAAGGAAGGAAGGAAGGAAATCAAGTACCCCTGAAAAAGTACCCCTTTAAAGTGCGTCTGGCTTGTTTAATAATTATTTTTCTTTGCTGCCATTTAGGAGACTTTTCTGTCCCTTATTTTTTAATTTGCCAAGATTTATGTTATGATAGTACACCAATACATCAACTCTTAATCCTGGGAATCTGCAAATCATTTACCAGGGTGCTTTTTCTTTTATTGCCCCAGCCCCAATCCTCTGTATTTGCTTTCAGGCTTCGGTGACTTAGTCTGCAATCACATACCCCTTTTCCCCAGAAACAAGCTTCTGATAGAACCCAGTGGCATTTCAATCAATCAATCAATCAAAATAGAGTGGAAGGGACCTTGGAAGCTTAAGCAGGAGACCTATGCCATTTCAGACAGGTGGCTGCCAGTCTCTTCTTAAAAACCTCCAGTGATGGAGCACCCACAACTTCTGGAGGCAACTTCTCTTCCACTGGTTATTTGTTGTCACTGTTAGGAAGTTTCTCCTTAATTCCAGGTTGCTTTTCTCCTTGATTAGTTTCCATCCGTTATTTCTTATCTTGCCTTCTGGTGCTTTGGAAAGTAAGTCAATCCCTCTTCTTTGTAGCAGCCCCGCAGAGAGATAGAGATAGAGATAGATAGATAGATAGATAGATAGAGAGAGAGAGAGAGAGAGAGAGAGAGAGAGAGAGAGAGAGAGAGAGAGAGAGCAACACTGGATGGCTGGATATTTATTACCACTTTGCTCTATTGAGAAGCAATAAAGCAGTGTTTTTTCACTGCTGCTTGTAACTGTCTTTCCAACTATGCTGACACTGCTTGCAATAAAATGACCATGTATCCTGCATTTGTATAGGTACTTTCAAATCGAGTATTGATAAAAGGATAAAATGTAAATGTTGCCTTCTTTCATTGGGAATGGCTTGATATAAAGACTGGTTAAAAGACCAGGGTATGTTTAGCCTTTAAAAAAAAGGCTATGGGGAGACACAGTAATAGACTTCCAATATTTGAAGGGCTCTCACAGAGAAGGTACAGATTTATTCTTCATAGTACTGAAGGTAGGACATAACAGTGGATAGAAGATTTACAGAGAGTGAGAGAGATCCAAAATTAAAATAATGAAGAATTTCCTGACTGTAAGTGCTGTGAAGAAGTGGAACAGCCTGTCTTCTCAACTCATGGAGGTTTTCAAGCATGACTGGAAGTTTTCAAGCAAGGATGGATAGCTATTTGTTTGGGATGGTCTGAAGAGTCCTTCTTTGGACAAGAAATTGGTCTAGAGCAGTGGTGGGCTGCAACTGGCTTAACAACCAGTTCGTTGAGCATGCGCTTTGTGAACCAGTAGTTCCGGTGAGCAGTTGGCCCTGCCCACTCGCCCCTGCCCTTTCCTGTCCAGTATTTCCATTTTTTAGTTCAGCTGATTCACGCGGCATAGTAGATTGCCGTGCCTCAGCTGTTTTACTCACCAGCGCTGACACAGAAGGTAAGATTTTGAAGTTTAAAATGGTCGGTTTTTGAACGCTGCACACACGTGCAATGCAACCATGTCTGTGCAAAGCGCACACTCACCAAACCGGTTGCTAAACCAATTGCAGCCCACCACTGCATTAATCTTATAATTTAGAATATGTTTATGGAATAGAAACGTTTTGATGTTTAAATAAAACAACAAGGGAACAGAGAAAACTAATACTTTAGCAAATATATTAGACAGAGATAAAAGTTCTATCATTTTATAATCTTGTATTAAATGTTGTATTTTTTAATTTACATTTTAATATGTTATTATAAATCATTGAGAATATGATATAAAAAAGTTATATAAAATACACTTAAGTAGTCAGTAGTGTAGCTAACATGGGAAATGACAAACACTTTTTCTCTTTGATAGACTTAATTCAGGGATTTTGCTTATGGTCATTTTTTGCATGATTTCTTGTTCAACAAGCAAAATAGAATCAAAAGTAATAATTCATATTGTTTGGGTTCATACACATCGTTCATCAATAATGTGCAATTTATTTGTGTGCAATGAATAATATTTAGCTAGTGTGATCTATAGTTCAACCTGAGCTACAGTAGTTTGTGTTTAATATCATGTAGGAAGTCAACTGCTGTGACTTATTTAAAAACTATGGTTGTAACATATGATTTAATAATGTTTGAATTCAGCCTATCAAACTTTGACTGAGAAAGTTCTCACATATTCTATTTTTTACAATGTCAAAAGTTCCAAAATTGGGCAAGCAGATGGGGCTGGAGGCAACTTTTTTCCTTCACGTAAAGACACATAATAGCTTGAGGTGATTATGAAATGGTTGACCTTGTACACATTCAAGCATTCTTACTATTTCTTCACACATATATGAGTAATTCAAGTTGTTGTTCCTGGGGGGAAGCTTTTTGATCACAATGACCGTGACAGTGACTTCTTAATCCTGTCTCAGTGTGGACACTTTAGGAAATTTGCAAACAGGTTTTGAACTCCCTTGAGGTTCATAGTTTGTTTCTACAAAGCACCACCTTACTCGGAAACGAATTAGTGGTGTTGATCTACAACTTGACATGTTGGAGTGCTGTCTTCCACTTCACCTTACCTGTGTTTTGTAGACAGGTGGGCATAGAACTCTAAGCAAAGCTCTGGGCTTCACCTCCCTTTCATGTCGATTTTCTCTCAGACTGCTACCTTGGGTCTCCCAAGAATTCTTGGGATTAAACATCACTTCCAATTAACCAGTCTCTCTAATTCCTTCTCAACCTCCACCCTTCCAATTCCAGTTCAAAACATTCAGTGATCGATCAGTATTGTTTCAACCACTTCAACTTTACTATTCCCTCTTGGTTTTCTCCCTATAACACACATCTCTTCCCCTTCTTAAAAAAAAAACATTAGAATGTTTGTGTTCTCCATATTTGCATTCCTCCTTTCCGTTCCAAACTACTATTGACATAGCAGCTGTTTTGTATCCGGCCCTTTTTATGTAAAAAAATGTTGTGGTAGCAAAATAATAGGGCCTGGAAGGCAGAACTGTCTCCTCTAATGAGACAACATCAGAGACCACATGAAGTGATTCAAATGATTCACATTGATTCAGTGCTGCTTCTGCAGCAAAAGACAGAAATGATCCTCACTGGAGAATAGATCAAGATATTATATCAGGAATTACTAAAATGTTCAGTATGTATTTATTTTATTTTATCTAGTTAGCCAACTATGTAGACACAATGCCATCTTTTCAATGAGAGGCCTCAACACCTATTTTTTTAATTAAACAAATTTACATATACTCTAACTCCCCAAAAATTGATGACACAAGGAACCTCATCAGTAGCAAGGGAGGTTCACAGATGCCATGTTGAGTATTCAGGACCTACAAATAAGTCTTCAGTAATCTTAACTTTGTTTAATACCATAGATTTAAAAAAATCCAGCAGCAGTTAATCAAGGAATTGTGATGGACAGCAAAAAGATAATGGGGGAGGAACACCAACTTCAAGAAGCTGGAAATGAATCATTGACTAAACAACCAGATTCGTGGAAGATTCATTATGAGAAGTCATGGCTGCACCAAAATTGTTCTTCATTGTTACACTGTGACAAGCAGGCCCAGAAAACTGGGCAGCTCTTCTCCGGACTTCTAGCCATGAATATAGTGTTTCTTGGCAGTGCATTCATATGTAGTAAGATTTTCAACAAAGTAGCCATTACAATGAGAGATGTCTCGATTTTCTTATGCATCCTCAAGATCCTATCCTTGAGCTGGATAACATATTATGTATTGTTCACTAGAAGGAAACCATATGCCATCTTGTATCAGGATGCCCATGCAGGAGCTATTTGGATTAGAGGTAAATATTGCGGCCCTATATCTTTTTCACAATACCGTAACTGATTATTTGTAAACATTCAGGGAATCTTTTCAATGAAGGCTACCCTTTATGGCCTCCAAACACTACCAGAAAGGTATCTGATGACACAGAAACATGGTGTACATCACTTTTTGTATAGATACTGCAGACTCTGAAAAAACTAAAAAAATATTTGCTTTATTTGATCTACTTCACTTTCTAAATATGCTGCTCTCTCTGTGCATGTAATAAATATTGGTAAATATAACTGGTTCTTTGTTAACAAAACCTTTGGGGGGGGTGTCTTGTATGTCCATATAGGGTCTTTAATATTGTTTGGAGCATGCAGCGTTGCTTTGCCCAGTTTCCTGATTGGGTATGACGTTGTCTATATTCAGAGCAAATCACAAATGGAAATCTTGTTCCTATCCATAGAAATCCTCTTCATCTGCATTCAGGTAACAGACCACCTTTACTATAGGTTCTTAAAATAGTATGTATAGAAAGGACAGCCATTGGGGAAAAGGCATCTACTCCAAACAGCAGATTAACTCAGAGATTAACTGAGCCTGATAGCTACTATGTGTATACAGCATATGCTAGGATTGCCAGTAACTAGCTTCCCATGAGATTGCAATGTTTTCATTTATGCTTCCAGGACATATTTTCAAAGAAGGAAAAGGGCAGCCCCTCAGGCATTGCTTCCTTAGTCCTTTTGCCTCGTGCTACTCTAAGAAAGATGCTCAATAGACATGGAGAGAAGGAGAAGTTAGGATTAGTTGGAGATAAAGGGTATAAAGCATATTTCTTAATAGTCAGAGTAACCTGTACAACTCTTGAGTAACCATATGTGTTGTAGCTGTGGCCTCATAAGCTCTTTGGAGAACAAATGGAGAACATGAGAAGTATCTTATTGCTTAAGCCATGGTTGTAGCATACTGAGAAATAACTTTTCGTCTCTGCAATGTTTTTTCTTGACCAAGCATAAAAGACACTGAACCCTTTCCCTTACAAACCACTGTATAAGTTGTTGTATAGATGTGTTTCCATGTTTTACACCCAAGTTTACTCTCTGCATTGCTTTTAGACCTACTTTATATGGTGTCATGCAAAAGACTGTATCCAGGTTCAGCACAACCTCACCAGGTAGGAAAATGGAAGCAGCAAACAACACATTGCTTTTGAGCAGATGGAAGCAATGCCCTGTTATGTTATTCTTTGCAGCGACTAATGAAAATACATTTTATCTGTATTTATACAAATTTTCTGAAGAAGTATATATATATATATTGTAAAACCAGTTTCCAATGTTCAGTTCTGTTTATTGTGTTCAGGATGCTTCTATTCTATCCTGACAATTTACCTTAAATGAATGACAGGGCTAAATAAATGTAACATAGATATAAAATTGATTTAAAAATCTCAAAATTACATAAGAGAAAATTACAGATGAAACAGAAATCCAGATAGAGCAAAAATGATTCTTTGTGTTACTATATATTTCCATTGCTTTGCATCATTTTTGATGTGGGGCTGTTGCTAATTTTCTGTCCTTTATCAAGATTACTGGGGGGGAAGTTACAAGGTAACACATAATTCTTATACCTATTGGAACTGAAAGTGTCATTCTAACTGTTTGTATGAAATCTGATAGAAACCAAATATGTGTAGATCTGTGTTTTTCAAACTTGGCAACTTTTTAAGATGTGCAGACTTCACTTCCCAGAATTCAACAGCCGGTATTGGAATTCTGGGAGCTGAAGTCCACACATCTTAAACTGGTCAAGTTTGAAAAACACTGTTTTAGATTTTCTTCTTTTGCCATTTATACTCGCACCTCAGTAGAACGTACGAATTAAAACAGAAAAGAGACAAGTCTTTTTAGCTTGAGAACTGCCCTTCAAAATTTCTTCCATAACACAAAGTCTTAAATCTTTATATTCTTTCCAATGCAGCAAAATGTTGGAAAGAAATTATGTAAAGGGATCCAGGGACTCTGCCATAAGAATCTGAAAACTGAATAGTTTGGAGCCAATTTTTCCACGAGGGAGAAGTGGCAAAAGAAAAAGTGAATATGAATCAGATCAGGCCAGGGACTAAGGAAAATAAAATCCAGGGAGGAAAAATCCCCCCTCACTATCTGCTCCATTCTAAGATCCCTTCCCTCTGCCTTGTGACCCAGAGTGGAACTGCTCTTGAGGGATGGCAAAAAATTCCATAAACCTGGCACAAACACATAAACCCACACTTTTTCTTCTTATCAAGATTACCTGCAGTTCTCAGGTGTGTCTCTGTATTAAAAGGCCAATTTTTGGAATGGGATGGTATTTTTAGGTAAAACTGTATTCTCATTCTAACTCAGTTCCTTAATTCTTACATTGCTGTCATTTGGAAGTCTCCAATTCAATTACTGATGTGCTGATTTTCACACTGCACAAGGTGTTCTGTAAAAAGAGAATGTTCTGTAAAACAGTGCAACATGACTTGTTTCATAAAGATCAGTGGCGAAGATAATTTAAAGAGTGTGTTTTCCTTTTCTGACAGGTGTGGGTTAATGCTGACCTTGGCCACTAATCTCCTGCTATGGTTGTTAGCAGTGACCAATGATACAGTTCACAGACAAATTGAATCAGAATTTAACCAGTCTCTGCAAAGAGATGAAGGCAAGGGTCATTTTCTATTACAATTCCAATGAATTTGACATTTTCTTCTCATAAGTATCCTAGAGCAAAGAATTCCATCCCACATATTTCAAAAACTGTCTTTATGTTTTAAGTCACAATATGGGTTGGTTTTCGCATAAGAGGTTCTTTCTACGGTTGATAAACCCTGGTCTTTTCCTTAGTGATGTATGTATTTAGACACATCAAGTTTAAGCAGGCTGACCTTTTTGTGGCTAATCATGTGCATGTAAGAGAGTGGGGGGAAGGGAGGGGGGAGAGAGAGCCCAAATCAGGAAGATGAAGAATTGAGCTAGAAGTTCCACCACTTTTGAACATGTGTGCATAATAAATCCAGCTATTAGTACATAAAAAAGAATTAATCTAAAGCTTCCTGATACTGATTCAAATTGGTAGCATGATAAATCAATGGATTACCTGGTGTATGCTGGACCTTCGCGTTCAGCATTTCACTACTCAACAGAGAAAAGACAACATTCACTTTGTTGGTTGAAACAAAATTCATGATCACTGCCAAGGACATAGTCTTCTGTTTTCTATGATAGTAGCATCAATGTCTGAGAAAATTCCTTGTTCAGCCTAGATGTTAACATATTAAACCTTCAGTATAATCCTTCATTTTCCCTATCTTGCCCAGGTAATATGACGTACTCCTGCAAGGACTCAAACGTGACCATCTGCAAGATCTTCCAAAAAGGATATATTTTGTTATACCCCTTCAATACAGAATATTGTTTGATCTGTTGCTCCATGCTCTATGTCATGTGGAAGAATGTGGGCCGGCGCATAACTCAGAGCCACACCTCTGGAATCCAGCCTAGATTCAAACTCCATGGCATCATTTGGGGACCTTTGCTTGGTATCGCTGCAATAATTATAGGTATTTGCATTTTCATGATCTACCAAATCCAAGTTACCAGTTCTTTCCCTAGCCGTATGTCATTCATACTTTATTATTCCTATTACATTTGTTTATTGCCTGTAATGACTGTGGGGGCTTTGGCTGGAACTGTTATCCATGCCTTAGAAGAAAGAGAGCTGGATACTCTGAAAAATCCAACCAGAAGCCTTGATGTCATCCTGCTCATGGGAACAGCCTTAGGCCAAATTGCCATCTCATATTTTTCCATTGTAGCCATTGTGGCCACCCATCCAATAAGCATGTTGAACAGTATCATTCTAGCATATTCAATAAGCCTCATCATTCAATACATTTCCCAGAATATCTTCATCATTGAGGGGCTTCACAGGCAATCACTACTGATGAATGAGGAGTCTCAACTTGCTGCACATTCCACCCAAGGGCCTCCCTCCACCCAAGTTCTGCCTAATGAAGATAGGGTTCTCTCTCATCTCTGTGAAGAGCCTGCCCCATCCCCTGCCAATGAGACAGGCAAAAGTGAAAGAGAGAAATGTGAAGACAGCTCCCCAAACACTGATAGCCTAGAGACAAGACAGGAAAATCAAAGTGTTTCGTGGACTTACATCAAGGCCTACAGGCATCTGAACTGGAAAAGAAGAGCTCTGAAGGAGATCTCCAGCTTCCTGATCATATGCAATATCATGGTAAGTACTAATATAAATGACATAATAATTGAAAGTATAGCCTACTGTATACAAGGTACCTCTAAGTACCCCCCAGATGTTTTGAATTACTATTTTATTGAAATCTCTGACCAAAGGCATTGTGACCAAGTTTGGTTAAAAAATTTAGTCCAAAATATTTGGAGAACTCTAACTTTCCAATCCTGTCACGTTTTCAAGCGCCATTGTCAACAATGGACAAATGACTAGGCTTTAATATAAAGTGTGGGATCAGCATCCACCAAAAAATCAAATGTTTTTTTAAAAATTTGAGATAAAAAATAACCTAGCACAGAAAGACTACGAAAGACTTCTGGCATTATCAGTTTAAATTATGCAGGATTTCTAACTTTCTCTCCATAATGGATTTTCTGAGGCAGCAAAAATGACTGAAGACACAGAATAAATGTATGAGAAACAGGAAAGTTGCTTTTAGGGAAATGCCTGAATCATGGATTAGGCATGGAAATTGCAGAGTGGAAACAAATGAACAAAATCTTGTTCAGATTTTCTTTGTGTAGTACAAAAACCAAGGTTGTGAAGATTTTCACTCATTGGAAATGGGGAAACTAGAAAGTATTACCAAAAATTAAGATAAAATTACCATGATGTTTTTATAGTAAATGCACATACCCACATCCCACCAATCAGAGTACCTGATCCTGCTCTACTTTTATATCTCCTTTCCAGCTGTGGATTATGCCATCATTTGGAGCACATCCAGAGTTTGAGAATGGAATAGAGAAGTCATTTTATGGCTACTCCACCTGGTTTGCCATTGTCAACTTTGGGCTTCCGTTGGGTGTGTTCTACAGAATGCATTCTGTTGGAGTTCTTCTGGAGGTGTATCGCTCTGCCTGAAGCAAATCTAAGTTTTCTCACATTGCTGTATTTATTCTGTTAGAAATGCAATTACGAAGACCAGTAATAAAATGAGTAAAATTATGAAAATTTCACATTAGACAGATTTGTGATATCATTTTGAATAATTATTTAATCAGAAAGAATAATCTGATCTTTTCGGTAAGTAGTCCATTAATCACTGAAAGTTCATTTCTCCATAATAGCTCTTAATAGGATTGACTTGTTCTGTACACATTACTTAGAAAACCTAATTACAGTGATGCTGAACAATTATTAACCTTAAGAATAAATGGCTAATGTCAAGTTTGAAAGAGAGGTAAACTATGTTCAGTGTGGCAATCTGTCGAGTGAAATGGTAACTTTATATGACTGTATTAATCCTTGGATGTGGCTGAATCATTGAGAAGAGACTGAGAAATGGACCACTTTTAAGTGAAGGACATTTCTATCAATGTCTTTTGAAACGGCATGAAACATCCCAGGGGTGGCATCTATTTACATCTATTAATCAAAACACAGAAGATTGTATCCCTCATGCATATGTTACAAGGCCATTCCAGATATGTTTGTGACAGTCTTATATTTTGCATCAATGGAGGAAATAAAGCACAAAACAGAAAATGTAATATTTAGAAAGACTGAAACATAATTTTGATATTAAGCAGATAATAAAATGTCTCAGAATGCTGATATACTTTGGAACAATTCAAATTTAATAATTTGATTTTTGATTAAATGATAAAAAGTGTGGAAAAGGACAAAGACCTCTTCTTATAAATCAACAAGCAATTTTGTTCAGGATACTACACCATGCCAGTAGACTCATCTACACTTGGATAATTGTACCCTGCACTGGACAGCCTTTCTCAGATGATTCCCACACACTGTGATAAAATGATTGCTTCTTCCAAGGCTGTCTTATTAGACCAGGATCATACAAATTTTAAGTTAAGATAGATCAGACATAGTCCTGTTTTCTTTATTTATCTTTTACACCAAATATCTAAATAATAAAAAACTGGAACAGGAATAAATATATTAAAGCAGAGTAAAATATCAAGTTCAGGGTCTGATCAGAATTACTAATTACTGAAAAATGCAAAAGCAGAACAGTGGGGAATTCTGAAAAGCTTCCAGTCTCTTAAAAATGATAAGTAGCTAAATTTCCTAGGTTTATTACACGTGCTCTAGTTGTTTTGCCCAGAGTTCAGGATACAAAAAACCAGACTGCATTGAAGAACCGCCTGTAAGTTATTATACATGTTTGATTATATAAGGGATTAAAACTGATCCAAGCTTTGTGATCAATCTACCTTTTAGTAATAACTAAACCTTTCTTTTTGATAAAGGGTAACTGGTGGAAGGGTAAACATTTCTTATTTTATTGCCCTCCTGTAAAATAAATCATTTAAGAATTACTGAGATAGAGTTGAGGGCTTGGCTTTCTCATAACTCTAACTTCAGAAAACCAAGTCAAAATAGGCTGCAAGAAGTTTATTCAGGTTCCATTCAGAAAACTTCTGCTCCAAAGAGGAACCTAGTCCAAACCCCAAAGAACAAGCCATTGCAATTTTTCATTTTGGCTAGTTTTATTCTGTTCTGCATCAATTAAAATCACCAGAGGATATAAGAATTTAGTAAATTAGCCTTCTTAAAAAATTGTCCCATTCTTCACAGGTTGAAACCCAAGGTCCTATCAAAGGAACTTACTGAAAGTTGGTGGTTTTTGAGGAAAAAGCAGGGAAAAGTCTAGAGCTCTGGCAGTAAAGACTGGTACAGTTTGGAGGAGATGCATGAGCCATGGCTCTCAGACTAACTAAATACCTAGAATCTAAATATATCTTTTGAATTCTGAAAAAAAGAAGTCTCACATTCCTCAGTCACAACAGCTGACAAATTAATGCTAATTTCCTTAAATTTCATGTTGCTTCGAAGGTATGTTTATTTTGTACATTTTAATTCCACAAAGTCATCTAAAATCTGAGGTACAGTCCACCTATCCCCTTCTCACCAGCAAATGTGCTAGTGTAAAATGTGCCACACCATTGTTCTTTCAGATACTGAACAGTAAAATATCGATCCGAGAGCTCCTCTGCAGCCATGCCTTTAATGGAAAGGTACATGTTGCAAAGAATGCCACAGCATCATAAATCAAACAGTAACACAAATAAGCTAATAAACCTCTTGTGATATAAAGCCAGCTACAGCATTTAAGATAATTTTATCTCCATATGTAAAGTAAATAGTTTATAGTGCAATTTTGATTCTTCAGGGAACAAAGAGCAGAGATGCCATTCTAAAGAAAGAAAAAGTCAAGATAAATTCACAAACAATCCCTACACATTAATATACAATAAAATATTAGAGCATCACAGAAATGTGCATATACACATATATGAGAATGTTTGTGTATACAGGTGAAAAACATGGATGAGTGTTTACTTACAAGAATCTTTACTCTGTAGTGAGATAGAAATATGGTGCAATTCATCAGAACCTTAAATGGGCAGGAAAATAATAGCAGGTTTTTGTTAATGAGGAGGACATGAAATGATAAATGTCAAAGGGAGAAATGTCACAAAGGAATAACAATGATCTTATTTATCCAGTCTAATCTCCAACTGAACCTACAATTTGCTCACTTTATTGTAATAAAAAAACCTGAAAAAAATTTCTTGAGCAGAAAAGACAAACTGTATTTAGAATTAATTTTACAAGTTTAAGTTGCACTTTCCTATGCCACAAGGTGACAATATTTGTTTAACGTCAGGTATGAAAAAAGACAAGTTTTATAAAAAGGGCTACGTCAAAACAGCCTCTCATATTTCAGATTCTCTGGCTAGGGCTCAAATAAAAACTGGCAAGAAGGAGGTAACATACTTGCCATCCTTAGTGTTGAGCAAAACACACTTATATTAATATGATGCTACTGGATCCTGTAAAATCATGCTGAAACTTTATAAGCAGGATAATTTATTTTACTTTACATCAATTATAGTTTAATTAATCAACTTAGAATACAAGCCACACTATGTGACTTTTTAGAGAATAAAACTCCATTCCAGCAGTTTGACTGCTCATTTCAATACATTAAAAAAAATAATCCCATGCAATAATTTCTAAATCCCTGAAAATAGCATGTGCCCAAGCCGTTTCCTCATCTCTCTAAATATCCCATAATATTTTTCTCAAAAACAATTCTTGCAATAAGCAGCAGTTTTAAAATATGAAATATATTTAAGACACATATTCATATTTAAAAGGAGTTCCTACAAGGTTAAGAAAACAAACAAAAACGGAATTTGAATGTTCTGTAACAATATCAGGACAAAGGAATTAAGCACATTTCATTGAAAGGGAGAGTGAACAAAACCAAAATGTTTCCCTGAAGTAACATAAATAAGTAGACTGTTGGGTCAACAATCACTTCCTAAAGGAAACTCCTTTTTGTCTCTCGTATGATGCAATAAAACAGTTGTGGGCCCTGGGAACAGAGGATTGGGAAAAGGGCTGAGAGCCTACATTCTTTGGAAAAGAACCACAAAGCTACTTCTTGCAGTTGAGCTTCCTTCACAAGTCCATCTTCTAATTCTTTACATTCACTGTCTTTCTACATAAAGGCTGAGTCTGACCAGGGAGGGAAAAGATGATTTCTCTAGCTAGTCAGATTCAAAATTGCACCAAAAAGCATGGGGAAGGTTTGATTAAACTCTTGTTTGGTTTTCAGTATGATTTCAAGCAATGGCCATTCCTTCAACAACTTTCCATTACACCTTTTCTTGGGGGTGGGCAAAGTTAGGAAGGGCTACTGAGTTTTAAAAGTGGAAGGGAAATGGCTGTGATTGTCCTCTAGAACATGCAGGAGGCAGTGAAATGAAGAAAGAGTTGTGATGAAACAAGCGCACAGCAAGATCCTTGTTTCCAGTGTTTCTACTCAACCGGAGGTAAGTTCCGCTCCTCAAACGCGCTGAATTTCAAACAGCTTTACATCCGTGTCATACCAGATAGGAGGATCCACATTCCTAAAGAGAAACAGATATTCATTCCCTTGTACATAACAGAAACCTCAGGGCGGGACTAGAAAAACCAGTATGTTTCCAGCACTTTTTTACATGTGCAAATAAGCAAAATCAATAGACCCCAGCGACACGGAAAAAGTAGCTATTTTAACAGACAGCCATTTCTAATGACATTTTTTGGCTACATGAATTATTCAAAATCATTTGTAATCTATAAGTCTTAGCACTAATGTGGTCTTTAAAATGTATAATGTCCATGAGAGTAACCAGGCTAGAAAGCAGGAGACCATGAGTTCTAGTTTCACCTTAGACATAAAAACCAGCTGGGTGACTTTGGGCCAATCATTCTCTCTCAACCCAACCCACCTCACAGGGTGGTTTTTGTGGGGAAAATGGAGGAAAGCGTGTTGGGATGTATTTACTTCTTTGAATTATTTGGATATCAATATAAATATAAGACAAATGCCCTGGATCAGAAAAAGCCTATCTTAATCCAGCATTCTGTTCTCACCCTCTCTTCCTTTCCAGGGCTATGCAGATGATTATGTAACCATTCTTACATGCCTTCTTCAAGTTTATCTCCATATTCCACTACAACAGGGGTTTCAAACTCATGTCATCACGTTGCCATCACGTAATGTATCGTGACTTTCCCCCCTTCACTAAAACGGGGGTGGGCGTGGCCAGTGTGCAACGCATCTAGGCGGTGGGCCATGAATTTCACACCCCTGCTCTACAACATGTAACTAATACTGTAAATATTATCCTCCCATTATCTGAGTCTAATTTACATGGGAGTTGATGTTTAAGTTAGAAGAGAACAAAGATACCGTACATGATTTTCTAACTAAGAAATCACATCTGATGGTATTCTAAAGTTCAATTTTGTTTTTCAATTTAAATTTTGTGCACTGATTTCAGCAAATACTACAAAGGTAAATTAAATCAAAAACAAGATGGCAAAACAATCTAAGGTTCAGGTTGAAAGCCAACTGAAACAAATAAAGAACAAGTTGCATATTAATTGAATAGCACACTTCTGTATTTCAATGAACATCCTCTAATTAAATTCCAGTATGGACTGAGACCTTAGCTCAGACGAGAGAGGAATTAACAAGCATATAATTTCTCTTTCAGTTTAAATGCAACATTTAAATCTAATATTACAGGGCCTGGTGAAAAGCGGTTACCCTTTTTTATTTTCACTGTCTAATAATAACTTTGAAACCTGCTTTTCATAGGTAGTTCTCAACTAACAATCACTCTTTTAGTGACCATTTGAAGCTACAACAGCACTGAAGAAAGTGACTTATGGCCATTTTTCACACTTACAACTGTTGCAGCATCCCCATGGTAATATGATCAAAATTCAGCTGCTTGTCCACTAGCATGTATTTATGGCGGTTATAGTGTCTTGAGGTCATGTGACCGTTTGCGGCCTTCTGACAAGCAAAGTCACTTGTGGAAGCCAAATGCACTTAACAACTGTGTTACTAACTTCATAACTGCAGTGATTCTCTTAACAACTGTGGTAAGAAAGGTCATAAACGGAGGTAATACTCGTTTAACAACGGTCTTGCTTAACAATGGAAACTTTGGGCTTAATTGTGATCGTAAAGCGAGCACTACTTTTTTTTTTCCTAGTGTTCAGACCCTAATTCATTTCAGCACTAAATGCAACTTACTTTCAGTGAGTAAAAAAATTCGGTCCTTTTTTATTAAACATCAAATAGTTGATTAAAAAATGAAATGTCTAGAAGTGGCATTTAGCAGATTCTGACCAGTTCTGGAGAACCGGTAGTGGAAATTTTGAGTAGTTCGGAGAACCGGCAAATACCACCTCTGACTGGAGAGTTTACAGTAACCTTCCTCTGCCACGCCCACCAAGCCACGCCTACAGAACCGGCAGTAAAACAATTTGAAGCCCACCACTGGAAATGTCCTTCCGTATGTACAATCTGAAAACCTTAGAATCACAGAGTTTGAAGAAAGAGTAATATAAGTTGTATATTATATAAATCAGCAGCACAAAAGTAATGCAAATTACAGTCAGTGAATTAATTGCATCCTTCTAGAAGATACTGTAAGGGTATTCTGTGATTCTAACCACTGAATTTAAAGACCAAGCTAAACCTCCAGCTGATACTTCTGACTCAAATAATGTTCTCATTCAGCATGCTAATGATAAGTAAGAGGAAATTGGATAGTAGCCTGCTAGCTTACCTCAGATATATAACTCCCCACATGTAAGTGCGGAACCACATAGCGGTACCAGAATTAGCCTGGTATTTGCGGATCAGGATGGGATGAGGGACAGGAAGGAGCCCCACCAATGTGCCATGTTGCAAGAATTTCAGAATCTCGGATTCATCTGTAAGGCCCCTGCAGACAGTGGGAACACATTTTTCTATGCAATCTCTCTATATTCTCTCTAATACAAATTACAGATAATTGGACATGCAGGTTTATGGAAACAGAAAACTGACAACAAACAAGACTTAGTGAGCCATTGAATCTGCCCTTTGACATTATTTTTTTATAATTATTTTTACTTAATTTTTGATAGATGTGCATTTATCTCAAGTGTATTTAAACTTAGCTACTGTTGTTACTGACCCACTATCTTCACTGGATGTTGGTTTGAAATTTCTACTCTCCTTCTGTGAAGTGATACCTTCTAAATATTTCTAAACTTCCCTCTGTCAGTTGAGGCTAAGTCCCTGTGTTCTTATTTTTGTTTAATGTTTATATTATATTATATTTATTTTTATTTATTTATTTTTTCGTATTTCTATACCGCTCCCTCTCCCAAAAAGGGACTCGGGGCGGTGTACACTCTAAACAAATAAGAAATACAGATAACAGAATTAAAATCAAAATTAAAATAAATATATGATTAGTTTCAATTAGTTAAGAATAAGAACCCAAACCAAAAAACACTAAACACCCTTAATTGGCCAGACCGGCTTGTATATGATATTACATAATAAAATTTGTTATAGTTTAGAAATTTAGATTAAATTAGAAGCGCTGCAGTGGGTCAGTGGTTAGAGTGCAGTACTGCAGGCTACTTCTGCTGACTGCCGGCTGCCAACAGTTTGACAGATCAAATCTCACGAGACTCAAGGTTGACTCAGCCTTCCATCCTTCTGAGGTGGGTAAAATGAGGACCCAAATTGTTGGCAGCAATATGCTGACTCTGTAAACCGCTTAGAGAGGGCTGTGAAAGCACTGTGAAGTGGTATATAAGTCTAAGTGCTATTGCTATTGCTAGATTAAGAATGTCCAACCTTGGCAACTTTAAGACTTGCTTAAACTTCTCCAGCCAGCCATAAGATTAGATTCTTCCATAACAAATACAAAAGGATGATTATGAAAAAACACAAATATTCTCTAGCATTCTCAGGAAATCTTACCAAAAGTTATCCATAAATATTCACTCATTCTTTCTCCCGAGCACTCAAAAGCATTATGGTGTCCTTGGCACTTTTAGATAACCCCAATACAGGGAGAACTAAGGACTCCATAGTTCAACCCCGAGCTACATATATTGTCTTCTATTCATACAAGAGCATTAGTCTGATTTAGCAACAAACTGTTGATCCTTCTATATTACAATAGGGATGTCAAACTACATTTATTCATGTAAAATGCATCACAGAATCCCCACTGTTTAGATCATAGGTATGGCACAGGAAAAGATGTTCCAACCTATTAAATGAAGCAAGGCTCCAATTCAATTAGGATATTTAAAAAAAAAAAAAACACATTGCAATCATTCCAACTTCTGACTATTTCCAAAGAAATAAAAGAGCTTCCTCTCTCCAACTCACACACCCATGAAACATCCATATATATAGATTCCAAGCCTTCTGGAATTGTTACATCTGTTGTTTGCTTCCACAAACAATTTCGTTTTTCAGAATGCTTACTCGTAGTCAGGGCAAAGTAAGCTTTTCCTATTTATTACTAAGATAACAGAGATGTGTCCATTAGAAAATCAATTCAATATATAGTTTTAAATACCAAGGGGTCCATATAGCTCTTCTTTATTAACTCATCTGTTTTGGTGATATGATATGATCTCCTTGGTTAAGAAATATTGCACTGTTACATTATGTATTATGTGTAACAGGTGTCACTTTGGGATGTTTCCATCAATCTGTGTTATCATTAAGAGTGTTTTACGCTGATCTCATTTAAGACGTTATTTTAATCGTCACTATGCTGCAAATGGTAAACTACTTTCATTAGGGCTTGAATGGGAGGAGTCTTTTTGTGCCTCTCACTAGCATGCAATATCATCAACCACAATATTCTTCTGGACCACCTGCAAAGACATGAAGCAGGGTGATTCCTTGAGTGGGCACTTCTAATCTACAGTCGTTAAGGAAGAAATAGTTGAGCATATAGATGATCCAATAGGACCCAATGCCTTTATTCCATGTGATTTAACTAACACACACACATGCAAACAATGTATAGTATACAGTGTATAATGTATAGCATATGATAATTGGGTACAGTCGCCAGCTGGTTTGGGATGAGGTACCATGTTGATAATATTCAGCTGTATGTTGCCTTCCAAGTTTGGCCAGCAATGTTATGGAGATCTGGATGTTATTAAGAGAAAAATGTGTTCAAATTAACTACTAGCAAGATAGATGCACCTTTATATACATTTGGGCTGCCCAGAAACAATGTTTCCAGTAATAGTATGACTTGGAAGTTCTCCTCGATGTTTGAATCCTGCTAAAAGAGAAAAATGGTGGCCTCGTTGACAAGCTTAAGATGGAGTACCAGTTCCAATGGATAACAAGCCCCGACAACAAATACTCATCCACTCATCACTGCATTCGTCAGCTGCGGCAATGTGCTCTCCACAAGATCCTTTGAAAATAAGTTTCAATTGGTACAAGATGGAGAGTCTGTACTGCAGAATGCTGATAGGTGACTCAACATTGCAGTATGCCTACTCTTGGCCCACTACACTGTTATTGGCAACCTTCCAGGCATAATGTAGAGTGCTATAAAACCCTTTGCAGTATAACTCTGAGTTGTATCAGGAACCAGGTTCTTCACACTGCTTCTGCCCACTCTGTGAGAACAACTGAAGAGGTCCTGCTCCAAGATCCACACTATCCAGAAATAAGGAAGCTATGGATTAGAAGTTACGTTAATCGATAATTTTGAAGACCCTACCTCTAATAAATCCTATTGGGGAGGGAATGCCGGACCCTATTCCCTCCCCAATAGGCACTGAATTTATATGCACTGAAATGTGATTTTAAAATACTAAGAGTAACTAATCGAAAATATTTAGAACCAGAGTAATGTAGTGATTAAGATGCCTAGATCCAAGTTCTAAGCCTTCACTGGGCACAGAATTGTGTGGATGATTTCAGATCAGTCACTCTTTCTAAGCCCTAGCCTGGAAAGAATCAGCCACCTATGCTGATTATGGCCCTCAATCTTCAGCAAAGAGGACTTTATCTTACAGGTTGTTTGAGGTTGAGGAAAAGCACCAGGAGGAATGATTCTAAGTTGTTTGTTTCCTTTTTTTCATTTCATTTATTTTGCCTAGTACTATTATTGGTGGTGGTTGTCACTGGATGTTTTATTTTGAATATTGTTAATGAATTAAAAAAAGAAGTACAAAGATGTCCTATGTAAAATCTTTGACTTGACTCCATTAGTTATTAATGCTGCCTTGAAGTACCATAAAATTGTGGTGCCAGAATTTGGTAGCAAAATATCCAATTTTTAACTTAGTAGCTGTTGCAAACATTCTGTTGCTATCGGTTTGAGAGTCTGGAAGATACTCTAACATAAGAAAGGTTACATATGTTCTCTGGAAAGAATGCTATCTAATGGTCAGAAAGAGTTATTCATCAAATGCCAATAGCTGAAAGGTGCAATGGCCAAGATCTCAAGTAGATGCTGCCATCCAGTGGTCAGAAGCAGCAATGAACCAAATATTCTGTCTAAAGTTTTAAAGGTTTCCCCTGTCCAGTTGTGACCAACTCAAGGGAGCAGGGCTCATCTCCAATTCTTAGCCTAGGGAGCCTGCATTGTTTGAGAGATGTTTCCATCTTCATGCAGCCATGGAAGGCTGTTACCTTCCCACCAAAGTTTCTACCAATGTATTTCCAAAGAGGGATCCTAGGGGTAGAATTAATCTCTAAGCCTTTGTAGTTCTGCAACTACCATTTTTATAGAGCTCAGAAATTTGGGCATTCTTCGACAATCCTCCATGACAGGAAAGACTTGCAGGACAACTAGAGTTGGGATATACAGGTCATACAAGGCAAGTAGAAGATACGGTTCCTAGAGCAGTTACTGCAATCTCAGTTTCTATGGAAGATCTTGATTAGCTAATGAAGGGCAAGCTACAGCTTCAAACCAAGAAATCATTTCCTCATTGTCGCTCTCATTAATCTGATAGTATACTGCACTGAGTCTTCATATGTATGAAAGTCGTTCTTTTTCCAACAGAAAAACTGAGGAAAACAAAGTTTGGTGAAATAAAGAAATACTGAAGTAAAGAAATATTAGGCTGCATATAGTTAAGAAGTATGATGGAATGTGCACTTGCCACAGCAACAGCAGGCGAGGATTTTGTCCACTGAGAGTGTTCCCAGGAAGAGATCAAGATCAAAAGACAGAGAGGTTCCAAGGTGAAGGAGAAAACCATTCAGGGTAACCACACCTTAGAATCTTCAAGATATATCTAGTAGCTTAGAAAGTTATAGCTTTACTTTGGCAAGATTCTGTCTATTCGATATAAGCAAACAAATGATTGAACTCAATTAGATTTCACTGCCACATTTCTGGGCTTTGGGCTGACAAGAAGAGAGAGATGGCTCTGTTTGAGGTAAAGAAAGGGAATGGAAGTGGGTTGAGTTAAAGGTCTTGGTTATATGTTCCCCACTTTCCTGAATCAGCAGAGTGATTAATCTATTATCTGAATGCCTCCTCACACTAAAACGGAAACAACACTGTTCCTAGCATGCTGTTTAAAAATAAAACCTTGATGTTTTGGGGACTACTGCTTGAACACCCAAATTGTGCTTGTGCATATGCAGACAGCCATAAGAATAACGATCATAAAGAACATCAACCCGGGTGGGATTCAAATTTCTTAACAACTGGTTCTGTGGGTGTGGCCTAATTTGTGGTTGTGGCTCGGTGGTCATGTGACTGGCTGGGCATGGCTTGTATGTAAATATTATAAATATTTACGTAAATATTGAATTTTTTATTAAAAAAGAGCAACTTTTACTCAAAATCAGGCAGAGCAGGCAGACTGATTGCATTGCTCACAGAATCACTGATTCACTTAAAGATCTGTGTTTCTGCCATCTGCTATCTGAGTCTGCACTGAATAATAGAAGCTTCAAGTTCAGCTCTGCTTTTAGATTAGCTAGAAAGTAAGAAATCCAACAATTTCCTACTTTCTAGCCAATCTAAATCTTCCAGCACAGCAGAACAGCTGATGGTCAGGGGGAAAAAAGGAAAAATAGCAACTTAGCAGGCAAGTTTGATGGTGCACATGCCAGGTAAGGAGTGAGTGAGCGGGGTGGGGTGGGGCGGGGCCAGCTAGTGGCACAATTTGCCAGTTCTCTGGCAGGTAGAACCCCACCCCTGGTGAGAGTGCGTTTTCCGCATGCATGTAGACCATTTCCTAAAAAACTCAGCTGTGCCACCCAGACAGCTGACAAGCGCTGTGCACAGGTGTACAGTGTTTGAAAATCCTCTTCTTTCCTGCTTTTTCAACCTCAGCAGTGCTGCACAAAGCAGCTGAGGTTGAAAAAGCAGGAAATAAAGGACAGCCAAGAGCCCGGGCAGGTGGGTGGGCCAAACAGTACAGCAACTGCTCTTCAGAACTACCAGTTCTACAGAACCAGGCCGAACCGGTAGCATTCCACCCCTGACATCAACTAATTTTAAGATCTTATGTATGACCTATGATCCTAAGCCCTGAATGTCTTAATTGGCAGGATGTAAGCAACAGTATGTTAACTTGCAAGGTAGATACCGATTAGATATTATAGCTTGCTTTGAATAGCATAAGTGTCTTTGAAATTCAAACTGGGTTTTGGTTTTGCTTGTAATACAGTATCAAAATGTATCCAAACAAACCAACACTTTCCTTAGAAATAAAATATAATTCTGCATGGAGGATAGGTGCAACAAAGCCTAGTAACACAATCTGTATTTTTTCTATGTTACAGAAAAGCATTGTCAATTGACCAAAGCCATGATAGGCAGCATGTATGCCATATCCAGTGCTGTTTATGGCCTATGAAAATCACAACTTGGAAGAGCAGAGGAGTGGATTGTAAGGAGCATAACTTAGCAAACCACAGAAGTGGAAAAATATGTTTGTGAGAAAGTGGAATGATATAAAAGATTTGAAAGAAGGTGGCCTGATACTGTGGTGTAGAATTGATGAATATATGCAAGGAAGTGAAGATACAGGTTTAATAAAAACCTGTATCTTCTGAAAGAGTTAAGTATTACATATGAAAGAGCTAAGTATTACATACTTGCCTGAAAGTATGAATTGACATCATCTACATAACTATGGGAAAGTATCAAAGTATAAGTCAATAGTTGGTGATAATTGGATGTTACACTCCAGTGAATGGTAACAATGGAACAAATAGAGATTAGTTTGGGGAATAATTTTGCAACCTTCCCAGTAAATTAGGCCTAAAGAAAAAACATTCTGTTAGGTGGGAGAAAATGCAGAAAAGGTGAATGGGCCATTCAAAGAAACCCCATTAAAAATAAGAAAGATATGTGTGTGCATGGTTTAAGCATAAATCTTCTCATATTTGTACATGGCAAAGGAATGAATAGAAACCAACAAGTGTGATGTCTCCTGTTAAAGACTGAGGGAATTAGTGAAGAATGTAAAGGTAAGGACAGGTTTTGAATGTGGAACCATCTAGTTTTGGGATTAGAGTCATGGAAAGGAAAGGACAGGATACTGACTGTTGTAAGAAATGAGCATTTATTTAAAAAAGGTAAAAATGGCTCCTTATAACAGCATGTTCCTGTCCACTTTTGTTGTGGTTAGCCGGTGCAGATGGCTGAGGAGAGTGAGATCTCAGATGTGGGACCAGGACCATTACGGAGTGGACTGATTGTGGGGGCTGGCAGCAGTGATGAGAAGGTTCCCGAGAAGCCTGTGCCAAGTGCGTGTGCGCGCAGGGCTGTTCATAGGAAAGAACAGCTGCAGCAGCATGGGCGACTCAGGATAAGGCTGCAAGGTAATGGCCCCTCCTTCAAGAAGATAAAAGCCAGTTGTGAATCAGATGTTCTTTGTAGGAAGCAACAACGTTTTGAAATTCCAGCCTCGTGGACATTGCAGTATCTTAAGTTGGTATTTGAAGACCTTTGTGTTGTGAAATATTTCTTATCTGTGATTCTTGGCAGCTCGCACAGTTTTGGCGAGGCTTGTGTTTATCGAAGTTAATTAGTTTGCAGCAGCCTTTTAACGGGGGATTTGTTAGAATCATTAAAAAGTTTCTGTTCCCTTTGGTTCATGTTTGTTTTACTGGAAAAGAGTTTGGGTCAGAACAACTTTAGGGAAGTGGAGATACATAAATATAAGTAGAATAAAGGGGATGGAGTACTTAAAATCTGTGGAGTAAAACAGGATATGATAAAATTAGTGAGGGTAGAAACAATATTCATTAAGGCTGGTCATATACAGAGTGAATGAGATCAAGGTGCAAAACAAACATGAAGAAAAAAATAAATGGATGGTGATAAAGGAAGAAAAGGTCAAGAGAATCATGTATAGACAGAGTTAATATCCGCAAAAAGAGTGATATGAAAAATTTAGAGAACAAAATACAATATGTAGTAATATATACATAAAATGGAGATCAGTACAGTTTACAAGGCTGGATAGGTATGGAGACGTATAGTGAATGGTATTAGTGTAAACTGTTTCATTTTATTTTTCTTATGCATTTAGTGATTTTGGCTCATGAGTTCTTACTCCTTTTATGTGCTCTGCATAAAATAGCTTATTATTATTCAAGGAAACAAATTCCTTGTGTGTCCAACCACACTCAACCAATAAAGAATATTCTATTCTATTCTATTCCATTCCATTCCACTCCTTATCCCAAAATAGAACGCTGTGATTGATATGCATGATTCAATCAATCCAATTCCACAATAATAGTCTTTGTTTAATTTATCTGTAGAAATGTGAAAAGAGGATAAGACTATTTTTATTATAGGAATTATGTTTAGTTCTCAATAAGAAAATTCATACCACCTTACAATCCCCCCCCACCCAATAGCTTTATCTACAAGATCTGTAGCACTTACTTGTCAATACAAATCTTCTCTACCTGGGGAACCAGGACCTGCAACAGCCTCATGATTGTCTGCAGGGGCAATTTTGATTTCCAAGACACCACCTGCAAAGGAAAAGGGTAGCAGTGAAGGGCTAAGAGTTTCAGCCAACTCAGCAAATCAATACTCGACAGGAACGCTTTCATTCAGTTGAAAAAACGCGTCCAAATCTGTCTTTGTTCACATAAAGCAGCACGTAGACTTATATACTGCTTCATAGTGCTCTACAGCCCTTTCTAAGTAGTTTTACAGAGTCAGCATATTGCCCCCAACAATCTGGACCCTCATTTTACTGACCTCAGAAGGATGGAAGGTTGAGTCAACTTTGAGTTGGTGAGAATCGAACTGCTGACAATCAGCAGAATTAGCCTGGAATATTACATTCTAAGCATTGCACCACCACGGCTCTACTTACTAACTAATTACTAACAATCCCAGAAATAGTTCTGCAAATAGACAACCTTTCAATCTAAAAAGAAAGGCACCTACCAACAGTCTGAGTCTAAGACCACTTCTATATCTCTGACCTTTCCTTTTACTTTTACAAGCATTTTTGTGCACATGAATGCACGAACTCATGGTTGCTACCTGAACTTTAGAAGATGAAGAAAAGGGACAGAGAATGATCATCTAGAGAGCAAAAATTCAGTGCTTTTCTTTCAGATGAAAAAACAACAACTACATAGGTGTAGTAGCATAACCTTCTGATAATTCTTAACGTTGGGGAAGGAAAGGGTTTAGGGAAAGCAATCTCCTGTTCCAGGAGATGTTTCACTAATGGGTTCCCCTGCCACAGGGGGGCTAGCTCATTAATATGCCCAGGCTTTTTAAAGAGTTTTTCATTTTTTACAGAAAACCTCTACCTCAGAGCATACTTTACACACTTCAACCCTAAAGTTTTCTGAAAGAAAACAGCTATAGAAAATGAGAATGTTTGAGAAGTATAGCAGCCTATTTATTATGCAGGGAAGAAAAACTGTACATGATAACAAGGATAACTATTCCATAATTTAAATTATTGATAGTGATCCTGCTATTCAGCAAGACAATCATATGGGCTTTTATGAATCAGAGTTTCAACATTCCTCCTCCTGCTACTCTTAACAGTTCAATAGCAGCTGAGATGACCCGGTTTCTGGTCAGGTAAAATTCAGCTCATAAATAAAGTGAAAATACTTCTGGGAAGATATATTCTCTAGCATTTTTTTAAGCATAAATGACAAAAGGGGGACAAAATGTTCTGAATCAGAGGTGAGGAATTATGGCCGTTTTATGACTTGAGATGGTATTCAGCAGGTTCTGACCAGTTCTGGAGAACCGGTAGCAGAAATTTTGAGCAGTTCAGAGAACCAGCAAATACCACCCCTAACTGGAGATTTTACAGTATCCTTCCCCTGCCCGGCCCATCAAGCCACGCCCACAGAACCGTTAGTAAAAAAAATTGAATCCCAACTCCCAGAATTCCTGAGCCAGCCATGAAGTTGAAGTCCACAAAGTCATAAAAGGGCCATAGTTCCCCACTCTTGTCCTAAATGAAAGCAGCAGACCATTATCATGTTGATTAAAGGGAGAAGTACTCCAGAGACTAGTAAACAGATACTGTTATCACCCTCTGTGGATGATTTGACTTTTCACATCACCGCTTGCTTCCTTATCAAATGAAGATAATAAGGAATGTCACTCATGTGATTAAAAAGCAAGTTATATCTCTTTATGACTTGTTAACGGGAGTTGCCAGCATCTCTCACCCATTCGGGAGTTGGATTCCACTGCCCAACTGAGGATGTGCTGGAAAGACGTCTTCGATCCCGTCTGGACTGTGAGGACTCCTAATGACAGAATGCAAATTGTTTTGTTTATCCAAGGGCTACGATTTCCTTCTGTTGTATCCTGCTACACATAAAATCAAATATTGTTTAGCAAGAATCTGCTTTTCAGCGTCCCAGTGCAAGACTGAGAGAGGGGGACTGACTCAAAGTCACCCAGCTCCCTTTCTGTGTCAAAAGAAGGATTCCCATTTCTAGTCCAGCACTTTAATTACCACGCCATGTACTGGATCTTGTGTGTGTGTGTGTGTGCATGTGTGTGTTTCACACATATAGTCCTCAGGATGGCCATTGATAGCAGAATTGCCACTGATAAGCAATACAATCACAAAGCGAAACCTTACATGACAGCATTGCTTAGTGACAGCAGTTCTAGCAGTTCCATCGTCAAGCAAGGATCATGCAGGTCCTTAAGTGAGGGTCTTCCAATTTGCCATCTTCCCAACTGACTTTGTGGGAAGCTGGCAGGGATATTGGAAATCACAGTCAAGTGACTGTGCCTCACTATGACTTTGTAATCACCAGCCAGTTGCAAAAGCATTGGGCTTGCAATCACGTGACTGCAGAGACATTGCAAAATCCAGTATTTTATTTTATTTTATTTTATTTTATTTATTTTGTCAATTGCTTACAAGATAGCAGGTATAAGTAAAAACATAGTTATGAATACATGGATATATATATAAGAAAAAAAATAAAATAAACAATAGGACAGGGACGGTAGGCACGTTGGTGCACTTATGCACGCCTCCAGAACCGGTCGTCAATCCTCCTTGTTCAGCATCATCACAAGTTTGAACAATCATTGAACAAGCAGTCATAAGCCAAGGATCACCTACATACATACAAACCCACATCCGTACCACATATTATTATTATTACTCATCCTTACGCTCATTAATTATCAGGAGCAAATATAGATACAGTATGTCCAACAACAGCATTTGAGGCAGGAGAAAGCTATCATATATTATCCACAGCCTAGTACTTCAAGCTGAGCAGAATCAGAATCCTTTAGAGATATAATTTATCTTCAGAGCTGATCTCTAAAACAAGGAAGACGTAGGATGCCCTGAACTGTTAGCTTTGCTGTCTCTGGGATTTACAGTTACATAAAACAATCCATCAAACTTTCATTATTTACAATTACTGTAACTTTGTTGTCATAGGCTCAGAGGTTGATATCACTTCCAATAAATTTTCTTTAAAATAAATTCATAAAAACACTTGCTTTGGGCACAACTTGTACTGTCCTGTTCCCCAATCATGAGAACCTATCCAATAGGTTAGGAGTTTATTGCAGGATAGTTCGAATGAGCAATGAGTCAAATAAATATACTCCCTAGATTGTTCCCATTGATAGGAGGGAATGAACTGAGTTTAACCACTATGTCTGAAATTTTCTAAGTTTCCTGTAAAAAAAATGCAGGCATCAAACTGAAATAAATAAAATGTGCCCCAACATTTTATTAAATTATTTTCTGCACCAAACATTATATTAAGATGCTGTTCTGAATTGTTCAATCATTGTTGTGTTCTTTAACCACTAGCTACCCAAAAGCAGTTTGCAAACTTACCACATTCCAAGTTTCAGTATCACTGGCCATGCCTGGTGGGCTTTCTTCTGCTGGAGACTGAGAGGACTCTGGCTCTAGGGAACGCATGGTCCCATCCTCTGACACCTGAGATTTCTCTGTGAGTTTGTCAATGCCTGATTTTTGAGAGGCAACATTAAGAAAAGAAAAACAAAATGGGGCAAGACCTAGAGGATTTAGCAACATACTCCATCTTTCTCGTCAAGACCAGAACACAATTCTACCTACAGCAAATTTCCCTAACTCTTTGCTAGGGAAACAAAAAGAAAAATTAAACCAAGTAGCTGGCATAACAGACCACGTCAGATGATTTTTAACATTTTACAATAGTTTAAAATAATGTATTTTGCATTTTGACGACATGACTACTGTTTATTTTTACTTGTTCTAGACCAGGCATGTCAAACTCATATCATCACGGCAGCATTACATGACTTTTTTCCCCTTCGCTAAACTGGGCGTGGGTGTGGCCATTGTGTGACACATCCGGCCCACACGCCGGGAGTTTGACAGCCCTGTTCTAGACATCCAAATACCTTTTAAGAAAGGAGAATCTTAACAAAATAAAAAGTGAAATTATATAAAAGTGAAAGACAGAAATAAATAATAACGTCCTACAGATCACGGAATAAAAACTCCTTACTATCAGAAACCTACAGTAGATCCAAGTCTTAAAGCATCAAAGTCTACCTTCACCAGTCTACCAGTCTACCTTCTGGACTAAATTAAAATCTTCCATGGGGCTTCAGTGTCCCACATTCTCTGGACTGACCCGGGGTTGCTACTAGGCTGGCCTTTAGTGTTCCAGGTTCTGCAGGTGCAGCAGGTCGGGACCCTTCCATGGACATCCCTTCCTGGGAGTTGGTACGAGAGATGGGCTCAGGAGCTTTCTTTTTGCGTTGCAAAGCTTTCTGGATAGACTGCAAGTCAGTAGGTAGGTTGGCCAGCTGATGAAATACATTTCGCTTGCGAATAATGGCATACACCAAATTGGAATTGCCTAGGAAATCACAACAGGAGGAGGAGAAAAATAACATATTTAACTTTCTGTAATTGGGAAACACAAATTGAAAAAGATCATGGGTAGGTGAGCAAAAAAAACCCAAGTGATCAGTGGTTTCCTGCCATTTAATGGCTGTCTGAATTTTTGCAGCTTAGATCTGATAACCCTAATCATGAGGTGATGAAAATTAACTATAGCTAGTAGAACTATATGCTCAGTTTCATGCTCAGCAAGTAGAGGATTAGCATTGTTCTGTTCCCCCTACCTTAGCTCCTTTCTTCATGTTAGTCAAATTATAGCCTGAAGTTTTTGAACATTTGTTCCTTCAGATGGTGACTTCTACCTTTTAGCTCATCACTAAATTATTGTGTCACAAAAGAATAAACTGATAAGTTATCTATTACAAAACTGATAACTTATCTGCTACAGATAACTCCAGCGGTATCAGCACTGTATCAAGAAATGTTTCTAAACATTATCCCAGCTGATGTTTCCCAGAAATTATTTAACAACACAATAAAATAAAGTGATTGATTATGTAACATTAACCAGCACGGAAGATTTGGGATTTCAGGCATACTTGGCTTTCTAACTGGCTATCATATAACTGAAAGTTTTTTTATTCATGATCTCTCAGGCTTAATTATCAACTTATAAATGAAGTTTATATTACAGAAGTATATATTTGAAAAGATTTCACCAACAAATGAAAAAAATCAAAAGAGGGCTACACTGCACTTTGTAGTTTAAAAATGCCATAAAGTAATGAGCGAGAAGTATTGAAGGCAACAATATCATGTTGGTTATCATGTAAAAGGAACTTCCTTTTCCAATTAAAAATAACAATAAAGAAACAAACTTACATAATAATAAATGCTAGTAGCCCCCAAAAACAAAACCATCACAAATAGTTCACCCCAAATGTAAGTGAGAATTATATTTTACTAATCAGAAATAGCAAATCTAAGAAAGAAAGAAAGAAAGAAAGAAGGAAGGAAGGAAGGAAGGAAGGAAGGAAGGAAGGAAGGAAGGAAGGAAGGAAGGAAGGAAGGAAGGAAGGAAGGAAGGAAGGAAGGGATACTTGCACCATGTTTGATGAAGAAGCTTCGTATTTTAAACCTAGATGAATATTTATTCTTGGATTGATTAAACTATCAGAGAGGGATTGATATATTGATATCTATATCTACCTATCTACCTATCTACCTATCTATCTATCTATACATTGTTCAGCCACTCACCATCAAACTGGTACTGGATGATATTGTTGAAGACTTCCAGCAAAAAGAAGACAAGGTGATGGTTTTGGACCATGGAGAAAAGGAACCAAGTAGTTGAAAATGCTTCCAATAGATGCAGCAATTTGTTAGCTGCTACCATGGAAAGAGACTTCAAGTATGGAGATACTAGGAGACAGAAAAAATTAAAAAGGAAGAAAAAGTCATTTGTGGAGATCAAACATCCATTATAATTATGTGTTAGTATACAATTAGTTAAGATCTATATTAGTTAAGATCCAAGAGTAACATCCATATCTTAACACTTGCTATGGGAAGGTGCTACAAATTTAATTTTATAAAGGGGAATAGCAGTACTGTAATATCCAAGTTCACTGAATTCTTGAACAGCTATTTCATAATGGTAAAAGAAAATGAACGCCATCTACTGAGAAGAAGCCAATATGACAGCAACTCTTCAACCACTTTTAAAATTATGTCTGCTCTGAATGACGGTATCCCTCAAATAAAACCAAGAGAGTCAAAGCTACACATATATCTCTTAATTTGTTCAACAAAAAGAGTTTGGGGTACTAAAATTAAATTTCTAGACATGGTAAGACTTGTATGCATGATTATATTGGTTTCAGTTCTGAAGGAAAACCACATCACACTATTTGCCCCCAAGAATTTGAAAATAAAGTATATATTTTAAATATATATTAAGACTTTCAGTTTTGGCTGTCATTGTAGAGCAAGCAACTTACCATTCACTATGATGGTAAGGAGGCAGTCAAATAGGGGCTGCAACCGCTGATGCCCACTAGTGATGATTTTATGAAAAACCTGCAGGGTAGAATAGAAAGTAAGAACGTAAACAAAATATTGCAGAGTTGCTGTACTATTTTAATACCAGCTAGATTCTCTGCTACGAGCAAAGACGCTGCTAGCAAATTCCAGACTCACAATGATGAGAAGATCTGCATGTGTCCCCGTAAAGACAGGAATATCCATCGGTACTCGTACAGAATATGGCTTGTTGAGGCGGACACCAAAATTCCTTTCCCCACTCAGCAGCAATAAGATGAAGACACCAATATGCATAAGACCAACTCGAGCTGTAAAAGTATGGTGCTAAAATTAAATCTGTCAGTGGCCATAGGGAAAGCCAGCCATTAACAATAGCAGATCAAAAACAAAATATAATGCTTACTAACATAAATACCTCACTCTCATTCGGTGTGGTATTCTAATATACAAATACATATTTCAATGTCATCCAGGCTGCTGTCCAGCAGACAGTTTAACATCAAGAAGCAGCCTGCATCTGTTATGCAGTTTAAGCAGAATTCCAAATGTAACCCATATGACTCAATATATGGATAAATACATGTAGTTGCTTTTGGTTCCAACTCAGCTCTGGCCCTTCTCCAACTAGGATTTCAAAAATCACTCCGATCTTAATCTGTCCCACAAAGTGACATAGAAATAGCTTGTGGTCTTATCTGAATTCATTCACTTTAAAGCCTATAAACAAACATATTTCTCTGGCATCTTCTAATATTACCATCCAATATGGCTGGTTACACAGCCAGCCAAATGTTAAACTATGTTTGGCATTTTTATCCACCTATCAAAGTCCTTTATTATTATTAAGAGATACATGGAAGTGTGGAAGTGTGTGTGCGTGCATGTGCGTGTGTGAGGGGAGGGCAACATTTTAATGACAGAGAGCTACACTTTTGGATACTATGCTGTGAAGAAAGCTACGAGGGGCCAGCATGATGTAAAATTGGTGAGTCACATTGTGTGCATCATAAATCAGAGAGTTTCTTCAATTTCCTAGTGTTTCACGGTTAACCTCAAGCTTACATTACAGATTGTATTTTTTCCTATCTCTAAATTGTGGAAAAGATGAAATCTGTTGACAAAGCCAAGTTCTCAAGGACACAAAAATGGATCCACAGGATGCCCAATGCTATCCTACCATGCCTTTGGGGTGATAAAGACCACAGACACCGGTTGGGACCATTGGAATGGGGCCTTTGCTGTCACATACAATTTTACCTAGATTAAGGCAGGAAATAGAGAGGCTGTGTGCAATGTTGCCTTTTGCTATGTAGATTAGAAATGCCAGATTTGTCATTCTGTAAATAAGCACCAGTTATCCAGGGACTTGGATCAAAATACAATTATATGTATGGAATTAGTCTCAGGGCTAAGGAATCAGTTGGAAAGATTCTGAATCAAATTTTCCAGCTTAAATTCTGAGAATAGATTAAAACCAAACTTACATTGATCTGCTCTAGCATCATTAAGAAAGTAGAGGATTGGCACCAGGATATCTAAAACATCACTGCTTTTCAGAACAAAGAAGAGAAATTTCTGAAAAAGAAAAAGAACAATTAAACACCAAGTTGGTGGGCGGAGTCTCTATAAGTGTCACGAAAACTGGACAAAATAAAACTGCATCAATAGGGGAGAGAAACTACAAGTTTCAGCATGTTTATTTGTGTTTTCTAGCAGGCTTGTAAAAATATTGCATTTTGAAACGTTTACCCTATTTGTTCATTTTCCAATGGCATCACCTTTTAAAACTGGTTTAGGAAGGGCAAAACTGAAGATTTTGTGGAAGAAGGAAGTCCAGTTTACTCAAAGTGATTATTTCTCAGCAGACTTGAGAAAATTGTACTGTTGGCATTAAAAATGTCTGAACAAAAATCATACTTTTTCCCAATTTACTTTTGATTTGAAGACATCAAAAAGCAAGTAACATCATAATTTTCTTATACCGGTTGCTTTCAAGAAGAGGTTTCTCAGGAATACCGATTCAATAGGCCTGATATCTGAACACACACAGGCAGAGTTTGAGACTTATTAGGTATGCAGCATCAGCAACGGATCATTGACTCCAAACAACTACCACTACTGTATCATAACCCAATCTTTCAATCATTTGTTTCTCTTCTGATCCAAAATTATTATTGTTGACCAGCTCACCATCACTAAGATTCTCCCATGTGTTCATTTAACAGTCCCTGACTCTGCTCTCCTACCCCAATTCTTTAATAATGTCAGCAATAGAAGACAGAACCTTGTTGAAATCACAGAGTTTCCAGAAGAGAACCAGGAGCTCTTGATGGAACTGGATCTTTTTAGTAGAATTTGGCAGGTAGGTTTGGACGAGAGGGTTGGAGAGCAGACGAGCCACTCCTTTCAAAACAAACTGGAAATCCTGACAACATAAAAAAAAACATAAATATGTTGTGATATGGAAACCTAAGATTAAGCCAATCGAAATAAAAACAAATCTGATGAATTACCTCTTCTCTGTGTATCCTAGACAGGTAATTGACAAACAGGTTGTCTGGTCCTGGAGGCTGCATTGAAAGAAACCAAGTAAATGTTTCTTAGATGTAAAACACCCTCAGGATGCCTATGTTTGTCTCTGAATTCATTGGCAAATGACATTTTCATTAAATCAGTCAAATAATCCTGATACAATGTTAAGTATTAAACTACAACTGATACCTATGAATCCAGATATTGGTGAATTAAAATTCCCAGGAGCCTCAATCAGGATGATCAATGGTAGGATATTGGGATAATTCAGCAACATCTGGAGAGCCTTCACTATGCTAAGCACTAGGATATAATGGTTGCTTATCATTTTATGAAATAAATAAAAAATAGTCTTAATATTTCATAGTTTAAAAAGTATACAGTGTAGAATAGATTAATTAGTTCATTTTCATCAGAAACCAAATGCCTAAAGTGTTCATGTCTCCATCCATTCAAGGGTATTATGAATACCCCTCCAGTATGTAGTACAGTGAGGAAAGACAAGAAAATGTACATACTTATGCTAGTAATGCAGTGAATGAAAAGATCTGAATTAATAAATCTGTTCATGGAAAAAGAATTCAAATTAGTTTGGTATTAAGAAGGCAAATGTACATCTTTAAGCACTTAAAGAGACGATGTTTCAGATCCATCACACTGCTTTAAGATACAGATAGTCCTCAACTCACAACAGTTTGTTTTGTGACCAAAGTTAAAATGGCATTGAAAAAAGTGACTTATGACCGTTTTTCACACTTACAATCATTGGAGTGTTCCTGAGGTCAAGTGGTCAAAATGCAAGCACCTGGCAACTGGTTTATATTTGTGATGGTTGCAGTGTCCTGGGGTTATGCAAAAGGGGTGGTGTGGCCAACTTTTGCAACCTTCTGACAAGCAAAGTCAATGGGGAAGCCAGATTCACTTAACAACTCTGACACTATCTTAACAACAGCAGTGATTCACTTAACAACTGAGGCAAGAAAGGTCGTAAAATGGAGCAAAACTCACTTAGCAAATGTCTCACTTAGCCACAGAAATGTTGGGCTCAGTTGGTCGTAAGTCGAGGACTATCTGTACTTGATAAAATGAAATCAGAAAGATGGTTAAAATCCATTTTCAGGTTTGAGCCCAAACATCTTCAAATATTTCAGGCCAATTATCTGGATTCTTGGGTGCCATGGAAGGCTACCATTTCAGAGAAGAATTTAGCACTGTCTTTCCAGGGTTGCTTATGTACACTAAAAGCTTCCGTTCAAAGCTGTTTTGCTTTAAGAAAGCCAGCTGAAGCTTTATATGCATATCTGCTGCTCTTCCACATTATAAACACAGCTAAATTTGGGAGCAACTCACATCGGTATCATCCATGACTGTTCCGGTGGTAGTGCCATCTACTGTGGGACTGGAGCTGGTAGAAGTGTCATAGTCCAATGTGACTATAAGGACTTGAGCGGCCTGCTCCACCAGTGGTTCACGATAGTCGGAGAAGAGCAAGTGGTTATAGGGGATCCCGTAACCCACTGGATCATAAGCACAGACGATATTCAAGAGGGAAGTAAAGAGCGGAAGGGCATGCCTAGAAGAGGATCCAACATGGCCAAAACAATGCATCAGAAACTTGAAGTGTTAAAAGCTTTCCCACAAAGAACAAGCTTTCATTTTATTAGCAGTGATTAAACCGGGTTTTTATTCTCAGAAACATTCATTAGTGAAAAGAAAAAATGCATTGGAGGTCATTATTCTTAGTTATTTTAATAAATGAAGTAATATGCTATATGAATGACAATATAGATTAAAACATCCTGTTTTGCCCCCTAGTATGGTTGAGTGGCTAGAAAAGAATGTCACGTGTTTAAAAAATCACCCAACTCTTTCTAAAAATTGTCTTCAATTTATAATAAAAAGAACCTATTCATATTGCACAATTTGCCAATTATTGCAAACTGCTTATTTTACAGTGCCTCCTGTCTTAAGGGCAAATGTTTAGTATACGACTAGGGTGAGATGGGGGCAGCAAAATCTGGGGTTGCATGGTTTCCTGCTGATTCTATGATGAGAGGGTTAGCAGTTGTGTGGATGTTGTCTAGTATTCCAAAACTATCCACTATTTGAATCAAGCATTGATTGGCTCCAATTAGGCAAACATCGCCCTAAAGACATAATTTCTTTTAACAATCCCATAATCCCTTGTGGTGTGGAGTTTGGGCAATTGAATAGAGCTAGCAGTGTTTTAGTTGGCCGGATGCCCTGCCTGTCACCAATGCGGAATTTTGTCCAGCAGATATATTCTCAGTGATATAAAGCTATTTAACACCACAGACAATACTGCTACCCTTCAAAAAGACCTTGACTATGTATCAGAATGGTCAAAGAAATGGCAACTTCAAATCTCAACAAATAAATGCTTTGGCAAAAAAAATCAGAAAATAAAATACAGGCTGAATAGTCAAGACCTTGTTGATGATCCAAACTCTGTCAAGGACCTTGGAATACTCATCTCTAATGATCTAAGTGCTAGAGCCCACTGTAACTACATAGCCAAAAAGGTGTTACGAGTCGTTAACCTAATCTTACATAGCTTTTTCTCTGGTAATATGACACTAATATAGAGCATACAAAACATTTGCTGACCAATACTCGAATACAGCTCATAAGTCTGGAACCCACATTACGTATCTGATTTTAACACAGTTGAGAAAGTTCAGAAATATTTCACAAGAAGAGTTCTCCATTCCTCTATTCGTTGCAGAATACCTTATGCCACCAGACTCAAAATTCTAAACCTAGAAAACCTAGAACTACTCCGCCTTCGGTCCAATCTAAATATAGTATATAAAATCATACATTGCACTGTCCTACCTGTCAATGAATACTTCAGCTTCAACCATAACAACACTAGAGCAAACAATAGATACAAACTCAAGGTTAATCGGACCAAACTTGATTGCAAGAAATATGACTTCAGCAACAGAATGGTCAATGTCTGGAATACTCTACCTGACTCTGTGGTTTCTTCCCCAAACTCCCAAAACTTTAACCTTAGACTGTCTACTATTGACCTTACCCCTTTTCTAAGAGGTCTGTAGGGGGCGTGCATAAGCACACCAACATGCCTACCGTCCCTGTCCTATTGTTTCTTTTATATTTTATTTTTCTTATATGTATCCATGTATTCATAACTATGTTTTTACGTATACCTATTATCTTGTAAGCAATTGACAAAATAAATAAATAAAATAAATAAATCAGTGTGCCCAGAGAGAGAAATAGCTGCCTCTATGTAGGATCGAACTCACAGCCTCTTGGCTGTGAGGTAAGAGCTCCACCTCTAGGCCACCATACCACTCCATAGTCCTAAAGATATATGCACTGAAGTAATAAGGAAAAAGAAATAACTGAAGGCATAAGGTGGGGAGAAATGGATAACGCCTATCATATATACACAATCCTTTTAATAAAAGGTTTAAATTAAACAAAAGTGTTTCAAAGCATCCATCACATGCAATTTGCTATCTCTCACCTGTTCTCTGTAGAACAGAAGAACTGGACCCAGGGATTAGTGTTGCTGCTATCAGAGGAGGGAGGCAAGTACATGACCTCTGAGAAACAGGTCAGCAGAAGTTTCAGTAGCTCTGTCCTGAAAAATGTATGAATAGCAAGTTTTGGTCAGAGGGAGTATTAATTATTATTCACAGAGTCTGTGTTACCATTTTATTTGTACTATATTCCTTATTTTGTAGGAGCAAGTTTGTTAAAGTGTTTTAAAAGAATTGTTCTAAAACTAGAACGAGGCTTTCATACTTTACATACTTTAAAAATACTGTATAATTCAAGACTTTTAAGCCATCAGGAGCCACAAAGACATTTCCTTATTCACTGCAAGCATTGTTTACTACAATATTTTAGTATTGGAGAGAGACTGGCCAAGCAGGGGAATGGGGGGAGGTGGAAGGGAGGAGGACGGAGGGAGTCAAAGAGGGAATTAGTCTGGAATTCCTATGTGAGCACAAGAGGGTGAAGTCTGACCTCCCCCTTGAAAGCCATTGAACCTTATCTAGCTGTATCCAGGTGCAAACCATCAATCTGAGAAGATTCCTATGCATAGGCTTGAGCAATAAATAATTGAAGTCTTCACCTGTGGTTCTAGTTGTTCAGATCTCACAGTCAGTTTATTCAACTGGATATTCTGCTTAGCTCCATCCCAATCAGACTTTATATACAATGGCTACAGAAAACTAACAATGAAGTAAAAGATAACGAACGGTGCAGTCATTTATAAGGCATTTATAATAGTACCGGCAATTTCTGCACTGTAATTAATTAAGAGTGTCACAATTTTCATATTCTATGATGTTCATCCAGAAGATAGACTTGAAGTCTAGTGATTAAGGCACTAGGTTAAATAGCAGGAGACCATGACTTCTAGTCTTGCCTTAGGCATGAAAGCTGGCTGAGTAACCTTGGTCCAATCACTCTCTCTCATTGCCTGATCTGTAATTTGCTGATGTCCTCACCTATTTAAATCATGGCTGAAGTTGGGTGACGGTGAATGAGCAAATCCAACACCAGCCTCCCAGATGTATTCACAACTGTCAATTGCATGGATATCCTCAGCTGTGTCCTGGAAAAGAAAAAGAAGTTAGCACATCAAATACAGGGGGTAATGTTACTACCAGTTCGGTGAGAGTGTGATTTGCTGTGCACACGTGTACAGTTTTTCATAAAAACCATCAGCTGTGCCACCCAGACAGCTGACAAGCATTGTGCATGGGTGCGCAGCATTTGAAAATCCTCTTCTTTCCTGCTTTTTCAACCTCAGTTGTACCATGCAAAGCAGCTGTGGTTGAAAAAGCAGGAAATAAAGGACAGCCAAGAGCCCGGGTAGGCGGGTGGGCCAAACTGACAAGCAAAAGGTCATAGCAGCGAACTGGTTCGGTGTCTGCTGCTCTTCAGAGCTACCGGTTCTATAGAACCGGGACAAATCAGTAGCATCCCACCCCTGAACAAACAGTGCCAAACCTTCCAGGTAAGAGTATGATTAGAACTATGAAGATTTAGACAAAATCTCTCAATTCTCTTGCAGTGCCAGTGCCACAGAATTAGAGGGTACTTCTAGCATTACTAATTAAAATCATGTGAGGTGGCTTTTCCCACCTAATGGTTTTTCTACAAGAAGAAGAAAGGTGGAAGAAATACAGAAAGACATGAGAAGGGTTGTGTGAATGAGGCATACTGGTTGCACATTAAAAGTCTCATATGGAAAAACTCAGAGCATCATATTATATCACAGTAAATGTCAAAAATCCAAAATGATAGAGTGAGGATGGCTCCACTAACAGCAGAGTGGTGGAATACAGAGCCAGCAAGTAGACAAGCTCTTTGTAACTCCTCTCCAAATAAGGAGAAAACTTGAGATCGCCCAAAAGTGCTCCAAACAGTTGCTCCTTGTGTGGAGATCATAAGGCAGAGTCTTCAGCAGGTTTAGAGAACTTAGAGATGAAGGAATAGCCATCTTTTTGTTTAAACTGCAATCAAAGTATTCAAAAGTACACTAGGTTCATGTACTTGCTTTCCAATCACTTTCAGAAATTGCCTGTTATTTATTGATTTATCAAATTTATCTAATGTATCAAAATCATTTATCAAATAATTTGATAAAATGTATTTATCAAAAGGTATATGGCTGTCAATCTCACAAAAAGATTGACTCTGGACAGCCTACAAAAATTAAATAAAACAATAAACATAATTAAAAAGAGTTAAATGAAAATAGTTCAACAAACATCCACCTGTATTATTCATACTTCTGATGATGCGAACTTAAAAATTAAGCTATAATAAGTTTCCACTGGTCTTTACAATATTTCTGGCTAATCTTAATGAAAACTGACATATTCAAGAAGGTCCTATCATCAAATGCAGCCGAAATATAAAGGTGGGAGTTGCGGTTTCAGAATTAGTCATAATGGGGCCTAGAGATATATGAGTCATTGTTTTGCAGAGTCCAGGTTTGCTAGAGGTCTGCTATACAAGAGTTTTTTATACTTCTGAACAGAAATCTTACAAGTAAACTTCCTTGCAAAGACCAAGACATTAAGCATTGAACTCACAATCTTCTTATCCGTTGTATATATAGACAATAATAGCTATGCTTTAAAAAATCTTCCATAGGATTGCATTTGTGTGTACACAATACAATACAATGCAATGCAAAGAAGATTTTAGAAATCTATTCCATTGCATTAATATCTCTTCTTTCTAAAATCCCCTCAAGATTATTGACAAATTCAAAGTAAGTCAGAATTTTGAAGAGTTCTGGTTTGTTGTTATTAAGCAATATGCTGCTCTATAGATTAACTGGTTTTTCTGTTATCAAATAGTTATTTCACTCATGATTTGATTTTACATGCAAACCAGATTCCGATACTTGTTCCTGCTATAACAAGCGAGACGTTCTACAAATCAATTCTTGATTTAAAATCCTAGGTGGTTAGAAAAACAACATGAACCTAATTTCAGTGTGTTTCAAAAAAAATATGAGCAATGATTCCCAGTCGGTATAGCAACCTCATTTGAGAGATAAGCCATCAGGATTCCAGAAATCTTTCAGCCAGCCGTGCCCTGATCATCTCCCGTGTGGACTACTGCAAAATGATCTATATGGGGTAACCCTTAAAAGGTGCCTGCAGAATGCAGCAGCCAAAACAGTCTGGGGCACTTCTAGTGGCACATATGAAAGATCTCTGCTGCATAAACTGCATTGGGTGTTGGTTTGCTTCAAGGTCTAATTCAGCATGATCATCTTAAAAACCCTTTATGGCATGGAACCAAGTTACCTGAGGAATAACCTTATCCCAATTGTATCAGCTTTTCCCACCTGGTCAGGTAGGAAGGGCAAGTTTCAAACCCTGACAGCTAAAGAATTTCAACTGGCAGGGACCAAGAAGAAAGCCTTCTCTACCACTGTTCTTGTCCTATGGAACATCCTGCCCACTGAGGCAAGTGTGGCTCCCATTTTTTAGGCCTTCTGGGAAAGAGTTAAAAACTAGCTCTGTCAATTGTCAGGGGACCCAAGAGTGGTATGCAACCCTGGGATAACTGGTGACTTGAAATCATTCCATTTAAAAAAAAAAAAAAACCTCCTGTCTTTTTAGGTTTGATTTTTAACTCTTTAAACTTTGTCTTTTGTATGGATTTTATATTTTTTTATCTGTAAATCGCCCAGAAGACACTTTGATAATAGCAATAGCAGTTAGATTATTATATCGGTTCATGTTTTACAGCCCTCTCTAAGTGGTACATAGAGTCGGCATATTGCCCCCAACAATCTGGGTTCTCATTTTACCGACTTTGGAAGGATGGGAGGCTGAGTCAACCTTGAGCCGGTGAGACCCGAACTGCTGAACTGCTGGCAGTCAGCAGAATTAGTCTGCAATACTGCAGTCTAACATATACTGAATTATAACCACTGCACCACCACGGCTCATAATGACACTAGTATATAAATTTGATGAATATATAAATAAAATAGCATTAAATGAATCATGTGTCAGAATTCTCCATTCCTCCATTTTCCATAGTAGCTGGTTTCCATCTTTGATAAAGATTGATAGCTCAAAGCAATCACTATTTCACTTACTGAAAGTTTGACTTACCACATTGTTTTTCCGATGGCTCTGGACAGTGAATTCTGGGCAGAAGAGCAGATCTGCAACAGCTAGAAGCAGTGACTCAGCCAGCGGTCTAGCATTTTCATCATCTTCATCTCCCTATAAATCAGCAATAAGTTACAATATTTACAATATTTCATATCTGATCTATATCATTGCAGACCACAATGGAGGGGAGGGGGGGGTTATGGAAATCTTGGTGATAATTCTTCAGCCATTTATTAACTGATATTGATACTTTATAATATACAGGTAGTCCTCGACTTACAACCACAATTGAGCCCAAAATTGTTGTTAGGTGAGACTCATCTGGCTTTCGTGCCTAAGGTGACACTAGAACTTAGTCTCCTGTTTAAGGGAGTTTTGCCCCATTTTACTGCCTTTTTTTGCCACCGTTGTTAAGTGAATCATGCAGGTTGATAAGTTAGTAGCCCAGTTGTTCAGTGAATATGGCTTCCCCACTGACTGTCTATCAGAAGGCCTCAAAGGGTGACCAAATGACTCTGGGGCACAGCTACAGACATAAATATGAACCAGTTGCCAAGCATCTCAATTTTGATCACATGATCATGGGGATGTTGCAAAGGTCAGAACTGTGAAAAACAGTCATAAGTCACATTTTTCAGTGTCATTGTAACTTTGCATGGTCACTAAATGAACTGTTATAAGTCAAAGACCACCTGTATCATTAGACATGGAGAAATGGCATTTACGCAAGCCAGAAGTTTCATTTCAGTATAGATACCGTAAGATTTATCCCCATATGCACTACCCCAGGCAAAATTCAAGCAGACTGAACTACCGTGACTATGAACTATTGTAGTCTGATACTTCCAACTACAATTTAGATGAATTTAGATTCATCATCTTTCGTATGAACAGAATTTCAGCAAAGCACGTAATTTCATTTGCTGTGGTGTGGCCTGTGACCGATATACAATAGAAGTAGAGATTACTTATAGAAGAGATGCTCTCGGCTTGCTGAGACCAAAATATCCTCCTGCAGAGCACCCTGAGTGCTTCAAGGTTTTCAAATCAAGCTTCGTCTTTTTGTCTCAGTGCTGATGCTTCACTCCACATTTACAACAGTTTCCAAGGGAACCACAGATCCTCGTCAGCAGGTCTCTAGCTCATTTCCTCCCCCCTTCAATACTCATCCCGGATCTCATATTCCTGCCCCTACCCTGTGCTAGAAAAAAAATGACAGGTTCTTATCTGTGACAGCCAGGCTGTATCAGCTTGTGCATGACATAGATACAAAGCCTTTCACTCATAGCAAGCAGACTGGATTATAATAATAACCTGTATTGATCTGACATTATCTAGTGCCACATCAGAACATCTAATAAAGTGTTTCAAATGCAGAAACAGTCGCAAGACATTAAAAAAAAAGTCAACTGCAGATACTTTCATTTAGCTTTGAAATTAGAGAAGGAAAAAGGAGCCTTAGAATCTTAAAGGTTAAAAGCATGAATCAGTTAACTAAAGAGATAATGTTATGACTCTATCAAGCCCATAATAATAAGATATTTAAAACAAAGCAATACCACACAAAAATAAACGCTATACAGCACTGATTAATTACTAGTTACAATTCTACATGAGATTTTCCAGCTCAGTAAAATGAACAGACAATACTACCATTATTGCATACTTTTAACTTTTGCTCAGCTCAATAGATCTATTTATGTATTTGTCTATCGCTTATAAGATAATAGATGCAAGTATAAACATCAGTAAGAATACAGGAAACAGGTACGAATAAATGGGGACAATAGGACAAGGACAGTAGGCACGATTGTGCACTTATACACGCCCCTTACAGACCTCTTAGGAATGGGGTGAGGTCAATAGTGGATAGTTTAAGGGTAAAGGAGCGAAGGTTTGAGGATGTAACAACAGAGTCACATAGTGCATTCCAGGCAATGACCATTCTGTTGCTGAAGTTATATTTTCTGCAAACAAGTTTGGAGAAGTTTACATTGAGTTTGTATCTGTTGTGTGCTCTTGTATTGTTATGATTGAAGCTGAAGTAGTCATTGACTGGTAGGACATTGTAGCAGATAATTTTGTATGCTACGCTTAAGTCCAACCATAGATGGCGTAGTTCAAGGTTGTCCAAGCCCAAAATCTCAAGCCTGGTGATGTAAGGTATTCTGTTGGGAACAGAGGAGTGTAGTACTCTTCTCGTGAAGTACTTCTGGACTCGCTCAATTGTATTAATGTCTGATATACAGTGCGGATTCCAGACTGATGAGCTGTATTTGAGTATTGATCTAGCAAAAGTTTTGAATGCTCTAGTTGGCAATTCAATATTTCTGTAGGAGAAGCTTCGTAAGACATACATACAACTCTTAATGCCTTTTTGGCAACGCTGTTACAGTGAGCTCTGGCACTTAGGTCATTTGATAGGAGTACTCCAAGGTCCTTGACAGAGTGAGGATCGTCAACCAGTCATATCCGCCTAGTACATTTGGCGTACTGATTTTTTTTACCAATGTGTAGGACAGAGCATTTGTTGGTCTGAGATTTGGAGCTGCCAATTGTTTGACCATTCACACACATAATCAAGGTTACTAGAATTTACTGAGTGAAGATTAATCAGTTATTTTACAAATAAGGGATACTATTTCACAGAGAGGAGGAGGTCAACCTATTTTCCAAAGCACCTGAAGGCCAGACAAGGAATAATGGGTGGGAACTGAAGAGAGATTCAACCTGGAAATAAGGAGAAATTTTCTGACAGTGAGAGCAATTAACCAATGGAACAGCTTGCCTTCAGAAGTTGTGGGAGCTTCATCACTGGAAGCTTTCAAGAAGAGACTGGACTGCCATCTGTCAGAAATGGTTTAAGGTCTCCTGCTTGATCAGGGGGTTGGATTAGATGATCTACAAGGTCCATTCCAGCTCTGTTATTCTATTCTAAATATCAAGCATTTTCATGAGTTCCCAGAATTATAATATTTAGTAAAATAATAAAGATGCCCTCGAGTTGAACTTAGCATATTAATTGAATTTTCTATGCAAGAGGATATAATAGCATCATGGAAATGTTTTATCACTGTCATTTGGGGGGGTGGGATTGTCATATTTTCCAAACTGTCTACAGTTCTGGGATTCCCAAGCTATCCCCTCTCTATGTACTAACCAGGGTTGATCCTGTTTAGCTTCTGAGATCAGCAAGGACAGCTGTAGGTTGCCATCTGGTAATTATTTAAAATGTTTTATAAAGCAACACACTTAAATCAGCTGCACAGGTTTGAGTGGTTGCTAGATAGAATAGTATGGAGGAAAAATCCAGTGAGCTGGTAGCTAATGCAGGTACATAAGTCATAGCTGCAGTCAGGACAAATTGCAAGTGAACAAGGCACAACGTTCTGTTCTGTTTTCATATTAATTAATGATTGTTTGCTTTTTAAAAAAAGACCCTGTCCCCTCACATTTTCTGTTTCAGTACAGAATTATGAAGATTAAGATAGGAACTTGTGTTACATCCTCATAAGGGGAATTTGACAAGAATGGCTGCTTTGATAAAACTATTTCAAAATTAAGAAAAAAGGCTAACTGAGAAATCATATTACAAGTATAAATGGCTGTATGGTATATGCATATCGGCACATATTGAACGTGCCTGAATGTTTATATTTGAACCAAGATTTTAATTCTGGTCACATTCTTTGACAGGAACTGGGAGAACCATGGAACTTGGAGAAAAAAAAATATTCAAACAGGTGTTTCCAGATGATAGCAAAACATTTTTAGTATTACTACAGAACTAAAGCTGCTCAATCCTAATTGCACACTTAATTACTGCCAGGAACAATCAAAAGAGTAACTATGTATATTTTTTGTTTATTTAGTAACCAAATGATCCAAAAATGAGTAAAAAAGATGGATTAAAACATCTTTGAAAAATAATTAAATTATTACTGGTGGGGAGGCAGTGAAACAAGAATTCAGTCTTTTTGTATCTGACTAGAGCAGTTTTTGAAACAGTCCTCACTTCTCAGGCATATTCTTTTGGAGTTATAATATCAATTGCACTCAGACTTACATACCACTTTATAGTGTGTTATAGCTCTCTCTAAGTCCGTGATGGCGAACCTATGGCACTCATGCCGGAAGTGGCACGCAGCGCCACTTCTGCCGGCATGCAAGAAGTTGCCCAGAAGAGCCCCACTGCACATGCGTGTGCACTGCCCGCTTGACAGCTGATTGTCGGGTATCTGGTGCGCATGTGTGGGGAGTATGGGAGGCACACGCATGCACAGAGATGCACAGGGCATGGGGGGTCTCACATGTGCAAAGACTCATGATGCATGGGGGGATCATGCACGCATATGCAGGGGGCGTGGGGGCCCCCACATGCATTGCCTTCTGAGTGCTGGCACGGGAGCCCAAAAAGGTTAGCCACCACAACTATAAGCGGTTTACAGAATCAGCATATTGCTGTCCAAAATCTGGGTCCTCATTTTACCCACCTCGGAAGGATGGAAGGCTGAGTCAACCTTGAGCCTGGTGAGATTCGAACTGACAAACTGCAGGCAATTGGCAGTCAGCAGAAGTACTTGCTATGTGAATGTGCATACCTTTTGTATTTTGTTCACAAAACTCTACACAGGCATCAATATCAGTGCTCACACAATTCACACAAGATATCACTATGTGAATTTTAAGGATAGGACTCAAGATAGAAGGCAAGCAGAGAAATACAGTAGGGATACATAGCCACCATATAAAAATAATGCTTCTGCATTAGAAAAGCCAATTATGGGATACATGCCAAGCCTGTGCTACAACTATAACAAAAGTTATTAAAATTCATGTACGATAAAATTTTCAATTGCTGTATTAGGAACAACAATTAAAGACACTGGTTTAGAATGAATATATTCTGGACATTCAGGAATAAATATAAAAGCATGTAGTGAAACATACACAAAAGGTTAGTACATGTACACAGTGTTGGACCTTGCTTCCACAAAATATCCCAGCTCCAGAGATAGGCAGAATCATGATAGAATGAAGATCTTACAGTTCAGTAAATGAACATATGATACGAATATTTTTATATACTGTGAAAATATTTTTTCATCTCACAGTATGTGTGTAAATTGACTGAACTACTAGAACTGCTGACTCCTTGATTCTTTGGTCCTATGTATGATTTAGAAAATATTAAAAGTATTTACTATTTGCCACTGTTACTGAAAATCAAAATAACTCCTGAATAATTAAATGTTTGATTATATATTTATGCTATTTTTCTAGTGGAAAACCTGTGTTTGTTCATTTCATTTTCTTCCCTCTTAGTCTTGTTTGAAGAATTAACTTTAAAATAGTCCAGGCTTCATTTGGGTTTTGCTTGCTTTTAGCTACTGTTCAAAACTTTTTCTTGAAATTCCCATAGGTGGAAATTCAATTTTAATAATACTATCAAAACTCTGCGATAAAAACAGGCTGTTCATTCATTAACCTTCCATTCATGAATTTCAGTCCATCTCCCAGGCAAGGATGTAGCAGCATTTTTATAAAAGACAGAAATCTAAAAGGATCAGGGCATGACAAATTACACAGTGCAAATATGCCCAAGCCTGATAAGAGTTCCTTCACTGTGAATAAACATAATCCAGCAAGTAAGAAATTCAGATTCCCATTAACTTCCTTTGATTAAAGAACAACTCTGGCTTCTGCATCTTTCTCTACTCTCCAGAAAAGAAATAATGCAATTTAATAAATACATACCCCTCCTCGTCCCGCCCCTGGAACAGTTGACCAGAAGAAACCTCTCCAATCGGGATCTTCAAATATATACGGTAGGATACGGGTCAAGAGGCGGCTGCAATTCAGGACAATCTGCTTTTCTTTCTCAGAGTGACAGCCACTCTCAGCTCCCTGCACTAGTTTTTCCACAGCCTGGAGTGAATTGGAATAAAGCAAAGGACATGAACTATTGGTATGCAGGTAACAATTTTAACCCAATACCTCAGGATTCTGAATTACCGACTAAAGACTTAATACCATGATGAATAGGCAACCGTTTTATATTGTTGCTAATGCCTTTTGGACATACTCTGGAAATCTATCATAAAAAGACAATCCCTCAGAATGTGACAACTTGATTCATGTGAGATTGCATATATGTTTCGTATAATGCTTGAATGTGTGTGAGAGATAGAATTCTAAGATTTAAGCTATGATATCAAAATCTCATTTCCTAGCCTGTTCTAGGAAAATTACTCTGAAGATTCTTTAAGGAGTTGAATCTCTATAACAAGCTCTTACAACTTTGTAGATGAAACACATTGGTCCACATATAAGTTAAATATGGAAGAAAGAAGCAAAGTGGAGCTTTTAGAAATTGGAGATAATCTTGTCAGCATAGATATCTGTTTAGTGATATGCGACGGAGATGCTTTTAATGTCAGTGCTTTTCAGAAAGAAGGATTCTGAGTACAATATCTTTCCTCCACAATTATTCAAAAGTAATTTGTTCTCCAAGAAATACTGCTTCTGTAGAATGCAAAATGTTTGTAGGAATATAATTCCGCAGGTAGGTACAAAAACTCTAAATTTCCACCCAGGCATATAAAGTTAGTCCAATCAATTGATTCCCCACTTCAATCTATGGTAAATATGAAAGAAAATACACTTTCCTGTAACATGCACTTTGTACACATTGTTTGGAAACCGTACTACCATGTTTGGTAGCTGAATATTGAAATATTATTGAAGCTAGTTACCTTTGAGAAATGCAAAAAATATGAAATAAAAATCTGAAGAAACTGAAGGCATATGCGAAGAAAAAAAATACGGTTAAATCTAATTTACATTAACAATGATTAATTTTTTAATTCCCATTTTTTTTCTTAGGAAATACATATTAGGCAATCTGGATTAAATTAACTAAACGCTTAGGCCACCCAATCTGGATTTGAAAGACGGTGCAAGAAAACGGAGATTAGCATTTTTCATTGTACTATTTTTCCACTGAAGATATACCCTCCTCCTTCTCCCAAATAAAAATAACAAGCTTCAGCAATGAAAAGGTTGGGAATGAGTTTCTACTGGAAAATAGCAATGGGGGACAAGAACTTAACAACTACTGTCCTTCATTGTGGTCCCAGTTGAAATCAGGAGTGCTATATGGCTTCTGTGCATTTCTGAATAGGAAAGGAAAAATTCTAAGCATAGGATTTAGACATAAAATTGAAATTTAATTTGGGTAAAAGCGTACCAGGAATTTAATCTTGGCTGAATTCGTTTTTGCTAAATAAACCATACTGAATTAAGCAAGCAATTCTTATATCTCAGGTAAGGGGTAGGCAATTAATTTTTCCAAGGGACCAAATGTGAAACTGGGATTGTTGTGGAGGGCCGAACCAATAGGACCACTGCCCTGATCCCTGCTGTCGCCAGCACTGTGGGCTAGACAGGGATACCCACAGACCATAGAAGGCCTAGGGTTGCAATGGCTGAATTTCAACAGGAAAAAAAAATGCTCGATCTTACCTTGTAACACAAAGTAGCCAAATTTGAAGGAGATTCTTCCCTCACAGCTCTGATTTCTGCAGCTGGAACTAGAGCAAAGACATCTTGGACTGAAGTAGCCGTATCTGCCCAGAACTGGTCCCAGAAAGCATCGTCTGTGGCCTCTACAGGCTGAAAAATAAATAAAAAGCAATTTAGGAATACAAAAGCTATTTTGGTATTCATTTATTATCAATATTCATACTGCTTAATATTTGATTTGATAAGTATGTCAAGATACCTCAAGATAACTTCTGCAAATCTCTACTAAAATATAAGGCTGAAAAATATTATATACTATGCTGTAGCACGAAAGCAATCCAACATTCCAGACAGAATAAACATGAATGCATCTTTAATACAATAAGCTACAATTGACCAGGAAAAAGTGGAAAAAAATAATGCAAGGGTGTTAGTAAAAACTAAAAACAAGACAAGGTTAAAAATATCAGCTGTAATTTTTTTAAAGAATAGATTTTCTATTAAAATGGCCCCTTGGGAAAATTATTGATACACAACTTTATATGCATAGTTAGAGCAATATACAATTTTCTGCAAATTCACACTCAACTATGACTCAGGGACCATAAAATACTTTCAATTACTTTACAATTATACAAAATGTTGTCATTCTTTATCATAAAACTATGTAGAAGACATTTTGTTACATTGAACAGATCTAGCACTCTAGTCATTATGGTTTAATGGAATGCATCCAATAATCCAAAATATGAAACATATATTCTTCAGTTGATCTCTTTTCCCAGCATGACATAATAAACACGCAACAGCTCTTGACTACCTGCAGTTATTTGAAACAAGCATGTCTTTGAATTGTATTTAGGGAAGATAAGTGAGAAGGAAACATATGTTTGTTTAATTTCCTGGCTTACATTTTTCTGAAGATACATTGCTATAAAGATGGAAGGTTGTTTAAAAGTAAGGCAAAACTGGTTTAAGAGGTGGCTATGAAACTACCTTATCAAATAGGCAATATGTCATTAAAATAGAAATGGCAAAAGTAAAAGGAGGTAAGCAAAGTATAAACTAGTTGAGCAGGTTTTGTGGCTCTACCAAGTCTGGACCTGGCCAAGAGGATAATTTTACATACTGAAAAGAAACGAATCCTCCTGATTTTAAGGAGTGGATTCAAGATTTTTGATAAGTATTTAATACTAAAAATGGGAAGATGAAGCAATACATGATGTAGATTTTATTGAAGGACTCAATCCCATATTGATACTAAATAGCAATTAGATTTATATAACTCTTCATAGTGCTTTATAGCGTGCTCTAAGCAGTTTACAGAGTCAGCATATTGCCCCCAACCAGTGATGGGATTCAAATAATTTAACAACCGGTTCTCTGCCCTAATGATTTCTTCCAACAACCAGTTGACCAAACTGCTCCAAAAGTTAACAACCGGTTCTCCAGAAGTGGTGCAAACAGGCTAAATCCCACCACTGCCCCCAACAATCTGGGTCCTCATTTTACCAAACTTGGAAGGATGGAAGACTGAGTCAACCTTATGCGGGTTAGGATCGAACTCTTGGCAATGGGCAGAATTAGCCTGCAATACTTGAATTCTAACCAGTTGTTTCACTTTTCAATTACTTTTAACCTATTTTAATTACTGTAATATATGAGGGTTTTTTCCCCTTATATAAGCCCTACTATTAATTTTTTCAGTTGGTGTTGTAGTTGCTTGCATTTCATGCCTCCTCTTGCTTGCATTTAATGTCTCCTCTTCAAAAGTTTAAAAATAGAAAAGCAGGCTTGTGCTGCAATGGCTTTGTTTTTCTGCATATTTCCAGTCATTATGCCAAGGACTGACTGCTCTGCCACCATCCTCAAACTATAAAATAAGTCCCTTTAAATTCCTTACTGGTAGACACTTAGTCACAGGTGATTGCTTTAATACAGGAAGTACTTGCACATTTAGCCAATGGATAACACAACAAATCTGCATTCAGTACTTCTCATGAAAAAGGAGAGGAAGGGTGAGACATGTGAGATAAGTTAAAAACAAAAACACACTTATAAATGGATCAAATATTTGTATAGAACATCTGTGAAAGCTACAGTATATGATGGTGCAGGAGAACAGAATGGAATCGAATTCCACAGAATTCAAATTAGTGGAAATAGCTCTCAGTTTGGCCAAAATAACCACTGTACAGTAAGTATTATTACTATAATTGGAGAAAACTATGTTGCTTAAATATATCCATTTCTTGACATACGTATTAGCTAACATGTTTTCAAATGATTGTGTTCAGTACAACCTTGAACCAAATTGCAAATGATAACTTAGTAAGGACAATCTCAAATCATTTTTGAGATTGCAATGATTGCAATGAACTGTAAATAACAAAATCATAAACTTTAGGTTTATCCAACTTTATTTTCCAAATCCTGATGCAGAGAAATGGCTGATTAGTTTTTTGATCAAATTCAATTGGAAATCAACAAGATATGCTATTAGAAGGCCAAAATCTAAAAGAGTAAGAAAGAAAATGTAGTTGGATTATATGGCCTAGAAAACAGAAATGAAGCAGGAGAACAATTCATTAGTTTCTGCCAATACAATTTCTTCATTGCTAACACAAACTTCAGATAACCAGATTGACACCTACTTACATCAACTATATTATTGGCATGAAGTGATGGAATAGCTCAGTTATAACAGCAAAAATATGGCTGGGGCCTGATTATACAATGGATTATAAACTGATTTTGTGCAACTTCCAAGTTAAGCTAAACTGGAAGAACAGAAACAACAAATTTCCACCGAGAATATCAGAAATAGTTTTGAAGTCCTGGACCACATTGATAAGGAACTAGAGGAACTACAGCGCAGAATTTAATAAGTAGTTGTTGAAGGATGAATATGAAACTAGACAACCAAAGATCAAGAAACAGAAGAAACCAAACTGGATGTTAGAACAGATAGCGGAAATTGAACAGGAGGAATAGAAAAGAATTAAATTTTTAGATAAGAACTTTTTAAAAAGCAGAAAGCTATTAGAAGAGATAAGAAGTACAATAACATCTGTCAAGACAACAAAAATAGAAACAGACATGGAAAAATAAGCATATCTTCCAAAAGTTCTCCAAATTCAAGAGATTCCAATCAGAAATTGGTACAGTAAGCTAAAACACCCCAAGGATCAGATATTAATTCATTCAAAGACACTACAGAAGTCAACACTCATTAAACCTTAGAAGATTATACCAAAAGTTGACTGAAATCATTATGAAGAACTTTTAATATTATACTTTACATAGAAAACAACACCATAGTCTAGGAACTCTCAAGGAGACAATCAATCAAGCAGATAAACAATCAAACAGAAAATTATATCCTAATCAAGGAATTGCCAAGGAGAAAACCACATTGCTACCAATACTGGTAGGGCAAAGTACTGAATATAAATCTGTGGGAACAAATGCCACTTTCACTAGCACTAGTGGAAAGATATTCAGATAGTCCCGTAACTGCAAATATCAAAAACATGCAGAAAAGTTCTTGTGATGTTCTATGGAAATGAAAACTGGACGTTGATTAGGCAGGTTGGAAAAGATGCTTTTGAACTCTGGCTTGGAGAAGACCTCTAAGAATACCACTGGTAATCAAAGAAACAAAAAAAAGAAGAATCTTAGAACAAACCAATCCAGAGTGCTCAGAGGCACAAAAATCAAGTTCAAATTACCATATCTGGAATAATTAAGTAAAAACCACATCCAGAATGCTGGGAAAGATAGATGGAAAAAGATGGCAGAAGCAAGCTGAATGGACTCGATTACAGTGCCAGTGAATGCACCGTTGAAAGGTCTGAAGGGTTAGGACAAATCATCCAGAAGTATATGTTTCTGGTTGCTAGGATTCAATGCCAACCTAATGGCAGATAATCTCTCACCAAAGCCAGCTGAGCCAGGAACATATCTTTAAATTATTTGGAACAAAATACACAGCTACAGCTGTTGGATCTAAAGTCACCATTCAATGAAACTAGGGAAGATATAGGAAACATACTTTATATATCTGTGAACACTGAAAATGAAGAAATGATTTGGATTCCAATTAAGATTCATATTAATTCTAGTGTCTCATTAAAGCAGACATGTTTTTTAGGCCTACCTGTGATTCCGAAAAAAAGGTCAATCTGCTTTCATGAATAGCAGACAGATGTATTCAAGTGAGGTAAAATAGTTCTTCAGAAATATTTTCAAAAAAATTAATAATGTATAGCATAATCCTATACGGATCTACTCAGAGCCTAATGAAGTTATTTCTAGTTGAACAGATAGCAGTGACTTTTAGTGAAGAAAGGGATAAAGTAAATAGGGTTACATGAAATTAAATACAGTAATCAAAGATGGTTTTGGAAAATATCAAGGATTCTGTTTTTCAGATATTCTTAGGTAACTTTCACCTTGTTTACTCTGAGAATGTGGACAGAAACCCTGGAAAATCAATAATCAACCCACTGTGTACCTGATCTTTCTCTGGCCTCAAGAAAAAAACCATTGTAGTTGAGTCTCCACATAAGGTAAAATAACTGCTCCAATGAAACTGAAGTAGACAATTGAGATCATTAAAATTGTTTGGATCCTCTGAGTTGAATAACTGCAGTCTTGTTAAATGTGATATATGAGCAGGTATGATAGTGCAGCTTTAGGCTTTAAGAGGTCTAATAGCATTAGACATCTTCTGGATGACAAATGAGACACAGACTGAGAACCACAACTCTTTTGTTCTCTGGCCCCTTCAACAAACATAGTGTCAGCTACAGTATCAGGAGCTCTCAACATGGAGATGGTAAATATTTTTCATTTCTATCTGACAAAAATCATGTTGAACTCTGAACATAATTCAGGCAAAACAAAAGTGCTTCCAATAATGGGATCATCTGAGTTTGGATTTGCTGCATTGTCTGGTTTGATATCTTATAATAATTTCCTAAAAGAGCAGGTCTAGAGTGAGAGGTATTCTGTCAAATGAATAATTAGTAGCAACAAGAATGTTTATTCTCTAGATTTAGCTTTTCCACATTGCTTTTCCTGATGAAGTCGGATTCTTGCCCCAGTTATTAATGATCTAATCACTTCTGGATTGTTCTGCTATAATAGACTCTGCAACAACTGCAACACCTTGCAACAACTGCAATCAATGCATAATGCTGCAACCAAAGTACCGGTACTAATTCACGTCAGACATCCAGAATATGCGATAGCTATCTTGCTTGACCTGCACAGGCTGCCAGTTGGCTTGTGAACTCAATTTAACATTCTGGTTTAACCTCTAATGTTCTTTTAAAGGTTTGGGTTAGGAGTAATTTATTTGTCTACTATTGCTTTTATATCTTGCTGCAATCATATGCAGACTCTTTGTGGCTCACAATATAGGAGTGGGGAACAAAAATTAAAACTCAAAAATGTACATCACAAATAGCATCCCAAAGCTAGAGACAGCTAGAGTTGAAAACAAATGAAATACTCATAAAAGGCTATTCCATCCAGAGGACAAGGAAGAGAGTATCTTCAGTGTCCTTGAACATACAAAAATGAGGATAACCAGCTACTTCTCCCAGCATAATCAGAGGGGTTGGACTTTTTCATCCTGAAGGTAACTTGGATCCAAGCCATGAAGGCTTTATGAAAGGAATTTTTTTTAAAAAAATTCATTTGAAAGCTGATAGAAAGCCAGTGTAAGGCTGCAAAATAGGAGTGATATGGACCCACCAGCAGGAATCTAGGAGCACCTAGGCTCATGTGTATCATTGTGTATACAATGTACACATTGTGTATCAATTGAAGAACTTCCAGGTAGTTTTTAAAGGCAGCGTGTTGCAATAATCTATATACATGGCAATGACATGGGCTCTTATGAACTATCCTCTTCCCTATATTCATTTCATTTCACTGGAAGCCAATATTTGAATCTTATCCCAGCGAGTAACACCTCAAATTAGAATTTGTTGTACGCATTTGATTCATGGAATGCCTTCAGACATATCTTCAATTTTGTTTTTCAAAACTGATAAACAGGGGTACTCAGGTAAGACGTTGCCTAACATTCATCTCTGTATAGTGGTTTATATCTTTATGATCTTGTTTTCTCAGAAATATTTTATTACCCATGTAATATTAATCTCTCATGGCTGCTTCAAAAAAACCAATCCTAACCAACTAACTTGGAGATTATTTTTGCAGTATATTTTATATTCTCCTTTCACTGTCATCTAAAGAATGGCAAAATACATACTTTTAAATAATTAAGAAGTTAGTTGTAAGAAATAGGCTTAACTCAGCAATTATTGATATTAAGAACTAAAAAAACTGCTGTTTCTAAATGCAATTCTTACAAACAAGACCCATTAGCAAGTGATTCGGGAATGCCATCCACTGTGAATATACTGTATTGTCTGAATGAGCACTTGCAGGTATGCTAACTGCCTTGTTTATAAATGTAAAATAAATTTTAAAAATGCCAATGTGGATTTCAGTTGCTTTAATACTTTCCAGAAAAAACAAACTACTAAGTGAAATCTATATGAGAACAGGATACATCTGTGATAAGAAGAGAAAAGGGACCTTCCTTTTTAAACAGGAAAGCAGGCTCTCCCAGTGTTCAGATAATGGAAAATTAAAAATAGGACAATGAAGATGCTTTAGTTTGGATGTTGAAGTTCTGAGTTCAAATCCTTGCCAAGACAATTCAGCTCAATACATACTATTTTTCACAAATTGTCAGAAGTTATAATGTAGTTTGATTTGATTTGTTTTGGTTTAGCACACAATCTGCAAAACCAGCCAATTATTAGGCAACAAATAATTGTTAAGCTATACTTAATCTTAAGTAATAGCATTATTTTGTGGCCTTTTCATATGCAATTACAGGCTTCAGAACAATTTAGGGGTCTTTTAAAATAATGCTTTTCTAATTAATTAGTTTTATTATGACAAAAACAATAGTTCAGCAGAAAAAAAATAGCTAAGTATTCATACATTGTGTCAAACAAAAGAGCAAGTGTTACGGACTTACAAATTCAATAATGTTCACAAGACTAGAAAGCAAGTTTAGGTTTGCAGTTGGATATTTTCAAAATAATTGTTTATTTTAATAGGTGAGGTTATACAAAAGGCAAATAGGGTGTGTACGTATGTACACAGACTATTATATCCAGTGGCTTGCATCTGTCAGCCAGCGTGATAGCAGGAAAGCATGATTTGATTTTTGTTTTGGCCAAATAGTCAAGAACAACAATGTCAAATTTATTATTTTTAATTAATTGTATATCCAGCTTTCACAAAATATTCCTAATTAGGAAACTAAATAATAACATGCTGATTAAATACAGAATTATAATTAAACTAGAAATAATTAAATATTATATCATCACTAAATACCAGAAAGATCTAAAGCTCCACATCATAGAGTAGATTACATCTGGAAACTGACGCAAAAATTCTTTAAGAGAAGACTCCCAAGAAATATTCCTCCAAGACTGAACGTGCCACCAAAGTCACTGCTGAATTTTATGGAATAAAATTACGTGGAATATTACAGAGGGTAATAACCAATCTAATGGACAGAAAAAAACCAAAATGTATAGGCAAATCTATTTCTAAGTCAAGTCCTGTTCAGAAGCAAAAAATGAGATCTACTGATCTTCTTTAATAGAATTAATTAGCTTAATAAGCTACCTGTTCCTAGCTGGATCTGAACCTTGGATTTTATTTGTATTTGGTTCCTGTTGACTGGGGAAAGTTTTAAGCTAAATCATAAAGCTGTATTTTAATATATCAGCTCACTTGCACTGATACTCTATGAAGGAAATGCCCTTTTTTACAATTAGATTCAGACAATGTAGCCTGGTTCTGTGTCAATGAAATGTAAACAATTGACTGAAGTGATGCTAAGCCTTCTCTCTCTCTCTCTCTCTCTCTCTCTCTTTCTATATATATTTTACAATTTGGAGGTACATAATACAAAATATATATTAGGAGGTATAAAAAACAAACACAAAATCTTTCTCTCCTTATTTTATTTATATTCCATCTCTCATTCAGGAGCTCAAAGTGGCACATATTTTACACTCCCTATTTTTTTCTCATAATAATCCTCTGAGGTAGATTGGATTAAGACAATAGGATTCTGCCAAAGAACTCAAATTAACTTCCATGGCTGAGGGTGGACTAGAACCTGAATCTCTTCATTCCGAGACTAATGTTTTTAGTATTCCACACATTGGGTCTAAGGTTACATTATTAACGTCTACTTTTCTGTTATCTTGCCTCTCCACTCTTTGTTCAAACTCTAAGATATTTAACAAATACATAACAGAAACAAAGAATTATGAGGGCTTCGGGATTCTTTACTGGATTTTATTTAGGCAGTGATGGGATTCAAATTTTTTTACTACCGGTTCTGTGGGCGTGGCTTGGTGGGCGTGGCTTGGTGGGTGTGGTAGGGGAAGGATACTGTAATATCTCCATTCCCGCCCCACTCCTGGGGGAAGGTTACTGAAAAATCCCCATTCCCTCCCCATCCCACTAACCCAGCGGTAGGGAACCTTGGCTCTTTTATCACTGATGGACTTCAACTCCCAGAATTCCTGAATGAGCCATAAAAGTTTCCCCATCCCTGGCCTAGTGGTTTTTCAGTTGTGAGGGAAATCAATTTTTGACTTGAATGGGACTGTTTAATATACAAATGTAGGACATATAAAGAATATTGATCATTCAAGTCAAAAATTAGGACATTTGTATATTGAACAATCCCATTCAAATCAAAAACTGATTTCCCTCACAACTGAAAAACCAGTAGGCCAGGGATGGGGAACTTTTTATAGCTCATTCAGGAATTCTGGGAGTTGAAGTCCATAAGTGATAAAAGAGCCAAGATTCTCTACCACTGCACTAACCAGCTTTCCAGCTTCTTTCTTCTGTGCAGGCCAACCAAAGAAGACCCAGCCAATCAACTAGGTCTCGGGAGGTGGAGAATAGATGGGGGCGGGGCCAGGCAGAGATGGCATTTCCCAGTTCTCCGAACAACTCAAAATTTCCGCTACCGGTTCTCCAGAACTGGTCAGAACCTGCTGAATGCCACCTCTGGTTAGGTATGAACATATATTACACTGTTTATGTTTTCTCTAATATTGCAAGTTCTGCCTATGAATCTATTTAACTATGTATATTTATTCATTTTTCATTATATAGGTAATCCTCAACTTGTAACCATTTGTTTAGCAACTGTTCGGAGTTACAACAGCACTGAAAAAATGATTTACAACCACTTCTTCCACTTACAACTCTATGTTTCCATGATGAAAATTTGGGTGTTCGGCAACCTGCATATATTTATGATGGCTGCAACCTTCTGGGCAAAGATGGTATTCATCCAGTTCTGACAAGTTCTGGAGAACCGGTAACAGAAATTTTGAGTAGTTTGGAGAACCGGTAAATACCACATCTGGTTGGCCCCATCCCCATCTATTTGCTGCCTCCTGAGCCCCAGTTGGTTTTTGTTGCACAGGAAAATGGAGCTGAAAAGCAGGTTAGTGGGGTGGGGAGGGAATGGGGATTTTACAGTATCCTTTCCCTGCCACACCCACTAAGCCGCACCGTACCCACCAAGCCATGCCCACAGAACCAGTAGTAAAAAAATTGAATACCACCCCTGCTGTCCTGGGGTCATGGGATCACCATCTTTGACTTTCCCAGTGGCTTCCAACAAGCAAAGTCAAGGAGGAAAGCCACATTTGCTTAATGACAGCTTGATTCACTCAACTATGTGATTGATTCACTTAATAACAGTAGCAAAAAAGGTAGTAAAATGGTCCATAACTCAATTAAGCCTTGCTTAGCAACAGAAATTCTGATCCAGTTGTGTCATAAGTGGAGGATTACTTATAAAGCTACTACAAAGTCCTTTCAACAGAAAAGTATTCAATGTATTCAGCTACAAGTAAATATTTCCCAAGTATAATCTCATTGAGGAAAATAGATTTAACAGCACTATGGAAAATGCTTTCATTTCCCTCACGTATTGCCCAAGGTAAACTCACATTTGAAAATACATGGACCTATGTAAAAGTCAAGGCAGATATTAAATGCTTCTGGAAAACACAACCTGTTCTATGAGATTGCAAGCATTACTTATCGCTTTTGCAACTGTTCTTAAACATAGTGAAACTTGATCTTAGAAAAAAATTAGGGAAGAAGTGACCTGGCATCAGGTGCACAGGAGAAAGCATTTTTTTTTTTGCTGATCAACCATATTTCCTTAAGGAAAGAATATTATTTGCTGCGATTGTGTTTTGTTCATTGGTAAAATACTATTTAAATACCGCCCATAAATTTAAGACAGAATTACTCCAGTGCAGAGGAATTAAAATTGATGTTTTGAAATTAATAACACAGTCTCTCTGCATTACTTCACTATAACTGCCTCTCAGAATGGTTAACTAAATTTAAGCATTTGTAAACTGTAGAGAATTACTTGTATTTTGAACCAAGAGTACCACAAGGTAGTTTTATATGTTCCAGATTCACATTTTAAACTTTTTAGACACAGAACTAGATGGGGTTTTTTTTAAGTGACCAGTTCTCATTCCTCAAATACAAAGTAAAAACCTTTAATAAGCAACCAGTACTTTAGACTTTCCAATCTGCTTCTATAGTGCGTGGGATGCTTCTGATGTTGTAACAGCTGTTGTACTTGCCAGGACTGTTCTCATTGATTCTGCTAGGCTTTACCTGTAGGCTACTAGTTATTACTTGATAATTTTTCTCCTTGATAATACCTCTGTGCACCTGACATCAGCTTGAGGCCCTAAGCAATTTTTATTCTCCAAGCTTCCAGGGAAAAAATGGAAATTATTAGATTAGGTTAAGAATAAATAATGGAGCTCAAGGCAATTTACAATGGGAATATCATTAATCTACACTATGGAATAGATTAGGTTGAGAGATAACAACTGGCTTAAAATCAACCAGTAAGTTTCTCTGGCTGAGGTGACTTGAACCTGGATTTTCCCAATTCTACAATATTTTCACTACTTTTCCAGTCTCTGAAAGATCCAACATAGCTTAACAAAATATAGATAAAATAGATGTCATTAACACAGTTCCATGATTCAGAGAGATGCAAAGACTTCAGTTTCAATTCTACCCATATTGCCATTGTTATTTTGGTGAACACTGTGGCTTTCTATCAATTGCACAGCATTACTACCGATTTTCACACTGTTTTCCTTGCATCTTATTCTAACCGGTTCTCCAGCTATAATCAGATGGATACTGTTCTTAGGCCTAAATCCTGAAAGCTCTTAATGAAAGCCAGCTTGCTTAAGGTCTGAACTTCAGGAGAGCCATAACGCATGGAGGGCTCCACCGATTTGTGGGGGTGCCACGTGAGGTAGCAGGTAGCAAACTGGAAGTCTATGGAGTGGAAATGTTGCAGGGTTGGCAACCCAGCACTGGTTGTGGATGCCCGTGTCCGTCAAGGCTTAACCATCATCTCTCATGAACCAAAGAAACAGGGTTTCTGAACCATCGCCAGCTATTCTCCAATGCATCCCCGAACCCAATAAGCCCCAGAGCGGCGGGGAAAGAGATCCTGTTGCCACCCCAGCGGAAAGTGTCCCCGCCGACGACACCCGGCGGCTCCCTTTTGAGAAGATGTCCTGGGCGACCAGCCCTCCGCCAAAGCCCCCCTCGAAGGCCTCCCCACTCCCGTCGCCACCTGCCCCGGGTGCCTCTGCTGTAAAGCAGACCTGGGCCGGGTTGCTTTTGCAAGCCGCTCACCTGGGTCTTAGTGGTGAGCTGGATCACCGCCTTCCTGAAGTTGAGCTTGGAGTCGGCGTTACCCATCCTCCCACACCAAGATCCGGGTCCGCTTTTCGTCCCTGCTCCTTCCTTGCTCTCTCCTTCGCTCGCTCGCCAGCGGTCGCACACTGCGGCGGTAGCCTTGCTCTCCTTTTCCTCCTCTGCCGCCGCCCGTCCCGCTTAATCTCCCTCGTCCTCGCCCCCTCTGCCGGACGCGTTGGGCTCCATCAGCGCTGCTCAGTCCACCTGCTCCCTGTAGGCTAGCAGGTCTCCTCCCGCTTGTCAAAGGCAGCTGAGGCTATTCCCGGCGCTGATCCCGCCTTTCCTGATCGTCATAGGCGCGGCTCCGCCTCGCTTTCGCTCAGTTACACGACAGCCGTCTCCTTCCCCCGCCACGGCTCCAGGGAGCCACCGGCTGGTTACTCCCTGCTGGCTGGTCGGTGGGTCCAGTGCTGTTTCTCCTCCACTCACCTCAACGCCGGATGAGCATCCCACAGCCTGAATCCGGCCCCCACCCGTCTCTGATTCGGCCTGTCGCTTTTCCCTTAGCTGCCTGCCTCTCCGTGGCTCGTTAGTCGGAAATCCGTGTTTAGAAGCGAGTCAGCTCAGGTCGGCAGGAAGGGAAATGCAGTTCTACAAAATTTCTTCATTTTTCTTGGCTGCTTGCCCTTGAAATAGACCCTTAAATATTTCCTCCTTTTAAATACACTTGCTTTGTACTTTTAATCATGCTTATTCATTGAGGTTTCTTTTATGTATACTGAGAGTATTTGCACCAAGACAAATTCCTTGTGTGACCAACCACACTTGGCCAATAAAGAATTCTATTCTATTCATATCCCATCTCTTGCCCTTCTCTCCTCCCATTCTTCCAACCACTACCACCCTGCGAGGTAGGTAGAACTGGGCTGAGAGAAGGTTGTCTACCCACAAAGTGATGCTGGGTGTGGTTTTGAAGCTAGGTCTGCAGGACCAGTGCAAACCCTCTTTTATCTTTTTTTTTTAAATGATGCTACCTTTTTATTCACACTAACTCCATAAAGTTTATCCAGAATGGGTCTATAATAAGACCTCAGTAATTTACAGGAGAGTCTCACACACAAACAAGCATTTTTTTTGTATTTGACAATAACAATATGGCAATAAAATAACTCAGTTTCCCTGCCTTAATTATGCTCAAAATTTGCCAAGCGAGACAGCTTCCCCACTGTACCTCAGAGGAAGCTAAGTCTGTAAAATGATCCCTCGCTTCCTTTCATTAGCCTCTCCTTGACATTATTTATTTATTGCTTCATGCCTTCTCCCTCCCTCCCAGCAGCACAATATTCGATGAGGACACTTTAAAACCTTATTTGTCTTTATAATTCTCTCTCCATGTGCTTATGCATAATCTGGATTGTTAACATGAAGTAAGTTTTTCTCCTTTTAAATATTTAAATACTAATTATTAAAGGTCATAACTTTAACTGTAAACATAGGTATATTAGCCACTTGTTTGCAGTTCTAATTTCCTTAACAGAAGGAAGTACTATAAATGGAACTTTCTTGTATGTGTGTTTAGGGTCCCACTGCAGAATATAAAATTAAAAATGGTAATTTATAACTTGCCTCTTCTCAACAAAAGTACTCAAAGTGGCTAATAATAATATGCAAATAAATTAACAATGTTATTAAATATTAAAACTCATCAATTAAAAATCTCATCTAATAAAATCTCATTAACCAGAAATGAATAGCAGCCCTTCTCAGGTTAAAATTTATATTAACAATAAGTTAGCCAAGTAAGACACTGAAATCTTGAATAAAAATTATAACAAGAAAGACTAAGCCTTGGCTTCCTTGACGGTGACTTTAGCTTTCTTAGTTTTTGGCTTGTGTAATGAGGAAAAAACTACCTTTTTATGAAAATGGGCCAATGTGCACTTGGATCTTAGCTATTGAGTTACTAGCCAGTTTATCAGTATGAAAATTCTTTTTTACATTGGCACTGACCATATGTACTCTATCCCTGCCAGACAACTATAAGTACCCAATAAAATTTACTGCCTTCCTTGAACTTATACAGCTAAAATCAGATGATTTCCTACCAACTAAGTCCATTAGGATTTATAGTTAGTCCTAGGGACTGTTGAAACTACAAACTATGGATTTTGGCCATTATATGTATTTGGGGGGGTGTACAATAAATAGTTTTGAGGATTCAGTCAAGTAACAGTATCAACTCATAAAATATTTCTCTGGTCTTTTTAGAGTTGTCAACAGAAAGGTGTGGGGGAACAGTATAGTGGCTTACAAAACCGAAACTGCATTCCATAAATGTTTTCAAAGATAGTAACTAGGTGACCAAAGTTTCTGCCTCTCAAAATTCTAACTGGAGAGCATGATTGATGACTCTTGGCTATGGAGAATATGAATTACAATATACCCAGGGGGTGGGAGGAAAACCAAGGTCAAGGGTGACAATGAATTATGTGTCTCAGAGTCGCTAGACCCAGGCAGTGCCGGAATATTAACTCCCAATAAATCCTTTTTAAGTTTTGGAAGTTTGGCTCAGGACTCATGATTTAAATGGGGGTAACTGCCAGAATACTGACAAGCAGACTATTAACATGAAATTTGTTGCCTTTGTCAAGATAAAAAAAATGTGGGAATTTCAGCAATTAGCTTGGGATGAAAACTAACCAATTCAGAAAAACACTCTCCAATAAAATCAGAGATGAGCTAACTATACACAAGACACAATGATGCATTAATTCAAATCTACTTGAACACAAAGGTGATTATTTTGTCTCTTGATGGCTTTGTTGGATTGTATGGATAGGCATCACTAACCACTGTCATATTTTTCCTGCTTCCAGCTTCCAGGCAAGGTTTAAAACTTTAAATGATCAGAAACTTCAGAAATACCTTCACTACTCCCCACAAAAAAGACATTAAAAACCAAATGGATATAATTAAACATAAAATGGGACTAATGGAAAAAAGAGGAACTAGCACAAAAAAATAAAAATGCTAAACAGAATTACTTTGAAGACACAAACAAACCAGGCAGAATTAAACAGAATTACTTTGAAGACACAAACAAACCAGGCAGATGGCTAGCTTATAGAGTGAGAAAGGAAAGAGAATCAAGAAGGATTAGTCAATTAATAAATAAAGAAGGACATGTTTGCTATGGAAATGAGAAGAAAAAAATTATACAAGATTACTATGGAAAATTGCATTTTCAAGAGAATATTCAAGAAGAAAAAGTTAAGCAATACCTACAGGAAGCGAATTTACCTCAGATACCTAAAAATATTAAAACAATGTTAGAAGGGAATATAACGATAATGGAATTAACAGAAGCCTTAAAAAAACAGAATGTTGGGAAAGCACCAGGTCCAGACGGTTTGCCAGCAGAATTTTATATGATTTTTCAGGAAATATTGAATATTTACCTTTTAGAAGTTATGAATGAAGTTATGCTAAAGAAAAGAATACCCAAAACATGGTCAGAACATATATTACACTTATACCGAAGGAGGATACAGACCTGTAACAAGTTAAAAATTATAGACCTATATTCCTATTAAACTCTAAAACTACTATAAAATATTTGCTTCAATCTTGGCAGAAAGACTAAAAAGATACTTAAATAATTTTATCCATATTGACCAAAATGGATTTCTGCCAAAGAGACAAATCAAAGAAAACATGAGAATTATTTTGGATACTTTGGAATACTATGAAGCACATCCTGAGAAGCAAATGGCCTTGATGTTTTTAGATGCACCAAAAGTCTTTGACAATGTGAGTTGGCGATTCATTTTACTTCAATTGATACAAATGGGCTTTGGTAAAAAAATTATTCAAGCCATTCAAACAATATACCATGAACAAACTGCAAAGGTTATGGTAAATGGAGAATTAATAGAATCTATAGATATAAGAAAAGGGACAAGGCAAGGTTGTCCACTGTTGCCTCTGCTGTTTGTGTTAACATTGGAAGTGTTGAATAGGAACATCAGAGAAGAAAAAGAAATAAAAGGAATGAAAATCAAAAAGGAGGAGTATAAATTGCAAGCTTTTGCAGATGACCCGGTATTCATATTAGAAGATCCATTGGAAACAGCACCTAAATTAATAGAAAAAAATAGAAGAATATGGAAAAGTAGGTTTGAAAATAAATAAAGATAAAACAAAGATATTAATAAAGAATATGTTAGCAAGACGAAAGAAAGAGTTGGAAGAAATTTTAAAAATACAGGTCACGAACAAGGTCAAGTATTTAGGGATATATATTACACCAAGATGTAGCACACTGAAGGAGGACAACTATGTTAAACTCAAACAGCAGATTGCGACAGATTTGATAAAATGGGAAAAACTACAACTATCATTGACAGGGAGAATATCTACAATTAAGATGAATGTATTGCTAGAGTTTTATATCTATTCCAGACAATTCCAATCTGATTAGGGAAAGAGTTTTTTGAAGACTTAAAAAGAATTGTGTTGAAATATATTTGGCAGGGTAAAAAAGCAAGAATAAAATTAAAACTGTTACAAGATGCAAGAATAAGAGGAGGGTTTTCCTTGCCCAATTGGGAGTTATATTACCAGGTGACAAGTTTGATATGGGTAAAGGAATGGATAACATTAAGGAACAGTAGATTATTGACTTTAGAAGGACATGACTTGCTGTTGGGATGGCAAGCTTTCCTCTGGTATAAGGGAACTAAAACACAGGGGTATTTTAGAAGACATTATATTCGAGAGGCATTGTTTTTGAATTGGGAGAAAATAAAAAGACAATATTACTTAAAAATTCCACTATGGATATCAACTATTGAAGCTTTTTCTTATCCAATAATATATAAAAAGGAATAAACAGTTAGGTATGATGAGATATTGAATGAAAAGGTTGAACTTAAATCTATGCAAGCATTGGAAGAACAAGGTATTAAAATGAACTGGTTTTCATATTTGCAAATACAATCTAGATTTGATAAAGACTCTAAAGCAGAAGGTATTTATGATAAGTTGACTGATTTAGATAAAATTTTGATGGGTACTGATGAAAAGGTAATTAAAAAACTTTATGGGCATTTATTAGAATTTAAACTGGAGGAGGAACAAGTTAAAGAAACGATGATTGCTTGGGGGAAAAATTTTGGATATGGGATTGACTTAGAAAAATGGCAAAAATTGTGGTCTCAAAACTATAAAATGACAATGTTAACTGCATATAAAGAAAATTTGTATAAGATGTTTTACAGGTGGCATCTAAGACGAGACTTGCGAGAATGTTTAAGAATAAATCGGATAAATGTTGGAAATGATATCTGGTTATCTGGAACCATCAGATACCTGGTTCATATTACCATATGCGGTGGACGTGCTTGGATGCAAAAAAATATTGGACTAAAATCCACACATGGTTGGAAAAAAATGATAAAACAACATATAGACTTTAAACCAGAGATCTTTTTATTGGGAATCATACCGGAAATGTAGAACAAAAAGCTGAAATATTTGATTGTAAATGTTTTAATAGCGGCTAGAATTGTATTTGCAAAGAATTGGAAAAATGATAAAATACCTATGCAAGAGGAAGTTATTAAGAAAATTATGGACTGTGCTGAAATGAGTAAATTGACATTTGAAATTAGAGAACAAGAAGATAAACAATTTTATATGATATGGGATTTGTTTTATCAATGATTCGATAAAAAGACATGGTAATGTAACAGAATAGATAGTTTTGTCATAGAAGTTTAATAGATTGATATAAAATATAATGTAGACATATATAACCATTGGATGAAAGCACAATATAAATTTTAAAATAAAATTTGGGATATCTATAAAATAATGGAATAAATAGGTTAGTCATGGATGATTAATAATTGATAAATATATAATTAGTTTGACAATGTGAGAATGATATAAACTGTGAATAACAACTATGAAAGGATTGCACAAAAGATTTGTAACCAACTGACACACTGTATGTATATAAAATGGAAGGTGGTTTTATGTTTTTATGTATTGTTTGTATATGTTTGTCTTAAAAAATAAAAACATTATAAAAAAAAGAAATACCTTCACTGTTATGTAAAATATTATGGGAGCAAGACAATTGACCTGAAATTGTACCTATGGCTGAATTCACTTCTACTCAGTTGGCAGCTTTTAAAACTACCAATAATATGCCTGTTATCCATGTCTACTGCCAATTGCGCATGGCTCTTTCCAATTACAAAATCTTTGTTTTCTCTAAGAATGTTAGACTGTCAGTACTTGCTGAAGGATCAGCTACCTCATGCAAACCTTCCTCAGTGGTGGGATGCTACCGGTTCTGGCTGGCTCTATAGAACCGGTAGCTCTGAAAAGCAGCAGACACAGAACCGGTTCTGTGTCTGCTGCTGTTTGGCCCACCCGCCCACCTGGGCTCTTACCTCACCTTTATTTACTGCTTTTTCAACCTCAGCTGCTTTGCGCGGCATAGTTGAGGTTGAAAAAGCAGTAAATAAGTGGTTTTTCAAACACTACGCACCCCTGCGTGCTTATCAGCTGTCCGGGCGACACAGCTTATGGTGTAGTACATGCGCGCACAGCATATAGTAACACGGTTGAATCCCACCCTTGGTCTTCCTACAAGTGATCTTGTGATCATCACTGCCAGGATGACTAATATCAGTGATGTGTATTAAGCCTAGCTTTTCCCCAGAATTTCCCCTCCATGTGACCATCTAAGAGAAATGCCTAGGTTGAATGATTGTTAGATCATTCTCTGTGACAGCGTTAATCAGGTCTGTGGCTTTTTATTTGCAATTTCCAGGCATATTGAAAACGCACTGATTCTTTCCGGTCCTAGAATGACCTCCTCATTCCCATATCTTGGTGAAAGGAAGGAAGCATTTGTAATATAGCGTATTTTAGATTATAAACACAAAACATTTTGGGAAGATAATATACAACCATCATGTAAATTGTCTCCTTTCACAGTTCCATTCCAAGACTCTCACAGCTGCAAACTGCCCAACTGGTTGTGCAATACAATAGCTCTGACCCTGAGCATTAAGCAATGAAGTGGAAGAAAAGAGAAGATTTTCAAGTCAGGAAGGGAGAGAAGTGGAAAGTTCTGAAATGGGGGAGTTCTTAAGAAAATTGCAGAGATGGAAACAGTGCCCCCATTCCTGCTAGCTTGACTGAGGAGGTCTAAAAGGGGCAAGATGGCGCCTGGAGAAGGGAACAGAATGAAGATTGATGGTGGAACCAATGGTTCTTCAAACAGAGATAGCCATTATGTTAAGCATGCAACAACAGCTCTGCTTCAGAGCCAAGTATAATGCCAATAATTCATTAATGCGAATAAGAGAAAAAAAAGCCACTATGTTTCAAACACTAAGGTACATTTCTCACCATTACACTTGCAATCATCTATTTTGTGTAGCTTTATTCATTTCATTATTTAACAATAAAGATTCTAATCTAGCCTAGAATTGTCTTTTGAGATTAAATTAAGCCATGAAGTATCTAATTTATGATTTATTACTGAGTCAGCAAAGTCAATTTAATTTAACATTTATTAAAATAAAGTTGGCATACTTTTGAAGTGGTTTTGAGGTTGAATGCAAAGCTTTGAGGGAACATGTGCCTCTTGGGTATCAGTTATATACCTCTATCCTAGATCTTAGGGTTACTTATTCTCATTTTTTTAATTCTTCGCTTTTGCCCTTCATTGTAATTCTTAAAATAAGTCTCAGCTGCATCATCCAGCAGTAACGTATTTCATTAAATGCTTCATACTGAAATAATGGGATGATCCAGAACAATGAAAAAGCTTTTTATCCAATACCAAACATTTCTGCATTGCATTCAAGCGGCATTTGAATAAAAGTATTTTTAACTTTCAAGATTCTCACAGATCAGGTTCCAGTATAGATATAATGTAGGATCAAATTTGAAATGCGAATTTTATGTATTAAAGGAAAGCAAATCATGGTCTCAAAAGTGAAAAAACCCTGTAAATGAAAATAGACACCAAATTGGGGAAGATTTGGTCTATTGACATGAGATTTTGTATGCATGAATAAGTAAGTCTACCTGCAAACCTCTCAGGATTAAAGTTGTTTAGCCTACTCTGAGTTAGTTATACCCTATTCTCATTCAGTTGTGCTATCATGCACGAACCCAAACTTTCTCTCACTCATACAATGATTTTCTCATTTCACTCCCAACCCATGAATGAACCAGCTTATAGCTATCCTTAGTCTTTCTCCCATTATGCCAATACTATTCCACAATAAGTGCAAGGTGTGAAAAAAGAAATCTGTTATGCTTTACAGTACAACCTTTTATCTTGAAGATGCTAAATTATCTATTTCAGATATGTTCATAGGCATATTTTTGGAGTTTTAGGAACCACAGATGTTCCCTTCTGGGTCATTTATTGAGAAATAAATCACCTTTCTCAATGCCATTGTAACTTTGAACAGTCACTAATTGAACTCTTGTAAATCAAGGACTACCTGTATTGCAGGTGGCTGTGGAGATTATAAAATGAAGAAAGATTCTATGAATTCTGCCATGAGTTCTTGGAGGGAAGCCAGGATATAAAATAAATTCATTAAGTAACAAATAATGAGAAGTGGATCCTGTCTTCAAGGCTAAGGGCAAAAAAAAATACCAAAAAAATCATTTGACAGAAGAATGAAGTAGTTTAGTTTGATATTATAACAGAGCAGGGGCGTCAAATTGGATTTCTTCGAGGGCCAGATCAGCATTCTCCTCCATGGGCCAGATTTGGGGGGGGGAGGAGGAGGAGATGGTCTGGACAATCTCCTGAAGCACTTGTTCTGACCCAGGCTTTGTCCAAATTAAGGAAACACAAGCTGAGTGTAAAATCAAACCTTTTTTTCATGTGATGCTGGGAATTCATTGCATTCCCAGCTAAAACTCATTAGACACAATTCTCTGAGATAAGCTCATGTCTTCAGGGTTGTAGAAGGCTGTCAAGAAACAGTATTCCACTTAATTAGAATATATACGACAGACGTTCCAGCAAAGACAAACCAGAGTTCACAAGACTTCAATGAGGAAACAGAATCTAATGAACTTCTGTGCTTCCTGCAAAGAGCAGGTCACCAAGGGCTGACTTTTATCCCTGATGGGAGGGGCAATCACCTCCCGAATCGCCCCTGCTGCTTCAGCTGCTCTTTCCTTCTAGCAGCCCTGCGCACATGTGCACTGGGAACAGGCTCCCCGGGGTCCTCTGCTTCGCTGCTGCCAGACTCCAAAGGCAGCACCCCACTCTCAAGATGCTCCTGGCCCCATCCCTGCATCCTTACCAGACTCCCTGACTGGTTCCCTTTCATCCTCACTGTCCGATACCTCTGTTGTCTACATTGGCTGCCGGCGAACCACAACAGCACTTTGATGGCCAAAACAGCCCCGTTTTGGCCAGCAAAGTGCTTCAGAGGCCGTCCAGACGGGAAAACAGGCCACATGGGAGCCGCATAAGGCCCCACCCCCATCCCATTTTGGCTGCCAGAGGCACCACAGGATGGTCCTGTTATTTCCAGGCCGGCCCCATGGGCCAGATTTAAGCAACTTGCGGGACAGATTCAGCCCGCAGGCCTTGAGTTTGACACCCCTGAGTTAGAGGCATCATTCTGCAATCACAGTCCAACTGAAAGTAACCAAGTCTTCCATTTGTAATTTATTGCTGTTGTTTTTTTTCCTCACAAAAAGGCCTTTAAATAGAAAAAGACATAAGATTTGCACAATGCCTTGTTTGATGGTGCTAGGATCCTCTGCCTGGCTCAGGCCAAACTAGTCTTTCCCATGCCAAGAGAGAGAGAGATGCCATTGTTCTTGTGACTAGTACTAAAGGACAGAAAATTCCTTCCAGTTAAAATTCCTTTCTTCAGGTTAGCTAATAAGTGGGCGGGGTTTTATTGTTGTTTTTGGCATCTTTGAAAGAAAAATCCTCACAAGCAAAAAGAAACCAAAAAAAGCTTCTGTAATAAAAAGATGAAGAAATATGTTGCTCTACTTGTTAGGGTCATTTATAAAAGGCTAGGAGAGACTTAGCTTTTGCTAAATTTCAAGTAGGTATGAGATTAAAAGCAAAGATATGAAGTTCTCAATTAAGAACACTTTCAAGCCAAATATCTGCGGTTTAGGTAGGTTGCTTGGCACAAATATGAAGCCAAATCTCTGCGGATAATTCTGCTGATCCATAACTCTCCATCTCCATTTTTAGAAGGGAAGCACGACTGTGTAGCTGGCTGACCTGGCCCCATAGCTTGTGTTTGATTTGTAAAAGAAAAGGAACTTCCTAGGTATTGAATAAACGGGAGTTACCCCGGAGAATGAAGCTCTCTAGCCCTACATACAATATTCTACAATAGTCGCAACGAGGACACTCTTTTGTGTGGGTTGAAAAAAATACAAAAAAAGTCAGACGCTCACGCTCGGGCCCTCGACAAACGCGACCCTCCCATCTTATTTGTTTATTCTATGCCGCCATCTGTTATTTGTCTTTTCAACTGCAAAAAAAAAAAAAAAGTCCTTTCAATTTAGCCATTAACAAAACCATCGGGACTGTTTTTTTAGTCGGGCGGTTCTTTTACGGCGGTAGTAGTAATAGTGATGATTTCCCCAAGGAATAACAATGGCGAAGAATTCTACCAGCAAGCGGTCCAAGCGATCTCTGGAATGGCACCGCTTACTCTTTCTCAGGCACGCGTCCTGTGCGTATAAAAGCAGCTTTCAACTAGTGGGTAAATGTCCCCCCAAGAGAAACGCTCCCCGCCTGGCACCGTTAGGGACTCCGCCCTTGCCAGAATGCAAGCCACAAATCCGCCTAGTCGCTAAAATGCGTCTAGAATTCCTCAGATGAAAGAAGGGAGTCGGGAGGGTGGAGAGACAAGGAGGGAGGTCTTCCCGCCTCCTTCCCGCTCCCCTCCTGCTTCCACGTCTTTTGGCATGGATTTTCTTGCAGCAGTTCCGTGCTAGAGGTCTCCACCGAGCTGTACAAGTCGGAACTGGCTGCATTAGGACGCTTGCTCTTTCTTTTGTGCATCACTCAGTGAACTCGCTGCAAGAACCCTGCAGCATTCAGGTCCGGATTTCTATCTGTAACAAAGAGGTAGCACCTGCCTACTCTTTTCAAGAAAACGCGGAGGACGAGAAAGGAGGAACGAAATCCGTGCGCCACCTCCCTGCTGTCTCCGTTTCTCCTTGGCAGAAAGCAGACGAAAAGAGACGGAAGGTGATGCAGTCAGAGGAGAAAAAATTGCGAGCTTTGAGGGCACCGCTACAGCAGCACTGATTACAATTGAACATCTGCAAAGCCATTGTTTGGGCCTCAGGAATCCCGGGATCTGCCCGTGGTTCATCTTTGCCGATTCCCGCCTTGAAGTCTGGCGACCGTTCGCTTCCTGCCCTCACCAGCGTCGTCGGTCTCTTGGAAAGCATCCTCTTGGTCTCCTCCTCCCTCCGTTTTCCTCCCACCCCTTGATTCTCTCTCACTCTGCAGTAGTCCACAGTATTATTTTTGGGAGGTCAGCCTTTTTTTGCTTGCAGCTCAATTTTGGATGTTTGCGGAGTAGAGTTCATGCTAAGCGCCGACAGGATGGATGAGTTTCAGAGTGAGGAGGAGGAACCGTGGTATGACCAGCAAGACTTAGAACAAGGTAAGAAATTGTAAAAAACATGAGCACCCCCAACTAGGGTGCGCTTCATGCAAGGGACGGCCTGAGTCATGACCCAGCAGATCCTGACAAGAGGAGAAGGAAGCTAGATTTTTTTTTTAAGCTTCTCATCTTCTTTTCTGGATGTTCTCTTTTGCAGCATCTCAGGGGAATTTAAAGTCATCAAATTGCATATGTAGCCATTCACACTAAGCCCTGGGACAACTTCAAATTAAAATACCTGTATAGACTCAGAGGAAGATTTGCTTTGCGTTTGTTACTCTAATAGGCTAAAACTGATTTAGATGTTTAGGGCTCATAGGGTTTGTCCCATGCAGAAAGTCTTAAAACACCTGGCTGATTTATGTCCAATTAGCTTACTCATCCTCTTAAACTTACTTAGTTGCTGTCGTGTCAGTTGTAAACTCTTTTAATCAGAGACATCTAACCAGGAAGAATCAAATTTTCAATTGCAAATAATCCAACAGTGAGCCAACATGTTTAAAAAAGATAATTTGTAAAATGCAGCAAAATATTGTATTGCTTGTTTCCAGCAGTATTTTACAGTGAGTTACAGCAAATTCTGCATATCATTTTGCTGAGACATAAAAGTTTTGCCAACTTAGGGAACATCAAAAGGAATTTGCAAATTAATAAGTATTCAGACCATAACTTTTTGCAGCAATTACAAAATTCTAGCTCTGTATTTATCTAATTCATATTAGATACCATCATTATTGTGATTGGATGCGCACTCAGCCAGATGTTTAAACTATTTGGCATTTTTGTATTCCTATCTAGTCATTCTTTAAGGGATAGGGATAGGCAGATGTTGTTTGATGGTAATAAAACTATCATCTCAGGATTATTATTATTACATTTCCTAGAGGACTTTTTAGGAAAAATTGTTTAAAATATTGATAAGAAATAAAATACATTTTAATTAAGTGGTGTATGCTGCCCATAGTTTCATATGAGATGAGCATCTATATAAATATAATTAAGTTTATAATATAGGTTTAACTTTATATTAATTATTGGTCAGTTGTCTTTATTATAGAGAAAGGATCATAGCTTGAGACTTTTGTGTCACACTAATTGAAGCATATCCTAAACTTTTTTACCGAAACACTGAATCTTAAATATAGTCAGATTATGATCTTATTCAAGTATTATCATTTGTTCCTTGTTGTTTGCATATATTAAAAATCCTAAAAGGAGAGATAAAACTTTATCCTCCAAGAAATTTGATTAAGATAAGAACACATGAAATTATGCAAGTTGGCCTATTTCTTGAGTTAACAGTAGTATATTTGTTCTATGGCAGTGAGACAACCAAGATATCTGCTTGATGACTATAAATGGAAACTTTTACAGCACTGTGCTCTAATAATTCTGCATTATCATTTGAACAAGAAGTAAGATTGTGCAATATGAAGATATTCGCTTGTATGGTACTATTTGGAGAACTAGCGCATCTTTAAATGTCAAAGTGAATATGTGCTGAAGTGGTTAAGTTGGGAATACGCCAACTGCAGCCTTAGTGGAAAGTCAGACACACAGGTTTGCACTGTATCTTGCAGGGATATCATGGCAGCATATCAGGTTAATAAACTAAAAATAAATGACAAACAAGTTTCAAAAATTTAGTACTTCATAGTAAGTACTAAAACCATATATAATTTCCTTAAAGTCAGTCTCAGTTCTTGCTGACCATGGAAATATTCATGAGCAGTATTGAAAACAACAATGGAATTATTTTATAAACAGGGTTTTTTGCAGGATTTTCATTTTATGGTCTAATCCACGGGCTTGATATTTTCCGATGCTCTGCTAAGGCTAAGCAACTGTGAAGCGGGACCAATTTTGCTTAACTTTTTGACATCGGCCAAGAAACCCATGCAGAATAAATGTTGGGATTACAGGGTATGATTGCATGATGCACAAGGCTGTCATGTATTAAGACTATTGTACTACATGGAGCTGCATTGAGCCTGGCTAAAACTGAAACATTGATACCCATTGTAGTGTTGTCATTTTTTGTTGGGAAGTGTGGAGGCTGGTATGATGCAATATGGTTATTAGTTATTGCAATATAAAAGGAATCTAGATGCTTTCTCCATGAAGGAAAAGCAAAATTTGTCAGGGTCTCTGCTCTTCAAATTAAATGCTTTCACTGCTAAAAGCAAAATACTTTTAGAACAATGAATGTTTTGTGAACTCATCTGTAAAGAATATATTATTTCTGCTTTTCTAGTTCAGTTAATGATTTGTAAATATAAACACTTATATTAAGTAATAGTGCTTTAAATAGAAGCTAACCTAAAGAGTTACACAGACTAACCGCCTCTTATTGTACTGAACTATATCTGGTGGCAAAAGTATATAATATTTATAATACTTATTTGCATTTTCTTTGCTGGTTAAGCTATTGTAGTTTGAATATTCTTATGATTGTCCCAATGAATATATAATACCAATTGTATGCTGCTTTTTATTTTTCTGGTTTCATTAATTATATTATTTTCCTAAAAACATTTATGTACACTTAGTTCCCTCTTCATTTTTCCTTGTAACAGACTGGACAAATTAAAATTTTGATATGAATAAAATAAATTAACTTATAAAAATGTGATAGTTGATGCAAAAAGCAGAACATTGCTGTTTCATCTTAAAATTTCAGTGATGTCAGTCATAATAATGAAAACATTTCTGTCTCATATTTTTGACAAATTATATGGATGGTATTGTATTAAAAAAACCTTTTCCAAATAGATGTCCTCTAAATGTGTGGTAATGTGATTTGCATTATCTCCAACCAGCAGGGTCAAAAAATTCTATAGGCTCTAAGCTTGGGTGAAATTGACATTAAGAGGAATGCTATTCCAATACAGTTTCACAAAGCCTTTGGTATGGCCTCCAAAAGATACTGTTGAATTATCATCTTTAATACAAGAGGAAGGGGATATTAAATAAGGAAAAATCCATGAACTGTCTGAATTAACTACAGTCAACAGCAAAATATTGTGAGAGATGAAAGCATTTGGAATAAGAATGGTTTTCCGGGTCTTCTTCCACTTCTTCGGTTCTCTGGTTCTGCATATATGTTTTCCATAGATAATATTACTCATTTATTTTTACTCAAGGGACATGTGAATTACTTCTTTGCATAGGATTAGATTCTTTTCAGATTTAAATCCAGTGAATATGGGTAATGAAGGATCAACAAAAACGGGCTTATTTTGTTTCTACTGGTAAATTCTTTCTTTTCTTAATACTGTACTTCTTTCATTGTTAAAAAAAACAATAGCTGGAGATAGTGCTATAACAGCTGATTTAAATAGTACCAATAATTACTGTATTTTCTGGGTTTTGACTGAACAGTAATGCGTCCATTCAAACACTAAACTACAGCCTGTAGAAAAAAATAGTTTGTTGAAATGTGTATTTTCGTATATGCAATCATTCCTTCACATTCCTATTTGCTAAAGAAAGGCATTCTGGGATCGAAGTATTGCTCCTTGCTCCTTTCAGGAAGTACTATGGTTAGAATGCATGAACGGGAAGAACTACAGAGGGAAGTGGCGACAGTGAGCTGTGTTTCTGACAGCCGGCAGATGATGATGTGGCTCTTTTGACATAATCCAGCAGCTTTCCAAGGAATGCTTGCTAAGAGTTGTCAAGGGAGAAGAGAATTAGGAAATTTAACTGTAAAGAATCAAATAACATTTTCTAAACCTTTGCATCTTGCAAGGTTCACAATTAACGTTTCTTTAAAATGAATTGCAGTTGGATGCCAAAGCCACTTGGCTCTTGCTGGGATTTGATAGTTGCGTTCAAGAGCATGACACACACATCTCCTTTTGTAATCTATTTCTATATATTGTATCCCGCTCAGTGCCAGCCAACTTTGAAGATTTTGTATGCTTTGTTCACCATTTCATTCTTACAGCAACCTTGTGAAATGGATTGTGCTGGCACAAAACAATTGTTCCAGATTTATCAAGACAGCATATTTTAATTTCTTATACATAATTATACAGATTAGTTAGCACAATCTTGATCAGATCTGCACAACATACAGCCTCACCAAGCAGCTTTTTATAACCAAGCCAGCATTTCTTCAAAACTCAATAAATCCATTGCCACCCCCCAAAAAAACATGCTGCCAATCACTTCCAGGCCTCACTAATACCCCCAGCTCCATCACCATTCTGCCACTAGTCATCCAGCAGTTAGGCGTGCCAGGTATTGTCGCCCACGAATATTTGCAAATAAAAATATTCACTGTTGCTCTTTTAAGTTGTCCGGGTCTGATCTAGATCATCATATAAGATCTGTTTCATCTACCAAAGAAAAAGTTAGTTGCATTGTGGCAAAAATATGTGAAGGTTCTGAATTATTTTTCCTCAAGATGTTTTTATATCATTTTCTGAAAATAGAAAATATTTTGAAAGAGTTTAAAAAGTGCCCTCCAATGAAATACTTATTTTAGAATAATAAATACCATAAGACCAAATTTCATATGTGCTATCTTTCCTTTCTCCCAGGTATTTTCTGTTCATTTGTAGTAGGAAAAGATTTAACTGGCTATCCATGTCCTCCTATCCTGTACACGTAGGAGAAGCAGGGCAGTGCTCTTTTCCAGCGAAAAAGGTGCATTTCTGTGCAACTAGCTTGGAGAATGAAAATTCCAAAGAAAGAATTTAGTCACTGATTTGCTTGTAACTTTGTCTAGCAATAGCAATAGCACTTACACTTATATAACGTTTCACAGTGCTTTACAGCCCTCCCTAAGCAGTTTATAGAGTCAGCATATTGCCCCCAACAGTCTGAGTCTAGTGCTTGTGCATATGCAAGATCAGAGGTGGTATTCAGGTTCTGACTAGTTCTGGAGAACCAGTAACGAAAATTTTGAGTAGTTCGGGGAACCGGCAAATACCACCTCTGACTGGCCCTGGTCCCGTCCCCATCTATTCTCTGCCTCCCAGCTGATCGGCTGGGTCTTCTTTTGTTGCCCTGCACAGGAGAATGGAGCTGGAAAGCAGGTTAGTGGGGTGGGGAGGGAATGGAGATTTTACAGTATTTTTACCCTGCCATGCCCACCAAGCCACACCCACAGAACCGGTTGTAAAAAAATAAATGAATCCCAGCACTGTGCAAGATCCAGAGTATTTCTTCTAAATACCTTTTTATGTGTGCCCATCCTATTCACAAACTTTATCATTTTGGTCGTCTCCCAATTGATGTGATGGAGCAGGTTCAATGATTCCTAGCTGTGAAGGATGAATGTTGAATCCTTAATCTTTGGTGTACTATTTTCATTTTAAGTTATACGAAGCCACATTTTCTTTCATGAAACAGCCGTTCGATGGGTGCAAAATCTTTCAAATGAAAAATGTTTCAAGCTTGAAATGGACTGTATTCTGACATTACAGGCACAATTCAGAAGTGGTTCCAACATTAGCAAACGGTTTCAGTCTTGAAATGGGCCAACATTAAAATTAAATGGTTTGATTAATTTGCTATGGGCCTTAAGAGTATTGAAATATCTGCAGGTTTAAAAAGTTTTGAAAAGAGCAAGAATTTAACACCTGGATTTTTACTGCATTTCAGTGATAAGAGTTCAGGGGAATGCTACTTAAAATACAGAAGGGCCATTTGGAAGCATTAGCTTGTCTTTCCTAAATATTTCTACTCTTCAAATGTATGGATCACATTGTCTGATTGTAAATAAAGGAAAGCAGCATGAAATATTGTTGACATAGTCTTATATCACAAATGTATTGGTGATTCTGGAAAATTAATGTTAATCTATTGTTGCAAAGACAAGTGGAAGTTTATTATGCATTCAAATCAGATTAAACATTTTTTTAATTGAAAAAGCTTCTAGAATAAACCAGAAGCAGAAGTCAAAAAGCTAGCTACTTCACTTGAAAGAAATAGTCAGAAATACAGTATATTGGATGGAAGAATTTCCTTACTCCTGGGTTAGTAAGGCCAAAATAAACTGGATCTACCAGTTGCGGCCCTTTCTGGATCGGGATGCGCTTCGCACAGTCACCTCCGCCCTGGTAACCTCCCGCCTAGATTATGCCAATGCTCTCTACATGGGGCTGCTTTTGAAGAGCATCCGGAGGCTCCAGCTGGTGCAGAATGCAGCCGCAAGGGTGGTACTGGGGGCTCCTCGGGGCTCCCACGTTACGCCACTTCTGCGCGAGCTGCATTGGCTCCTGGTAGCCCTCCGGGTGCGCTTCAAAGTCTTGGTTATTATCTTTAAAGCGCTCCATGGCTCGGGACCGGGATATCTGCGAGACCGCCTCCTGCCATTATCGGCCTCCCGCCGACTGATACGCTCCCATAGAGTCGGCCTCCTCGGGGTGCCGCCGGCTGGACGGATGGCGACCCCGAGGATGCGGGCCTTCTCATTGGGAGCACCCCCTCTCTGGAATGAATTACCCCCGGAGATGAGGGCCGTCCCTGATCTCATGACCTTCCGTCGTGTGCTAAAAACTTATTTATTTCGGCAAGCCGGACTGGCCTAAGGGTTTTAAATTTTAATTTGGTTTCTAATTTTTCTTAATTCCATTGTTTTAAATTTTCGTAGAGCCAAATATATCTAATTCTTTTCATTTTTAATATTGTAATATTGTATATATGTTTCATATGTGTATTTTTATTCTGGCTGTTCACCGCCCCGAGTCCCTTTGGGAGAGGGGGCGGTATATAAATTTAATAAATAAATAAAGATTCTAATCTCTGTTTAAGGGGGTAGAAGGAGCTGAAGTATGAAAGATATGAAGCAGTATTGGATTATGTATCATCTCAGTTTTATGCTGGGAATCCTGCTCACCACACATGGTAGTTATCAAAATAAACTTAAAATACTAATCAACACAAGGAAAATTACTAGTAATAGAGATTTCAAAGAAGGTGCTAAACAGTATTAGAAAATTTTCTTACTAGAGTTCAGCAATAAGAAAAATACTTTTATGAAGATCCTTTTCTACATTTTAATGATAAAGAATGGATTCTAAGGTGGAAAGCCTGCTAAAGCAAAAAGGCCACTGGTTTCAATATTTTAAATTCTCTCTTTGGAAACTTAAGGACAAAATTACAAACACAGTTTAGGGTTCCGAAGGCTTTTATAGCATGCATTGAACATGCAGTTTTTGTACCCAATAGCAGGATCTAGGGGAAGTGATTTCCTAGGATTTGTTACCATTAATGGAAAATTTCACATGGTTGGATATAACTGATATTGATTAAATTGCAGAATCTATCATTAGTCTTGGAGGTGGATTAGGGCCTCTCAGCCAAATCAGTAACAGCATCATATAATATGAGAGGCAGTGATCATTAAATGTATAGTAACTGAATAAATTATAGTAAAAGGTATGAAAGAAATCAGATTTGCTCTAGAGAAGAACAAAAGTGCTTAAAGATAATAATAAACACTACAGAAAAAGGACCATATCTTTAAGTCATTAAAAGATAATATTTGATTTACAAAAGATAGAATAGTGCAATAATAAATTTGTAAAATAAATGTACATTATTTTAAATCTGAAAGGGAAGGAAAGTTATAAAATGTGTTATTCAGTAGTCTGACTTCATAACCCACTAGGTATCGTTTCTTTAATTTTCCTTTTAAAAATATCTTGTCCTTCCCATTTGATTATTATCCTCAGTTTATTTACATTACTTTTTTAGTTATCTGTCCTTGCTGTCTGTGGAACTCAGTAGTTAGACAGTTTTCCCATGCCTCTGTTGTCTTTTGCTTTTCAGCTTTCTTGTATTTTTAGTGTGTAATCAAACAGCCATTTTGTTCCCTTTAGTTTCTTTCTGCATTTCAGTATATTTTTGCTTGTCTCCTTTTTAATGATGTCACAGATTTCAATCTAACCATTAATTCTGTTCATTATCTTTGCTACATCATCAAATGTGGTATCAAATGTGAGTTATATTTGGTAGCTTTGGTTATTTTATTTGTCTTCTTAAGTTTGCTTTTTTTCCCAAATCAAAGTTAATATTTAACCCTAGGTCTTGTTTTTGACCTGCATCTTTGCTTGCACAATTCTGGATCTTTGCTTGCACAATACATGCTACATTGATTTAGTTGTTATACATCCATTGATCTCCATGTGTAAAGCCATCAATTATTGTTGGAAGAAGTAATTTGCTGTAAACATTGATTTTTTCTAGACAGTGCTATTAGTCTTTCATTTCATATACCAAGACCAAATCCAAATGTTGATTTACTTTCAATTTTGGCACTAATTCTTCTCTAATTAGCATATGCCTTTTAAAAATACCAATAGTGTTGTGTCACCAAGATGAAGAAATTGTCATAAAGATATTTTAACTTCCTGTTTTTCCCCCATGTGAGTGATGCATAGACTTAAATCCCTACAATATTGAATTGTTTACATCAGACTTGAATAGAGATAATTTTATTCTTTGTGGGGTAATAAATGATGACCTTAATTACACATTGGAGAATGGTCATATAGAAAAATCATTATTAAAACTTTATTTAGTGTGCAGCTAAGCTATTAGATAATGGTTAAAATAGATGGAATAAATACACAGTTGCAAGCTTTATTAACCACAATTAATTTATTTATGTTTTATTTAAGTTGCCCCAGAACTGAACTGAGTATGACAAATGTGTCGGGTCACCCAGAGCTATTTCAGTAACCATGACAACTTGGTTCCTGGACTGTTGCCATTTTGTTCCATTCTTGAATTTATGAATTCTCAGTTCATGTTTTCTTATTGTGCTGCTATCTGCCTTCCTCATTCTTCTGACATAATATTGTATGTCTTTTTTGTGAAAAGGCAAGCTGATAAAGTTCCTTTACCGGATTTTATAAACTGTAGCAAGAATAAATATTTATTCTGAAAGTGCCTATATGATGTAGCAATCCCTCATTCCTGTTCCACTTTTCTATTTTCCTTTCTTTAAATCAAGAAGTCTTCAATTTTCCATTTCATCTGGCTCAAGGAACAATGGTTGCATGAAGTAAAGAATAAGCAGAACCTTTTGCCAGAATTAACATAAAATCCTGGTTTATTCGGAAGTGATAATCCTGGTTTTCAATCTAGATACAGTTGTGTTTGTCAATGCCTTTATAGTAACTCCAAATGGAAGAAAATGGGGAAGACTATACAAGGCTTGTTCTATTTTGGCTTTTCCATATAATAATGAATATAGAAATTACAGTGGTAAAGAAGACAAGCTACAGATTAGAGCCTAAAGAATTGCATTTTAGAAAACCTGGGGGAAGACTATTTTTGTCTCCATAACTTTATGTTGAACATATCCAATGAATGGGATGTAATAGCAGAAAGATAAGGATCAGCCTACTTATTCATTTATTGTATTGTAATATTTTTGGTTTTCCACACTATGTAACACACTAACTTATATAGTTATTTGTAAGCATAGCCTGTGAACTCAGATTTTATAAAACATGGTTAAATGGCTTGGCAAGGTTCACAGAACATAGTCATATCAATTTCTTTAACAAACAATAACTAAAGCAAATCTAGTTCAGTGTGATGTTTGAATCTAGCCAATAATATGCATGCAAAATCTCTGGATGTTAAAAAAAACCTAATATATTAAAGCAAACCTTCAATTATTCAGGACCTATGTATATGCAATTTCTAACCACCTAATTCTAATATGATCTAGTTGTATTTATTTTGAGACCCATTCTTGAGTGATTGCCATAATCAGATATTCTTTTTTGGGGGTGAGGGTTTTTTTGTTTTCTGTTGCCCCTTTTCCTTGTACTTCACCCAAGGTTAAGTCAGCAGTAGCCCAATTGGATTTCAGGAGAACCACTAAGACTTGGTTCCGTAACAACTTCAGCAATAGATAATATTTTTCACACAGTGGATGATTGTTGCTGATGCCACTGTTTGTTTTTGCTTGGTGCATTAAAGCAGTGATCGCCAACCACTGGGCCGGGACAACTGGTGGTCCGCAAGAAAATTGTGGTGGTCCGCAGAGAAATGTCACCCCCCCAAAGCGCTCCTCAAAGCAATTAATCCAGGCTGTGCGGGAACACAAGGCTGCACTGCCCACATGGCCCACAGGAACACAAGGCTGACATTGCTTGCATTGTGAACAACATGAGGTAGTAGTGAGGAGAGGGGAGAAAGGGCGGAGGGCCACCAGGCTGCTTCTTTCTACTTCTTTCTTCTTCTGCTTTTGGCTGCACACAAGGAAAGCAGCAAAAGTCTTTCTTTCTCTCCCCTAAACTCTGCCAGAAATGAGTCTTTGGGACCCTGCAAGGCATCCTGTTCCAAGAGGTTGCGCTGGTGCGACAAGTCTCACAAAGACTCATTTCTGGCAGAGTTTGGGGGAGAGAAAGAAAGACTTTTGCTGCTTTCCTTGCATGAAGCCAAAAGTCTCTCTTCCCCTGAGAACGGAGCTGGAAACGGTATCCTGCGATCCCAAATAAAGAATAATCATCAGTAGGAAAACGGGGTGGGGAATTTTCCGGCAGACTTTTTGGGGGATTTTCCCAGGGTCTCTGGTCCATGGGATTTAAAATCATGAGTTTGGTGGTCCCTGAGGTCCAAAAGCTTGGCGACCCCTGCATTAAAGGACAGAAAGATTTATTCTTACTGCTTTATGGATGTATTTATGTTTACTTTTTATTTTTATGTTTATATTATTTGTAAACCATATACAGTCATTTTGAAAATGTTGATCCAGTAATAAATTAATAAACATTTAAATAGACATTTTAAAATGGAAACTTTACTTTGTCTTTCAATGAAGTATTACTCAGTTATAGAAAAATAATCTTAAATTATATTTCACCACAATTTGTCTATTTTTACCTCCTGTAACTCCTACAGTAACATTGCTGGATTGGTTTTAAAATCCTGATGCTGAAATCCTGGGTTTCCTAATTCACTTAATGTAACCCCAATCCCAGCAGATTAAATTAGATGCAATATGATGAATAGAGAGGGTTACGAGTGATGTAATCCTCAGAAATACAGGAAAAACTCTTTTCTACCTTACTGAATCAGCATGAATACTTCTATGTTGATACCTAGCAGTTACCAATCAAATTCCCACCCTATAACAACATCCTTATTGTATTCATTTGATTTTCTGCAAAGAACAAAACAAAACCCAATTACATCTATGCCTGAAAAAAATGTCAAGCTTTTTCTCCTTGAAAGACCTGAAACCTAAGGGATGGAAGGCATCGTGAGAAGAAGGTTTTGCCAAGGGGAAATGGATCACAGGCTCCACAGTGCTGTTTTTTTCTTATAATCTCAGTGCAATTTAATTCTGACTTTGCTCGTGTATATATTGGACATTGTGAGATTGCAGGTTGCTTTCAAATTAGTATAAAGGCTTCATGTGGAAAAGCTTTTAGTTAGATATTTCCATCCCCTTTTCAATTGAATTACTGCACTGTGTTGTATGTAGAATTACAGGTACAGGTATTCAAAAACTTCGGTTAATCCAAAGGAGAAGGTATTTCAAGAACCCTATCCTTTAATATATCTGCCTAGCTATTCTGTCTTCTTTGCAGATACAGTATTTTTCTACATGGACCACTAAAGAAGGGCTACTTACAAGTTATTTGGCTCTGCTTTGCAATGCTCTCCCATAATCACATTAATATCAGGAAAGCTATTTTTCCTTCAAGGATTTCTGAATGTTTCTATCAGCTTAATTTTAAGTACCTAGCCTACCCTGGGATAGCTGAATTTATATTTCCTGGGTAATTTATTTATTATGTATTTTTATTTTTCAAGACACAGGGGGTTAATGTTAGAAAATTCAAGTATTTTATGTAATGTTGTAATTTGGATGGAGACTTTGATTATGGAATATAGCAGGAATATAAAACTAATTAATACTGTTTCTCTTTCCATCTAACTCATTTTTGTTATGTTGTCAATCTCTTGAGCACACTTAGAAAATTGGAGGTGCCTATATATCTAGCAGTAATTATCACTCTGTTAATATGGCCCATTCAAAGAATATAATTGGCATCCAGAGTTTTCGCATATTATTATTGTAATTAACATTAAATTGGCTCTTAACAATTCATTCTGTGCTATAGTACTCAAAACTGGAGATCAGATTTCTGGAGAATAACCAAAAAATAAAAGTTCAAGAATTCCAAACTCCTAAGACAAGCTTTGGAAATTATATGGTGCTTTCTGAGAAGTCTATGCCTAATAAACGAAAATCAAGCAAAACTGACCTACTAATACTTTACTTTTGTTTTTGTACACCATTGCCTCTTGTCTGCAATGTAGATAAGTTTATCACAGTTCTCCTTTCCTTTTTAATACCTGCTCTGAATTTTCTGAAGTTGTTATCAATAGATTTATAAGTGTGTGTGTGTGTGTGTGTGTGTGTGTGTGTGTGTGTGTGTGTGTGTGTGTGTGTAAAAGGAAAGGTATGTCAATTCTGAAACCTGAACCATATAAGTATGGGGAATGAAGCAGATGGAAAAAATAGCTACCCAACACCAGTAGCTTGTTAAATTCAGATAAACCCAAGTAAAAGGCAGTGATTCAATTAGCACCTCAGTGGTAGCACTATCCCCTTCTGCTTCCCACCAGGGTGGGATAATTAAGACATTTCCCTATAGCTGTATTGCTCTGAGAGAGTTGTCATTTAAATGGGCAGCTGCATTTGAAAGTCTCTATGATGTTCCATCTGAGATAGCCGATACTCCAATCTTCTCTCATTGCAATGACAAAATGATGATCAAACAGAAGTAAAGGCAGTTGGGAAGACTTGGTGAAATTGCTGATGAGGATAAGAAATGGATAAAAAGGATTGGACAGTTGTTGTACAAAACTATAAACCCAACTTCCCTAAGTGTTTTATAAGCTACAAGACACTCTGGGTTAATTAACCAATATAGAAAGCAGTTGAGGAAGTTATAGGACAATATAAGGAAAAAAAAAAGATTAAAGCTTACTTTCTGGGCTGCACTTAGTGTTGTATGATATACCATCATACAACATTTTGTTATTAGTTTTTGGTTTTGTTGTCATAATAATCAGGACAGAATAGAATAACAATTATTGACAAAAACTAGGTCTACGCATGAAGGTTCTAAATTACTGATTTATTGCTAAAGCCTATGCACAGGAATCTCCTCAGATACACCTGGACAGGATTAGATCAGGGGTGGGATTCTATCAGTTCTGTCCAGCTCTACAGAACCAGTAGCTCTGAAGAGAAGCAGACATAGAACCGGTTCTATGCCTGCTGCTGTTTTGGCCCGCCTGCCCAGGCTCTTACTTGTCCTTTATTTTCTGCTTTTTCAACCTCAGCTGCTTTGTGTGGCACAGCTGCGGTTGAAAAAGCAGGAAAAAAGGGCTTTTCCAACCGCTGCGCACCCGCACGCAGCACTGCTCAGTTGTTTGAGCAGCTCAGCAGGTCGTAAATTGCACTCATGCAACTCGCGCACAACGCAGATCAACAGAACCAGTAGTTATACCAGTCGGATCCCATCCCTGGATTAGATGTGGGTCAGTAGCAATCAAGAGGGAGTTGGGCTTCATTCTTTTGTGGCTACATAAGGATTCTAAATGCTGCCTCATTTAATTTCTCCCCCTAGCTCTGCCAGTCTATCCTACAACTATAAAGGCATCAAAAACTTAACACATAACAGTCAAAATAAATAGAATGACTTTAAAATGAGTCAGTTTACATAACATTTGGCCTAGCAAGTTAAATGCTAAGTAGAACAATTGCCGTTTGATCAAGTAGCAAGATTATGAGAGAGGAAGTTGAATAAATCTCTTTAGAAATGGGATAACTATAGTTTGTCTGTGGCTACATGTCCATGTGTCAGCCACTTGACAAGAAGGAAGAATGGCAAGTTAATTTCTTAAAAGGATGGTCCAAAAGTTTATAACTATCAAAGACAATTGTTGGGTTTTTTTACCATACATAATGAAGAATCTCACAAATACTATATTAACTGTCTGTGTTTTCAGGTTAAATCAAAGGAGCTCACTTTTTAAAAACCCTTTAGGCTGGGCCTCTCGCATCTTCAGCGTCTTCTTCATAAGGCTGTGAAGTAATAGCAGATTGCCATGATTATACTCTATTCCAGATGGCTTAATATCAGCAAAGGAGGATCATTTTGGATCCCTTGAAGGCATTGGATGTATTTATTTATTTATAAAATGTATTAAATAAATTTTATTTATTTATTTATAAAATTTATAGACTAGCCATCTTACCTCAGGGTAAACTTGAATGCTTTTCCTGATGTGTATCTTTCTGTAGAGGTCACAAGGTATGTTAGGCACATTAGGTCACAAGGCACATGTTGCTAGTCATATTCTCATTATTTTTCTTGTTACTATGAAATTTATATGCCACTCTTCAGGACATCTTCTCTGAGCAACTAAGAATTATAAAATGAAATTAGGATAGCAGAAATACAATTAGCACTGCTGACTCGTAATTTCTACCAGAGCAAGATAATTAGAACAATTTGCCCTTCAGCTGAGCTGTGAAATAAATAAATCATAAGTAACCTTAAATCACTCATAAATATGTATGCTGAACCAAACAATAAAATATTTCTATCACATCATATCAGGAAGAAAGTCATATTGGAGAGAAATGATTCAGTTATATAAGAGGCTTAAAAACAAGAATTAGGGAGAAAAAAAGTGTGGCTTTTATCTTAAAATTCTTTGGAATTAAAAGAAATATTATAATTTAAGTTACTTTTAATAATGTAATGTCAGGTGTTTACTGATTTTACTTTTGAAGTTTGGTACAGCTTTCAGTGGCAGCTTTGGATCTTGAGTAGCTGCTTTGGGTCTTGAAAAAATGGGTTAAGAATATTTAAACAAGTCAACCTTACCAGCATTACATATAGTATATTCCAAATCATTTAAAATAAAAGCCCTTTATATATGTTTTGTCTGCTTTTCAGACTTGCACTTAGCAGCCGAATTAGGAAAGACACTTCTGGAGCGCAACAAGGAACTGGAAGATTCTCTGCAGCAAATGTATACCACTAATGAGGAACAAGTGCAAGAGATAGAGGTACCGTCAATAGGGACTGGGGAAGCAAAAGCAAATGTATAACTCAGATGACCCATTTATGCTTCAAGTGTACATTAAGCTCTGCTTTGAAAGTATATGTAAACATTTGGGTAGGATTTAATTTAGGATAGTCAAATTATCAATATCCACAAAGATGTATGATTAGGGAGAGGGTGAGATGAAAGTTGCTGAAGCAAAGCTGGATGCTTATGCTTATGAAAGCTTATGCTCTGGAAGAACAGAGCATAAGGGTTCCATGACAAAGTGTTTTGTCACTATCCATCAACACCCTCTATCCCACAGCTCCTCCTGAGTAGAAACGTTAATGTGGGTTGTTTTGAGCTAGTCCAGGTTCTCTAATATTTTTCTTTTTTACCCAAGAAAACGTTAGAAAGAAATTGTATAAAATGATGCTTCTCAACCTCACCGATTTTTAAGATGTGCTGGCTGGAGAATTCTAGGAGGTGAACTCCATACATCTTAAGATGACTGAGGTTGAGAAGCACTGATGAAAGGAGATTCATAACGCTCTCTATGGGATAATTCTTGATAAACAGGATAATTTGATCTGGGAAAACCCAAAAAGAGAAAAATTGTGTTGTGACCAGCCCTGATTGGGCTGTGACCAGCCCTGATTGGGGAAAGGAGGAGGGAATCCCTCATGTATCTCTCTCAGAGAGGAAGTTGGGAAGCATCTTGGAATGCTTCTGACAGCTTCATCATAAGTCACTGTCTTTTCTAGTCTCATGATGCAGAATAGTTTTTTAAAAAAGGTGGAAAGAATTCCAGAAGGCATTTTCTGCTGCTTTAAAGGGATTTAAATCAGTGTGTTCTATTTGATTATCTGTATGAATGTTCATAATTAAATGTAAGAGATGGAGAAGGGAAGATACAATGAGGCTTTCAAGATTGAGGTCAGCCCTTTGACATAGGTCAGTACAGGAAACAGATTCCTCAAGAAAGACTGAAGTTCAATTTTGTGGAGAAAAGCTAGAACCCAAGAATCTTGACTGAATTTTTCCTTCCCTCTGTCTTATATCCCAGGGAAGGAGTTAAAGTAGAGTCAACTTGAGTTACTTTCTAATGTTGTCTTCATTTCTCAGGCTTAAAACATATTTTTTTAAATGTCGCCAACATAGTTTCTCCTAAGTCGTCTCTCAACAGATTCTACTTTTTGTGTGAAATAAAATATATTATTTTTTAAGATAGATTGTTCCATTTGCTTATTTTTATAATTGCATAGGCTATCCTAAAATGGATGCCTGATTAAAGACACATTTTTAGACATTTTAAAAGTTGTAATTGATTTGCTTCCTGTTTAATTATGCTATTCTTAAAGAGATTGGATTGGTTTGGCTGCACTTCTTTTTGTTTTTCTTTCTAGTATTTGACAAAACAGCTGGAAATGTTGCGGCATATGAATGAACAGCATGCTAAAGTTTATGAACAGCTGGATTTAACAGCACGGGATCTAGAACTGGCCAATCAGAAGCTTGTGCTAGAGAGTAAGGCATCCCAGCAGAAGATACAATGGTAATCATTTGATGGGTCTAATTGGTAGATTTAAGCTTTGGTGTTTTTTTTTTTTGGTTTTTTTTTTGCTATCCCCAAAAGATCAGATCTTTTTCATTCATAGTCATGGATAGGAAAATACAACCCCCTCTTCCCAGAGTTAATCATAAATAATTTTTTTTTAAAAGTCTATTAAAGATCAAATGATTGACATCTTTACACAGACATTGGCAATACCCCTCTTGTCTTTACAGTATGTCTTGCTGCGTTTCCTGAATTTTCATATAGCTAGTCAATTGGGAAAAATGCAAAAATGGCAGTCAATCAACACCCTTCCACTGGATTTGCCATTTCTTCCGCGCATTTGCTTGGAGGCAAGAGGGGGGATGCTATAATGCCTTGGGTTCAAGTAAGAAGTGCATCTCTCAGGAGGGAGTAAGTGGAAGGAAGTGGGGGTTCCCACTATGCTTCAGAGCAGTTATCTTGCAGTTTTCTCTAGTGACAGATGAACAAAGCTAATTTATTCAGCTCACAAAGACTTTGAAAAGCTGCAACCTATCGTGGGGCCCATGGATATCATGTTTGTCTCGGGTATGTCAAAAATTGAAAGGTAGAGGTTGCATTGCTGGCAGATAGTGGAAAGAGTATTCAGATCTAAGTGAGGGGTTTTGTTTTCCAATCTTTAGAAAGATCAAGCTATTGTATTTTCCAGCTTCTAAATGATAAAAATTTTTGATTTCAGAAATAATAGGAGGAAGTTTTGTAGTCATATTCCCTCCTGAAAACAATGTATGCAAGGTAGCATTTGCCCCTAAGTATAACGGCAGAAAGATACATAGACATGTTCTCTTTTGAGGGGACCTATTATAAATAAAAATATAGTTAGCCAACTTCCCTACAAGGAAAGAATTAGATTTGATGAACATGTGAATATAGGTGACTTCTCTTACCCTATGTGGGGTTTTTGGTTTTTTTTTGCGGGTGGGAGGAGCGCTTTTCACTACCACAGTGCTATTGTTCATTGTTTCCTAAAGGGTAGTTTAAAAGTGTTTCCAAATGAAAATGCTAACACATAAATTCCCAATGGAAAACAGTATTGATTGTGTCCTATACCATCTCATGTTTCCAGGGTAGGATTTATAGGATGGAAAAAGCAAGTGTTTGAAAATGTATTGTGAGGGGGAAGGGATGTGTGAGAAAGGTCTATTCTGTTCATAACACAACAGCAACTTTGATGATTTAGCATTTCTGATAAAAATAGGCAGATAGAAACATAGTTATTCTTTCTTTTTATGCTTCTTTAAATATTTGGGGGAAAGCATACATAATTAGTATTGAGGGAGAAAAGAAACAGAAAAGCTGACAGCATAGTTAACTGGTTCTAATACAGGCTTACCTCCCTGAGAATGTAATTGCAATTTACAGGCCAGAATTATTGAAGTGTAAAAATTTAGTTGAAGGGCACATATACATATTCTCCAGAGATGGTATTGCATATAATTATAGCTTGGAGGAAAGCATAGGTACATGAGTAGTATAACCATTTTTTCATGTTGTGTCTGTATTTTATTCCATTATAATTTAGGGCTCAGCTTTTTGTTTCATTTCTTTTCCATCAATCCTGAATTTATTTACAGCCTGACGGAAACTATTGAAGGACTACAAAATCAAGTTGACGAGCTACAAAAACAAGTGGAAGAACTGCAAAGCTTAGACCAGCTGCGTGTCCGCCGAGAAAAAAGAGAAAGGCGTCGAACAATCCACACATTTCCTTGTCTCAAGGAACTATGCTCAAGTCCCAGGTATTTTGGACAGGGAAAATAGTACTTCATTTTTGTTAAATATCTCTGCTCGGCCATCTATTAATTTTAACTTTGTGTGGACCTTTACCTTTGTCTTTTTCCTTCCCAGCCATTTGCGCAATAATTGTGGAGATAGTTGTTTACCAATTTGGAGCCATTTAGAATGTTCTCAAATCTCCATTTGTTATATCAGAAATCAATGCATCCTTGAACTGAATCAAGGCTTAGGATTTTCTGTGCTATTCTGAAAACTCTAATTTGTTTTTTTTTAAGACTTCAATAATGAATTTTTTTAATTTAACGATTTGTTTTTATTCCCAGATTGTAAATGTTCGGGTAACAGAAAACTGATATAAGAAAATACATATTTAAAAAGTGGGCTTAACAATTATTAAACTTCCTATAATGCCCTTTGAGAAGTTCTCATTAGGATTGTTTATTCATAGAAATCTCTGAGGCAACTGAACTTCAATTTCAGATAAAGCAAACCTGAAGTTCATTTCCCTCTCTGAAACAATTAAATTGGCATTTGAGATGAAAACAAGGGCACCTGCCATGTGCAGGGGCAATAGTGAAGAACAGAGGCTTTAGATTATTTTTTATGTAAGATCTCCCTAATTTATCAAATAGAAGAGGCTGCATTGAAATAGGCTACACTGTGTTCCAGTGATTGTTTCATCTGATGCCAGCAAGGCCAAATGGATGGAAATAATTACTTCAAGAAGTTACTATCCCCAGTATCGGTTTAAATCATTCCTCACTATCGCCTGAGTATTAGTTTCAGTGTGCATTGCACATACATAGAACCAACTGAGTTCCTGTCACACTTGAAAACTCCTCCATTTGGACATACAATTACAGAATAATAAGAATATACACATCTCTACATGCTTTACTTCATTATCAAGTGAAGGTCAGAGATTTCATTCATTGTCAACACTAATCGCAATTCAGTCACCTTTGAAAGATTTCTTCAGTGTCCCATCTGGTTCTAGCAGAAACAATTGAACAATCAATGAACCAATCAATAAACAAAATCCATGGAGTTCTGGCAAACATCTTTACTGTTGTCATTAGGTCCTAAAATAATTATAGGCAAAACCGCAAGTATCCATATAAAAATACCCTTATCATACCTTTGATATGTTTTACCCCAGGTGTCCTAAAGTTATGTATAACTTTATAAAATTTGCATTTTATAGATAACTGGTTTATAACAATTAAGGGGGGTTTCACTGCCCTCTTTCTAGTCCATATATGAATGAGAGATGGGAGAGTCTGGTATTGCTCACTCTTTCCCATCTACAAGCTTTTTTCAATTAATGACTGTGCCACAAATTGTTTATTAAGAGTCAAGGAAGAATGTATGCTGAATTAAACCAGATATGATTAATTCAGCACTTTTTTATATCTATCCTCCCACTAATTGGACAGATTCAAAGGCACCGAAAGATAAAATTTCTGAGGGGAATTGGCCAGTGCCCATAATTATACTTACTTATTTTATATCACTCCATTGTCAAGTCATTGTACCAGTTTTTTGGAAGGCTGGACAGCATATCAGAAAATCAAAACAAGGTTCAAAGAGTATTGCCAGTATTGTTAGATTTGTGTGTTTGATGTGAGACAGTTAAATAGTGTACAGTGCTCAGAACACACAAGGGGCATAGTGTCCTTTTGGTTATTGATGATTAAAATAATTGTTCTTCCACTTAGTCTCTATCCAATTCTTTATGGAGTGAAACTAAAAATCCATAGCTTCCTATTTAAATCCAATAGCTTCCTGTTTAATTCCTCCTTTCTCCTTATCTTTTTCAACACAGTTCAAATTTATACTCTAAGTGAAATTGTCATTAATAGAGATGGCACCATATAAAGAAAAAGCAAGTAACATCCATGGGCATATTCCTGCAGCCTGTTACCAAATGTACTATATTAATTTCCTTTAGGAACTAAATTAAATTGAACATTACCTGGTATAACTGAATCCTGGTTCAAGATTAAACTTCAGAGTGTTTCCATGCATTAGATTCTTAATCAAAAGCCATTGTGCTGCTCATTATTCAATTTTTCTCAAGGTTTAAAAATGCCACAAGAATTACTGAGAGAAATGAGGGGAAGGCAACAAAAGGAGGAGGATTTTAATATGGTACAGGTGTTGGACTAGGACTATGGAGATCCACATTCAAGTCCAGCTTTCGCCATGGAAACACCCCAGATCAATTTGAACCAGTCCCTCTCTCCTCAATCCTACCTACCCCAGCAGTGTTGGTTGAGGGGGCAAATTAAGAGAAATCCTTGTATAAGCTGCTCTGAAGTCCTGCAGAAAAGTCAGTTATAAATTTAACAGAAAAATAAAATATGGGCTTTCTCTTTGTCACATTTGAAGACCATCTGTAAAAATCTGGTCTGAAATTTCATGAATTACTCAATAAGAAACCAGGTTGTATGAATTTTAGGGATAATTTATTTATTTATTTATTTGTTCATGCTTCTATACCGCTCCCTCTCCCAAAAAGGGACTCGAGGCGGTGTACATTCAACAACGAAACAGTACAAGTAACGGAAATAAAATAAATAAAAATCTAAAATGGAGAAATTGAATAAGCAAGTCCTTTTTCTTCTTTGTTTTAGTACTGCCGGTAAGGATCAGTGTAGTTCCATTGTAGTTACAATGAAATAGTAGCTCTTGTTACTATAGAAGTACACTGTATTGAGAAGTACAGGGTCTCAAGTCACTTCAGGGTATATCAGAATTCTCCTGTTTTAACACTAGGGGTTCTAGGCAACCCAGCTGGAAGAAAGGTGTAGTTTTCTAGAAATAATTTTGTAGCCTTTCACTCTTCCTGTGCAAGTTAAAACTGGTGTTTGAATAAGAAAGACACAAGATTTTAGACATCAGCTGCTGTCAGGGCTCATTTGTATGATTTCAAAAAGTATATTAATCCCACCCACCACCACCATCTCAAGTGAAAACACTGGCATTCAGCATATAAGAGAAGCATTATTTCTGATAATGTTATATACTGTAAGTAGTCCTTGACTTATCACCACAGTTGGGACCAGGATTTTTATTGCTAGACAATTAAATTAGCAATAATTATTGGTTACTAAGTGGTTATTAAGTGAATCGTGTCTGGTTTTATGCCCTTTTAGCCATGATTGTTAAGCAAATCACTGCAGTTGTTAAGTGAATCATGTAGTCATTAAATGAATCCTATTGACTTTGCTTATTGGAAGCTAGCTGGGAAGAGCACAAATGGTGATTACATGGCCCTGGGATGCTGCAACCATCGTAAATATATGCTGGTTGCCAAGTGCCCAAATTTTGATTATGTAACCATGAGATGCTATGATGATTGTAAATATAAGGACCACTGTAAATCACCTTTTGCAGTACTATTGTAACTTAAAATGGTCTTAAACAAATGGTTGTAAGACAAGGACTACTTGCATACAGATTTACTTTCTGAATCTTGGATATGTGATAAACAGAATTTTGGTGAGATATATTTGAATATCCTTTGTGAAAAATATATAAGTACATATAGAAAACTAGCAGCTCAGAAGTACATATATATTGCATTGGGGTATGAAATGTGATAACCTTAAGGCCAACTGTATGGCTTTCCAGAAGTGTCTCACTTCACTAGAATGATAATGCTATCTACCCATGGATCCTGTGTTAACTTGCCAACCATATTGTCTTTTTAATATTAGATATGAGGATGCATTCCAGATCCACAGCTCTTCCATGGAGTTCAGCCAGATGCCCTTGGAACGAGAGAATGAGCGACTGCAAGCCATGGTAAATTCTCTCCGGTCCCAAGTTATCCAGGAGAAGCAGCGAAAAGAAAGGGTGGAAAGAGAGTATACATCAGTCATCCAAGAGTACTCTGATCTTGAGCAACGAGTTTGTGAGATGGAAAGTTGCAAATTGCGCATTAAAGAATTGGAAACTGAATTATTGGAACTCCAGCAAATGAAACAAGTCAAGAAATATCTCCTCAGTAGAGAGGACAACCTTTCAGAAACACTTCTGGAGCCATTAAACAATGCTCCTGAAGCTGATTACATAGACCTTTCTGAGGAAGATGGGAGGAAAAATCATGACTCCTCCATGGCAGCTTCTCCGAACCATCCTGTCCGGAAAAGCTGTAGCGACACAGCCCTTAATGCCATTGTAACCAAGGATGCTGTGAGCCGCCATGAAGGCAATTATACACTCCATGCCAACAATGTACGGAAAAGGGGAATGTCAATCCTGAGGGAAGTGGATGAACAATACCATGCCCTGCTGGAAAAGTATGAGGAGCTTCTCAGCAAGTGCCGTCAACATAAGGACAGTGTACGTCATGCCGGTGTACAAACCTCTCGCCCCATCTCCCGTGACAGCTCCTTTAGAGACTTCCGGGGAGAGGGTTATGAGCTGGAAGAGCTCAAAACAATGGAGAAGAGCCTTAGCAAACATGTGGAAGCTGTAGACAAACGACTAGAGCAAAGTCAGCCAGAATATAAAGCTCTGTTTAAGGAAATCTTCTCTCGAATCCAGAAGACAAAAGCAGATATCAATGCCACCAAGGTGAAAAAGAAGACTAGCAAGTGAATCTTCCCTCTTCATCTACACCTTCAGCCCAAAAAGCCCAGGAAAAATTGCCTAGCTTTCTGCCTTTGTGCTCTGAAAGCTTCTTATATTGATAGCTTGCACAGAAAGGGAGCCTGTTGGGGTGCCTCAAAATCAGCAAGAATCGAAGTTACATTCTTTAAGTTGGTACTCCAAGCTGTCTGGCTCCCTGAATCTGCTGCAAAATCTATATGTTGTAGTTGTAGTTGGTATCAAAAGATTTTATGAGGATTTCTTAACATCCTGCAGCAGCCAGAGCCCCTAAATAGGAAATTGGGTCAACTAACCACAGCTTCACCTGTTGCCACAGCCGCTGTTCACTTTTCTGCATGGAACATAGCATCAAGATTAGATTCCTTACGTGTCCGAAATATAATTTTAAAAAATTAGTTTCCAAAAGCAACTCCTGAAATGCAACCTTTCCCCTATGCTATATTTCCGTTTTGTTTCTTTACATGAAGAACCCATGGAACCAGACCCATCATCAGTGAGACTTTTAAATGGACTGCTCCCTTTTCTGAAGGGAAATAAGTTCTTCCTGTTTAAGCCATTACAGTATTTTATTGATCAGATTTTTCAATATTTACAATGCAAGTTCATTGCAACTGGAAAAACTTGAAGAGAAATGTCAGATTGATTAACGTCTTCATCAGACATACCTAATTGTTCTGATCATCTAATGTGCAGAACAAAGTAAACATAGGGTGTATATTTCCTCCAGTATTTATTTCAGTAAGTTGTCATCATTCATTCTGGGATTTTCCAGAAGCCAAACAAATAAGTGCTATTACTGATTTGGGGAGAGAGCTCCATCTTTAGTTAGGTGTTGGTTTTTCAAGCCTTGTTGCTCAAATGATTACCCTTATTATCTTCTATGACTTGCTCCTAAGATGTAATTTGCATGCCTTGCAAAACGTGAATAGGGGTGATTTATACATTGCATATTTATACACAAAGCTTTCTCTCTCCAGTCTCAGGAATCATCACTGTCCATTTCATTGAAATTAAATATTGGGCTATTTTAGATACACCGTAATAAATGATAGGAATTCCTGCACAGATGCTTAACAGTATTACATTTCAATAATGTTTAGGGTACACATATAAGATTATTAACTTAGCAAGCAGCACTATACTTGAAGAAATGTTGGATCCTTTTGGATATATCTGAAAAAAATCCAAAGTTTTTGTTGTTTCTTTGGAATTACAACAAAATGATATTTTAATGTGCTATATTATGTTCAGCATATTACCTTCTTGTTCTTTCATCTTTAAACACTTGTTGTGTGATTTTTCTTATCATGATCCTTAGACAATATTCTTTAGTGGTCAACATTGCCAAGTTTCACCAAGGAGATGGAGGTTCATAGATTTTTCTAATCATTTGTGCCTCTTGTCATACGTCTGCATTTCATCCTGCTAGATCTGTCCAGTTTTTATATCCAATTTCATGAACCCAGTAAATAGAAGTTTGAGAAGGTAGTTGTGTGGGAAGTCAACTGTGAAGTCAAAGAGAGTGAGCATTTCCAATCTTGTGTCATTGGATTGTCATTTCATTTGCTATACTCTTGCCATGAAAAACTTTTGAGTCCTTGTGCTTAGCCAAGTGGAGTCACTTTTGAAATACATGGAAGTATTTTTGAGTTAGCTTATCCAGGGGCTATTCTTTTGAATTGGTTCTTCTACTAAATGCTCAGACCTCTTTTGTACCCTGGATATGGTCCAAATGAGCCATACCCATGATTGTGGCTACCACTTTGGTAACCATATACAAACCTTCATGCCTTACAATAAAAAAATCAGTAATCTGTAAAAATAACAAAAGAAGTTGGTTCTCTCAAAACATTTACTTTGATCTGTCGCCATCGTAGCTGTGGCATTTTAATTTTCCTTTACTACCTTTTTACTAAAGGATGTCTTTATATTTGTTCTAAAAAGTAAATCTGTTTGTTGCATCAGTATTTTGGGTGGGAAAGGGCCATTGCAATCTTGGTTTTGAAAACTGTTAATGTGCAAACCAGCGTCTTGTTTGTGTAGCATACTTAAAATTAATATATTTAAAAATGCTTTATTCTGTTCTTAAATAAAAAGAAACAAATACCAGTACTATGAATGTTGAATTTTCTGTACATTAGATATATTTGTTAACATTTAACAAATAGGCTTGAACCTTTTACCTTCATTTAGATCATGAACATGTTTTAGGCATAAAATAAAGAGGAGGGGGAACACACCAGGAAATAGTATTGTTGCTGTTTTCATAATAGGTATTTCTTCCAGCTACAGAACAAAAAGAAAGCATTATCTTACATTGTAGACTTTCTGAATGCTCCAGTGGTTTGAATTACGTATTTTTAATCTCTGCAAAGATCAGTTCTGAGAAAAGAAACAGCTGCAATATACTGTGAGATGAGCAAAATATTTATAATGTATCTTTGACCAAAAGGAATGTTGGCATTAAGTGAAACTACTAAATAAGATACACATACACACACACACACACACACACACAGAGGGAGAGAAAACTAATAGGTGGTTGGTTTTTTTGGTTTTTGGTTTTTCTATTTCCTTCAGTGGAGACACTTTTATTTTAGAAAAGGAAAGCTTACATATAAAGTTATAAATACCTTCAACTAGTTCAGAAATGACAAAACAATGTTCTGTGTGTGTATCAAGCTTTTTATCTATATTGTTTAAAGTCCCCTTTTCACTATAATTCTAATATATTTCTGATTTTTATATTTTTGTTTTACATATATTTCTGTTGTCACTCTAGAGTTATGTGCTTTCTGAAGAGTTCGTTCTGTCCTTTTAAATTTGTTTTCTATTTTTTGCTGTCAATTTCTTACTTTTTCTTCATGTTTTCTACTTGGTTGGTTGTTTTTTGGTTGGGTCTCTTAGTTCTCTCTCGAATCTTTGCTCCCTCTGAGGAACATGGCTAGAAGAACTTTTGCCTCACATCAGCTTTGAGGGAAGGAAAAAGATGCATCTCTTGTAGGTCCTCCTTTCTTAATTGCCTCTTCTAATCAGGGCTGTTTTGTCTTTTTTGTTTGCCTCTTTATTTGACTCATGCTTTGACAGTATGCAACCTTTTCTTCCCAAAACTCGTGAACATCTTGTCTCCTCTTGTGTCCAGCAGCTGCTGTTTGATTGACAACCGGGTTGTCTTGACAACTGGGGAGGGCCAAGAAGGGAGGAAGTAGCACAGATACTTTTAGTCTGTTCACATATATATACATGACTTCTTATTGGAATCCACAAGATGTCCAGTTTAACAATCCAATTCTAATTATTTTATTTTATTGGATTTGTCAAGGCCACCAACTCCAGCATTTCTGGATGGCATATAAGAAGCCCAGTACAGGTACTCCCTGTGTAGCTAAACAAAAACTAAACCCAAAAGAATTGGGACCAGCAACTTGGCCATTAAATAAAGCAGTCACCCAACAAAATCGTGGCTGCTTATGACCTTACTTCAGTTTTCCTTTGGTTTACACAGCTCATAAATGTGAAGATTACTCACAAAGTAGCTTTTTCATCACATTGTAACTACAATTGGTCACTAAATGAGGCAATCGAGCTGTACATGCATTACAAACAATTGAATACCAGATGACTGCCTGGATTAAAACAATGCCAATATTTATGAAAAAAACGCAGTGCCATAACAGCTACCCTATCCTTATGCCTGGGACCAGAGCCAGGTCTACTTCCAGAAACCAAGGAGACTAGGAGCCCTGCTTATCTCCCATGGATGCTGTTCTAGAGGGCAAGGGCTAAGACAGAAGGGACACTTTTTCTGTCCCATAAAATGGAAACAGTTTTTTGATGGGACCTGAAGTGCATCCACTCTGCCCAGACACTGGATGGGTAGAAACAGTGGAGACAAGTGATACGTCAGGTAACCAGATCCTACACCATAAAAGACTAAGCATTTGATCATTCCAAACTACTTGCTATTACACTCGGCCAATAACAGGAATTATAAATAACAGATCTGATGTAAGTACAGGTAGTCCTCGACATACAACAGTTTGTTTAGTGATTGTTCAAAGTTACAAAGGCACTGAACAAAGTTCCTTAAGATCATTTTTCACACTTATGGCCATTGCAGCATCCCTATGGTCATGTGGTTTACATTTGGATGCTTGACAGCTGGTTCATATTTATGACGGTGACAGTGTCCCGGGGTCATGTGATCCCATTTTGCAATTTTCTGACAAGCAAAGTCAATGGGGAAGCCAGACTCACTTTACAATCGTGTTACTGACTTAATAGCTGTGATTCAATTAACAACTGATGCAAGAAAGGTTGTGAAATGGAGGCAAAACCCAATGTCTCACTTAGCAACAAAAAGTTTGGGCTCAATTGTGGTCCTAAGTTGAGGACTATCTATACATGGAAGAGCTAAATTCTCGTAGGACAATCTTAAGCAGCAAAAAAAAAAATTAAAAATCCAGCATCTTCAATTTGGTTGGGATCTGGAAAGATTGAACAGGTTGATTGTTCAGAATATGCCTCAAAATTTTTACAGTATGTCACCTTTTCACAATGTTGCTGCCAAAATCCTCAGCACACATGTTCTGTGCCCTCTGCCAAAGCAACCACTATTTTTGTCCTCTTAAGAGCAGAATAATTCCTGCCTCATCCTACTACCTTTAAAAAATGTATTATTTACTTTGTCCTAGGAGCCAAAGGCCATTGTTAATAGTATAGTTGTAGAACAACATTACAAATTTAACAGAATTGGGAGGAAGGAAGATGCTATAGCACTCATTAGAAACGCTTTCCCTCTTTGCCCTATTTAAAGCCTCAGTGACCTATATATCCCTGATCAATAAAGTATATGGTCCAGTGAAAACATAAGCTGCATTAAGCACTAGATAAGGGAGCTAGGTTGTGCCATTGGCATATTCTATAAAGTACGACTGGACAAAACATATTTGGAAAAATGTGACATAGATCATTAAGCTTTTTGGTTGAATGTACTCTTGTGCTAAACATGTTAAAATATGCATATCTCACATGATGTTTGTACTCTAGAATCTCCATTCAAAAATGAATATATAAAAGAACCATTAATCTTCATTGCTTTAGTGTACGTGAGAATAAATTATTGAATTCAACAGACCTAATTCTAAACTTCTAGCATATCTTTATTTATTCAGAACATCTTCTGAAATTGTACTGTTAATGCACAATTGCATAAATCTGGCTGGCTTCTATTTTAAAGTGTTCACTGTTATGATGCTCATTTCAAATAACCCTTTCATTAATACATTGGAATATATTTTCTTTTACTGAAAAACACTGGTATAACATTATGTCAAGAGTGGGCAAAATGGATCAGTACCTTTAACTACTTTCTTTGATGTCCTCCATGATCCCTGCTCACCTCATTTCTTTTAAAGATTCTTTTAGCAAACAAAAAAAACGGGGGGAGGGGATTCTGATAACCTTTACACCTAAGTATAGCCTCTAGCATTACATTTATTTGCAACAATGCCTTTGAATCCCACAAAGATCCCACTGAAATGAAAAACCATTCTGGATGTCTAGTCTGCTTTCAGAGAAATGGGAATTTAATGATCAACCAAACTCACTACGGCAATGTTTTTAATTAATAAGCAAATACAATAAATTAAAACTCTACACTGGCTCGTTAATTAAAGTATTTTTTTTGCTTGTGTTTTTAGTGGGACTCACTCCCTTGTAAATCTTTTTGTAACCTTAATCCCGTGGCAACTGAAATCCGATCTAGATTCAGCCTCATAGATTAATGTAATTTGCAGCTCAGTCCTCTGCTGTTTTGCTAAAAATTATGCTTACGCGGAAACATTATTAGGAACCAATACTTAAAAGCACAAAAATGCAGTCCCCCTCGTAAGCATTTCTACTGAGCCAAACATTTGATGGTTCTGAGCGAAAGTGTAATATTTAAATATTCCTAAGCAAATAAGTAATACTCGTTGATCTCAATAACATCCCCACCCCGGAACAATATTTTCACGGAACGCCGGTGACAGGAAGCCGATTCCAGCCGGCTTCGTTATTGAAGCGACCGCGACACCTAAAGATGGCGGCACACTCGCTGTGCTTCTTTCGGCGAATGCCGGATCCGTGGCTACTTTTCTGGGAGACATTTAGGAAAATTCCGCTTCGAGGTTTAGCTTCTGGTCGTCCGGCCTTCGGTTCCCAATTCCGAAGTGCATATAGTTTGGACCAACTCTATCAGCCGCAGGAAAAGGAAGCCGACACCGCAAAGGTTGGGTTTCGGAGGTCCGAAGGGAAATGTATATTTAACAGTCCAACATATTTGAGAGCTCCAGGTTGGCAGCAATTAACTTAGAATATAATCTGATCGTGTATGCATTGCTCTGGAATTTGGTGAGAGGAGCAAAGATAGTAAATAAAAAATAGGAGAAATAATACAGGTGGCTTAGGACTCTGGTGCTTGTAGGTATTCCAAACAGGCTCTGCATATGGTCTTATTTCAAATGTACTACTTTTATATTTACTTCTGTTTTAATAGGATGAATTTGTTACAAAATGTTTGCAACTGTAATAATTTGAGGTACTCGACATATGCATTTCTGTGTTCCAGGATTTGGCAAGCCAGACAATTCCAGAGATTCCTGTGGGTGAGTCCAGAACATAAGCAAAATGCCTTGACTTTCCTAGAGAGATTTCCTTAATGTATTTTATCTATTTTATCTGCTTTATAGATAAGTGTAAAGTTGGTCCCAAAAATACCATTTAACTTAATGGAATTTATTTTTGATTACTGGTAAATGTATATTGGCATATACTGAAAATCAGAATATTTTTTTAGAAAGGATGGATTACTGCATAGAAGGATCAATGTTATTGCACAGAAGGCTCAATGCTTTGACTTGCCATGTGTGAGTAGATAGCAATATATTTTTTTAAATAAATAATATAAAGATGAAACAACTTGACAACCCACAATGGAGGAATGGATGGTGATGATAAAGTTGTTGATGATGATAATAATTATGATAATAATTTGCTGGAATGGCTAAATGTACTTATTTGATTAGAGAAAAGACATGTTTATTGCTGGCTGGAAACCCCTTAATGGACTTTCTTATTTTTACACTTGAACTCTTTTCTTTTTTTTTTCTGTTTCTTTTATTTAATCTATATTCATTTCTGTTAGTTTTTAATCTTTCAAAAATTGTTAATAAAATTATTTTTGAAAAAAACAGTAACAAAAAAAATCCTTTAGTAAAAGAACTATTTTTAATTGTAACATTCCTAAAATGGCTTTATGGGCAATATTGTATTTTAAGAGACTCTATTCTTAATAGTTTTTTCCATATGCTAATATAAGAACTCCTCAACTTACAACAGTTCACTTAGTGACTGTTCAAAATTACAAGTGACTTATGACCATTTTTCACATTGTTATAGCATCCCCATGGTCACACAATTTACATTCAGGTGTTTGACAACTGATTCACATTTATGATGGTTGCAGTATCCTAGGGTCATGTGATCACCTTTTGCAATCTTCCAACAAGCAAAGTCAATGGGTAAACCAGATTCACTTAACAACTGTTACTAATTTAACAATTGCAGTGGTTCACTTAACAAATGTGGCAAGAAAAGTTGTAAAATGGGGCAAAACAGATTTAACAAATTTCTCATTTAGCAACATAAATTTTGGACTCAATTGTAGACATAAATTGAAGATTACCTGTATTTGTTAACTCATTCTATTTCTACATTCCACTTAGAGTATAAATGGATATCTTTTCAATCCTTTTTCATGCTTTCATTTTTTGGATTTCCAGGTCGTTTGTCTGTTTCCTATTCACGGAGCAGTGGCCCAGGAGGCCAGAATGTGAATAAAGGTAAAAACAAAACAAAGTCTGACTACATATCCATGTATTACTTGAGAACAAATCCCATTGACATTAATGAGACTTCCTATAATAAAATTAAGGTATGGGTTTTGGAGTTGGGCAGCCTAGAAATTTGACAAATCAGGTGTTCATGAGCAGCACACTTATCAATAAATTCGGAGGAAAAGGTAGGCCCTTCCAAGCTGCATAACTCTTTACCCTGCAGAGTAGTTATTTATTTCTTCTTTTCACACCCAGTGAATTCAAAAGCGGAAGTCCGATTCCATTTGGCATCAGCAGACTGGATCTCCGAAGAAGTGCGGCAAAAAATGGCAGTGCTGGTAATTCTCAAAATTTATTTTCCCTTTTTAGGATAGATTGTTAAAGTAGCATACAATTAGTTTACCAATTTCCTGCAAAAAATATGGCACAAAATTTTCTACACAAAAAATATAGACCATCCAGAGGGACCCATTTAGGTTATGTAGCAAAATATAAATCCATAAACATATAACATCAGAAGATGAATCTTAAAAATTGCTTTATCCCATTATGAGATTTAATTATTTTTTTTTTTACAAGCACCCTGACATAATTAATAAAAGCCTGGTAAAAGACATGATGTTAGGGACCACTAAAAATAGGAGGCATTTACTAGGTCAATGGCTGATAATTCAGTCAGTTATATTCTTTATATGATTGTTTATTAGAAATATTTTACTTCTCTCTTTAGTTCAAAAACTCAGGATTATGTAAGAATATGAAGTTATATGCAAAATTGTATTATGTCTATTTCCTTTATCTCAAAGAATGAGTGCCTTCCTACAATTTAGCAGACAGGTCATCCCAATATCAGCTGCTTTAAATGGTTTCAGGTACTGGGGCAAAAGATTTCTAAATAAGAAGGTCTAATCCCAAGTTTTCAAACAAGAGGAATTATTCGTTGCTAAGACAAAAATGTATTTTGTCCACAAATATAGGGAGTGATGGATTTCATACTTTACTTTAATCCTTAATATGGCTTGCTTGATTTTGGCTTAGTGGGATCATAAAATCTTCATTATTGTGTAACATTATATAATTTTAACCACTACAGTTTACATGGTGACCTTAAAAATCATATTTTGATAATAGAAACTTGTTTTATTTTCCAGAGAATAGAAAATTATATAAATATGCTCCCTCTTTGAAAAAGATAGAATGGGAATGTGAAAAAGAAATGCAATAAATAATAAAACGTTTTATTACCCAGCAAAAACAGAAGATCAATAAATTGGGAGAGCTAATAATCACTTCTGAAGTGAGTCGCTATCAGATGAGGAATTTGGCAGAATGCTTACAAAAGATCAGGAACATGATTGCAGAATCCACTGTGAGTCCTCATGTTATATCTGAAGAAACTGCTGAGATGATCAGAAAAAGGTAAATCTGAGACAAAAATAACAGGTGACTTAATTAGAATTCCTTTGGACACAAGAACATGATGTATATACACCAGAATTCTCAGTTGATGCTCCCTTAGGCCAAGATGGAGCCATTTGTAATTTAGACTAGAACTACTTGTCTCTCATTATTTAGTATAATTATCACATTCAACAGTTTAAGAAAAGATTTGTCATGTCACTGAGTACGTATAGTTTAATACATAATAAATAAGACAGTCTAGTTTTTCACTTTTCTTAATTTCAGTTAGAGAAGCAAAGACAACATTTGTTAATTTTGGATGACACATCATGGATCAACACGAACATTCTACATTTAAAATGCTGATTAACCTAAATAGATATTGTTAAAACCAGCAATTCTGCCAATTATATTCAGATTGTATAAATGTGATGTTGCCCACACATCAAAGTAAGCCATAAAGTGATTTGCCTTCTTTTAACTAAATATAAAAGTGAAATATGAAACGAAATATGAAAGCTTTTCTTCATTTTGTAAACTTTTATTTATATATTAGCCTTATATGTGGGCCACATTCTGATAGCTTGTTCAACAAATGTGCCTTAACAGCTGGTGTTAGTATACTGACATAAAGAACCCTGTTCATGAATAATCTCTATTTTGGATCTTGAGAAAAGAACATATACACAATTTCTGACAGAAATGAGAGATGTTTCTCAGAAAATCTTTTTTTGGAAAGCTAGCCACAGTTAAAAGCTTTTTTGCATTTAAGATGATTTAATTTTAAAATACATTATAAAAATCGCAGGGTGAGAAATATAAGCAAGTCTCTGCTGCATCTTTTCCAAAATTGCCATTTGAATTTGAAGAATTTTCTTCACTAATGCCAGTAAAAAGTTCTCCCCAAATCAAACATAAAAATATATTCCCTTTGCTTTCTTCTGGTAATTTATATTTGTATAAAACATGGATGTGGCTCTTGCTGGGAGCAGGAGAATTCAAATTATTTTTGGGATTTTTAAAACTAATAAAACTTGACAACATAGCACTTCACTAAAGTTTTATAAAATTAGCCTCTGTAATAAATGGGCAAGCATTTCTTTTCACCATTCACTAACTTGGCTCACTTCAGTTGAATCAAGATTAACAGCTAATTCAACATCTCCCTCTAAACCAACATGCTTGCTTTCTTGAAGTTTAATTTACTTGTAAATTGTTATGTTGTTTTAATGTGTGTTATATTTGTAACTGCCAAGAAAGAGATGGATTTTCCCTTATATGCCTCTAAAGTTCCTGCTTCTTGAAGGAATGTAGACTTACAGATTTTAGGTTTTTTTAACCACATATTTCTGTGATTGGTCAGTATAGGCCAGTGATGGCTAACTATTTTCTCGTCGCGTGCTGAAAGTGTGTGTGCGCATGCGCACACGTGCCTGCACCATAATGCAATGTGTGTGTGGTCCCCCTGCCCATGCGTGCGCGACCCCCCTGGTGCAGACCCCTGTGCATGCCCCGCCCCCACGAGTGCACACACATCTCCCGTGCGTGCCCCGCGCATGTGCAGCAGATACCCGGCAATCAGCTGGCTGGCAGGGGGCGTGCACATGCACAATGGATCTGTTCTGGGCGACGGCTTGCGTGCCAGCAGAAATGGCTCTCCGTGCCACTTCCGGCACATGTGCCATAGATTCGCCATCATGGGTATAGGCTGTGGGATTTCTATATCTCATGCCGCACAGTTAGCAAAAATGGCATCCCCTACCCAAGTAAACAGTCACAGCAAAAGTGCTACAGAGTACTGTGCTAGAGATTTCTGGGAAAAGAAGGAGAGAAACTCTTCACAATCCATCCGATGGAATCAGCTCTGGCCATTACAATATTATTTTATGAACATTTGGTCTAGAAGAAGGGTAAGAATCCAGAATTTTACAACCATTTAAATGCCATTTTCTACATCTGTTTGGGTTTAGGGTGGAAAAGATGAACAGAGAACGCCTCCGACAAAAAAAAGCACGATCTTCTTTGAAGCAAAGTAGGCAAGTGGACTATGACTGACCATCTTTTGGAGACATAAATAATGCAAGGACATATTCCTTGGACTCTTTTTATTTCCTAGATGGAAAAAAGAAACTTCTTGTGTTCTTTACATTAAAATAAAAAAAACTGTTTCATCAAAATTTGCCCTTGAAATAGGAACGAATGTTTAATTACATCTATAATATTAGTAATGGTGGCAGAAGATACAGGTAGTCCTCAACTTACAACCACAACGGAGCCAAAATTTCTGTTGCTAAGCAAAACAGTTGTTAAGTGAGCTTTTCCTCATTTTACAATCTTTCTTACCACAGTTGTTAAGTGTATCACTACACTTGTTAAGAACATGGTTGTTAAGTGAATCTGACTTGTCAGAAGGTAACAAAAGATGATTACCCGACCCTGAGACACTGCAACTTGTGAGTCAATTGCTAAACACCTGAATTTTGATCATGTGAAAAACGGTCATAAGTCAATTTTTTCAGTGCCATTGCATTGAAAATTTTAATAATCTAAACAGAGAATAATGTTTAGATAGTAACCGTAGACCTCTCAAGAACTCTACACCACTAGAAATGTCTGTCTTGTCTCTTCATTGGCAGAAGTTGTCTGTCGCATTTGTGGGTGATCTCAAGTCTTCTCCTTGTCTGGGAAGGGAGGGAGGAAATTCAGAAAACCAGCACTTGCTACCCTATGCACTTGTTCTACCATGCCTAATTGGAAGAGCTATTCATGTATCTATCACTAAAACTCTCCCATTGGTCTGTTTGTAACCTTCAATTGGTGAAACGGCAATCATTTTTGAATCAATGTACTTCAAATGAACTAACTTTAAAAAGTTAAAAATACAGGACCTATAACTTCTATGGGATTGAAATTTGGTAAGTTGTGTCTGCATTGCTCCATTGCAGAGGTGTCAAACTCAAGGCCCAGGGGCCGCATCTGGCCCGGGGGTTGCTTAGAACTAGCCCGTGGGGTTGCCTTGGAAATAGCAAAGGACTTGCCCTGGGTGCCTCTGCCAGCGAAAACGCAGCTTGCGAGGGCTGTGCACAGCTTTCCTAAGCTCTATTTTCACTGACGGGGTTGCAGGAGACTGTTGCAGCCAAAAATGGAGCTCAGGAGCCTGTTTTTGCTGGCAGAGCACTCGGGCCACCACAGATGCCCCCCAACACAAGTGATGTCATGCTGACCACGTCCACCCCACGAGGTTAAATAAATCTGAGGCCCTCAATGAAATTTGAGCTTGACACCCTTGCTCCATTACCGTAGTCAGCTGCAGTCACATAACCAGTGGTGGATTAAGGTTTACTGGTGCCCTAAGCACTGACAAATTTTGGTGCCCGCCTCCTTTGTACACTATACAAACGAAGCCATATTCTCAACTTTACGGTGCCCCTTTGGGCCTGGTGCCCTAAGCACGTGGTTAGTCTGCATAATGGTTAATACACCACTGCACATGGCCATCATTTTCAATCTGCCTACCAGGTTCCCACAAGGAAAGTCAATGGGGAAGCAGGCAAGGAACCTCACAAGTCGTTCATGTAAGTCGCTCTTGCAGTTTTTTTCCTCCTGAGAAGCACTGTTACAAATATGAGAGCCCATGGATTTTGTACTTCATAGCACTCCCTGCTTCCCCTCGCTCCATAGTGGCTCCTGCCAGCCCATCCATGTTAAGTAGTCCCTGCCTCTGGTGATCTTGTATTCAGTAGTGCATGCGTGTGTGTTTTCTTTTGCATGATCATTCTGTTTCTCTGGTTAGATAAGGAAATATTGCTGAAACTAGGACCCAATAAGGTTCTTTGGTTTCTCCTGATATTTTTTAAAATTAAAATCAGTAATACAACTTGGAAATTTCCCTTCCACAAATGCCTCATAGTAAGATGAGGATAAATGGGGCAGTTCCTTAAGATTTAATTTTTATACACAAATACTGACAAAATACTTTTTTATAAATTATATTTAGAAATTATCTTGAGGGGTCCAGAATGTTGAACAAAATATAATTGTATAATGCAATAAAAGGAGTAAATTTGAATCTCCAGAATCTGCAAACAAAATTGAAATGGAGAAAATTGTAGTTTGACGTATTTCCACAGCAAAACATAGGTGAAAATAGCAGCACCCTCAACAAAAGCCGTCATCTAAAAGTACTCAAGACACATGAGTACGCAAAACACATATATCTTTTGTAAATGCTGCGAGATGTACTTGCATTTATTAAATACGCCTATTTCTATTGTTTGTTAGAAAAAATCATCCAGTGATAAAGCATCTTTGAACTTTCACAATTCGGGAAGGGAGTATACTTTTCACCGCAGCCATTCTGGGCTAATACCAAATTGCAAACGTTTTAGCCCCCAGCTTTGCAGTAATTCCCACTTGCCACTAGGTGGGGATAACGAGCTTCATTTTTTCCCGATGAAAATGACTGATCCAACAAGCCCGTATTTCATAAAGGCCGGGAAGCTTAGTCCTACTACGAAACTGATACGTTCAACCATCTGGAGCAAGTAACTAAATATTGTTAGGGTCAGATTTAAAGCCTGCGGCATGACAACGATGAGATGTTAGGCACGTTTTTCGAGTGTAGCGTCGAAGAACAGCCTTATACGTTAAGTCACAGTCATGCTGACGTAAAGAAATCAGTAGAAATATTCGTAACAACAGAAAGAAAACTAAGCCATTTAAATATTCATAGCAAGAGAAAACAAATTTAAAAACTGCAACACCACCCTAAAAAAAAGTAATCTTCCACCCCAGATGGGACTCGAACCCACAATCCCTGGCTTAGGAGGCCAGTGCCTTATCCATTAGGCCACTGGGGCTACGGAAGAAAAAGCTGCTTACGTTTGTACTTAACTCTGTAATATCCGACTCTTCATTCTTCAATTTTCGGTATTTCTATTTCTTATTTGCACCAAGTGATAATTGGGAGTCCAGGGTGAATTTACTTCTTCTGAGAGGTGTTTCTTTTTTACATTTAACTGTTGCCTGTATAATCTATTATAATCCTCATTTTTTCCCTTAGTTTAATGTCCTCCAAGCACGTGGGATTTCAAGAATTCCTATCCTGCAGGCTGAATGGCCAAATTGGCTGCTCATGGAAATTGTACAGTACAACTCTAAATCTGTAGCTTGCTGGAAACTGCTCTAGAGGTGTGAGAGGGGATATCACAAGGGGTCTCAGACAATTCACTTTATAGAATTGGACGTCTTTTAAGATGCAGATGGTCCACACATCTTAAAAGTTGCCAAGTTTGAAACTTATTGTTATAAAATATCTTAAAGACATCCAATTCTATAAACTTTGAAGGGATCTTAAAGGCCATCTAGCCCAACCCTCTGCTTTTTGCAGGGTCCATCAGAGCAAAGCTTTTCAAATTGGGTTCCCTAGACTCTGCAACAAATTAATATTTTCAGACTTATCATTACCTCGATTACGCTTTTCTGAATTATGTTCCAATTTGTCACTCTCCTTTTTTGAACAGTGTTGCCCAGAATCAATGTCATATAGAGTTGTTGGCTGTACTCTGCTCTCTTTCCATTTTCTGAATATGTCCTCTTTTAAGTCTTTAGTTCTTCATTCTTCTTCATTGGGTGGGTGGGGGAGCAGCCATAATGGTCTTGCTGTCCTCCATTTTCCCTCAATAGGAATTGTTTAGAATTGTATCTCATTCTTTGGGCTCTCCTATCCATCTGGAACATCTTTTTAGTGCTCTTGTCCTCAGATCCTACAGGTTTTGTTTTTTTATTATTGGGACTTAATGCATAATCCACCGCTTTAGTCCAAGATATATTTGATTACACTTAATTTTCATGTAATTAGCATTACATGGTCACTTTCCACCACTTCTCCTGCTACTTCTATTTCCCAAAATTATATTCAGTATTGATTAATATCGGGCCAAGGATTCTCTGAATCTCTTGTGCCTTCTTCCACACTCTGAGGGAAGAAGTTGTCAGCACAATATGCCTGACATTTTCCTAGCAGGACTAGGCATGGCAGAATGTCTTTCTCAGCATATAAAGGAGTTAAAGGACCTTCTGTCTAGGAGCATCAAAGTGTTGTTTTCCTGTGGAAGAGCAGCAGGAAAGTATGTGCTGCCTGCATCTCCAATCACTGTTCTGTTTCGGCCACAAGGTGTAGAATAGGGGTTCTGTCTGCATGAGAAAAGTTGTAAGAAAAAGGCAGGTTGGAGAACGCCTCCACCTGGTGCCAATTCTTGATGATAGAAGAGAGCTCTGCTCTCAGTTCTCTGATCCCACCGAATGATCACTCCATGGGTTCAGACAACAAGAACCAGAGGCCCCATGCCTGTATCCATTCTTCCCCTTCTGTTGCAAGAGAAACAGAGCAGGAGAGAAGGAGGGGAAATGGACCTTCTGCTCTTCCTTCTCCACCCCACAGAATGGTGGCTCTGTAGATCAGGGGTGTCAAATTTGATTTCATTGAGGGCCACATCAGGACTGCGTTTGACCTGGGAACGGAATAGCCAGGGTGGGCGTGGCCAGCTCAACATCAATCATGTCAGGTTCGCCTGTGGTGGCCTGAGAACTCTGCCAGCGAAAACAGGTTCCTGACCTCCGTCATTGGCTGTGATGGCCTCCTGCAACCCCCTTGCCAGCAAAAATGGAGCTCAAGAGGGGCACATGTTTTTGCTGAGCTCTGATTTTGCTGGGAGAGGCACCTTGGGCTGGTCTTTCGCTGTTTCCAGGGCAGCTCCAGGGCCAGATCTAAGCACCCTGCAGGCCGGATCTGGACCATGGACCTTGAGTTTGAGACCCCTGCTGTAGATGGAGAACAATCAGCAGAAGAATTGCTCCTCCTTTTGTCTTGGTGGGCAGCATTACCATGAGATAAAGAGATAATTCTGCCTCACTTCTCTTTCCCCACAGAGTGGGGTGGGGCAGGAGAGGTCTTCAGCTAACAGAACGAAGAAGAGGAAAGGGTGGGGTGAGAGGAGAGAACATATTGGGTTGGAGAAATGAGGGCAGAAAATCTATCAGTCTTCTCAAAACAGTATCTGACAGCAATCTCTTTCTTATTTCTTATACACCTTCCAAAAGACCACTGGATAGGGATACAGAATTGTAGCCACTATCGCCACTGATGAAGTGTTGCTGTAATGTCAGCAATCAGGGCTAGATGTACAGATTTACCTATATGGAAGGGTGTCTAAAAATCTCCAATTCCACAGAACACCTCAAAGGGATAGCTGGCTGGCAAAGAGCCACCTTCCCCCGCCCACATCCAACCCCCACCCCCATCCTAGTAGGCAGAATTAGCAAGAGACATTGAGGAGGTGATTCTTTGGCCCAAATAGATAGCTGGTCCTGAAAAGTGACGCATGATGGAAATGTAGTCATAGCAATCTCCAGTAGCCAATAGGAATGGAGCAGGTCCTTGGCCCAACCTGATGTCAATAAAAGTTGCCAGAGAAGACATGAAAGAACCAGGAAAACTACATAGCCAAAAAGGCGTTAAGAGTTGTTAACCTAATCTTACGTAGCTTTTTCTCTGGTAATATCACACTAATATCTAGAGCATACAAAACATTTGCTAGACCAATATTCGAATACAGTTCATCAGTCTGGAACCTACATTACATATCTGATATTAACACAGTTGAGAAAGTCCAGAAATATTTCACAAGAAGAGTTCTCCATGCCTCTATTCGTTGCAAAATACCTTATGCCACCAGACTCGAAATTCTAGACCTAGAAAATCTAGAACTACGCCGCCTTCGGTCTAATCTAAGTATAGTATATAAAATCATACATTGCAATGTCCTACCTGTCAATGAATGCTTCAGCTTCAACCATAATAACACAAGAGCAGACAATAGATACAAATTGAAGGTTAATTGCACCAAATTTGATTGCAGGAAATACGACTTCAGCAATAGAATGGTCAATGTCTGGAATACTCTACCTGACTCTGTGATTTCTTCCCCAAACCCCAAAAACTTTAACCTTAGACTGTCTACTATTGACCTCACCCCTTTCCTAAGAGGTCTGTAGGGAGCATGCATAAGTGCACCACAGTGCCTACCATCCCTGTCTTATTGTTTCTTTTATTTTTTCTTATTTTTCTTATATGTATCCATGTATTCATAACTATGTTTTTACTTATACCTATTATCTTGTAAGCAACTGACAAATAAATAAAATACTAAATGCTATGAAAACCTCAAAAGTGGAACAAGTGATAAAAGACTGCAAGGACAAGGGATGAACCATCCATCCATTTGTTCCTGGAATGGGTAACAAGGCACCTTCCTGCTGTGGATTTGATGTCATCTATTGATGTCCTCTAACTACTGATTTGCTTTCTTTTTTTTAATGTATCATATTTTGTAAAAATGAGTCCCATATTTCATTATATTTGTCCATACAAATATAGTAGTTTTTTTAATCATGATAGATATGTATTAGAATATGAATTAGAATACATATATGTATTGTTCATATATGTGTGTGTGTGAATAAAAATTCATTAGATAACTATATATATAGAATTGTAATTATTTATAGGTTACAATTTTGTTTAAATAATATATTATACTTTTCTTTGTTATATTTTTCACTTTAAAAAGTACTTTTTGTATGGTTTTTATTTCCTTGACAATAAATATATTGGTATTTTTCTGGGTTTTTTTTTAACATTATTTTAAAAATAAGTAACAAGTGTTTTTTTTTTAAAAGTACTACTGAGGCTGTGAGCAGCTTATTAGGAGGAGATCAAAGAACAGCTCGCCCATCACTAAGAATTTTTGTCTCTTTGATAGATCTGCAATCTGTTTTGGGAAGCATCGTCTGTACATAACTTAGTAGATGTCACATCAATTATGAATAAATTGTACATTCCCATGAAAGTATTTTCTAAAAAGCAAATGGTCGATTTGCGGGTCAATTGCTCAAGAGTTGTTGATTGTTATTAATATTACCAATGGTAGTATTGCTTTATACACTTTATAAGGAATGAAAACCAACAGCTCAGGATGCTTTGTCTGCAAAAAAGCTGCAGAAGTGAAAACAGTGTTTTAGAAGAATAAATATTCATCTTAAGCAGAAGACAGCAAGAGTAAAATAATATTAATATCAGAATTAACTTCTTAAGAGAATGACTGTAACCATCTATGCTATAACCTTCTGTTTACAACACAAGACCTTATCCATAGGTGACCGCGTGGCCTAATGGATAAGGCGTCTGACTTCGGATCAGAAGATTGAGGGTTCGAGTCCCTTCGTGGTCGATTATTTTAGTTGTTGACAATAGATCTACAACTAAAGTTAAAGATGGAATTTGCTTTCCACCAGCTGAAACGCCCAACAATACACGAAATAAAAAATCGTTCCTCGTTTGTATTGTTCTTCAGATATGGTGTCTTTCCATAATTCAGGAATGTGTTTGGTTTTATGCAGCGAACAATACGTATCAAAATATGGAACCGAATAGTGAACGAAGCACAAAATCATGTCATTTTATTTTTAGCCTATTTAAAGCTTATTTGTTTTTCTTGCAAAAGAAAATGGACGAGAAGCATCTGCAAAAAGCGACGACTAAGAAACTTACAAAGGGGTGGGGTAGGAGGAAATAGTTACAGCTTTTCTGTAAGAGGGGAAATGTGAAACATTTTCGACTCGCAAAGCCCCAGTGGCCTAATGGATAAGGCACTGGCCTCCTAAGCCAGGGATTGTGGGTTCGAGTCCCATCTGGGGTGGGAAGAGTTTGTTTTGTTTAACTAAGCCTTGAAAAATCATTTATTTCCTTAAATTATTAAGTAAGAACAAACACTGTTGTAAAGCTTTCAGATTTTGATGAATGAAAGTTGATCCCAAAGATTTCAGTATCTTTCCCCAATATGCAAACAAACATTCTGGAATAAAACAGAATGGTTATGAAAAATGTAGGCACAAGTACAAATATAATCAGGGGTGGGATTCAATTTTTTTAACAACCGGTTCTGTAGGCGTAGCTTAGGTGGTGGGCGTGGCTTGGTGGTCATGTGACTGGGTGGATATGGCTTGGTGGTCATGTTATTGGCTGGGTGTGGCCAACTCAATATCACTCACATTGAGGCACGTATCTTCTCACCTGGCCTCTCATGACTGTGGGGATGCTGCAACAGTCGTAAGTGTGAAAAATGGTCATAAGTCACTTTTTCAGTGCCATTGTAACTTTGAATGGTCACTCCACACAAGCAAAGTACTAGCACAGGAGGAGAAAAAACTCCAGAGAAGTTCCTGAGACAGGAAGTTTAGTCCTGCCAAGAATGTAATAACGGTTAACAGAGAGGCAGTTTCTGTAAGCAACACCAGAATGTTTCCTTCCTGCCTTCCTTACAGGATTAGGCCAGTAATTTCTTCTAACAACCTGTTCTCCAAACAGTTTGGAATGTTAACAACCAGTTCTAGCAAATAGGTCCAAACTGGTAGAATCCCACCCCTGGGTATAATCTATTTATTACAACAAGACACGGTTTGATCCCTAGTAGTTCTTTACACTTTCAATCAGACTACAATTGCAAAAAGTGCATAAAATGATCTGCTAAATCATGACCTCAGAGAGAACAACATCAAGATTTCAAAAAGTAATAAGTAATGGACACTAATGGGCAACAATTTATTAATTAACCAGAAGAGAACGAAAAGCTTTTTATGAGAATTGGCTGGGAAAATGCCAGTTCTGATGGATAGAGAGAATAATTTGTCAGCAAATATTTAGAACTGTCATAAAGGGCTTGAGATATTAAACACAGCTTTCTTACAGCCAGGAGACGTCTGACTCAAAGGCAAAACTATTTCAATTTCTTGCCTCAGTAAATTCTGCAGTCTAGAAATTTCTCAGTTCTACTTTAAATATTTTCAAAACTTCAGAGAAAGAAGAAGAATGTGGAGAGCTGTTAACATCATTTTTCTCTTCTCTTGGATATCAGGTAAATACTTTTTTCTTCTTCTCCCACCCAAATATATTCCTAGGAACTGATAAATCTATTGTAACGCAAGCATAGATTAAGATTGGAGTGAAGAATAGCAATGATGGCATTAAGTGGCTTCCAAAATTATTATACATAACAAAACTAAAGAAAAACAAATAGAGGTGAGGAACTTATTCAGTTAATCTCTACAGGATAAATATTCCGCCCTTGATGTGTATGTATGTATGTATGTATGTATGTATGTATATATGTGTATATATATATATATATATATATATATATATATATATATATATATATATATCATAAAAGGGATAACAAAAATGAGATTTGAATGTTTGAGAAAGCAAAATGTAAAAGCAGCAAGAATGCTTCCTTTAGATGTGTGCTCCTTGATAGCTGTCTTCTTGATATTCTTCTTTAACAATGATGTGGATGTTCCATTTCATGTGGCTCATGCTAGAAACAAAAATATTGTTTACGTTATTGATTTTATTATAAGATTTCACCAAAATTGAGAAATATACCCCTACATAGATAGAAGGGGTGAATGAGATATAAAGTTGGTAAAATGAGGGTCCAGATATTTGGAGGCAATATACTGAATCTGTAAACTGCATTACAGAGGCTCTATGGGTCTAAGTGCTATTGCTACAAAACATTTAAAGGTGGAGAACGCTGGAATGTTTTATCCACTCATAAAGGAGAATAGCGTTGTGTGATTCCGATTAAAACAAAAAAAAACCCCAAAGAACATGTTTATTCATTTCCATATTGTATTTCCCAGATTCTAGCATGAAACAGATTTGTAAATATCATGATGTAGTCGAGTACCTGAACATCTCCTCCAAGAAGGAACTCCTTTTATATTCTATACCAAAGAAGAATTGGGAAGAGAGTTTGGAAGTTGGCCTTGAATTCACTCTCGTCTCCATTCTTTCAGTGGTAAGAGAGAATAATTGTCATGTTTGTTATTCAGAAGCAAAAGTCAGTAGGCCATCTACCGTGTTTTTCCCAAAATAAGACCCACCTTGAAAATAAGCCCTAATCTGATTTTTTTGGGGGGGTGAGCCTAACATAAGCCCTACCTCAAAAATAAGCCAGGGGATGGGCATGGCCAGTGCAAGAGGTGGTGTACACACACAGGGCTGATGTTGTCTGGCCGCAGCTGCAGCCTGCCCGCCTCTTGGCACAGCGCAAATACCGTTAATACAGGAAAGAGAGAGAGAAATCCTCTTGATTCTTGTGCTTTTCCATGTCATTTCACTTTTCAGTCAGTGTAAACGTGTGTGTGTGTGCGTGTGCGTGTGTGTGTGTGTGTTTGTGTGTGTGTGCATGCAATGGGGAGTAGAGCTCTTCCTGAGGGAGAAGAGTGCAATTTGAAGGTTATCAGCAAATATACACACAACCAGAAAAAGATACGGTGATCGCTGTGTATTTTCAGGGCAGAGAGAAGACTCAGGAAGAATTCTGCTCCCTACCACACATGACACACATGCACACACACACACACACACACACACATACACACACACATATTTACACTTAGTGAAAAGTAAATAGACCTGCCCCCCAAGGCAGCCACATCCCTTCACTTATCTGCTTTCCATCTCCATTCTCCGCTGCCACATGCAGGGCAAAAAAAGAAGTCTGTGGGACTCTTCGGGCCATGGCAAGCACTGCAGCTCTCTTGCTAACTCTGCGGGGGTAGCTCTAGCAGAAGGTCATGGAGGCTGTGGGGAGCAGCCAGGCTTGCCAGTGGGTTGGATGGGGTGGAAGGCGAGGTGGCTACAGAGCCGCTGCTCATCAGGCAGACGCTGAAGGAGACTAGAGGCAGCCCCATGCCTGCCTCACACAGCTGGCAAAGAGAGCTACAGCGCCCACCAGGGCCCAAGAGTGCTGGGCTCAGTGTAGCTGTATGCCTGGTGCCTGCGGATTAAGGCTGCAAAAGTGGCCATGCGTCTTGGAGCTGATGGCAGGACATACCCACAGATCAGCTGTTCCACAGAGTGATGCAGGGGCTCCTGCTGCTTTTGCAGTCTCAATCAGCTGCAAAAGCGGCCAAACCAGAGGTGGTATTCAGCCAGTTCTGACAGGTTCTAGAGAACCAGTAGTGGAAATTTTGAGTAATTCGGAGAACCGGCAAATACCACCTCTGACTGGCCCAGCCCCTATCTATTCTCTGCCTCCCGAGTCCCAGCTGATTGGCTGGGTCTTCTTTTGTTGCCCTGCATAGGAGAATGGAGCTGGAAAGCAGGTTACTGGGGTGGGGAGGAATGGGATTTTGCAGTATTCTTTCCTGCTATGCCCACCAAGCCACACCCACCAAGCCAAGCCAAGCCCACCAAGCCACGCCCACAGAACCGGAGGCATTCCCTGAGGTCAGAGAAATTCACTTACTGAGAAAAGATTTCCATTGGTGCAATTTGGCTTATGGCTGACTAGACCAGGGGTCTCCAACCTTGGCAACTTTAAGCCTGGAGGATTTCAACAACTCCCAGAATTCTCCAGCCAGCTTTTCTGGGAGTTGAAGTCCTCCAGGCTTAAAGTTGCCAAAGTTGGAAACCTCTGGACTAGACTGGATTCTGGCTGATTTCTAAAGGCTGGAAGAAAAGCTATTCATTTTTTCTTTTTCTCCTTTGCAGGAGGAAAAATTACAAGTGGCCAAATTCTACTTCTGGCTAAAAGTGGTAAGGGTTCTCATTTTGCTCTTCTACCAAAAAGTATTTATGTTTTCTAGAATAGATTAGTGTTTTTTTAAAAAAGATAATGTAACACTTTTTGAATTATTCCTTTGTTCTTTACTAGATTTGGAAAAATGAATTTATCAGCTGGAACCCTTTGGACTTTTGTAACATTACCGATATCACTCTTCCTGTGAACCTCTTTTGGACTCCTCACATTTTCATAGATGAACAGTATCTTTTCTATTTTTCTGACCTTTTAAATATGTTTAAAACTTCATTCTTAGAGAAAAAATTGCACTAATACAGTATTACAGTATTAACAATATTGACTGCTACATCTATACACATTGACTGAAAGTTTTGATTCATTACCACATCTATATATTAGGAATACCATAAAGAAAAGCAGGCAGTTGTAGTACCAATTGCCAATATTTCAGAAGGATCCAGTAACTTTTGTAACCAGTTTATACAATTTAACATTCTTTAAAACAGGGTTTATTACAAATCTGATTACATATAGATTAATGCAAAACAGCTGTAGAAAACAGATTAATTGTGATTTTTGTTTTTACTAGTTTATGGGGCAAGAATATTGTCCAGAAGTAAGTTCTATTTTGATTAATGAGTCTGACACCAATTCAATATTATAGATATTATAATATTACATTATAGCCTTAATTATGATCAAAACCAAACCATCTCTAGCATCAGCCTGAGAAAACTGAAATTCTGTCATTTGTGTCATTTGGATTTTATGGCTGGTTAGTTGGTTGTTACACCAATTTTTTTATACAATAATTTTTTTCTCACATATTTTGATTTTTATGCTATTAAAGATATTTCCTTATATATATTTTGCATATATTTGACAGCAATATTGTCTAATATGTGCAAAACACAAACTTTTATTAATTACAATATTTTCCTTTCAGGGCAGATGAAAATAAGCACACAGTTAGCCATTTTATTTACCTATCCTTTGATGGCTCTATTGCTTTATTTGAAGCACATCAACTTACTTCTGCCTGCAACCTGGATGTCCACACATTTCCTTTTGATGAGCAAAAGTGCAACATAACAATGGTGCCATCATTATATAGAGGTATCTTAGTGGAGCACCGTGCAATTATGCCTTATCATGAATTTTGCTTGCCCTTCCTTTCTACACAGGCTTCTGAAGCTATACTCATGCACATATTCTCCATATCTGTGGCTTCTGCACTTCTGCCTGCCATTGCTGCAGTCTGTAATGCATCTACTTTATATTTTCTTCTTTTGTTAACAATACAGAACTCACTTTTTTGCTCTTTCTCCACATCATTGAGCCTCAGTGGCGCAGTGGTTAGAGTGCAGTACTGCAGGCTACTTCTGCTGACTGTCGGTTGCCTGTAATTTGGCAATTCAAATCCCACCAGGCTTAAGGTTGACTCAGCCTTCCATCCTTCCGAAGTGGGTAAAATGAGGACCCAGATTGTTGGGGACAATATGCTGACTCTGTAAACCGCTTAGAGAGGGCTGTAAAACACTGTAAAGCGGTATATAAATCTAAGTGCTATTGCTATCATCTATTAGAAGATGGAAAGTGTGCTTTCTCTAGCATAGTTCCTGTCCTTTGTATCAGCTGCTTCTTATTACCCCATCCACCCAGATTCTAATGGATTTTCTAAGATTTTGGGCCAGGTGGTGGATGAGCCCATTTATAAGGGTTTGAGGTACTGAGTGGTGGTGTTCCAGGGCTGACAGATGTAGGCTAACTTTAATTTATGTTTTGTTTTATTTTTCTTGATTTTATACTTGTTTTAATCTTATATTAGCCCTCCAACCATTCAGTTGAAATTTGTGAGTTGGGCTGCCCCATATATATATATATATATATATTTGAATTTTATTTTATTCGAATAAAGCAGAAAGCCAGCACCAAATTCAAACAAAAAACAGCTGCCAAGCCTGACAAAATTAAGAACCCAATACACAAGCCTGAGGATGGCAGATGAGATTCTGCTGAAACATCACTATAATAAAAGCACAAATATTAAGATTTGGGAAAATACCCAAAGAAACCTAAATACCATACATATAAATACCCATGAAAACATAAGAAAACATATATATACAGTATATATACATATACATATGTGTGTGTGTGTGTGTAAAGTCATGCATATATTTAAGTATTGCTCATTTATATCACTAATCACTAAAGGGAAGATTTCAGCCCATAGTACGGAATATAACATCTTACTGGAATCATCATTTTTTAATTCTGTTTTATGTATATATTTTATATCGGATTTCCCAAACTGGCTGCTTCTCAGATATTGTCATGCCCCTGATGAAGACTGACTCTGAGGGAGAGGAGGAACAGTTGATAGGGAGTGGAAGTGTTGCTCCGGAGGTAGTGGAGGAGGCTGGAGAAGCGCTGAGGCCAGCTGACACAGGCCCATGCCCTATCCATCCTAGAGCATGCAGGGAGGAGAGAATAAGGGAGAGACGTGGTCTACTTGGGAGGAGAGGGCCTTGATCCTCTTCGTGGGCTGCAGCTGTGACAACTGAATAAGAGTATGGACCTGCATACTGGCGAACGCTGGAAACAAAGAGTGGAAATATCTCTAATTTATAGTTCCTCTCTGAGTTTGGCATCTTTCTCAATGTGTGTTATCTGTGGACATCCTCCAGCCCTTATCTTGCCTGGTTTGTGTTGCCTTTTTCCTTCTTCGTGTAAGTTTGTGGGAGTATTTTGTCTTCCATCAAGGATATTCGGAGCTTGGAAACAAAGTGAAGGAATGAAAGGGGCTTCACCTGTTTTCTGTGACTGTTTGTTTTGTATCCTACCCTGGGTCATCACAGATGTGATGGTCAGACACTTGGGAAATGCTATCCCAATACAGGTAGACCTCAAATTACAAATCACAATTGAGACCAGAATTTCTGTTGCTAAACAAGGTGGCTGTTACATGAGTCATGCCCAGTTTTATAATCTTGGTTGTTAAATGAATCACTGCAGTTGTTAAATGAACCACACAGTTGTTAAGCAAATCTCCATTGACTTTGATATCAGAAGCCAGCTGGGAAGGTTGCAAATGGTGATCACAGGACCCTGGGACACTGCAACTGTCACAAATACATGTTTGTTGCCAAGCACCTGAATTTTGATTATGTGACTGTGAGTTTGCTGCAATGGCTGTAAGTGTGAGGATCAGCTGTAAGTCACTTTTTTCAGTGCCCTTATAACTTTGAATAGTTGCTAAATGAATAGTTATAAGTCAAGGATTAGCTGGAAGGGAATGAACCTTCTATATATTCAGTATAGGACTGCCTTTCTTCAGACTGTCCTGAATTGGCAGTCCTCTGGATCATGGGTCTTATATTCTTTCTAGAAAACGAAGTGAAGTTGAAAAACACTAAAACTTTCAAAAACACAAACCAAGATAGTCACAAACATTATTTAGCCGGTGGAGAATGGAAGTTTCAGAAAGTGGAGATCATTGAGGTGACCGAAATTGAAGCCCACGAAAAATACAGTACAGTCATCTATCAGGTATGGTTATGAATGCATTTACGATACATTTTCTTGTCAGATGATGTGATGATATGTGAGAGCAAACTTGGGAGATGGGAAAGAGATGGCCAGGGGGATGGTAGTAGGGCTTGAGCCTGACTATGTATTTGAACATCTCTGGCAACATAGATGGCATATAAATTTATTTTTAATAAATTCTAATACTTCTAACATTCCTTCTGCTTCCTATTTCCCCCAAACAAGAACTTTGTTGGTTCTATTCCCTATTTAGGCAAGAATGAATAACTTCAGCCCATGAGCTGGGCCCAAGAGAAATATCCAGCTGGCTTTCTTGCCTAAAGCGGGGTTAGAACTCATAGACTCCTGCTTTCTAACCTGGTGCTAGGCCAAACCACTAGGCCAAACTGGCTGTGTATATATCCATATATACAGTACCTACTTTTCCCATGTTGGAATAATATATTAAATTCTACAAGCCAAGAGCACTGTGTTTGCAAGTTCTAGCAGCTTCCTTTTCTGAAAACCAGTGTTCACTAGGTGACTGGTTCATTCTGTCTTTCTCTGCCCAGCCAATGTCACAGGATTACTAATTAGGCTTGTGAGAAACATAGAAAACTGACAGCAGAAAAAGACCTAGTGGTCCATCAAATCTGCTCCTTGAGTTTGTTTTTTGTTTTCTTTTTAATGTATTTATTTATTTATTTATTATTTTTCATTATTATTGTATATTTAATTTTTAATAATTATTTATTTATTTTTTGTCATATGATGAGCATGTGCTTATCCCAAACTTATTTAAGCTCAGTTAATGATGATTGGCCCCTTACTTCCACTGGAAGTTCATTTCAAGTTCCACTGCTCTTTCTGTGAAGTAATACTTTCTAAGAAAGTATTGATCTTTGTGGTCTTTTTAAGTAATACTATCTATTGCCTTTAGTTGTGTATAAAACAGTAAAGGAGGTATATTAAATATATAAAGAAATAAAAAAATGTGCACAGAAAAATAGGATGATGAAGCATTTTTATACTGCCTCGAGTTCCTAATTTAACGACAGGATCTGAAACCAAGAACTAAAGACAACTAATTCAGTGCTGTCTTTCTATCCAGTCCTCCTTTAACTGCGTTTATGAGGTTACTGCTTCATTCTCACAGCAGATACTACATTGCACTCTTCTTCACTGTGCTTTGGAAAAGATAACCCCTATGTCACTTCATATACAAAAAGAGCCTTACTGCAGACCATAGCAGATATTTTGCCACAAATCGGAGAGACAGAACCAAACCATTAGATTCTGCCTAAGTTCTGAAAATATTTTGTTTTCAATAAAACCATAACTCCCTCTTTTATCTTGTTTTCATCTGGCTGAGCCTCCAAAGCTTTTTTTCCCCTAATGGATCTTTATAGTCTAAAAATTTAAAGATTCTTTTTTTCTCTCTGTCAACAAGATAAAATGCTTGCTGGATCTTTGCCTGACAAACTGTTCAAAGAGAAAAAGTTCACAATTTTTTTCAGTCAAAAATTTGAGCAAGAAATGGCCCTAGCATTAGTGATCAATTTCAGAATCTCTCTAACTGCAGTTTGCATTAATTGAGGTCCCTGTTGTTGGCATTTTCCAGAGTATGAGAATATTAAATATTTCTGGAAAGGGAAAAAGTGTGGTCTCATCTCTTTTTAAGTTGCTACAAACAAGATTAACATTAGACTTTCTCATGTACCATAACTTACTTATCCATGGACTGCCCAAGGCTAACTGAAAAAAGTGGTCTTCTATTGTTTCCCCCAACTGAAACCTCACCTACCATGAAAGTTGGATGACTGTTTGCCTGAAGTTAAACCCTTTCCTATTGTTTTTGTTTAAGTTGCATTTGGGTACAGTTTGTGTTGGAATCACAGTGCAAATCATAGAAAAAGGCTGATTTCCTACTCCCATCCAGTTCCTGAGCCATTTTTATCTTCAACAATTCTTCTAAAATAAAACTTCAGAACAGTAGCAAGATTGATTCTGGGTAACAGCCACTCCAGCTGACCTCTTTTACATCTGGAACATTAGTTGTTATGATTTAACTACACTATCCAGGTTTATTCAACAGTGGAATAATTGCTGAGGTATACCACTTCACTGGTTGTGGGTTAAAGCTAAGACACTGTCAAAAAACCAAAATCATTGGCCCAGAAGCATCTGTGAGGAAGGAGGAGATAGCAGCAAATAAAGTCACAATGATGACTCTGGCATGTAATCAAAAATCCTTGAGGTGCATAAAAAAGAAACAGGTTTCTCTTGTACAATTATAGCTGTCATCTTGACCTTTTTAATTTCTTTCTTCACATCCTTGCTTGAACCTAGAGCTGGTTTAGACCAGGCAAGTTCAACTCATGCCCCACGGGCCATGCAGCTTTGGACAGCTAATAATTTGGCCTCAGAAGATCATACATGTTTAACATTACAGTCTGTTATTTATACACATCGACTATGTTAGATATTTTACTGTATATGCAGCCCAAAACAATTCTTCTTCACTCAATGTGACCCAGGCAAGCCAAATGTTTGGACAACCATGATGGGATGATTTAGCAGTTTGTACAACTGAAATTTATGCTAGTCCTGCAAATGTTGTGTTACTTTACTTTCTTTCTACCTTTCTTTTTTACAGATTTTTATGAAGAGGAGATCCATTCTTCATGAATTAATTGTGATTCTGCCGATGTTTATTCTCTTCTTGCTGGATATGGCTATTTCTTATGCTTTTGCCTCTCCTGCAGAAAAAATTGCCTACAAAGTGACCATGATCTTGCAGGTCTCATTTTTGTCTGTGATGCTTATTGACAAGTTACCACCCACATCAGATTATCCACCAGTAATAGGTAATTACCTAATCATGTGGAATATAAAGTAGTAGACTCCTTGGAACAGTTAGGGCTATTCACTCATTATTGTTAGCATGTTGTGTGGATCATTCACATGTCATGTATCTTGGATACTGTATAAAATGTTTATAACTTAATGAGGGATGGCCACATGGAATTAAAACCTAAAAGGTTTCTGTAGGACACATCAAAGTAACTCTGACATGGGACAGAATGTGTTGACATAAGAGCTCTGTGCTACTACCTAAGTTGAAAAAAGGAAAAATGTAGTAATGTAATTATTACAGGTGGTGAAGGGGGCATTAATGAACTTGACTTTCTCAAAAACGCTGATGGAGTTTGCAGAATGGAGACATTATATGTAATTAAAGGATGGCTGTAAAGATATATTGGATCCCAATCTGTGGAAGATTTGTTGTACAAATATTATGGAGATATTCTCAATGATCACCTTCTTTTTTCTGAGAGTGAGAAGTAGTAGAGATTCCATTCATAATTTTAAAGAAAAGCAAAGATGATAAACTGGAAGCTTTTTATTATCAAGAACTAATCACTGGTATTTGATTCTGGATGGACCAGAGACAGTGGTCGTACTGAAAATAGAAGCTGCTTATGGACTTTATGTGAGTTCAGTGCAAAAATAGATTGTTAACAGAGGGCTTTGAAGTTTAGCTTAATGGTTGGGCGCTACCTTCTGCCTTCCGAAGGGTATTAAACTTGGTTTTGCTAGTTAGCTTAGGGCCACAATAGGTGCTCACCCCTGGAGGTGGTTGACAGGGTAAAAAGACCTCATCCCTATTCCCATCCATATTCCTGATTCTCGTTTTCCGTATAGTTTTAAATTTTTAATGTGCAAAGGCCTACAATTTTAAATTGCTTTTCTATTATCTTTTTACATTATACAAGCTGTCCAGAGTTATCCTATTAGTGAAATGGGCAGCGTATAAATTTAACCAATAAATAAAATTTCATCAGTTCTAGAGACCAGTTTCAAGTCCATACATGATTTCATCCATGTATGGTTTGATCCCATAGACTACTCATCATCAGATTGTCCTGGTTCCCCAACATTTGACATGGACCTTGTTAATCGAGGTGACATCCAGGAGATCACCCAGGAGGTCACAAGATTAGAACTCAGAAGGTCATCACACAGCCCATTACCCAAGTCGTTACAACACAGGAGGTGGATACACACACAGCCAATACCTCAGCCACACATGTTCTTAAGAAAAAGCCAGCCAATCTGCAAACATCTACTCCATCAACCAATCAAGAAATGACAACACAGCCAACCTCCCCACCAGTATATATAGGGAGACAGCAGCTCAGATCATGCTTTGCTCGCACGAAGCTGAAAGCACCAGCCTGAAGATGGCTAGTGGGATCTCGTCGAAACGTTGCCCAGATAGTCTCAATCTTACACGGGAAAAGATCCGAACACACCAAGACTTGCATATATATATTCATATATATATATATATGAATTAGTTTGTTAGACTGATAATGCTTCCCTGCCTGTCTCTTGGGGTTTTTTTTTTGAAGGCTATAAGAGTGGAGACAACTAATCAATACTGTTTCTTCTTTTTCACAGCAATGTTTTTTATCGGAATCTTTGCATTTATGGTCCTTGGCATCCTAGAGAATGCCTGCATGGAATATTTCAGGGAGCAGAATTTAAAGTTACCATCCTTCAAGAACTTTACAAGAAAATTCTTGCTAAAGAAAAAAATAAAAGCAGAAGACTCTGTCACTGATGTAGGTGAGCTGTAGTCAACACACAAACAAGCGGCAGAAGGAGAAAATGCAGGGGGATGAAGAAAGGTCTATAGGTCAGAGGGCCCATTTGGCCATGTAAGAATAAGCATTTTCAAAAAATGTATGCTACATAGGGATGGTTGCGTTTCCTTAATATTATTTCTAATTTTTAGGTTTCCATTTCATTTTTTCTTCAGGAATTCCCAGCTGTGCCCATAGCCTGCCCTCCTTCCATTTTTCCTCCCAACAATCCTTCAGTGAGATAGGGCTAACAGATAATGTATATGTAGTCTACAATCACCCCATGAGTTTTGTGGGTGGACTTGAACTTCGATGTCCCTCTTCCTAATCCAATATCTTAAGCACTATTTCACTAATGTTCAGAACAGGGACCATATTGGACATTTGCCAGATGGCAAGTTGCTGAGGTGGGAATGGGACAATTTGCCATATCCAACTTGCTATGGTCAACTTGCCATGGCCAACTCGCCATGGGACAACTTGCTGCAGGACAATGTAACAATTCTTCGCAACATTACAGTTAAATTTCAGGGCTGAGAATTGTATTTAATTATTTAAAATAAGTAAAAAATATTTTAATTTTTGCCACTCACATTTCATTCTGTCCCTGCTTCTGCATCCTTTCTTTAATGATTCTATTCCACCATTTCTTTGATATTATTGTAACTCTTGCCCCGCAGCAAGTTGTTCTATGGCAAGATGGCCGTGGCAAGTTGTTCTGCAACAAATTGGCTGTAGCAAGTTGGCTGTGGCAAGTTAGCCATGGTAAGTTGGCTGTGGCAAGTTGGTCATGGCGAGTTGGCTGTGGCGAATTGTCATAGACCCTGCTGAGGTTGCTCCCTCCACTACTTGAGTGCCTCCACCCAATTGCTTGCTACTTCCCATGTAAACCAGGGAATGAACGCTACACCTTGGAGGTAATTGGAGAGCTTCCTTACTACATGACCTTGGTATCTTTTGTAATGGGCACACCCACCATAGCATGCTTCTTGTAAATAGATCAGGGGTGTCAAACACAAGGCCCGTGGGCTGGATGTGGTTGGATCCGGTCCACAGGATCGTCCTGGAAAATGTAAGGAGCTACCCCCACTTCGGCCCTGTCTACTCAATTCAGCTTTGGCCTGGTCTACCCAGTGTGAAGAGGAAACATGCCACCAGTTTGGGGAGTGGTGTCAAGCTGCCCATGCCCACCCAATTCACCACATCCACCCAGTCAGCCACCTCACCCCCCACCCCCGAGGTCAACTACAGCCCTGATGCGACCCTTAATGAAATTAAGTTTGACACCCCTGGAATAGATCAAGTCTCTGGCATGTCAGCCATTTGTGTGACACATAATTTGTTTTAAAAACGCCACTCCTTGGAAAAATCCCCTGATTTTTTTAAAAAACACAATAATACTTTATAGTCTCTCACTTTTTTCCATATAGGAGAAGAGATAGACATGGAGAACAAACCAACAAGAGAGTTTCCCTTGGTGGAAAATGACAATGCAGACAGCCTTGTGTTTCTGAAACAGGTAACCCTGGAGCTGCAACAGATCAGGAAGCACCTGGCTCTGGAAGAAGGCAAGGAAATTTCTGGCCCTGCCGTACAGGACAAATATATCCGGTTGGAGAAGTGCCTTTGTTATATCCGTTTGATCTTATCCCTTGGTTTTATAGCCTTCATTGTGGTGCAGTGGACAAGCTGAATTTGTTTGTAATCTGGAACTAGCTTGCTATATTTTAATGGCCCCAGGTCATAGAACGTATACAGGCAACACTATTGGGCTAATTCCTCCATCACATTATAACAAACAGCATCCAATCTGTGTTCATATCACATGTAGGCTACTGTATTTTTAAAAATGAGCTTTCAAGCTTCTACTCCTATAATTGAAATATGCCTTGCTGTATGTGACACTTATTTGCATTTTCAACACTTTACTGCCTGCATCAATATATGCTCCCAATCCAGAGTGAGGGAAAGTGCTAGCCCAGCAATGCTTTAAAAATTGAAATGGATCTAATCTGTAGATTCTGTTCAGGAAAACCAAAGGCATTTCAATGTCCAATCAGATCTACTTTTTGTTTCCTTGTCTTCTGGAGAATGTTTAGCTCTGGTCCCAAGATTCCATTCAGCCACAGTCCTCAGCCAATAAACTCTTCTTTAAGAGTTCTTCCACCTAAAATGTTCATAACATGAAAAGCTACTATGGAAATGAAATTAATGCACATAACAAATGAGCAGAGCTTTGATTGCTCCATCATGCCCACCATCTTGACTTTTTTTCCCCCCAGCCGTATCTTGTGGATGCCCCTGACCTGATCTATTTTAAAAACTTTAGCCCCCTACTTGATCTCAGTGGCAAGACATGAAGAAAGTATTATAAAGAAATAAATTGAAGAATCTTCTCATTGCAAAATGCTACAAGGGTTGATATCTGGAACTGATCATTGAGCAAAGTGTTTTGATAGTGGAGTTGAACTACTACTTTGTCCTTCAGGCAGGATCTGAAGATGGCTTTCTTGCTTCTTCTGACCATTTTTAGTGATGCTCTGTTTTCTTTTTTCCTAATTCATTAGCTGCATCTGAATGTAAACCACATTATGAGGCATATGTGTGCATGCAGCTATTTAATGCATGATCAAGACAGTACTAATATAAAAGAACTTGTCAGTATTATCTATAAATCTTTTAAAAATCTATTTGTTAATCTCAAGTGTCATCGTAGTTGCTTCAGGTGCATCACTGTTCTAGTTAAACCATAAAGCCTTCAGGATGAGCTACCATATAGTAGATGAAGGTTATAGAAACTGTGGTGTTGGTGGTCCAAACTCATACCAGCTAGGGCAACGTTGTCAAAGAGACTGGTTATGCTCTCAAAGAAGTTGGTGGGCTGAAGAGGATTTTTTTTTAAATCTAAAATTTCCCAAGGGACAATTGAATAAAAAAATAATTAAATGTCAGATAAAATATCGATACATATATAAGAAAACATATGTATAAGACAAGTCTTGTGCATATTTTCCCTCAGATCTTTATGAAATAAAATTTGTTCTTTAATATAGTGTTCCACATTTTGTCTTTCCAGACTGATGACAAATTTGTGAAAACAGAGTGGAAAATGGATGTAGATGTTTCTGTATCATAAGATTCAGGGGTGGAATTTTACTGGTTCAGACCGATTCAGGTGAACCGAATGTTAAATTTGCATCTGGTTCACCGAACCAGTATTTGAACCGAATGGCTGCTCCCGCCCAGCCTGCCCAGCCCTCCCAGGAGTCTCCACACGGCCCATTTTCGATGCAAGTAAGTGCAGGGTCTGCACGGAGGCTCTAGGATGAAAACTAGGCCTTCCGGAAGTACCAGAAGTCCAGAAAGAGGCCCGTTTCCGGTTTCTGGTGGGCCTGAAGATCCCCGGAGAGGTTACTTTCGCCCTCCCAGCGGCCTGAGGGACACCTCCAGACCTTGGAAAGGTGAAAAAGGCCTTCTTGGAAGTACTGGAAGTCTGGAAATGGGGCTGTTTCTGGCTTCCAGTGAGCCTCCAGAGCCTGGGGGAGGCCATTTTTGCCCTCCCAGAGGCCCGAGGGAAGCCTCCAGATCCTTGGGAAGGCGAAAAATGAAGTTCTGATAAGCCACACCCACCCAGCAACTAGGCAGTGAACTGGTTGCTGGGATTTTTGAATCTCACCTCTGTATAAGATGCTACCTTTAAAGCATGTCCCAGAGCTCCTTGGGGATGTAGGGATAATGATCAAGACAGGATCTCTCAGCAGCGATAGCCATTTTCCATTAATGCTTGGTTGAAATTGTTTTTGTGTCCCTGCCTGTTCTCTCTTTTCTCAGTAGTTGGAAGAGAAGGGATGTGTAAAAATTGTTTCATTTCCCTCTACATTATCACTGACTTTCATTCTGAAAGCAATTTAATTTTAGCATATTCTTCAGCCCTCCCTCTTGAACTACTTAAAAGACAGAAATCAGAAGAGAAAAACCTCCATTCACCCAACCCTATGTAAGAGACACAGAGAGAGAGAGAGAGAGAGAGAGAAAGTGTTGAGATACTCTCTTTAATATTCTTCCTTCCATCAGTTTTTCAATTCAAGCTGCACTAGTCTGTGCTTTTTTTTTTTTACCAACTTGTTCTTAGTTATCCAAACGACCCATTCTATCTTGGAGTTCTGAAGGCCCAGCACTTCAGCTGGGGAATGCTGAGAATTGGTCCTCTGGATTTGGGAAGTACATCTAGTAAAACACTTTTATGATGAATGCTTGATATTCGCTATGTTTTTAACTCTATGTGTTGGTTTATATCAGCCATTCAGACTCAAGAATTGAGGAGCATACAGCAGATATCATAGCAAGTAAAAAGCAAATTAATACATAATCTCTTATTACATACAGGCTTGGTGCATTATGAACTCGACTCTCTAAAAATACACTGGAATTATTAGTCCTCCTTATTTTCTGCAATTAGTAAGCTAGGATTTTCTATTGTTAGTTAAATACTGATTTGGGTCTTTTTGTTAGGAATGTGCCAGGGTATTTCTAATAGCATGATATTTATAACAGCTATAGCATACATGCTCACAGATGTTAAATTCAGGGGAAATAATATAGAATAACATTTTTATGATATAAGCAATTTAGAGGTCCTGGGAGGTTAGTCCTGAAGTAACAGCAATTTTTGCTATAAGAAAACAAGCTTTCTTCCAGTGGACTCTTCAAAAATTGGCAGTGACTAAACAGAAATTTATAAACTGTGAAAGTTGAGGAAGCAAGTAATCCATATATTTCTGGAGCATGCTTCCATTATATCTAGCTTTTGGATGTGCTACCAGTCCCCTGATGGCAACAGCTGATATATCAAAACATTTGCCTTTTTTACAGATGAAATGGGAAAGCAAGCACCCAATTTGCCTTTCAGATAAGCCATTCCTCCAAAAAGAAGAAAAAATCCAGCTCTCTTATCATATCAACCTGCTAATCTTTCCTGTAAATCTCTGTGCAACATACTTTTATATTTAGGTGCATATATATGTCTGTATTCTGGATAATGATGCAAAAAGGAAGAGGAAGAAGAAAGATTATTAATCTTCAACAAATAGACTAAGGGGACACAATATCTCCCTTGATTTTTTCCATTGTTGTTTCTGGGGGAAAAAACGTGCACAGGCTCCAGAAACAGATATGGCTATCCATTTATGGTGATAATTTTTACATGAAATTCCCAGTCTTCACTCTCCACAAAGTAAACCATTTAAATAGCATCTCCTGTCTCTAAATAACTTGCTTTCTTCTGAAAATGAGATGCTCTTTCCCTGCCCTGCAGGAATGCCAGCACAAACCAACTATAAAGCCATTTGCAACTTTATGGGAGTAAAAAGGTTCTCACATGTAAACAGACTGAGACTGATCTGTATGAGCCAAGGATCTTGGGAGGGGGAATATTTAAGGAGCTAAGAAATAATTACGTTGGAAAATAATGGTACAAAACGAAGAGATGGGAACAAGGACACAAAATTAATAATTAAATAGAATAGTAGAATAAGATAGGAGAGAAAAATACAAACAAGCATAGAATAAGCATTTACTTCAGAAAGAGTAGGAATTTAATTATGTACAATAAAACATATTTTTGTAAGAAAAACAAATGCAGTCTTTGTGATCTGTACCATACTTAAAAAATCTTAATATTTATTTATTTATTTATTTATTTATTTATTTATTAATTACATTTATATACCGCCCTTCTCCCTAGGGACTCAGGGCGGTGAACAGCTCGTCTAAAAACCCCACAAATACAAAAGTTAAAAAGTAATTAAATATTTGAATCAGCTGCAGACTAAAATTAGGAAACCCCCCCCCCTACCCTTAAAACCCAATTTAAAGTTAAAAATGGAGATCAAATTTAAAATCATTATCTCAGCCCAGGCCGGCCTGCTCAAAGAGCCAAGTCTTTAACGCGCGCCTGAAGGCCCTCAGGTCCGTGCCGGTACGAAGTTCCGGTGGCAGAGTATTCCAGAGGGCGGGGGCACCCACAGAGAAGGCCCTACCCCTTGGCGCCGCCAGACGACACATAGCGGCCGACGGCACCCGGAGCAGACCCTCCCTGTGGGAACGCACCGGCCTGTTGGAGAACGTTGGCAGAATGCGGTCCTGAAGGTAACCTGGTCCCATGCCATGGGTCGCCCTAAAGGTCAAAACTAGAACCTTAAAGCGAACCCGGAGAGCCATCGGCAACCAATGCAGCTCGCGCAGGAGAGGCGTCACATGGGCGCTACGCGACGCCCCCATAATCACCCTCGCGGCTGCATTTTGCACCAACTGGAGTCTCCGGATGCTCCCCGCAGGGAGCCCCATGTAGAGGGCATTACAATAGTCCAGGCGAGAGGTGACAAGGGCCTGAGTGACCGTGCGCAAGGCGTCCCGATCCAGGAAGGGCCGCAACCGGTAGATCCGACGGATCTGATGAAACGCCCCCCTGGAGACGGCCGCGATGTGATGTTCAAGCGACAGCCGTACATCCAGGAGGACTCCCAGGTTGCGAGCCCTCTCTGTGGGGGGCAGAACCTCCCCCCCAATAGCCAGCGAAGGTGTCAGCTGGCTATATCGGGGCGCCGGAAACCACAGCCACTCGGTCTTGGATGGGTTGAGCCGAAGCCTGTTCCCGCCCATCCAGTCCCGCACGGCCTCCAGGCACCTAGACATAGTCCCCACAGCATCGTTGGGGTGGTCCGGAGTGGAGATGTACAGCTGGGTGTCATCTGCATACAGATGACACCTCACTCCAAGACCACGGATGATCTCGCCCAGCGGCTTCATATAAATGTTGAACAGGAGGGGAGAAAGGACCGACCCCTGAGGCACCCCACAAACCAGGGGCCTAGAGGTGGACCTCTCCCCCCCCGCCAACACGAATTGCGAACGGTCAGAGAGGAAGGAGGAGAACCATCGGAGGACGGTTCCACTAATCCCCAACCCCTCCAACCGTCGCAATAAGATACTATGGTCGATAGTATCAAAAGCCGCCGAGAGATCTAATAGGGATATATTGCAAGGTAAATACTCAAAAGGTTAAAGCATCAATCCATAAAATGTTGAGTTTTATATAAGCATATTTGGCTTTTTAATCCATCATAATTCCTAGTTGAACAAATCCAATATTATTAATTCCAGGATAACATTAAATCAAATCCAAACCAAACATTTAAATACTCCAACTTTTAGGATGGTATAAGAGGCAATAATCCCATGCAATCTTAGTAGTAATTATCTAAATTGCAGGATTCTTAGAAAAAAAGAGGCAGATTTCGAGGGCTCATGTGCAATTACTTTATTTAATAGATTCATGAAGAAGAATTGAAGTTGCACAATGCTTTTGAACAGCCAGGGTTTATAAGTCAGAACCAAGCTTGTGTGGCCAATGAGGATATTTTACTGGGTCCAGTGTAGGATCTCGAAATTTTTCAGGTAGATCTTCATATGTCATATTTTCAAAGGGTATCATGTTTCTCAGTTGCTGAAGCTTAAGAGGAAAAAAACCAGCATAATTACCAACACATGATGAATGAAATGCTGAAAACCAGCAGGACAGAAATTAGTAGGAGAAAATACAGTGCAATGACAAATGTCCTTTGGTATAATTAAAATTGCTAGCTTACCTCCTCCTCATATTCAGCAATGCGGGCTTTAGAAGCCTGTACGAAGTCAGCAGCATTCTTATCCTGAAAGAAGAAATAGTAACGTTATGAGAAACTTTGACTCCAGGGAAGCTATCCGTGGATTTAAATGTTTACTTATGGGAGCAGGGAGGCCTGAATGGATCTGATCACAGGACATGCCTCCCAATGCCTCTCAAAGCTTCTCCAGCCCATATTTCTTTGACAGGGAGGAGGGAATATGAATTAATGGGCAGGATTCAGTATTTTAGCAAATATTTTGGACACACAGTATCAAAGAGATCCCTAGATATATTGGCAACATGAAATTCCCAACAGGATGATATAGCAACCCTTTTACTGTTTGTGAGAAAAAAGAAATACAATACTCGACTTGCAATCATTCATTTAGTGACTGTTCGAATGGTCCTGAAAATAATGACTTATGACTGTTTTTCATACTTATGACCATTGCAGCATCCCCATGGTCACCTGATCAAAATTTGAACACTCGGCAACTGGCATGTATTCATGACAGTTGTAGTGTCCAGGATCATGTTTTGCCACCATCTGACAAGCAAAGTCAATGAGGAAGCTAGATTCACTTAATAACTGTGTTACTAACTTAACAACTACACGGATTCACTTAACAACAGTGGGAAGAAAGGTCATAAAATGGAGCAAAAATTAACTTAAGAACTGTCATGCTTATCAATGAAAAATTTTGGGCTCAATTATGGTTGTAAGAAAAAGAACAGCAAAGGATGCAAAACAGTAACCTAACTGTGCCTGATAACAGGCCTGCTTGTAGGAGCAAAAAAAGGCTTTGGATGTAGGAAGGCGGTGGCTCATGAGGTTAGGACACTGGGATGACAATTGGCAGGCTCACATTCAAGACCCGGTTGCTGTCACAGGACAGGTTGAGCTTCTGTCATATGTTGTAGCTCTTGCCAAACCAGAAGTTCAAAAGCGGATGACCCTAAGTAGATAGATGGGTACCACAACAGCGGCCAACTTAATGGGGACATGAAAGGAGCTCCCAACTGGGCTTCCCCCAGGCAACAGTAATGTCACCATTCAATCCAGTAGTGCTTTGGTGTCACCATTCAATCCGGTACTACATTTGGTGACACAAATGTAGTAGTGAGCTTTGGATTTCTTGGATATTCAGCATGGAGTAAGTGAAAAGTCATCAGTACTTTTCACTTACTCCATGCTGAGAAAGCATCAGGAACTTTGGCTTTGGTTGGTTTTATAATTCATTAGAATTTATTTTTGTTATACATTTGATCAGTTCATAAAATAATAAGGAATGATAAAAATCCTGAATATATTTTAAAATTTGGAATATGTCTATAATAGGCCAGCAAAATATAACTGTTGAAAATACATTCCTAGAAAATTGAACAGGTAGGTTCATTCTCCTGTACCTGGCATAAGAACAGTGTGTATTGTGTAAAATATGGGCAGTATGAACTTTATAGCCAATAATAAAGTCAGTAATACCACAATTACAGTGGCACAGATTTACATGTGCCCTGCAAATAAATATCCATGTGTACATAAAATACCTATTGGATATAGCTAATTCTCATAATCCTTATCCTGCCTTTTTGAGATTGACAGATCAAAGTTACAAGATCTCTCAAATGGATGGTTCCATAATTGCTCCAAAAATCAACTAAGTCACTGCTATTTAGAATTGATATTTACATATAAAATACATGCAGCACAAGTGAACTTTATAATATTCGCAAGTAAGGGAATTGTTCCTCTCCCTCATTTTTGCATTCATATTCTATTTTTTTACTTTGTACCTAAACAAAAGCTATTATTTCCAGCTTTTAATCTTAAGGAGGAAGAAATGGAAGGTTTTCAACTTATTCTTCCAGACAATGTAAGGCCTGCAACTTTTATAGTTAAAATTGGCCATTGTCAATGCCATGATTCTAGCAGAGAAATTAAAGGCAGAAATCCATAAGCAGGTGGAATGTGGGAAGCAGTGAATGACATTCAGTATAATTTAAGTAATGGCACCATGAGTAAAGATTAGGCCAGGAATTATCTGCTAAGATGCTATACAGTCAGCAAACACCATTTATGTGCAATGAAAAGAACAGTAACAGGATAGTGGAAAACTTACAGACTCCTTTTCTTGGGCACTTATTTTAGCTGTTTCGGTATCCGCAGGCATAGGAATCTGCAATGCCTTAAACTGTGAAAATTGAGGAAATAATAAATGAAATGTATAGCTTCTGGTTTCCAAATTTATGCATATCATATGTACTTTCTTCCTTCTATCTATATTTCTAATTCAATAGTAAAGTACATAGTTTCCAGTATCTCTGGATTAGGCTCTTATACATTTATTGTCCTGTTGTATAAACAACTTTCAACCACAAGATCAAAATTCTCATTCCAAGTATCTATTGCAGACTAACCTTAAATATCTGACAAAACAACTGGATTCATTTACACATTATCTCCTAGGGAAAAAAGCAACACTTTATGAGATTTAATGTCTGGGTAATCAATCTTTTGGCTTGCCTCGGCTGTACTGAGTGAAGAGGAATTGTCTTGAGCCACATATAAAATATATAATATGGTTAATGTATACAAATATTGCTAAAATCACATAATAATGATAAGAGTTTAAGATCTCATGGGGCCAATTTACTTTGTGTCCAGGGCTGCATGTGGCCCAGGGGCCATAGATTGGGCAATTTAATGGAATAAGCACAAAAAATCTCAATAAAATATCCTTATTCTAGTAGCTCACACACTTCTTCTCCACGTTACTTCCCTGAACCACAGCCAGTTTCAAAATTTAGGAGTTATCCAATGGGCAAAAAAACTGAAATAATTGCTATTTTGCTGCGAGATAAATTTTGCAGTTTTAAATTTTAGTTGATGTTGCCCAAGGACAGAAGTCAGTTTATAAGAGGCACTAAGGCTAATTTTAAAATCTTTTTATATCATAAGTCTTATAATAAATGTGGTGTTCTCACACATTATTTTAAAAGAATCATGCTTAAATTTCACAAGATTTATAGACTCAGAGTGGTCTTGGTGGTTTTTCCTCCCTTACTATGGTACATTGAGCAGCCTATCATCTGGAGCCCAGGTCAGAGTAGACAATTCCTTTCTATGGAAGGGACTACAGCTGGATCTCCTGTCTGGCTGTGTGACCAATTAGCCCAACACTTTGCCAATGAAATTGCTCTGATTTGCATAAATCTTGGCACTTCATAGGGAAAATGAGATGATTGTAGCAAAGTTGTGCCATGTTATCCAGACACTAACCAGTCATTAAGTGAGGACCTTACATGATCAGAATCCTAGGTAAGCAGGGCCTTCCCAGCTACTACTTCGTGGCCAGGATGAAACCATGATCAGCCTAGCTTAAGCTGATATAGCAATTGCATATCTACTTAGAACATGTTCTTGCAATAGTGATTCATGCCCACATCCTCTTATCTGAAGAGCGGAACCCCACTTTACACACACATTTACTTCTGAATATCCTTGAAAGCTTCAGTGGCTTGGTGCTGACAGTTCCTTGGTATCAGTGCAGTGTTTTGCTTTAGGAACTAAACATGAGTGCAGTACTGTGCTTTAGGACTTGAACTAGCTTCCAAATAGCTCTTAAATACAATTCAAAGTACTACATAACTTGGGATGAGAATACTTCTAGAAGCACTTTTTCCACTCAATTTTGAACTGCCAGACTTGAACATACCAGAAAAATCTGCTTGTGAATCCCAACTTTTGCCAGGTAAGAAATTTGAAGGCTCATAGCCACATCTCAGTTGAAGCACTTTGGAATAGCATCCTCCCAGAGATTTGATTTGCAACCCCCCCCCCCCCCATTCTACTTGCTTTCTCTAAATCAGGGGTGTCTAACTGGTGGCTTGTGGGCCGGAGGCATCACACAAAGGCCACACCCACCCCAGCTTCAGGGGAAAACATTGCAAAACATCATGTGATAGCAACGTGACGTGGCAAGTTTGACACCTGTACTCTAAATTGTTAAAAAAAGGGGGAGTATTTCAAAGAAACTGAGAGATGAATTGGTGCTATCACATTTTTATTGGTGTTTATGAACTGCCAGGTCTCTTCTAAATGCAATGGAATACACCTCAAACACCCAAAAATTTAAAAGTGCCTTACCTTCTTTTCAAATTCATCCACTAAAGTAGGGTTCATAACTGTAGTCTTGTAGAAAGTCCAGTCAATGGCTGGTGGTGTCTCTGGCAAAGACGCAAGCCTATTTAGACACATAAAAGTCATTTTTCATTCTTGAGCTTCACAGCAAGAAAAGTCAAACAAATATCTGGACATTCTCCTTGTTATCAAAATAAAAACTTGATTAACAAAGAATGTTATGTTTAAAGATCTGTTGGATGGAAAGAATTACTATCTGTACCAAAATTTCCCATAACTAGTGTAATCATATTTACTAACAATGACTGAGAGGCAATCAATATAGTCTTGTTGTTATTTAGCTATTTAACTCTTTATTTAAACTTAATTTAATAGTAAAGTCATAGGAACAGTTCTGCCTAAGGATTTCACTAGATCTGAAAGCATGCCCATGTCAATAATCTGTACACCTATGCCTTATGGTACTCTTTACAAACTAAGTAATATACTCACTTGGCTGCAATAGCATCACTACGTGATTTGAAAGCATTAAACATATGTTTCTGATCAGGTGACACTCGTTCAGCAAATGCTGCCCAATCTATTGCTTTCAGAGCAACCCTGCGGCCAGCCATTGTTATCACCTAGAAAATGGGAAGAGATAGAGGGTAAGGAAGAAAGGAAATAGATAAGAAAATAACGTAGCAAGTGAGGTATAAAGGAAGCGAACAATGGACATTTGTAAAAAAAAACAGAATTTTTCAACCAAATGAAAACAAAAACTAAAATGCATCATAGAAGTAAATCTGGTGTCTGGTGGTATGGTTCAGGCATCAGGCTAGAAACCAGGAGACTGTGTGAGTCCTAGTCCCACTTTTTAGGTAGGGGGGATGTTTCAAAATCATGCAGTTTCGATCCCATTAAAAAAAGACAGACAGATAGCTTTTTAAAAAGCTGATACTAGCAGGATCGTTTGCTTCGAGAGATCAAGCAACCCCCCACAATTATCCCAAACAAAACAGCTAGCGATTTTTTTCTCTATTTTAGCATCTGTTTTGCTAGCGAAGCTGAAACCATGCTGGAGAGCAAGTGTCTGTCCCTGGAAGCGCCATCAAAGAACCCCGACCCACGCCATAACGAAACGAGAAGCATTACAGGCAAAAAGGTTGCAGAGGAAAGCCGGTTAACACTCCGGGATTGTTGCAAGACTAGCAACCCTCCCAAAGGACATCGGGCTCCTCACCTTCAGCCACCCCGGGAACTTCACCGCCGGAAAAGGCACCCGGAACCAAAGACTGACAGGGAACAACGGCCCAATCGGGACGACTCTCTCCGGAAAGAGGGCGGCCCTCGCCGTCTCATAGACAGAGCAAAAGGTAAGAGCGCAGCCTGCTCTTTTCCGAACGGCGAGCAGAGCCAAGGCAAACTACCTGCCTATGGAGACTCTCACTCATCACCCAGGTCGTGGTTGTCCCAAAGGTGCTTTTCAAGCAGCTTCTTTAGCTTTTCTTGGATGAGAAGCGAAACGTCTTCAAAGAAAAACCAAGAAAGTCCAGTTGCCTCTTGAAAAAGCACCTTTAGGACAAGGCAAACTACCGTAATGGAGTAGTCAGAAGCGAGGGGTCCAGCTTGGCTTTGCTTGGGCCCAGGGATGGTGGTGGCTTCAGGGGGCAAAGCGGTTGAACCTTGCTTCAAATTGAAGTTTTGGGGTCTCCCAGGGCTCGGCCAAGTAAACTTATCATCCCCATGAGTTCCCTTAAAATACAGGTAATCCTCGATTTATACGACCACAACTGAGCCCCAAATTTCTATTGTTAAGTGAGATATTTGTTAAGTGAGTTTTTCCCCATTTTATGACCTTTTCTTATCAGAGTTGCTAAGGTTCATAAGTTCATAAATTAGCCATCGGTTTATTTGTTTATTTTTATTTGTCAATTGCTTACAGATAATAGGTATAAGTAAAAACATAGTTATGAATACATGGATACATATAAGAAAAATAAAAAAAATAAAAGAAACAATAGGACAGGGATGGTAGGCATGTTGGTGCGCTTATGCACGCCCCTACAGACCTCTTAGGAAAGGGGTGACGTCAATAGTAAGACAGTCTAAGGTTAAAGTTGTTAAGTGAATCTGGTTTCCCCATTGACTTTACTTGTCAGAAGTCACAATGACCTTGGCACATAGCAAACGTCATAAACATGAACCCAGTTGCCAAGTATCTGAATTATAATTGCATGATCATGGGGATGCTGCAAAGGTTTTAAGTGTGAAAAATGGTCATGTAACATTTTTCAGTGCCATTGTCACTTTGAACAGGTACTAAATGAACTGTTGTAAGTCGAGGACTACTTTTGCCTTCCATTTTTATGTCCTTTGCAGAACTGTGTGCTTATATTACCCAAACTACAATCTCTAGCCACGACCGAATCTCCATCTTAGGCTCTAATTTCTGCCACAAAATCGGGTCTCTCTGCCCTGTTATATTCCATCGATGACGACTAGAAAGCGATTGCTCTTAAGAAGCACTTATTAGAAGTAAAATCATAATATGAAAATGTTGCAAATGCTGTCAGTGGAGGGAGGATAATCCAAACGTCTATCCACCTCTATCCATCCCACCCACCACCCTGCCGCCCCTGAGATTGCAAAGCAGGTATATAGTAAAGTTCTCTTCTCCCTCTCGAAAGGACGGTGCAAATTGTATTAAAATGTTTTTTTCTCTCTTCTCCGTGAAGCAGACTCTAAACATCGCCTCCGAAAGAGAACGGGCTTTTGATTTCAAACAGTGTTTGTTCCACTAAGAAATTAATTAGGAACATCCACTACAAATCAAGAAGTGCCGATCAAAACTCTGACGGATTATGGCACGGTTGCCTATGTATTTCCTTCCGGTGTGTCTCCTTCACCTTTCCGACTGTTATTTACATCTCGACTGATCGGATCTAGTCGTTCCGATTCCCTTTAAGGGTGGAACGCCTGGAACGAAGCCGGTTCCAGGCGCAGTCATTCGAATTGGAGAGCGCTGAATGACCCGGAAGAGATTCTTCCTCCCGGAAGTCCGGCGTTCCCTGTCAGCGGAGACTGAGGGGATGGCTGCTGAGCCACGACCAGAACAGTTCCAGCTTTTCCGCCTGGGCCGCTGATTCAACAAAGGGACCACCGCCCGTCCACCCAGGGGAAAAGCCGCAGCCGAGTATGGCGGAGTTAGTGGCTGGGGAGGGGCAGCCACGAGGCCGCACGCCCAGCCCGCTCCCAATCTCGGGGCCGCCGAGCCCTCGCCCAGCTGCGGCCCCCGCCTGTCCCGCACGGAGCCCGGAGCCTCCGCCGCCCGAGAAAGCCGCGGCGGGGAGCGGCGGCGGCTCCAAGTGGGTCCGGCTCAACGTGGGCGGCACTTACTTTGTGAGCACCCGCCAGACCCTCTGCCGCGAGCCCAAGTCGTTCCTCTGCCGCCTCTGCTGCCAAGAAGGGCCCGAACTGGGCTCGGACAAGGTGAGCGGGCGCGGCGGCCGGGCCCTAAATCGCCCCCTTCCCCCCTTTCGCCTGTAGGCCGGCACACCCAGAATGACGGGCGTGGCATCTGCGGGCGCTATTGCAGGTAGTCCTCGACTTACGGCCACAAATGGGCCCCGGAGTTTGGGTTGTTAGGTGAGAATCTTGTTAAGTGAGTTTTGCCCCATTTTACGACCTTTCTTGCCACAGTTGTTGAGTGAATCACTGCAGTTGATAAGTTAGTAAAACCGGGTTGTTCAGTGAATCTGCCTTCCCCCTTGACTTTTGCTTGTCAGAAAGTCACAAAAATGAAAAACACATGACTGGTCATAATAAGTATGAACCAGTTGCCAAGCATCTGAATTTTGATCAAATGACTGTGGGGATGCTGCAAAGGTTGTAATTCTGAAAAAATGGTCATAAGTCACTTTTTTCAGTACAGTTGTAACTTTGAATGGTCCGGTCACTAAATGAACTATTGTAAGTTGACTGTACTGCTGTATGTAGTTTCAATCTTCTTTTTGCCCTCCTACATTTCTGGTGTAATAGAGTAGTCATATTTCTAGAAGCAAGCCAAGTTCCTTGCAGAGCTCCAGTTTTAACCATAATCATAAATTTTAGACTTTTAATGAAAACACAGGAGAGGAGGACAAAGGATGTACAGCTCAGTGGCACTTCTAGACTGCATCTAAAATGGAGCATAAGTTCTTTGCACATATAAACACACATACACACACATGTACATCCTTGATTTGCTGTGCTGTTCTTTTCTGTATTGATGGTGTTTACAGAAGATGCTGAGCCATTGTTAATAAGCAAAACTGATTTATAGAACACAGTATGTTAATACGGTTGCACTCACAGCATCTAAGTTATGACGTGGTTTGTAACGACTTTGTTTAATCACTATGGCTGTAAACCAGGATGTTAGCATTCTATTTAAAGCTTCGGCTTAACTTGAATATAGAAGACTATTAAAAGCACTGCTTTTGTATAGCTTTCCTCTTGACCAGTCTTATTTATCTTAAATGTGAATATTAATCTATAATCAAACACTTCAACAATGAAGGTATTGTCAGTAAATAACTTGAATTTAATCTATTTACCTTGGTATAATGACTATAATTAGAAATGGTTTGTTAAAAACATGCATACATATATATGTTATATATTTATAACATGCATAAATGATTCTATATATCTTTCAGAATCAGGAGTATAATATCTTCATCTTTTGTAGCATTTCAGTACTGCAAATGCATTAAATTTGAATTCAGCCTATTGCTAGAGGAAAGCTTTATTTATTAAGAGCTCTCCAAAATCTCATTGGTTCCACTTGCTAATTTTTCCTTGTTTCGCTGGAAAGGTTGAAGTGAGGAGGTATTCTGATTGCCAGTTCATTGCCTCCCCCATTCTACTTTTCCTATCCCATCTTACCTCTTCTTAGCAAGTGCTTTTGTTGCCAGTATAGCCATAATATTTGCTAAACCATAAAATTAATCTTAAGCATACATATGGGAAAAATAGCATAAACTCATTGAAAGCTATGGATGACAAAAAGATACTCTAACCCAAAGTAGTAAAAAGGGGAACACAACCTTATTTCCAACAACTGTTCTATAAGAAGGTTTGCTTTTATCCAGAGCATATTCAGTTCCTTGCCCACAGACCCAATAAATAAATACATTATACTTGAGATTAACTTTTTCTCTCATACAGCTTTTTAGTTTTATATCTATAAAATAAATGTTGTTTTTTAAATCAGTATCTGTATACAAAGCAACTTCTTTCTCCGGTACTTAAAGCTGTGTGCCAAAGTATAATTTAGAGTGGTTGTTTTAGCATAAAATCACTTATACTGTCAATGCAGAGGATTCTAAATGTCCTGTAAAAAACCTTACATAATTGTGTTCCTTAGAATTTAATTTTAAATGCAATGCTTTAGATAATAGTGAAGTTATAATAGTTATAGAGGGATATCAAATTTGTGGTCTTTATTTTCACTTCCAAGTGATACAGTCCTTGCATATTTACTTGGCAAGTCCCATTGAGATCATCAACTTTTCACATGAAATGAACTATAGAAATCCCTACAGATTTCATGTTTATATTAATGGAGTTTTGAGATCAGTCTCCCCAAGATCATTAGCTAAGTAGTTCCACTGAGTTCAGTAGGATACATTCCCAAATATGTGTAGCTTTAGGGGGTTTTCTTAAATAAATTTCAGCCAAAAGTGGTATTCAGCAGGTTTTGACCAGTTCTGGAGAATCGGTAGTGGAAATTTTGAGTAGTTCGGAATACCACCTCTGACTGGCCCGCCCCCATCTATTCTCTGCTTCTGCATCATGGGTCTTCTTTTGTTGCCCTGCACAGGAGAACGGAACTGGAAAGCAGGTTAGTGGGGTGGGGAGGGAATGGGATTTTACAGTATCCTTCCCCTGGAGTGGGATGGGAATGGAGATTTTGCAGTACCCTTCCCCTGCCACGCATACCAAGCCATGCACACCAAGCCACACCATGCACACCAAGACACGCCCACAGAACCGGTAGTAAAAATTTTTGAATGCCACCACTGGTTTGAGCCAATAAATAAAAAAAATTAAATGTTTTGGATTTATTTTTGTGAAGAATATTTTTTAGACCACCGAAATGCTGATGTAATTTATAGCTCAGATTTATTAGAAACACATATTTTAAGTGATAAAAATATTTCCTAAGGATTTACTAATAATAATCAGTACAATATGTTTATTTTTTCTGTGCATTAATTTAATTTGGGGGAAGAGCTTGTGACATAATTAAGAGCAGATTATTCCAAATAGATAAACACATAATTTTCTAGTTAGCTACTGCCAAAGTACATAGGCCACGGTGTTCTTTTTTAAATTATGTCATACAATCATCTAACACAAGCAAATGTAGAACAAGATATTCACTGATGCAAGAATTTGGCTCCTTTCTCAGAGAACCATATTCTCAGATTCGTGACAGTTGGTTCCTTGTCCAAATGTCTGAATACCATTGGAATATCTTCCTTTAGCAGCAGACTATAACAGCATTATATCTCCTTACAGGATGAAACAGGGGCATATCTCATTGATAGGGATCCCACATATTTTGGTCCAATCCTGAACTACCTCCGGCATGGAAAACTCATAATAAACAAGGAATTGGCAGAAGAAGGTGAGAAAAACACAACCTTGATAAATGTATAAATTTCTTTTGAAAATTAGGGATGTTTAATTCCACCCAGAGTTGTTGAGAGTTGGGCAGCATACAAATTTAATTATGGTAGTATTAATAGAGGTTGGTTTTGCCTGAGCCCAGAATTAAGTTATTTAATTTCATTGATTTCATGATCTGTGTATCTTTAAAATATATTAGAAAGTCTATGTTACTCAGATGCACTGTGGAAAAGCAGTACAAAATCAACCTGTTCAAATAGGCGTGTATTTATGCCCATGCAGGGAGGTATCTTTGATAGTACTTTCTTTAGAGCATTATTTTGGGATTATTGTATTAGCATTTGATTCCAATGGAACATAGCTTATAAATACAAGATTCTTTTCATAAAGAGAATCAAAAGAGAAAACCTTTCTTGAATCTCCATGTTATCACCATAAGGAGTTTTAGTCATAAGATGTTTCTTGATTTTTATTCAGTTTTGTTTGGATTGTACATAACAAAATATTTTGATATAATTTTGTTGATTTCCAGATTATTTGTTGAGTTAAATAAATGCACAACACTTGAGTTTCATTTGACTGCCAAATGGCATATTTGAGCCTTCAGTGTTGGAGACTGTCTTTAGAATTTGGCAGCAAGAATTATTTTGAGAAATTGGAAAAAGTAATATTTCTGATATTAAGGATTTGTTTCAAAATATATGTAATATCAATTTTTAAAAGATAATTTTATCTCCCAATTAAAAAACTAACTCAATAATTTATCCTTTGGTATAGATTTTATGACATTTTCTAATGTGATACCATGATATTTTAAAATACAAACCAGAAACTGATTAGACATTTAATGAAAATGTGATATATGTCTGTAGTTTTCCCCTTGTTTTTGTTTTGCCGTTATATTTTCTGTTGATTTTTTTTCATATAATTATCTTCCTCTTTTTTCTACTTCTTGCTGTAAAACTTGTTAAGATAAAGCTAATTAAAAAAAGAACTTGGCTCTAAGATAATCATATAACCATCAGTGCAGTTTTGCCTCTGGGATGCTTCTTGTCCCCATCCTTCAAATCTCTAAAAGGCTGAAAAGCGTATTTTTCAATATTTTGGTAACTTAAGAATCTGCCTCTGAGGGGATTTGTGTTTCCATCCACATTCTTAGATTTTTTAGAAACACAAGCTGAAAAAAATCAGCTGCACTCTTTACATTAGTGTCACAGCATCTCTGGGCATTCCTCGGTGCCCTTTCAGACAATAAAAAAGCTGAGTTGTGGCACCCAACTCTTCAAATACAGAATGTCCTGAATTAAATTATAAATTGTTTATATTCCCCAGTTCCAGACATGCAGCAAGATCAGATCTGAAAGTTTTCTGATCAAGAGATTTTGTAATTAACACAGATGCATAGCAACCTTTCCTTCTTACAAATGCTGAAGCCATGTTCTGCATCCTTATTCCTAGGCGTCCTGGAAGAAGCTGAATTTTACAACATCGCATCTCTAGTGAGGCTGGTGAAAGAGCGAATACGAGACAACGAAAGCAGAACTTCTCAAGTAATTCACATTAGAAAGAAAATAAATGTATTGTGTCCCTCATATCCTAACATAGGTTACCATTTGATACGGTAGGCTTGTGTGTTCCCTGTGGCATAAGAGCCATGTCAAAGGAATGTGGTATTATTGGTTTCTGAAGTCTTCCACAAAAACATTCTACTTTCCCTTTCTAGCTTTTAACAATTACGGTGGCCAGAAGCATGCTTTTAAACACTTTTACAAATGTTTGTTTTTATGAGCCTTCTCCATCTTAATATAATAGTAGTATTACCATCATTTCAATAATATACTACTATTTAGAAAACTTACAGTCCTGATTTCTAACTTGTTAGTTTCCCTCTTTTAACCCAGGGACCTGTCAAGCATGTATACCGAGTTCTGCAGTGCCAAGAAGAAGAACTCACCCAGATGGTGTCTACCATGTCTGATGGATGGAAATTTGAACAGGTATTTGTTAAAAGATTCAGAAGTTGGGCCAATTCACTGGATATATTATGTAATTTTGCTTGTTTATTTATTTTATTTATATGCTGTTCATTTCACTAACAAATGATGCAGGGTGCAAATATGCCTGATAAGTATACATCATATGAAAATTCTATATTGTAGCCTGATTATTAATCATAAAAAAGGGTAAAGATTTCCCAGGTGCCTGACTTTAGGAGGTAGTGCTTCTCTCCGATTCACAGCTGAAGAGCCAGCATTGTCCGAAGACCCTTATGTGGCCATGTGGCAGGCATGACTATATGCTGAAGGCACATGGAACGCTGTTACCTTCCCATCAAAGGGGTACCTATTTATATGCTTGTATTTACATGCTCTCAAACTGCTAGATTGGCAGAGCTGGGGCAGGTAGCCAAAGCTAACTCCCTCATGCAGTACTTGGGTTTAAAACTTGACAAACTTCTAGTTGACAAGCTCAGCATCTTAACCACTTCTTTGCTGCACCCCCTGATTATTAGGCATAATTATTCCGTAATGAAACAGACATATTTTTCCTGATTAGAACTAGTATAATAAATATCCTTATAGGATTTCATTGCACAAGAAAATGGATCTTTCAAGACAGTAGCCTTCACTATTGCATTCAAGTACAGTGTGTCTTGTCATTGAGCAGTATCCTTGGAAAAGATAATGATCATCTCTCAACCCTCTGATACACCATTCTTAATTCAACCACCATACATTCAGTGATGGTCCCTATATTCTGTAAATTATTGAAAGCCAGATAATTTGAGTTGCAGAGTTGAATGGAGTTGCCTGTGGTAGAATTCAGAATACTGAAAAGGTTCATTTGGTTCATGTCTTCTAAGTTACACTTTTATCTACTTACTTTGTGGAAAGACAAAATAAAAGTGTATTGACTCCTGTTTAATACATATAGTCAAATTATTCTTTACCATTCTTGATAATGTGCAGATATTATTGAAAGTTCTGTCCCCTACAATCTAAAACATTCTCCTGATTTTGTTTCAATTTGCTATAGCAATAGCAATAAGACTTATATACCGCTTCACAGTGCTTTACAGCTCTCTGTAAGTGGTTTGTAGAGTAAGTGTATTTTCCCCAACAAACTGGGTCTTCATTTTACCAACCTCGGAAGGATGGAAGGCTGAGTCAACCTTGAACCATACAGAATCAAACTCCTGGAATGAGCAGTGAGTTAGTCTGTAGTACTGCATTCTAACCATTGCGCCACCACGGCTCTCTCTAACTACTGGGTTTCTGTTTTTGTGATAGTTATTAGAGCTGCACAAAGATCTGACTTCAAGGAGCAGAATATGATTAAGAGCATAAAGAAGAACTTATGTAGCATCTGTCAGGAACTTCATAAAGCAGCCCTCCACAGGTGCCACATGATCTCATGAAAAGATACATTTATTTATAAAAGATACACTTATTCATTTATTCGAAGGTGTTCCTGACAGGTATTGCATGAATGGCTGGTGCCGTAGCTATGGCTAAATCTGCAAAGCCTGGTTCTATATTTTTTTAATGCTAGGATACATGAGTAGCTATTCACCTTACCAGCATGGAATAGTCCTAAAATTTGGTGTTTTACCCAGCTATCTCTGGAGACTCCTAGCCACATAATTATTTTCTTTGTTTTAAATAATATTTGATTTTATAGAATGATACCATATTGCTTAAATAATAGTAGAAAGAATGAGAGAGTAATTAATACGGAAGTGATCGGTGCTGTTTCTGCAAATAGAATCAACATGTACAGGGTTACCAAGTTGAGCTCTATAAATGGTTTATTATATGAATTACATTTGGTGATCATATTAATTGCTATTTACTTCTAAACGCCCTTTTAGGTGCATGAGCTTTGAACATTCCTAAATACAGTAACACTTTCTCTGAAAACATATTAATAAAACATATTGAGATTCACCTATGACACCTGATATCTGGTATACCTGTATATAGTTGCATAACAAAACTGAAGATCTGTTAGTATTTTGATCTGACGAAAGTCACATGGTACATCATACTGTTTTTAGAGTTCAAAGGCATAATATGAGCATGCTTTTTCACCTAAACATTAAAGGAAATTAAAAAGTACTTTTCTTGCAAATCTGTAACTCTTAGTTGTTATAAATGACTGATCTTATATTCATCTTATATTGCTATTTTTAACATATTTCCTTTTTAACAGTTAATTAGTATTGGATCTTCATACAACTATGGAAATGAAGATCAGGCAGAATTTCTCTGTGTTGTATCGAGAGAGCTCAATAATTCAACCAATGGCATTGTCATAGAGCCTAGTGAGAAAGCAAAGGTGAGAAATCTTTTGTAATTGTAATCCTTCAATTTTCCTATTTATTAAATGGCCTAAAAATAGATAACAAGTGGATATTTTTATAATAATTGTTTTAAACATATTTAAACAGAAAGCAAAAACTACAAAAGATAAAAGAATAAAAATAAAAAATGGAGAATACAGGAAAATATATAGATAGAGAAAAAACATATTGCAGAGAGGGGAAATATATAACAAAATAACTTTCCCCTTTGTTGCAACAAGTATAAACAAATGTAATTACTTTTCTTAAAATACAAAAAAAATCACTTCATCCCATATCACATCTCACATCCTTACAACCATTTAATTCAGTCTTGGTCAGCAAAAGTCCAATAAGAAATGCCAGAAATAACAACATATCTATTTTAACCTTGTTCAAATAAATCCACTTTATATTCCTTTCTTTTACTTTTAACAATCATAATTTTTAATTTTGATAATGTTCTAGAGTTGGTTTGCTTTTCATTTCTTTCAGAATTTTAACAGATGTCTTTTGCAAATCCAATATTAGAAAGTAATTGAAGACATTCTTTTGGCTTGCTGGTTGCACATCCTTTTCAATTATTAAAACATCAGCCAATTTCATTTGTATATTCAGTGTAACGTTTTTTCCATATCAACTTGCAGGCTATCATTTTGAAATCAACTTTCAGTTCAGTCCCAGTTCTATTTGATAAAACTTGTTCATCTTCCGCAATGTCTCTTAAAAGCCACCTATCTATAATAATAGACACTTTTAAGATTAACTTGTAGATCCCTTAATCACAAAAATCCTTGAATATGTCCAGTATTAGAAATATTTTGTCCCATCCTATGTTAGTAAGCCAAAATTAAATGCTATTTTCCTTTAATTGTAATCTATAATTCCCTCTTATTCCCTGTAGTTCCAGTGTTCAAATTCCCATCCTATTCTACTTTCTTTCAGAATTTAAAACAACAAGACTGTCCCATAGGAAGGATTTCCACAATCTATATCAAAATCTTATTTCAAATGCCCTAATCCATTTATAACTTTCCAAAATCAACTTCTAATCGCTGTTTTGCTGCTTCATTTAAAAAAATATTTTTAAAAATGTCCTTAAACAACTCTGTGACTCTAAATTTGTTGATTAGAACTCTGACATTGCTGGGAGCTGCTGCTTGAAACTGATCAGAGCTTAATGAGTTTTACTCTGAAAGCTTTTGTTGTCCTAAATGCCCACATTGGTCAGAAAAGGAAATTTCTGCTAAGGGTAATTTGCTAAACGAGGATTATATAAGTGGTTTAGGGTTCTAGTTTCCCCTCTTGACATATAGCTCATTTTAATCTATAACATCAAATCTTGAAAAGCAGCCTTTTTTTTTTTTTTTGGGGGGGGGGGGGAGTTCCTGATTAGGATTAGGATGGAATTTGGAAGCACTTTTATAATGGCTTTGCTTATTTTTGGAGGAGCAGTTTTAGAAGCTGGTACATAGTTGAAAACTGCTGTGAGTTTTTTTCTGGTAGAATCCATGATTCTAAACTGATGATATATGTCATTATTAAACTACTATATAGTATTCCTGATCATTTAAAAAGCAAACCAGCTCATGCTTTACAAGGTATACTGTCCATAAAGGCTTGCATCCAAAACTCAGCTATCCTTCTGCATGCCCAAATTTTGACAGTAGGCTAGTATATTTGTACAGTTAAAATACCAATATCAGGCTGCAATAATATATATTTTAACTATATCCTGGTTGGAATACTGTGACACGCTCTGTTGAATATTTGGGATTTTTGTTCACAATATGCTAGCTATGACATGCAAAAAACCACTCTCATGATGACTTGGAATCAGTGTATTGGAAATGCAATAGATTCTTGAGAGGGAGGATGTTTTCCAGCTCTCTTTATTGTTGCAAGAAACGCTTCTCAAGTGAAATGCTGCTTCTTTTTTTTCCAGATTCTTCAGGAGCGAGGATCACGGATGTAATCCAAGCATCTAACTTTAAAACTCCCAGATGTTAAAAGGGCAACTTAGCAGGGCAGAGCATTTCTCCTGCAGTCCAACCTTGCTTTTGTACAGTAATAAAACTAACACAAAGCAAAGCTGAGCCTGTCCTGCCAAAGGAGAATTAAATCCTGGTAAAAACCAAAGGCTCATCCCACCCCAGTCACAGAAAGCTAAGAGAAAAGAAGAGAATCTTCCAGCTGAAGAGCGCTTTTGCTCTGCTTTTTTTTCCTTGCTGTCTTGGCATTGACACATGTTTGGGATATATATATATATTTATATTTATATCATCACAGGCCTGGATAAAGAGCAGACTTTTGGTTTCACACTGCTATTTCTAATGCTTTAGTTAGAAAAATTGTCCTAGTTAGAGTGATTCAGGTCCAGGGAAAATAGATTTGAAAATAAATAATTAAATATTTTTTCCTCCATTTTCACTCACCAATCTTTTTTTTTTTTAAATACGTTACTGGTTCAGAAAGTTGAGTGAGGGATGTGGTTTAGCTGAAGGTTTTTCTTCTGATAACACTACAAATCTAACTGTAGGCATTTCTTGCAGTACAGTTTGGTCAGCATTCTTCATGCTTTTAAAGGTGTCCAATTACCTGTGATATTTAAATTCTGTCGTAATGTTTCTTATTCTCTGTGAAAAGAGAGGAAAGAAGGAAGATTATGCCCCATTTCTCTCACCAAAGCTACAATGTGTCCTTTGGGTTATTTCAAATAGTTCATTGATATGGAAGATTTGTTCCTGCCAAGTTCAGCTTTGCCTTGTCTTCAATAGCATGAAACTATTCCCTTATTCTCTTGATGTCCTGCTTTAAAGCAGGTTTTCATTTGTACTCTGGTTATCAACTCCTACGTAATACATTCTGGAATAGAGAGTCTTTTATTTACACATTATGATTCTGTGCTTGAAATTTCTTATCCCTCCTTGTGTCCTCTCACACAAAATGACTAAAGGGCATTGCACAGGTTGGGGAGGGTGGGTGGGGCAGGGAGGTGTAAAATGATGACAGTTGCCAAACTATTGTGATGTTTCTTGTCCAAAGTGATTCGTGAACTTCTGTATTTTTTTTCTGTTGGAATGCCTTGAATGGAAGTAACAATGTTGTGCCTCTCTGAATTCTAATCTTAGACAAATGGGACTTGCTGATTTTGTCAATTAATTTGTGCCGTCCCTAATCAGTGAAACATCCCTTCTAGTTGTTGGTAAATGGAATTCCTGAAGTATTTGCTCTACATTCTGGCTTTGTTTCTTGTTAGTCAACTTTGGCTTCTTGGCCTTTGAATTAAGCTCTGAGCATAATGAGCCAAAGTATCAAAGAAACTGCAGTGCTTTGGTTTTCCCTAGGCAATAATTGAAGCTCCCATGTTAGTCAGTAATCAGAGTAGGATCCTTTATATTCCGATTGGTTTGCTTGGAATTTCTCAGCAAAGAGTTGCACTCAGTGTCTTTTTCATGTTTTATGGTGTGTGGTAATGAGGCTTCCCCTTTTATTTCTTCCCAGTTACAAATGGAATGGGAACAAAGAGGATAGGGAATGGTTACCAAAAGCATGGAAGGTATAATGCAGATGAAGCAAAAATATTTTAAAATGACATTTAACAGGGTACCAAATTATCCTGCTCCACGTTCTCCATTAATTTTCAGTACTTGTGTACATATATCACTGAGCTTCCCCACCATTTTGCCAACATACCTCCAGTGATGTTTTGATGGGTTAGAGCTTGAATAATGTGCATTCTTCAGTCCCTGTAGCAACAGACTGTACCAAAGGTCTTTGAGGTCAGCTTCTGGCTGCTAAACTCAACCAGCTTCATACTCTCTGGAACTCAAACAACTTTCTTGTCCTTCATCCTTCCTGTTTGTAATGTGTTGGTATTGGCATGGTCAGACAGTGTATGTCATGGCTGGATTTAACTAACACTGTGATGTGTACATAAATCTATGAGTATCTTGTTCTTTCAGCCGTTGTCAGTGTATGTTCACAGCTGAGAAATAACCAGGTGTGTTTGTGTGTGTGTTGTGAGAAAGTATAAGAACTACAGATGTATTTTCATAATCTCTTCTTCCAAGGAAGGGAGATTGTGGTGGCATGAACTAGTTGAAAGAAAAAAATCAGAGAATCCTGCCAAGAATAGCTGCCATTTCCAACTTGACCTAACCCAACTTATTCCCCACCTTGCTGGGCACGTAGCAGTGTTAGGTTTGCTTGGAAGCAGATCTCAACTGTGTAGCTTTAGTAAACTAAAACAAATACCTCATTGATTTATGTTATGATCACCAGAAACACCATGCACGGGGAAGCCACATTAGAAGAGTGCCTGATGTCAAATTAATGAACTGGTAAAAGTAATTTCATTTTGTTGTACATACAGGTGCCATTAAAAACAGCTCCATTTAAATCTGGAATAAAATCAGATTTGAGATGAGGCTGCTCTGTTACAGCAAGATTGAGCTAAATGCAGAAAAAAAACAGTGTTTCTGCTGAATAAATAGGGCCACCCTCTTGTTCACTTGCTGCTGATAAGTTGTGAGAGGTTTTCAGCAAATTTAGTTTTTTTGTTGGAACATGAGTACTTTCTCTTTTCCTTATCTTGTTAAATATTTCTGGTTATGGTTTGGGGGACCCTCCCTGAAATGATGAGCAGTTTAGTTGGAGACAGAAACAGTATTAGAGATTGGGAAAGCTCTCGGCTTTCTTAATATAAGGGCTTGAATTCCAGCTAGAGCAAGACACTATTCTAGCTCACCTACCTAGGATGTTCTTTTCTCAAGATGAGAAGCCACCCCTAAATTCAAGAACCGGCTTTCATGTTTTCCACCAGTTGTAACTTTGCCTTCTTAGCAACAGGGCTCTTCCTTGCCTTTGCCTTTATATGGTTGAGACTAAACTAACGTTGGAGCATGAATACAGATACTATTTCCCGAGGAAAGGCAGTAAATGGCAAAGGTAGCCAGTGGTAGAATGGCTTTTCATCTGAGTGATGTGCATCTCTTGAGGTTTTTTTTAAACCATTAGCTAGCCCCTGGGGACCAGTACCTGGTTGAGAAACCCAGTGGCCCAATTGTTCCGTTAGAGCAAGGTTGGAGCTGACCTTCTCTTAAAAGTGTCTTTGTTTCTGCACATTTTTAATCAATTTTTCTCAGGGGTGACTGAATGGTCCGAGGGGGAGGGGGTTATCCACAAAGGGGTGGGGGTGGCTCCTCGGACCTTCACAACTGGGCCGTGGGCTCCTCACCCTCAGGTTTTGCTTGCAAGCCTAGAGGTTTTGTACAGTTTGTCACATGTCAGTGCCCTTTGCTACTGTTTCTCTTGGTTTATTAAATGTGTTTGAATAATAATGGAGATGCTGTGATTTCTTTTTCCAATAAAGATTCTGACATGACTTGTGCTTGGGATTTTTTTTCCTGATTTTATTTTGTACCTTGGCTGCTTTGCTGGTATTAAAGACTGAGGGTCCTTTTCACAGTTCTTTAGATGCACTCATGTTCTGCATTTGTTTTTAATTAAAAATTCTTGCCATCAAAGTAAGGGCGAAGACTTACTTTTGGGTGAAGACTTAACAGCTTCCTCTCTTTGAAAAGAAGAATGAAGACATTATTTAATAGTAATCAGAACTGTAGGTTTCTCAAAAGTGTTGTTTGTAAGCGGGGCCTTAAATTTAAAAACTTAAAAGTATGTGTCTGCATTTTGGGGTTTGTGTAGTTTTTGGAAAATATTTTTTATAAAGAGATTCTTCAGATACATTTGTATGATGAATTTAATTTATACCTTGGTAACATAATAAAAGCACTATTAGGTATATTGTGGGATTAGGGATTCTGTTTCAGAATGGCCATCTGTGGTAGCAGAGATTCTGATTCTACCAGCAATAGAGAAATATGTAATACAGTATGGCCAAGAAGACTGATACACAGGGAAGCTACCTGATATACAATAAAAATAACTTCCTTAAGGCAGAATGATAAATCCATACAAAAAGGGCTTTTCCAATAGAAAATAAATGAATGAAACCATGTCTTATTTATCTCTTGTCTTTTTGAGACCAATGCAATAAGATGTTTGGGTCTTATGTGTGCTATATTAAAAATTATGTAGTGTTTTCGGTTATCATGGATGCCTATAATCTTGAAGGGGCAGAGCAGATAGGTCCTTAATATTTTTATTTAGATGAGCTTGCCAGTGACATCATAACCAAAGGGCTTTACTCCCTCCTTTGTAGTTTGAACTATGATGTCACCTGGCACATTCAGACCCCCTGATTGGCTATAAACAGGTGGAAAGTCAAGTCAAGGAGTGGGACAAGACCACAGCTGAAAGCCTTTAATCCCTGGAGCTGTAGTAGAGTACTTATTGCTAATTTACCAAGTGCAACTGACTTTTAACAGGTAAATGCAGATAATAGCACTCAGTGAAATCTACAGAATTATAGTATCACAACTTAATTATCTAGACACACCCATTGAATAGTCTTTTTTCCCAATAATTTAATTGCCTTGAATGTTCTAGTGTCTGCTCATAACAATTCCTAAATGTTTGCTTAAGTAACTATTCTGAGCTTTTTTTTTTCTCTCACAAGGGGATGTGCCCTAAGGCAGAAGCTTTGTTAGTTTTAAGAACAAAACATACTTTCCTACAGGGAAAAGGTCATAGCAGTCAGGGGTGGGCTGCTGGGGGTTCGCAGGGGTTTGGGAGAGCCCCTAGCTAAGATTCTGTGCAGTTCGGAGAACCCCCAAATCCCACCCCTCCCCTCCCAGGCTGAGTCCCCACGCAGCCCGTTTTGGATGCAGGTAAGTACAGCGCACATATGGAGGCTTGGGGAGGATGAAAAATGGGCCTCCTGGAATTTCGGGAAGGCTGGAAATGGGCCCATTTCCAGCTTCCAGAGAGCCTCCGGAGCCCTGAGGCCAAAAACACCTCCCCCATGCCTTGGTGCAGGAGGCTGAGTAGGCCACACCCACATGGCCATGCCCACCCAGCAACTGAGTAGAGAATCCTTTGCTAACATTTTTGAAGCCCACCCTTGCCATAGCTCCATAGTAGCATACATGATTAGAAAACTGTAATGCCAATGCAGATTTATAAAACCATTCTGGCTTTGCATTCTTGAGCAAGTTTTTGCATTCAGTAGATGACATTAGAGGCAATGGCAATATGTTCTGGAGTTGGGGAGTGTTACCATCAATCCCTTGCCATGGACAGATTGCTCCCTGTTGGCTTTGGAGAGCAAGCCTTATATGAATGGCTTGCCCAGGCATCTAATGTTGGGTTCCAACGAAGCCTGAGGTCTTTCTAGGACTCTGCTATATGATTTGGCTGAGGCTTCCGTTGTTGCTTGAAATGAGAGAGTAACTTTTGCTTGGATTGGATCGCACCTATGTAACCTCTATATGTGGATCCTAGAAGGCTCCTTGGCTTTCAGAGGAGTTCTGGGTGACACAGCAACATAAACAGTCACCTAAAACGCCACTGGGGAAAATGAAGAGCAGAATCAATTCAACATAGGTAAGAGCTTTTCAGAGGTACCACTTTGTGGCAAGGGCAGCAATACAGTTGTCATAGAGTGCCAACTAGTGGCCCTATTCAGAGGTTCAGTTTCTATCCCAATAACATCAGTTTCTGGGCCAGGAGGCTTTGCTAGCAATGACACGTGCCTTCTTAGTCGCCTCTCTATTGGATTGCTGTTCTACTTGGGGCTGCCCTTGAAGAGTATTTAGAAGTTGCAATTGGTCCAGAATGCTGCGGCACAGGCATTTTTTTTGTGTGTATCTATCTGTTAGACCCTTTCCTAAGGCTCGGAAGACCTAGCTGTTTCCCTAGGGCCCAGAGGTTAGCTATGTACAGTTCTTGAATTTATAATTGGAAGATATCCTTTATCTTCGGTGCCATGGCTTACTGTTTTTAATTGTTAGGTTTTTAATCTTTGCATACTGCCTGAAGTCATTGTTGTGAAATGGGCAGTCATATGCATTATTTAAAGAAAAATCAAAGCAATGAAGAAATCTATTGATTTAAATACTGTACTGCATTGGCTATTCAAATAGGCACAGCCATTTTTATGTTGAAGGAGTGTGGATTGTTAGAAGGTTCAGCATTCCCACATTACGGAAATTTATCACTTTTTAGTTTTAAACTGACAAAAGCACAGGAAAGATAAGAGCTCACCTCTACCTAAATGAGATTATGATGCTATTCCTAACATTGCCATTATGGGAGGGAATAGCATAAAAGTGCTCTGAGCAATAGGGGTGACAATTGCCAAATTCCCATTGAGAAAAAAATCTGCCGTTTTATTTCCTCTACTGAAGATGTTCATAGGCAAATAATTATTAATTATATTTCAGGTGATTGATACTGCTGAGGATGGATAGCTAAGCCCATAGGTGTACATAAAAAGGGCTTAAAATCTTTATTTTTAATATGTATATTATATCCTTTTTGATGCACCTTTTAAATGTTTTATGTTTTGTGTTTTTTTTTCTTTTGGATTTTTTTTAGTTCTGTATTTTGTACTTTAACTTTGTTTTGAATGAAATAAAAACAGGTTAAAAAATCTTTATTTTTAACACAACTTTCAAAAATAATAAATGGAAAGAATAAGTTATTTTTCAAGGTGTTATAATGATTCAGCAGACCAAATTCATAGTCAGTTGATCCAGGTCAAGAGCTTTAATTTGGATCCTGCTATTGACAGTACAACCTGATACAATTTGTTGTGATTAATTGTACATACAGTGAGATTTACTTGTGAATGTTAAATAGTAGATTGTGGACTGAACCATTAATGCTGCACAAAAAAGTTCACTAATAGGTGATTAAATTAGCAAGTAAAGCCTATTCAGATTTGTATTTGTTCTAGAAAATACTTTTATTTTTTATGATATGATTTTAAATTACATTATATCAGTTCTTCAGATTGTGTTGAATCTATTTTCTGTAGCAGGGAAATAGCTACATGAAGTTCTTAGCTATAACATATGGTCCTCAGAGGTAACCAGAATCAAAGGGAAAAGGCTCAGATACTTGTAGCAACCCTGTTCAAGGCTACTGGTTTACCTCAGTAACCAACCATCTACCTACACCACAGGATTGGTTAGGTAAGAAGGTTTATATGTTCAGTCTGAACATGCCATTGGAGGACTGGAAGTAATGAGTACCGTATTTACCGGACTATAGAGCGCATCGGAATATAGGCCGCACCCACTAAATTTTAAAAGAAAAAAATAGTTTTACATATATTAGCCGCACCAGACTATAAGCCGCAGATATATACGTTGTGAAATGAGATACTTACACAGAAAGATTCAATGCCCATTTCGCTGGCGATTTAGCTTTCAGTCGGATCTGCACGGTGGATACACCTCGGCCATCTGCTCTCTGTGTGTTCACCCAGTCCTCAAGAACATTTTCAAGTTTAGGCCATCTGCTTTTATGACCTCTGAAAGCCTTTGTTGTCCTTTGGCATTGAATCAGTTCTTCACGCTGCTGTCTCCAACGTCTCACCATTGATTCATTGACACCAAGCTTATGTGCAGCAGCTCTATTTCCTTCCTGGATAGACAGATCAATTGCTTTCAACTTAAAAGCTGCATCATATGCTTTTCTTCGTGTACTTTCCATGATAAGGGTGTGAAAAATATTTTGCGTTCGTGCGTGTCGTGCTGCTTGCGTCGAGTGCGCCAAAAACTACCGGTAGCATCTTCTTCTTTGCATTGACCTCTTGCGTCTGTCACGTTTTTGCGCCCCCTGATGGCAGTTAGCGAAGAAAAATCTATAGATAAGCCGCACTGTTGTACAAGCCGCAGGGTTCAAAGCGTGGGAAAAAAACTGGTTTATAGTCCGGTAAATACGGTATGTATGATAGATGTAAGATTGGAGAGCCACTTTGGTGTAGTGGTGAAGGCACTAGGCTAGGGGAGATGGTGATTTCCAATCCTGCTGTCAGGATTCCAGCAATCACTCTAATTAAATCATGATTCTCCAGCCATACTTCAAAAAACGTCCAAGGATTCATTAGAGACGACATACTGGTACTGCCCTGTATGAAGCCAACTCTGGCATACGTAATTTACAGTCATCAGTGACCCTGTTTCCCCCCTCCGGGTGTTTCATAAACCAGATTCTCCAGTTGAGCACATTCACAGGTTGGGTATCATCATTCATGTGCTCCAATTAAATATATTCCTGGGCAAAAACTCTGGTGTTTTAGTTACAATCTTTTAAAGATAAGGATTGGAATGTACTTTCGCCTCCCCCTCCCTTTTTTTTTTAATGGCACCTACTAAAATAGGCATAGGAATGTTTTATGAGTTGACACCGGCTTTAGGCATGAAGCCAGTTGGTGATTTTGGGCCAATCACTTTCTCTCAGCTCTAGGGCCTAAATCTGAAAATATTTCCAGGAAAGCTGCAGGGACTAGTTGCCATATGCAGAGTGAGTGAATGAGCACAAGAGAGAGAATTCAAAGTAAAGGTTTGAGTGGTACCTGAATGCACAAGTATACATTTCTGAGTCATGGGCTTAAAAATCATAGTATGGGGCCAGGGGTGGGATTCAAAAATTTTAACAACCGGTTATGTGGGCGTGGCTTAGGTGGTGGGCGTGGCTTAGGTGATCATGTTATTGGCTGGATGTGGCCAACTCAATATCATTCACATCGAGGCACGCATCTCCTCGCCTGGCCTCTCATGACTGTGGGGTTGCTGTAACAGTCATAAGTGTGAAAAATAGTCATAAGACCCTTTTTTCAGTGCCACTGTAACTTCGAATGGTCACTCAACACAAGCAAAGTACCAGCAAAGGAGGGGGAAAAAACTCCAGAGAAGTTCCTGAGACAGGAAGTCTAGTCCTGCCAAGAACATAATAAGGGTTAACAGAGGCAGTTTCTGTAAGCAACACCAGAATGTTTCCTTCCTGCCTTCCTTACAGGATTAGGCCAGTAATTTCTTCTAACAACTGGTTCTCCGAACTGCTTAGAATGTTAACAACTGGTTCTAGCGAATAAGTGCGAACCTGTAGAATCCCACCCCTGTATCTGGCCCTTGAGTGTCAAAAGTCCCTGTTTTACAGATTTCTTTTTTAATAGGTGACTGGCTTGGACATAGCTGAAAATTGTGTGAATCAAAGCCAAGATTAAAGTTTCCTGTTTCAATGCAGAAGATTGGCTTTCTTTTCCTTGAAGACAATATTGTATGTCCAATATGCCTTGAGGTATTCAGAGACCCAGTCACCACAGACTGTGGGCACAACTTCTGTACGAATTGCTTGCAGGTTTATTGGGAACACCTAGCTCTGATTGGAGAACAACCGTACTGCCCTCAGTGCCGAGAACCCTTCAATTCAGAACCTGAGCTCCATAAAAATGTAACCTTGGGAGAAATTGCAATGAGATTTGCACGGGAGGAAACTCAAGAGGTGGCTAGTTTCAAGAATGTACCATGCGATTTTTGTTTCGCACGAAAGTTAAAAGCAGTCAAATCTTGCTTGCAATGTATAGCTTCTCTGTGTGATAACCACATCCAGTCTCACTACACAGACAAGATTTTCAAGAACCACCAGCTGGTGGAACCTCTCAGTGACTTGAAAGGCAGCATGTGTGTAAAACATCGTAAGCTGCTAGAGCTATTCTGCAAAGAGGAAGGCAAATTTGTTTGCCAAATCTGTGTCCGGGAAGAGCATAAGAACCATGAAGTAATTTCTCTGAAGCAAGAACGAAGCAAGAAAGAAGTAAGTAGTTTTTGTACATGCCTTTGTGTGTCAAAATGTACCCTGTTTGCCTTTGTTTTTATAGAAGGCAGTTTTGAGTAGTAGAAGTGAGTCAGGTTCTCCTATCTCATCAGTTAGCCTGTAAAAGTACCCATCGCTACAGGTAAAAAGTATTTTCACATATGTTACACGCCTTAGTTCAGGGATGTCAAATTGAATTTCTTTAAGGGCTAGATCAGCATTGTAGTTTTCCACAGGCCGGCCAGGGGTGGGGGGAAACAGGACTGGCACCAGAGGTGGTATTCAGCAGTTCTGACCAGTTCTGGAGAACTGGGGGGCAGAAATTTTGAGTAGTTTGGAGAACTGGCAAATACCACCTCTGATTGGAGATTTTACAGTATCCTTCCCCTGCCACGCCCACCAAGCCATGCCCACAGAACCTGTAGTAAAAAAAATTTGAATCCCACCACTGACCAGCATCTCCTGGAGCACTCTGCCAGCCAAAAACGGACAGTGTGGAGGCCCTCTGCAGCCCATTTTTGGCTGGCAGAATTTAAGCACTCCACAGATCGGATCCGGACTTGAGTTTGACACCTCTGCCTTAGTTGATATGGACTGGGAATTGTAAAATAGATGTCATTCAATTGTATGCGGTCCGGGTCCGGGTCAGGATCAGAATCCTAATTTACACACTACTTTCACTGTTTCTCTTTCATTCATACTATTTCTCCTATGCAGCATTTCCTTGCTCCGTAGGGTTCATTCATATGCCAAGATTCCTCCCACACTTTGTGGATTGTACATTAGTTTTTTTGTTTCTGTCTTATATGTTCATCACCAGCCATTCTTAAAAGTTGTTCAGCCATATTGGGGAGTGTCGTAATCACTGAAATGTATTCTTTCTATGGCACAAGTGCCAAACTTCCTGCATCACGTTGCCGTCATGTAATATATTGCAATGTTTTTCTCTTTGCCGAGCTGGAATGGGCATAGCCTGTGCATGATGCATCCGGCCCATGGACCACCAATTTGACAGTCCTGCATGGCATCAGCCATTTTTTCTTCCATCCTTAGGCCATGATTTTTATAGCCTTATCATGTTTCTGTACCCAAACACAGAGGAAAGGGGAAAAAACAAAACTCAGGGTAAAAAGTATTCCCTTAGCTTGTTCTATTGCTACAGCAAAGGGGCTGGGTTCTGCAAAGAGTTGCTAGTGAATTTTTTTCTTCTTCTTTTCCTAACCTTGATGTCTTAATAAGCATGAAAACAGTCTTTATTAGCCTGGTGCTAGCTGATTCTGATTTATTTTATTTATTTAATTTGTCCATCATTTACAAGATAATGGGTATAAGTATAAACATGAGCAAGAATACAGGAAATAAGTACAAATAAATGGGGACAATAGGACAGGGACAGTAGGCACGACTGTGCGCTTATTATCTGGAAACCATTTTGAAGGATCCCAGACCAGGTAAATCAAACTACCAAACAAAATGCCATGGTACTTTGAAATAAACAGCCCCCCTCCCCTTTAACCATAAATAAACATTTCTAAAATTAGCACACATCCCTCATGAGAGAAAGATCACCTGATTCATAACAAAAAAAGGCAAAATTTATGCAGAAGCTGTATAAGGATGAGATTGAAAGTGTGGGCTTTGGCAGCAAGGACAATTGATGTCATGCAATTTTTCAGGAATATTTGCCTCTCTGAGAACATACCATGAACTCTAAAGGAAATTGGCTGCCACTAACCTCTTGCTCAGTCAAAATAACCGTTTTGGCAAATGGGGTTCTGAATTCATATTTACTACTGGTAGATCAGGTTGTTCATTGCCATCTTCTCTCTTTTACCCTCTCCCTCTATAGTAATACTAGCAACCCCTTGATTAGTTTGCTCTTTTGGGTGGGCATATGGGATTTAAAACAAAAAACATTGAGCTCTGCAGAATCCATGGGTATTCTTGGGAATAATACTGTATTTTGAAAACTGGTGCTAATCAAAATATGTATTTGGTTTAACATTATTTTTTTTAAAAAAAAGACAAGGATGGAAAATTGTTCATGGGTGTTAAGGAAAGTTTATGCAACTACACTGAGTTCACAGAGAACAGGTTGGTGTGCTTGGTAATAAAGTATGCTGTTGTTTGTTTGTTTTGCAATAGAAACTTGAATTGAGACAGAAGGTTTATGACTGACTGTTTGGCAAGAGGTATTTTTCTCAACTGATACTTTAATATATAAGCACCCCGCATTCTATGCATTTGGCATGAACTATTATAGGAAAGAAGGCCTTTGGGTAGGAAAGCCTATACACTAAAGAAACAGATTCTGCATATCTCTGATGGCTGCGTGGTTACACAGATGTGTTGATTTTGATGGCGGCATTTCTTTCCCAGGTGGAGATCCAGAGAATACATGCCAGTGTGGAAAACCAGGTCCTGATATTGGCAGAAGACTATCAGAAACAAAGGGCAAGAGTGAATTACCTTATGGTGAGCTGCAAGTGAGAAAAGTGGATGAAAGAAATTTGGATCTTCTTAGTTGAGGGTGTGGCAAAACAACTTCCCCAACAGCAGTAAATCAGAAGATAGTAGCAGACAAGACTGGAATTAGCATCTATACCTGAACTGCATGTCCAACCATTAAGATGCCTATTACAATTTCCACAGGTCTAGTGTTGACAGATGGGCCAACCATACATGGCAGTGTTTTCCAACCTTGGCAGCTTGAAGATGTGTAGACTTCAACTCCCAGAATTCATGCTGGCTGGGGATTTCTGGGAGTTGAATTCCACACATATTCAAATTGCCAAGGTTGGAAAAGACATATGTAGAATATGACATGATGATTATGATGATAAGTACTGCAACTTTTTAGAAGGCAATGGTGTTATTTCCAATCAAAGCCATTTAGCAGTTCAACCAGCATACTTTCTTTTGACAAGGTCTCCCCCCTCCCCACCCCACCTCCCAATATTAGGCAATATAGAATGATGGATTGGGAGAGGAAGAAAGAGTAGTGAATTTTCAACCTGAAGTCAGAAATATGGTTTAGAAAAATGATCTTCATTAAATCATTCAGTTCTGGTTCTAAATCACCTAACTACTTAAATAAAAAAATAATGTAGTATATCAAATAATTGTGATCCTTATTGCCATTCACTATTGTCTCTTTCTCTGTGGTGATATCTCCTTATGGATCCTGAAGTCATGAGCTTCATGTGTATCTTTGGATCCCATAGACAAGACTCTTAACTAGTGATCCTAAGGCTAACAGCCCATGCTGAATATGTTCTACCTTGTTCTATCTATAACTCTGTGAAAGGTAAATTGGTATTGACCATATATTTTGGTCTTCAATCCACATGGCTAGTAGCAAACAGAGAATTAGGGTTTTAACATATATGTGCACCTACTTTAACATTTGTCTGCCTCTTATACGAAATACACCTGCATTTTGCAACTATTCTGAGAATTTCAGTTGCATGTATTGTGACAGTTGCTTTATATTGAATCAAAACTTGATCCATCACTAGCTGGCAGCAATTGTTTTTCTTAAGATTCCAGGGTGAACCTTCTCCAATAACCCTGCAGATGGCATGGACTGAACCTGACACATTCGTCATTCAAACAATGTTTTCCACCACTGAAACAAAGCTGTCCCTTATTAAGGGTTGTTCCAGATGGGCTAGAGATTTGGAACTAGTTGAACCTTCTTCCCCTCCACTATTATACCATGGGGTGTATATGATCGTGCCAGACCCTGTCTGTCTATTGCTTCAATTTAGGCAGATGGAAGATATCAATTTCCCAAGAACCACAACAGAGGAAACCAGAATGTGATGTTATCCCACAGATCTGATGATGAGTCATAGGTACACAAGAAAGCCAATCTCATTTCTCTAATAGACCCATAGATTGTGGTTTTTTTCCCCTGGAAGAGCCTTAAATCAAGATACATAATAGATGGACATATGCTATATTTTATTTTTTCCATTCTTTACAGAAAGTGGTGAGGAATGCCAGAGATGAAGTGAGTTGGGCCTTTACAGAGATATTAAAAGAATTCAAGCGACTGCAGACCAAGGTGATGGACTTCATTGATCAAGAGGAAAAATCAGCTTTACTTGATATGGGGAATTCTATTCAGCGCAGACACGAGCAAATTGCAGATCTTAAGAAGCAGAAACTGTGGCTGACAAATCTGATGGATGATCCAAGTGACTTTCAATTCTTGCAGGTAAACTTTACTTTTCATATTGTAACTGAGACCACTTATCCTGGTCAGCTACAATTTGATTAACCATGATTCATTGAATGAAGCATGATTGATTTCATACACCGCAATAAGCAACTTGTCAATCAGTTTGGTGTAGTAGTTAAGACATCATGTTGGAAACCAGGAGACTGTGAGTTCTAGTCCCATCTTAAGCACAAACCAGCTGGGTGACCTTGGGCCACACATTCTCAGCCTTTAGGAAAGAGACAAGGGCAAACAACTTCTGAAAAACATTTCCAAGAAAACTGCAATGATTACTCAACACTCACATTCACACACATCCAATAATGAATGATATGCAATTTTTTCTGATAATTGTACTAAATATAAGCCTGATAATTGTATTAAGTTTTTAAATAATATATCATGGATTAGGATTCCCAAAAGCAAACAGGGTTAGTTAGAAAGATGAACCTAAAATGAAAATTAATATTTCATCCATCCAGAATTATAGAATAACTGTATAGAGTTGAATTATGGGGCTGGAGACATTTAACTACACGTAGTCCTTGACTTACGACCAGAACTGAGCCCAGAAGTAATTTTGCTAAGTGAAAGATTTGTTAAATTAGTTTTCCCGTGTTTTATGACTTTTCTTGCTACACTTGTTAAGAGAATCACTGCAGTTGTTAAAATCAGTAACACAATTGTTAAGTGAATCTGGCTTCCCCATTGATTTTGCTTGTCAGAAGGTCGCAAAAAGTGATCGCATGACTCCTGGACATTGCAATCGTCATAAATATGAGTCAATTGCCAAACATCTGAACATAAATCACGTGACCATAGGGAGGCTGCAATGGTCATAAAGGTAAAAATGGTCATGTCCCTTTTTTCTAGTGCACTTGTAACTTCGAATAGTCACTAAACGAACTGTTGCAAGTTGAAGACTACCTGTACAGTTTACCAAATTCAACATCCTGCTCAATTTGATCCAGACACCAAAGCATCCCCAACAGATGAGTGACTACCCTCAACTGGAACTTAAAACATTGAATGGAGGTCCAGCACCTCAAGTAACTGGTCCCCCAACTACTCATACTGTTAGGAAGTTTTTGCTAACATTCTTTTGGACTCTTCCAGTAACTGAAAACTATTATTCCTGAAAAACATTCTGACCACTTTCTATGCGACACCAAAAAGCTTATCTATGTTGTCTCATTGACCCGTCTTCAGAATGGGCTGGCAACTATTTATGGAGAGATAAATAGGCAACATTATCTTCTCTTAAATCTCCATACTGTATTAAAAGAATTCTAGGGCACATTTTTCTAGTCTAGACTTTTAATACAGGTTTCCCATCGCCTCAAATTTTCAGATAGTGCATCTCAGTTTCTTTGCAGGATAACCCCCCTTACTCATTGGCTACTTTGCAGAGGCAGCGATTTCCATTTGAGCAACTCAATGTTTACCATTCTCTCTACCATTTAAAGTTGCCTTTTATCATGGACAAGAGATAAAACCTTTGCCTTCAAAATAGAAGATTGCTGGTCTAAAACCTGGTAGAGTCTGGGTCTGTCAGGCAGGATCAGATCGGGCAAGCATTGCTTGGAGTGCAAAGGAAGCCCCAAGAGCGGGGTCTCAGCAGTGCTGATCCACCAGCCAGTCAGTCCTTCCTCCCTCCTGCTCCTCTTTCACTGCTGAGCGCCGAGTGGGAGAAGGATGAGCAGCCAAGCAATAGCAGTGGTGATGGCAGCATGGTGGTGATGCCTTCCCGGCCCCCAATAGCACTCAGCCGGCCAAAAACAGGCCTAGTTTTTGGCCTTTTGGGGCCTCCGTACATCCTGTTTTTGGCCTTCCCGGCCCTCAGAAGCCTTCTGTCGGCCAAAAACAGGCTTGTTTTTGGCCTCCCCCTGCCTCCAGTACTTCTCTGCCTTACCTTCCAGTTCCAGCTCGTGAAGGTAAATCCTGCATTTGGCCAAAGGTGGGGGCTAGCGGGTGGGTGGGGCAATATGAGTCTCATGGCTCTGTATAGACTGCATTAATGGTTTTCGCGGGCCATATCCAGCCCATGGGCTGTAGTTTGAGGACCCCTGCCTTAGATACAAGTTCCCAAGTAACCCATTAGAGTTTTTGTGTTTGGAAGGCTATGGAAGTACCTCATTTGTCTCATTTCAATAGAGAGTAGAAATAGTGTTATGTAGAAGGATCTTGAAGGAAGGAAAAAAGGCTAGTTTCCATGCTCAATATCCAAATAAGATTTTGCTGAACTGTAAGCTCTCTTCAACACTGTTTGTTACCATAGAACTTCCCCAAAATAAAGGCCATATCTGATTGCTCACAAGCTTTGATTGGACTGAAATGTGAAGAACTCAGCAGTTTTGTGGGGATTAAACAGACACTGAATGATTTGAAATCCCAAATCTCAATGCTTGGACTCTGCTTCGTCAATAAAATCCTTCAGAAGGGTAAGTAAACTGAAATATGAAAGTGATTGCCTTGTTCAATTCAATTCATCCAATTCCTTCATTGTGCATTTTCAAATAAATTTATTTTCACCACATAATTCAATCACTTCTGTCTCAAAAAACAGAAAATCCTTTCAAATGATGTTAGTGGGAAGAAAACGTTGGAATGAGGGGCAATGTACTTTGAACACTTTGTTTAAAATAATGCATTTACACCTGACATAGTTCCCAAGAAAGAAAAATGTAGAGAAAAATAAATAAAAAATAAACACAGGCAAAAATAGAAGATAATATATATAGCGCAGGATTGAACTATGGAGTCCTTGGTGCTCTCTTGAGCTTGGTTATTTGTTTGGTTCCTTGATTAGGGTATCATTTTCTGTTCATTTTTCCTGGTATTAATCGCTGTTTCCCAGGCAGAAGGAAATCAACAACTAGCAGATGACCTGAATGTGTTCCACTGCAGGTTTGAAAAGAAACCACAGCCATCTATCTCTACTACACACATCTCAAACACACCAACAATAGACAAGCCTCTTACAACTGGCTCCAATCCATTGGGCTCACAACCTCTGGTGATCACAGAAAAAGAAGTGCAAGATCTATTACACAGACAAAAGCCAGGAAAAGCACCAGGGCCAGACAAGATAACTCCTTCTTGCTTAAAAGTCTGTGCTGAGCAATTGGCCCCCATCTTCACCCGAATCTTCAATAGATCACTAGAGATGTGCTATGTTCCTTCCTACTTCAAACATTCTACTATCATCCCAGTGCCAAAGAAGCCCTCCATCAAGGAACTGAATGACTACAGACCAGTTGCTCTAACTCTATAGTTATGAAAATCTTTGAAAGGCTTGTGCTGTCCCACCTGAAAACCATCACTGATCCGCTGTTAGATCTCATGCAGTTTGCATACCGAGCAAATAGATCGACAGATGATGCTGTTAACATGGCTCTGCACTACATCCTACAACACCTCGAATCTCCAAATACCTATGCAAGGGTCCTCTTTGTAGACTTCAGTTCAGCATTCAATACCATCATTCCAGACACTCTTCTAAGTAAACTAAACCAACTAGCAGTACCTGAACACACTTGTAAATGGACCATAAGCTTCCTAACAGATAGGAAGCAGCAGGTGAAGCTAGGCGAAATCACATCCGATATCTGTACAATCAGCACAGGGGCCCCCCAAGGCTGTGTGCTATCTCCACTTCTCTTCTCCCTATATACCAATGACTGCATCTCAAATGATCCATCTGTTAAAATACTGAAGTTTGCTGATGACACAACAGGCATTGATCTCATTCGAGACAACGATGAATCTGCATACAGACAGGAGGTTATACAACTTGCCTCGTAGGTGTAACCGGAACTATCTGGAACTGAACACACTCAAAACCATAGAAATGGTGGTAGACTTTAGAAGAAACCCTCCCATACTACCACCTCTTACAATACTAGACAACACAGTATCAACCGTAGAGAGCTTCAAATTTCTAGGTTCTACTATATCACATGACCTAAAATGGACACCTAACATCAAAAACGTCATCAAAAAAGCACAACAAAGAATGTTCTTTCTGCACCAACTCAGAAAGCTCAAAGTGCCCAAGGAGCTGCTGATCCAGTTCTACAGAGGAATTATTGAGTCTATCATCTGCACTCTATAACTGTTTGGTTTGGTTCTGCAACTCAACAGGACAGACACAGACTTCAGAGAATAATTAGGACTGCAGAAAAAACAATTACCACTCACCTGCCTTCAATCGAGGACCTGTATACTGCACGAGTCAAAAAGAGGGCTGTGAAAATATTTACAGACCCCTCACATCCTGGACATAAACTGTTTCAACTCCTTCCCTCAAAACGCCGCTATAGAGCACTGCACACCAGAACAACTAGACACAAGAACAGTTTTTTCCCGAAAGCCATCACTCTGCTAAACAAATAATTCCCTCAACACTGTTCAACTATTTACAAAGTGTACACTACTATTACTGTTAATCTTCTCATCACTCCTTATCACCCATCCCCTCCCACTTGTGATTATAACTTTGTTGCTTGTATCCTGTGTTTCCTAGTATGATTTGATGTTGATTGTACCCTATGACTATCATTAAGTGTTGTACATTATGATTCTTGATTCTTAACGAATGTTCCTTCTTTATGTATACTGAGAGTATATTTACACCAAGACAAATTCCTTGTGTGTCCAATTACACTTGGCCAATAAAGTATTCTATTCTATTTATTTCAGTGTAGGCTGCTGAAGGTGTGCTTTGGTTTTGTCGTTTCCCTCTAAGTTTTTTTATTGTCTATTTTGAGTAGTATGTAAATGTGATTTATCCCTATGTATATCTCTTGATGGCTGGTTTATCTGAATGCCAAACTTTGCATTCAGAACTAGCATTTCTGGATTTAGCTTGGTCAAGAATGCTCAGTTTCCCAGTTGAAACTATGACTGCATCTGTTCATGTGTTGTGAGATTAAGGAGTTTTCACAATGTGTTCTGATTGCTATTTGATGTTCATGGATGTGTTCTGCTAATCTGTCTATCCTACCTATTAGCTGTTACACTCCTTATATGTTGAAGATGAATCCTGTTTTTTCTTCTTGGACTACTGGGATTTTTGATCTACTTAAGATCTTCTAGAGGACTTTAGTTGGTTAGTCTGCCACAATATGTCACGTGGTTGAAATAGTATGCTTGTAATTTCTGAGATGTTTTGATATATGGTAATATTAACCTTTTTCATAGCTCATACTGGTTGCATTGTAGTGGGTTCAGTGGTCAGGCATTTTTTGATAAAATTCCATGTGTATTTATTTTTTTGGAAAGTGTATAGGAAGACCATTTCCTTTTTCTGATAGTCTGAATTACAGTGGTATATTTAGACTCTTGTGGTTTAATTAATGTTCTTACACAGCTCCTCTTGAAGAATGTTGGATTGTTGGTTTGGTAAGTATGGGTTGTATGTGCTTCAACATATTAGTGTTTTTAATTTCCTATCATTTCCGCTGCTGATGAGGATGTTCAGGAAGGATTGTGTATTGTTGTTGTTTTCTTCTTTTCTGGTGATTTTTTTTCTTTTGAAGATGTCGATTGTTTCATGTGTCTTCCATAGTTCCTTTTTTATTATGAAATTGTTGTCTACATACCACCACATCCATACTTTGGATTGTGTATGTGCGAGTACTAATTTCTAGACACTAGACTTTGTTATGAGTCCTGAGGGAGATATATTAAAAAAAACAGCTTTAGACATCTCTCAGCAGGTTCACAAATACTTTTGAACTTTGGCCTATTAAAAAAAAGCCAAGATTCAATGCTTTTGTAAAGCAGAGCAGGAATGGAGCAAACAAACCTCTGGGGAATAGTATAGAGGAAAGACAAAAACAGTAACAAAAAGGACATCACTCTGGGATGACAGGATATGGAATTGTTTATTTGAAGGTGCCCATAGCAGTCCCACAATTATGGGACAGGCAGAGACATTTGGAGAAAGTTGGTACTATAAATAAGTGCCCTGAGCTATTTAAGACTCTATAGTTGACAGCAACCATCTTACCTTTCACCCAGAATCCTATTGGTAACAATTCTTCAAGCAAAGCTGATAATCTAGGAGGACCCCAAAATTTTCTGAAGAATGCAACACTATCAAGAGATGCACAATTCCTGAACAAGCAAATCCTTGGATTCAAGTCAGTCTTGCTAGCATTGAGCTTGAGCTTATTCCTCCCCATCTAGATCTAAATAGTGTCCAAATATTGGGAAAACACCTCCATGACTGTGATGACTTCCCTGGCCACTTCCCCAAATATCTCTCCAGATGTCAACTCTGAGGAAGATGAACCAGTTCCAGGTACGTCTGGAGGAGGTCAATGGCTTTGAGCAGCCATCTGAGAGGGATTTGGCTGAAGCTCAGCTGCAGCTGTGGCTTCAGGTGGGGAAACTGAACACAGCTGCAACCACTCAGTGATGAGGAAGAGGAACTTCCTTCTGCACTTGATCTGAGAACAGGTAGGGCAGGAGCAAGAAAATGTCAGCCTGATTACTCATGAGGCGGCAACCTCACCCTTCTTGATGGGCTGCACCAGAAGCTGTCTATTTAGCATAGCAGACAGATGGAAGCAATGCTGGGAAGAACCTGTTTGTTTCTTAGTTGTTGTGATTCCTGCCTTGCTTTAGATTGACAATGTGCTTTGATTTGGACTGTACTTTGTGAACCATCTTGTAATTTTGCCTGGTGGGTTTAGCTTGATTGGGAAACTTTCAAGTACCTTGTGGACTCATTAACTTTAGCTCTGTGGGCTAGCATTGATCTACTTTTGGCTGGACTTAATTGGGACAGTTCTGGGTTTTGGTGAAGGGATTTGCTGGGAAACATTAATAAACCAACTAAACCACTGTTATATGTGTGTGAGAGTGATTGGAACAGCACAATGACTTCACTGGGACAGCCAGAGATCAATATAAGTCATTAGGTCTTGTGGTAATACCTGACTCCATGTCATCAGATGACCTTCCTAAGTAGCCTCATGTAGATATGATAGGAGGAGAGACAGCTTTGAGGAATTCCACAGAGCAAGGATCTAGAGCTCAGTCTCCCCACCATAGTAACAATGACTGACTTCAGAGAAAGGAGACTATCCCCTAGAAACAAGTACTGCACCCCCTTCATGAAGGAAAGCTGTGGGCCTTTCCTTTAAAAGAAAAACAAAGGTTTGCTAGTGAAACTATAAGAAGCTGGTCTTTTAGTTCTTTTACAAATGACATCCTGCAAGGTTGGACTTTAAAAAAAACAAGCAAAATTGAATAAGATTTTGCCACATTTCTCTTCTATAGGAAGGGATAGGAAAACTGGGACTTTCTTTTGTTGTTTTAAAGGTCAAGATAGGAAGGAGTCAAGAATGAGGAGAAATCAGTGAAAGGAGATTCATACAAAAAGATTAATGGAGATCACATGTTCTCAGACAGAGACAGGAACATGTTTTCCTGGCCCAGACAAGAGACGTAAAGATGTCAGGAATCTATTAGTTGAGGGCCATGGGATGGCTAATCCAGACCATCACCAAGCACAAAATGGAGGATGGGATTGATATATAGGAGGGATTTCTTAAGCCAGCTTCATTTGCAGCCGGTTTACCCATGGGAGAAAAAGCTTAAGCCTGCAGTGCAGAAAAAGCCCTTTATCTTAATTTCCAACTAATGAGATGTGATTATGTTTCTCCCGCTAAGTAGGCTACTTTTCGGGACTGACTTCTGGGAATTTAGCACTTTAATGAACACCATCTGTTCAGATAGCCTTTCCCACCCGCCATAGCAACCCTTGGTCTTTACTCTGTCAGGCCTCCTCCTGGGGCTCACTGCCTTCCTTCTCCTCTGTGTTTCACTGTTGCAGAGGGGAGAGGGGAGGTTGTGGTACTGAAAACAGCATCATTGAAAAATGGTCCTGAAAAAGGGCCAGTGTTCAGAGAACAAGAGTGTAAAATTGAAGTTGCGGCAGCTAGTTCATTCTCAACACGTCATAAGTAAGTCATGAAGGAAGGCTTTTTAAAAACGGCATGGCTCTTGAGCTGAGCTTAGCTCCTAATGGAGGATATGGATGTAGAAATTAAGGAGACAATAACATATGTGATTAACCATTGTCACTTTCTGGTTGTTGGTTTGTTTTTTCACCCCAGTCTAATTTATAGCCTTGGTATTCCCTGCTGGTTTGCTCCGCCCCCCAGCCCCATTCAGTTGTATCCAGTTCTTGGACTGCCTAATCCGTTTTCTTGGCGAGGTTTTTCAGAAGTTGTTTGCTGTTGCTCCCTAGGACTAAAACAAAGTAATTGGTCCAAGGTCACCCAGTTGGCTTTGTGCCTAAGGTGGAACTAGAATTCATAGACTCCAAGTTTGTAATCTGATGCCTTAACTACACCACCATGGCTCTTATCAAAGTATTGTTGGAAGTTAAATCTGGTCCAGTTCTTATTTCAAGCTGGGGGAGAGACACAGGAGAAATGAATTGGAGGCAGGCTACACTTTTGGAAAAGAGGTCTCAGTTTATTTGGTAGCGAGAAACAACAGTGACAGCAGCATGTTTCTAGCTGATGAATTGGAACTGAGAGTAGTTGGGCTCTTATACAATTTTTGGGCCTTTATCATTGAGATGCTTGTTCCTGAGCAAGAACATGTCCTTTAATATTTTTAAATCGATTGATACGGTGAGCGGGAGGGGCAGATTTGGCGGTTGTAGGGGGCCACATTCTGTGTTGGGAGCGCGCCCCCGCTGTTTACTTGCTGTGGCGCGCTCCGACCCCCTTGTCATCTCCCGTTCCGCAGGGGGTTTGAGCAATCGGGCCCTGGGCCTTCGGCTGATGTTGTGTAACGCCAGGTCCGTCATTAATAAAGCCCCCCTCATCCATGATTTGATCTGTGAGGGGGGCGCGGACCTGGTGGGAGTTACCGAGACCTGGCTGGACCAAGAGGGGGGAGTCCCTCTGGTGGAGATGTGCCCAGCCGGGTTTCGGGTCTTTCATCGGCCGAGAGCCCAGGGGAGGGGAGGGGGGGTCGCGGTAGTTATTAAGGAAGATCTGTGTCCGAGGGAGGCCACTGTATCTCAGACGACCGGGTGTGAGCTCCTTTTCGTGAAGTTCAGTTCCACGGTTCAGGTGGCTTGCTGGTCGCATACCTGGCTCCCTGCTATGCGGCAGCGGCCCTGCTTGAGCTCCTAGAGGTTATAGCTGGCGTGGCGGTTGGGACCCCCAGGCTTATGGTCATGGGGGATTTCAACCTGCCATCTGCCGGCGGTACCTCGGGGATTGCCCAGGAGTTCATGGCTTCCATGACGGCCATGGGCCTGACCCAGTTAATTCGGGACCCTACTCACGTGGGAGGTCACACCTTGGATTTGGTTTTTGTCTCTGATCAGTGGCAGAGTGATCTGGGTATAGGGGATATAGTTGTGGAACCCCTGTCATGGACGGATCACTCGCTCCTGAAGCTCGACTTCCATTCCGCGCCCCCTGACCGCAGGGAGGCGGGGCCATTAAAATGGTACCGCCCCAGGCGCCTGATGGACCCTGATAGGTTCCTGACGGAGCTTGGGCCATTTCCCGAAGCTCATTCACACGACTCGGTTGAGGGCTTGGTCGCCACCTGGGATAGGGTGGCTGCTGGGGCCCTTGACCGAGTCGTGCCCTTGCGGCCTCTGACCCGGTGCCGATCCCATCTGGCTCCCTGATTTTCTGAGGAGCTAAGGGAAATGAAGCGCCGGAAAAGACGCCTAGAGAGCAGTTGGAGGTCCAGCCGCTCTGGGTCTGACCGAACACTACTGCGTTCTCATATTAAGACGTATCTAGTGGCAATAAGGATGGCGAGGAGGTCTTACCTCTCCACCCTTATCGCGTCCGCGGAAAACCGCCCAGCCGCCCTGTTTAGGGTGACCCGCTCCCTCCTGGAGGTGGGAGCGCGGGAGGACCCCTTACAGGGACGGGCTGAGGAGTTTTCTAGGTTTCTGCAGGACAAAATCGCTCAGATCCGGAGCGAACTGGACTCCGACTGGCCATCTCCGGGTGGGGGGGTGGGGGTGGATATTGGTGGAGTTGGTTGGGTTGAGTTCGACCCTGTTACTTTAGAGGATGTGGACAGGATACTGGGGGGGCTTAATGCCACCACCTGTTTGTTGGACCCGTGTCCCTCCTGGCTGGTTTTGGCCACTCGGGAGGTGACACGAGGCTGGTTCCAGGGTATTATAAACGCTTCCTTGAGAGAGGGGCTGCTACCTGCTGCCTTGAAAGAGGCGGTGGTGCGGCCCCTCCTCAAGAAACCGTCCCTGGACCCAGCACTGTTATCTAATTATCGTCCTGTCTCCAACCTTCGTTTTGTTGCGAAGGTTGTTGAGAGTGTGGTGGCACGTCAGCTCCCGCAGTGCCTGGATGAAGCGAGTTATCTTGACCCCCTCCAATCGGGTTTCAGGCCCGGGCACAGCACGGAGACGGCTTTGGTCGCGTTGGTTGATGATCTCTGGAGGGCTCGGGACAGGGGTTGTTCCTCTGTCCTGGTCCTATTAGATCTCTCAGCGGCTTTTGATACTGTCGACCACAGTATCTTATTGCGGCGGTTGGAGGGGTTGGGAGTGGGGGGCACCGTGTTACGGTGGTTCACCTCCTTCCTCTCCGACCGTTCGCAATTTGTGTTGACAGGGGGGCAGAGGTCGACCCCGAGGCCCCTACTATGTGGGATTCCTCAGGGGTCGGTGCTCTCGCCCCTGCTGTTCAACATTTATGTGAAGCCGCTGGGTGAGATCATCCGTGGCTTCGGGGTGGAGTTCCATCAGTACGCTGATGATACTCAGCTGTACATCTCCACCCCGGGCCACCCCAACGAAGCTGTCGAAGTAATGTCCCGGTGCCTGGAGGCCGTGCGGAGTTGGATGGGTCGTAACAGGCTCCGGCTCAACCCGACTAAAACCGAGTGGCTGTGGTTTCCTGCGCCCAGATACAGCCAGCTGGTTCCTTCACTGGCCGTGGGGGGAGAGGTTTTGACCCCCGTGGAAAGGGCGCGCAATCTGGGTGTCCTCCTGGATGTACGGCTGTCTTTGGAAGAGCATATTGCAGCCGTCGCCAGGGGGGCTTTTTATCAGATACGTCTGATTTACCAGTTGCGGCCCTTTCTGGATCTGGGCGCACTTCGCACAGTCACGTCCGCCCTCGTCACTTCCCGCCTGGATTATTGCAATGCTCTCTACATGGGGCTCCCCTTGAAGAGTCTCCGGAGGTTACAGCTGGTCCAGAACGCAGCCGCGCGAGTGATTGTGGGTGCCTCTCGGAGCTCCCACGTTACACCGCTGCTTCGCAGGCTGCACTGGCTTCCTGTGGCCTACCGGATTCGATTCAAGGTGGTACTGATGGTATTTAAAGCGCTCCATGGCTCGGGACCTGGGTACTTACGGGACCTCCTACTGCCATCGTCAACCTCCCGCCGCCCAGTACGCTCCCACAGGGTTGCCTTGCTTGGGGTACCGCCGTCTGGCCGTTGTCGGCTGACGGCCCCGAGAGTTCGGGCTTTCTCTGTGGGGGCTCCCTCCCTATGGAATGATCTTCCCCCGGAGATACGGTCTATGACGGATATCCTGACCTTCCGGCGCACGGTGAAAACTTTATTTTTTAATCAGGCCGGCCTGGCCCAGTAACTGTGTTTCAGGTTTTTAATTAAATTTTAATTGGGGTTTTTAGTTTTTAACTTTTAAATTGAATCTGAATTAGAAAGCCGGATTAAATTATTTAATTTATTTTTAATTGTATTTATTGTATATCTTGTATGTTTTAGTAGGCTGTACACCGCCCCGAGTCCCTTTTTTGGGAGAGGGGGCGGTATAGAAGTTTAAACAAATAAATAAATAAAATTTAATGGGTGTTGCCAGATTCCTATGGGGTCAAAGACTGTCTGTACAGGCAAAAAGTCCCATTTTTGCAAATCCTAGGTATTTTGTTTATCTGAGCTAATCTTGTCAGTTTAGGCTCCTTGCCTATTGTGCTGTTTATTTGGAGCTGCTAGCTAGTCTTTGGGTATTAATAGAGTGGCCTTGCTTTATGAATACAAAATATTCATTCATAAAGCCTAGCCTCTTCAGGATTCTGCTTGAGGCTGTTTTCCTATAGCAAAAGACTGGGGCTGTTTTAAGGAGATTTTTCTCTTCTTCTTTAGGGGAAGTATTTTATTCTCTTTTGATATCCTGTAGAATATTTTATTTTGGGGAGAGGGCTCTTCCCACAGTATTTAACCAGATCCAACTATGCTTATCTTTCAAGATTGCCAAGTTTGACTAAAGGCTGTCACCTATTGGGCTGAAACAATTATCATTGGAACAATTATCACCTTCTCTATGAGGGTTTCTGGTCACCTTCTTCCAGATACTCTAGAAACAGATAGTTCTTATCCTAGTACTATTACATAAATGCTCATATTCAGTTATGGTCGCTCATTCACACATTTACAGCACTCAAATCACTTTCAATTGAACAATGAGGCACAACTGTTTTTTTTAGAATACATGGAATATATTTTTAGAATATATTTAGAATATAGAATACATAGTGCATTTAAAATAACATCAAAGCAAAACTTTACTGGACACAAAATATAAATTTGCTCTTTCTTACCATACATACACATCCTTCTCATCTAGGCTGGCAAGCACTAGCCAGAGGGATAGAAATCACCAAATCTGGATCCAAAAATGATTTAAAGAGGGTGGGCTTTGGGTCCCCTTTTATCCCCTCAGGTCCTTGCTTTGCTGGTTCACAAATCTGGTAGCTGTTGATGGGACACACAGAGGGTGTGTGTGTATGTGTGTGTGTGTGTGCGCGTGCGCTGAGGTCCAATTTCTTTTATCTGGTTCAGATGACATTTTTTTCCTTAATGACTTGACTCTTTCTTAACCACTTCCTCTAGGGCAGGGGTGTCAAACTCACGGCGTCAGTGACGTATCATGACTTTTTCTCCCTTCACTAAACCAGGTGTGGGCATAGCCTGCGGGCTGCGAGTTTGACAGCCCTGCCATAGGGGATCTTTTCCTGACTTTTGTCCACTCTGCTTACATGCTTACTTCATCTTTAGGTATGGTGGCTTCCTCCTAGTCTCACAGAACTAACCTTACTTAGTTTCCAGAACCAGCCAAAGTTAGCTAAGTACTATCATCTGCTGTAGTGAAGGCTCTTGGTTAAGAGTAGAAATGATTCAAGAGCATGACCATGGCTGGCGTTGAAGGTATTCTTGTTCTTTAATATCAAACAGAGATGACTCTGAATCCAGTCATTCAAGCAGTGTGTCAACTGATGGGACCCAGGAGATGTGTCTTTTCAGATGCCACACACCTGCCCTATGGAATAGCATTCTTCCCAAGATCCAGATGGCCCCACCCTTAGTTTCTCTCTGAAAGATAGGGGCTAAAAACTAAACCTGGCTTTATAAGCCTCTCTCAATGGTTTTAATTATCTGAATTGGCTCATTATTCATTGCTTTTAGCTGCATACATCACCCTGAATCATGGGTCAATTATTGATGCATACATAGAATGAATAAATGAATACATTTTAAAAACAAATACTAATAAATATCTCAAACACCTTTAATCTTCCAGGAATCACAATGGTGCCATATGAACTGTTACCCACATCCACAGATCGGAAGACTCTCCTAAAGTGTAGGTGCTTTTAGTTGATTTGTTTCCCCAATATTACCCTCTGGAATGCTGCTGTCAGATCTTGGCAAGTAACTTACTTAACAATAGTATCTCTTCAGATGACCAGAATGCCCAAGGCAGATGAACATTGTACAAGGAGAGCCATGTTAGTCTATATGGCAACCAAAATTCAGACTTATTAATTTTATTTTAAAAATGTAAGCTTCTGTAAGCTGTCTTATGCCTTTTAATAATATTTGTTTGTTTGAAAAGGTGCCTCCAGACTTCTGAATTTAGGAGTGAAGGAATCTTCTGTGAGGGTAAAGAATGGGCTCCTTCACAGAATCTAATTTCAGGGTGTAAAAGATAAAGAATATAGAAAACGAGGGAAATCAGTTGGTCCTAGTTTGATCATACCAGAAAATTAAAATAATACTTATTGTTGGGAAACATGCTCATGCTTAGTGAAACCTGTTCTGATTTATACTGCTTCTATGACAAAGGAAGGGAAGCATCAGTGTGACTAATGTCCCGCAGGTGCTTTTAAAAAGGCAACTGGACTTTCTTGATTTTCCTTGAAGATATTTCACTTCTGACAAGTTGGTACAAGTACTCCTCAACCTATATACACAATTGAGACCAGAATTTACATTGCTAAATGAGAAATTTGTTAAGTGAGTTTTGCCCCACTTTACAACTTTTCTTGCCACATTTGTTAAGGGAATCACTGCAGTTGTTAAAATTAGTAACACGGTTATTAAGTGAATCTGGTTTCCCCATTGACTTTGCTTGTCAAAAGGCCGCAAGAGGGGATCATATGACCTTGGAACACTGCAACAGTCATAAATGTGAGTCATTTGTCAAGCATCCAAATATAAATCATGTGACTGAGGAAATGCTGCAGTGGTCATAAGTGTGAAATGGAAAACTACCCATACTAACCAGATGCTCCATTACCAAAGCAACAACCCAACCTCCCACAACAGAATCTCTCTAAGGACCTTATTTAAATAAGCCCAAACACATGGCAGCAACTCAGAACAGCAGAAAAAGGAACATCTATACAACATATTCCAACAAAATGGATACCTACCCAACTATCAAAAAAGTCCCTGACCACTCAACCCAATATAGCACAACTGACACAAACCCTAAAAAAGAATTGCCATACATCAAGAATATCTCAGAAACCACCAACATTACTACAACCACATGCAATCAGCATAGCACACAAGCCAGCTAACAGCCTTCAAAACATCCTAAGCAAACCAAAAGACCCAGCAACCCCAAAAGAAAAAACAGGAGTCATCTACAACATACAATATAAGAACTGCAACAACCACTATGTAAGACAAACAGGCAGAAGACTGGTCGAACACATCCATGAATACCAACTGGCAGTCAGAAGACATGGTGAAAATTCTTTAATTTCACAACATATAGTCAGATTTAACTACAGCTTCAATTCGGAAAATTTGAGAATCCTAGACCAGGCCAAGTCCAAAAATACCAGGGAATTTCTAGAATTTGGCATGCAATAGACATATATACACTAGCAACATCTATAGACTATGCAAAAAAGACCATCAACCAGCCCAAAAGGGAAGAGGACTCCAGCACCTCTCCACTAGTAATTAGCACCCAGATCACCATAGATTAACTCTAAGGTTAACTTCAGACCAACAATCGAGTAAGCAATACCCAATCAAGAAACTGCCAAAGAGCCATCAGTAAACAGCCCAACCAAAGAATCTCTAAGATCTCCCCCACCCACACAGACAGGCAAGACACCAGATTATAAACTGACACCAAACTGCACTCCTTACAACGGTAGCACTGATGACGTTGCCTAATTAGGGTAATGAAACATCTGCAAGAAAACAAGCAAGCTCAGAGAGCACCAAGGATCCCTCAAGCCAGAATTATTTAACAACTGTGTTACTAACCTAACAACTGCAATGATTCACTTAACTAATCTGGCAAGAAAGGCCATAAAATGGGGCAAAACTTACTTAACAAGTCTCTCATATAGCAACAGAAATTTGGGGCTAAATTGTGGTCATAGGTCATGGAGTACCTGTACATAAACCTGCCCAGCTGCTTGTAGTATACATTTACATAAGCTTCTTCTGAACTTATAGTCCTGCTGGAGCCTTCACTATATAGAGAGATAGGTGAAAGTATAACAATAATAATAGTTCTCAAGGAGAACAAGGTAGATTTCTACGTTGGGGGGTAGAAGTATGTTGGGCACAAAAACAATATAGAAAAGACTTTTTTCCCAAAGTCCTCCATCTCTGTCTCTGTCTCTCTCCCTCCCACTCCCCCTCCTGCATATTCAAATACTGGTCAGGAGACAAAGTCAAATATAATATTGGTTTCTGATCCTCTGGCTTCCTTCTCCTGCCTAAGTTGTAGTCTTCCTAATCACCTCATGTGCTTGCTATTTTTCTCAGCAACAACTTTTTTGTTGTTTGTGTATGGCACACAATGTCTGTTGCAGTCCAAAATATGTTTATGGGCAGCTTGCTTAAACTTGGTTTAAGCTGCCTGCCTTTACGTGGAGTGAAAGTCACCTTTGATTTATTGACAGTTTAAAAATGGCTGTTTTTCTGTAGTCCTGGACAATGAACTTCCAGGAGAAGCTATGTCCTTAAATAGGACATCTTGTGCTCCCTGTCCCTGTCCCGTTAGGTGAGTCCTTTTCCTTCCTCCAATTGCTAGGAGAATTTCTCAAGATTCAATGTTTTCTCAGAAGCTCTACTGAAATGGGTAAGAGTTTCAAATGTGAAGGGAATCTTTTCTTATCTTGGCGCCCTCTGAACCAGTTGGAATCACATTTCAGTCTTCCTAGCCTCTATGAGGACACCAAGAGCCATACTGTCAACTGAAATTTTGTTTTGTTTTTCCCTCCTGCCAACTTTTAAAGTTGATTTATTATGTTGTATCACTAAATTTTAATATGGTATTTCGTTTGTAAATTGCTTTGAGGTGACTGCTGTGCTTAGGAAGTGGCATAAAAACCTTTGCACTTCCTGAACTTTAAGCCTCTGAAATGGTCTTTTATCAGGAACGGCTGGACAATATAATTCTGTATGGTCAAAGTTCAACTTGCTTAAAAATTGTAGCTGAGTAATTGTAGGTGCATTTGTACTGCAGTACTCCAGAACATTTTGGATATTTTGCTCCTATTTACATTCAACTTAGTTTTATCTTGTTTTGTATTAGCTTTTTTTAACCATTTATATTTTGTTTTGTATGTACTTACATACTATAGATTTTGAAAGTTTGCTTATAGTTGTAGGCAAAGCAAGTCCCCTGTTATTTTCACAAATTTTGTTCATTCCATTTCTACGGATCTTATCTGCATTCAGGCAGACTAAACAAATGGCAAAGCAAGGAACTAAAGGATGCAGGACATAAATGGCACATCAGAATGCATTTTCTCATCCCCTTACATACATCAGTCCTTCATGAGCCTTAAAGGATATGTGCATACCGATCTCTAGCTACCCTTTGCGAATAATCATGATGGCTAATATTAAGAGTACATTTCCTAACCATGACTCCCTGAATGAATCATTATGGTGTACAGTCGTTTGCATTTAAAAGCCACAATGAGTGGGATCACAAATCATTTAATCACACGATCGCTTAGCATGACACATAAACCATACCAGGATCTAATTTAAAAAAAAAAAATTGTTTCTAATACTCCCTTATCTATTTCCCTCTACACATACACAGATTTATATATACACAAGAGCCAGTATTATGTATGGGTTAAGGTGCTGGACTGGGAATGGGAAAAGTGGTTCTAATTCAGGGCTCTCCAAACTTTTCAGGTCATTGACCGATTCATGAAATTTCTGATTGTTCATCAACTCACATATTTTGATATGTGCAAATAATAAATACTACATTAACTAATAGTATACTATATGAATAATAAAAATAATATAATAAAATAATTTTAGAAACCCTTGCACAATTTCATTTAGGGTCAATATTGACCATTTTGGAGATCTCTATTCTAGTCTTTGCCTGGACATAATAACTTGCTGGGTGACTTTGGACAGGCGCTCTAGTCAGCCTAGAATGGAAAGATGAAAAACATCTACGTACCAAACAGCACCGGACTAACGTACTAGACAACAGTCCATGACTTTCAAAAAAGAGTCCTTCATCCTTGTAGGGCTTTGATTTAGGCCGATCATAATTATTATTCCTGCCTTTCTACTTAGCACAAGTTCAAGTTTTCATTTCTTAGTGAAGCCCTGGTCAAGTAGAGGCTTGCTCTTTTATTTTTTCTTTCTTTCTGTGTATAGCATTCTAGTTGCTACATTGCACTGGCTGATGACAGCTGGCAAAAATACGGAACACAGTGTGACTGAAGACTGTATCTAGGTCTTATTTCCCAGATTCATCAGTACCTGAGGGTATTTATTCAAGAAGAAATGGAGGTTCTCTGTGTTAGAATAAAACTACCCTTCCTTCCTGGTCTACTCAAATCTTCCTGGTCTATTCAAATCTTCCTGGCACTCTCATCCTTCTTGTGGGTTGATCTTGACTGACAAAATTTAATGTTGCCCTCTTTTCTTTTCTTTTCTTTTCTTCCTTTTCATGAAACAGACTATTGTATCCTGAATTTTGATGCCACCACTGCCAACGAAGAGCTCTTCCTGTTTAAAGAGACTCACTCTGTGCTGAACATGGGGATTTTGTTGGAAACCTATTCAAAACCCACCCCTGGATTTAACCACTGGCCCCAGCTGCTCAGTACCCGCAGCCTCTGTGAGGGCTGCCATTATTGGGAGGCTGAGATTTCAAACGGCTGGCTGTGCCTGGGCGTTGCCTACAGCTACCGCCATAGGATGGAAAAATCGTGCATGTTGTATCTGATTGGCAGGAATAATTATTCATGGTGCTTGGAGTGGGACTCAGTGAATTTCTCTGTCTGGCATAATAATATCCAGACTGTGCTGCGTGGTGACTACTACAAGACCATTGGGGTTCTCCTGGACTATGCTGCAGGCTCCCTGACCTTCTACGGCATCACCAGTACCATAAACCTCATTTACCGTTTCTTAACCACATTCACTGAGCCATTGTACCCAGCTGCCATGGTAAGCAGTGGGACTTCTGTTACTTTGAAACAACACCCTGAATAGAGGTCAAAAAGAGGAAAGGGGGGAGGGAGAAACCCCATCCTAAAAGCTAAGAGAGCTTTTACGGTTGCTGATAAAATTAACTTTTATCTCATGAGTGCTGCAGCAAGATTCCTTTTTTGGGGTGTTCTTCCCTAGAACATTCTGGGAATGGCTAGGCAAGTGTTGAGAATTATTTTCTTATGCTCTACTGTTCCATCTCAAGGATGAAGAAATTAAACTAGTTATAGTTACAACCCTGAAAGCATCCCTCAGATCCATACAATGGATTAGATCTCCTGATCTTAGGGCAGAGGAGCCTTTAACTGCAAATGGAGAAATCCCAACCAAACAGATGCCCTTTCTCAGACCCTGCATATATCTGTGTTGCAAAAATACTGATAATCATTAGACGGAAGACTAAATCTTTTCTGCTCAGCTTTTTTTTGGCAGATCTATTAGCCCTACCTATCTTTATTTTTTCCAACTCTGGAGTTCAAATTAAATTACTGTAATCTAACTAGTTTATACAGGTCGGCTTTATACAGGTAGAACATTGGCGTAGCTGCACAGAACATGCAAAATCTTAGCTCTTTTTCTTTCCTTTCACCTTCAAGTCAGACTTGATTCCTGATGACTACATGGACAAATCCAGGCAGTTTTCTAAGTAGCATTTTTGGAAGTACCGATAATTTACCATTTTTTCCCCCTAGAGTTGGGTAAAATTTACTATAGGGCTCAATTTATGATCACAATTGAGTCTGGCATTTCAGTCACAAAGAGAAGTTATGATGTGCCTGGGCCTTCTTTTACTATCTTTTTTGCCACAATTGTTAAACAAATCACCATGGTTAAGTGAATCACATGATGATTGAGTGAATCCTGTGATTGTTAAGCAAGTCCAGCTTCCCCACTTGATTTGCTTTGTTGGAAGCCGGCTGAGAAGATCACAAATCATGATCATGTGTCATACAAGTCACTGCAACTTTTGTAAATGCGAGCATCAACAAGCATCCAAACTGCGATCACAGAGATAACTTCAAGATGGGTCACAAGTCATTTTTTTCTGAGGCAGTTGTAACTTTGAACCATTCTTCAATGGTCATAAGTCGAGGACTACTTTTAGCCAAGGACATCCAGCTGACCTTTGTACCCAAAGTAAGACTAGAATTCAGGTTTTCCTAGTCTTAATCCACTAGATTTTGGAGGCTTCCCCAAATTTGTGGGCAGCCAAACTCCTAAAGCGAATGGCTAGTCTGAAAAATATCAGAACAACAGCGAGTCATATATTATTTATAGAGACGGGATCCTTCCCTTGGTTATGTAATTAATGCACTTTCCTGAGTAACTGGATGAACTTTACAGTCATTAGAACTTCTTGATGGGCTATTTGAAGTTAAATTTTAAAACTCTGTTATTGTTAAAGATTCTCTGCTGGCAATGACTTGTCCATAATTTGTCTTGGTTGACCACCCTGGTAACCACATAGAAATTTTTCTTGCAGCATCAATTCCCTTACTTGCATGTGGCCTGCACCAGTATTCCCAGACTCTTCCCCCAGCCTCCAACGCAAAGTGTGCAGGGCCTGCATTGGCTTTTCTGCAGACTCCTCCCCCATCCAACCCAGTCAACATCCCCACACTCCTTACCTGGGTCTCTAGCCCTCTTCCTATTTAAATGTTGCCAATTTTGGGATTACTGGACTGCCCGGGATTGCTAATTGATGACCTCATACTTTATATGACTATATCGCTTAGCAACAGTAATCCCATCCCAACTGTTGTCATAACGCAACAGCTATCTGTAATATTCACACCGATGGTTTGTTTTTGATCCAGTAGCATATTTGGTGAAACCCGCCTGGAGACACACGAACACTTTTTTAAAAGACTTTACAATATTTATGGTCTATATCAGGGGTCCCCAAACTTGGCAACTTTAAGACTTACGGACTTCAACTTCAGGGAGTTGAAGCTACCAAGTTTGGAGACCTCTGGTCTATATGATTTACATTTCACACAAAGGCAAAACAGCAAGCCTCATTGTGACTTAAGTGTCATATGTGAATTAGGTGCCTAGTCCTAAATAAAAAAGGAACCTATGTTTTAGATATGAATGCCCAAACCACAAACTCTTCTTTTCTCAAAGATGTTTGCCTGACAATGCTAGCATTATGAGTTTACAATGCTAGCATTATGAATTGGTCACAGATATTAATTTATCAGTGGAGAAATCCACATGTAGGCAATTTGAATACCATTTTTTTGGAGGGGGGCTTTGAATCAGTGATGGCTCCTGGCAACTGTCTAGACAAGTCCTTGCAGTTTTCTTAGCAAGATTTTTCAGTGGTTTGCCGCTGCTTCCTTCTTCCTAAGGTTAAAAGAAAGTGACTGGCTCAAGGTCATCCAACTGGCTTTGTGACTAAAATGGGACAAAAACTCACTCTCTCGCAGTTTCTATCTGGCACCTTAACCCCTACACCTGACTATACATGAATTACATGAGTTTAAAAAAAATCACCTCATCTTAGTTCATTTCACACAAATCAGTGCAGACTTACTTCTTGTGTGTGACCTTATGTGGTTACAATATTGCTATGTCTAATCCCTAACAAACCACAGGTAGTCCTCAAGTTACAACAAAGGCGACAAAATGGGACCTTGAGCTTTGTTGCTAAGTGCCATAGACCATAACATGTGACTACATTACTTCACGATGGCGATTCCAGCAATCTCTATTGTTGTCATTAAACCAGGACTGTGCAAGTCATTAAATAAATACAACTCATTAAATGAATACAACTTCCAACTTCCTGCTGGCTTCCCTGTTGACCAGAGTTATCAAATTCATGGCCCGCAGGATGCAGCACACACTGGCCACACCCATGCCCGGTTTAGAAAAGGGGGAAAAAATTGTGATACATCATGTGATGGACGCCAAGACGAGACAAGTTTGACACCCCTGCTGTTGACTTTCTTGTGGGAAGTGGGTGGGAAAAGTTGAAAATCGCTATCACACGATTGTGGGGAATGTTGCAAGGGCAGGAATATTAGGTCCATCATAAATCCCCCTCATTCAGTGCTGTTTTAACAGAGTTGCTGAGGGAATTTATTTATTTATTTATTTATTTATTACATTTATATACCGCCCTTCTCCCAAGGGACTCAGGGCGGTGAACAGCTCATCTAAAAACCCCACAAAAATACAAAAGTTAAAAAGTAATTAAATATTTAAATCAGCTGCTGACTAAAATTAGAAAACCCTCCCCCCACCCTTAAAAACCCAAATTTAAATTTAAAAATGGAGATCAAATTTAAAATCATTATCTCAGCCCAGGCCGGCCTGCTCAAAGAGCCAGGTCTTTAACGCGCGCCTGAAGGCCCTCAGGTCCGTGCCGGTACGGAGTTCCGGTGGCAGAGTATTCCAGAGGGCGGGGGCACCCACAGAGAAGGCCCTACTCCTTGGCGCCGCCAGACGACACATAGCGGCCGACGGCACCCGGAGCAGACCCTCCCTGTGGGAACGCACCGGCCTGTTGGAGAGCGTTGGCAGAATGCGGTCCTGAAGGTAACCTGGTCCCATGCCATGGGTCGCCCTAAAGGTCAAAACTAGAACCTTAAAGCGAACCCGGAGAGCCATCGGCAACCAATGCAGCTCGCGCAGGAGAGGCGTCACATGGGCGCTACGCGACGCCCCCATAATCACCCTCGCGGCTGCATTTTGCACCAACTGGAGTCTCCGGATGCTCCCCGCAGGGAGCCCCATGTAGAGGGCGTTACAATAGTCCAGGCGAGAGGTGACAAGGGCCTGAGTGACCGTGCGCAAGGCGTCCCGATCCAGGAAGGGCCGCAACCGGTAGATCCGACGGATCTGATGAAATGCCCCCCTGGAGACGGCCGCGATGTGATGTTCAAGCGACAGCCGTACATCCAGGAGGACTCCCAGGTTGCGAGCCCTCTCTGTGGGGGGCAGAACTTCCCCCCCAATAGCCAGCGAAGGTATCAACTGGCTATATCGGGGCGCCGGAAACCACAGCCACTCGGTCTTGGATGGGTTGAGCCGAAGCCTGTTCCCGCCCATCCAGTCCCGCACGGCCTCCAGGCACCTAGACATAGCCCCCACAGCATCGTTGGGGTGGTCCGGAGTGGAGATGTACAGCTGGGTGTCATCTGCATACAGATGACACCTCACTCCAAGACCACGGATGATCTCGCCCAGCGGCTTCATATAAATGTTGAACAGGAGGGGAGAAAGGACCGACCCCTGAGGCACCCCACAAACCAGGGGCCTAGAGGTGGACCTCTCCCCCCCCGCCAACACGAATTGCGAACGGTCAGAGAGGAAGGAGGAGAACCATCGAAGGACGGTTCCACCAATCCCCAACCCCTCCAACCGTCGCAATAAGATACTATGGTCGATAGTATCGAAAGCCGCCGAGAGATCTAATAGGACCAGGACAGAGGAGAACCCTCTGTCACGAGCCCTCCAGAGATCATCAACCAACGCGACCAATGCCGTCTCAGTGCTATGTCCAGGCCTGAAGCCCGATTGGAACGGATCGAGGTAAGTTGCTTCCTCCAGGTACCGGGGGAGCTGACGTGCCACCACACTCTCAACAACCTTCGCCACGAAGGGAAGGTTGGAGACTGGACGATAGTTGTTTAAAATAGCTGGGTCCAGGGAAGGCTTCTTGAGGAGGGGGCGCACCACCGCCGCCTTCAGGGCGGTAGGGAGCACCCCCTCCCTCAAGGAAGCGTTGACAATCCCCTGGAGCCAGCCTCGTGTCGTCTCCCTGGCGGCCGAAACCAACCAGGAAGGACACGGGTCCAATAAACAGGTGGTGGCATTCAGACCCCCCAGCAACCTGTCCACACCCTCAGCGGTCACAGGATCGAACTCCCCCCAGATAACATTCTCAAGACCTGCCCCGGACACCTCCCCCGGGACCACCCAATTGGAGTCGAGCCCCTCCCGAATCTGAGCGATTTTATCATGCAGAAATCGGGAAAACTCCTCTGCTCTACCCTGCAAGAGGTCATCCCGCGCTCTCGGTTCAAGTAGAGAGCGGGTCACTCTAAACAGGGCGGCAGGCCGATTTTCTGCTGATGCAATAAGGGCGGAGAAATACGAAGATTTCGCCGCCCCTATCGCCACAAGGTAAGTCTTAATATGAGATCTCACCTGTGTTCGGTCAGACTCAGAACGACTCGCCCTCCAAATGCCCTCTAGACGTCTTTTCCGGCACTTCATCTCCCGCAGCTCCTCCGTATACCACGGAGCCAAGCGGGATCTGTGCCGGGTCAGAGGTCGCAGGGGCACAACTCGATCTAGAGCCCCGGCGGCCAACCCATCCCAGGTGGCCACCAGGTCACCAGGCGAGCTGTGAGCCAGAGACTCAGGAAATGGCCCAAGCTCCCTCTGGAACCGTTCCGGGTCCATCAGGCGCCTGGGGCGGAACAATCTAAGTGGCTCCGCCTCCCTGCGGTGGGGGGTGGCGGAACGGAAGTCCAACCTGAGGAGGGAATGATCTGTCCATGACAGGGGTGTGATGACTAAATCCCCAAAAATACAGTCATTCAACCACTGCCCAGAGACAAAAATCAGGTCCAGCATGTGTCCTCCAATGTGAGTGGGGGCAGAAACTAACTGGGTCAGGTCCATGGCCGTCATGGAAGCCAAGAACTCCCGAACCAACCCCGAGGTTTCACCGGATGATGGCAGGTTGAAATCCCCCATGACCAAAAGCCTAGGGGTCTCAACCGCCAGCCCGGCTATCACCTCGAGGAGTCCAGGCAGGGCCGATGAGACGTGGCAGGGAGCCAGGTACGCCATCAAAAGACCCATCTGAACCCCTTGCCCCCACTTCACAAATAGAGATTCACAGCCAGCCGTCTGAGGGACAGTGGCCTCCCTAGGATAAAGGGCCTCCTTTATAAGCACCGCCACCCCTCCACCCCTTCCCTGAGCCCTAGGCTGGTGAAATGCAAGGAAACCTGGTGGGCACATCTCAACCAGAGGAACACCGCCCTCTGGGCCCAACCAGGTTTCGGTAACACCTACCAGGTCCGCGGCCTCCTCCTGAGCCAAATCATGGATCAGGGGAGCCTTGTTAACCACGGACCTGGCATTGCACAACAGCAGCCGGGTATTCAGGGCCTGAGAATCCAGACAACCAGGGCTGCAGGATGGGTATGGAGGGTCGGAGCGCGCTACCGCTTGCAAACATCGGGAGCGCGATCCCCTTACTGGATATGGCCCTCTACCCCCAGCATACCTGCCTCTCCCAGTCACCGTGCTAATAAAATTTGCCCCCGGCAGCCCACCCCCAGTCTGCCACCCCGACACGGAAACCCCCGAGGCCCCCCAGGCGCGTGGGCCGGCCCGGCTGCCCCCAACTCAATGGGTATAACCCAAGGACTACCTGTACTTCTGAATTCTATGTTTCTGTAGTGACTTTCCTTAGATGAGATTAAGGGGTGGAGCAGCTAATTAGGAAATGGTCTGAGAGCTTGATACATTCTTGACTGCTGAAAATGCAGCAGAGATACAGGATTTTTAGTTAATTTAGTCCAGATGCACTTAGGGGCATTATCAGTTGCATATCTAATTACTGTTCTTGGCTGCAAACAGAAAAAACAAACAAACATGAGATTCATTGCCTGGGAAAGCAAAACCAGCCTTTTAAAAAATGTTCTCTGAATAAAAAAGGACCTGTAGAAGATCTATCTAATTCTAAGTGGTCACTATGATGGCACAGAATCAAATCAAAACAAGAGAAATCTTAAACCCCAGATCTGTTTACAGTACTGGTTTCTGCCATCAGAACACCAGAATGGTTTTCTGAAATGCATCGATTGTTAAGAATTTGTTTATAATTTGATTGAGGGGCTGGAGAGAAATAAAATCAATTAGCCATCACAGAACAGATCTGTTATATGAAGCGCTATTCCTTAGTTCAATTATACAATGGCACACTTTTAAAAAAAGGAGCAACACACAAACTTTAAGGAAGTTGTTTTAAAACCTGGAATCCAAATCGTTCACCACCATCATGGAGTTAAAATAAATTAAAAGCCCGCCAGTGTACCCTTTCTTCCAAGAGTTCCTAATAAAAGATATTGGCTAAAATAGACATTTGCTGTATTTGCCCATAACAACATGGTACAGAAGGTAAAGGTTTGAGACTGTGAAGTTTTGCACTGCTCAACTATCACAGCATTTCACATCTAAAGAAGTATGTTCAAATACACTAAACAATTCCCTTTTGTAACACACAATTCTATCACAGAATGTGATTTATTTGATTTTGGCTTAGTTTGGGAAGCCAGCTGTCATGTGTAAATTATGGCTAATGACTTATCACTATTTGTGAATTCAATTAATTCAATAAATATCCTTATTGAAGAACCAATGGATTGGCTTGCATTGCAACCATAATTGCAGATTGGATGCTTCCTACTGTGTTTCTCCAACAATATGGCCTCCACCAATAGGAAGACCCAGCATAATTTCTAAACATGAGGTGAAATTAAGCCCCGCCCCCAAAATTTAGGCCTATTTAAACCATGTGTTTCCCCGCCATTTCTCACATTGTTTGTTAGAACTATGGTACACGAGGTGAAGAGAAATGGGGGGAAGGAGGGGGTGGGGGAGAGAAAACTTGCCTTAGGAGCACCCTGCAGGTAACCTAGGCTAGAATACCCCGATCGAATATCAGGCGATAGAAGCTCCCCGAAGGCAGAGTCACCAGCCACTTCGATCGGCCGATAGAAGCGCCCTCGGGGCGAGCGCCCATGCACACTCCCCTCACCACGAGGCCGCTTCTATCGGCCGATCGAAACTCCCCGAAGGAAGAGTCTCCAGCCGCTTCGGGGTGAGGCATGGCTGCTCGGGTCCCCTCGCCAGGAGGCACTTTATTTTGGGTGATGGAAGCTCCCCAGGGGCAGTCACCAGCCACTTCGATCGGCCAGTAGAAGTGGCCTCGGGACGAGGGGAGTGTGTGTGGGCGCTCGCCCCGAGGCCACTTCTACCAGCTGATTGAAGTGGCTGGTGACTGCCCCTGGGGAACTTCCATCACTTGAAATAAACTGCCTCTTGGCAAGGGGAGTGTGGATGGGTGTTCCTGTCAGGAGCACCCCACAGGCAGCTACTCCTTGCCCCGAAGCGGCTGGAGATTCTTCCTTCGGGGAGCTTTGATTAGCCGATAGAAGCAGCCTCGTGGCGAGGGAAATGTGTGTGGGCACTCGCACTGAGGTCACTTTTACCGGCCAATCGAAATGGCTGTTGACTACCCCAGGGAGCTTCCATTGCCCGAAATAAACTGCCTCATGGCGAGGGGACACGGACAGCCACACCTCGCTCCGAAGCAGCTGGAGACGCTTCCTTCGGGGAACTTTGATCAGCCGATAGAAGCGGCTTCGTGGAGAGTGTGAGTGTGCAGGGGGCGCTCTAGGTGGGGGAGTAAATTAAGTCATTCCCAAAAAGACATGGTAGCCATTTTTTCGGGGGTCAAAAGAAAATAAGGCCCAGCCTTATTATATGAGAAACACGGTATTATACAGGTGAAACTCAAAAAATTAGAATATCATGCAAAAGATCATTTATTTCAGTAATGCAACTTAAAAAGTGAACCTAATATATGAGATAGACTCATATGCAAAGCAAGATAGTTCAAGCCGTGATTTGTCATAATTGAGATGATCATGGCTTATAACTCATGAAAACCCCAAGTCCAGAAAATTAGAATATTACATGCAATCAATAAAACAAGATTTGTACATAGAACAATATCGGACCTCTGAAAAGTATAAGCACTCAGTACTTGGTTTGCAGCAATTACTGCCTCAATGCGGCGTGGCATGGAAGCTATCAGCCTGTAGCACTGCTGAGGTGTTATGGAAGATCAGGATGCTTCAATAACGGCCTTCAGCTCTTCTGCATTGTTCGGTCTCATGTCTCTCATCCTTCTCTTGGCAATGCCCCATAGATTCAGGTCAGGCGAGTTTGCTAGCCAATCAAGCACAGTAATCCCATGGTCATTGAACCAGGTTTTGGTGCTTTTGGCAGTGTGAGCAGATGCCAAGTCCTGCTGGAAAATGAAGTCATCATCCCCATAAAGCTCATCTGCGGAAGGAAGCATGAAGTGCTCCAAAATCTCCTGGTAGATGGCTGCATTGACCCTGGACTTAATGAAGCACAGTGAACCAACACCAGCAGATGACATGGCTCCCCAAATCAACACAGACTGTGGAAACTTTACACTGGACTTCAAGAATCTTGTAGTGCGTGCCTCTCTATTCTTCCTCCAGACTCTGGGTCCTTGGTTTCCAAATGAGATGCAAAAGTTGGTCTCATCAGAAAAGAGGACTTTGGACCACTGAGCAACAAACCAGTTCTGTTCTTCTTTGGCCCAGATAAGACGCTTCTGACGTTGTTTGTTGTTCAGGAGTGGCTTGACAAGAGGAATACAACATTTGAAGCCCATGTCCAGGATCCGTCTGTGTATGGTGGCTCTTGATGCAGTGACTCCAGCCTCAGTCCACTCCTTGTGAAAGTCCCCAACACTTTTGAATGGCCTTTTCCTGACAATCCTCTCCAGGCTGTGGTCATCCCTGCTGCTTGTGTACCTTTTTCTCCCACACTTTTCCCTTCCACATAGCTTTCTATTAATGTGCTTTGATACAGCACTTTGGGATCATCCAACTTCTTTTGCAATTACCTTTTAAGGCTTTCCCTCCTTATGGAGGGTGTCAGTGATGGTTTTCTGCACAACTGTCAGATCAGCAGTCTTCCCATGATTGTGCTTCCTACTGAACCTGACTGAGAGACCATTTAAAGGCTCAGGAACCCTTTGCAGGTGTTATGGTTTAATTAGCTGATTAGAGTGGGATACTTTGAGCCTAGAATATTGAACTTTTTCACAATATTCTAATTTTCTGAGATTGTGGATTTGGGGTTTTTATGAGCTGTAAGCCATAATCATCTCAATTATGACAAATCACGATTTGAACTATCTTGCTTTGCATGTAATGAATCTATCTCATATATTAGTTTCACCTTTTAAGTTGCATTACTGAAATAAATGAACTTTTGCACAATATTCTAATTTTTTGAGTTTCACCTGTATAAATAAGATTATAGATCAATCTGTTCTATAACATCCTTGGAATTAATAATCAATGAAGCTACTCTGTATGGGGGGGGAGAGAATGAGAGAGAGAGAGAATGAGAAAGAGAGAGAATGAGAGAGAGTGGGAGGGAGAGAAAGAGAAAAAAAACAGGACTGTTTTTAAACATCAGATAATAGTTTAGTTATTGCTTCACTCCACCATGAGAAAAGGAGCCTATCACTTCCCTCAGTTATCAGATTTATACAGTAGTTGAACTCTTACAAAGTGAAACTTACTATTCAACCAGACTCTGTCTTCCTATAATTATTCCTTCTGTGGAATTTGAAGTATAAAATTTCAGTAAAGATTTGGACAACCCTCTTTGTCTTCAGTTTTCAGTCTCCTGTGGCTGTAGTCTGAATCCTGTGCAATTACTGCTTGGATCTTATTCTTGGAGCTGCCTTCTTGGTTGCCAAACATGTGGTTAATGAATGCATGTATAAAGGTAACACCTGATTTTTCTGCCGTTAATCAGATAATTATTGCTAGCTGAAGAATGAATTACAAAACATTGTACTTGAAGACCAATAATAAAGGTTAGGCTATATCCTTAATTCAGGAACAGAATTCAGGTAGTCCTCATCTTATAACCACAGGTGACCCAAAATTTCCATTGCTAAGTGAGACATCTGTTAATGTTGAGTTTTGCCCCATTTTAGTTGTTAAGTGAATCTGGCTTCTCCATTGACTTTGCTTGTTAGAAGGTCACCTGGCCAAACATCTGATTTTTTTTTATCACAAGACCATGTGAATGCTGCAACGTTGTAAATATGAGAAATGGTCCTAAGTTACTTTTTTCAGTGCCATTGTAACTTTGAACGGTCATTAAACAAACTGTTGTAAATCCAGGACTACCTATACTTTTATAGCTTTTTCAGGGGGGGAGAAAAAGTATCATTCATAGTTCAACGGATAATCAATAATTCACATATAGATGCAGACCTTATCAGCAATATATAGATGCCCACTGAGCCACGGATTAGAGTATCCTTTTTTTCTCACCAGCCAAATAATTAACAATTATTTAAACTAGCTAGAGATAAAAGGAGTATTAAACTAAGGCTGAAAAGATCAGTATAGCAACCAATTATCTCTGGAGTTTGTTTTTTTGGGTTATTAGATTTCTATATACATTGCAGAAATTATAGTAAACTTACACTTCAGACCAACTGATTTTTAGCTTCTTACCTCCCATGACCTTGAGAAAGACATGTAAATCTTCAGGACATCCAAATGTACCCATAAGTATCCAATTTCCAGTCTTAACCCTGTGCCAAGAAACCTAATGATTGAGTAGCAAAGCAAGCCAAAGTATAATTTCCCTCCTTCTTTTAAAGAGGTATATGAAAGGAAGGGATTATAATATTGTTTACTCTTCTAAAATTGAATATTTATCAAGGAGTATTCATTTTGTATTTAGCAAGATATAATATTTGATGCTTTAAAAAGGTGATTTTTTTTATGTAATGCTTCCCTGCCAAATAATTAGTATGGTTTTAAATAGGAGGTATTGCCTGTTAGTTACCTTCCAAACTGCTTTCTTGATGTTATTTCTTTATCCACTTTATGACTGTTAATTTTTAAAATATTCAGTTATACTTAGTGCAAATTAATATGAATCTTGTTTTGCACACACACACACACTATTACACACAGTGTGTATACACACTTATACACAGACTACATTTACATCCATTTCTCATTTAATAACTGCATGCCATTCCTTCAACCAAACTGTTAGACAAAATGATTGCTAAGTGAGCATGTGACACAGAGAGAGACATTGCAAAGGTCATTAGTTACTGCCATTTCATTCAGAGGAAGTTCTCTTGTAGCATTACTTTTATTCCAGTGTGTCTTGCAAGGCACATGAAATTTCGTCATAAATTTAAAATCACAATTTATTAGTGTCATATTTGCAAATAGTTGCTAATCAAAGGAAGATGCTAAACAAGTGGTGAATGTAAAACCTTTTCAGGATCTTTGTCAGTCAGAAAAACAGGAGGTAGTAATTATTCTGGATTGACTACAAAAGCATTTTCTTACTGAAGGATAAACAAGTCTAAGGCTAAAGCCGAGTTTTTATAGAGCCTATTCTGTTTCCAGTTGCTAGGAAATGTTTTGGATGTTCACAATTGGAAATAATCTGTTTCTGTTTGCATTGTAATCTACTATACATATACATTGTGTGGGAAAGCTATGATGCCATCTCGGATCACTCCTCATGCCATATGTACCACTACATACACATCAGGGCTGAAAAGCTGGTCAGACTTCTGGCCCAATTTGAGTTCACACAGCAAAACAATCTGCGCATTCCCCATCAAGTAAATACTTAGCTACAATAAAACATGACGAATTTAACCAAGATTGTGAATATAATCTACAGCTGGAAGTTTAGGAGCAATACACAAAGTATTAACTAATCCCAAAGCCATCAACTCAACATCAATATGTTTGCAGTTCCTTTTGTAAGGGTACAGGGATCTGCTCTCCATCCTTAGAAGGCACTGTAAAAAAAGACAACTAATTCAAAGAAATGTGTCTTAATGACATGGCCTTCTTTGACATTGTGTGAAAATACAGTGGGTTGTTTTTGGCTTGTTACAATGGCCTGGTTCTTGCATTTAACATTTGAGCTGGCAAGAGAAGAATCCAGAATCAATTTGGAGTCAAGCAGCATTAAAGCCACATCAACCAATTAATCAATCTCTGGTTTTATGGTTATCACAAAGTGATAGTACAAGTAACTGCAGGCTACAACTTTGAAAAACATTAAAACAAAAAAGTGGATTTTTTTTCAGTTTTTACCACTAACTACAGACCTATATTTGGGCTGTATCAATTCAAGCACAAGATATGAATATGTTGAATACAATTTTTTTTAAAAAAAGATGCTAGGTGACTCATTTCTGATATGCACACTTATAGTTTTGTTCTGATTTGGAAATCCAGGGTAAGGCAGTGATTACTACTGGACTCTACACATGGGATTAAAAGTGTCACCAACCACTTGGTCAACTAAATGGATTTTGAGCCAGTCATTCTATCTCAGGCTACTTAATTTTTATTGGTGAAGAAACTAGAGAGTGAGTAATACCGGTAATAGTTCATCACCTCATCCTAAACGAAAGTGACAAAAGGCTCAGAAGAAAAATACAACCAACATATCCATTTACACCCACCTGGAGCTTGAAAAAATGACATGTAATTAACATCAATACATTTTTCGCCTCAGCAGCAACCAAGACCTTTGAAATAATAAAGCCGATCCCTGATACATCATGATCCAAGAAGATCCAAATCAAGGTGCCCAAGCGCACCTTTGCTCCTTGATCACGCGATCTTCGTGGGAAAAGTGTCAACCCTTCCCCCGCCTTCGGCAAACAAGGCACTTTGGGAGCCAGGCAGAGACTCTTCTTTTGACTGTCATCCTGGGTTGGTCGAGCAACCAGAGATAATCTGTGTTCTCCAAGCGCGAGTCTCCTCCTCCTCCGCCTTCGTTATTGCCGCCGCCGCCGGCAGTCAAGGCGGCAAGAGTTAAAAGCTATTTCAACCCGGCGGCCCCGCTGGGAAGAGGAGCGGGAGAAGTGAAAGGAAGGTGCCCCGGGGACTCCCCGCCAGGGAGGGATCTGTCAGACCTGCGCTTCTCCCTTTGCCCGGGTTAAGCAGGTAAGAAACAGCCGATCGGCTGAGATCCTGCGCCGGAGTCACTTCGGCGAGATGTTTTTTTGAGTGGGGGGGGGGGGAAAGGCGGGGGGGACGCGGAATCTTAAAGCTAAGGGATCCATCCCACCCCGGGTCTTTCCCTTCTTTTTTCGCTCCCCCATCAGTGGATCCGGCGGCGTGTAATCAGCGGAGGGGAGGAGGGATCCAGCAACACGTGTCTGGGATAGCAGCCTTCTCTTTCTTTTCAAAGGGCAGGCAGCGAGGTTTGGGCTTATTCAGTTTTCACACGAGAAAGCAGCTTCTCCCGCTACGTTGCCTGGAACCCGGCCTGAAACCTAATCAGTCTCTGCAATCAGGAAGTTGGCCGATTGTCTAAGACCGTCGCTTCAGACGGAGATCGGAATTCCCAAGATATACCGTAGTTAGCGTGTGACTAAATCAACCTCGGCCCCCGACCCTGTTTTCTAGAAAGAGGGTCTCCCACCTTGGCGCTAAAACAGAGGCCTGTTTCCGTCATGGTCTTGGTGGGCTCTAAAAACTAATGCACAAAGATCCAGATTAAACAGGAGTGATGATTGCCATTATATTTTAGGCAGCACAGATCTCTGAAGGCGACACAGATCTCTAACAACAGGAAACTAGCGCTGTTTCTGCTCTTTGGAGAGGCAAGTTGAGTTGCGAAATGCTGTTACCGGGGAGAGTAGCTGAGAGATCTGTCCACTTGATAACTGCATTCACCCATGAACTGACTAACTCATCAAATTGTACCTTATAGCGATGTGTTTCAAACTTCCTGAAGTCCCTGGGAAACTTCGTGGGGCTCCATGAAGAATTGCGGCGACGGCCCCTGGGGGTTGGGGGTGGGTTCATCTGAATGCAGTCAGTATTCTCTGGCTAAAACTGTGCTTCTCGACCAGGGGTTATGGGAATTCTTGTTAGTTCCGGGAATTTTTTCCTTAACAGTCTATAGCCTGAAAAAGTTTGAAAACCCCTACCTTATAAGATTACGATACAGGGCAGATACTAAGTGCTTCCAAATGAAAACTTGTGAAATCAATGACAAATTATTGCACAATTTTATGCATTCAAGATATTCATTGAAAACCTTCATTTGTTTTTCCAGCATATTTTTGTCTTTAAAAAAAAAAACTGCGGACGTCTTTTTAAAGGATGGCGTAATATACTCTTCAGAAAGTTAAATCTTTTTGTGCTATTATGCTGACTTTTTAAAAGAAACTTTTTTAAATGTCAAAGAAATTTGTCATTGTTCTGTACATATTTCCCTTTGTAGATATCATCACTTTTTTCTCTTTGTTATCAGCAATTTTTTTCATTAAAATTGTACATTTTCTTAAATATTAAAGGAACAATTAAACATCAGTTAAATGAATATGTTTTAGCATTATACTTATATACATCTATAACACACTTTACAAATGTGAAAAAACCCATTATTATTTTGTTTTACTATAATATTTATTTATTAGATTTTTATACCGCCTCCTCTCCCAAAAAAGGGACTCGGGGCGGTGTACAGCCAGTTAAAAATAGAAACAAGATATAAAAATTGTACAGTTAAAAGCAATTTAAAATGATTAAATTAATGGTTGAGTTATAAAATTATCAAAATGTATAAAAACAGGTAAAAATTTAAAATACCAAATTTAAAACCCCACAATTAATTACTGGGCCAGGCCGGCCTGTTGAAAAAAGTGGGTCTTTACTGTGCGTCGGAAGGTGTGAATGTTAATAAGAGTTAATGAACGTGACCGAAAAGTTTAAACATTAGTATTATAAAGATGAGTACTTGCAAAAAAAATCATTTGTTGTGTTTTATATACTAATGATAATATAATAAAAGAAGCTAGACTGGGTGTTAGAGCTATTTTAAAAAATGTGTTTGTTTAAATAAAGCAATAAAAATTACTTCTATGACAAAGGGCACAGGCTGGAAATAAATCAGTGCCTATAATATGTCAAAATGGTACTCCTTTAAATAACTGTATAAGGGTTGCTACATGGATAGGACGTAGTGAAATGCATAGTCAGAAAATGCACTCTGCTTCTAGATAGTATGGAAGTCAGTTACAATTCAGCTATTTAAGGGCAATTTTTTATATTAACTGTAAGAACTCTTTAGAAGCCCCTGGTGGTTTTTCCATTGTAATATTTAGAAAACTTCACTTGTTATATAAAATGACACCGAGTAAGAAAAATCCAACTAAATCAAGAAGAAAGAAATGTGAAGAGGGCAGTACCCTTTTAAAAGAATGTCTGCAGAAGAAAGTAAGGCAGTTTCCTGGGATGACCCAAGAGATCTTATCAGCCGGCCTGTAAAGGAGGTCCTCAGAGCACTAATTAAGGTATCGTGACCATAACAGCTACCTATGCAGGCAAATGCCACAGACGCTTTCCGCATGACATGCCCCTCTGTGTCTAATGAATAGTTGCTGAGGTAATAATTGTGGAGGGGGGGTGGCTGCAGGTGAGATTGGAGGGCCCCAGTTCTATTTGTATTGGATTAATAGTTGGAGCAGCTGTTTCACTGAAGGGCCACCACTGCTTTAGTCTTGACAAGAGCATTCTGAAGCCCTAGGATCACAGTTCCTTTTTAAAAACATATTTTATTACTTTATTCATTACATTAGCAGCCTGAAATGTTAGTGTCAGCATAAAATATGTGGGTGTGTAGTTGTGGGTGGATTGAGTAAGAAGTGATAAGATGCAGGAAGTGCTCTTTACAAGGCCATTCATAAAATGCTTGCTGCTGATAGTAAAAACTTGCTGGTGGTGATTTATTTATTTATTTATTTATTTATTTATTTATTACATTTATATACCGCCCTTCTCCCGAGGGACTCAGGGCGGTGAACAGCTCATCTAAAAACCCCACAAATACAAAAGTTAAAAAATAATTAAATATTAGAATTAGCTGCAATTAGAAACCCCCCCCCCCCACCCTTAAAACCCAATTTAAATTAAAAAGGAGATCAAAATTTAAAATCATTCTTTCAGCCCAGGCCGGCCTGCTCAAAGAGCCAGGTCTTTAACGCGCGCCTGAAGGCCCTCAGGTCCGTGCCGGTACGAAGTTCCGGTGGCAGAGTATTCCAGAGGGCGGGGGCACCCACAGAGAAGGCCCTACCCCTTGGCGCCGCCAGACGACACATAGCGGCCGACGGCACCCGGAGCAGTCCCTCCCTGTGGGAACGCACCGGCCTGTTGGAGAACGTTGGTAGAATGCAATCCTGAAGGTAACCTGATGAGCTAATGAATGCATGTAAAGATGGTTTAAGAAACGTTTAACCCTGTTCAAGATGCCAGAGTCACAAGTAATGTTTTCCAGTTAATTTGGTGGTTTATTGCTCAACTTTCCTTTGAAGATTAGTCAGGAATGGATGCTTGAAGGTTGATTACAGTACATCCTGGCATAGAGAAGGAAGTGTTCCTCAACTGATTCCTTAATAATGACTTTCCTGATATCAGATTAATGTCTGCTTGGTCATAGATTCTGCTTAACCAAAAAATGCTGAGCAGAAGAAGCAACCTTCGTGTGGCCTGGGGTAAACTTCAAAATACATTGAACAGCTATAGGTGGCTAGGCAATGTGATAATTATCCCACATTTATGTGTAAGAATCATTTTGGGATGGGATGGGGGAAATGAGCTCCATTCTTGCTGATTGTATCCATACAATTTTGTGTAGTGAATGAGGTTTGCCTTTTGTATTTTTTTCTGCCTTTTTTTTTAACTTCCTAGACTAGAAAACAGACTTAGAAATACTAATCAAGGCCAACTCTGCACAGCTCCTAAAAGATGTCTTTATACAGACTTTGTATACTTGGTGGGATTTTTGGGGGTCCAATCAAATCTGGTCTGGGCTCGGCTGTATAAAAAAAAAGTTTGAAGACTGCATTTTGGTTGACTGATGGTTTCAACGATTGTCTAGAGATGGTATTGTTTGTCTTATGTTGAATATTGAATAGCCTTGTTGGCATATATGGAAGATGTCCAGATATCTAAACTGATCTTCTGAGTGACATAAGTTTCATAGTAGTATTGTGAGAGTAAAGGACAGTATCTTGAATTTGGTTATACAGTCTGGATCAAGTGCTTACACCAGTTATTCACTGCTTTTGCTAGTGGTTTATTTTGAACGTTGTCTGTGAGCAAGCACCAGATTATAATCCAAAGAAAATAGTTTTTCTTTCCCATTAATAAAACAGACTATTTCCCATTATGGTATTTTTATTAGTTTATCAAAAAATAAAATACAGATAATTTACAAAAATGAAAATAATGGAAAAATAAGAAAGGCAAAGGGGAAGAGGAAAAAGTGTAGGGTAAAGAGGAAGGAGAAAAAAAAATTGACTGCTGATTCTTTTTGGCACTGTAGAATAAGATAATAATATACAATCCTTACTTTTATATAGTAATATATACTGACCATTTATATAGAAACAAACTTATCTAATCAGCAAAACCCAATATCAAAGTTTCATTGGTTTCCACCTCAAGCACAAATTCCAAAAGTGGTTTCCAAGTAGAAACATCTGACTGTTTCTCAAATAAGCTACTTAAATAAAAAAATGACTTATACTAATCTTCCTGCTGTATTGTAAAATTGTAGTTCACTAATTTTGCATGTGCATTCTTGCATACATTTAAGATAATTATAAAATAAATGATTTAGGATCAATATATTAAGTATGACTATAATACTTAAACCCTATTGCCATTATGATCCACTCTTGTAATAATGAGATTGTCCCGGGATAACTCCATTCTGTCTATAATTCTAGATTGTGATTACAAAGGTTACCTAAGAAACCAGTTGCACTAATACCTTTTATGAAGAGCCCATGGCACATATTCTCCAATCAGTTTGCTCAATGAATCTGGAGTGGAAAGTGATTTGCTGGACGTGTACAGATCCAAAAGAGTTGCTTTTGGCCCTCATGTTGAAACTTGGATCCTGCAGTTTCATATTCTTTGTTCAGCATTAATCTGAACAAAGGTTATGCAGCAATATGGAACATATATTTCAAGGAACAAACTTGGTATGGGATTTTATACCAAAGTACAAAGGAAATATATAAAGATCAGCACAGTCTTTACTAAAGGAATTCTCTTCCAGATCCAGTAGGTCAGTCAAAAGAGACACATGTACTACTACTGCTTTTGATAGGATTCATGGGTTTGAAAACAGACTGCCGCCAGCATGTCCCCCATTTAGCCCTAATTGCCTAACAGAGGCATTGTGGATTCCCATCTCAACTGGCGTGGTGGCAACGGCTTTTGCATCAAAGATACTTGGGAATTGGGAGCAGAGTCACATCACCCCTGTTTAATTCCAAACTAGCCTCCATCTGACTTTCCATTCCCCGTATGCAGCTTAATTATACAAGAATAGTTATTTAATTATTTAATTAATAATTTAATTCTAAGAATATTAAAGTTTGCTAATCTTCCCTCCCTCCCTCCCCCACCCCTGCTCCTCTCTTTCTTCCTGTCAGTTTTTTAAAGTAGCAAGTTTGTGTTTAAAAACCTCTTGATTCTTACCCTAAAAATAGGGTTTTTTAAAAAAAATAACCTTAATTAAATAACAAAATAAAGAAATGTCTATAAGAGAGTTATATAGGCTAATTTATTTTGCTTGAGAAAGAAAATTGGAAGAAGGCATACTGATATTTCCTTGAAACTGTGAAGTATTTCCTGATGATTTTCTTCTTTAGAAAAAGGCACATGGTGTTTTTCAAGCACACCCATGCAATCCTGTTCCAGACAATACGTATATTTGCTTTTCTTGGCTATTGGTAGCTGGCTAAGATGAATGCCCTACATATTTCTCCCTGCGGAATAAATATATCTTATTTATTCAAGCAGATTATTTCTTTGTCTTTATTGCACATAAAATAAACGTACAGTGTATGCATTCCTGTAGCCTGACGAATTACATGTGCCCTTTATGAAATCTTAAGTTTCTCTTTAGATATCTTCATAAGAAACACCCCAAAACATTGGGAAGGGGGATTTTCTTATATATATTTTTAATAGATAGACAATAGTAGACATCAACAACACTTTCAAACCGTTACAGATAGTTTGAATACATGTGTGAATATATCCTTGAAATACATAATGGCATAGTGGGAGGGATTTGAAATTTAAGTCCTGCTATCCAAATACCTGAAATTACACCCAAGAGGAGCTGCAGAACTTGTGCAAGAGCATACACTGTAAGCCTGGTTGTGAAAAACAAATAATTGAGATTTACAAACATTGCCTCTTCCTGTTACAAAACATTTACGATACTCGATTGAGACAATGAAGTGACATAATAGATGGGATATTAAATTTAAAGCCTGCTATCCAAACACCTAAAATTACACCCAAGAGAAGCATGAATTGTGGAAGAGCATTTGTTATATGACTGGTTGTAAAAAACAAATAATTGAGATTTACAAACTTTGCTTTTTCTAGACACAAAACATTTTTGATATTCAGTTGAGAGAATGAGAAAACTCCATGGGCAAAAAGCAGGTGAAAGGTAAAAGCAATGAGAATCGAGTACTAAATGTTGGTTACTGGCCACTGGAGGTGTACTTAACCCATTACCTACAGGTGTTTACAATCTTGTGACATAAAACTAAACATACAAAATAAAATGGGTTGGTGTGATTCCAAGAAGTTGTGACTGGGACGTTCTCTATTAAAACTGAAGTGAACTACTCTCTGCATGAACTGTAATTCAGCAGCTCCACTGCTGTCACCTCAGCACTGATCCAACTGTGGTTTGTCTCCTCATTTGCCTGCTGTCTTCCCATTAGGTATTCTGTGAAAAGACACTTTGCAAAGATGCTCCAGGAAGGAGAAGCATCCCCTAGAATAATCAAAGACCAGGATCGAGGATGGGCTTGGATGGTCTTAATAGCCACAGTGCTGGTTCAAAGTCTAACACTGGGTTTTCCTTCATGCATTGGAGTCTTCTTCAAAGATCTGCAGCATGATTTCCACGCTACCAATAGTGAGACATCATGGTTCCCCTCCATCATGACAGCTGTCCTCCATGCAGGTGGTGAGTATTTTGTTTTTATTCATAAACTTTTTTCTTAAATGTCATTGAGGTCCCATGAAAAGAGAACAAGAAGATCAATTGCTAACTGGCAAATAATGTTCTAACAAAGAGATCTACCAAAGGTATATTTTCTCTTCAAGCTTTGCTATATGGTTCTACTTCTAGACACAAAAATAAATCTTCCTCCCTAATCTCCAACAATATCTTCTTCATCCCCCCAAAACAGGGGTGGGATCCTACCGGTTCGGTCTGGTTCTATAGAACCGGTAGCTCTGAAGAGCAGCTGACACTGAACCAGTTTGCTGGGACGAGGTTTTGGTCTGCTGTTTGGTCCACATGCCTGCCCGGGCTCTAGGCTGTCCTTTAGTGGCTGCGTTTTCCTTCTCGGCTGCTTTGCGCAGCACAGCTGAGTGCCACTCATCAGCTGCAGAAGGTAAATGCTTGCCGGAGCTGGTAGTGCACACGCATGTGCAGTTCGCGCTTGATGTGCATGCGCGCACTCCCTGTACTGGTTGTTATTCCGGTCGGATCCCACCCCTGCTCCAAAACCACTTTCTATCTGACAACTACAATATCATGAACAATGGAAAGGATTTCCTGATAGATTATGGGTTCTGACTGAATTCCATATACTAGCTGTCTGTCTGTCTGTCTGTCTGTCTGTCTATGTAACTATGTTTGCCCTGTCTTTATTATTTTTATAAATAATTCAAGGTGGCGAACACACGTAAATACTCTTTCCTCCTCCTATATTCCCAGCAAAAATCTTGTGAGGTGGATTGGACTGAGAAAGTCCCTGGCTCAAAATCACCCAGCCAGCTTTCATACCCAGGATGGGCTTAGAACTCGCGGATTGCTGATGTCATAACCACTAGTCCATACTAGCTCCTTTTTTAACAGATTCTTAACAGATAATCAGAGTTGGAAGGGACCTTGTAGGTCATCTCATCCAACCCTCCCGCCCAAGTGGGAGACCCTATAGCATTTCTGACAAATGGCAGTCCAATCTCTTCTTGAAAGTCTCAAGTGATGGCACTCCCACAACTTCTGAGGGCAAGCTGTTCCATTGATCGATTGTTCTCACTGTCAGAACGTTTCTCCTTAGTTCCAGGTTAAATCTCTCCTTGTTCAGTTTCCATCCATTATTCCTTGTCTGGCTTATAGGCGCTTTAGAAAATAGCTTGACCCCTTCGTCTCTGTGGCAGCTGCTCAAATATTGGAAGACTGCTATCATGTCTCCCCTGGTCCTTCTCTTTACTAGACTAGTCAAGCCCAGTTTCTGTAACAGTTCTTCATATGTTTTAGTCTCCAGTCCCCTAAACATCCTAGTTGCTCTTATCTGTACCTTTTCTAGAGTCTCAACATCTTTTTTGTATTGTGGTGAACAAAACTGGATGTAGTACTCTAGGTATGGTCTTACTAAGGCTTTATAGAGTGGTATTAGTACCTCCCTTGATCTTGATTGTATCCCTCTGTTAATACAATTTAGGATTGCATTAGCTTTTTTGGCTGCTACTGCACACTGCTGGGTCATATTTAGCTGGTTGTTCACTAAGACTCCAAGAACCCTCTCACAGTTACTGCTATTGAGCCTGGTTGTACTTTTGGTTTTTCTTGCCTAAGTGTAGGACTTCACTGTTCTCTACATTGAATTTCATTTTGTTAGATACGGCCCAGTGTTCTAGTCTGTCAAAATCCATCTGGATCTTGAGCCTATCTTCTTGGGTATTAGCTATTCCTGCCAGCTTAGTATCATCTGCAAATTTGGTAAGTTCCTTTTCTATTCCTTCATCTAAGTCGTTAATGAAGATATTGAAGAGTACTGGGCCTAAGACGGAACCTTGTGGCACCCCACTGCTTACTTCCCTCCATGTAGACTTAGACTCAATAAAGACTACTTGTTGAGTTGAGTACGGTTTGTCAACCAGTTGCGAGTCCATCTAGTGGTGGTGCTACCGGTATCTATTCCACTTTTTTCTAGCTTACTAAGAAGTAGGTTGTAGTCTACTTTGTCGAATGCCTTGCTGAAATCTAAATACATTATGTCCACAGTATTTTGCTGGTCTACTAATTTAGTCACTATGTCGAAGAATGAAATAAGATTGGTTTGGCATGATCTGTTCTTAACAAACCCATGCTGACTGCTAGTTATTACTTTTTATTATCTTTTCCAGTATCTTCCCGGGTATTGATGTTAGGCTGACTGGTCTATAGTTTCCTGGGTCTGTTTTTTTGTCTTTTTTGAAGATGGGAACCACATCAGCTCTTTTCCAGTCCTCTGGTAGTTTTTCGGTGCTCCAGGATTTTTGAAAGTTATGGTGCAGTGGTTCTGAGATGACCTCTGCCAGCTCCTTTAAAACTCTGGGATGTAATCCATCAGGCCCTGTTGATTTGTGTTCATCAAGATCAGACAGATGTTCTCTTACTATTTTTTTTTTGCTTATTTTAACTTTTATTTCTGGTCTGTCTTTTACAGTTATTTTTTTTGGGTGGATTGAGCTATAGTTTCTTTTTGCGTGAAGAACGATGCAAAGAATGCTTAATTTTAATTAAAATTGATTTTAATTGCTATTTTATTTGCTGCTTTTTTAAATAAGGTCAGAAGGCTGATAATTGCTTAATTTTTTAAATTGCTACTTTTTCAAGTAAAGTCATTCCCAGAAAGCTGAGAATGAAAAGTTCATAGTAACTGAATTAATATGTGCATATTTTACCATATAATTGAGAAACAGTTTAGTGTAGAGATTAAGGCATTAGAAATTACACTGTGAACTCTGCCATTTTAGATACAAAACCAGCTAGGTTACTTTGGATCACTCACCTCACACAATTTCAGCTCTAAGAAGTCAGTGGCTACACACACACATACTCTTTCTCAGTCATATCTCTTTCTCACATACATGCTTAAAGTTGTTTTAAACAAAATATATGTATTGGCTTTCTTTTCAAGGCCACTCTGTGCTCTGAGCCTGCGAGAGAAGCACTAAAATGTCAGCCAAAGGACACCACCCTTTACATGCCCTTGAATTAAAGAGGAAAGCATTAAGCCAACTAAAACTTTCTGAGCATTTTCCCCCTATCAGACAAATCTTTGTTACAATCATTGACCAATTCAAAACAAGAAACAAACCAAGTCAGGGAAAAACATTTAACACAAAAATCCATTGATAAGATCCAAGTAAAACTCAAGAGATCAAATTACTAAACCAATTCTTAAAGATTCAGTTAATGCACTCAACTGGCTGCATCATAAAATTGGGCCACATTGAGGACTCATCCATACAACCATTTTGCTGAATTCTTCTTGCATGTTAGAGATGGGAGAAAAACCATGTCAATTTAGTCTGTGTGATTCCCACAGCTGGCCTTTTTTTCATGTGCACTCAGAACAGCGCTGTGCTCTACTATTGTGTCACAGCATATCTAGCGGGTCAGTTGAACAGAGCCAAGCTTCACTGCATTATTCCAGGGCTCTTCTAAGCATCTTAGATTGTGCTCTTGGGGACTTTTGTGTCAGGATAATGGGGAAAACACTACTTGCATTTCCGAACATCTGAAATGAGTCCAGACTGCCGCAGCAGTTGGCTAACAGTGAGATGGAGGTAATGTTATGAAGAAACTATTCCTCTGTGAATAGTTAGTGTGATATCCTTGTGCTGTGACAAACAGGATATGTGGTTGAGCCTTAAAGAGTAATATTTCCCTGACAATAAGGTACATCTGGTTTGTTACCGTAGTCAAAAACAGAGTTCTATTTGTGATATAAACACCTTAACAGAATGAGCAATACAATAAATGATAATACAACAGAATATCCCCTGTGCCACAAAAGCAGATCCCATCTTCCAAATTATGAAATTTATTCTCTAAGATTGCCAAGGAGAAAATATTAAGGCAAATCAAGGGAAAGATCCTACATTACCTCAAAGTGGGTTGATGTAAAACTTAACTGATAGGTTGGAAAATATCCATTTCCCTCCCCACAGGACCACTGAGCAGACTATGAGTAGTTCATAGACATCATTGTTCTATAGATCTAGCTTTATATTGCAAGCACTGAAAAATTATTTAAAATAACTCCAGGAAAAGAATATATATGTATATATATATCGGATAAGCATGTTAAATTTTAAAAGATGAAGGGGTTGCATTTTTATTGAGAATGTACAGTTGGAGAGAAAAAATGACCATTATCTCAGGCAAACAGTGTTAATGGTAGCAACAAAATTAGTGAGAAGACAGGATAGAGAAAGGCAGGAACAGAACTTTAGCTGTGTCAGAATGGATTTCCTGTCCATCAATGGGTTGGAACCCAGGGAGATGCATATATGCACCCCTCAAAAAAGCAGTAGACTTGCTAGAATATAGATGGTCAACTGCAGCTCTTACTGTAGCTTGTTATTATTGAAATTATTAGGGTTGATTACACAGTCAGCCAGATGTTTTTATAGCTGGTTGCATAGTCACCGAAACGTTTAGATTGGATTTGGCATTTTTATCCACCTATTGAGTTCTTCCCAAAAATCTGGGATAGGCAGGTGTTCTTGTTTGATGATGTTAAAGATATTATTACAGGATTATGACTTGTATGCCATTCAACTCTCAGTGACTGTGGGTGGGTCACAACAATAAAAGAAATTAATATAAAATAAACATTTAAAAATAAAATGGTAGTGCTTATTAATGTTCTATCTAGGAGCTATGCCTGTTAGGCACTATGCCTATGCTTATAAATGTCTGAAAAACTGATTGGGTCCTAAATAGTTTAACAGTATATTTTGCACACCTGCAAGATTTCATTAGCTATTTATTCCATTGGGTAGCAGGAACACCGGGTTATTATCTCTTTTATAAGTGGGCCTGTGATAATATTGCATCAGATCTTTAATCACCGCTGTTGTTGTGCTGGCAAAGAAAGGATTATGTTCTCTACTGAGTTGGGAAACTTAGTGAAATATTTCATTTGGAAGTGATTTCTTTTGCCAGTTAACCCATATCTCATAATAGGCTTTGCTTGCTCTTATATAATGCATGTATTATATCATTATTAAACAATTGCTAGGACTTCTAATAGTACAATGTGAGCTGTTTCTATTGACATTGCTCATTACCACACAGTGCTCTTGATGAATTTGACTGTTTAATTTATATACTCTTGATCTATAAATAATATTCAAACATTAATATTTATGGCAGCTTAAGTTATTGAATGGGGTGTACAGATAGTTAACAGTTAATTTAATGACCTTCAAAGTTACAAGAGCACTGAAAAAGTGATTTATGACTATTTTTCACACTTATGACCAGTGTAACAGCCTTATGAACTTGTGATCAAAAATCAGATGCTTGGCAACTGACTCACATATTGCAGTGTCCTGAGATCATGTGATCACCTTTTGCACCCCTCTGACAAGCAAAGTCAAAGGGGAAGCTAGATTCATTTAACTATTGTATTTACTAACTTAACAACTGAAGTGATTCACTTAACAACTGTGGTGTGGCAAGAAAGGTTGTAAAATGGGGGAAAACTCGTTTAACAACTGTCTCAATGAGCAACAGAAAATTTGGGCTCAGTTGTCATAGGTTGAGGACTAACTGCAAATCAGGAGTGTCAAACTCAAGGCCCACGGGGTAAATACGGCCCACAGGGCTGGCCTGGAAATAGCAAAGGACCAGCCTGTGGTGCAGCCAAAACTTCCATTTTTGGCCTGGATAGCCTCCTGCAGCATCCTGTCAGCCAAAATGGAGTGTGGTGGGGGCTGTGTGTGGCTCCCTCATGCCCCATTTTGGCCAGCAGGCTGCTGCAGGAGGTGTCCATCCTGTTTCCCTCCCTCCTACTGGCCGGCCAGCAGAAGAGAAGTACAATGCTGATCCAGCCCTTGAAAAAATCCATTTTGACATCCCTGCTGTAAATGATAAAATCTGTATGAAATCTCCACCACACAAAATTTCTTTTTGGCCAACCCTATTATCTAGCCCCCTGCTCAAATACAGCTAGGTGATCCTACCTAGACACCTCCTCCAACTCTATCTTACGCATAAGTATAGGTGTAGCAGCAGCCCTCAGATCTTCCATCTTAGACTACTCCAGATCTTTCTGTCTCCTGGCTTTCATGTTCTCACTGTTTATTTTGACAGGTTCAGAGGTTCTGGGGAGTAGGCTTATGCCAGTCATTCCAAAACTAATATTTGATGCTTTATCTTGAAGTCTACCAATATCCCAAATTTCACCTTGCTTTTATCATGAATTTTTGGAAGCTTCATAGCTGACTAGGTTCTTTTTTGCAGTTTAGTAAGATGGACTAGAAAAAAAATAGACTTTTTCTAAGTAGAAACTACTCATAGTTGCTGGAAGTTGGGCAGCAAATGCATTTAAATAGGTATAATAAAAAAAATTTGACAAGAAAGACAAAAATGTCTGGATAGTGGACATTGCAATACCTGGAGACAGCAAAAGAGAAGAGAAAGATCTGAAAAATCACAAAATATAAAATCCTGAAAGTAGAAGTATAATGACTTTGGCAAAAGAAAGCAAAGATAGTACCAATAGTAATTGGCACCTTGGGTGCAAATCTCAAACATCTGGAGCACCACTTGAACACCATCAGCTTTGACAAAATCACCACCAGTCAATTGCAAAAGGCAGCTTTACTGGGAACAGCTTACATCCTGTGATGGTATCTTTAATATCATCAAACAACATCTCCCTATCCCAGTCCTTGGGACAGACTCAATAGATGGACAGAAATATCAGATCCAGTCTAAATATCTGGCTGACTATGGGACCAACCATAATAATAATTATTTTTAAAAATGTAAAATAAAACAGGTAATGCAGGTAATAACAAGACCTGACAATGGCTAAGAGCAGGAATGTTGAAGAAAGAGATAAAGGAACTAATTCTGGATACACAAGATCAAGTCTTAAGAACAAAGGCATACAAAGGCAGAATTAAGAAGTCAGCAACAGATAGCAAGTGCCACCTCTGCAAAGAAGGTGAAGAAACAGTGGATCGCCAGGTTAGCTGCTGTAAGATGATCATACAGACTACTGCAAACAGTGGCATGACAAATTGGTAATAATGGTGCACCATTTGCCTGCAAGCAAAAATTGATGGGATCATAAAACAGAGAAAGTCATAGAAAATGAAGAACTAAAGTGCTCTGGGACTTCAGAATTCAAGCAGACAGGCGCTTGCCACGATACACATCAGACTCAAAACGACGCTATAGAGCACTGCACACCAGAACAACTAGACACAAGAACAGTTTTTCCCCGAAAGCCATCACTCTGCTAAACAAATAATTCCCTCAACACTGTTCAACTATTACAAAGTCTGCACCACTATTACTGCTAATCTTCTCATCACTCCTTATCACCCATCCCCTCCTACTTGTGATTGTAGGACTGTAACTTTGTCTCTTGTATCCTTACAATTTATATTGACTGTTTCCTAGTATGATTTGATTGTTGATTGTGCCCTATGACTATCATTAATGTTATGATTCTTGATTCTTAATGAATGTATTTATGTATACTGAAAGTATTTACACCAAGACAAATTCCTTGTGTGTCCAATCACACTTGGCCAATAAAGTATTCTATTCTATTTCTATTTCTATTCAGACTTAATAATTGTTGACAAGAAAGATAAAAAAGTCTGCATAGTGGATGTGGCAGTACCCGGAGACAATGGAACAAAAGAGAAGGAAGTGGAGAAGATAACAAAATACAAAGACATGCAAATAGAAATAGAACAACTGTGGCAAAAGATAGCAAAGGTAGAACCAATAGTACTGTAATGGGTGCCTTGCTTACAATCTCAAAACAATTGGAGCAGCACTTGAACACTATTAGCATTGACTAGTCAGTTGCAAAAGGCAGCTTTAATCAGAATAGTTTACATCCTGTGGCAATATCTCTAACATCATAAAACTTCAACATCTGCATATCCCAGGTTCTTGGGAAAGACTCGGTAGGTGGATAAAAATGCCAAATCCAGTCTGAATATCTGCCTGACTATGCAGCGAATAAAAAAATATAAAGCAGAAATATAATGAAGAATAGGATATTAATATTAATAATCAACCTTACAGGCCCAGTCTTTCTAAGTTTGAATCACAATGGATCAGCCTTGACTTTGGTTGATCTCTAACTCACAATCAATATATCTTCTCTTGTGCATGTGCATCCAAAGCCCACATGAATGACTTGATTGTATATAATATTATTGAGAAGAAGGAAGAAATATTTAAGCTCCACACTGATTAATTGTGCAGTCTTGTCTTCTGATGGTTTGGGAAATAAGTTGACTCTTTTTTATGGGAGCCCCTCAAATATTGGAATACTGTTATCATGTCAACCCTAGTCCTTCTTTTCTCTAGACTGGTCATACCCAATTCTTTCAACCGTTCTTCATATGTTTTTGTCTCCAGACCCTTAATCATCTTAGTTGCTCTTCTTTATACTTTTTCAAAAGTCTCAACATCTTTTTTGTAATGTGGTGACCAAAACTGGATCTAGTATTCCAGATGTGGTCTTACTAAAGATTTATAAAACAGTACTAACCAAAGATTGTATTAGCTTTTTTGGCTACTGCCAGACACTGCTGCCCCATATTCAAGTGATCATCTGCTAGGACTCCAAGGTCCCTCTCATAATTACTATTTTTGAGCCAAGTTTCCCCTAATCTATACTTGTACATTTGGTTTTTCCTGCCTAAGTATAAAATCTTACTTTTCTCCACATTAAATTTCATGCTATTGGATAGGGCTCATTGTTCAAGTCTGTCAAGATCTTTTGGGATCGTGAGCTTGTCTTCTAGGGTGTTGGCTATTCCTGCAGTGTACTGTCATCTGAAATTTGATTAGTTACCCTTCTATCCCTTCATCTAAGTCATTTATAAAGATATTAAAGAGTATTGGACCTAAGATGGAACCTTATGGTACCCAACTGCTTACTTCCCTGCATATAGATGTAGTACCATTAAGGAGTACTTATTGAGTATGGTTTGTCAGCCAGTTACAAATCCATCTGGTGGTGATGCTATCCCACATTTTTCTAGTTTACCAAGAACTGGGTTGTGGTCTACTTTGTCAAATGCTTTGCTGAAATCTAAGCATACTATGTCCACAGCATTTCGCTGGTTTACTAATTTAGCCACTTTGTCAAAGAATGAAATAAGATTGGTTTGGCATGATCTGTTTTTAACAAACTTGTGCTGGCTACTAGTTATAACTTTATTTGTTTCTAGATGTTGATAGATCTGTTTTTCCCCCCAGTATCTTCCCAGGTATTGATGTTAGGCTTTACTGATAGTCATTCTTAAACAACCTGAAAATAGGGGAAAGGAGCAGGATATCATCTTGGGCTGAATTAAACAACCACACTACTGATTAAGTAATATGAGTAGTTAGGAAATTTTACATCATGTTTATCTCAAGGACACACAAGAAGAAGCAGGCTGAACTTGAATTGTCTCACGTAAGGCCTACAGCTGAATTGATAAATGTATGAGAGTGACAGGATAGAAATGACATGGGAATGACAGAAATCTCTACACTGTAGTAGCTCCACCTCATGAAAAATATAATCTGTCCCAGTTTTCTTCAAGGCAAATGTACCTGTAGCACTGTAAATGAGGAGGACTTTTGAGATTTCATTTGCATGTATTAAAAGTTGCCAACATTCATTTAGGAGAACTCGTATATCATTAAGAAGCACATGTTCATGGAAGGAAACAATTCTTGTCCATTGCAGGAACTTTCCAGGTATAGGGTATTTATTGCTGTCTCCAATCTGATCCAACAGGAAAACAAAAAAATCTGAACTTTTGAGGACTTGGCCTTTCATCTAAATTTCAAAGCTCAAGAGTAGAACTGGCTACCAGGTTGTTTTTCATGGTTATGGCTGCCATCTTGCTCCTCCTTCATCTGACATCTGCAAGTCTGAAGTTTCAGTTGCACAAAATTCTACTCTTTCCACAGAGTAGTAACTCAAATTCAGCCTTGTTTGATGAAACAGAGCGAATTCAAGAAGGCTGCTTAGGGAAAACAGATCAAGTACTACTATCACATCCAGGGGTGGGATTCTATCAGTTCGCACCTATTCTCTAGAACCGGTTGTTAACATTCTAAGCAGTTTAGAGAACCAGTTGTTAGAAGAAATTACTGGCCTAATCCTGTAAGAAAGGCAGGAAGGAAACATTCTGGTGTTGCTTACAGAAACTGCCTCTCCATTAACCCTTATTACATTCTTGGCAGGACTAGACTTCCTGTCTCAGGAAAAAACTCTGGAGTTTTTTCCCCCTCCTTTGCTGGTACTTTGCTTGAATGGAGTGACCTTTTAAAGTTACAATGGCACTGAAAAAAGTGACTTATGACCATTTTTCACACTTACGATTGTTGCAGCATTCCCACAGTCATGAGAGGCCAGGTGAGGAGATGCGTGCCTCGATGTGAGTGATATTGAGTTGGCCACACCCAGCCAATAACATGACCATCAAGCCATGTCCACCCAGTCACATGACCACCAAGCCATGCCCACCATCTAAACCACACCCACAGAACCAGTTGTTAAAAAATTTGAATCCTACCCCTGATCACATCCTCTTGCACTAGAAGCTGCTAAGATGTGAGGTGGCCTTAGCTGTCATGCCCTTATGATCTCCAGGTGGAACGGTAGTTCTTTTTCAGAGAGACACCTTGTTCTTTTTGGGTACAAAAAGCATTCATTTCAACCTATTACAAATTTTGATGACATTTCACTTCCCATTCACCCCTCCTACTTTTTGATGGTAATTCCTAAGACAATTATACACAGAATGAAAACTAGATGTAATTAAAGTACATTTCTCTCGGGGAAAAGTATCCTTAGGTTACTTATAAAAAATTAACTATGATGTCTTTGTATGCTGCTGTGTATGCTGCTAGATATGTGCCTAGATAGTTCACAGCTTGGTTATATTAATAATAAGTTACTCAATAGAGAGCCAATTTTGAGTTGTGGTTAAGGCACCAACTGGGAGATAGTGATTTCTAGTCCTGCCTTAGGCATGAAATCTGGTTGGATGATTTTAGGCCAGTTACTCTCTCTCAGTTCTAGGAAAGAGGCAATGGCAAAACACTTTTGAAAAACCTCGGCAAGAAAAAAACTGGGCCTTATCCAGACACTTTCTAAGATTTAATACAAGATTAGACAGAAGAAAAACAATTACTCAATAATAAATATTAGTAGTAAAAATTTATCTACAACAAATTACTGTTCATAACTTTTTTCTTCCATCTCAGGATCACATTTCTCTTAATTTTATATACTTGTTAAACAAAATGTTTTTATTCAAATTATCAGTTATACTGATCTTGTCCTTATTTGGCACAGTATATTCAGATTGATATTATATTCAGATCCCCTCACATGCTCTCAGATTATTTCTTGCTTTTTAAAAAACATGGGAATCATCCAGTTTGTCTTTTGAACTTTTATCTGAAACTGGCATCCACACCATTCTTCTTTCCTCTCTACATGTGGCCACATTTTCAAGTTCAGATTCCCAAATACCCTTAACAAGATTGGCTAAACATGGATTGAGAATAGACATGCTTATAAGGTACTTTGTTTTTGTTTTTTCCAAACACAAGATTATTTTAATTTTCTTCAGAATTCTATCTTTATGTAATGCAACAGCAGCAGAAACAACATGTGGGCAGGGAGGAGAATAGAACATAATGTGGAGGCGTTGAATGAGGAAGGGAAGATTCAGGTTTGTGCTTGTCCTTCATTATGGAAACTCACTGACTAATTTGACTAGTCATGTTTTCTCAGCTCAGCCTACCCTCCAGGTTATAATTGTTGAGATAAACTGAAAAGAGATTCGGGAAAGAGGTGTCAAACTCGCGTTGTTATGTCATTGTCATGTGACATATCATAACTTTCCCCTCCTTTGCTAAACCCGGCAAGGGTGTGGCCAGCGTAGGACGCATCCAGCCCGCAGCCTACTAGTTTGACAGCCCTACCATAGGATATAAATCTAACAAATGCAACTATTTGACTATGCTGATCACTGTACTTTTTTGAAATTTGAATCTGAACTTTCTGCTTAATGTTCCCTTTTTAGGCCCTCTTTGTAGCATTTTGGTGGAGCGATTTGGCTGCAGGATAACAGTCATGGTGGGAGGCCTGCTCAGTGGAGTGGGCATGGTTGCCAGTGCTTTCTCCAACTCACTTGGTGAGCTTTACCTAACAGCCGGATTCATTACTGGTGAGTAGACTAAAAGTACAATGGGATGGTTTGTATGGTTTCCTGTTTGCTTCCTTTTCAGAGATTATATTCCCGCATAACATGAATCCAAGTTGCAAATAGTGATAGATACTATTCAGATTTTCAGTAGCCTTAGTAACATTAAAAAAGCTCATCTCAATTATCTGCAATGTGATGATTACATTATCCACGGTTGCTACTTCAAAAGTCATCAAAGGTGTAGTGTTTTTAGTAGGAGGTGGGTAAGATTCTTTCAGAAACTTCTGAGATCTAATAATCAGATACATTCTTACTGGAATTAATACTAAATAATGTAAACTAAGAATATTGTTCATATCCCATCTTTGTTCTATGTGGTACCCCAAAATAATTCATTTAATATACTTTAAGCAAAGTGGTAGGCGAATTCTGGTATCATAAACCTACATACACAAATGAATAAAACAAATGTTATGACTGCAGATTCATATTTTTCTTTCTTTTTTAATTTAAAGGCCTGGGATCATCTTTTAGCTTCCAAGCAGGTATCACTGTACTTGGTTATTATTTTATGCAACGGCGAGCATTAGCCAATGCCCTGGCCTCTACTGGGATTTCCATTGGCATGACACTGTGGCCACTAATTTCCCAATACCTGCTTGATGAGATGGGCTGGAGAAACTCATTTCTAATCTTTGGGGGAGTGTTGCTGAATTGTTGCGTGTGTGGGGCTGTGATGAGGCCAGTCCCAGTTAAGCTGACTGCCCTTTCACCGAAATCTTGTTCTGAACAATCAGCTGGAGGAATGCCCAATGGTAACACTTCGCATCATAAAGAACAATATCAGTCAAGATTTACTGTATGTTCCCAGATCCTGAAGAAGTACTTAGCTTTTGATATCTTCTGCAAGAACAAAGGCTACCAAATCTATACCCTTGGAGTTACCTGGATGGTGATGGGTTTTGTGCTGCCTCTCGTTTACTTGGTGCCCTATGCCATCTTGAATGGAGTGGAGGAACAGAAAGCAGCCCTCCTAATTTCCATAATTGGATTCATCAACATATTTATGCGCCCAATGGCAGGCCTTCTCTCAGGCCTTAGTGTCTTTACTGGCAAAAGGATCTACCTCTTTAGCGCAGCTGTGATGCTCAACGGCCTGAGCAACCTCATCTGTGCTGCTTCAGCCGAATATAGTATTCTTGTCCTCTATTGCTCGGTCTATAGTGTCTCCATGAGTGTCATCGGTGCACTTCTCTTCCAAGTGTTAATGGACGTAGTGGAAATGGACAGGTTCTCTAGTGCCTTGGGTCTTTTCACCATCTTGGAAAGTATCACCATTCTTATTGGACCCCCTCTTGCAGGTAAGAGGTATACCGTAATTGTTACTGTTGGCACAGATTTTGCATGTAATCGGAATTCACTATACTGTAGCACTTAAGAGGCCATTTTATGCCATCAGTCAGATGGATATCTAGCCTCCACTTGAAATCATCCAGTGAAATGAAGGCTATTGCTTAGTTCCATGCTCCTTTTAGCATTTGCGGTACAATTCTCTGCAGAATGATTACTACCGCTTTAAATGGCAAATATTAAGGTTTTACAGATTTAAGATTACAGCAGTCAGCATTAAAAAAGGGATTATATAGGAGTAGCAACCCAGTAATTAGCAAACAACTTTCCTTGATAGAACATCTAGTCTTTTGCTTTTAGCTCTGCTATCTATCTACTTGTTCTTCATAGCCCTTGCCACAGCCAAATTCTAGTCCAGTAAATCTCTTATTCATCTTTCAGTTGTTGCTAAATAATCTAAATCCCACAGTGATCCAAGTTTGGCATAAATGTGAGGAAAACAAGACCAACATGGCAGAAAAAAGTTAAATTCCCTCCTTGCTGCTTCTCTTATCTCAGTGACTTGCTTTTTTGAAAAATTAGGAAATATTTTAGCTAAAATGCAGGCATAAGTAATTAATATATCACCTTACATTAGAGTGTGTATGTATGTATGCATGTATGTGTGTTTGTGTGTATATGTGTGTGTGTATATGTGTGTGTGTGTGTTTGCTATATCGATCATGTGAATTTCAACAAGATGATATACCCTTACATATTTCAGGGAGTCTCAGCCATGGTCTACATCCATTTTTTCAATAAAAACAAGAGGATCATATGTATTGAAGTTACAAAATATTGCTTTAATTCTTAGAATTAACATAGCATATTCTAATGTAAAAATAAAATTCTGATTACCATGGAATAAGTCACCAAATATCAGTTACTTAGACTTATATATCGCTTCACAGTGCTTTATAGCCCTTTCTAAGCAGTTTACAGAGTCAACATACTTCCCCCAACAATCTGAGTCCTCATTTTACCCACCTCAGAAGGATGGAAGGCTGAGTCAACCTGGAGCCTGGTGACATTCGAACTGCCAAACTGCTGGCAGCTAGCAGTCAGCAGAAGTAGCGTGCAGTACTGCATTCTAACCACTGCACCACCTTGGCCCTTCCTTCCTTCCTCCCTCCCTTTGCAATTGTATCCTTTGGCTAACCAAAAAAATCTTCCAAACATTTTTTTGAAAATTTTAAGCATTTTTACTCACAAGTGAGTCCTGAGGAATTCAGTCTTTCTTGTTGGTGAGCACGCTGATACTTATAAAATACACTACAATGCTTAGACAAAAATATATATTAATTAAATAAGCAGAGATTAAAATTAAAGAACAAATGAAATACATTAGTTTCCTTTCTACCTGTACAGATTAACTCTTAAACATATTTGGTAGGTTAAGTTAGTTTAAATGCCTTCTAACATGTTTCATTTTTAAATGAATAAAATATTTTATATAATTTAAGAGTTTTTATACAAAATTTCACAAAATGATAGAGATACATTGATCCATTATAATTAATCAGCTGGATCCAAAGGGATTTTAATTCTCTTTAGTGTGTCTGTTAATAGAAGGGGCAGGCATTTTTCATCAATTTCTCCTACTTGTACTATTTCCAATATACTTCAGGAGTCTATCCAAACCCTCTGGAAAAGCTTGATATTTCTTATAGTGTACTATTCAATTCTGAGAAACATTTCTTCTAATATCTAGGCAATTTCAATATCTGAAAACATTGGGAAAGCAGCATGTTAAATTCATATGCTGCAAACCATTTTTTTTCATTCTTAAAATACAGTTGCCTGTATAATTAGCAAATGATGATACTCTATGCTTTGTATTAAAATATACTGGAAATGATGGGAAGCAAAGTACTGACAATACAAGAGTTAGAGATTGCAAAAATATGTCAAAGTAGGGGAAAGCAAAGGTAATTAGAATAACAACAATTCTGGGTCAGTAGTTATATTTCTTATCTTCACTGATGCTCCTCTACCAAATGTAGGAAACCTGTTACTGACTTCATGGGTTTAGCTAGCTCTAGACCACATTTCATAGACCATTTAGGTATTGGGGGCTGAGTATTTAGATATCCTGATTCTGCATTTGATCACCAAATAAAGTATATGTTTTCATAATCATGTATCTTTTCTGTTTCAGGTCTTCTTGTGGATGTTACAGGACATTTTAGTTATGTCTTCTATGCTTCCAGCTTCTTCATGGTATCAGCTGCTCTGTTCATGGGTCTTAGCTTTTGCACAATGGAAGCCAACAACAAATTGAAAGAAACGAATAAGCCACTCCCTGAAGATTCCTCCAAAGGAAAATACACAGAAGTGCCAACTGAATTTGTGCCTATGAAAAGCAGTCCTCCTGAAGTAATCTATATAACAAGCATCTGAATGCAAAGGAGCTGAAAGAATGTATTATTCAAAAATGTAAAAGCTGGGGGAAGGGACATCATACAAAGAAAAATGCCTCTTTTTCATGCTCACCTCCTTCCTGATACCACCGTCTACACAGGTGGGTTCAGTTCAGATTTCTAGAGAAATTATCCAGATAAGAAGATACACAAGCACTAAGGAGCACTTTAAACAAAATGTAGAGGAAGCAAGTCTTATGACAGCATCTGATATTACTTGAAGCATAACAAATTGCTGTTATCAGGTTTTCTTACAGACTCTTAGTAAAAACAGGACATTCATCCTTTTGATTATTAATTATCTTGTTCTCTAAAACAAGTAAACTGAGCATAATATTGCTTATATGGGGCATTTGGTTTTGGAGAAATCTAACTGGTTACAGTTAAGCTTATATTGAAGTCAACTGGTAGACTTCTTTCCCAGTATGAGTGCAGAATTTTTATTTATTGATCTTTACTGCTAGTTTCTTGAGTGTTAAGCAGAATTGTCCATTCCTGTTTTATAATTTGAGGGCATTTTCTATCTAGAAAAATGTATCATGCCACTGAAAGCAACCTGAGTGGAATTATATGCACTGCTGTAACCAAAGTGAATATTTTCTGCATTTCAAGGCCTTTTTATGGAGACAATAAAGTCTCAATCCTGAAATTGCAAGTTCAAGTGGACAGCTCCAAAGTACCTATGCATTAACCAATAGTGTCTTAATTTTTTCTTTCTCTTCGAATATTTGTTGCTGCAAAGAAAGTGTCACGACACTTTCTAGAGCTGTGGTGGCGCAGAGGTTAGAATGCAGTATTGCAGGCTAATTCTGCTGACAGCCAGCAGTTCCATTCTTACTGGCTCAAGGTTGACTCAGCCTTTCATCCTTCCAAGGTCAATAAAATGAGGACTCAGATTTTGGGGGCAATATGCTGACTCTGAAAAGGTCTGAAAAGCATCACAAAGTGGTATGTAAGTCTAAATGCTAAGTCATGACCATACAGTGAGGTGAACAGATGATTTTTTGAGGGGACCAGTAGATCCTATCACTTTCAAAAGGTCAGTACAGTACAGGAAATCATTTTTGTTCTTGTCTTCATTGAGATATAGTAGGCTTCCATGGTCTCTGTGGAGCCAAATCTTTATATACATAAAGATACGTACTGGTGTAAAAAGGTAATCTTGTAGGATTAAAGGAAATTAGGTGTTAGAAATGCTGCTTGTCTCAGGCAACAGGTTGAAATAAAGATAATTCCTCTTCTGGATTGAAATTATCAACAAAACTATACAGTTAAGAGGATGGTATCTCTCTTAAAACTGTTTCTGTTTTACTCTCAACATGATTTCCTTTGCCTATTTTTTTAAAAATACAGCAGTATTTATATGGAACATGAGTATGTTTCAACCCAGGCTGGCTTATTTGCTTTTGACAGTTCAGATCTTCATTTCATATTCTACTCTTCTATTTCTAACCTCTCTGTAAACTTTCACCTTATTTAAGTCTTCTGAAGTCCATACTGGTTTTTAATGACAGAAAATATTTGCTAGAAACTCAAGCACTTTAAGACATATAGATTCAAAAAAGCAAATATTGAAATGAAGTAAGAGGGAAGTCACAGCCCTACTGATCAATCAAAAGTTGACCTCAATCTATATGAATTGAAATGACAGGAATGCAGGATTGGCCCAAAGCATATTGGTGTCCAGAAGCATTAAAATTAGCCCAAGATTACTTTGTGCTTTGAATAACTGGGGGAGAGTGGGGGTGGGAGAAGGGGAAAAGGAATTTACTAGAATTGAATGAGTGAAGCTGAACATGCAGATGGCATGTCCTCAAACATGGTTTGGAAAAACCCTATTCTGAAAGTCAGATCTCCAAACTTTTTAAAGTCCGAACATGGTTTTTTTTCAGCACGATACAATGAAAATAATCCTATGTATGTGAATCCCTGTGAACATAGTATATACAGAGTAGAAAGAGAGAAAAATCTATCTGCATAGGACGAACAAAATATATTTTCAATCTTAAACACACTTTAGTTATTAAAATGCTGCTACCAAAGTTAGAGTGTGACAAGTCATTAAGAATACTTTGATTTATCAATAGCCTGTTTATAACACTAAGTGGAAATTTAAAAATCAGTAGCAGAAAGGGATTGCTGCTATCTTTATGCCCTACTTTTTAAGATGGCTTGGGGTCATCTGGCTGGCTACTGTAGTAGAAAGAGAAAATTACACTACTTAAATTTTAGTCTAAATTCTTAGATTTCTTACCTTATACAAATTTAAATATCTCAAAGTTCTAATGCAAGAATGTAATAACGTTTATTCAATATTAAATACTCCTCACCCACTGAATGGAACCTTTTTTCAAAAGTTATAAGTTATTTCATAGGAAGGTTGATTAGATGGTTTTGAAACAGAAAAATGATACCTAGGTAGACTTCTGTCTTAAAGTAATTTGCAATGCCTTAGTTTCAGGATTGTGGTCAGATTATTACTAGATAACTGCATTATTTACTGGAAATTTTATGGGAAGCCTTTCAAATATCTATGTAAGTCAAATGCACTCAGTAACATTTGTAAACTTAGAAGCACTAAAGTATATCGGTAGAGAAGTTTTTAAAATGCAATGAAGGGAACAAAGAGCCATTATGCTTGTTTCAGGATTAAGAGATATCTTGTTATTATTTTTTTTCTGAATATATCATTTGAAAAGGGTCCAAGTCTGCTTTTTATGTTCTTTTTGAATAAAGCCTCTCTACATAAAATATTTTTCAAGACTCTCTTTTAGTTTTGCATTTGATCACTAATATATAGTGGTGATTGTCTATTGTTTATTTTCTACTGAAATTTCAAACAAAAGTTGATAATGTTCTGGGAAAGCACATGTGGTAAAATACAGCTTTTATTGGAATAAGTCCAAAACCCTTATAAGACTTTTGTATTTCCTTGTCAATCATATGTTATTTTTATTGTGTCAAAAATGGGCTCTTTATTTTCTTCACTGATGGTCTCATGGGATTTTTAATGATGTTAATCATTAAATAAATTTAAACTGGGAATTGGAAGATGATACCTAAGGCCAAATTTAACCCTTCAGAAATATGTCTTTCTCTTCCCTTACAACCATCTTGTAGCTAGTTGAAATATTATCCCAGAAATATTATGCAGAGCTTTGCATTAATTTACAAATTCCTACTTATATTTTGCAGTATCATTAGCCTTTTTTGTTCATACCTCACTTCTACCTTTACCACCATGTTGTTTTTAGCACTCAAGCTCATTGTACAAGTCTTCTTTTCTACTTGATCACCCAGTTCTAAAACAGAACTGGTTTCTTCTGGCTTTGGAAGCTGGAGACAGAAATACTCTGCTTTAATTCAATTCCTAAGCTACAGAATTCAGCACAACTAGTATTATACAAGACAGAAGGAAAACTGAAGGAACAAGCCTTCCAAGACATTATTTGTGTGCACCTTGATCTTTCAGCAGTATTTCATAATCCTAACTAGCAGTTAGATTGCTTTTTGAGAAAATACTTATTAAGTAACAGAACAAAAGTTAGTTTCAAATAGAATACATGAGTCACTCTGTACTGAGGAACAGGGTGCCAACCTCACCCTCCTCTTCCTCTCTTAAGTTGCTGGTCTACAGAGGAAGAGGATTGATACAACTTTTCTCTCTACTTTATTGCCAGACTAAGCCTGTTGTCATAACTGTTCCTTTGGCACAAAAGTTGGTTATTCTGAAAATTCCTATAGTTATTCCATAGAAACATGACACAATAAACTTTCCAATTATTTATCTGTTCCTAAGTCACCAAGTACTTTTTATTCTGTAAACAACTTGTAAGCTATAGCAAGCGTTTAAAATTACCACAAGGTAACACACATTTATGCCAGTCCTATAATGCTTCAATTTTCAACAAGGAAGTTCAGAAGAAAATTCCTAATTACATATCTATTTTTCCATGGTCATGGTAAATATTTCAATGCTTTCCATAGTCAAATGTGTATTCTTAATTTCTCCTGCAGTTCCAAAGGTGCTTTCCCCCCCAAAAAGGCAACGACTTCCTTGGTTTTTTTCTTTGAAAATGTTTCACTTCTTATCAAAATGGAATGTGACCTGCATTCCATTTATTTCAGAAAAGAGATTGAAATAGCAAAACAACACATAGCAAATGAAATAAATAAAAAAACTATTGTTCCTGTTACCATAAACGCAATCCAGGATGTGGTTTCCCAACTTATTCCATTTCCTTGCTTTTATGACTTGCCTAAAAGTTCATGGGCTGTCATTTGCGGCAATAAAATTTAAAGGAGAAAGGAAAAATAGAGATAAGAACTTCTCAACCCATAACTATTTAAATTATTTAAAGTAACTCTTTATATGGTGCAATTCCTAGCATGACTAACCTTAATGTGAAAATCTAAGAATTTTTTTCCAAAAAATTATAAGATTAGCTGTCATCTAAATATTAGTTATTTCTTGGACTAGCTCCCATCACCACCACAAATAATTACTGATGCCCCTGCAATGTACTTTCTAGTGTTTCTCCTCATAATGTTTATATTCTGGATTTAGAAGAAAACTCCATGGCCTAAAACTGCAGATTTATCCCCTCATGGCTCATCAGCAAAATATGCCTATTTGAGGAAGGAGTGGTGGTGGTAGAAAGTGAGAAAAGTTTTAAATAAAGCAAGAGAGTAGGAGAGGACCACAATTATTGGATTGGGAGGACTTTGAGGGGGTGGGTGGGTGGTTAAAAAAATAAGGACTGGGATGTAATTAATACGGTGATACAAACCCACAAGGACATTGTCAGCGAAACTGCTGCCAAGAAAAGTATAGGTAAATTAAGTTCCCAGAAGCTTAAGCTCTAATGAAGGAAACTGATTTTGGACCTCCTCCAGTGCCATCCTATGTACCTTCATTTCTTTCTGCTATGCCCAAGGGTTCATTCCCAAACGCGCACATTGGAGGGACACCTTGATGTGGACCCTTGCCTACTCAGGCTTGGAATAAGAGTCTCCCAGGAGTAGCCTTTTATTCTGATAGCCTCCCAATGAATTTGTCCCAAAGGTGCTTTTTTTCAAGAGGCAACTGGACTTTCTTGGTTCTTTTTTGAAGACGTTTCACTTCTCATCCAAAAAGCTTCTTCAGCTCTGACTGGATGGTGGGGAAATGGAAAGATTTATACTCCTTACAGACAACTGGTCATTAGCATTCTTTTAGAGAGTAGCTGAGGCCACCTGGAGGTTTATCTGTATTGTCAGAGTCACCTGAGTGGTGCAAATGGGTGTGGAGCGTTTAAGTTGTAGACTGGAAACAGATGATATATCTTTTCCCCCTCTGTTGAGAGAGGGCTGTTCAAACAGTCCTTTCATCCGTTCCAAGAAGGCTCCATACCCATTTGCACCACTCAAGTGACCCTGACTACACAGCTAAACCTCCAGGTGGCCTTAACGACTGGCTAAAAAGAACGCAAATGACCAGCTGTCTGCAAGGAGTATAAATCCTTCCATTCCCCACCATCCAGTCAGAGCTGAAGAAGCGAAACGTCTTCAAAGAAAAACCAAGAAAGTCCAGTTATCTCTTGAAAAAGCACCTTTGGGACAACCGCGACCTGGATGACGACTGAGAATTTCCACAGACATCCCGGTCAATTTCCAGCGAAAGTTGAGCTTTGTACTCCGATCCGTCCATGAGGTTTTTACTCCTAAATAAAGTATGAAACTTTATTTTCGAAACATCACGGGTCCACAACTTCTTCCCACTGGGGCGGGGCGCCCCTTACGACCCGCCAGTCGTGCTAGAAAGCGATCAACCCGAGCTTCCCGCAGCATTCATCATCGAGACACCAGCAACCTCCGGGGACACCCCCTCCCAAGAGAAGAAGCGGCGCCCGCGGCAGCTGCAGAGGCTCCGCCTATAAAATCTTTCAGAGGGAGCCCGCACCAAGCACGGAACGACAGCACGTGGGGAAGAAGCCGTTAGGGACGACCTTTCCCTTCGTGCCTAAACGTAACTTCCGCCTTCCTGTTTCGCTTTAACTTTGCAGGTCTTCGCTGGGATGTTGTTTTGATTTCTTGTCTCCTCCCCTCTCCCCCCCACCAAGAGCTTGACGGAAATTGAGGCGCCTAGTTGGAGAATCCGGGTAATCCAGCAGATGGGAGAAGCGGTGGCTCCGTTTCCTTTTCGGGACTTTTACGTGACGCCATTTGGACCAAGAAGACCCTGGTATATTACACTCACTATTATAGTATTGAAAGGAACTGTAGTTCCTTTTTATATGAAAAAAAGTATGCAAACGAAGATACTTTTTTTAGCTAGTTGCTTATATGAAGAAATAAGATGCTTACGTCTTATAGTTAGTTATAACCGAATCCATCTTTTATTGTTGCTTTTTGGATGTTTGATTAGAGAGGGCTGTAAAGCACTGTGAAGCAGTATGTTACTGTTATTAAAACATATGTTATTAAAACTTGGAGCTGAAACTGAAATTTCATTTGCCATGGACACAAAAGGAGCTGTTAGAAACATGACAGTGTTATGGTAAAGTTATGGAGCTACCATGTTAACAAGTTAGCAATTGGTTAACAAACTGAGAGCTAGAAAACTGGAGGTCTTGAGTTCAAGTCCTGCCTTAGCCATGAAAACCAGCTGGGTGATTTTGGCTCACTCCTTTTTCTTTTAGCCCAACCCACTTCACTGGGACGTTGTTGTAGGGAAAATAGGAGGAAGATGTGTTGGATATGTTCACCACCTTGCGTTACTGTATTTGTAAAAGGTGGGATACAAATAAATAAATAGAATATGTGGCAATGCTTGCATTTAAATGTGGTATTGTTAAAGGAAACATTCATCAGTGGCTATTCCCAGAACAAGTTAATAAATCATCCTGAAGTGACTACATCCTTGTAAGTAACTTGAACGTCACTACCATAATCAAATGCTTGACACATGGCTTTGTGATTTGTTGGAATATCAGAGCATACATTTACAATCACATTTTGAAACAGTGATAGAGCAGAATTAGTCTTTATATTACAACAGTGCAGCTAGTTTAAGAGAAATATGCTATGTGCTAAGATTTGGCAAATTCAACTTTGCTGTGATCCAGATGGAAGGAAGATTTAGTTTAGATATTAAATAAATCTTCTAAATCTGAAGATATTAATTAAATTTAGATCCTAAACAAAAGCAAAAAGAATTGGAAGCTCTACTCTAAAAATCAAATCAAATGCCATCAGTCACATTAACTTGCTGGAAAAGAAGATATAATCTTTGTCAAAATTATTAGTAAGAGTGTTATGTGCATACCTAGCATGCTTTTATATACCACTCTGGTATTTTTGAAGATGGTATTGAATAACATACACTCGGACAATTGAAATGCATACATTTATAATAAGTATTGATACAAGCCATAACACCAACTGATGTTCTTAATAATGTTTAGTCTTCTATTTATGTAGCATCTATGTCCCAAAATCAGAAGAAAGTAGGCCTGGGTCGGCTTGAGTACTTGCAAGCCTTAGTCACTGAATTCCAAGTGACAGATAGCTCAGGTGAGTGTAATTTATTGGTCAGTTTGTACTTCCACATTGACTTTTACAGGTGCTTTTTAAAATATTGAGTTCTTTTATTTATGTTGCAGATGCCAAAGAGCAAGTGTTGGCTAATCTGGCCAATTTTGCTTATGACCCCCAAAATTATGAATATCTGCGGCAGCTCAGGGTCTTGGATCTGTTTCTGGACATGCTCACTGAGGACAATGCAAATCTTGTGGAATTTGCACTTGGTAAGGCCTGGATTTCAATATTTTCCATGAAATAGAATAATTTCTCAATAGTTATAGGACATAGAAGCTAGGATGTTAGCTTTTCCCATTGCAGTGTTCAACTGTCTTCAGTTTAAGCTGTGAAGAACCTGTAATTATGTAATTTACTGCTAAACTAAACATTTCAGAAGCCTTACCCTCCATAAGCAATGATCAGAGAAGTGGAAGGGCTAGTTTCCTCATCCTTGGCTTACGAACTCTCTGGCAAAGGTATGGAAGTAGGCTGAACAGATTTTGAAAATAATGGCAAGAGGACGCTACCAAAATACACCAGCAAACATAAGCCAGAGCACAGTTGAGAACAGTAATATAAAACAGTGGTCGCCAACTGGGGGCTGCAGCCCACTGGTGGTCCACAAGAAAATTTTGGTGGTCCTCAGAGAAATGTCACCCCCAGAGCACCCCCCAAAGCAATCCAGGCTGCGCAGGAACACAAGGCTGCGCCGCCCACATGGCCCTCCCTCCTTGCCCACTCACTCCTTACCTGGCAAACTTGCCTGCTAAGTTGCTATTTTTCCTTTTTCTGACTATCAACTGTTCTGCTGTGCCAGGAGATTTAGATTAGCTAGAAAGCAGGGAATCCTTGGATTTCTTGCCTTCTAGCTAATCTTTAGATCTTCAATTCTGCTTTTAAGCAGGGCCGAACCTTCTTTAGGACTGAAGCATTGCAGACTCAGCTAGCCGATGGCAGAAACACAGATCTCTTAAGTGAATCTGATTCTTTGAGCAACTCAATCTGCCTGCCTGCTTTGCCTATTTTGGGTAAAATTTGCTCTTTTTTTATAAAAAAAATCAATATTTACATACATGGTATTTTGTGACTTAATTTTGTGAGTTTGCTTGCAAGCAAATTTTATGTGACAGACTCAGCTAGCTGATGGCAGAAAGATAGATCTCTGAATGAATCTGATTCTATGAGCAACTCAATCTGCCTGCCTGCTTTGCCTAATTTTGGGTAAAAGTTGCTCTTTTTTTATAAAAAACATTCAATATTTATATAAATATTTATAATATTTACATACAAGCCATTCCCAGTCAGTTGCATGACCACCAAGAACCGGTTATTAAGAAATTTGAAACCCACCCCTGCCTCTGTGTGTTTGTGTGTGTGAGAGAGAGGGAGGGAGGTTAGATCAGATCTCTCTCTCTCTGATTCTGAATGTATCTTTGTTATAAGTTGGTCATTTGAACTGAGGAAATTTGGTCCTTCTCTGCTGTGTCTTCCCGTTTGACAGGGCAGTATTTATGACTGATTCTACTGGTAGGTATGACCATATGTGACTGGTGAGTAATGGTTGTCTCAGTTTAGATCTCAGCATGCTCATTCAAGCTTCCCAATGTAAGGATTCTGCAGATGCAGATATTTTTGCACCTCCTGAAAGCTTTTTTGATGGTCATCATATAAATAGCTTGCAAGTTTGCTTATACTATATAATGTAGGTAAACCTCGGGTACCAACTGTAATTACGACTGACAACTGTTGCTAAACCACACAGTTGTAACTTGAAACTTCACATGAATACACCAACTTACAATATCAATTCTGACTGCAGCTGTTAAGTGAACTATCTATGGTTGTTTAGAAATATGAATATCATGTGACCATGGCTTGTGACTTCCTGCCAGCTTCCCGATTGACTTTGGCTGCAAACGGTGAAGACACATTTTAAACTGTAAATATATGATGGTTGTCTAGGACCTGAATTGTGATCACATGATTGCAGGATTCTGTGATGGCTGCAGCTTCCAAGAATTCGTCATCATAATCCTTTTTTACAGTCATTGTAAGTTCAAATGGTCACCAAATGAGCAGTTCAGTACTGTACTTGTATCAGATTTAGCCCCAAACCATTTACAGATAGAAACGAGACCAAGTTGTCTTAAAACTACTGAACTGTACATTGTTATTAAAATGAAATGAATCAAACCACCCTGTTACTATCTTGTATCACCTCATTCTCTTTATTTTTCAGGAGGACTCTGTAATCTCTGCCTGGACAAAATCAACAAAGACTATATACTAGAGGCCGGTGGAGTGTCAGCTGTTGTCAACTGTTTGGCAAGCGCTAGTGAAGAGACAGTCCTGTCTGCAGTTACAACTCTGATGTACTTGTTCACAACCCAGTCCCGCCAAGAGATCACCACCCTCCCTGTGATCGAGTGCATGTTGCGCTTCTCCCTCTCAAACAACAGAAGGCTGAAAAACCTGGCCACTATTTTCCTCGAGGATTATTGCAGCCCTTTTCAGGTGGAGCAGGCCAGGAGCCTAACCAGGCACACGGCAGTCGGGATTCCACTGCCCAAGGATGAATGCAGCCCAGGAGGCAGCCAGCGAGATCCTCCCTGAATGAGGAGCAGGATTCTTTCCTGTCACACATCCCAGAGGAAAAGAGAAAGAATTCTCTACAGGTATTCTGTTTTAAAAATGACTGAAAATAACCCTGGAGTTTCCTTGGGAAACATACAGTGGACTTTTAGAATGGATGGGTTCCTTTGTGCTTTTCAGTTCATATTTATTTAGAAATATGAACCAGTTGCTATAAACCAGTTGCTAAAGGGCCTTGGTAACTATTGTAGACTGTTTGTAGAGGAGAGCTGAAAGAATAGAAATACATGGTCTTGAGATTTATTTTTCAGTCAGTAACAGGGGGAAAAAGGTAATGAATCAAAGAGCTGCCTTACATTTTTAGAGCTCTTTTGTTCATTTAATTAATTGGCAAACGTAACAATCATTCCATCCAAGGATTTAACATTTTAATAACTCAAATCATTCAAGCGCATTTAGAACTAAAATATAATCCTATTCCCATATAGATCATTTGACTTGAAGGGTGTGTCTCTGTTTCCAGTTGGGATTAGTGATCAGCAAATACTTCCCAGAGCCTTTGATGGTAGCTGAAATAAATGTTCTTTTCTTTATGCTTCACTTGGAGCGTTTGCTCTCCAGTATCGCCTTCCAGTCATCAGTCCAAGATTCAAGTCTCCTCCGTGGCGGCTGTAGCTTTAGATGTTTGTTGTGACAGCAAGAGAACAAGATGTGTTCCCAGCTTGGATTTGGCTCTACCCCTGAGAAGAATTGGAAAGGACATGAAAAATATAACCAAATAATACAGTACTGTGATGTAAAGTTGAAGTGGTAGCACAGATCCTCTTACCTTTAATGGTTTCCTTGTCATCAATGAGCAGATCAGCTGAAACAACTGTTTTATCTCGAGTCAGAATTAGTCGCTCCACAAATTTAGGACCCAAGTGCTGCGCAACCCATATGTACTGTCAAGAGATGATAAAGCAGTTAATAGAAGAAAGGTACTTACAGCTTTCAAGAAAGCTTCCTTTTACTATAAGACATTAGGAGACTTATCCTATGTAGCTTTAAGTCACAATGCTTGGACTGTATCTCAAGCTGCTGATACTCTCCAAACATTCAAAGATCTTTGCTCATTTTGCAAAGCACTACATTATAAATCTTTACACATTTACCAGTCTCTAAGTTTTCTATATCACTTCCACTTTTCAAAGTTCTTTTTTTCCCCTTTTTTCAATCCAATTCCGTCCTTAATTTCGTTATAGCTCTTTTGTAGTCCAGTTTTTTATTTACCTTATATTGTCCTCTTGTTTTCTATATGCCGCTTTTGTATTCTCAAGTGAGGAGTCTTTCTTTCTGCTTTTCGGGGTTATTAAAACAAAAGGTTCAGCTTCTCTTGTCTGGATACAAGCCGCTCACCATTTCACCTCTCCAGCACACACTTAGGTCCCGGTAGCTTCCCCTCTTCAGGGCAGCCATTAAAACTGCTGCTTCTCCCTGTCTTCCAGGGGAGTATTACCAAGCCAGGGAGGGGAGATGCGGCTCAACCCAGCTGGTGGTCTGTCCCTCTTTCCTACCCCTCCGAGGTGGGTCTGATGGTTCCGGTCCCATAGGGACCGCTCCAATAAGGTAAGCACGGATCAAAGCCGCGCACGATTGCGGTCTCTGTCTGTCCTCGACGGAAGTGCCACCAGAAGTCCCCCGGCATAAAACTCTTAATAAATTGATAAATATTGTGGACTGAAGAGAATAAAACAAGTCTTTCATAACTAGGTGACAGTGACAAACTTAGGAAATTACTACATGAATCAAATAACGTAGACCTTTAAGCTTCAGCATCTTAACTATGCATATTTCATAAGATGCATATATATAAATATATGTATAAACTATTGGACAATATAATTCTTTCTAAAGTGCCACAAGTTTTAAAATCAGATAGCAGTAGCCTTTGCAGATGGCCTGTAATGTTTTGATGAATGGAGTATATTTTGTTTATTAAGGAGTAAATATATTTTATATTTTTTTCCTTCAAAGGGATGTATCTCTTTAGTGGCTTTGTACTGGCAAGATTTCAATTTGTATAGGGCAATAGAGGATTTGGATTTTAATGGCTAGTAATCTTCTTAAGAGTTTAGTACCCTGGGCTAAGACAGAACGTTTCTGTAATCTCAGAAGTAAAGCTGTTCTGACATTGTCTTGTTATTAGCCACTGACAGGGATGAGGCAAGAAAAGAAAACCAAAGAAATAAAAGAGTTTTAAAACATACAGAACCCCTCATCTTGATTGATAGGTGCTTTGCATGGTAAGAGTGAAAGAAGGAAGAATTGCCAACCTTTTCTGAAACGCAGTAGTCATATTTTCGTATAGGACTTGTGCAAATAAAAACTTCGGTGCTGAAAAGACAAGATAATCTCCATTACAAAAAGAAAATGTATGCTGATGCCAACATGTTCTTAATGTCAAATGGTCCTTACTTGGGCATTTGAATCATCTCATGCATCGCTTCAATAGCTCCTGGGATGGGCTGCAGACTCAGAAAGAAGCCAGGGGACTCATAGACACTGGCTATTTTGTCCTAAAAGCATACTTAGAATTATGGTTAAGACAATTTAATTGTTTAAAATTCAGGTAGCTTTAAACATCATATAAAGAAACTAGATGTCATGTTTTAAGTTCATTTCAAACCATGTTCCAAGGTGTCAGGTAAGTAGTACTAAAGGCCAAGCTGTTTTTTAAAGCAAGAAATTTAAGAATGGGTCATTGGTGCAAGATATTTAAAATAGCTAGTGTGACTGTCATGGTTATATTTCTATCTCATTCGTTCTTTTTAAAATAAAACTGAGTTTATACTCTTGAATCTGTTCCTTACTCAAAAACTCAGAAAAGTGAAGAACATTGTTGTAATTGAGGGATGACACCAAAATGATTCTCAAACCTTGCAGAATACAGCTTACGTAAATAGCTATAACTGCTTTGTAATTATTAGAATGAATAAGCAGTGGAAGGACTACTAGGCATAGTAGGCATAGATAACCTGTTAGTGCAGTGTTTCTTAAATTTGGTGGCTTGAAGATCTGTGGACTTCAACTCCCAGAATTGAAGCTGGCTGGGGAATTCCGGAAGCTGAAGTCCATACATCTTCAAGTCACCGAAATTGAGAATATTCATCTCTTTTTAGTAACACATGTATGAGTTGCATCAGGCTGCATTCACACACCAAACTGATGTGGAAGGGAATTCCTCATACTTTCCTTGCTGTCTGGGTAATGCCACTTATGTCCCAAAATGCAAAGGTTTGGTTCCTGCCAGCCAGCTGTTGAACTAATTGCCGATGCCACTTCTCAAGATTGCAGAGTATCAGAGATCTGATCAAGGTATAGGTGAGAAAAGAGACCGTCTCTTTCCTTTGACCTTTCTCTGAGAAAACAGCCCAGGACTGCTGGAAGGGAGAGGGCAGATATTATAAAGGGGGTAACATAGGCAATTTGTGTGGTTCCTGTATCAAAGGGATGTCCAACTAAGAACAAAAAAACAGGCATATTTGTCTCCTCTCAAAAGTTTTTGTGTCAATTTGGATGAAATATTTGACTTTTAGAGACATTGCCATTTGTTCTTCAGGATATGATTTCAAACTTCTTTCCTTTGTGGTCTTGAAAGCTTCAGGAAGGAAGTTTACTGTTCTGATTTCTCTTCCTGTTTCAGTATAAAAGTAAATGATGCAGCTCCTAGCAGAAATGAAGATATGGGAGAGCACCTAAGAACCCAGGGTTATGTCTCCCTGGTGACATAAAAGCAGGAGACAAAAAAAAAGCAAGGCCATCCTCAATTCCTGGACAGTTTTGAAAAGTGATTTGGCATTTCCACTTTTGGGGTGCATCTTGACTTCCCAGTTTAGTTACTGCCTTGGGAGCCCCTGATTTAAATCCTAAACAGATGACACTGCTCAGCTTTCAAACTCAGAGGAGAGCCAGAGGCTGCCACCTGCTGAAGTTAGAAGGGAAAATTTACAGCAGACTAATACCAGCAGTGAAGCAACAGCTTTTATCAGTTCTCAAACAAAAGTACAGAATTTTATATATCCAATACTGTGCTTTTAAAAATTATACGATTGCACTCTTAAGCACTCCACCAATTAAAAGCTCACAATATGAAGCAGATTTACAATGCTTCAGCTAAAACTTTATTTTAAAACTTTAAAGTTGCTGACTTGTATAGTATTGCAGAAATGCTTTTCCCTGCCTCTTAATACTATAATAGTTATACACTACTCACTTAGAGGCAAAACTGCTTTTGGGCCTTGCATATTGCAATATAGCGCTCAATAGAGCAGCTCAAACTTTTGCAGTCTTTTGCTAGCTTCAAAAAAAAAAAAAAAAAGCCACTTCTTTAAGTGGTGGATTGATGAATGATTCATTAAAACAACAACAAAAAGATGTGGTAACCTGACAAAGTTGGGGAACACCAGATCTTGTTTGCTTTGCTTAGGAAATCTTCCAAAACATTTTCAAAGCAGATAGAGATATTTTTTGTAAAAGTCCCTTAAACGTTCTGATGTTTATCTCGGCATGAACAGAAACTACGGTTTTAAAAAATGCTAGAGAGAAAACCTGAGACCGGCTCTCTACCATAGTATTTCTGCCCGTTCTCCTTTAGCTGCAGGAATAACCAAGCGGAGGGGAAAGGAGATCCAGAGATCCTCCTACCCCGGGATCATCAGAAGCTCACCCCTAGGTCTTCCCGCAGGCGACGGTACTGATCCTGAGCTGAAAAGCCCTTTCGTTGCGCCGGTTCCACGTGAGGCTCCCCGGGGTAGGAAGCGACAAAGTCGCGGAGCAGTCCGCCCTCGAAGTCGCTCAAAACCCCGTCCATGTCTACCAGCACACGGAGCGAGGGAGTCACGCCGCCGGCCATGTCTTTCAAGCGGCAAAGAGATTGCGGTGACGCCCCCAAGTCCTCAACTTAAGGCCAGCAAGAGGATCGAGGAAGAACCGATTTTTTTCCGGTGCAATCGAGTCGCGGTACGGAAGGGCAAAGCTTTTCAAATGCGGGGTCGCAAATGAAGGCTGGAAGAGCTGGAAGAAGCAGAATAACAGAGTTGGAAGGGCCTTGGAGGTTTTCTAGTCCAACCCTCTGCTCGAGCAGGAAACCACCAAGAACCTCGTGGGAGAGAATAAATCCGAGCTCTTTCATCGATGACAGAAGGAATTGGCCTCGACTGGAGTCCCGTTTGAGATTAATTTACCGAGCCTTTAAAGAATGCATTATTCCACGAGACGCCTTTATATAACATATATTTAAGACCTTGATTAGTTTCAAGGGAACGCAAGGATACTTTGTGTAAATAACAGCATCAAAAGGTAAAGATTTCCCAGTTTTAATCCTAGAATTTTGTTTAAATATTTCTTACCTAAAAAATCAGCCGGTATCAACCGGTAAATAATTGGACAAAGCAGATAAACATTTTGTGATATTGCAGTTTTTAAAGTCAAACGTGTGTTCCTGATTTCGTATGACTTTTAGATGGGTCCATCCGAAACTAGAGTTATCTGAGTTAACACAAAATCTGATGCAAAAGTCAGAGTTAAGTTTGCAAATTAATCAACCACATGTGTAAGAATGAGTAAGAATCCCTATATAATCCCTATATATAAGAATCCCTATACAGCAAAGTTTCTCAACCTTGGCAACTTGAAAAAGTGTGGAGTTCAACTCCCAGAATTCCTCAGCTAGCAAAACTAGGGAATTCTGGGAGTTGGTCCAAGCATCTTCAAATTGTCAAGACTGAGAAACACACTGCTATGCTGTGCAGAATAGTGCACTATTTTACCCTAATCTGTATATTGTACAACTTCATCGTTGGTCTGTACCTGTGTTTTACAAACTTGGTAATTTGAAGATGTGTGGACTTCAAATTCCAGAATTTGCCCTGAGGAATTCTGAGGAGTTGAAGTTCCACACTAATTTCCACACTAATTAAAGTTGCCATGTTGTTGTTGTTGTTGTTGTTGTTTTTTTTGGGGGGGGGAGTCTAATACAATTTTTTCATATCCAAAGTACAGCCATAATCCAGATATATTTGCATAATTATGCATAATTCAGATATTCAGAGTTCAGACATTTTATGATGGATGCTGTAGTAGTGAACTAATATTTGCAACGCCTGCATTAACGGACAGTATGAAGATCAAGGGAAGTGATGCTATTCTATACCGCACTGGTGAAGCCACTTTTGAAATACTGTATTGCATCCATTTCTGATCACAGTATAAAAATGATTCTGAGGCCCTGGAAAGAGCGCAGAGAAAGGCAATAAAAACAAGGGATCTGGAGGCTATATCCTATAAAAACATCTAAAGGAATTAGGCATGTTTAATTTAACAAAGAGAAAACAGAAGCAGGCAACTATTGACTGCCAGTTACTCAGTCTTGGCACAGCTTATGTTGCTTATGTTCAGTTGTACAATACTTTTGTTGCCACAGCTTATTATTTTAGCCTTTTCAAGATAGCACAGAACGTATTTTATTCAACACTAAAACTTACATTTTAATTAACCCCTAGCATCTTAAGACATTCAGGTTTATGGTCTTCTGTTATCTCAGTCTTGTAAATCTATAGTCACTGTGCTTACAAATTTAGAGAGATTGTTTTAATGATATAAATATTAATTTCATAGCTGTTTTTATCACACTAATCAAAGACCAAAATAAAGATATTGCAGTGTAAAAGTATATGTATCTGAGTCGGGAGTTCCAGAATACAGTGGACTGTTCATTGAATTTATTGAACTCCAAAGATTCTGGATATCTCCCCAAGTTAAATGAAACAATGTCAAAAAAACACCAGTGTGCAATCCCCAACCACATCAACCCATCCCATAGTTTGGGAGATGGTTAATTGATGGGCCCAAAGCAAACCAATGCAGTTAAAACATAAAGTATCGAGAAATTGTGATATTTTTCTGCTTCAAAACAGCTTGGCATTGGGAATTGTGGCTGGGATATAGGAAAAGAAATTTCTGAATTGTGGAACTTTCATTCTTTTTTCTAGTTTCTCTTCTTTGATACCCTTACAAACTCTGGATTTTTCATATGGTAATAGAACATGTATGTTAGGCTTATTTAATGTTTAAAAATATTTGAGAAAAATTACCATAAAAACCCCTCTATTTTCAAGAAAAATGTATCCTCCACTCCTGTATGCAGAGATATTTTAGTACAAAATATAGACACACATTATTTTGATCATGCCAATAGTGAGAAAGGCTCAAACTGCACACCAGTGTTACTTCCATTGATATGTCTGTCTATATTATTAAACAATTTTAAAAGTCCATGCATTTTCTCTCTTGGATTTTCATTTCAGAAATTATTCAAGCAGCAAACCAAGTAAATTTGAAAATAAGGCTCTGACACAGATTCAAAATTTCTATATCTTTTATTTTTTAGCAACAATCCAGCTTTCAAGGTACAATACACATTTAGAAGGCTGAGTTTCTCCACCTTCTGTTTAAGCACCAGCATAATCATGCATAGTACTGGAGTCATTTAGGCGGGGAATGTGTCCCCAAAATTTTATCCAACTAATATTTACTTTTGTAAGATGCATTCTATCATCATTTACAGTGGGACCTGATATTCAGAGAACAGTCAAAATCTCACATCTTTAGGTTTATCTTCAGCATTGACCTCATTTTGGTTATGTCTGAACCTAGATCCCACTTGTTGAAGGGAGGATGGTTAATTTCTAGCATCACAACTTGATAGTTCTTCAGTGCACAAACAGGGCTTCAATCATTTACCAATTATTGAATAGTACCTTGGAAAAATAAGTTGCAGAGTTGTGTACAGAAAGAGTATATTTGTCACTCATCCACTACCTGTACAATCCCAATTTCCAACCCTTCTAAGTCAACTAAGACTGTTCTACAACTTTTAGGACAAAAATGCCACTTAGCACACTCAGAATTAATCCAGCTTAGTTTCAGACACTACTATACACCTCAGAAATCTTTTGTCAGCCATGGGCTGTGTAGCAAATACCACTGTCTACCATTACGAGAAAAAAAATTACACGTGTCACTTCTGTTAGACTCAAGAGAGACAAGACAAGAAGCTTGAGGAAAGATTGGCTGAAAACAAAACAAAACAAAAAATATGAAGTACATAAAGTGCTCCTTTAATGGTAGTTTTAGAAATACAGTCAAGCTCAAGTTGTGCAGTTCACAAGCATGGAAGAAAAACAAAGATGACAGACACGGGTTCCAAGTATTAAGGAGTGAAGGAAAATTGGGCTTAACCGAGCACTAGACTAGACTTTCCTCCTGGTGGATTTCTCCTGGATGGTGCAGGTGCTGGAGCTACTGGGCTAGGTAGAGGCGCAGCTGGCAGGGGTTTTTCTTCACTTAAGCCTGAAGCAGTTTCTTCTGTGTTTTCTGAGAAAAAAAGAACAAGAGAATGGCTGTATAGAAATGAAAAAAAAAAAAAAAAAAACCAAAACATTCACTCACTTATCTGAATATGTTTCACTTTGGGCAAGAAATAAGGAAGCCCTCAGAATTCCTAAAGTAAGTAGGAATCATAGTCTACTGTACTTAATCTACATATGCTATATGCATGTCTGCCTTTTTCAGAATACAAGGTATCAGAACTATTCTCTTAAAATAATAATTCTTATAGGAATAGGAACATTAATTGAAATCTTTATCTTGCAGATACACACTAGCTCAAGGGTGTCAAACTCAAGGCCTGTGGGTCAGCTTAAATCTGATCCACAGGGCCAGCCTAGAAATATCAAAGGACAGCTGCGGGGCCTCTGCTGGCCAAAATGGGCTGTGGAGAAGCCTTGCGAAGCCTTTGTGTGGCCAGTTTTTGGCCAGCAGGATGCTGGTAGAAGCCAGGAAGGCCGAAAACAGGCCTCACGGGGACTTTGTGCAGGATTGTTTTTGGCCAGGAGAGTGCTGCAGGAGGCCACGGAGGGCAAAAATGAGATTGGGGGGGGGGGGGGCACACACATGCCTTCCTGTGCCCTGTTTTGGCTGGCAAGGTACTGCAGGAGGCATCTGTCCTATCTCTCTCCTCCCCCCCCCCACCCCACGGAGAACTACAATGCTGATCTGGCCCTTGAAGAAATCCAGTTTGACACCCCTGTGCTAGCTTAACTGCAATAGGAGCCATGGTAGCGCAGTGGCTAGAATGCAGTATTGCAGGCTAACTGCCTGCTGCCAGGAATTTGATCCTGACTAGCTCAAGGTTCAGCTTTTTATCCTTTCCAAGGTTGGTAAAATGAGGACCCAGATTGTTGGGGGCAACAGGTTGACTCTGTAAACTACTTAGAAAAGCTTGCTATTACTGCTACCGTATCTTCTGCAAGACTAATTTGTGCAGGCACAGTCTGAAAGAAAGCAATGCTGAACTTCTTGTGATCCTCCATTTGTGAATAGCTTCACCTTGTCACAGCACATTTTGTAAAAGAGCCACTTTGGGGCAGATTTCTTTTTTTATTTCACAGCTACCTAATATTAACCAAGCAAGCATATGTGAGTATGTGATATTATTCCAAGAAGCTGTAAAAATACACTCATCAAACAGAATATTGTATCAGAGATTAGTACTGTCTTATAAAACTGAATGCAACCAGCAAGTCTAATACTGGCAAAAAATACCTTAAGGAGTAAAGGAGGGAGAAGATTGTGGCAACAAATACTACATCTAGTCTTTCAAGCTGAATTCTAAACACACACACACACCCCACACACACACACAGATTACAGTTGTATGTTTTTCATCATAACAAACTTTTGAAGCTGTACTTGACCTCAGGCAATTTTGGACAGATTTTTGCTAGTTAAAGTGGGGTGAATGGCTCACCTCTTATTAAAATCTCTACTGAATTGTGGCACCAATGCAATTCCAGTTGCAAGTATGATGTAGAGAGATCTACATCATTGTGGGAGATAAAGAAGTATATGATATCATCAGGAAAGTAAAAGTATTGAAATGGAAATGGGCTGATGATATAGCAAGAAGTAGTGATGGCTGGTGGATCAAGGCAATCATAGAATGGACCCCCCCTTGATAAAAAACAAGACCTAAAAACAAGATCAGCAGCAAGAAAGCTCAGGACCATATTTGATTGAAAATATGCGGAAAAGGCCTTCATCCTGCAATGGATAGTGGCTAAAATAATGAATAAACAATTCTTAAAATTTTAAGTAATGGGAAAGACTAAATCAAGTCTTATTTCTCTTCAAATAAACTGGGTATGGATTAGATGCTGCTTTGCTCCACAGCTAGCAAAATGGGAAGATGTGACTAGCTTGTAAATGTGAAGGAGCACAGTGAAAAAAATTGGACTAAATTTAAATATAAAGAATACCAAGCTAATGACAACAGACAGAACTATCAGCCTTAGAAAAAACAAAGACACTGAAGCAGTTGATAGCTTCTGCTATTTGGGATCAACCAACTATAGTAAAAGGACAAGAAATGAAGAAACATGTATTAGATTAGCAGATGGTAGAATAGCCATGAACACCTTGGAAAATGTATTCAGATGCAGGATTTCCAAGTGAGGTAAGACATTTCTGGAAGAAGACTCCCAATAGATCTGGTTCAATGGAACCTCTTTCACTTTTCCAGATGCCTGCTCCTTGCAAGGAGAGCACAGGATAGCAGCATGTCTGAGTACTTGCAGATGAAAGAAACCATCAAGCTCTCAATTGTGGCAGATCATTGATGGACACTGAGCTCACTTTCTAAATAGTTTTGGATACAGCCAATTTGGTCTAGTAGTCAAGGCACCAGGCTAGAAATTAGGAGGTGATGAGTTTCAGATCCACCTTAGACATGAAAGCTGGCTGGGTAATTTGGGGAACAGTCATCTCAGCCCAACCTGCCTCACAGGGTTGTTCTTGTGGGGAAAATAGGAGGAAGGCATATTCAACTCCTTGAAGTATTTATTTATTTATAAAAATAAAATGTATGTAATCTAATAGGGATGGTGAAATAATAGATGCCTACACTTGTTGTAACATTAGAGATCACTTAAATATTTTTTCTTTTCCTTTTTGCATTTTGTATTTCTTTTCTATTTTGTTTCTGATTTCAGTTGTATTATCTTTTAGCACTCTTCAATAAATAAGTATTCTTTAAAAAAATGGAAGGAAAAGATATTCAGATATCATGTGTCTATATATCTATAAAGATCAGATTAGTGCAAGTAACATTATTCCCTACAACATTCTATGGAAGCTAAAGTTACTCTGAAGAACTTTGGTGTTGGAAAAGACTCCTGTGAATGGTCAAGAAAACAAACAAATGGATCACTAAAGATTTCAATCCAGAGATCCCTCACAATGTATAAATTGTCCTATTTTGGATACAACATGTGAAAACCTAGCTCTTTGGAAAGATTCTGACATTGGGGAAAGCAGAATAAAGAAGCTGACAACCAGCAGCAAACCGGATGGACTCAGTTACAATGGTGGTGAGAGCACTGTTGGAAGACTTGGAAGGACCGATCACCATGGAGAAAACCTGCTTTAAGAATTGACATCAACTTGATGGCACATAATTCCGCCATTCAAGGGATCTAAGCAGACTATAAAAAGCATTAATATTACATATTAAATAATTCTGTAATTAAGATGACAATTCCACTTTTTTGTTAAGCAGCCTAATCAGACACCAAACCAGATAACGCATTGGGTAACTGGAACTAAATTTGGTCAAATCTCCCTCATACTATGCTTTGAAGAAGCAGCAGGCTTTTTTCCTGTCTAAAGAAGCTTCATGTGAAGAAAAATTATGCCTTTTTCCAGCCCCCTGAGTTTGCTAGGAGGCTCAAGGAAATCAAAAAGATGAGGATACACAAATAGCAAACTTTGATATTTATGCATACTTAATAAATTAGTAAAACAAAAATCAACACAGTAAGTGGATAAATGTTAATAAACAGTCTTCCATTAGATGGCGATGTTGTGAATTGCAAGTTCCAGATACTCAGAACATACTGGTAGTATTTTTGAGCTACAATGGTAAGTCTCATTTACCATTATGTTATTCACATTAAAAATACAATTGTTTACATCCTCATATGTTTTGCCTTTCAATTTAAAAACAATTTTACCTTTCCATAATGGAATACAGTGAGAGTATGTATAATTCTTCATAGCAAAGAATTTTTTCAAAAGTTAAGATCTTTATTAAGTTTCATTTGGATGAATCTTCCCAAAACATAGTAAATATTTGAAACTCCTCAGCTATGAGGGCAAAATAACATCTGATCACTGCTAATGTCATCTCTAAGGAAGAATTCTTCAAGTAGCAATCTCTTCTGGAATCTAACACACATTACAATGCTATTTCTTTCAGGTTAAGCAGATTGGCAGTCCATCTTCCTAGCACTTCCCTGACCATATATTGACTGAATAAACGTTTTTCAATTGTTCTCTGTTCTGCCATCAGTCTTAATGTAATGCTTAGTAGTCAATGATATAGAACTGTCCTCCCTATAGCACTTAGTCACATTCTTGAATTGTAACTGTCTATGAAATTAATATTGAGATGAAGTATTTCATACAATTTGATCCTATACATTTATAACCAAGTGAGGTTGCCCTTTTAACCTTAATTTAAAAAATGATCAATATGCCAGGTTATATACAGCTTTGTAAGAAATATTTTGACTTCGGATCATAGAAACAATGTCAAGTGTGCTTGGTTTGAATGAGACAAGAGAAACTGGCCAAATCTCTCTGCTGGAATTTTGAAGATCAATCATTCTGGAAAGGCATTCATACATACAAAAACTAAGATTAGGCCTGTAAGGGGATTAAGTGAGTAATGATAACTGCAGGGCAGAGGAAAGGTGTGCTATTTCACATCTGACAAAACTCCCTAGTGCCTAAGTCATTATACTTCATAAATAGATGTTCTGCTTGATAGAAAACTGGGCTAATTCCATTCTATCTACTTTGTCATAAAAATGGCTGTGCTGCTTTGCATTTAGTGTAGCCTACCATCCTTTCCCACTGTGATCAGACTATATATTCTGCTATTCTACCACTGGAACTACTGCAGGATTAATCTAAACATAGCTTATTAATCCTCCCTTGTAAGAAAGATTCCAAAACTTAGTACATTTTAAAACATGTAAATAACCTATTGCATTTTTCCAAAACTTTTATTTCTATCTAGTAAAAGACCAAGAGGCCACAGTGTTGATAGGCAGCACTGTAACGTGGCAATACTAATCTTTTAGCGTTCTTTCCAGACTGTCTTAATAAATTTATTCTTTCAGCCTCTCCTACAGTTCTTGCATTCAGTCAGTGATACTTCTTCAAGCTGGGAAGAACTTTTTAAAAACTTAGAAGCAAAGTGGGGTGGGGGAGAGATACTTACCAGGAGCCTCACTTTCCACACCCTGCAAACAAAACAAATTATTTCTTAAATTTTGTAACTATTATCAAAGAGATTGTTTACAGTTGAATGCCTTAACTTTTAACACAGCACCAAAAATGCAGTTAGAGGTTCTATACATACAACCTAAAATGGACATATATTTTTAAATCTTAAGACGACTAATTCTAAAATTTGAGCCAGACAGGAAAATTGCTTATATTTACAGAAAAAGTATTTTTGAATTTACAATTTACGCTTTGGTCTTCTTAGCAGTCAATTGAGGGCAACCAAGGCTATTCGAAATCAGTGGATCATTCAATCGCTCCCTAAGTGCCTTACAGGTCATCCTCATTTAGTGACAATTATTTAGGGACTGGTAATTTGGTTGTTAAGCAGTCACTCAGTGAAACTGCAACTGTAATTATGATCTTACTTCAGTTTTCCTTTGCTTTATAACCTGTAAAGGCCATAAATGAGAGGATTTTTTTTCATCGTTACAACTATAAATGGTTGCTAAATGAAACAGTCACTAAAGAGGACTATACTTGTACTATATTCAAAGATATGCTCCTCATAACTATGCAACCACCATCATCACTACTGTTAGCAGGAAAGGATTTCCTGAAGGGAGTTCTTCTGCCCTTATAAATTTTTTCAAGTGTATTGCCCGGAAATTACAAGAGACACAATACTAGACTTTTGCTGCTTATAGGATTTGTATAGCAAAATTCTAGGTCAGGCCATTCAAGTAACTATATTGAAGGAATCTTAATGTATTGCCCTCAAGCTGGAATAACAAATGTCTCATTTAACAGCAATAATTTAATATTTATAACTTAAGGAATAGAGAGAAATCTATATATTACATTTTCATAATGTGTTGCTGAAACAGTTCGAATTAGCATACAAAACCATTTTCATAGGATTTAAATAAAACATACACAGACTTGATTTAATCAACATTTAAAATTGAACAGGAAAGAGAATAAAGTCTAAATGTATAAATAAGAATATATTATATACAGTTTCAGTTTAGATAATATTCACTCTGTCTCCAGCAACTACCCTTCAGTTTCTGGATGAGTGCATCAGAATAGTGGAGAGAATTATGGCACTTTTTTTTTTTTACTTTTATGTTAGATGATTCATTCAAGAATTGAAGAGTTTACAGAAATACTAAAATGTATAAATTGTAACAATTGGAAATTGTTATAACTAAAGAAACACTAGTTTCAGAAAAGCTATAGTATCAGACAACAAACCCATGTTCAGATAGCAATCCTAACTCAAATTCTTAATTACATACTCTAATTTGAGGAACATTAAACATGTTGCCAATTGTAATGAGTTTTATCAATTCAGGTTGCTAAATGTACACTATAGAGGCATGTTGTACAATGGCATCTTTTTTTTAAATAAACTTTATTGAATTTTTATTACATTAAAAACATAAAAATGTATCACTCAATAACAGCTATTTGTGGTGCTTATCATATAACAATAATTTGTGCAATATTTACAGGTATTAATTTATGCATAATTATATTCTTATTCTATCTATATTCTATATTTAATAATTACCTATCCTTAATCTGTCTCCGATCTATCCAGCTATACCATTGTTCCCATACCTTATAAAATATTGAAGCTTCCTTATCTTTTAAACTCAGCGTTAACTTATTCATTTCAGCACAATTCATAACTTTTTGTATAACCAGTTCCTCTACGGGTGTATATGGCTATTTCCAACATAGGGCAAAGGCGATCCTGGCAGCAGTCAATATGTGTAAGTATTTTGTACTCTTTACATATTTTTTTTGAAGATCCCCAATAGGAAGAGTTCTGGTTCTAGGTCTAATTGTTCATTGGTGATTTCCTGTAGCCAATTTTTGATTTTGAGCCAATATTTTCAAGCCTCTGGGCAAAACCACCACATATGATAATATGTTCCCTCTTTTTTTTTTACATTTCCAACATATAGGACTCATTTTAGGGTACATTTTCACTAATCTCGAAGGGGGTAAGTGCCACCTATAGAACATTTTATATGCATTTTCTTTGTATGCTGCTGATTTTGTTAATTTGTGATTTCTATTCCATACAGTCTCCCAGTCTGATAATTTTATGTTATGACCAATATTTTGACCCCATGCGATCATACCTCCTTTCACTACTACTTCTCTGTATAATGGCATTATCAAAAATTACTGGTTTTAGAAGAATACAAAGAAATATTTAATTGACCAATATACCGCTTCCACTTTTTGTTTCCCACAGTCAGGTCCTAATAAGTCCCAAAACACAACCAATTTTGTTCTTCTTGCTAATGTTTAGCTATCTGTTTATTTAAAGCAAAAGTGCAAGGAGTGATAAATGACTTCATAGATTATGGGGATATTATTGTATAAAAGGTCACCTGTATTAATAGGAGAGCAAATCCTAGATTAAAACCATTTCTCACAAATTGAAAAGTATCATTTTAGTTATGCTGCATAGTACATGTAGAATACGGATTTCTTGTTTTATTTCCCCATCTAAACTGATAAAAAAAGGGATGGACCAACTTGTGGCTTCCAGATTTTACAGAACTACAGTTTCCAGCAGTAAAGCCAGTATGGTCAATGGGAAGCACTGCTTACAGTTGTAGTTCAACAATGTCTGATGACCAAAGATTCTCCATTCCTCATCATGTTGATAAAAGTATTAAAACTCAAGTCATAGTAAAAACATACACTAATTCAAGACAGATCAAGGGATTTGCTACCAGGCACAATAATTAGCCACTGCAATATATTCATGATTGAAAGGAAAGCAACACTTACCTTTGGGATTACATAGTCACCACAGCTTGCATCAGAAGACTCTCTTCTTTCATACCCAACTGCTTCAGAATTATCCTCGACTTCGGTAGACTTGGCTGCAAGTTATCATTGGATGAGATACATCAAGTATAGCAAAGCATATTAGAGAACTTATCTATTTGACCACTTATCATTTAACAGTGTATGTGAGCACATTTTAACAAGGGCAAGCATTCTAATAAGGGGAAAAATTAGCTTATAACATCTGAAATGCCCCAGGAAATTGAAGAAAGGAATCAGAAATTAGCAACTACAATGCTGGGGATGGTGATGCTGCTATGGACAGACTATGGTCAAAAAATATTAATGAAGGAGTGACAGATGTGAAACAAAATTTGTCTGATGTAGAAATATTACAACCAGAATCAGTGAATAATAAAAAGAAAATCTGGGTTTTTTGCACAAAGAAAGTTGCTAAAGTGGAGATACGAATGACAGCTAAGAGAAAGCTACAAATAAAGACTTTCTGCTAAATATAGGAAAGAAGATAAAGTTTTGAAAATTAATGTGGAAATACAAATCATAAACTAAGAGAATAATCTGATTAATGACTTTATTAGATTTACCAAAGCCTCAAAGCAGCTTTTGGGATGGGAAAAAGCAAAACTGAAAAAAGACCAAATTCTACCACAACATTTGATTGAATTAAAGATCAAGATTGTTAGGAATAAAAGGAAGGAATATAAATCCTCTGAACTAGTTCAAGTTGTTTAAGCCCATCTCATCTGCAATATTGTGTCTATTTTTAATAGAAGAGCTAAATCCAAATTTAGATATTTAAGTATCCACAATCTGCCTTAAGAAAGGAACCTTTTACCTGTTGGCTTAGCCCAAGATGGTGGATTTTCTTCTGGAGTCCCAAAGATGGAAGATGCCATCTTGTTCCTTTTTCCTCCTTGCTGGTCTTTTGGCAAATCAAATCCTATGCTGAAATTAGAACCACCACCTGGAGGCCGAAGAACCCTAGAAAAAGATTAAAGCATTTTAGTTGTAATAAGAAACAATAGTACCAGGGAGAACTTACATATATATTACAAAATATAGTGTATTCATTTACCACTCATTTTAAACTTAGATTGCTTCTCAATGTATTAGAAAGATATGGCCAGAAACCATAAATTCCATTTTGCTCCAACCAAATTACTGAAATACTGATGTACAATCACTTGTGAAGGAAAGAGATAAGGGCCTATGACCCTAACTTTTTTCAGAGAAAACTGAAAAAACAAAAATCAGTAAATAAACTTTCCCAAGTGAATTACTGTTTAAAATGTATGGTGGCAAAGACTAAGGAGAAAGAACAAATGAAAAGGGAGAAACAGATTGCTGCTGGTCCCAGATCCACCAGGTGTAGAGGGCAGCTTCCTACATTATTTCTGAGGCATTGAGCTATAAGGTAATTCCAACAAACACAGGGCTACGCAGACATTGCCTACATTGATAATTATTTTCAGATTATATGATAAGCCAATATCCAATAGATAAGGCTTGGTTAAAAACAAATAAGTGTTTCCAGAATTATTTCTGTTGTGAAGCTTATTAGGCAACTTACAAAGAGACAATGAATCCCAGATATCTCCTTGGTATTTAATAGACAGTCGATATCAACTTACATCTTAATTTTTTCCCCTTTAAACAGAGAAGTTGGCATGATGTAAAGCAAAGCTCTACATCGAGTACCAAAATTATGTCCAAGAATGGCTTTGGGCCCAACAATGGCGTTAGTGGATGATGGAGATCTTGAGAGATAGGGCTAATGCAACTTCTGAAATGTGGATGTTTATGAGTGGATATGTGAGTGGACAAAAGGATATCAGTCCTTTTGTGAACAGCCAAGGGTAGCCATTTTGTGAATTCACCCTCACATACTTTCAACATTCTAGATGCATGCACCAGCATTTTATATTCACTTTTAGCAGCAATCTCTAGCTATTCGGATTACAACAATATCCAATTCCTTCTTGCAGATGAGGCTGCTTATACAATCACAAAGTTTTTAATTTTAAAACTATAGCATGGGATCTACAGAAAAAATAAACTGAATCCCTACATTGGGGATGGAGTGGCCCCCTTGATGTCTATAAGACTTCCTTCAATTCCCATGTCCTCCGGAACATTATATCTCTGGGATCATACAATCATAGTACCTGTATCATTACAGTGAGAAGTATGTGCTTTTTTTCACTACATAGATTGTAGTCTATAGTAAGGCTCAAGCAGGAGTACATGCTGCAAACAGCTGCTTTAAGACTCAATATCACCACAGTTTTTTGTAATTAATTTTTTAATCATAAGAATCTTTTTTAAATAATTTACTAATTCTTTGAGTACAAAAGACAGGAAAACTGGAGTAGTCATTTTCAGTATGGTAACATTTTAGCTAAGTAATAAAAAGCATGATAGCAAACATAAATCTTTTGGATTAATCATGAACCGCACTATTACAAAGAAAGTTTATTCTAACATTTAAGAAGGCAGGAACTGGCTGGATACAGTCAGAAGATATATATGGAATAGGAAGGCTATTCCTTATGCTCTATTCCTCTAGAGCAAAAATACAAACTTGGTATATATCAACTGCAAGTTGTAAAAAGGTTGTCAATTATATACTTTAGTAGATTTGATTAGCTTACTAATGATCACCAGACTCAGAAAGCATTTATAGACTGAATTTTACTAAATAACAGTTCAGTATTACAAACATTTCCGTAGAGCTTTCTACTTTACGGCATTAATTATAAGAATGGAATGTTTCTATCAGCAGAAAGAGATCTTAATCAGAGAACAAAGAATGGACAATTCTCACCCTCATCCAGTTGTAGATATATGGTAAAATTGGATTTTATCATATATCTACAATTGATGTGTGTGCCTATTTGCTCACATTATGTGCCTATGTTCACATATGTGAAAATGTAGGAAAGCACGGTAGAAATAAAATATTTTCTGGCTTCGTTGTCTAGAGCTGTTTTTATCCTACTTGTCACCCAATTTCTTTTCACCCAATTATTGCTTCGCTTAGCTCCAGTATGATAGAAGAACTATAGATAAGAGTCCTAGCATTCTTCGAAAACCAAGTAAGACCACAAATATTTGAACACACAATTTACAATTTCCCATTTATGAGAACATTTATTACAATTTTCTAAATTCATTTCAATGTAATCTTAATACCAACCATATTATGGTATGCTTGGCATCACACAATAGTTTGATTCACTATCCAAAAGACCTAAAAACAGATGCTTCAGATTTCTGGCAGTGTCTGAAGACTGCAGACTTTGGGAAAAGTGCAAGAAGAGAAACTAGGATGATTAAGGGTCCGGAGATAAAAACATATGAATAACAGATGCAAGAATTGGGAATGGCCAGTCTGGAGAAAAGAAGGACTAGGGGTGACATGATAGCAGTATTCCAGTATCTGAGTGGCTGCCACAAAGAAGATGGGGTCATTTTATTTTCTAAGGCACCAGAAGGCAAGATGAGAAATGACAGAAAACTAATCAAGGAAAGAAGCAACTTGGAATTAAGGAGAAATTTCCTAACAGTGAGGACAATTAACCAGTGGAACAGCTTGTGTTCAGAAGTTTTAGGTGTTTCATCACAGGAGGTTTTAAAGACAAGACTGGACAGCCAGTCTGAAATGGTATAGTCACTTGCATGAGTGGGGGTGGGGGGTGGGGGGGTGTTGGACTACTAGAAGATCTCCAAGGTCTCTTCCAGTTCTATTCTGATTGCCATTGGACATGAACATCCCTACCAATACATATGGAAATTTGAACAAACATTCCTCCCTACTCAGGAATCAGTATGGGAAAATCTCTAATATCTAGTTATCCCCTAGACTTCAATTCTCACCATTTCTGACCACTTTCCATGCCAATTATAAGTGTTACTGCTCCACATCTGGACAAAGGTTCTTCACCTTTGCAATATAATTATGGCCTTTGGGACAGTATAATAACAGGGGAAGCCAATTTCAAGGCAATTCTTTATGAAAACTTGATGTGACATTTCTTCAGGCTACAGCCACTTGGTATAATTACACTTATTATTATACCCATGATTCTTTGTAGCACACTACTATAATAGGGACCTCAAACATATTTCAACCTTTCTTTGTTCTAGAACAAGTCATTCATTGGCTAACTAAAAACAAAATAAAACCCACAAATCGAAACATTCGCACAACTCTCCCACAATCCCAAGGGCAACCACTGCAACATGCACAGTGTATGCTGCATTAAGAGAGTACAAATAAACACCACTGGGGCCCCGATTGTATTTCAACTCCAATCCCTTTGGAGTAATACACAATAAGCTTAGTTAACCTTCCCCCCCTCCCTTTTACTCCTACTAACTGGCCTTGCTTGAAGTACCTATCCCTGATCTGACTGGCAGAAGTTGGAACCGAGGAGGAAGCAGCTTTTCAAAGAATGCTTGGAAGTTGCTGACCTAATCCCGGCCCCCAAGGCTTGAGTTAACAGGTAGAGAGAGGCAGCGATAGATGCAAGACAAAAGAAGTGTGGCTAGCCCCACCCAGTGAGAAGAACCACTTAGTAGAGGAAGCCTAGCCAGACTAAGCCATTGAACAGCAAGACAAAAAAGATAAGCCGATAACCGTGCCGGGGCTGAGAGAGAGAGAGGATTGAAAACCTCCAATTCAACTACCAGGAGTAAGAGTCTCCTTTGTTCCGACCGGAGCCGAAGGGCGCTCCGTGCTAAGCAACATCGCTTAGACTTGCCAGCATGCCCCCAGCACCCCGCAGCCGTGTCGCTAAGCGGAAGGAAAGCCAGAAAGATGTGACGGGCAGGCACAACCACCCCTCCCGAAACACCCAGAGCAGGCAGCGGAAAAGGCGAAGTCCGCTGCTACAGGTTTCTTTCTTTCCCCGCCAGGCCCCGCTCCCAACTAACGAGACCTACAAAGGGGCGAGAAAGCCATCGGATCGGCGGAGTCCCAAGGCCTAGGCGGAAGCGGAGCGCAGCTGACACCTCGCCTGCCCGCCTTCCAGGCGGATAACAAGGAAGGAGACTCGGCTGCTCTCGTCTCGCCGACTCAACAGATGGAGCCGCCGGACGTGCGCAGGCAAGGCGGGAGCGCCGGGGTGACAATAGCCCCCCCCCCCCCCCCCCCATCCCGGCCTTTCGCCTCCGCTCCGCCGGCCAGGGGGAGCAGGGGCCGGCGGTGCGAAGTGTTATCCGCATGCCCCCGGTCGCAAGAAAGGGAGCCCTTCCCTGCAGGAGAAGAAATCCCACCCAGGATTGGCGGGAGGTGGACTGCTTCTCCGCGTCTCTCCCGGCGCTGAGCCGGGAATCTGTGGAGCCTCCCCGAAAGCCAGGGTTTTTCGCCGCACGGTCCCTTCCCGGAGAAAACGGGGCATCTCGGGCGAAGGCAGCCCCGGCGTCAGGAACAGCGAACGGATAAGCAACTTCTTGAGGACAAGACAGTTTCCCACCCACGAACCTGGAGCTACTTCGGCCACTGGGGTCCATCCCCGTGTAAGTGGTGGTGGTGGTCATGATGGGGAAGAACTTGGAGGAAATCGCCCGGGTGCGAGGCCAGCGGAAGGTGATATTTCCGCGCACAGCTCCTGCCGGCTACAACTGCAGTAGCCACTCGGCGCTGGCGTCTTCTTTTATAAGGTTCGTTCCTTCGATCGTTTCATTGGATAGTTCAAACGCCCTGTCCTGACGTGATTAAGGGAGCCTCGTGCCACTCCGGACGTTGCTCCTCCTCCGAGCCCAGCAACATTTACTCGCCACCGTCGTTGGGAGCCGATTGGCCGAGAGCGGCTGTTACTTCGCGCCCATTGGTCGCTGCTCCCTGTCCCGCTTCTGGGCATGCGATTTAACGACGAGGCTGTCATTTAAATAAAAATGGGTTAGCATTGGCTAGACTGCACATGAGGCAGCAACAACTTCCTCAGTCTTTCTTTATGGAGTAGCATTTGGAAGAGATCCGGTCAAAGGGAGTGGCATAGCTCAGCAAGACCCAGCTGGCGAGAATCGAATGAAAATTAACGCCAGTGCAGTAAAATACGAAGTGTATTAAAAAAAAATGTATCATCGCTGCTTTAGCAGAGCACCTCAAATAATTTTCTAGAGAATGATGCCCTCAGCCCCACACCTAACTATGGTATATATACTGTACACCATGAACGGGAAAAATGCACAACTATCTTGTACTGGTGCGTGGATCAATCTGGATGTGATATGGGAAAAAAAAACCTAGGTAGATGGCAGGAGACTCATGAAACAAAAGCAATTTTTCAGAAAGATTAGAAATGGTGCTATCAGAAAAAAATTGTTCTACATATTAAGCTGTTTTACAAGTCTCTTTTTTTAAAATGAGGCTGTTTAAAAAAAAAACCCTGCTTAAATATTTTAAGTATACATTCTACTAGTTGCCCCATAATCCAAACATTTACCAGGGAGTAATTCTCAATGACTTCAGCAGGACTTAATTCTGATTAGAAATTGCGTGTGCAAAGCTATCCAAATATTTCTATTTTGCTGAAGATTATTTTTTCTATATTTTTTACTTGAAAATTTACATATACAAATATGTTATGTATGCTTTATACCCCAGAGAACTGATGAGTGTTTGAACAGAAAAGCATCATAGACATATGTGTCTATGTAGAATTAAACAATATATTAACAAAAACTGAAAGCATGTGCATTACTTTACTGCTTCAAAGTCCTGTTACTCCATGTTCTACCACCACATTCAGTGAAACTGAATAAGTTGTTACATGATGGTCTCAAGCTCAGTATCTCTAATAAAAAATGTTCAGTGAAATCGATTGCAATAAAAGGCAAAGATATTAGGATAAAAATCTTCACATTCATGGATTATCCTTACAATATTTTCTGTTGCCCTTTTGAGTAAATTTCTATTTACAAGAATCATAAAGGTAAAAAAGAGTTGGTAGATGAGAAAGGCAAAATTGATATATTATGCTAACTCATGGTTTTCATGTTAAACAGTAATCTTTACAAGTTACAATAGCCAGATCCACAAGAAAGATGCAAACATTATAGCAGTGATACAATCATCTTGAATCATGGATGTTTCCATAAAGGAGAAATCACTGAAATTGCTTAATTTATTCCACATCCCTTGAATGTTCTCTTTTTTTCCATGTACCATATCTTGAGGTAATTACATTTTGACATTTTGGACCTTGAAATGTGGTTCATTGTAACTTGGTATTTTTGCAACATACAATCCCTACATTATAATTATTTTTTTTCCTTCTGAGAGAAACTGAAAACTCAGCAGTGCAGGTGACTTGGTTGCAAATTAGAAACATAATAAAAGTCACTTGATTAATTATCCAGCATGTCCTTTACTTTGAAGTTATGTTGCATAAACTAATATATTTCTGAAACTTGGTAGAACAGATACTGACAATAGATACTTAAGATTATAAACAGTATGAATTTGCTTCCAAGTTCTGAAAACCTGGACTGCACACAAGCAGAGTAGGATATGCAGCACCATTTTTGGAACAAAAATATTATTTTATTATTATATTGCAACAAGTACACAATTTCATAATGTAGCCATTGCCTCTTATTTGAAGCAATTCAGTAAACTCCTTAAGACTGAGGTATTTTTAAAATATACTGAATGAATTCCTAGACCCCACCAGGGAAATTTAGAAAATTGGTAAGATTAAACTATCCCCTCAAATTCTGAAATTGTGTAACAGAAGTTAACAATTGATGTATATTAGAGGGCATTACCATACATAATGGGGAAGGGTTGTAAAAAATTTATTTTGTAGATTATGTGTTCCAAATACAATCATGGCATTATTTATCTAGCTCGACAGTTTCTTCTGTTTAAAAGTATAATAGAAGGACACATATAACCTGATGTTTAACTATCAACATATTATAGAAGATTGCTCTAAACTATTGACTAAATGGCATGTCTCATCTCTGTGACCTTGGCAATGTACTTACGGAAGTCCCTCAAAATCAAAAGGAACAAAGCAATTTAATCATAAAGTGCAGCAGACCTGCACCATGAGTAAGGGACTTCTGGTAACTTTCAAACTCTCAAGTATTAACATAAAATGAATGGGCCTTTCACATTACCGCTAGAGTTCTAGACCAGTACTGGACCTACATTACTAATTCTAAGCTTGACAAAAAACAACAATATCTCAATTAGGTATTAAAAAGACACATCCCAATAGATGTGAAGTAATGCTATACACTTAATGAGAAATATAATGCATAAGATAGCCAAGAACTGAAAATTTTCAAATGTATCTTTTTACCCTATTGTTAATATAGCAATTTTACTTCATCAGTAGTTAACCAATATATCTACTATAACAAATAATATTTGTTTTCCACATTGCTTTCTATTATGATATTTAAAAGAGCTATTTGATGTGCCAAACTAGGTAAGATATATATTGATTTTACAGTTCTATATTGCCAGTTTGAAAACTTAAGAAAAGTCAAATATTTCTCATACTATTTCCCTTTAGTCCCTTAAGATTATTAGCTCCATCTACAACCTCAGTACCTTATGCCTCTCTCATCCCAGTATTAAAACAAGCAGGGATAGGGTTTCCATTTGCACTCCCCTTCTTCGGTCCTCAAAAGTCATATGAATCAGCTAATCACATAACTTATCTATACATAAGCACAAGAATCTGACTGCAGATCAGCTGCACTGGACACAATATCATCTTGTCTTCCAAATAACTGCCCAATTTTACATTTACAAAGGAAAAACATGTTGCTTTCAATCCCAAAATTTCCACTAAAAAGAAACACAGCATTTCAATCTAGCAATTTACATTAGAACCCTCATTTCTTGCCAGTATTTTCATGCAAGAAGTGATATTTACTGTGCCCTTCACATCCAGCCAGCCTCCCTGTAACTGGTACTTTAAAACTTGTCTGGACTGTCAGCAGAAATATAAAAACTAAAATTAAAATCTGATGAAACAGCAAGAAAGTTTCTATCTCTTTTTACTAGGTGATTGGTTCTAGGCTGAGCATGATTGCAGCACAGAAAAATAAGCTGTTTTATTTTAAACAAGAAGTTTATTTAAACAACAAGACGGAAGGGAAAACTATCCAAGATCAAACTGTTGTTTTAGAGTAATTTACCCCTACTTAAAGACAGATTGCTCTACATGTAACAGCTACGTACAAAAAAGTTATAAAATTGTCCTTGGTTGTACAACGATAAAAGAAAAACAATGAAATTGTCCAATCAAACAAAATATGTAAGGTTTTTTTTGTTTTTTCCAACAACGAGAGCAAAAATAACTTACTGGAATATAAAGATAAAAGTTAGAGGAGCATGCCACTAGTGGAGAAATGGGATGTTTTCACAGACCAGATTGCTTTTACCACCCTTTCTCCATATGATGTTGATCAAAACATACAATTGGCTATTTAGTTAAAAAAAATATGCATGTCTGTGCACATACACCAGTTACTTTATGTACAATAGAAGGAATAAGAAAAGAAATCAAAGAAGAGAGAAAGCTATACTGCAGTAGTCAAGATGTGGCTGAATCAGGTCTCTTTTTTTCTAACTGTGAATATGTTGCCTGTTGGAAAGGAAGTTTGGTTCTTTCTTTTAGTTCATGCCTCCTGTCTGCTGTTGGAACACATCAATTGTATCTTCATCCTCCATTTCCAACTGTATTGAAAAAAAAAAGTCAGTTCAAAGTATAAGTGATATAATCATGTTATCATATGACAAGTGAAGTAAGTGACATAACAAGTTTTCTTTAGTTTTTCATACACTCCCAAGAGTATAAAAAACAAAAAAGCGCAACTAGACTGGATTGCTAAGTACTGCAAATCTAATACTCCATTTTCTTCTGTTTATTTATAATCTCCCCATTCAACTCTATTTGGAAAGTGACATTTTATTATGCAATAAGATTTTGGTCAGCTTGTCCCTTTTGTAGACTGAATTCAAGAAAGGATAAATGTTCAGCCAATGGGGCTTTCTTGAATCTTACTTTAACTGAAGCCCTTGTTTCAGTTGTTCCTTTCAATTAAAAGTCTCCCTGGAATAATCAAAAATAATACCTCTACTATAAGCAGGGCAGAGGAACTGACAGAGTACAGAGCAGACTTTTTTCCTCGAATAAAAGCATGTTTGGATACAAATCAATAATTTTTATTATACAGTTATTTTTAGTACTTCATTTGGTAGATATTATAAACATTTAATATTACTTTTTAGGTCTAAACTAATTGGGATCTTTGGTTAATAGGAAGAAATAATATCCCATTCCCAATCTGAAAGCCATGTCGCAAGAGGAAACCTGGGTGTTCAAACTTTTTTAAAGGCATTGCAATATTGCTGTTTCTTAACTGCTGCATCAAGCCTTTAGTGGTACAATTTTTTTACCTACATTTGTACTTTGGTATCTTTCAGACATAAGCAAGGTTTAGGCACAAAGACACATGTAAGGATTACTTTAAAACACATTTCTTGGGATTTATACTCTTAATCAAATTTTATTTTTTCATACCAGCAAGTACTTCATTGAACCTTTTTTTACCTGTGCAGGTGTATCTGTTTCATTGATTGGTTGCCCATCAAACCGGAATCTGATTTGCCTCATTGACAAACCCTACATAAATTCAAAAATAAGTAAAATATGCAGTTGAAATAGCAAACAACCAGAATTCTTCTAAGACTGCATACTGCTTCCTATTTAAATTATTAAATATTGATTAGATGTTCAGATTATTCAACATTAGTGTTCACCAGTGTCCTCAGAATCAACAGAGACCCAAGATTATAGCATTTTAGGACCAACTTTCAAAAATTATAGCAGCCACATTGTAAGTGTTTATAATCATCAAACAACCTTTCCTAAACTAAGGAAACTCCTGCATAGTAGTGCGGCTTCAGTAGTGCTGTATTTATAAATTGAAAATGACTCTTAATATCAAAAAAAACAAACATTTTTATACAATATTCACATTGTTTAAATACATGTGACCTTTTGTTTTTAATTATATAAATATTTAACAATGTTTACTTCATACTTCATAGCAAACTATGTTGTAGGAAACCATCTTCTGTAACTTAACTAATAACCCATGAACAAAAGAAATGCATAGTGGAATGCATAAACACAATTGTAGCAAATTCCGATATTTATGAATGGGAATGGGGAAAGACCAATGAAAGTGAAATATCTATTGTGGGTTTGCCCTTGCCCTAACCCTAATAGTGAGTAAAGCAAGACTGTTAAAACAAAGCAAGGCTGGTGTGTGCCTATGGCAGCTCCCACAGTAGCATAACCCATTGTCCCTCATCACATCTTCCTAGTTTCCCCCAGAGTCGCTACCAATATCCTAGCACAATAAATCCCTTTCAGTAGATTTTGTCCATTAATTATGGTGTCTGCTAAACTGAGTTTTTGCAATATTGTTTAATATTCCATAATCTATAGATAATCTGATTTTAAATGATTTCTGGTAACTGAAAAATACAAAGGTAAATTTTGTGCAAGAATTGCACAGCAGCTCAGCCAAAGCGCACTCATATTCAATGACTATCTTGTAGGCCAGCCAGGTTAGTCTATAGTGGCAAAGTCTGTGGCAGCTCCTTTTCCAACTAACAAAGGTTATTAAAAGATATAAAACCTTTCTGAGCTGCAGCTCATTTCATGTAGAATGGATAGGTTTCATCAGTTTCCATCCTGCATCATTCTAGTCATACTATGCATTTGATAAAGTGAGCTGCAGCACACATTATAACCTTTTAGTTGGAAAAAGTTTTAACAGATGCCTAGTTAGACTAACAAAACTTGAAATAAATGTAGCGTTTAAAATATCTGTACCAAAAGAGAGTTAAAAATCCTTCCTGGATCCACTGCAGTCAGAATTTGTATAAGGCAGGACCAGACTCAACAAGATACAAGTTGGCCGTTTCTGCCCTCACACCTAATTTTGTTGTACATTAACAGTCAAGAACCATCCTCTGATTTATTTATTCTTACAGCACAAAGCACAGCAAAATACAGATTTGTGTCATTTGTCCTCCCGAACTCAGAAAGGGAGGAATTTTTTTAATCAACTTTCATGCTAACAGATAATATGGTTCAGTAGAGACTTTCTTTACACCAAGCTGCTTTATGTGAGTACTTGGTCCCAAGAGACTCTATTCCTAATAAATATCTTTTTCTAATACAGAAGCTAGAAATCTGCTGATTAAATATCAAGCAATGCCATTCATCAAAGTAACTATGTTGGAATTGTAGTTTAGCAACATCCAACCCACTGAATATAATTTTAAAGTTTAGGAATGTTCAAATACCGAAAGTCTTCAAAACTGTTGTAGTAAATGGTCCCATATTTCTTGATACCCCATAATTCTATGACATTTCTTTATACCATGATTAAAAAGGTAGTGTTTCTCTTAAGTAAAACTCAAATCCTGGTAACTGCTGGAAACAACATGGAAGAGGTGCTATGTTTTTCCAAATTATGTTTAAGATACCAATTGCAGGGGATATAATATAAAATCACATTTTCTTTTATCCAATAATTGTAAAAGAAAATATACACTGAGAAAACCTGCACTTAAAAAAAGAGATAATTTCTTTTCCACCTTTGGTTAGTTTCATACTATTATACATGGGAAAGCAAATGACAGAAAATATTCTGTTACTATCTGGTGGTCATCTAGATAGTTAACTCATATAAGGTATCTTTATTAAATTATGCCTCTAGATGGAATTCACAGTACATTAAACAAGATAACAAGATTTGTTTTGCCATTTTTTCTTGAATAGCAAGATCTATAACCAAATGTGTTTTAATACAATGCTAAACTCTATATTTATTGTAATGTATTGTGAAAGAGCTTTAATTTCCTACAAATCATTTTAAAAATGGTTCAAAATATGTTTCATATGGCTTCTCACCTGTCGTTCACAATAAGCTTTCATTAGTTTGCTAAGTGGTGTATGCCTTTTAATCTTAAATTGCACCACAGATCCATCTTGCCCTGCAACCTTCAGATTAATATGATCGTTATTTTCAGTCTTCACTCCTTCCTGTAAATGGGGGAAGAGACAAAATATTAAAAGCAATTTATTTCACCTAGTAAATGTCATCAAGTTCAACATTCATATTACATCTTGCAGTTGAAGGATTGCTTAAGGACTAACCATTATAATTTTCAAATTCAGAAACAAAATTAGCTAGTTATCAACTTGTAAACAAAATTCAGCCAGAACAACAAAAGGCCATGTCAGATAATTACAATAAATCCCATGCTTTATGTTTTAAACAATATGAGTTAATTTGATTAACATACTACTATGGATATATAGCAATGCTAAATTAACAAGATTCATTACAGTCACACAAACTTACATGGGAATAAATTCAACTGAATTCATAAAACAAATCATTAATGATGGACATGCATAGAGCTGTTTTGGAAACCAGAGTGACATTGCCAGTAGAGTAAAAATGAATTATTTCCCCTTTTAAGGGGAACATCTATGTAGATTCTCAATCATCCACGTTATAGTTATCCCAAAGGTGCTTTTTCCAAAAGGCATCTGGACATTCTTGGTTTTGTTCTGAGTTAAAACTGAAGAAGCTTCATGGATGAGAAGTGAAACTGTTTCAGAGAAAAAAACAAGGAAGTCCACCACTGCCTATTGGAAAAAGCACCTTTGGGACATTTTGAAAGGGAATTTTTAAAGATAGCAACTTTGATCTTTAAAGAATTAAAATAGTATTTCTTGGAAAGCTATAACTATTCATTGGATTTTAAGTTTAGTGCACTGGTTACCAATTCCATTTTTAAATTAAGCTAAAAATTAAGTTATTATTCTAATATATCTAATTTAATGTACATAATTCTCAAACACAGCCTATACATTTTATGCTCTTTAACAAGGGAAGCACATAAAACTAGCCCAGTTTTTGTTTTTAACCAACTGCTTTACATTACTACCTCTTCAAATAAGCCTAATTTATTAATTCTGGTAAGATTTAAGATAGAGAATAAGTTAACATTCTAACAAGATTCAAATAAAGCCCCAACACCTTCTACTAAGTGATTCTTAAACTCTGAAGCTTTCCTTAGACAAGGCACCATGAAAAGGAAACAATACCAAATAATTGGACTAGCATAAAGAAATTTGCAAATAAATCTTTATGCAAAAATGTTTTACACTTTAAAAAAAAAATCACTTTTCTAGCAAACTGCAATGCTACCTCACAGGAAAGGGGAAGATACACTGTAATTTCAGTCTAAAAGGTACCGTTTAACCTAAGTACAACCCTTCTTTAGAACAAGACTGTGCAGAGAACTTTAAGAACTTTATCCCGTGCCTCGGTAGATCGATGACTGTGACCCTGTTTATGTCTCTATTCACAGCATGCAGAACTCTACATCAAGGAATCTGATGGCTTTCCTCCAATGGACTTAAAAAATCCCCTCCCCCCCTGCAGACACGAATTCAACCACTTCTGTTCAGAAACCCCACTCGTTCCCACGGCGGAGCACTTCTCCCCTCTCCCAGAAAACACGCACCAACCACCCCGCCGCCCCGATTTCGCCTCCCTAACGCACCACACACTGCAATGCACAAAGCAAGCCTCATAAAACTCCGTCTCCTTCGGAAAGGACTCCTTTCTCCCACCTCCTTCAGCGACAAAGCCGTTTTTCTCCCAGACCTTTCCGCGAGTCCCAGAGAGAGAGAGAGAGCTCTCCGAAGCCATCACAATTTTGGCGCCTCCAAAGTCGTATTTAAAACGAGCAGGAGGAGGAGGAGGAGAAACTGATCATCGGTTATCGCTGGCATAAAAGGAGGAGGGGGGTTGGGGGAGGGATTACCTGCTACTGGACGGCTCCCGAAGCGCGTAGAGCGGCTGCGAAAGAAGCAAAACACAAAAGAGGCCTACCCGCTCCCAATCCGCAAGCCGCTGGACGGCGCCCGGCAAAAGAGGGACTAGCGCCTATTTTTTTTTTTTTTTTGAAGGAAGGCGTGGGAAGGAAGAGAGCGTATCCCAACGAAAGGCGATGCAGCCTCACGGCTTCGCAAAGTCAAAAGCCCTCCCGATTCCCACAATCGGGGGAAAGGAGGAACCCCTTTTTTTCTCGAAAGAGCACCCTTATTCCTCCCCCGCCCTCCGGAAAGAGCCCAGACCGAGACGGGGAGGAGGGGGGGAGGGGAGGAAAATGGCGCGCAAGACCCGGCGCGGCAGAGCCTGCGCTGCGCTCTCCCCCTTCTCCTCCTCCTCCTCCTCTTCCCTCCCCTCCTCCTCCGTACCGGCCCGCAGCCCTTTTTTCTCTCTCTCTCCCTCGCTCACCTTGGGCTTCTCGTCAGCCATGGCGAGTCGGCGGGGTCCACTCCACTCCAAGCACCTCAGAGCAAGTGGGGAGGCGGAAAGATGAAAAAGCGACCGCAACGGCCGAGACAGAAAGACTGGGGGAGGGGGCGAATGAACGCGCACGCAATGCCGCGGGGTCGCGCCTTGGCTTGCGAGAGCGCGCACGCTCTGCTTTCCCCTCCCCCTTAAGCCGCTTCCCCATTGGGCTTCGGCTTACGAGAGCGCGCAGCTCCGTTACATAACTCAGAAGAGAATGGCGGAGCGAGGATAAAGCCGGAGTGCGTGCGCGCACCCAGGGGCATCGTCCGCGCCCCTGTTTAACGTGCGCGCACCCTGCTGGGCGCAGGGAGCTTTACTCGCTCGCGAAGAGGGCATTGTCTTTTCAAAATGGCCGCCGGGCCTGTGAGGTTGGAGAAGTCACCCTTTATGGTCTTCTAAATAACTTTGCGTTATTTGTAAATTACAGATAATGTGTTTGCCTTATAATTGGCTTTAATTGTTTAATGGACTACGTATGTTTATTCTCACTATCTCCGTTTTATGTTTCCCATTTGAAACCACACAAAAGTTAACTACTGATTCTCCCAAGTAACACAAGGTATAGATGCCGACTCACATAGCCTAGATTTTGTTGCAGGGACTTATGTCCCATTATAACTCACTATGTGAATAGTAAACTTGTCAGGTCATATTATTTAACCTGTAATACTACAAAGGTACATCATGTTATTTAGCATATGGCATATCACATATATGGACTAGCAATATGTATTAACATTTCAGCCAGATTAGTAAAACACAATAAAATATAAATGTTAAAAAGTTCAAAATGTTCAAATACCAATATCTAGGCTGTCTTAACAATTGAAGTGCAACATCATTTGAATGAAAAAAATCAGATGCTAGACTGGTATATGCCCTCAGCTTACATCCAGTCACGATATGATCTACAGTTTGATGTGGGACTCCACAAGTCACACTGAAAGGAGGATACTAAGCCCCATCTATACAGTGAATCCCAGCAGATGTCGTGTGAGGTGCAAATCCTATTCAGGATTGTCCATTGCTGATGTGGTAGTTCAAAGCATGGTGTTTTTTTTGTGGGGTCATTTATATGTCTTCCTATGTCTCGGCGTTCAGTGATCCATTGGCTTTCCATTGGGAATCTATGTTAAATTTATTGGACAGATATTGTGCAAGTTCCTAAATTTTGAGTCTGGATGATAAATGAGGAAGGTTGGATTCATCAGTAGGAGTGAGTTATTCATAATTTTTCTCTATTCTCTCACTAATGCATCTTGCCTTCGTAAAGCCTGCCGGTATATGGTATATATGTATATATGGTATATGGTATATATGCGCTATATGGCTCAGAACAGGAAGCCAGCAAGTCGGAGTGGTTTTAGTACATACACTTGTAATTTCCATGATGTTGTTGAGACTGGCTTTTAACTTAACTATATGGCAGTTTTTAAGCCATACAGGACACAGTATTATGCTGCATAGTAGACCAACTCTAGTGCTAATCACCTGAGGCTGGCAGCTGAAGCTCCCCATTTAGTTCCACATAATTTCTGGAGTATGTTGTTCCTAATATTGATTTTTGCCACCGTATTCTCTAGATCAGAGGTATCAAATTCCTGTCATCATGGTGATGTCATGTGACATATCATGACTCTTTCCCCTTCACTAAACCGGGCATGGGCATGGCAAGCGCATTACACATCTGGCCTGCAGGCCGCGAGTTTGATAGCCCTGCTCTAGGTGTATCTTAGAGGAGAGAGTCCAGTCCAATGTTACTCCAATGTATTTTGGATGGGGATTGTAGAGGAGTAAGTTGTCGTTTACGTAAACCGTTGAGGCTTCATACGCTAGTTTGTTATTAAGTGGCAGCACATAGGTACCATTTTACTGGTGCTAGGAGTAAGCCTCCAGCCAGTGAAGAATCTCCCCAGATTTTAAGATCTTTGGAAAGGCCGTCTAAACACACCTTCATGTATTTTTCTTGTACTGCTATGGCAAATCTTCAGCTAATCCAAATTTGCATTCCATTAACACCAGCATATCTGGATACGTATAAGTTGAATAGTGTAGGTGCCATAACAGAACCTTGATGGGAGGCTGTTGTTTAATCTTCTTAACTTATGTTGTGATTATATTCCCCCAACATGCTAAACTTCACATTAACCATCTGTGCTTAAACTTGGATTGCTATGTAAACTCAGCATATATGAAAAACTTGCAGGTTATCATGCAAATTCAGGAAATTAATTTGTATAAACCACAAGCTTACTAAGGTAATTCTTGATTTCGAACCATAACTGAGACCCGAATTTTTCTTGTTTAGCAAGGTGGTGGTTAAGTGAATCATGTCAAATTTTACATTTTTTTATGGTTGTTAAGCAAATCACTACAGTTGTTAAATGAATCGTCGTGATTAGGTAAACTTGGCTTCCCCATTGACTTTGCTTGTCAAAAGCCAACTTGGAAGGTTGCAAATGGCAACCTTCAGGATGCTGCAACCATTGTAAAGATGTGCTGGTTGCCAAGCACCCAAATTTTGATCACATGACTATGGAGATGCTGCATCAGTTGTGTGAGGACCAGTTTTAAATCAGGGTTTTTTTTAGTGCTGTTATAACTTTGAAAGTCAATAAATGAATAATTGTTGGGTAGTCAAGGACTATCTGTATACATATGTTGAGCAAAGAGGCAGGATTTCATTGCTTCACAATCACATCTAAAAACTGAACAATTAAATTAGCACTTGTTAAAGGAGATTTAAGAACATAATAGCCTGTAAATAAAACAATCAATCTTGAAAACAATAAAAACAATAAAACAAAAACCCTGCACTGTAATCATGCCCCTTGGCATGCCCCACAGCAGGCACAGCCAACCTCCCTCCATATTTTCTACCCATACACTCTCACAGCCTCAGGAAAAAGCCAGGTCTTCAGAGACTTCCAAAAGACTAAAGGACAGGAGCCTGTCAAATCTTGGACAGGCCTCCACCTTCCACAAGATAGAAGACAGGGACAGCCATGGCAAAGGGACACTTCCAGGCACTATTATATGGCAAAATCTCAGGGAGAGGATCTGGAACATGCCCACCCTATCTGATCTAGTGGGACAGAATGGGAAATATAGTCCCGCAAATCATCAGGTTTCATGTAAGTAGGCTTTAAAGATAATAACCAGCAACTTGAACTCTACCCAGAAAAAAACTGGGAGCCAGTGCAGCTCACACAATAAAGGTGTAACATGGGCACCCAATGCTGTGTCCGTTACTGCTTTCTGGATCAGTTTTACACTCTGAGTGGTCTTCAAGGGGAGCCTGATACATTGCCGTAATCCAGCCAGGGGAGGGTGACTAAAATCTGAATGACTGTGAGCAAGGTCTCCCAAACAAGAGCACAACTGACACACAAGATGAATCTCAGCAAAGGATCCCTAACCATGGCTGCCGCTTCTCATCAAGCAGAGCCATGAGTCCAAAAGGAGCTGCAAATTGCATACCAGCTTGGTCAAGGAAAATGCAGCCCTCCGAGTCAGAGCTGAGAAATCATCCGACCCAGGAGGGTTCCAAAACCCAAAGCTACTCCATCTTGCTAGAATTGAGCTGAAGTTAGTTCATCTCCATCCACACACTGATAGCTTCCAGATGAGCCCTGCAAAAGCATCATTTGCCTGGCACAGGATGTATAACTGAGTACCACCAGCATACTGATGATTCTGTACACAGTGCCATCAGGTGACCCACCCATTGCTTTCATGTGGGCCTTAAAGTGAGGGAAAGATCTCATCCCTGAGGCATCCCAAGCTGTGGAGACCTAGGATATGACCAGCCACCAGTTACAGTTAGCCATGGAGAAAGGAGAACCACCGGAAAACCATGCTTTGCAGTTCATTCCAGAATGATATCATGGTTTATGGTATCAAAAGCTGCTGAGAAATTCAGAACTGTTGTACCACTCCCATTCCAGACACTCCAAAAGTCATCAATCAGCATGACCAATGCCATCTTGGTGCTATAACCCAGTTTGAACCCCAACCGAGAAGGGTCCAGACAATCTGGTTTATCCAAGGCCCTCTGAAGCTGCATGCCAACTACCTTCACAACAACCTTTCTCCAGAATGGAAGATTGGAGACTGGATTAGTAATCCACAATGATTAGGTCCAAAGATGGCCTCTTGAATTGGGGCTGTACCATTGTCTCCTTCAAAGCAGAAGGGAAGCATATCTATTAACCAATCAATCAATCAATCAATAAAAGCAGGTGGTACTATCCCAGTCAGTAAAGAGGCATTAACTACCCATTGGACTCAGCCACATGGCACCTTTCAGAAGGCTTTAACCAGCTTGTACCTGAGCACTGTTTAATCACTGTTAATTTTACCATCTTAGCTCAATTTTCTAAAATCAAATACTCTGAATTTGAATTGCACCATCTGATTTACTTGCTTGTGTGTTGGTTAAGCAAGGATGTTTTATATCACGGGTGTCAAACTTGCTATAATGTGATGTTTTGCGACGCTTTTCCCATTTGAGGAGCTGGGGAGGGCATGGCCTGTGTGTGATGCATCCAGCCCATGGTCCACCAGTTTGACACCCGTTTTATATGATAACAGTTGAACTTGCTAAAAAATTAACCAAGCAAATGAAAATAATAAAGGCAACTAAAGATAAAAATGCAGGTATTAGGTTTAGTTTTCAATCAATAGAACTCTACAAACTCTTATAATCATGAGCAAGGGATACTGTAACTTCATTTATTAGACATTTAATTATTAAACTATTTAAGTACCTATATGCAGTTTCATGTTAGTTACTTAATTATACATTACATATATCAGCAGGAGCTCAAATCAATCTAATACAGAATGAAGTTGTCTTCAGTTGCAACCCCGTAAATATGCCACAAATCATTTCTAAATAATATTTACAATGTATATACAACTTATAACTATGAACAACATGTTAGCCAGAAGGCCACATAGTCTTTATGTGGCATGTGAAGGGTTGCTTTCTGAAAGTAAGTAGGGAAGAACCCATTTTTATTTATTGCTTTCAATTTTAGTTAGGTGTCTTAAGAATATGCAAGTTATATTACTCTTTGGCCCTTTAAAAGTAGCACATCAAATCCCAACAAGCAAAAAAAAAGCTAGATTTTTGACCTTATCTTTATGATGAATGAAAGATGCTGGTGATCCAATTTTTACAGATCTTAGCATAGTATTATAAAGAAATCCAGCATTGGCTTTAAAATTTTGTCCTTATAATTATTGATTTTGTTTGCACTATGATTAATTTAACCATGGTTTACTTCATTTCCTGGGTTTGCAGAACTAATCAAACCACTATGTAATGTGAATCATATATAATTAAGCTACACAGAAGCCAAAAAATTAACATGAGTTACCTAACATCTCCCAGTTGTTCAGTGTGTATTATATCAGTAATTTGTAATTATCTTAATTATGAATTATTGATGTCAACAATGATATGTTTAATTATTGTTTCATGTTTACTGGAACTTCAATAATAAAAATTAGAAAATAATGCTATGTGTTCCTGGGAAGATTGTGAAGATTACAAAATATGAACACTGAATATAAGTATACATTTATATATTTCAGTGCAAAATAACACAAAATATAAAGGGAAAACAATAATGTAAGTTTTTATACTTGAACATCCTGACGGTACAGTACTGAATGTACAACTGTGTCCAGAAATGAGTTCCTTTTTCACTCATTGCGCTTTAATGTCACCAATCTTAACAATGCAGACTGTGCTGTCATTCAACAGCTTCTGTTTTAATCTTCCATGCCCATTTTCACTGCACTTCGGCAGATCAAAGAAACATGTTAACCAAAATAAAAATGGCAAAAAGGGAAGAACAAAAGCACACAAGGCATACAGTTTGCTTAGTGACAATTCGAAGCTACAACACACTGAAAAAGGTGACTTATGACCATTTTTCATGCTTATTACTCTTGCAACATCCCCATGGTCACATGATCAAAATTTGGACACTTAGCAACTGTGTCAGATTTGTGATGGTTGCAGTGGCTCAAGATCATGTGATCACTTTCTGCAGCCTTTCTGACAAACAAAGTCAACGGGGAAGCCTGATTCATTTAACAACTATGTTACTATCTTAACAACTGCAGTAGTTAACAACTGTAGCAAGAAAGGGTGTAAAATACAGTAATTCACTTAACAAATGTTTCGGTTAGCAACATAAATGTTGGGCTCAATTGTGGCCATACATCGAGGACTATCTGTACAGGTATTTGTGATATACAGGTATTTTATGTGTACGTTCCATTTTTATCATGTGGATGTAATCAACCACTTTTGAAATGCCATAGAAGTTACCGGGAATTTTATAATACTCATTTCATGTACAGATATATAGGCTATGTTTTAAATAAATGTAAAATTTAAACATTCCAGGAGAAATTCAAATCTCTCTCTCTCTCTTTTAATTGAGCCCAATTCATTGTGACTATATGGATGCTTTTATGCAGGTTTTTTTTTTTTGCCAAAACAGATGTGGTCTTCTCTGATTTAAAAAAATAGCCTTTGCAATGTTATCTACTTTCTTGGAAGTTCGTGGTTTCCCTTACAAGTGCTAAGAAGGCCACTCTTGCTGCTGAACATAGAGGAGCTCGCTCTCCAGGTTGTAAGTCTAATTTGTACTTCAAGCAGTATTATGTGGTTTGCTGGCTTTGAGTTAACAGAATGTATGAACCCAACCAACCAAATTCAGCAAACCATGTCATAGCATGATTTGGAATGATCTCTCATTTCAAATATATTTTTCCAAAGGCCAATATCTTAATTACATTATCCCCAGCTGGGAAATAAGGGAAACACCTTCCCCCTTCAGATATTTGGGAAGTCAATTGAATTCAATTAGCAAAATTAGTTTCCATAGCAACTTTCTAACCATCAATTTGCCTAACAAATAAATGTAGAGGATAGAGCTGCCCAACTGGTTTGACCACTTGACAGACCCTTTTCTTGGAGGAGACCTAAGACTGAGTTTATCTAGTCCAAGTCCATTTGTAGTAAGCATTCCTTTTTAGGAAATGGGTTGTTCTATGATGCCAGTTAAAATCTCAGCTTATATCTTACTTATCATAAAGTAAGGGGCTAATAACAATGAATAAATAGAGCAATAGAAAACATGTTATATTAAATGAATAATACCGCATATTGTTTTCAAATAGACATTGTTATGCAATAGGATTTGTCATTTTTTTTTCCCTTATAGTGTACATGCACAATCCTTCACAAAACAAGTTATATATAGTAGTTAATCCTGAATACTCAGTTTAGATCGGAATATTGATAGTCTGCTACAGCAAGAACAGAAGTTTGAAGATGAACACATAAGCAAAAATATTTTATGGGTTATGGCTGATTTGATCAGATACATAGTATATTGCCTGAAATATTATTTCATACAACTATGAATTAGAGACTGGGGACAATAATGATCACAGGCAAATGTACAGTATAATAGAAAACAAAAACAAACAACTCTCAAGCATATCTCCAAATTTTGTATTTTTCTGAATGAGGAGGCTTTGAGTCAGTGTTGATTTTTGGCAATTTCTTGGACAAGTCTCCGCAATTTTCTTAGTAAGGTTTTTCAGAAGTGGCTTGCCATTGCCTGTTTTCTAGGGCTGAGAGAGACTGGCACAAGTAACCCAGCTGGTTTTGTTCTAAAGTGGGACTAGAACTTATGGTCTCCCAGTTTGTAGCCTTAATGACTAGTGCACCAAATTGGCTCTTATTTTCTCATACTTATTATTTGAAACTTCTAAATCTGCATAAACTTTGGAGCCACAGACAAGATTCTAAGGATATCATATTTCCAATAACAAACTGGAGACATCTTCAAAGCACTCTGATCCTTTCCTTCCATAAACCTACTCATGTCTTTAGAGACATAAAAAACCTTGAAGAACTGAATAAATCTGTTCAGAAGGGTTATAAGGGATCTGTTGTCAATTTTCCTCTGACTTCTATAAAGATTCAAACTAGAGCACTTCTAAATTTATTTAAATAATAATACAGACCTCTAGTTTTATCCTGTGTCTGGCATAACTATTGTGCGCTGATCCATCCATTGAAGGTGTGTACCCCTCCCTACAATATGTTTTGTGATCACATAACCTTTTTTCAGAAGAAATAAAACATGCTAAGCCTCATCTGCAGGATTATTATAGCGCCCCTAAAATGTCTCCACAGCCCCTAATTCCTCCTCAAAGGAAATGGCAACCCATTCATTTGGTTGATGTAACAATATCGTTATTTCATGTTTTCTCCAAAAAGTTATCTACACACACACATCAATTTTCACATGCTGACTTCTGGTATATAGTACATATTTACTTATTTTCACGCTTAGATGCACATAAGGTAAAGACATGTATCATAATTTGTCAAACATATATTTTGATTAAATGTCACTATTTGAAAAATATTGTGTCTAGAATGTGAAATTTGTATTGCTACAAGTTAAAGCTACAGAAAACTAAAGTTAACTGCTAACAGCTCAACTTCTATTACTGTATACCAGAGTCTCACTGCATTCAACAGAGTTAACTTTATTGATAGTGTGTAGGAACATTTTTCTCTGAAATAAAATGATCCACCTGACAAAAAATGAGCAAATTGCTGCCTATCCAAAATGAACCTGTGCATGTTTAGTCAGAGGTGTTAGATAATATAATAAAGTTTGCTCCTAATTACATCTGTAGTAAGCCATATCTTTAATTTTTGAAAATGACACATAAGTACAATTTCAGGTTTGCTCAGAAATAAATATTACAGTATTATGAACCAAGGTGCTCATAATGAACCAGGGTATGCAGTGAAATTTTTAACAAAAATTAGATTTATATCCACTCATTTTTCTGATGTGTTTATTTCAATTTGCCTGAGCTCTCCCAATCATGTACTTTTCACAGGGAATCACTATCTGAACAAAAGCTGAAGCTTTTAAAATACAAGCATTGCACTCCAACAATAATCTAGATTCTTTGGCAGCAGGATACTTACAGGTTTATCATACAGACTCTGTTAACATCACTTCATAATTGGATATGAATTTAACATCTTCCTTCCTGAGCCAGCTGAGATTGTTCCCTACTCTTCAAACACCAGAAGGAAAAACAATTTAAAGTTGTTCTCCAGGAAACCGAACAAGAAATCTTGCCAATTTTTATTATACTGTTGAAAGAAATATCCTTCTGGGTTCAGTTCCAAGTGGGGAAAAAGACACTGGAAACATGGAGACTGCTTGGAAAGTTTAATGGTGTACAGGACCACATGGCCTGGAGCTCCAGAGTGAGAAGGAAAGATGATCACACACTTCAAGATGAGAAGAGAAAGGAAGAAGGGCCGACCAAGATGCTGAGAGACCCTTATATAACCTCTGTTGGGCTCCACCTTAGTGTTTCCTGTTCCTGTGCAAGAAATGAATCCCATTGGCTATCAGACTCCCAAGGGTGGGGGTCTTAACTTTGTAGGCTTGGTCTGGACCACATGGCTTCACCTGAGTGCTGGCTAATGCAATCTTCCCAGACCATGTGGTGAGATGGGTAATCCTATCATTTCCTGAGGGCCATTCTTAATCCCATCACCCTGGAGCTGAAGGGGGTGGGGGGAAGGGAGCTCCTTTGTCTTTAAAACATGTTTCTCCTTTTCTCATCCAGGGAGATATAATATTCTGCCTTTTAAATATTTCCTAGGCTATTTCAATTTTTCTAGGAGAGGGGTGGGTGCTAATTTCCTACAGTATCATTAAAAAGCACGATAATTTGTTGACGGAACCAGCGCAACGCAAAAACTCTTTGCATGCAATTGAAATTCAAAATACCTCGGAAGAATGGCAGGAATAAAACATAATTAATTCCTAATAAGCTTTACAGGCGTTCTAAAGTCAAAACCAATCAGGCTTTGCGGTCACAAATTCTTTCAATTTGCGTTTTCCCCTTCCCTCGATAGCGTGGCTCTTAGTGTTCTTGCTACAGGAAAACTATCAGCCATCATGATGGAAAAGGTCTTCCCCCTCCCCAATTCATCGGCAAGTACTTGAGAAAACCCAATGGTGCAGCATCAACACCCCACAGTTTGTCACTCAGTCAATTTAGTTTAGGGAATAAATGCCTTTGCTCTCGCTGTGCAACGGAACGCCAGTCTCCCATGTGCAGTTCCGTGAATGATGGGCTCGCGTGTACATAATACATTTCTATTGAAGCTCGGGTGGAAATGTCAGTCGTACAGAAGACAATCCCAGGATTCCGACATTGCTGGGATGGGGCAGTGGCTCAACTAATTAACTTGAAAGCAAAGAAACTCCTGCGGTAAACTCTTCCAGCGTATGAAAAATGTGGGAGAGAGAGAGAGAGAGATCTCAACGTCTTCTTGCAAGCAAGTATTAGTTTTGGGTTGTGAGAAGATAATTTAGATGAACTATTATTCGCTGCAGGTTGAAGGAAATTTTTGTTAAAGGGGATGGAACGGAAAACGAATCCTCTGCGCTAGAAAGGTGATTCGTGATAACAGTGTCCTTTGAGACTCTCAGCTCAGCGTACAGCGCATGTCATGGATCAGAGTGAGGAAGATAGGAGAAGTTCTAGTTTCTGTTTCTTGCTGCTGTTTCTTTTTTGCAGGAATCGAGTGTGACGCAACACAATTGAACTGTGCTAACCTCGCTTCGTCGTTCAGCACAATATGTTCGATTTGTCTTGTGGAGCACAGAGAAAGGAGTAAAAAAATTATGTATAGTAGATATGACTAACTTAAGGCTTTTCAAGTTCATATCATTTATTTCCTGATTTTGTAAGTTCTATCCGAGCGATGAACATTTTGAAAAAGGATATCCATTAAAATTAAAAATAAAATGCCTCTGAAGAGATCATTCAGTTGCTTCCATACTAAAAATATGAAGTCGGGTTTTTTTACATTCCGCAGCTTGATTTTCTTGCTGAGGCTGCTGACATTTAGACATATTTGAGAGATGCACCCAGCTCAACTTGCCCACAATCGGTACCGGGAAAAATATGAGCAATTGGCTCTGGAGTTTAAAAAACAGACAGGGCGGACACTTCTGCTTTTCCTATCTCTAGCGTCGGAGAAAGAGAAAATGGGGTTCTTCGGCTCGGGCGCGCGCGCGCGCGCGCGGGACCTGCATCACCCGGTGATTGGCTGAGAGCGCCGCCGCTGAGGCGCGGAGGACGAGAAGAAATCGAGGGAGGTCGGAGCGCGGCCTTTCCCCGCTGGACGGCATGGAGGAATTGGATGTGGAGCCGTCGGTCACGGTGAGTTTCAGGGGGGGCCTTTCTGTGCCCGGGGCCGGGCGCATGGCACTCGGGGAACCGTCGTATAGGAGTACTGAGGGAAGAATTAGAGACGGCAGGAAGGCGCCCTCCACCGTCGGAAGGGAAAGCTTCGCTTGAGGCGGTTTCCCCGTTAGGGAGGGAAAGCCACTGCACGGCCATTGCGGAAGGAATCGAAAGTCTGCTTATTGGTATTGTTGCTTTTGACACAGTCCTGGATGGACAGTCCTACCGTAGGAGATGCCGTAATTAGGCAATGCCAAGCAGGACCGGCTGCTAAACAAAACTTTTTGGAAAAGCAAAGCTGATAAGAATAGAGAACCTTGTGGGGACCAGAAAGAAGACATCTGAATGTCTATAAAAAATTGCATTGTAAAGATTTATTCAGTATTTCACATATGGAATATTAGGTGTAAGCAGTTTTTAACTATATGAATTATTTCTGTTATGCAATGTATGGGTGCCTATGTATAGAGACTGTTCTGTTGCAATTCCTATATCATGGTGTTATTGTTAAACTTCAAGAAAATAAAGGTGGGATGAAATAAAAATGAATAAAAACTTTTGAGTGACAGGCTGTCTAACCAAAGTTTTAGTTTTACACAGAAAGCTGACTTGATACCTAAGTAGCAACTCTTAAGCTGTGGATAAACGCAAATGTGGTTCATTCTGTGTGGAATTGATAAAAAAAACTTTAGATATACTGTTAATGATGTATTGCATTGTCATCAGATTTCTTAGGTGTAGATACAGACATAAAAGATTTTGTCCTAATGTTTGCAGTTTGTGCATGTCAGGATAATTTAGCTGTCCCAATATCTGGATGAAATTCCTTGACACAGCTTTACTCAAGTTATGGAATGTTCTTCTGAAATGAGTTACAGGTAGTCCTTGCTTAATGACCCTAATTGGGACCAGAGTCTCCCTCATTGAGTGACATGACTGATAAGCGAGATGCTGTGCGATCACTTTGACTCTGATCCCAACACTTCACATTGCGACTGCTAAGTGATCTCATGGATCATAACCTATATACTTACCATATATAAGTATACTGTAGCTTGTCTTGGATATCATATGGATGACAGATCATCTGTACCTGTTCCTTTCGGTTACAGCAATGTATATAGAGGTACTTTCAGCTGTAGTTATTGCTTTTAAAATGTTTGATGATTTAAATAGCTTTTGATTGCATCAATATCAACATGATTCTCCAATTCTTTCTTTTCTTTCTATTAAACAGCTTATTCCAGGAGTGAACTCTGACCAGAAACAGTTATGCTTTACATGGGGACCCACAGAGATGTTGGTGTGCGAAACCTTGTTTAGGCCAACAGGTTGGCAAGTCTTTTATTAAATGCAGTTATTTTGTTTGTTTAATATGCTCATGATATGAATAAACTAAATCAAGATATTGGAATAGATTAGCTGTTGGAACTAGTTTGAACTGAAGCTCCAGTTTTCTCAGCTTTGAGCAAATGATTGTCAGTGACCTCTTTTTATTCTGCCTTCTGCTAACATCATTCCTTTTTTAACATTTTCTCTAACCCTAGCCATTCTGTCTGTAAAAAATAAATATTAGAAAAATAAAATGGGAACCTTATCACACAAGTGATTGTTAAAACATATAAAGCAAAAAGGTTACTAAAAATAAATTTAAAATTTTAGTGCTTACATGGTATTTGTATTAATGATGCCCCTTTTCTTACTTTTTCTTATTTCCATTCAGATTGTTTCTGCTGTATTTGTTCTTTTTAAATATTTCTTGTATTGTTGCTTACTTTAAAATGTCTTTAACAATTTATAAACTACTCAGAGCCCCTGGCAGTTGGATAGCATATAAATTAGTAATAATATTAATCAATAAAATTGTGGTCTGGTGTATCCTAGAAGATGTAATAATGAAGGTCACAATTTTAAAGGTATTATTCGGATATTAAGCCATCTGAGAATATGGGAGCTTGACTTTTGCTTAATTGTGTATATGAAGTAATGAAATTAGCTTAAGTTTGGTTATTGGAGATGCAATTAATGACAATTTCACAACTCTTTCTTAACCACATCTTTCTAGGACTATATAAAATTTTTGAATGTGATGTTTGCAAGGCACCTTAAAACTTCTCTCTTCACTGTGCTAAAACGATACCCTTTGCAAGGTTCATTTGACTGCTTCAAAAGCTATCCATAGTTGCATGCGTTCTCTTGGACTTTCTCTTTCCAGGAAATTCCTCTAATATGCCCACAGTTGACAAGACATAAAAAACCAAAGCTGTTTCTGATGGAAGTGGAGGGTTGCTTCCTCATCAAACATGTCTCCATATTACCATAGACAGTTAAAGGGTCAGTGTTGGACTATTCTGAGGCATAGACCACCATTTTGCTGCCACTAATGCTGTCTCTAATTTTTGACGATTTCTGATTGGAAGATACAAAAGCATTTGGGGGATGGAAGAGAGGTTTTTTAAAAAGTAAAATTAGAAAGAAAAGGAAGACATAAAAATAGATGGTCCATTATCAGTAATCCCCAGATTTATTATTATGTTATGAACTGATTGTAAAGATCATTGTTTATGTTAGATCTTAATTTTCATTTTGCAGTACACAGATTTTATTAGAAAGGCCTGCATGGTGTGATAGTAGGTTTTAAAACCTTTGATTATTTGTTTCTCCTATGGAATATATTGTATACTTATTGTAATATGAGTTTTCTAGAATATTGTTAATAACAACTAAAGCTACATGTTTATTTTGTTTGATTATATAAATATTTTGAATATGCCACCATATACTCATGATTTTGGCTATTTACAATACAGTATGAAAACACTAAAAATATAAATATCAATAAGAACATAGATATGAAACTGTGAGTGTAACTATGACTATTCCCTAAAGACCCTACAGAATTACTGTCTCTTTAACAGCCAACAAAGAGGATACCAACTCTATGTATTATATTCCTCAAATTTGGCTTTGACATATAATATCCATTTGCAGTATATTTAGAATTCCAATTTTAAATAATAGTATTTACTGTACAAATTAAAATAGAAACTTCTACATCATTTGTTTCAGAGGCTATAGAGAAGACTCCAGGTTGTCCTTTTATCTATGTGGTACGCAAAGATCAAGATGTTTATTCTCAGACTTTGCGGAAGCTTTTCAATGAATCACACGGGATCTTTGTTGGACTCCAGAAGAATGAGAAAGAAAAGGCTGGAAAGTCAAGAATTGCACAGTAATTATCTAAAGTATTGTTGAGTTTTAAAAAATCTTCTGCAGTGCTTTCTGTATTTTGGTGCACAGAGGTGATTAAGAGTTTGGGAATACTTTTGAATTTTAAAAACTTCTCCATCATTCAGAGTGACCTAAAGATTGATCTGTTTCTCCACCCAAATCCTAAAATTAGATAGAGCAAACCCAATTAAATGAGTCAAAAACATTATACTTGTTCATTTATTGAGGAAAATGATCCAAAGCTATATATTTGTGTGTGGCAAAAATACGTGAAGCTTTCCTTCCAGGAATTGGTATGCCCTTCTTAGGCAGCGGTATGTTTCCAATACTGTAAATGAGGGGTGTCCCCTGACCACTTTAGCGAAGGGGGAAAAAGTCCCGATAAGTCATGTGATGCTACCATGACACGAGTTTGACACAGCTGCAATAGATCATTCCTGCCAATTGACTTGGAAGACTTTAAGTTAGAACACGTTTTAAGTCATATTTTTGCAGAAATATGGAAAATTCAAAAAAATTCACAAACATTTAAGTCCTACTCTATGTAATTATTTGCTAGCATAAAATTGAAACATTTGTACAATGTTTCAAAATATAGGTAAAGGCTACCTATATTCTGAAACATTGTATGAATGTTTCTATGTTGCTATCATAAGTCAAGCAATTGGGACTGGAATTTACATTGCTAAGCAGTGTGGTCATAAAACGTAATTGTATCACTTTGTGACCGCAATCCCTGCAGTCCCAGTGACTGTCATTAACTGAATCCTACTCTCATTAGGCAAAGCAGCTACCTGCCAACTCCTCACAACCAAATCACTCTGAGAGCCAGCAGCAAATTGCAAGGCCCAGATGGTTTGCAAGTAGGCCAGCAGGCATTTAAGAGGCCGCTGCAAGGTGTAGGAGGCTACTGTGGGTGTGTGAAGATGCAAGGCAGATGAGCACCAGTTAGGGTGGTGTACAAAGAAGGTGAAGCTTAAGAAGGGTGAGTAGAGAGGTGAGGGTGAGGATGATGCAGCAAGGGCCGGGACATGAAAGAGGCAGGCAAGAATTGGGAAGAGGATGTGAAAAATGTAAGGTACACCAGAGTGTGAGGGAGGCAAGCAGTGGTGGGTTTCCAATTTTTTTCCTACCGGTTCTATGCACAGTTCTAAGTGCGTGCACGCAGGACTCAAAGACTGACCTCTGTCAACGCTGGTGAGGTTAGCTGTTTTTTAGCTCAGCTGAGGCGCGGCAATCCGCTCTGCCACGTGAATCAGCTGAGCTAAAAAACAAGGGAATATAGGAGAGGGGGGTGGGTGGGTGGGGCCAGCCAGAGGTGGTATTTGCTGGATCTCCGAACTACTCAAAATTTCCACTACTGGTATGCCAGAGCCGGTCTGAACCAGCTGAATACCACCTTTGGAGGCAAGGCCTGGGAAGAGTGTATGAGAGGCACAGCAACAGTTGGGGAGGATGCTCATGGTGCACGAGTGTACAAGGGAAGTAGGCATGGGCCAGCGAGGATGCAAAGGGCGTGCGATAGATGCAAAGCTCAGCAAGGGTGCTCAAGGGTACAAGGGAGGGTCCATGGGGATGCGCAAGGAAAGCAGAGTGATCATTTGAGATGGTGTGCGTATGGCTGGTGCAGCATGGGTTCTAAGGGTCTGAGGAGAGTGTGTGAATGAGGAGATATACTCCAGTGGCTTGTAACTTTTCTTCATTAAGTTTCTGGGGAAGCTGGCAGAGAAGTTTGCAAATGGTGATCACATAACTGTGCGGTATTACAACCAGTTGTAAGCACAAGTGGATTGCGAAGCACTCAAATTGCTATCATGTTGATGTTGTGGAGGCTGGAATTCTCAGGACAGGTTATAACCACCATTTGTTCAACATCATTGTAATAGAATGGCCATTACAACCTGTACAGTTGTAGCAATTGACACCCACCCAAACCAGTTGAATGATGCCATAACAACCTGTCTCAGGGTCTGCAAGCTGTTGGGATCTGATATCACTTATTTTTACTAAAGAACCTGGCACTTGTCAAAGAGTTGACATGATGCTTAAAACAAAATCAAACTATTCTCCTTTTTTGGATAGATTGGTTGGAGTAAGCAAAAGCTATCGATCAGTTATAAGAGCCTGCATGGAAGATTCACATCAGATGGCTAGTAAGTTTTCTACTTTTTATTAAACGGAAGCTTCTGGAACTGAGTCTACAACAGGCTGTTTTAAAACAAATCAGAATAATTCATAGTCTGAACAGGTACTTGCAAAATGCTTGTGAAATTTGGCTGTAGATTTGGTTCCAAAAATGAACAGACAACCAACCCGCTAAGATTTATGTATTTGCTATGATAATTGCTTAGACCTCTTATGAAAAGTTACAGCGTTTTGAATGTAACTAGTAAAAATGGAAAATGAACAATGTACAAATCTTTCTCCAATGTATTGTAGACCTGAAATAAGCAATGGGTTTGGTTTGGTGAAGCTGAATAATAACAATATATAAATATTGATTTCTGTATTTTTCTTTGATTTAGTATCTACCCGGGATCCTGCAGTGCATGTGCACTACAGTACACAGGTAACATGCATATTTTTATTTTGATAGGGATTGGAGAATAATTTACTACTAGTATTTTCCATTATTTTAGTTTCGATGCAACTCATTAAATTTATTTTAGAGTCCTGGTAAAGTATTTGCTATCTACAGTAGCAAGCACAATGCCACAATCTACTTAGAATTAAATTGTGTTTGTTCAGCAGTGTGTCTACTTCTTTACTTCTTAATTGTAGTTCTAAATTTATATCATCTCTTTTATTTTGTCCAACAATATTTAGTCCTTTTGTTCTGCATATCTATAGATTCCACTGATGTGTCTTTTATAATATCATCAAACAATTCTGAAAATTTAATGTCCAGGATCTAACCATGCTAACTAATGCTAATGTAACTTTGGATAGCTAGTCAATTGTGTTTATATTACAAAGATAATGGAGAAGTGGTAAAAGGCTTAATTATTACCCAGATTGTTATTTTTCTGAATTCTGTCTCCAGATTATTTGCCCACTTGTGTTTGTGATGTATTTGCCAATCTGTGTTTACTCTTTTCAAAATGTTTCTGCTATCCTGTGGGAATGAATATGCTTCTTGCAGGTGATTTTGGAGTGATGGCAGTGAAGTAAAAGGCTACATAATCCTTTAATACTGCTCCTATTCTTATTCCTGAAAGTTACTTTCATTTGGAAAAGCAGCTGTTTTTCTTATAGATGTGTTTCTTCCATTGATTTTAACTCTAAACTTAACTGCACCCAAAAAAGCAGGTGTTATTCCTACAACTAAGACTTTCAGCTAGTCATAAATACGATCCTAAATTGTGAGTTATGTTCCATGGGGCAGATTGAAGAATGTTTTGCCTAGAATGCCATCTCAAAGCTATTTCTATTTTATTTTATTTTATTTAAAGCATTTTCTGGTCTTAAAAGATTTGTTTAAAAAGTTTTGGAAACAAAAAATATGCTATGGGAAAAATTGATGTCATATTTTATTATGGTTTTACCATTACAGTATGGTAGGTGCCGTTTTTAAAGATTCATAGATTTGCATGCTCTCAGCCGATTCAATTTCTTATGTGAGGGAGATGGGAATTTTGCTTAATGCTGAATTTCTAAACCACTTCCAAATAATCCCTCTTTTCTGCTCCAAGTTATAGGAAAAATATAAATACATAGAAGTTCATACTCATCAGACAAAAAAAATTAAACGTTGAGCTTGAACATTCTGAGCCTGTTGTTGTTTTTGGAGGGATGTGCCTGTGTGTCATTGTTGACTAGTCACTGCAGTTTTCTTGGCAATATTATGGAAGTAATTTCCCATTGCCTCTTTTCTGGAGCTGAGTGGGTGACTCGCCTGAGGTTTTGTGCCTTAGGTGGACTAGAATATACAGTCTTCTAACCCAATGCCTTAACCATTACACCAAAATGGCTCTTCAGCTAGTAAATAATAGAATCTAAAAGACTTGTTTTAATAATATCTCTATTTGCAGCAAATTCAATTTAAGCAGTGTTCACTTTTTTGACTCTTATTTTTCATGTTAGGAAGAGTTAAAGCTTTATAATGGACATCTCTAGTAAATTGATGTTTATCGTTCTTAGGTCTCTATTTTGTCTGCAATGGAGTTGATCTGGAATCTCTGTGAAATCATGTTTATTGAAGCTGCTCCAGGTGAATGTTGAATTATAATGAAAACAAAATTACTTTTATGTGTTCACATATTCTCTTAGAATTCATGTGCTGCTTTTCTAATTAGGTATCTTTATGATACCTTTCTGAGCCAAAGAAGAAATACCTCCCTGCCATCACATTTATCATATTGAAGACAATGGCTTTTTCCTCTATTATTTAAGGACAAAATTATTGGCAACAGTTGTAAGAAAATGTTGTTGCTGATGACAGACCATACTGTTACTGGGGTGGAGGCATGATTAATTTCTAATGCTTGCTTTTCATTTTGGTTGCTGACCTACTGCCACAAAATAATCTGGTTTGTACTGTGAGAACTGAAAGTTTACAATGCATCGCAAAAAGGATGCATGATGCATTGAGCTGTTATTTGGCTGAGCCCAGGTTGTTGCAGATCACAGGCCTGGTTTTCTGGGTCTGATCCTTGCCACTACAAACTGAGAAACCTTCCCTCCCAGCATGCAAGAAAGTAAGGAAGCGGGAACCACGTTGCATCGACCCAGGAGACTTTTGTCTTGAACTACTTCCTGTCACACTCTGATTGAGCAGCTAGTTTCTAGGTGCTGTAGATTGTAATTGTCAGATAAATCAGTACCATATCATCCACTGTATAGGCATAACTACATCTTTTCTATGATATGATATCCTCAGTCTAGGAAATAACATTTTGATGTTGCCTGCAGTGGACCAGCGCAAAGCATATAGAAGTGGGATTATATTTTCTAAAAATAGTATCTCAAGACAGTTCTTTGGGCTCATAGGCATGTATCTTTATTTTTTCCAGCGGGTTTGGTGTTATGTCACCTGCTTGATTGGGTCCGTCTTCATGTGTGTGAAATAGACAACATGGTTTGCGAAGTTCTGAGGAGTGAGAATCCAGCAAAACATGAAAATTTCTGGAATGTGGTAAGGAATGTTTTCATCCAGGAAGCAATAGCGTCTGGCTGCTGTGCTTCATTTTTGCTCAGAAAATTGTTTAATTGAGTCCAACGTAAAGTGTAAGTTTTTATTTAACTTATTACACTAAATCAATGATGACAGAGAGCTTATAGTGTTTGAGCCACCTAAAAATGTGAAATAGTAGCTGTGGTTTGCAAGAAACTCTCACATCAAAATCAGTTTAAAAGTCTGACTGTAAGGCTGTCTTAAACTTTCTATTTACAATTTATACAGACCTGGAATGGAGCTTAATGTATTAGTGCTTAGCTCTGTGTAGTAACAATCTGTAGTTTTTTGGTGAACAAGAAAAATGGCCTCTCAGCCATTATATTTCTATCAGAACACTTTAAATCTGTTTTACTTAAGTTGCAGTTTTATATCTTTTATGAGGTAGCATATGTCAGTGTGACCATTCATGCATGGTGTGGTGTTAGTATTAATATGTAAAATCATTTTTATATTTTTCAGGTAACTGGTTATGTGCTTCAGGGTAGAATGGATGAGGCCCGGCAATTACTTTCTAAAGAAGCTAGTATCAATCCCACTTCAGTGCACATGTGCAAAGTTTTAGATGAGCTGATGAAGAAGATGCCTGTTCTCAGTGTATGTTTGCAGTTTTATTTGTAATATTACCTGGATGATCTTAATGATATAAAAATACATTTTCAAAAACATAAAGCTTGCTTAATTCTGAGTCTGATCATAGTTTTCAGGACTTTTGTTTTGAGTGGTTGAAGGTCTCCAGGAAAGATCTTTCCATGTGGATTAGTTCAATTTTTTTTCATACTACTATGAAGATAAGTGTCTTGCATCAGCCAGATAATGTTATAAAATCATTGACAGTGCATTAAAAAGAATGCTATTTCTGCAGCTTGGCTATACTCCTGAGCCAACATATTTGGAAAGAATTTCCATTTAAATAGTGAAAATTAATTTCCTATAAGTTATACCTTATAGATAGATACTATCTAGATAGTATCTATAAGATATAACACAGGAAATTAATTTTCTATAGATAGGTAGATAGATAGATACTTGTCACCAGTATGTTATCCTGCTCTACTGTAGAAATTTCTGTCACATGCATGTATTCTTTCAAGTTCCAATTTAAATACCCCATTCCTTGGATAAACTTTATCTTTTATTCTGCTCAAATCACTTGAAACTCTTAATATTCTGCCTTCCATTGAATAAAACAAACACCAAAGCTGTTTGTTTTTATGGAAAATTATTAAGAGAAATACTGCAATAAGAATTTCAAAAACCTTTTTATTATGTATCCCTTTGCAGCCTAGCAGTAACCAGACTTTGACAGAGATGGAGTTGAAATGGCAGCACTGGCATGAGGAATGTGAGAGGTTTCTGAAAGATGGAACATTTGCTTCTAATTCTCACATGGAAGACCTCTGTAAGGTGTGTGTGTGTGTATGTGTATAGATATAGATATAAGAATGAGATTATCTGGTCATCTAATGATGGGATTTGGAATATAATGTCTTTATGTATGCAGTTTAGCTGTGGGCCAAGCTGTTACCAAGCACCCAAATTTTCATGTGATTCTGGGGATGCTACAGGTGGGAACTTCAAGGACCAGTTGTAACTGCCATTTGTTCACTGCAATAACTTAGAATGGTCGCTGAACGAATGGTTGTTAAATGAGGACTACTTATAGTACAAATGCTTAGTAAGCACATGAATTACATTTATTCAGCTTTTAGATAACAGGCATGGATGATCATTTATCCAGCTGTTAGATAACAGAGGCATGGATGATCATTTTCAGCCTAATAAGGTCACATTTGGCATATTATATATATTAAAACCCTGAGCTGATGGGAGTTTTTTTAGGTCAAAACTTGTTCATTTTTTTAGATCCTACTTGGAGATGAGAATGCTATTTTGGAAAAGAAAGAGCTAATGACAACCTGGTACCACTTTCTTGTGACCCGGCTATTATATTGTCATCCTACCGTGAAGCACGTGGAACTCCATCTTTATGCCCAGGTGACATATTCTGCCATTTGAGCATGGTTGCGTCTCTCCTTTTGCTGTCCAATAGGAAGGCAAATGATTATACCTTGTACAGGAGAAAGATGCTGCTGCTTTCAGGGCCTGTCTGAGTAGTGCCTTTTTATGTAACAAAGAGAAGGTTGATAGTTGATAGTAGCATGATATTTACAAAGTAGCAAATCCTGGAAAACCTCCAGAATGGGACACCCATTGTATTGAACCAAGTTTAGTCTTATCAAAAAAAGACTACCAGAACATTGTATCGATACGTTAGCTTTGATTTGGGAAATGCTAAGACTGCTCTGACTTTCCCAGTGATTGAAAATAGCCAGTTCCAATTAAAAAAGTAGTTGAGTGTGCATTTTAAATAATCTATTTGTTATTTTTGAGAAATCTTGGTGGTCTTTTACTGAGAGAGAACATATCTGGTATAGCTAGACACAACTTCAGTGTTTTACATCTTTGTGTATTCCACAGTCCAGCCTGGACATGTTTCTGGGAGGAGAAAGCAGCCCGGAACCATTAGACAGCATCTTATTGGCAGCTTTTGAATTTGATATCCACCAAGTGATTAAAGAATGCAGGTGATTTTTGTCGACTTTGTATTTTGAATTCTTGATTTGTATATGTTTGATGTCATGATTTGAAACAAAGCAACATACAAACCAAAAAGCCGGAAAGCTTTTAAAAATAAAAAGTGGCAAAAGTATGTAGTGAACAAATAGGATTCTGCCGCTGTAATAAAGTATGGGTTGTTGTTTTTCTGAACATGTAAATACATTTTATATCATGTGTTATACAGCAGTCCTAGATTCCTTTGATTTTGTACTTGCAGCATTGCCTTGAGCAACTGGTGGTTTGTAGCTCATCTGACAGACCTCTTGGACCATTGCAATCTACTCCAGTCCCACAATCTTTAGTAAGTTTTCCTTTCTGCTCATTATCAGGCTCTGTTTTAAAACTGCCTTTATTTTAAATTCCCTTTTTAGAATAATTTATGTAATCCTTCAAACTGTCCATAGGGATTCCATATACATTATTGTGATAATTCCTGAAAGAGAAGTGACAGTATTATTGCCATTTTACAGAAGCAAGACTGAGGTTGAATGAATCTCATTTAATGCATGTGTGACCAAATTGAAAAGAATTCTATTTCTGATTATATTATTCCACTAATTGCTGTTATAATTAATTTTTTTTACTTTATTTGATATTGAAAGAAATTCTGTCAGAAATATTATATGTCAGTTAGAAAATTGATATACTATGTTATTCCTTAGCTTTGGTTCCAATATGCGTGAATACCTCCTGCTAGAATATGCTTCTGGACTCTTTGCCCATCACAGGTAAGAGTTTTCGTTTTTATTTATACACACTCACACATCTATAGACAGTATTGTGTTGTCAGTAATGAAAAGACAAGAGAAAAACCATATGATTTACAAAGAGTTATTGCTCCTAATAAGAATAGGAGCCCTACAATTCTAGTCTTTGGGAAAGTATCACAAGCACCTTTTGATGAATCAGATTTCCTCTTCTGAAGTTGGATATAGGCTCTGACTTCAGATAAAGAAAGCTGATATGTATACTGGAAAATATACCTACCTGTCTCCTGAAAAAGTGCCCTAAAGTGGAATCGAGGATATCCTAAGTCTACTGATTCCACCGCACTTCCAAACTGGCATAGAATCTTGTAAACCTTAGAGCAAGAAGTGATACATCCTCTCCCATTGATTTAAAAGTGAGGGAAATCTGTTAACAAATAGAGTGGAAGAGAACAATGAAGAATATGTAATCTAGAAGAATAGCATCTGCTTGTTTTAAATGATGCATATGGTAAATCTAATGAATGCTAAGTAGTATTTAGATAATTTTCCCAAATGGTTTCAAGATAAGAATAAAGGACATTGAATCTCTATTCTAATTTACTAAAGGTTCCCTGCTGAATGGAATTGAAATAATATATTAACATTTCATATCACTTAAAGATCAAAGTATTTTATATGCAAATGTTTTTCTTATTTACTAATTATTTCTCTATTAATTGATTGAAGGTTTTCAGCTTTATTTGAATTCCTAATGTTTCATGCTTAAGGGCTAGTTGATATCATCCTTAACAACCATCCAAAAGAAAATGGATTGTTATTTTTAGTGCTAATTAGAATCTCCCCTATACTAAAGAATAGAGAAACGCATCTAATTCTAATTCTCAATTAGGTGGAATGATAAAACAATCAATTTCATTGAGTATCTGGGATAAGTAAACATAATGGTTCTGATTCAGTAAGTTAATCATCTCATTTGTTCAGTGAGACATAATTTTATTTAGCTGAGGCATTGAGATTGAGATCCCCAGGAAAATACCTCCTCGCAGCAGCATAGCTTAAATTTGAAACACACTTCCACTTCCAGCCTCTTGTAGAAAGTTCAGTGGCCGCCATTTCTCTGATATTAGAGCTGGTTAAAAGAGAGTAAAGTGGCAATCTAAAATGAGGGGATCTTGTTCCAGACCTTCACCATGTTCCCAGAATGAGTAAAATAAAAATATATTACCAACATTGGACAAAACAACAAAACCTTCCCACAAAAAATGCCTATTTTTTTTACCTCTGTCCCCTCTGTAGGAGCCTGGTAAGCTGCTGGTGTCTGTAGTGCTTCCATACTGATGTCTGACTTCTCTGAATATTTTAGGAAAAGCAGTGTTAGGAAGTTCATAATTTCTTTAACCAATATTAATATTAAGTGATTTTTCACAAAAGTCCCTGGGCCAAAAATTTTATCATAGGTCAGTGACTATGTTCAAATAGTATATGCATATACTATACATATGTCCCTTTTTCTCAGATCTTTTAGATGTTACTCTTAGAATCTGGCTGTTTTATTTAATCTGTTCAGTTAAAAAGTGAAAAAATAAGATTGTTTAAACAAAATGGTCATGCACTATATTGACTTAATTTCTCAATTTTGAAAGGCTTTTCTAACAAATTTCTTACTGATCTTAGGCTTCTCTAAAAGCAGTTAGGTAGAGGGAACTCTAAAGTGAATGTACAAAACTAACAGGAGATTCACTGTTTTAGTGTTTGTTGTGTAGGCTATTGGCTGAAGCATTACTCTGCAGAAGAGGCAATTCAATATTTATGGGTTCCATCTTTGCAGCTTATGGCAACTTGCAGTTGACTATTTTGACTATTGTCCAGAATATGGTAAAGCATACCTGGAGCATCATATTGAACGGATTTCCTTGGATACAGAACGTAAAGCCCTGAAAGTACTGAGGATTTGTGAACAGAGATCAATGACTGAACAAGGTGACTCTGCCTAAAACTTTTTTTTTTAATGCAATCATTTCTAAAGAATCACTTACCAAGTATGCTTCCATCATTTCCCATCCCAGTTCGTAGCATCTGTAAAATCATGTCCATGAAGGCTGTCCGGAACAATCGTCTTGGCTCAGCACTATCCTGGAGCATCCGAGCCAAAGATGCTGCTTTTGCTACCCTTATATCAGACAGGTAGGATTTGGGGAAACATAATTCTTATTAAGTTGCAGCAAATTAGAAACAGATATCTAAAGGTTTAGGATAATAGAATTGCTAGAGGCAATACTTCCTTTGAATTTAGCAATCCTAATAAAGGATGATATTGCGATTGTTAGTGTTGGATTATTTGTGCTAAACAGTAGAATGACGAAACAGAATAGGTAAAAAGTTGGTATCAGTTAACATGTCAATTTCCATCAATGATCTGTAGTATTTAATAAATAAGAGAAGCCATTTTACATTTCAGAGAATTGCTGCGGCTATTCTTATTAAAATGTTTTGCAGCTAATTCTCACTTAGTTGGGACTGGCAACTGCATCACTAATGTTATTTCTCCTATAATGTCTACTTCGCTTCTTTGTTTTCACACTCCTGTTCTTTGGAATACTCACTCTGGCCCTGGACTTACAAACAAGAAGGGAATTAATGTTTGTATTTATATGTATTAGAGAGGAAAATATTACAAGAGGATAAGAGGTATCTACTGGAGAATACACATTGGAAGCAATTTGGCTATGCAAAGAGTCTGGTATATTCACCAGTGTGTGTCTTATTCTCTTGTAATCTCTCTTTGCTCTGTGAGAAAAATAGATTAGGTACAGGAAAGATTGCCTACATAAATCTTTCGTGGTTTTTCTTCCCCCTAAAATATAATTAGGAACTTGAGCTGTATGTTAATTTTTTTTCCGTTTTTTTGGGGTACTCATTGGCTATAGTTATATAAAATTTGGGGAAATGTTTTGTAACTTCATGCAGATAAAAACAGATTACTTGATTAGAACTTGGGAAATGCTTCTCATCTAAATCCTTATAATCCTTGCTTACAAGGAAGTCACTTTTATAAAGAATTAATAGTACATACATTACATACCAATGTATGTGTTAATCTGCCGTTTTATCCATATTGTTATCTAGATTTTTGAGAGAATACTGTGAAAGAGGTACTTTCTCAGACTTGGACCTCATTGACAACTTGGGTCCATCCATGTTGCTTAGCGATCGACTAACATTTCTTGGTGAGTGATTCCATCTTTTTTGACAGTAGGGTTCCATTTTGTTTGGCTTGAGGAGTCACACTTTTTGTCCTGACTGGAAGCTGTTTTATTCTGTGATGCTGTGAAGCCACTAAAGTGAGTGGAACTAGAATTTTAAATTATTTTTGAAACATTTGCTCATACTTTGGATTGAAGGTTCTCACTTCCCACTTAAAACTTCCAAAACTGAAAAACACCTTGCTCGCCAATATCCCTCCTGTTTTCCTCAGTTGGGAGGGTTTCAAAGCCTCAGATATTACGCTGGGCAGGGACAGTATGTTGCCCATACGATTGAGAATCTTTGATCTAAACATTTTATTTTGATTATATCAATGTCTTTTTCTTGCCTTTTCAAAGGCTACTGCGTTAGTAAGCTATATTTTAGTTTCCAAATAAAAGCTAGACTTTTATTTCAAAGCTGTTTTAGTTAGCACAAAGCATTGCAGATACTTTTAAACACAACCCAGTAAAGATTTATCAGTTTGTTTCTTTGATATGAATGGGATTTGGGCTATTGATTTAAACGGATCTTAGTTACAAATGCCTTTTCTGTCTTTTGCTGCCACCCGGAACAATTTTGTAGCATAAAATTGCTACACAAAGAAACAAACAAACAAAAACAATAAAAAGGACAACTTTTTTGCAATTGTGTAGGATCAAAGATTGAGAATTGATGGGTGGTTTTAAATATGAGAGGACTGCTTTAACATCTTTTACAGGAAAGTACCGGGAATTTCATCGCATGTATGGGGAGAAGAAGTTCTTTGCAGCAGCCAAACTGCTATTAATGCTGATGACAGCTCATATTGCTCCTTGCTCCTTCTGGATGACTTTGTTGACCGATGCACTTCCTCTCCTAGAACATAAAGAGGCAAGTATGGTGTTTGTGTGGATTATGTATTTTTGTTAACTGATGGGAGTTGGTGTTGAAATACAATACAGTTAGTCCTCAACTTGCAGCAGTTCATTTAGTGATCGTTTGAAGTTACAACAGCACTGAAAAAAGTGACATATGACCATTTTTCACATTACAAGCTTTGCAGCATCTCCACCATCACGGGATCAAAATTCAGATGCTTGGCACCTGGTTCATATGTATGCCATTGCAGCATCTATGGTTCATGTGATCTCCTTTTGTGATCTTCTGACAAGCAAAGTCAGTGGGGAAGTTACTAATTTAACAACTGCAATGATTCACTTAACAACTCTGGCAAGAAAAGTGGTAAAATGGGGCAAAATTCACTTAACAAATTTCTCACTTAGCAACATAAATTTTGGGCTCAATTGTGGTCGTAAGTCGTGGACTGCCTGTATACAACATGAATTGATTGACACCAGCTAGGCAGTGGTATTAATCTAAACTAAAAAAGACAACGTTGAGCCAGAAATTGTGTGATCCTGAGAGCTTCAGTGCTATATTGTTACCAAAAATCAAGTAATGATGGTAGAGTACAAGTCTCAGTAATCATAAGAATGTTGGTCGAAAGAGAGAGGGAAGTGTGTATTGCACTCAGATTATTTCTCCCTTCAGAGGGGCTTGTAAATAGAAGAGCTTAGCCTTGCTGCAGAGAGGTAGGGTCTGTTAAGTTTGATACCTGCTCTAAAATGAAGTTCATGATTTGATTCAAGTTTAATTTGTATGTGCCAGTTTCTCAATTGAGTGTTTTTCAGCAACATTGTTCAATGTAATCTTTTTCAAGAGTAGACGAATAATGTAAGTAATGATCTTCATCTGGTCCTGCCTTGTCATATTTACAGCAGCCATAAAAGTAAACAATCCTCGAGTTCATACATACTACACTGAATTGTTCTTAAAGTTGTAAATATACACCAAAAAAGATGAAAAAGATTGCTGTTTCAGGATTCTCTGTTAATAGGATAACCATACATGCTTAGGGTTCAAACCTGCCACAGCATTAAATTTAAAATCCCACTTCCAAAATTAAATGGGGACCGTGGGGGGGGGAGGGGGAGGAAGAGGAAGAAATTGCCATTAAATGAAGTTTACAATCAATTTTCTGCAGGTGATATTTTCTGCTGATCAGACATATGAATTGATGAAATGCTTAGAAGATGTGATGGCAGCAGAGCCCAAAAAAGAGAAGCTCCAGGTAATCCGGCTAAGTACGCTGTTTTAAGGGCCTAATACATTACAATTTCAGGATGTGAGGACAGAGCATGATTTAGCCTCACCAAAATTAAGAGAAGTAATTGTTTTTGTTGAGATCAGTGCATTGGGGGAGAACATTAACTCACAAATGAAGGTGAATATACATGTCCCAGGATAATGTTGCAGGATCCAATCTAGGTTGGTCATCGGGATCACAGGTTTTGTCTTTCAAGCTTTCAGACTCATGCTGGAGCCCATCCTTTGTGCTCTAATCTGGTCTATCTGTGGTATTTATATGGTAACACACCCATCAACAACAGTGCTGATTTACTCCAGCTTATCAAGTACTTATGGTTAGGAGGCAGAAGCTTGGTAGCACAAGGAAATTACAGCCAATGACTTAATAGCCAGCCATCAACAACTCAACCTACATCTAAAAAGCTACACACAACAGCCATCGTATAAATACCACATACAGAACAGCCCAGAGCGTACAGAGAAGTTTCCTGAGGATGGGCTCCAGCATAAGTCTGAAAGCTCGAAAGACAAAACCTCTGGTCCCGGTGCCTGACCCAGATTGGAATCCTGCAACACTAAATTATGAATTTTAATATCTTTATATGTTTTCCTTATGTATGTTTGTGCATACTCATAATGATACACTGAAGTAAATTGTAACTTCTTTGATCTTGTTAACTTGACTAAATTGCTTTGTTATCAATGTGCATTTTAGTGAAAGCTGAAACTGGGAAAAGGTGTATGTTCTGTGTTTAAAGAACAGATTACCCATAAGAATTGGGGGTATATCAGACACAAAATTTATCCTTTGAATCAAGAGACAGTCTTTCCCATTTCAGAGTTTATTGCTTCTAATGCTGCTTTTCCTGGTTGTGTTTCATCCACTGATTCCCTGAAACCTGTGGAAAGGAGCATAAGATAAAATATTGTTTCTAATGGTATGAAAGGGTTACCAAAAGTCCCTCCCAGCACTGCTTCCCTACATTTCAGGATGCTAATGGGAAGGGGTGTATGCTTTTCATTGTTCGGACCAAGCAATAAAAAATAGCTGCAAATGCTCTCTGGGAATGGCAAAGAGTTACTGATGTCTACTAGAAATGTGCAGAATATTCCACGATTGACTGAGAAGGACCAATCTAGATAAGTTTAATGCATTTCTGGAAGTGGCTTGTGGTATTTTGGATATGTTCTGAATGAATAAATTTTGGGTTCTTCTTCCAAGACTGATAAGCAGTTTCGTTCTAAATTAATACTTTTTAATTCCATCCTGAATATGTATTGCATCATGCTAAATTAATATTTAAGAAGGAACTGTTTCCCCAGGCATGGAGGAAGAACTCTGAAAAATTCAGTAGTCTTTAGGCTATCTTTTTAGGGACGCCACGGAGTTACATACTAAATATGAGAAGTAACGTGACCATGACCATATAGGTATGCTCTGACTTGTATTGTATTTCTAAAATTGATTTCAGGTTGTTGTTCAATTCTCCCCCCCCCTTTTTTTTTTTTTTCTTGTTTCTAGGATGATGATGCAGAGATAATGAAGATGGAAATGTTAAGACTTGCTCTGGCACGAAACTTAGCAAGAGCTATCATTAAAGAGGGCACACTGGAAGAATCATGAGCAGCAAATTAAAATGGTTCTTAAACTTTACTTTGTTAACTTAGTGTACATACCAGGGTTGTTATTATTTTGATAAAAATAAATTTCATATTTTGCATTTCTTTTATCATTCTTTTTGTGGTAAATTTGAAGAAACTCAAGTTTTTGCAAACTCAAACTTTTACAATCTTATAAGATGAAAAACCCATCTTGTCATTAAAATAACCCAAATTGTTTTATTCATGCAAGTTGAAACAAATCATTTCATTTGCTTCTTTTAACTTGAAACCCAGGGGCCATCTGATCTCCTTGCAATAAATCTTGATTTCTCCTTACTCAAGAGTTTAAAAACAAACCAGAAGATATTTGGGTACATATAGTAGTTGATATTTAGCCATAGAGCTTTGTTTACATCACAGTTACTGTAAAGAAACATGTAGGACAGGTTGTTAATTCTAATAATTTTCAGACAAAAATACATTTTAGTATGAAGTGGCTGCAAGGTAGCTAAAGCAGAGTAGAGAAAGTATTTTTATTGAGCGTGCAGAAAAACAAATGTTTCCAAGATATATTTACAGTCTTGAGTGTTTGATAGAAAGCTGCAACTTCAGCCTGTGAACAGGAACATTCATAAATAATTTCTAAAGCTCGTAGTACATTTCCATACAGTGAGACTATGAGATCTTTCTGCTGGATTATACAACATGGACAGAGTGGCACTGCTGATAGTATGAAAGCAATTTGGCAGAAAGCCCTTGTGCTTTGTGTGTGTGTGTGTGTGGTTTCCTCAATCAGAGTGATTTGCAGACCATCTCTTAACAGTGAAATCTGCTCTGTACAAGTAAGTATGGCACTGGGGCAGACTTAGAAGCTGACATAAAATGCTGATAATCGGGAGATTATAATATTAGAGAGGATGAGATCAAGAGCAAAAAAAAAATACTGCTGGGTTCCCATCAGCTTTACATAATTAATGCGGCCCTGATACCACAGGTTTGGCTAATCAGGGACTATCTCCTCACAGACTTGAAATTGGATCCCTTCAAAAGCCAGTGAGGTTCTTTCTGTTATGTCCGTTAACTGTATCTTGTCTACAGAAGCTTAACGCAAAGAAGTCACAGCCATTGTAACGGAGGTCTGATCGTCCCACGATCTTTAATACCAAGATGTTGCAAAATTTAAAACTCCCCCACACAAAAAGTCCTCAGTTACAGTGTAGCATAGAGTAGATTTTCAGGGTCTTCTCTTCACTAGGGAACAAAATGCTTTGTTCCAGATGAGCACATAGTTAAACCAAAACTCGGTTACACAGGAGAAAGTAATTACTCAAACCAGTGACTTCTCTTTATGGCTTTTGAACCGTATCGTGTCTATCGCTGTTTAGAAAAGCCTGCCTGTCTCAACCTAAAAGTTCTCTCTTCCTATAGACAATTGCACTTACCCACCTATTATCTAAAAATAATAAAACTGGAGTGTATCATCCCTGCACATGCATGGCCATGGCTCCTCTTCCCTGGTCTGCAGATCTGGTACATTCCTATAGCTTAATATACTTATCATACTTTTAACTAACAATAATGCCTTCAGGAGAAGCCTCAGATCCTTAGCTCCATCACTTCCTCCTTTGAGCCCAATGAACAACTCCACCTGAATGGATGCTCCTTCTCAATACTATTTGTATTTCCATCGCTCCATGCTTCCCACTTGAGCAGTGTATAAACTATGTGGATCTTTATAGTAGCTAACTCACAAAAATGAGACAATAGTGTACGCAGAAGAAAAACAGCTGTGTCCATACAAAACTCAGGAGCTACTGGGAAAAGCACACAAGCAAATCAGCTGCAAGTATAAAATTAGAAGGCAGCAACTTCAGACCTGTGTGTTGATGATGTTCTCAAGTGGCAAGTGTAAAATATCTGTATGGGCTCTACTGGCTCTTGGAACAGATATTCTGTCAATGGAGTGCTTGATCATGGCAAAAACCTCCATTTCTTGAAGTGTTTCTTATTGCTCAGCAAGCCTAAAGGTTATCCTAGTTCTGATCCCACAGAGGTAAAAAGAATCGGTTATAGGAAGGTCATTTGGATTCTACCCCAAAAGAGTTTACAAAGGCATCATAGCCCTTGGTAGACCTCTAGCCTAACTGAAGTAATGTTCCAGCGTATTCAATTTCTGCTTATCAAATTCTCCAGAACATTTATATTTCAAGTTTCAATGAAGTGGAAGATAGAATTGGATTGGCCAAGGTAAAGAAACCAACCAGGTCGCTCTTCCTGGCTGCTCCCACAAGTTTACACTTGGCATTTACTATCGTCTCAGAGTGCGGGAAACATTCTGGACTACGGCTACAAGTGGAGTGGACGGGACATGTAAACGAAGCTAAATATCACTAACTGATACCGCCGGTGCCTTTGTCATGTCACATTCATTCCAGTCCCCATGAAATAGCTCTGGGTCATAGCTTTCCCCAATTATCAACTGGAGGAAACTGGTCTACTTCCCCCACTTCAGTGCTGGGTGTGTCTCCCAATGTGAAAGTCAGTCGATACCTCAGTCTCACTTTCTCCTGCAACGAAAAAGGAAAACCAAATATAGCAGCCAGTCATAGAATACAGAGTAAAAGAACACTTAAATGAGAATATATGATGCATGCCATAACAGTGGGGAGTCCTTGGGTATCCTAGTAGTGTGGAATTTTTTTTCTTCCACTCAATTGGCTCCGATCCTTGGATAAAAGGACTGATTTTTCGCGGGATAATTTCCCCACCTTTAAATCAGTTGCCCACTCCCTTCCCAAATGGTCCATAGCTGTGCTGATGAAAATTCTTATCATTTGGGCAGCAGAAACCAATAGCATGGTTTTGGCCTCTTCTCTGGAGGAGATGTAAAGAACTATTACTTTCTAGGGACTTTCTATTTATAGTCCCACCCCTAAAAAATGAAAAAGCCAACCACCCCACTCCTTTCAGCCTAATATAATTACTGTGACATTAACAGTTCCAATGATGCTACAGAAAATTGAGAGGTTGAGGTACGTCCCCTAATTTCATAGATTTACTCAAAAGTTGTCTTAGTGAAGCACCAGGGGGAAAGAAAAACAAGGCCTAGCAGAATTAAATAATACTTCATGCTCTATATTTTTTATTTATTCCAACCTTGAAAAGTATTGAAGTCTGTTTGCTACCCATCACATCAGTCCAAGAAAACAGTGATGAGACATACAAAACATAACCCCGTATAAGGAAAATGATTATATCTTTAAGAAGAGGAGGAGAACACAAGCCTTCCCACCTTTCTAGGATTTGCAAGCAACATGACCTGGGTAATAGCAGCTGGTGGCTTGATGGGATTGAATGGAACTAACTCTGTCCCTGAAGGTGGCTGCAACTTTACTTTCATGGACTGCAAAGAAAACATCAGAAAGAAAAGTTAAGGCAATGTCTGCTTCTGTAGAAATAGTACTAGACATTTGATTGTAAGCGTTATTTGGAAAAATGGGAATATTTTCTAAGAGAAGGCCAAACCACTCAGCTGTCTAGTGTAACTGCCTTCATAAAATTAATTTAGGATCAGCTGAGGAAATCCCCAAATATTCAGTGGAAATCAACATTATCCAAAGACGTCCTAAGCAGTAATTGGGAACAAGAATCCTGCAAAATGATAACACAAAGACTCCTGCTTCTCCTTAGAGTTATCTATCTTTGATTTAGCCGCGTGACCCAGAAGGATCCCTTGATGGAAAGGTCTTGGCTTCTGCCTGCACCAATAAAAGAATTCTACATTCTTCCTCCGGTTGGTTCTTGGCCAACTGTTCTCTTCTTTCCCCCACCTTTGGCACCGCAGCTTGTAGCACAATATTCTTGATAGGAAGAGGTGCTGTATTCAACATCGATACCACCACCACCAACACGTCAGGCCTCCCAGGAGGGCACTCCTTTGCAAAGTGCAGCAGAATACGCAAACCGTTCTTGTCGTAAGCAGTCACGGGAAGAACACTGCCTGCCAAGGCGAAGAAAGTTTTTACATGGTAGAAGAGCAACATGCCATCGACAGAACAAACAGAATAGACTTTGACAGGGTGACTGTGTCCTAATAGTCTTTTAGAACCTAGCTTTTAAACTTGCATTCTGTAGCCAGTTCTAATGAGATAGTGGTTAAAAAAAAATCAAAACTGGGGCCTCCATGGGGATCTGAGCTTCCCCCTCCCCTACTAAGTGTCAATGCTATCACTCATCCTTGAGGAACCCCCATACAGTTGCATATCATTCCTGAAGAGCAGACCTGCTAATCATCTAGTCTTCATCACATAATTACAGCAGCCTATGCTCTCCTCTCATGCCTGTGGGTCCTATGAGGGTGACTAGACTAAGAAACCAATGCCATATATGTCAGGACTATTATTATTAAACAGCTATAACACAATCTTGCGAACTCAATGTGCTTCCCATTGTCCCTCTTTCTCTTCATGTGAACCAGGGAGAGGCTAGTCTGAAACTCTCAAGTTACTTTCTAAACCCTTTTTACTTGTCTGTTGCTTTGACAGCCGCTTTTCCTTCTCCTTCATAGCCATTCCCGATGCCCTCCATACACGTAGTCCTCAATTTATAACCATTCAGTGACTGTTCCAAATTATTGTGGCACTGAAAAAAAGTGGCTTATGACCTTTTTTTTTTTTTTTACACTTACAACTGTTACAGCATCCCCACAGTCATGTGATCCAAAGTCAGATGCTTGTTAACTGGCATGTACCTACAACAGTGATAATTTCCTGTGGTCATATGATCACCTTTTGCAACTTTCTCACAAGCGAAGTCAGTGAGGAAGCCACATTCACTTAACAACTGCAGGGATTCATTTAACAACAATGGCAAGAAAGGTCATAAAATGGAGCAAAACTCACTTAACACCTGTCTTGCTTAGCAACAGAAATTCTGGGCTCAATTGTGGTCGTAAGTTGAGGACTATATGTAATACCGTTCTCCCTCCTTGGCCTGTCAACCCCCCCCCACTATTGTTATGGCTTGAGGGGGGGGTCATTCTCCATTCCCAAGTAAACAGAATGGTATGTATTCAGTCCAGCAGTATGTTAATCTCATACAGCCTTGAGTCCTGATGGCGCAGTGGTTAGTCCTGCAGTATTGCAGGCTAATTCTGCCAATTGCCAGCAGTTCGATCCTCACCGGCTCAAGGTTGACTCAGCCTTCCATCCATCTGAGGTGGGAAAAATGAGGACCCAGATTGCTGGGGGCAATAGGCTGACTCTGTAAACCGCTTAGAGAGGGCTATAAAGCAAGCACTGTGAAGCGGTATATAAGTCTTAACATGCTATTGCTATTTTATTCAAGAGTCCAACACAGCGGCACTCATCAGCCTGAATGCTAGGGGCCTAAACCAAAGAATAGGCATCAACAAATCAAACTATGACTCTAGAGGCATGCAGTTCAGTGTTGGGGGTGGGGTGGGGTGGTGCATCTCAAGGAGCTGCACGTGGTTTGAACCTGTATCCTTTGTGTCACTATCTTTAAACCCTGAAAATAGGGTCCATTTATAGGATGGAGAAAGTTGGAAAAAATGATGGAGACATAGAATAATAGTCTGCCTAACAGAGAAAGCACTAAGCCTTTTGCATAAAAAGGCAAGAAATAATTCTTCAGTTGAATGTTAAGATTCAAAGAGTTAGAACGTCATGTTTAAAGAGTCCTTAATGTCACTACAAGAGAAAAGAGGCTGCCACAAAACCAAATTCAGCAGCTAATTCGGTGACACTGGCCAATCACTGTCCCTATGTCTCCACCCCATCACCCTCAATATATAGCTCTTACTGATTATTTATTTATCTATTTATTTTGTTATTTATATACCGCCCTTCTCCCGAAGGACTCAGGGCGGTGCACAGCCAACCAAAGACCCCATTACAATATACAAAAGTTAAAAATAAATTAAATAATTTAGGCTGTCTAAAATTATACCCTCCCCCAATAGGTTAATTAAAACCCAAATTTTAAAAACCCGATTTAAAACGCAAATACTAAATTAAAAATCCCATGTCAGCCTAGGCCGGCCTGCTCAAAGAGCCAGGTTTTTAATGCACATCTGAAAGCTCTCAGATCCATATTAGTGCGTATTTCTGGAGGCAGACCATTCCATAAATTTAAGGATAAATGTTGCAAAAAGGTTAGCTAGACAACATTTAGTTTTCTAATTTTCCCTAAACATTTCTCTAAAGGGATAGAACTACCTCAAAAATAGCATCACTTTACTATAAATTTCTTTTGCTTCCATTTCTTCCAGCAAAATGTGTTTTTTTAAAAACTGTAACAGACATTTAGTGTCAAACATGAGAGGCATGAGAGTACATACAGGAATATTGCCAGCATTTGCTCTCATGGTAAGAGGCTGTTTTTGGAAACTAAAAGGATAAACTAGGTTAAAAAAAAATCCATGCATTCGTTATATGGAATGAAGGACACCACATTTACACAGACATAAAGGCTGTGTGTATGTGAAGAACTACATTATTTTTTTTTCTAAGAATAAAAATATGCATCTTTCATTTCACCATTAAACAGATACTGGTCAGCAATGACCCATACTTGGCTTAATTGATTCCAGTGGAACATGGACATTGGCCAAGGAAATCTCAGGTCCTTTCAAGGGACTCCCTTGTTGCTGGAACAGGGCTGATTGGAAGATTGGACTTCCTGGATATGGAACTGGAGGGACTCCTGGACCAGCAAGCGGCAATCCTGTAACAGATGTCAGGAGCGCAGAAGTAGCAGCAGGGACTGTAGAGGCCGTTACCGCTGCTGGAGCTGAAGACCTGAAAGAAAGATTCCACATGATTACCAAATTAACGCACAGGCTAATAGTAACACTGATCTATTTCATTGTATAAGGTCAAACTGGACTCGAGGCAGCTTGAATCTAAATTTAAAATATAGACAGGACACCTATTGTCACTTTGTGTTCATATATTGTTTAATGGGGGGGGGGACGGGGGGGACAAACAAATAATTGGAAATGCTTATGGTTGGTATCAATTCCTGTAACAGAAAATGGCCCTTTGAAGATAAAAAACCCTGCTCATGACTATTGTACTGTATCTCCATCAGTGGTGCTCAGTGAAATATATTCTGGGCTGATGAGGAAGATGGATGGAGAATACAACCCCACACACACAATCTTCCCAGTAGCACAAATGCTGAACCACAGCAGCAGGAAGAGTGAAAAGTAACAGCACTAGAATAAAGGCAATTATGTTATATGAGGGATCCCATCCCACTTATACAATCAAAATTTTGTCTTGTTTTGAAATTTGGTTTATATATTAATTTATCTGGGCTAGTTTGACATGTTGTTAAATAATTATCATTTACCCAAGTGCATGCTGTGAAATAGCAAAAGGGTTGATTTTGTCTAGACATGTTGTGTGCACATTACATTATATAATTTGTTTGCCAGTTTCTATACCTCTATTTTTGAAGTACAATCATGACTGTATAGTATGTCTTTTACGAGTTGCCTATAAGCCACCCAGAAATCGACTGTAGGTAAACATCTGTTTGTCAGTGTCATTATTACAGGTAGCGCTTGCTTACCAGTGGTATTTGGGACTAGGAACCCCAACTCTAAATAAAGTGGTTATAAGGTACAAAGTCACGGGATAGCACTGACATGCAACAGCAGTTCTGACAATCCTGGTTGTCCTTAGGGAAATGCGGCATGATCTTAGCATCCCACAGTTGCACAATCATTATTTGTGACCTCCTGCTGGCTTCCCCAATGACTTTGTTGGTCAGAAGTTGGCAGTAAAGGCTGCAGATGGTGCTCACATGACCACAGAATGCTGTGATGTTGTAACTGCAAGCCAGTTTCTAAACGCTTCCATCACAATCACATGAGCATGGGGATACTGCAACAGGTGCAACTATGAGGATCTATCAGCACCATTGCTGATAGGGATCTATCAATCCCTCTCATTCAGCACCATTGTTTAACTTCAAACAATCACTGATTGAGTGGATGTTATTGGTAGTCTTCCACTTAAGCATTTTGGGAACTTGGCAATCAGTTCACATTTCTGACTGGCTGCAGACCTTGTGGTCACATGTTCACAATCTGCAACCATCCCAGCCTGTTTCCAACAAAAAATCTCACTTAAACCACTACATATTTCGCTTAACGACCATGGTAAAAATGGTTGCAAAATTGAGTGCAGGCATGTGATAACTCACTTTTGATTGCCCCAACTTACAATAAAAATTCTGGTTCCAACAGAGGTCGTAAGTTGAATATGATCTGTACTTGTAATTATCTGCCAATTTTAAGGAACCATTTAGTAAAATAGTTCCAAATATTGAAAATTGACATTACTTTAAGGAAATGCCCTCATTCCCCATTTTTAATTTAAAAGAGAGGAAGAGCCATTATCAAGCAGAGAGAACAGGCCAAAACAACAACAACAACCCTTACCCTTTGTTTTCATCTAGAAGATGATTTAATGGATCTATCTTGTGCAATTCATTCGTTCCCATTGCTGAGCCAAAGTAGCCTGAAGCTACAGGCAATGTACTTAAAGAGCCAAGTGGAAGTCCAGTAGAGAAGATGAAAGAGGTTGAGGTAGGAGCAGAGATACTGGAAACAGGTTGAGGGGCTGTGAAGGTAGAAGGAAGAGGTACTGATGCTCCACATCCAGGCTGTGACACAGATGAGAGAAGCGGATTCACTGCAGAGTTGCAAGGAACAGAAACTGGCTTTGGATTCAAGAAGTCCAGATCTACTGGCTCATTCTGCAACACAGGAAAGAGATGTACCACTGCAATATTTCACCTCTCTTCTGTTATCACACTCTAGAATGGCCTTCATCAGGTGTGGCATATTCCTCTATACCAGGGGCGTCATACTCAATTGCATTGAGGGCCACATCAGGGTTGTGTTTGACCTTGGGAACTGGGTGGGCGTAGCCAGAGTGGGCGTGGCCAGTGCAATGTCATTCGTGTCGGGGGCACCTGTGGTAGCCCGAGCATTCTGCCAGCGAAAAGGGAGCTCAGGAGGCTGTGATGGCCTCCCGCAACCCTCTGCCAGTGAAAACAGAGCTTGGGTCCTCCTGGCTTCCATTTTCGCTAGCAGAGGATTGCAGGAGGCCGTTGCAGCCTCCCGAGCTCCGTTTTCGCTGGCAAAGCCACCACCAGCCAGCCCTTCACTGTTTCCAGGGCAGCCCAGCGGGCCAGATGTAACCACCCCACGGGGCTTGAGTTTGACACCTCTGCTCTATACAAAGGATGAGGTGAAGGGGGCCAAAGGCACAACAGGTTTTAAAAAGGACTTCAAATGGATTGCCTCGTTATAGGAATCATTATGGAAAATTAATCTGATCTGTATCTCCTATGGAAAATAGGGTGCTCTTCATTACTGCATCCCCTAACAATAGAATAATCCAGAAAAATAAAGGACAATTCTATTTAGAACAGATTCATTCTTGATAGCTTCCTAAAATCTTCTGAAGTATGAACAGAGAAATTTATGCAGCATTTCAAATTTAATTCAAAAATGTGCCTCTGAACACAAGAAGGGACAAAGAGGGCATCTATCTGTAACTCTTTATAGTCACAAACTTCAGGAAAAGGTGTGGTTGCTTTAAAGAACTGCAGATAGGTATTATATTTTATTTATTTATTATGTAATATATTTGCTGTCCATCTCGTATCCAAGAACTCTATATTTACCTGCCTGCCAACTTCAGTGCATCTCTTTGGAACCGAATCTAAATGGCTGCCCAGCCCTAAAATCTAATACAGTACAGAAAACAAAATACCTGAAGCAGATTCCACTGATTGCTTTCAGTTGATTCTTTTACTACACTTGGAGCAGGGTCATTGAGGCCTGAGTGGGAAGGAGGGGAGGAGAAAAACCAGTATTAGGAATTGGAAACAATACATGCAAGTCACATTTTAGTAGGGAAAAACTTGTTAAGTAAGCTGATGAGGTTCCCGTGAGAAGCAGCATGCGATACATTTTGCATTTAGGTTGTGGAAACCCAAGTACAAATCCAGGTTTAGCGACCTTTTATCCTGTGGGGTCTTGAACAAACCCTCGTTCTCGAAGGCGGTATCCGAGAGTGCTGTGTTGTGAGATGAAGGACAGAGATGGGGGGTGGAATGGGGAGTTAATTGCAACTTCCCTCCCTCTCCCTGAGAGATGTCATGCTTACATTTGGCTCAGCAACTCTTTGAAAACCTGTTAAAAAATAGACATTGGGCCAAGTGACACAGCCGTTTCTTAATTGTTTCTACTGCTCTTTAGCTGCACAACTAGTATTGTTCAGACTGCATTTGTTACTCAACAACCAGGAGCCAAAGCAAGCAGGGCAATTTACAGATGTTCTTCTGAAAGCATGAGTAAGTTTACTGCTCCCAGCTCATTCAAACAAATAAATGCTATCACAGGCTTTCTCAAAAGACCTCAGTGTAATCTTCCCGTGCAGGGGAAGTATATTCCAGACCCTGTCTGTGAGAGAGCATCCTCTTGATCCAGCAGAAAAGCCTTTTCTGCCATGGTGCCTGTCCTCAGGAACATCACCGCCCCCGGCTCCCAAAATTAGACCCGCTCCAATCCTAACGCTAACCTGACTTTCTTCCAAGCCCAGGGCTTGGATCAAATGAGTGAGCTTGTTTCATGGCTAATTTGAGTGCTTATGAGTGTTTTCAGATGCCATTTTTATGATATATTTGTTGTTTATTGATTCTGGCTGTTTTGTTTTATATTCTGCTTTAATTGTGAGTCGCCCAGAATGATATATATGATATGGGTACCCTACATACATTTATTAAATACACACATACATACACTATTCATGGACACTACCCAATTTCTGTAGATATAGCAAGTTGGGAAAAGAGAAATCATAACGTTTCCATTGAGCTTATGGTATTCCTTCTCTCTCAGTCTTTCTTATCTCAATATGGTGACAGCATTCAAAACAGATTACTATGTTGCCTATGCTGCCTTCCTTAAGTCTCAGGGACAATCTAATCCAGAAAACAGGCTTATTTAATGAATTGTGATAAAGACCTTCCATTTTCCAGATTGTGGAAAAAGTATCCACAGCAGTGGCTCCCTAGCTCCACATTAAACACCATCAAATCGCATCCAACTGACCTAAACACAGGAGTTCCTCATCAAGGAGAGAGAGGGAATTGGCTGCACTAGTTGACTGAGTAGCAATGGATTCAGCATGGCCAAGTGAATGGCTCCGGGAGTGACCAGTCGCCTGAGGCGGAGGTGGGAGCATGGGGATTTCTGATAAAGCCGGAGCTGGAGTTAGGGTTGGTGCTGTGTTCAAGGCTGACGGAAGGAGTGGTGGCGGTGGTGGTTGTGACGGCACATTCGAAACCTCCAATCCCCCCAAATCAATGAGGGTATTGACGTTATCGGCAGAATTGCTTCCTGCAGGGAAAGGAGAGAATTGAAAAAAATGCCAAAGGATACAACAGTATCAAATACATCACAATACTGGATAGTTACTTTTAAGCAACAAGGAGAATTCCTTTAATATGTGGATGCTTGTCCAAGAAATCAAGTCACCTCTCAAGGCAGATTTCCAGCCTTGTCCATTTCTTCAACAGACAAGAGCTTCCTTGTTCCCTAATTCCCAAAAGCAACTGAAACTTTCATTCCAAGAGTATATGAGGTTGCATTATCTTCTGCCATGTTTTGGTCTGATCTGGGAATGAGCTCTTTCTCTTGTACCTCAAGTCTATTCAGCATTACTGAGAAATATGCCTTGTTGTTATGAATATGTTTTGAATATTCAAGTTCATAACAGCCAGCAAAACATGACAAATGTAACAAAAAGACTTAGGGCATTTTGAAGGCTAATGGGTTTTAACGGTTTGAAACTTCCATAGATTAAAATAACAGCAAGAGGAAAACAGATCAAAATCCAATGGCAATAATTTTCACATACATTTTTATGTACAACAGCACAGCCATAGATCATAGATTACATAATTTGATGTCTGGTTCCCTTATCCATTACTATTCTGCAGGGACCTTTGGGTTCCAATAAAAACAAAAAAAATCCCAAACCTTAAAATCTGCCTATCTCACAACTAAAATTCTCTTTATCAGTACAACAAAGTGTTATTTTAAATCAGCAGGAATATGTACCTTGTGTTGTAAAGAGAGTGTCTGTAAGCACTAAGCTTAGCAGAGGGAGAGCAAAAACAGGGAAATAAAAGCTGACCACACTGAAGGTTAAATTATCTAAAATAATTATGATTATTCATCAGTCTCAATAATAACTTATTATGGGAAAAATCTATTACTGTAATTGAGGTCATTACTTAGAAGTAACTTACTTCATGAGCTTGTAGTTCACGGCTTTTAGGCTGGGATTTCCCTTTGAAGTTCTCAGGTTTAAGACCAGCCATTATATGGGAAGTAATAATGTTTTAGGAGCCTGAAATGTTCTCTTGCCAGTATTTCAGTATGACAGATTCTAATGTGTACTTATACTATGGTTATTAAAACAAAACCTCCTTCCAAATTGCATACTATTTTGAAATTACATAAAAGAAGCAGAGTCATTAAAGGAATAAACTAAGAATCTTCTGAGAAATACGATTCACCTTCTGTTGCAGGCAGCATTGAAAGATCTACTTCACCATTGATGACTTGACCTTCAATAATTTTTTTGTAGGAATTTATTACTCGTGATAAGTTGTCACTAGCCTGAAGAATATCTCCTATAAGGAAAAAACGTATAGCGTAGATATAACCCACTGAGTTTTCAAGAATGCTTATTCTGTCTAGAAACATTATCGAGATATCTTTGAGATAAATGTCATAGAACTCCTTGTGCCATAATTCTTCCCATAATTTAATATTGCATATACGCGTAGTATTAGATTTCCATTACTGCTATGACTGTTGTTTCTTTACACTGGTTAGGGTTGCTTGAAATGGTTCATATATCATAAACAAATAAATAATCAGCCCTTCTGATTCATGTCATTCTGACTAGCTTCTTAGTTTAGGCTTTGAATATTCAGAAATGTGTTAAGAAGAACCGGTATATTAAAAACAACACTGCCAATTGAGTTTCATTTGAAGATTTTTTTCTGTTTAATTCTTGTGGTTTAGGCACTTAAGGCAGCAGCTTCCTGAAACTAATTATGGTTGAATATAATTAGGCCCTGTAGCATTAGCTCTATCTTCTAATATTCATCTATGGCAGGGGTATCAAACTCACAAACTCTACGAAATGAAAATTTATTCCAGTGATCTTTTTCTCACCCTAATCACTTGCATACTATCATTTCGTTCAATACTTCCAATAAATATCGACTGCTCCCTCTTTTCCTTTTCACCAAGTGGAAAATGAGGTTGATAGAAGGCAATTTAAATTGGCTAAAATGGACTGTAAAATGCATGAGTCCATTGAGCAGTGAACAAGTGAAGGTATTCTTCCTTATCAATTGTAAGCAGTTCACTGAATTCATAGTCCTGGCTAAGGCTTTTGTAAAAGAGCCTGCGTAATTCAGTAATAGAAGAAGAGTATCCACCGTTTCACGACTTTTCATTCTATAATTCTGTTATCCCTTCAATGTTGACCAGGTAAGGAAACCAAAGTTATGAAGGCCAACTTTATGGTTTTTGTAAGGTTGCAATAACAGAACTTGAAAGTCTGAATGCCCCTCCCAACTTGGTCCTTACTGAGAACTAGGGAGGGTCCTTACTTAAATTATGCTTCTGCCCCAATTCAGATTTTTTTTATTACTGTTTCAGTTGTGGCTCTTCCCTTAAGATTATTCCTTCCACCATTGCAATTTCCCTACATAAGAGAAAGTGTGGAAGTGTAAAGAGAGAGTGTAGCTCTGGGTTTCCTGCTTTTTAATGTAAGGACCCTTCCAAAATGTTAATCTCTTCTAAAGCTCCAGAAATGTTTAAAATGAAGGAGGAGTTTTCCAGTGGTCATGGAGCTGTTTTGGTCAGTTACTGGGAGGAAACACAGTCATTTCATTCCTTGCGAAGAAACAGTCCCAATTACCCAAACTGCTGTCATTATCTTCTGTATCACTGGCCAGCTTGAACAATGTCCGCCTCTTGGTTTCACATCTGTCATAGAGCTCCTATGTGCAGAAAGGACAAGAGAAAAGAGGCAATTAAGCCAAAAGGAAAAAGAAAAAATATTCATGTCTACCCACGGAGTGCTTAAAGTGTGGTCATCTCAGTAAAGCTGGCAACTCTTTTACATGACAAGAATTAACTCTTGTATAAGGAAAAGATTCATACCAACCTTCATGAGCTCTTTATCAGCCTCGGAAGAGTCTTCTTTGCTGTAGTGGACCAACATCTCATTCAATAATTTCACATTGTTGTTCACCTCCTCCAAAGTATGCATGCGCTTGGTTACTTTCTGTATCCGTGCCTCATCCTTCAGTTTTGAAACAAAAGAGCTAAAATTAAGTTTATTCTTTTCATTTCACCTTGGGATTCAGGGCAGGCTGATTGAAGAGACCACATATTTCCCGTGACTATTTCTAGAATTCTGGCTACAAAGTCCCGCTATCTGACATGGTTCTAAAAAAAACTATGAGGAATATTTTATGTAGGCAGACAAATCAGAGCAGAAAAAATAAGAATCACTGTCCGTAGCAGTATGTAAAACAGCAGAAAAGTTTGGTTTTTGACTGATCTGGCTAGATCACTTTTATTTATTTAAGATAAGAGATTTGAGAAGGAAAGGATAAATATTATACTACACAATATGCAGGGGAAGAAAAACCACGGATAAAAGCAAGAAATTAGATGACATTAATCAAGAGAGAGTGTCATAACAAAAAGGAAAAAGTTTGTGAGGGAAGATATTTTGGCAGGGAAAATTCCATGCTGGCTGGGAATGAGTGTTGTAGTCCAACATATCTGCAGGGTACCAAGTTATGGAATAATGGCATAAATCATCGATTGAACTGATGGAAGCACAGCTATCTTGTCATGTGATGGTGGGGGCAGGGTTGCCACCGATGACTCCTGGTGACTACCTAGATTAGATATCAGTTTCCTTAGCAAGATTTTTGGAAGTAGTTTTGAGTCCTTCCTGAAGCTGAGAGTGACTGGCTTATGGTCACCCAGCTGGCTTTGTGCAGAAGTAGAACTCGTAGTCTCCTAGCCAGGCATCTTAATTACTACACCAAACTGGCTCCCTATCATATGATACAGACATTAGTAAACAAATGAGCCAGTGAACTGAAGATAATAGAACTTAACAACTCTCTAATTTAAGAGTTGGAAGGCCGAGTGGAGCTACAAATCATTGACTAGCTTGTCTTATTTGTTACACAACCTCCTGATATAATTTCACACAGAAATAAGAACCTGGCGATAAGGAAAACAAAAATCTTATTACTAGAGGGGTCAGCATATTTAATTTTCTGGTAACAGGTAAAAAGATTCTAAAATATGTGAATCTATAAAACAAATTCCAAGCAATCATCACGTCTACAGTATTATTAAGTGCTCAATCTCACCTCTTTCACCATAGATTTAATAAGCTTGTTTGCTTCTTGTAAATCATCTGGGTTTTTGCTTTTCAACAGTTTAGCTAAAAGCTGCAAAAAGGAAAAGATAAGTAAATAAAATCACTGGCTCACTTTTTTCCTCCTTTTGCAAAAATTCATTAAAGGAACCCTAAAAAATTTATACCTGATGCATATTTGAAGCATCAAATTCTGACTTTTGGCATTCTGACCTCAACCTTCTGGAATACTGTTTAGGGTGAAATGTGGCCTATAAACACAACGTTGAACTTGTTGGAATGTATCTAAGCTCATTAACAAAAAAAAAAACAACAACAACAACCAAGACTTCAGAGTCAGCCCTGGCATTAGCAAAGTCACTTCTGCTTTGCCATAATTTCTGGAGAATGCAGTACTGCAGGCTAATTCACTGTTCACTCCAGGAGTTCTATTCTGACCAGCTCAAAATTGACTCAGACTTCCATCCTTTGGAAAAATGAGATTGGTAAAATGAGGACCCAGATTGTTGGGGGCACTGACTGACTGATACTGTCAACCACTCAGAGAGTGCTGTAAAGCACTGTGAAGCAGTATATAAGTCTGCTATTGCTAATGTAATAAATAAATAGATTGAACTGTGTGGATGATCTTTTAATGACTCAAAAACCAAATCATATTCATAGTACATAACAAAATGTGAATTACTATGATGTCAAACAACCTAAACCTGTGATGGTGAACTTATGGCACGTGTGCTGGAAGTGGCACGCAGAGCCATCTCTGCCGGCACGCAAATCATTGGCCCAGCTCAGTTCCACTGTGCATGCGCGCCCGCCTCCCACCAGCCAGCTGATTTTCGGCACATGTGGGAGATGCCTGCGGGGGTAGCATGGGGGTAACATGTACGCATGTGCAACGGAATGCGTGGGGGTTGCATGTGCATTGCACAACAAAAAGGTTAGACATCACTGACCTAAGTCATTCAATTCAGCCCTAAATTCAGAGGATGACCAAAGTGAAACATTTTCTTCACCCACAAAGAAATAGGGAAATACTGTACTACCTTGTTCAGAACAAAAGTAAGATTTATATCACATAACAGGTCAGAAATTGTGAACACTTCCCCTGACTGGGGTTTCTTTACACTTAAAAATGCAATATTCCTATCTTTGGAACAAGCAAGATCAAGAGGCATTACATTTTGTAGTAACCCCAGAAGTATCTGCAATTGCTTCCAAAATATCAGAGTTGTTGTGCTACAACATTCATGAGAAATAAGAAACATTCACTCTTGAACATTTTTAAAACTGCAGATGGAGAGGGGGCAGGCAAGCTACTAAATCCAAGTTTTACAATTTCTATTTCAGTGTTTCTTAACCTTGGCCACTTAAAAATGTGTGGACTTCAATTCCCAGAATACCCCAGCCAGCCATTAAAGGGCCAAGGTTGAAAAACACTACTCTTATCTTATGAAAAAAAGCCCAATGGAACTTGCCTATTGCACATTATTATAGCTGAGGCTTCAGGTTTACCTTGGATTTCTCTTCATCATCAAACACGGGGTTCTTGGGACGAGGTGGCGGAGAGGGAATAAGGGTTTTCTCCACAGGAATAACCGGATCAGACAAGACAATGCCTGAAAGCAAAGAGAAAACAACAGGAATGTTATACCAAAGTATCCAAAAGGCTTGAGTCTGCTTCTCTCTTTCTACCTCCTGCTTTTGAATAACAATAGCCAGATCACCTTCAGAGGGACTAGTGCGTTTGATTCTTTGCAACTCATCATCATGCAACATTTCTGCTTTAACACAGTTTTTTTCTTTGTCCAGATCAATTTCTCCTAAACTAGCTTCTTGCCAGGTATATGAACTGCAACCCTCAGGATTGATTCCCCACTTTTATTATTTTTTACAAAAAACCCAAGGTGGTGAACATATCCAACACATCTTCTTCCTCCTATTTTTCACGCAACAACCACCCTGGGTTGGGCTGAGAGACCATTACTAGCACAAAGTCACTCAGTTGACTGTTATGGTGAAGGTGGGATTTGAACTCATGACTTCCTGCTTTCAAGCCTGGCGGGCCATGCTTGGCTAGGGAAGTTGAAATCTATACACTGGAAAATACTCAGATTGGGGAAATCTCATATAGGCCATCCTTTCTTAATCTCATGGGCTCTGATTGGTACAACTAGAACTTTCGTCATCTGACCCACAACGCTCAAGATAATGTTACTAGGGGATGATAAGAGCTGTAAATCTACATATCCGAAGTATGGTAATTTGGGGAAGCTTGAATTAGATTAAGCATGCTTCATTTAACTTGATTATTTTGGTTATCACATGATCTAACACTCCAAAGAAGCTTTATATCTAAGTGCAAAAATTAGTATTAGTAATTAATAATTAGAATGCTAATTAGTAATTAGTATTCAATATGTGGATTGGCTGTTAACACTATCCAGAATTCCATGGACTATCCAGAATGGCAACATTGAGAACTCCATAGCATTTTGAGGAGGGAAGATTTTCTTACTATTCTATAACATGTGGGTTCCTAATTATGTAACGTATAACTGTATACTCCTGTTATTACAGTATTACAAAATTCTATCAAGCTACAAAAAAGAAAAAAAGGCAGTACAGGAAATAATTCTCTACCTTGTCTTTTCAACATGTAGTAGGCATCTTTGATTTTGGACTCATCTGGCAAAGCAACTGTCCAGCTGTACAGCAGCTCAATTATTTTGGTTTTTACCTTTTCTGATACTCTTTCTCCCAAGTACTGCAAGAATGACCAAGAAGGTAAAAGATTTCAGTTGTACTGCCCTTAAATGAAATAATTATTTTTGTACTATAAGATTTCTCTAAGCTCAACTACATTACAAATGATTTTTTTGCTGGTTTCAGATGCAGTAGCTTAAGAAACTGTACATCAAGAAATCATATACGTGCGCACACACACAATTTTAATGCATCATCAAAAGATTCAACGAGTCATCATTATCTAAACCTCATCAAGGCATATCCACTCAGAAGTAAGCATCACTAAATTCAATGGAACTCAATCCCAGGTTAAAACACATAGAACTTCAGTGTAAAAATATTTAATTATCTGAATTGCACATATCCTCCTTGAATGATTCCTATCTCTGCATTATTCCTCTGCCTATCAAGTTGTGCATTATATTCTAAAAACAGTTCGAATAGGGTGAAGCACTTTTAAAGTATAGATGCAATTCAATTATTTACAGCCTGATTTATCTTTGAAGGATGTGCCTGAAAAAAATATGTTTTGGGGATATGAACAATCCACATACAGATACAAATGAAGGAAATAGAACTAATACCAACCTTGGGAGATACAACTTTTATTAGCTCATTTAAAAAACGAAACTTCCCTACTTCATTATGAAATCTGCGCCCACAGTTCTTCATACAAGCTTCTAGCACCTATAAGCCAAGCAAACAGACATGAGATAAGTATCAAGAATCAGGACATGTCTACCTGAAAGAAGCCCTCCAACTTGTCTCCAAGAAGTCACAGGTTGCCTATGAAATCACCCAATGGTATTTACATCATCAGGGTTTCACGTAAGACAAAAGTGGATAATTTTTTCTTCTGAGAGTCCCATTCCTTCAGGGATAATCTGTTGGGGACCTTATTGTGAAGTGCTCTTGGAAATATATTCCCCTTGCTAATGGCTTTCACTAGCTTTTCCCACCTCTTCTAAATCTAACATTGACTTTTCCCCTCCAAGCAGCAACTCGCAGAGAAGGCAGCGTGAAATGGCATTTCCATAACGTAAGAACTGTGCGTGGATCTGTAAGAATTGAAGTACCCAGATAAATCCCATTTTTAGGAAGATCCTCTGTGACTGTCTCAGTTGTGGACACTAAAAGCATTAATAATATGAATGGAGTAATATTAGAGAACTCGGTGGAAATAATCTAACTCCAAAGAATAAAGAAAGTAACCCAGTCAGAGTTAATTTACTGGGTCAGAAGACTACTTTTTGATATTACTATATAAACAGTGGCCTTCACCGGCATGTTATGGAACATAGCACAATTCAACAAAATGAAATGAAGATGCCAATTAGACATTATTAAATCATATTAATGCATTATATCTCAGGAAAACATGCAGTTTACATCTGGAAAAGCTGACTTCTGACCTTCCACGTTATGCATTGAAGAAAGAGGACAGCATTCATATCAGCCCACAAAACGTAACAGATAATTGTTCAGGAATTAATATCCTTTCCTAGCTAATGCCAGCTAAGTCAGTGATTTTAGACATAACCACAATTGTATATTCTTATACTTTACTTCAAAATCATAAAGAGTAATAACTTTTTGTAATAACATGTTAAGGCAAATATAGTCCTATACATCTTCTCATATGTGAAGCTGGTATTTATATCTCTGTTCCATAGTTAAAAAGCTGGAGAGAAATAAGAAAAATGATGTGAAGTTTGCCACAGAAGAGGCTTAATATTCGATGAGACAATTTTCCTTAATTTAAATAACTCTTCATAGCACCATTGATAATTCTACTTCATGAAGATATTAATCTGCATGCAAATCCAGAATTTCAAAAGAGAGGTAAGGAAGACCTACTGTCAAGGCCTGGACTGCTTCCCATTCCTGTGGTGATTGGATTTTATGAGCCAGCAATCTAACAGCAATCTGTGGACTGAAATAAATAGGTTACTTATTTAAATATCATTCCCCAAGTACCTGGTCGCCTACAGAGAAAGATAGGAGACCATTGTTCTTTGTCCCTGAAAAAAAAAACTATTATCTCAAATTCGAGAGAGGAGAGAAGAAAGAGAGTGCTAAACAGGATAAACAATCTGTGATTATTTTAGATACTTCTGCTTATTCACACTGAGGTTTGGGAAATACAGAACAATAGAAAATGTTTCATTTTCATAGCTGCCCCTGCAATATGCAGCTATCTCATTTTCAAAATACTGTTTTTAAATATAAACATTATATCTAACTTCAGAACGAGAAAAGAGAAAGCTGGAAAGATTTATGATGCAAAAATAAGAGCGATCATTGGCCTGTCAACTTTTCAACCCAATTTCAATCCACTTTCTGGATGCTTGACAGTAGTTTTATAAAATGACACAGGTAAGGATGCAGTCGAAACAAGACCTCCAAATTCTCTGCCAGGGTTGTGTTTATTGTTTTGGCAGGGTTCTCGGGTATTGTGCAAAGAAAAGACAGCCATCTTGGATCAACCCAAGGCAAACCTTTTAAGGACCTGAGAAAGCTGTTTTAACGCCTTTCATTTTCCTAACATTGGAAAGATAACATTTTCCAGTCATTCCAAATGCTACCATTTATTACATTTGTTGACAGAAATCTATTTTTCCCCTAAAAACATTTAAACCCCACTTGCCCACTAATATTTAGAATCACTGCAGTATTTTGAGGAGGAAACACTTGAAACAAGCAACTAATATCTCTCATATTCCAAAAGCTATCAGAATCGGAAATGAAATAAAATGTTTTGAAGCTTATCCCTGGATTTAAAACCAATCCCCAGCCATATTCATTGGAGTGCTTTGTCACACATCCTATAAAAAATATTCCTTGCAGTTTTCATGTTTGAGAGTGCAAAATACAGGTGATCCTCGACTTACAAGCACAATTGGGACTGGAATTTCCATTGTTAATAAGCAAAGTGACTATTAAATGACTTGCGCCTATTTTCACAACCATTTTTGCCATGGTTGTTAAGCAAGTCATATCAGCTGTTAAGCAAATCCAGTTTCCCCCATTGACTCTGCTTGTCAGAAGCCGGCTGGGAAGGTCACAAATGGTGATCCCAGAATGTTGCAACTGTCATAAATGCATGCCAATTGCCATCCACCCAAATTTTGATCACGTGACCATGGTGTGCTATGACAGCTTTAAGTACAAGGACAGGTCATAAGTTACATTTTTCAGTGCCGGTCTAGCTTTGAATGATTGCTAAACTAATGGCTGCAAGTCGATGATTACCTGTATCAATATCTATCAAAATCTTAAGTATTACATATCACATGTACTGTATTAAACTAAGGATCAAATCCTGCAGCTTTCCCCCCAAAAAATTCCTTCTTCAATAAAACCTTGTGATAGTTTTGGATACGAACCCTTCAAGTTCTTTGTTGATCTGATCACAGAAGCCAATAATATACTCCCAATCTTCCTGTCTATTCAAGGGGTTGGTGGCTTTGTCTGATTAAAAAGAAAAAGCAAAGAAGTTAATGGTTTAAAAAAAAAAAACCCTCAAAACTTCCTTCTGACCTGAAGTAGTTGGTGAATAATATGCTAGTACATTTATCTCTCTTTCTCCTTCAGAAAGGCCTTGGGATACTAGCTCCAAATCCATGATAATCATGAAAATTTACTGGGCGAACCTGTGCCTGTCTTTTAGTCCAACTATCAGTCACAAAAACTAGAAAGATATGCTACGTAGAGCCTCTTAAGCTTCTAGAGCAGAGGTCCTCAACCTGCAGTCCATGGACTGGCACCAGTCTGCAGCATGCCAGGAACCGGGCCGCGCAAAGAAGCATGGGATGCAGGCAGCATGTGAAACGATGCCCCCTCTGGTCCGCAGAAAAACCCTTCTCCACGGAACCGGTCCCTGGTGTCCAAAAGGTTGAAGGCCGCTGTTCTAGAGGAAAGGCAGGACATAAATATAACAAATAAAGGGAAATAGTGAATCAGCTGCCTGAAGCAGCAGCTGATTTAAAAGTTGTTCCCCATTTTCCAAACACTTGTGGATGTGCAACTGATTGCTTCATTTTCTTCCCACCAAAGCAAAACCGGTTAGGCATCAACGTGCATGAAGAGACTGCCAGAGCAGCACTCAAAGCAGTGGTGCAAACCCTTCAGAGGATACCACTGCTTCAAGTATTTGAAGATGAAGTGCTTCACATTTACTTCCATGTGTCTTAAAGCACTTTTCTTTCAGTGCTTTACACAATATTCAGCAGTATTTGTCACAACGCATACATGCACCCGCCTACAAGAAATATTAGCAAGAAATCATTTCCCCAAAACATTTTTCTCTGAGATATAGAAAGCTAGTTAAAAGTTGTTTGAGATATTTTGTTTAAAGGAGAGCTATATGTGTATAGAGGAAGAATAAAAACAACACCAGGTGCTTCCAGGATTTTTATTCTGTCATAGCTGGCATCTGAGAGGCATCAATATGCCTATTAAAATGTTTCCTGGAGACAACCTCATTTTTTGCCTTTCTGCCCTACCTCGTTTTCTATCCCCCCCCAGTAATTTTAATTTTAAAAAAATGAATGGCAAACTGGAATGTTGCAAGCAAAGCACTAGCCTCAAGCATAACCTGAATTTTGAATGACTCCAATCAAACCTCCAGAAGCACTTTTACAAAATAAAACTGTGGATGGCTACAGCCCAGGATTTTGATAGAACTGCCATGGTAGGATCAATTTTGAGAGAATGCATACACCACCATGGACCCTCAAAAATTAGGGGATCCTAATGTGGAGCATAATGAAAAGTTGAACAGAAGAGGCAACACCAATAGAGACAGGATATTCTACCTGAAAACAATTAATTAAATTGATGGTGACTGGCTAACCTCTTTTTTTTTAGTTATGTTATGTGAATGTCATACTGGCATTGAGTCAATCAATTGGGGCAAGATAAACATTTTGTAAAAAAATAAATATACAAAGTAAAAAATCCTGGATCGAGGTAATCAGCTGCCTGTTTAAATGGAAGCCTGGCTGAATGTACAGGCATAAGTTAGACATGCCACTGCACAATTATATGCTTAACATCTTTATCATCACCCAACCCGGCACATAATCTCAAGAAATCTCTGTGACATATGGATTTAAAAAGAGGTTCGGAAAACATCTGAAGTTATGTAGCTGCAGGGCCCATTGGGGACAAAACATATCCAATGACTTTGGCAGCAAGTGCAATCAATCTCTGGTGAGATTTGCTAAAATCCAGAAAATCATATTGTTTTTAAAAAGATTCCAGTCAGGAGGAATCTCTTGGAACATTCCAAGGTCCCTGCATCATAGGAGTTTAGCTTTGGCCCACAGAAACCTTATCTACTACTGGTATTTGACTTTTTCTATCCTGAATGATACCTATTACACAATATCAACTTGCCCCATAAACCTTGAGAACTCATAGGACATAAGAAGTCCATTATGTACCAAAAAAGGGAAAAGGCTACAATAATCACAAACCCTATCCTACTGTGGATAATTAAGAATCTAAACAAGAAATATTTAACATTATGAGCAAGCAAATTATAATACAGATACCTGTGATTAAAAGGTGCCCTTCTAAATTACAAAAAGATGACTGAGCAGTAGTCAGTCCTAAACTCAAAATATAATTGTTCAAATGCAGAAAACCCACAATAAAAAAGAAACCAATTCCAACTAACTGTGGTTTCAAAAGAGAATTGCACTGAAAACAAGACCATGACTGCAGAGCAGAGATGTACTGTTTCAAGTCTGCAGAATGTGATCATTGTGGGTCGGAAAAATCCAGTCAATTGATAAGGCAGGGCTTTTGTCCAGGATTTTATTCCAGAGGGAGATGAAAACAGAAGAGATGGATTTGGGAGCTGTGGGTGGAAGGACAGTGTCTGAGGAAATCTTCAAATCCAAGTCCTAGAAAATCTCCATCTGTCAAAGTGAGAGGTTGTTGAGTATATATTTAATGCAGGTAAAGCAAGGGTTTGAAGCCCACAAATTATTTTGTGATATTAAGAAAATCTCATTATAAAACATGTTAAGTGATTTAAATGGTTACATTTAGTTCAAGTCTTTGTTTAAATGTTAATAAAGTTATTATGGTTCTATAGTTTCCCTCAAATCCACCTATTAATATTGCCTTGTATATATCATGAAATACAGGAGAAAAAATAATTTAAACACCATGAAACAATTTGGTGATGGCAGCAAAAGTCACACATCCTTTTGGAGATTAATGGGATTAAATTTTAAGCATGATAAATAAGAAAATGATAAACAGAATAATAAGAAAAAAAAAACAGCCACAAGAAAGATCATATATAATCATATTTAAGAGAATAACTGTGGTTGATATTAGTATTAACTGGATGCACAAAAAGGTCAAGCAGATATCATGTCTATGCCAGAAAAATAATTTAAAGGTATCATAATTTTTAATGTCTTTTTGCTCATTTGTTTATTTAAATATTAGAACATAGATGCAATGAATCCAAAAGTGCTTTTCGTTTTAAAAATACCATAGTGATTCTGGACACTCCCTCCTCCACACAGCTTTAGTGGTCACAGCAACAGTTTTTGGAATATATAACTATGTCTACCATGTTTTCTGAACCAGAAGTCAGGACAATACAACTATGTTTGGTTATACAAAGAGAAGCTCCGGTACATAGGAAACAGTTCTGCTGAAAACACTGGACAGCTTTGAAGATGACTTGAGAAAGACTGTGTTTGGTGAATATAACTCTTTCATAACACTAAAGCGTGGCTTCTCTCTTCTTATTTCCTTCCCTGTCTGGTTACTTTTTTCTCCTTTCCCATCTCCATCCAGTTCAGTTTCCCCTCCTCCCATCTTTCTCTTGCCTTCCAATGCAGCAACTGTTCACCCCATTTCCATCCTGCTTTTTTTCCTTCTTCTTCTTGGCTGCTTCTGCTGAAAGAGAGATGGAGAATGTGGGCATGTGTCTTATGTCACAGTGGTTTGTGGGTGAGAGGCAGAATATTTGATGTTAGGATATTTTATTATTTTTGTAAGTGAGGTAAATTGTTTGATAAGCAATTCATTTTAATCAGACATTCTGTTTTTGTCACACCTATAGCTTTTTTGGAGTGTTGTATCCAACACAGAGAAAGTGTGAACCAGAATTCAAGATTGGTTTAAAAGGAACTGGCAACTCAGATTTAATAAGAAGTTGGGCATCTTTATACCTCTTTTCTTTTCCTTCCTCTTTAATCTTTGAAGTCAGTAATTATTTTCTAGTTAATAGTTTAAAAAGTTAGATATGAGGAATAAACTGAAACGCCAACGTAAATTATGTAATCATTTTTAGTTAGCATAATTTAGTTATTGAAAATGAAGTTATGGGAATATGAAAAACATTAATTCACTTCTTAATTTAGTGAATTCCTATTCTAATTACTATCCAAAATTATTTTCCAGTAATTAGAAATCCAAATAAAGAACACTTTTTTAAAAAATGAAATATTTAAGGTAAGCAACACAGACTAGCAGCAGTAAAAGAACGATTAATACTTGATGTCAGAGCCCAACATCATTTTTAAGAAAATATGAACAATCTATTTGTGATCTTTATTTGTGATAATTGACTTACACATATACATTATAATACTTATTAGATTATGCAAAGCATTAACACCTATTTCTATGCTTGACTTCAACTAAAAAAGACTTGCCATCTGCTATTTTAAGTCCTACCCTAGGCATGGAAGCCAGCTGGGTAACTGGGCCAGTTACACTCTCACAACCTAACTTACCTGACAGGATTGTTGTTGTGGGATAAATAGGGAGAAGTACTAGACATGTTTGCCGCCTTATTTATAAAAACACAGGTAGTCCTTGACTTGCAACAGACTTGCAAAGTTACAATGGCACTGAAAAAAGTGACTTATGACCGGTTTCGTTGCAGCACGTAATCAAAATTCAGATGCTTAGCAACTGGTTCATATTTATGACGTTTTCAGTATCTCAAGATCATGTGAACAGCTTTTGTGACCTTCTGAGAAGCAAAGTTCATAGGGAAGCCAGATTCACTTAACAACCATGGTAGCAGCTGCCATGATTTCCTTAACAACTGTGGCATGAAAGGTCATAAAATGGGGCAAAACTCATTTAACAAATGTCTCAATTAGCAACATAAATTTTGGGCTCAATTGTGGTCATAGGCCGAAGACTACCTGTGCGAAAGGTGGGAAATAAAATAAAACAATCATAAGAGGAAAAAGAGGAACTGCGGTTAGAACTAGAAATGTTTTTTTTAATCAAGTGGAGTTTTCTCACATTTATTCTTTCTTCCTATAAAAATTCGTGGAAGTAAATTCTATTTGTCACAGTAGCAATATATACTTCTGCAAAACCAACAAGTAATAGGACATGACTACCTTTTCCAACTGTTTCTCCCAGTGACCGATAGCCTTACTGTTATTAATCTTGGAGATAGTGGCGCTTGATAGACTTTGAAATGCATTGCCTGCATGTGGTATGTCCTTAGTTTGCTCTAAATGCTTCACATGCATTGTCAAAGTGAAAAAAGATTAATGCTGTTATTCTCCTATAGCAGACAGAAGTCTGATGCCGAGAGATAAATGTTTGCCAGTTACTACTTGAATGGGAGATCAGATCACCAGAGAATAATAAAGCTGTAGGATAGACAATTCTGGGGAAAAAGCAATTGCAAACCGGTTTTGTATTGTTGCCAGGAAGAAACCCCTGCATGATTTTATCTATTCACCAAATTGGCATTCTTAACTCAAAAACCGCTTTATTATTTTTAAGACTGCATAACAAATATACTGTAAAAATGGGGTGGAAGGCATGAATTTACATTGTTCAGTCTTAGCCAATATTCCTTTGATGCACTGTGTCATGGGTAACTGGTAGAGTGGTTAAGATTAAGTTCCTTTATTGGATAGGCCTCAGGACCTAGGACTAGAACATCAGTATCATTTATGGGACCAGCTCTGACTTGCTTTGAGTTGGCACAGAAAATGCTGAACCAAACATTTTTGGTCAGACTAACCAAAGTTCTTCTTGGATTCTTAAATCCAAGAAGAACTTCATTCATTTGTTACCCATCCTTATGCCATTTCTACAATTTAAAAAATGTCAGAAAGAATGATGTAATTTGAATATATGCTGAACAGGTAAAATAAAGGTGTCCCTGTCTAGACATAGGTGACTCTAGAGCAGGGACCACCAACCTTCTCGACCTCAGGGACCACCAAACTCATAATTTTAGATGTCAGGAACCACTAACAAGTTCTGTGGGCATGGCCTAATTTGTGGGTGTGGCTTGGTAGTCATGTGACTGGCTGGGCATGCCTTGTATGTAAATATTATAAATATTTATGTAAATATTGATTTTTTTATAAAAAAGAGCAACTTTTACCCAAAATCAGGCAAAGCAGGCAGGCAGATTGAGTTGCTCACAGAATCACAGATTCATTCAGTGATCTATCTATCTGCCATCGGCTAGCTCAGTCTCTCAAATTTGCTTGCCGTGAGTCTGCGCTGAATTTGCTTACAAGCAAACCTTCAGTCCTAAGGGAGGTTCGGCTGTGCTGAGCCAAAGATCTAAAGACTAGCTAGAATTCAAGAAATCCAACCATTTCCTGCTTCCTAGCTAATCTAAATCTCTCAGCATAGCAGAACAGCTGATGGTCGGAAAAAGGAAAAATAGCAATTTAGCAGGCAAGTTTGCCAGGTAAGGAGTGAGTGGGCGGGGAGGGTTCCCGCGGGCCATGTGGGCGGCGCAGCCTTGTGTTTCTGCACAGCCTGGAATAATTGCTTTGTGGGGGTGCTCTGGGGGTGAGATTTCTCTGCAGCCCACCAAAATTTTCTCACGGCCCACTGGTTGGCAACCGCTGCTCTAGAGTATGGTGCTCATCTCCGTGTCTTGGCTGAGGGAGCTAGCATTGTCCAAAGACATTTTCCATGGTCATGTGGCCAACATGGCTATACATCAAAGGCACATGGAACACTGCTACTTTGCCACCAAAGTGGTAGCTATTAATGTAGTTGCATGCTTTTGAACAGGAGCTGGGATAGGAATGGGCAGGAGCAAATGGGTGCTGGGGCAGGAGCTGGGGCAGGAATGGGCGCATCAAGGGCACATGGAACACTTCTACCTTGCCACCAAAGTGGTAGCTATTAATGTAGTTGCATGCTTTTGAACAGGAGCTGGGGCAGGAATGGGCATGGGGAATGGGTGCTGGGGCAGGAGCTGGGACAGGAATGGGTGCTCGCCCTGTTGTGCGGCACTCAGGTTTCGAACACAGGCTGTCATTTTTCCAGCTGACAAGCTCAGTGTCTTTAACTGCTGAGCCACCGTGCCCTCTTCAATGCTGAACAATAAAACAGAATTTACTTAGAAAACTTGAAATGCAAACCCATAGAAAGCCCAAGAAAAATATTGTAGTTATTTAACAGAAGAAAATGCACATAGAATATTTTACTTTCCTCCTCTTAGAAACGAATCATTGCTTAATGGACCCAAACCGCAGAAGCCTTCAACTACTGCCAATGCAACTCAAGAGATTTGTTTAACAGAGTATATATTTATGTGTATTGAAGTGCAGTCTTCCTTATTTTATTGCAACAGGCAAAAATATAACACCTCACTTGCAGTTCAATGCAGAAAGAGGAAAAAAAATTTTTTTTTTCCAGTAGCATTTAAAAGCTGTCCAACAGACCTGAAAAGAGCTAGATAGGAAATTACAACACTGGAAAATTGCAACAAGGCCAAAATCAGTACTAATGAATAACTTACAAATAAGTGAATGGAAAGAAGAGATAAATAAGAGGATAGTAGAAACAAAGTGTCTATTTCAGGAAATGTGATCTTTTTATAACAAATAAAAGTGAAGGGAAAAAAGTGATTTGGGTATATTCTGAAATAAATGAAGTAAAAACGGTAATGTAAAAATACAGTTAATCCTTAAATTACAACCATTCATTCCAGGGATCATTTGAAGTTATGATAGTGCTGAACAAAGGGACTTATGACTGGTTCTCAAAGTTCCAGACATTGCAGTCACATAAGCAAAACTGAAGGGCTTGGCAACCAGCTTGCACTTATGACTGGTTGCAGAATCCTGCGGTCACATGACTGCCATTTGCAACCTTCCCTGCTGACTTTTCTACAAGCAAAAGTCAATGGGGGAAACTGGCAGGCAAGATCACAAGTCTCTCAGGCCTCTCCCACCCTCTTGCAAGCATTCCTGCACAGGCACTTCCCACTTAATGACCCACACTATTGGAATTATCACAAACAATCAGAACTGCCTGGATTGTCATCTCTAAGTCATGGGGTCACATAATGTCACATCGCTTTATGACCACATCACTTAGCAATGGCAATTCCGGTCCCAATTGCAGTCCTAATTTGAGGATTCCATGTGCCTCTCCTAAAGGATAAGCTCCACTGGCCCAAATTACAAAGTCGATCCAATCTGTAACCCGCAGAGCATACTGCCGGAGAAGTAAATAACGCCTTGTCCCAGAGAAGAGGAAGTGTCCCATTTATTAAGGACATCTCTATCAGCTAGAAGGAGCAACGCACCAGCTCTGGATCAAAAGGAACCAAAAGGCCGGAATGCAAGAGGCCCCTGGCCCAAAGCTTGGGAAGGCCAGGTGGGCTGAGGTAAATGACAACCAGCAACGCCCCCAAGCTCTCCCTGGGCTTCCTTTAATCCTAAGAGCCGGCTCTCCACCTGATGAATCCTTGGAGGCAACAGAGCTGCTGCCCCGCCACAGCTTTTCAACTCGGTCCCGCCGCCGTTTCCAGCCCCGGATCTTTGATGCTCAGCCGATCAGGGTCAAAGCCAGCCTTCCTCCACCCGCTCAGACTTCCACCTCCAGGGCTGGTCATGATCTCCCATTCGCCTTCCTCTCCAGCGGTGCAAACGCTTCCCCTGCCTTTCATCCGACCGGCTCCCCCATTCCTAAAGCGCCTTCCTTCCCAGGCAAGGCGAGGCTCCTGCCACCTCGGTCACCATCGCCGTCCCCCCCCCACACTTGCCCGGGGGCAGGAAAGAGGGCAAGGGTTACTCACTCAGCCAGGACTCCAAGCTTTCCCCTTCCGCCTCCGCCATGTTGCCGGCTGGCTCGGAGACTCCACCCCATCTCCGATCAAGTTATACTACGGCTGCGCCGAGCCGACCAGGCGCCGCCTAGCCCTCGGAAGGTGGGGGGAGGGCGGGGGGGGTAGGAGAAGGTCCGCATCTCCTCCTTTCGCAGCGCCCTCTGGCGGCGGGCGTCGCTCACTACCTCTTTTTCTTGTGATCAGGTTGTTCTTATTCTTGCTCGGATGGTCATTCCCGCATCTCCGGTTCGCTTGTGCGGTCGCCTTTTCAAATACGTCGGGTGTGGTTGAAAAAAAAAAGATTCTACTTAAGAAAAAAACAGATTTTTCCTGAATCCCTGCTTCCGTCCTTGGTAATTTAGACCCCAAAGCTGATAGTAAAAATCAAGATTATATATCCTACTTATCGTTAGGACCAAATTCAGATGATTATCTTAAAACACTTTTTTAAAAAAAATCCAGCTATATAATGTAATGATCCTAAAAGGCGACAATTTTTCTTTCTGATTGACTATACCTACCATGGCAATTATGTTGTGGGAACTGGCTGTCATACATTCTTAACATTCAAGATGTGCACTCCGACTCAAAAAGTTGGGATCTCAGGAATATGTACCACTGGCTCTCTTGCAGTAGCACAAGAGTTGTGTCAATGAAAGATTTAATAGATCTTCATCTGTAAAAGGACTTAGAAGAACCTGCTTGGACCCATCCACCTGCATGAAATATTTTCTTAATATTTTCTTAATCAGATGCCTTCTGGAATTTTGCATTCAAGCTATTAAGACCATAACTTTGTTGTCTACCTTTCCCATCATTGGTATTTATTAGCATTTTTACAGGACACAAATTTCTATCTCACTTTAGTGTCCCAAAGGTGTTTTTTTTAAGAGGTGTACGAAGTTAGCACCCACCCCTCTCCTAGAAAAATGAAATATCCTGGGAAATATTAAAAAAGCAGAATATTTCCCCTAAAAAGAGTAGAAACTCAGAAGCAGAAACTCACCTCAGAGAGGCAGAAACTCAGCCCCCCTACTTTGCTAATGGGCCATTAAGGCCTAGGCCAGAGTATTCTACATAATAAAGGCCTCTACCCATCTCACCACCTGGCCTGGGAAGATTGTATCAGCCAACTCTCAGGTGAAGCCATGTGGTCCAGACAAAGCCTACAAAGTTAGTTAAGACACCCGCCCCTGGGTGTCTGACAGCCAATGAGATACATTTCTTGCACAGGAACAGGAAACACTAAGGTGGCACCCAATAGAGGGTATACAAGGGGCTCCCAGCATCTCTTCCTTCCAGAGGTGCTATTCAACCGGTTCTCACCTACTTGGGTGAACCGGTAGCGGTTATTAACCGGTGGCAACCCCTCACTAGCCAAGCCCCCAACCCAGTCACCTGGTTGCTCACTTGCGATCGCTCTCCTAGCTTTCCGTTCTCCACGTCCTCTTTCTCCCTGGGGGAAAGGAAGAAAGGCTTGGACACTGCAAATATCACTTTCCCCGTGTAAGTTAAAGTGCTGGAGTGAGAAGGAGTGCGGTCTGACAGAGGGGGTGGGGGTGAATTGAGCCTTGGAGCACTTTTGCATCGTAAAAGAAATGCATTTTGGAAGCAGCAGGTCCTTTAAAAACTTCTCCAAGGATTCCCCATGGATGCTGCAAGTATCACTTTTCCCGTGTGAGCTAAAATATCTGGAGTGAGGAGTGCGGTCTGACAGAGACACCTTTGGGACAACCATGACCTCCTGGATGACTGGGACCTCCATAGACGTCCCACTTTAGTATTTAAAAAAAACTTTAATTATTTTAAAAAGTTATAAAGTAATGGAAGAAAATGGTAGAACAATACAATAAAATGAGATAACAAAATAAAAACGGCTGAAATTTAGCAATATAAGACAAATGTCTATGAGAACAAGGTTTATCCATTGTTTTTTTACTGCCAATGCTACATCCTATTTGTAAGTTTGGTAGCTATGTTCAGTTAGGACAGCTTGTCCTTTTATTTGTGACAGTCTGTTTTTCCAGGTACAAATCTTTCCAATTCATATTAAAATAATATCATTGTTCAATAAAAAAATATTTTTTTTAAATAACCAGAATTGTTTCTATGGGACAAATAGCCCTAAGGGAAGAATGAAAGATATTAGTTTGAACAGGCTCTGAGATGGTCTTCAACTGCCTTCCCTCAGTTTTCTTTTATACCAGCCAATTGATAGTTTCCCATGACTAACTCATATTTAAAGCTACCTGAACTAAGGGATTAGCTTGTACTGTAGCCATGAACTCCATAAATCTATTGTGTATCATGTGAACAGTCTTTTCCTGAATCTCCTTTCAAATTTATTGGATTGATCCCAAATTCTTAATTTTAAGCAGAAAGTAACATTTTGTAATCCCTTTTTTTCCTCCTAAAATTAAAAATAAGAACCAAGTTTTGCAAACATTCTGCATTCAAGATTTTTTTCGGGCTGTTTGTAATTTTAGTCACCACTTTCATCCCCCCCCCCCTCTTTTCAGCACTCTTTCCAGAGTCCTTCAATGGTGGACAAAAATACACTGTTCTCATCAACTACACCAGCGTGGTTGATCCAAAACTGATAGAAGATGGCTTACAAAACACGTTGTGCCGGATTATAGTTTTCTAAGGCTTTTTGAGAGTTGCATTTTTCCTAGAACCGCTCATAGATTTCATAGAATAATAGAGCTTGGAAAGTACTTTGGGAGGTCATCTAGTCCAACCCCTTTGAGCAGGAGAGTTTATTCCAAATATTAGCCTCTACCTAGGATCGAACTCACTGCCTCCTGATTGTGAGGCGAGAGCTCCACCTCTAGACTTCTTTAAGCATGAACACTTTTTGGACGCAACCACTTATTAGCCCCAATTGTTATGTTGGCTTATTTATTGTCAACCAGTGCATTCTACCGCTTGAAAAAGCGAGGAGCACTTGCCCAGGATTGGAAGGAACCCCTTATGCCCACTTACTAACTTAGCAAGAATTTGAGACTTAGCAAGAACTTGATTACACAAGCAAGTAAAACTTCCTGTTGTACTTTTTTTACAGATACACCAAGAAGGGAACGTTAGCATATCCAGTTGTCTCAGCAGGGATAACCTGCTAAAGAAGGAAGCGCCCTCCCGATTGTTTTTTTTGCAGAACTTCCTTGCCGATGGCTACGTCACAAAGGCTCATGGAATGGGGGAAGCCCCACCCCCGAAAGTCCGTTTCCAGAGCAACGGCGCTCCTCCCCCACCCCAGTCCAGGCGGTCCTTTGGACAGCCCTCGACGAGGTCCTGAAGGAAGATGGCGTCCCCCGTGGTGGAGAAAGTGGGGCGCCTGGTCCGGCAGCTCCGTGCCTCTCGGAAACTCTGGCTACCCGGGTAAGGAAGGGAGGAACAAAGAAAGAGAAAGGCTTGAGACGAAGGGACAGAGGAGGGTTGGATTTAATCTTGGTTCCCTAAACCAGAATGACACCTAGCATTAATGGCTCCTCCAAGCAGCATGCATGCCAGGCGAGAACGTGCATAGAAACGGTGGGAGGAAATCCTCAAACGTCTTCTATGAAATAAAAATTAAATTACCCTCGTCTCCTACGTGGCCACAATCATGCAATGTTCTGCAAGCAGTTTGCGTTTCTTTTCCTTTTTAAGCTTTTCAAGGTCAGCCAAAGTGGCATGCAGTGGCTAAACTCATCGGGACCAACTGGGTTTATTTTTGCTCCTTTGTTCGGGTTAACGTTAGGCTGAAGTGGTTGCACCCGAGAGACTTGCATGTGAGAAAAGGAGTTTACATGCAGCATTCTAAGTTTCCATGTCTTGGAGGTCAAAAATATTGGTGTTGACAACCGTTTTCTGCTCATCAAATCCTTTGTAGGCTGACTCAAGTCAGGTGGAGCCGATACGGCCCTGCATATATTGATCCAGAAGTGAATAAAGAAATTTATCGTAAATCTCCAGAGGAAATGTCAGAGGAGGACAAAAATAAACAGCAGTTGAAAACAATCCAGCCGGTAAAAGCCACCGAATCCAGCATCACCAGCTCTGTGTTTTATGATCCCGCGATTAGGTTTGGGTTTTTTATTATTTATTTTAATTTAATACTAATTTTATTAAAAATTACATTTATAGTAATAAAAATAGTACAAGTTAAAATTAAAAAATTGTGCAGAAAATAAATAGAATAAAAATAATTTATATTTTAATGTATTCAAAAGATAAAAATACATATTCAAAAGAAAAAAATTAATAGAGACAAAACTAAACAAGAACATTAAAAAGTGAAATAAAAAGGTTAAAAAACAACATTATCCCTCCTAATTAAATGCTGACAAACTGTTTGCAACAATAATAGCTTTCTCACTTCCACACCAGGTCCAAAATTTATAAGCTTCTACATCTATTTGCAAGCCAATTGACCTGTCATACTTTATGTATTTCAAGGAAAAAATAGTTGACAGGTTAAACAACAGAAAGTTAGAATTCAGGGCTTTCTGTTAATAGTCTGTTTCTTGAAAATTACTTCTGGAAAGTTTACAATAGTTTTTTATTTACCACAAATTACGTCCAATCATTACCTCTGATTTGTCTAGGATCAAATACTCCCCATTTGATTTTTAATAATGAAACTTTTCCTTAGTTTTTTACTTGGGAACTTTCCCAACAGTTGCATCTCATTTCCAAAGTTCATTAGTCTCTGTTGTAAATGTCTCTGCAGCATTCATTGTTGAAAAATTCTCTTTAAAAACACAGCATTCCTCTTGCCAAGAAAGTCCAGTGCATCCTTCATCAATTCCATTATTTCAAAATTTTTAGTATTCATATTCCTTTTAATCTTTTGTGGCAGATGTACATTTTTTCAAACCAAGTGCTTTCTTTTTCACATCTGACAGCAGCAAATCAGGTTCCAAATCAGATTTCCATTCATCAAGTTGCAAATCAATCCAACTGTGATTTCATACTTTTGGATATTATCTTGCATTTGCACAGCCATTGTTGATCCATCCAATTTTTTGTTTAGGTTTTCAAATAATATCTATAAGGTGGAGAATATTAGTTACATAATTATGAAAATTTTATATTGTGGAATGGTACTTAGATGACTGAGGTCATAGTCCTTAACTTACGACCACAATTGGGACCAGAATTTCCATTGCAAAGGAAGGAGCTTGTTAAGTGAGTCGCACCTGATTTATGACCTTTCTGCCATGGTGATTAAGCAAGCCATTGCAGTTCTTAAGTGCATCCCATTGTCATTAAGTAAATCCAGATTTCCACTTCGATTGTTGGAAGCCAGATGGGAACATTTGCAAATGGTGATCATATGACCTTGGAACACTGTAACTGTCATAAATACATAGTGGTTGTCAAGTGCCTGAATTTTGATTATGTGACTGGTGGGGAGCGGGATGCAACAGTCATGAGGACTGGCCACAAATCACTTTTTTCAGTGTTGTCATAACTTCAAACATCATTAAACAGATGGTTTCAACTGAAGACTACCTATAAGATTATCACATTTTTAATTTTGTCATTACAGCAGATTCATTAACATGATGATGAAAGGAGGTGATAAATTTTTGGCACGTACCATCATGAATCAGGTACAATTCATGTTTCACATGCTTTTTCTTTATTAGTGCCCATGTGGGACAGAAATAATAACCCTTTTTATGGTTTTTTATAAGTGCTTACCCTTCTTTTAACAATCTATTGCATATTCAATTATTTCCTCGATTTGCTTCTTACCAAATGTCAGATGAATCACAAATTATATGTAGGTCCGTGTTTATGCACCATATTTTTAAACCTGCCTTTCAGAATTATAGTGGAAGCAATGTCGGAACTTTTCTAAGGCCTTTTTAATTTTCTTTTTTTTAAATAATTTTTATTGCTTTTAAAAAATAGCAGGAAAACAAAAAGACAAAAACAAAGATATAGTACATTATCAAAAAAAGCCATAACAAGTGCTTAAAAAGTAAAAATGTTCAACAAAATATAGAATGTACTGTACAATTATACAGTATATATAATTATCTAAAACACACATGCAAGTGTGTGCATGTGTGTCACTGTATATTCATTCTAATTTATAATTATGCTTTTTAAGGCTCTGCTGATAGACAGTATAATTTTAAAAGTCAATAGCTTTGAGAACTGAGAAAATCTTTGTTATATTTAGTAGACAAGGAGAGATTGAGGTTTTGATCTTTGAATCTTTCTCAAACGTCATGGATTTGTATATTGCGTATCCTGTATAAAACAAGATGTGATGTAACACTGATTAGTGACCATCTGTATATGGAAATTAGTTCCATGTTGACTAAATCGTATTGCTGAGTGAGCCCTTCACAATCTTTCCTTTACCTTTGTTTGGAATTAAGACTTTAGAGGCCATTAAAAGGAAGCAGCTTGAAAAATACCATGAAGCCAATGAGGAAATGAAAGAAAAAATTGAGTGCAATCCTTACAAAATCTTCCATCAAGCAATCGAAAACTGCCAACCTGTTATTGGGCTTGTGGGTATCATAAGAGGAGGTAAAAAGTATCAGGTAAGATATAAATAGAGAATGCTGCGTTAACGGAATGCACTGAACTTTTAAAACCATTGTTTAATGGCTGTGCCACAATGACCAACTTTGCACATAATACTTAGTGTTAAATACCAGCTTATAAACCACAATCACCTAGCCAACCAAGCCAAGCCAAAATCAAACAATATGATGGCTTATAAAATAGTTAATGAGTCCTTTAAAGAACTAGCACCCTGGTGTCAAGCATATCTAATTGCCTCCAACTCAAATCTAGTTGGATTTGCATTTTTGTAATTTAAATATGAAATTATAATAGATGAATAGTATAAAAATGATTCCATTGGGATTCAAAATTATTCTGTTTCAACTAGGGATTGGCAGGTTTGCTGCTGTCAGAAAAAAAAATACTACACTGAATTTGTGCTACATAAATTTTGAGACAAGAATTTACTTGCATTTTTTCTTTTGAGTTGCTTTTAAATTGCATGGCATTATTTTCAGTGGACCTGGATTCCTGCATACATTTCTGCATATTTATATATAAGGGAAAACATTTCTGAGAATTTCTCTTGCATTTGGAAAAGTTCATAACATTGTGGAAAACAGTCTTCATCCACTTTAGTTTTAAGTTGAGATCCCAGAATTATTGTACTGATTTATAGGGCCACCCTGATGTTGGTTTGCATGTTTTGTAACTTTAAACATGGAATTAACTGGATGGCATACATCAAAAGCAAACCATAAAACAAGCAAAATATCCACATAACATTAAATAGTTTTTGTTATACAGAAATCTTGAATTCAACATTTTTTGAAGACAAATATGTAGGTTTGTTGTAAATTTAATTAGCATGCTAATGATAGTGAAGTATATTGAACCTCTCTTGCTTTTTTCAGGTACCAACTCCTTTAAAGATTAGTCGGCGGAGATTCTTAGCCATGAAGTGGATGATCACAGAATGCAGAGAAAGCAAGCACAGGCGAACATTAATGCCTGAAAAGCTCTCAAATGAGCTTCTGGAAGCCTCCAACAATAGTGGCAACGTGATAAAAAAAAAGCATGAGTTGCACAAAATGGCAGAAGCTAACCGGGCCTTTGCTCATTATCGATGGGGGTAAAGAATGTGCTATTGGATCCAGTGTATGATGACTTAAGGCTTTTGCTATCAGAAAAGACAACTTTTCATTGTTTTAATTCCATGTGCTAATCTCAGCAGAAAATTGCCTGCTTCCCATTCAACTCTCGTCAAAAGAATATGAGCTGAAGAAAATCAGGGTCCCCCTTTTCAAGCTCACATAGGATGTGATTTTGAATATGTCACATCCCAAATGATATCATCAATACAAATCATTGTTTATTTCCCACTCTTGTGTTCATCAATTTCCATTCATGCTTTGGAAAACTAACAAGTAGGTGATTGAAGGCGATCAGAGCTGAAAAATAGTAAAAATGGAAACTACTTTCTGATTTGTTGCTTGTATATGTGGTGAAAAACCTTGATATTATAGATTCTTTGCAGAAAATAACATGAATGAGATCAGTAGAATGAATATTTGTCTCTGTTTACATATATGTTATCTCAAGGGCAAAAATGACACAATTTGTATCCTTAAAATATAGTGAATGGTGGAGGGGTTGCCAAAAGTCTTCTCTGTCTCATCCAGTGAAATAATTACTATATAGCTTATTCTACCTCATTTTTATTTAAATAACATGTACTAATTTTAAATTATAAGCCCCTACACAAATTCTACTTGATTGAAATGTTTCAAGCTTGCTGATACCTTCTGGAGCTAGCAAGCAAGAATGCCAAACATTTTAATATTTCCATTTATTAATGAAATATATACAACACATAAGACCTGAAGCTGGTTTAGGAATTACAGCAATAATGAACTTCTTTAGAAGAAGATAGTAAATTATTAGATAACCCTTTTTATTTTTAGGTAATATTAATTTGCTTGGCTGCATTTAGGAGTGATTGGATTTTTTTTTATCTGCATCTTGAGTGTTTTCAATGGCATCAGCGATACCTAGAGATAAATTATCAAACTATTTAAAGTATTGTTAGCAACAGACTTGGATAGATTGAACTAAAATAGTATTTGGGGGAAAATAATTAACCACTGGTAAAAATCATCAGTCACCAGGTCCTAGAAATAAGTTTCTTATGCATTCAAAACCCCAGAAATTTCTCAGAATTGGACAAACTTTGTTCCATGGTCAACCAGTGTAATAAGTGGCCTTCTGAAGTGATAAATACCCATTCCTGTAAAAGAAAACTCCAGCACTTATCATAAAGTAATATTGTTTTCATTGAATTAAAAATGGCAACCAGAAATGTGCCTTCATGAGCTATCTTGGTATTAGTCGTATTTAGGCTTTCTCAAAAATTGGAAGATGTTAAGTTTCTTGTGGTTTTTTAAGTATAAAATCCTCCCATCTTCTCTACTAGCTACTAAGGATATGGCTATTCCGTTTTGGACCTTAATGATAAGTTAATTTGGGGAAAGGAGAACCAGGCTTAAAAATTTCAAGGCAATTATTTTCTTGGAGAATCTAGGTGAAAGGTGGATGAATCATTTAATAGGGCCAGATCGTCAGATGAGGAGAGCATTGTAAGTATTCATTGTGGAAAAAATATGGTGACAATTATTTCTGTTAAAATATCTTCCGATCTCCAAATATGTGCTGATATCTTATGTAACTCAAAATCCATTCTAGCTTTGTCATGGCATGTTCTTACAAAATAACTAGCATATAAATTGATACTATAAGTATGTTGCTTTTCCTGCAGGCTAGCATTTCATATGTGATTGATTAAGTATGCCATCCAGTTAATGTCAACTCTTGGTGGCCACATAAATTATCCCCATATTGATTTGTTCCTAACTTGATTCTTCAGGTTTTCTAGCAATGCATTCATTGTCACTGTAACTAAATGGACCTTGCTAAGTGGTGGCCATTTTCTGTCCTTCTATCTCCCAGCATTGGAACCTTCTCCAGAACTAGGTTTTTGCATAATTTCTCCTACCTAGAATTATTTGATTGTGATCATGTGTGCTTCGTATGAGAACTCTGGATTTATTTATTCAGTGATCCATTACTTTTTGGCTGTCTATGATATTCTCAAGAATCATTTCCAACATCAAACTTCAAAAGTGTCAACGTTCTGCTTCTTCAAGGTTCCCCTTTATCTTCTTAAAGTCACAAGGAATAGCATTGTTTCACTATTCTGTAGGTATTGACACATCACAGCATCTGAATATTTTTTTTCAATATCTTTATGGCTGCTCTAGTCTACAACCTAAAAGGCAGAAGATACCTTCATTATCTCAGTCAATTCTAAGGTTGATTGCTCTACCTATTGTCATTAGCTTGGTATTCTTTATACTGTATTTTACTTCCAGATTCTTAAGTGTGTTCCTTGACCCTTATTGCTAGAGCTTATAGATCTTTTGAATATTTGCTAGAGTAGTATTATTAGTATAATGGGAATTATGTCTCCTCCTCTAGTGTTAAAAACTGTTAAATCCCCTTTATTTGCTATTGGGATGTAAACTGACCACTTCCAGTCTCCTGGACATTGCCATATGTTGGTTTTCAGATCTGCTGGTATAGCTTTAGAACCTTTATTCTTTTCTGGTTACTTCCCATATTTCTGTCACAATTTCTTTGAAGAGTAAAATACCCTCACAATTTTACACAGCCATTGTTCTTGATAGTGGTAGAGATATGCTGAACCCCTGATGTGCAAAAATACAGATGTCTCTCACTTAGGAATGGAGGATACCCATTTATCTTTGCAATGTAATTTGATTGTGCTCTTGACATGATTGAACTATCCCATAATCCAGTTGTACCTATACGCCAACCTACCATGTATTAATTAGATGCTTGCTGATCCTTTAATTTTTCCACATATAGAACTGGGTGTGGATGAGTTGTATGTTTTGAGCATGATAAAATATGATAAAACTAGTGAATTGATAAATGTTTTGTTCTACATACTGATACTCTTGTATTAAGTGTTTCAATGGCAAAACTACTGACTACTTTCCGAAGAATAGTATGTAAGGTTGACATGCCACTACAGGTGAAACTCAAAAAATTAGAATATCATGCAAAAGTTCATTTATTTCAGTAATGCAACTTACATGGTGAAACTAATATATGAGATAGACTCATTACATGCAAAGCAAGATAGTTCAAGCCATGACTTGGCATAATTGTGATCATTATGGCTTACAGCTCATGAAAACCCCAAATCCACAATCTCAGAAAATTAAAATATTACATGCAATCGATAAATTGTATTGTACATAGAACAATATCGGACCTCTGAAAAGTATAAGCATACATATGTACTCAGTACTTGGTTTGGGCCCCTTTTGCAGCAATTATTGCCTCAATGCAGCGTGGCATGGAAGCTATCAGCCTGTGGCCCTGCTGAGGTCTTATGGAAGACCAGGATGCTTCAATAGCAACCTTCAGCTCTTCTGCATTGTTCGGTCTCATGTCTCTCATCTTTCTCTTGGCAATGCCCCATAGATTCTCTATGGGGTTCAGGTCAGGAGAGTTTGCTGGCCAATCAAGCACAGTAATCCCACGGTCATTGAACCAGGTTTTGGTGCTTTTGACAGTGTGGGCAGGTGCCAAGTCCTGCTGGAAAATGAAGTCAGCATCCCCATAAAGCTCATCTATGGAAGGAAGCATGAAGTGCTCCAAAATCTCCTGGTAAGACAGCTGCGTTGATCCTGGACTTAAGCACAGTGGACCAACACCAGCAGATGACATGGCTCCCCAAATCAACATACACTGTGGAAACTTCACACTGGACTTCAAGCATCTTGCAGTGTGCGCCTCTCCATTCTTCCTCCAGACTCTGGGTCCTTGGTTTCCAAATGAGATGCAAAAGTTGGTCTCATCTGAAAAGAGGACTTTAGATCACTGAGCAACAGACCAAGTCTTTTTCTTTAGCCCAGGTAAGACGCTTCTGATGTCATTTGTTCAGGAGAGGCTTGACAAGAGGAATACGATATTTGAAGCCATGTCCAGGATCCGTCTGTATGTAGTGGCTCTTGATGCACTGACTCCAGCCTCAGTCCACTGCTTGTGAAAGACCCCAACACTTTTGAATGGCCTTTTCCTGACAATCCTCTCCAGGAAGTGGTCATCCCTGCTGCTTGTGCACCTTTTTCTTCCACACTTTTCCCTTCTACATAGCTTTCTATTAATGTGCTTTGATACATCACTTTGGGAACATCCAACTTCTTTTGCAATTATCTTTGGAGGCTTTCCCTCCTTATGGAGGGTGTCAATGATGGTTTTCTGCACAACTGTCAGGTCAGCAGTCTTTCCCATGATTGTGATTCCTACTGAACCAGATTGAGAGACCATTTAAAGGCTCAGGAACCCTTTGCAGGTGTTATGGCTTAATTAGCTGATTAGAGTGGGACACTTTGAGCCTAGAATATTGAACCTTTTCACAATATTCTAATTTTCTGAGATTGTGGATTTGGGATTTTCATGAGCTGTAAGCCATAATCATCACAATTATGACAAATCACGGCTTGAACTATCTTGCTTTGCGTGTAATGAGTCTATCTCATATATTAATTTCACCATGTAAGTTGCATTACTGAAATAAATGAACTTTTGCACGATATTCTAATTTTTCAAGTTTCACCTGTATATATGAGTTGTTAATTCAACTCTGTTAATATTCTTGGAGAAACCTGGATGAATAAACTCAGAAGCTAAAATCTTGAATAATAAGCACTTCAGGTAGCAACATTTTTTGCTGATTCCATAGAGGATACCATTTATGGTTTCTGACTGATGAAAGGTCATCTCATGCCTCTAGCTGAATGATTACTCCCTGATTTAATTTAGAATAAAAAAAGTGAAGGCAGAAGTGTAAAATATTTTATAAAATTTCCAAACAGAACCAATTCTCTTAGGAGAAATTTACAGTACTTTGGTTTAAAGTATTGTTGGCGAGAAATGTTATAAAATGGTATAACAATAACCGATTCCCCCAAAGGGCTAATTCTGTTGTGGCTTTGGAAAAGTGTTGCTTTGCATCTTTTGGAGGCAGAAGGTGCCACCTTAGCTAAAATCTGACCTAGCTTGGAAGTAAGCTGAAGGCTGCAAGTGGAAAATATTTGTATAACATTTTCCTATACTTGGAGAAAAACCAAAGTACCCCATGGTAGCCTCATTTTTATTAAAAAAAAAAGTGCTGTTGCAGGGTCAGTTAAAAACCACAGATATCCTTCTGAAGCCTCAAGAATTGCTGGGTAGCAGTTTCTTACGGCATACTATACTCTGATGGACTTCCACAATCTGGTGCCCACCAGATGCTTTGGATTTGAACTTCCATAAAGTTAAAATTCACACCTGAAAGGCATTATGTTGAAGAAACCCACATTAATTTTAAAAAAATGCCTCTTTTTTCAAGGTGAGAACTCTGTAGCCTTTAAGGAATCTAAAATATCTCTCATCCTATTTTTTTCATAAGATAATCCTTTTTATTGTCATGAATTTTGCATCTAAGCAGGCAAGGATAAACTATCAAGTAGCCCTTCTTGGATGATTCCACTGTATATGCTGGTTGTGATAAGATTGTCCATCAAAATCTCCCTTATGCAATAGTAATCTCTCCCTGTTCAGACTAGTTTCCTATAGTTGGGGAGAAAACAAAACAGTTTGATTTCAGACTAGTTTAGTCTAGTCTCAGTTTGGATTCCAGAGTGATTAATAGTTCCACTGGAGAAAGCTTGGTTAAAAAAAAGTAAATGACACTTGAGCTTTGATCATATAACTATTTTCTTTTTTAAAAAAAGAGTAAACTGAGGCTAGTTACCAAATATTAAGCGAAACAAAGCCTTACCAGAAAGAGCTGGTATTTCTTTAAAGTCATATGTAAAATGATTCCTAGGCTAGTTTTTAAAACCTGCCATTGATGTTGCTAAATTGAAAGTAAGGGAGAGAAAACCTCCCTGCATAAAATGCCAGCCTAGCCTGCAAAAGGACATAATACAAGCCAGTATTTAGTGCAATACAACAGGAGCAGCAATGGCCAAGTGTTTGCCACTTTTTTTAAAAAAAGTGTTCTCTCAGCTCCTCAGTTTTAGGCAGCAGTTCCCTGGCACAAAGGAGCAGGGCACATATTCTATAATAAAAGGGTTAGGAATTAAAAAAAACATTATACAAGTTGCAGCTTTGGTGTAAAGTTTGCTGGTGAAAATGGTGCGAATGCAGGCTTTGCTGGTGGTTCAAGTGTTCAGTCAGTGACCTCACTGTAATAATACTTCTGAGCTGCTTCTGTCATTTTCCAATCAGTGGCCCGGAACTCAATGATCTCCAGGAGTAGCAATTGGGAGAAGGAGCTGAGACCCTCCTGCAGAAGGAATCCATCACGCAGAAGGGAAAAGAGCTCATCCATCCTCTGACCGTTCATCTTTTCAAGCTGTTCGCCAATGCGATGCAGCTGTAGCACCAGGCAGTCCACCTTAAGGCAAGAAAGCAAAGGACTTCTTGAAGAATTACCGCACACATCCTTGAAGCTTCTCTTCCAGCCCATTACTCACCCATAAAAATAAATGCAGTTCAAGGTCTACCTCACCTCTCCTCAAACTAGTACCATCCAGATATGACCATTTGGGCCAACAATTATGGCAACTGTTCCTTTTCCAGGTGCATATAGGAATAGTTTTATACTCAAAGTACATACTTTCTAAACATATTCACATTAAACAATACCCATTCGCATTCCTTCTTGGGACTTTGAATCATTCAATAAGTTTTTCAATACTTTCTTGTTTTATATTCAAAATATTCTACAATTTCATCTAAAAGTTCTGATTCTTTTATTAGTACAATTCATTGGAAGGTAACATGCATCTGACACTAACCAACTGATCCCTACTTTCATATGCATCCACAACCACCTACTTGACACCACTTCATATTTTCTAACACACACCATAATCCAGGTGTCAAACTCAATTTCATTGAGGGCTGCATTAGGGCTGTGGTTGACCTTTGGTGTCTGTGTGTGGGGGTCAGACAGGCATGGCCAACTGGGTGGGCATGGCCAGCTTGACGCCATTCGCCAAACTGCTGGCATGTTTCCTCTTCACACTGGGTAGACTGAGCTGAAGCCATGCTGGCCCGATGTTTCCTCTTTGCATTGGATAGACCAGGCTGAAGCGACGCGGGCCATTCCCTTATATTTTCCAGGATGACCACACGGACCAGATTCGGCCCGTGGGCCTTGTGTTTGACACCCCTGCCATAACTCGATTCAGAACTCCCTTACACCTTAACTTCCTTGCATGTAAACCCCAACTCCATAAGACAAGACTTTCTCCATTCAAGTTTATTCCACCTTTCCCTTTTCTTTTAGTTTTAATTATTCACCTGAGCTGTGATTTAACAGAATCCATGTTATCCATGGTTTGTTCCAAGAAAATTTACCTCTTCCTCTTTCTGCAGACTATCGGGCTGTGCCAATCGAAAGAGGCAGTCATAAACAGGATTCACCAATGCCATCATGGGCATATTGTTGACCTGTTAACAAAGTGTGGACTTGTCATATTCATAAGCATTTTGAAATGTTTAACCCCCCCACCCCCTATCTTCAACTTATTACCACTTGGAGATTTTTTTTAAAAAACTAAGCAAGTAACTATATTGTTAACTAAAAACAGTGCAGAAAAAAAGCTTGTATTTTTAACTGATTTGGATGTTTGCTTGATGGCTATAACAAAAAGTGTTTTTAAAAAAATTGGCTCTGGTCACATTATGCCAATTGAATCATTCGGGTTAAATTAAATTTTAGATAATCTTTCTGTTGGGTGTTGTTCTTAACCATTTTAGATTTTTATTTATTTCATCTCCGTTACCTGTACTGTTTTCGTTGTTGAATGTGCACCGCCCCGAGTCCCTTTTTGGGAGAGGGAGCGGTATAGAAGCATGAACAAAAAAATAAATAAATAAAATAAATATGCCTTGACTTATGGCTGCAACGACTTATGACTGAAATTCTGAGCTCATGGTCATAAGTTGTGGACTACTGTATATTGAAGTTACTTAAAATAAGCTTTGGGAAAAGAGAGGCATGAACCAACACTAAGCCAACTCTGAATGTTGATCTGAGGCATTTGGGTGTTCTCAATAAGATCCAGAGGTGGTATTCAGCAGGTTCTGACCAGTTCTGGAGAACCGGTAGAAATTTTGAGTAATTCAGAGAACCGGCAAATACCACCTCTGACTGGCCCCGCCCCCATCTGTTCTCTGCCTCCCGAGTCCCAGCTGATCGGCTGGGTCTTCTTTTGTTGCCCTGCACAGGAGAACCGAGCTGGAAAGCAGGTTAATGGGGTGGGGAGGGAATGGGAATTTTACAGTATCCTTCCCCTACCATGTCCACCAAGCCAAGCCCATCAAGCCATGCCCACAGAATCGGTAGTAAAAATATTTAAATCCCACCACTGATAGGATCCCCTTACCCTCAGGTAATCAAAGATGTTACAGATAAAAGTGACGTAGCAGATCCATGCTTGGAGGGAATGGGCTCGCAATTCATCACGGCCCTTATACTCTTCCTGCAGTCGGTTCAGAAGGCACCTCCGGAAGATACTTTGGCCTGTTTGTTTGCTTTCCACCTGTGATAAACATCAAGCTGTTAAGTCCAAGGGAAAGCTATATATAACCTATGTAAGCAATCAAAAGAAATTGCAATCCATGTTCCCTTTACACTGCTCACCTGTACAGCTTTGCAGCAGTTGTTGCGCACAACTCTGACCCAGACAGTCAGCTAACACAAACAGAGACCAGGAAAGGGGTCAGTGAGGAAAGGGATGGTGAAGGGAGCTAATGATCCCCAGCTGTCAAAAGAGAGTGACATGCACCAGATGTATCTCCTATTGAAACTGAAATCCGAAAACACCCAACATGTAAAATGGGGTCCTCTGAAGTTTTTCTCTTTGATTTGCATGCACTATCTACCAGCTCAATAGGCCAGGCCTAGAGGAAGAATCCAGTATTTTTCTTTTGCCTGTAAGTCATAAAATTAGGAGTCTGGAAAGGAAGAACTAGGTTAAAGTTACTCCAGCAACAATTCCTATAAACTGCCTCCCAGCCAGTAGATACATTTTGCACATTTGCTTCCTAGTCTTGAGGGAACATTGGTGGTAGCACAGATTTTTTATCTCAGCATTTGTACAGTGGTAAGGAAAAGCAAATGACAAAACACGTATGATATTGTAATACAAGCCTGTCCCATGTACTTGAACACAACAGAAATCTGCCCGCTTTTTCGGTGTAATTGGGCTTGGAAAGGAGACCTGTGTTCTCCCTCCATTTTTCTCTCTCTCACACACACACACGCACTGCTCAAACCCCATCCATAAGAAGACAAAACGTGCCTAAAGAAGCAGGAGCCTCTAGGGGCACAAAATGTGGAGGGAGGCAAAACTTAAATGGGTTATTTAATGAGTTTTGCTCACCAAGTCAGGGGCTGCAGTTGAAGGGATAGATTCAGCTTCTATCCTCTCCTCTGGGCTGGATGCCAAACATGTTCTGCAGGTCAGACCAAGCCAAGCTCCATCTGTGGAAAGGAAGCATGGCTGCTGAATGATCGGCATGCCCAGAACTCTGCTTTAATGCAACCTACAGGCTCCTTCTTATTAATTAATTAATTACACTGTGTTGTGTTATATTATTATAGTATATTATGCATATAGCACATTACATGCAATATGAGGGGAGGATAGCATTATTGTATTGTTATTATTATATTACATTATTTATTTTTGTCAATTGCTTACAAGATAATGTATAAGTAAAAACATAGTTATGAATACATGGATACATATAAGAAAAATAAAAAGAAACAATAGGACAGGGACGGTAGGCACGTTGGTACACTTATGCACACCCCCTATAGACCTCTTAGGAAAGGGGTAAGGTCAATAGTAGACAGTCTAAGGTTAAAGTTTTTGGGGTTTGGGGAAGAAACCACAGAGTCAAGTAGAGTATTCCAGACATTTGACCACTCTGTTCTATCTCACACTAGAAATGGGGACATCATCCCACCCCATTCACAGGCATGATGAAAACAATGCTGAGTATCAACAAACAAAATCCAAGGTGTGCTGTAGTTGGATGTGGAAAATGGTATTAAACTTCTTACTGATTCTCAGGAGGAGAATTATTCGGTCTCTCACCTGAGTGATGGCATAACAGATGCGCCCGGCCTCTTTACTGAACATACAGTCTTTTAAGGACTGGTCCACAATTATATTGGCCACTTTCTCCCGATCCACGCTGCTGGGATCTACAGAAGAAGAGGCAACACTCAATTCTAGATTGAAAGAAATGTAAATCCATTTGACAGAAATTACATCAGCAGTGCCACATCAAACACTATTCCAAGTGAACTTGGAGACGTGTACCAAAAATTTCACTACTCCAAGTGAACTTGGAGACGTGTACCAAAAATTTTGGTGGGCAAAAATAGGAACTGGGGTATGCCAGTTTTTCCTACTTGCATGCCCTACAAGTGTGCTGAAGTACCACATGGCCAGTAATTCGATAAAATAAATGCCAAGTGTGTATTTTGGATTAGGTTATCAACAATTGGGTGCAACTACAGAAAAAATCTTATATATGCGTGTGCCCTCTTTAGCTCCTGAAGAAAAAGCCTCTGGGGCAGAGTTTAAGGAATCAGAAGATTTTCATCTTCAGCATACAATCTCTTAATTTGTTTTAAACTCTAAAGATTGTGTATTTGAGGGCCAAGGAAGAAATGGAAAGGCAAAATTTGGGGAGGGGGGGGGAGAGAAAGAGCTACAAACCTTTGAGTGCTGTTTTCAGTAATTGCTGAACTTCTGAATCAAATGAATATATTTTATAATCCTCTTTGCTTGTCTCCTCCATCCCTTTCCCTTGTTCAAGTGCTGTTAGGTCAGGGAAGCTGCTGAGTTAGCAGGGCCTGTGAAGAGAGGAGAGATCATAATGAACAATTTCTTTGGACCAGGGATAGATGTGCATTGGTTCCTAGATGAGGCTCTATAACCCACGCAAAGAGAAAAACTGGAGTTGATAAAAGGAAATAAAAGCCTTGGATAACAAATGAAAAAATAAACCTGGGGAACATTCTCTTCCAACAAGGGAAGCTAGTATTTCAATTGAATAATTGCTGTTTCTGTAAAGCTGTGTCTCCTTCCTCTATTATTTCAAAATAAGGTACTTTAGTGTGCAAAACAATCTAACATCATTGGCTCCCCTATTCCAGTAAGCTGAATGCAGACTTTCTGAATCCAGGGCCAAGCAGACTGCTCAGTCATCAAAATTCCTCAGTTTTTACTCAGTCAGGCAAAAGTGAGTTGACACGACAGGAATCCATGGAAAACATTTTGGAGATCTGGAATCTACTCAAAGAATAGAGGTTGGAAGGTATGCCCAAAGAAGAAGAGCAATTGTGTTAATATTCTATTAACTTCCCAGTTAACATGTGGCATCGGGGGATCCTGAACGTTTTACTTTTTGGTCCCTACACCTCTAAGCCCGTTGTTACATCATCTCTGTTTCATTTTCCTTGTTCAATTTCATCTGTTCACTTGTTCACCGTTCCTCCCCAAATGTTAACAATTCTTTGTAAAGTACCATTCCTGAAATGGCTCCTTTTTTTCCATTCATCAAGTTCCCTTGTTTTGAATTCTTCTTTAATTTAATGAGACCCTTGCTTGTATCTCTTCTCCTACCTAGCAGCTGCCTTTCCCATTTAACATTTTTGAGTCAGGGTATAATATCAGGAAATTCTGATCATTCTGGTATCATGATTCCCCAAAATAAATAAATGAATCGGTGCAATCCTTCAGAAGTTGCAAAATTGCAACTATCAGCAGTTCCAGCCTGTCTGCTAAGAGGGAGGAACGCTGGGGTCAGCACCCTCAAAAGGCTGACAGCCAAGCTACTGCAGATAGACCATATTTCAAAGGGAAATTTCCATATATATATTTCCACCACTATCATACTAATTGAACATCTACATCTACATCTCTTCTTCCTAAAGACAAAAGTGGAACAACTGGGGGGGTTCTTTGCCTTGCTCTGCTCCCTGACTTTTTCCAGTTGGGTCAAGGGAAGAGAGAAAATCAAAGAAGGATGAACCAGTATTTCCTCTTCTTCATACTCACCCCATGTCCTCCCAAGTATTCTTCAAGGGAACAAAGCACATGGAAAAAGCCCTACCATCTGCTGGAGATACGGTGACATGTGCAAAACTGGAAGCCTTTCAGATCACACTTCTATTCTATCTGGAGAAGCATTTTCTTATGCAAGTCTAAAAATGACAAAGCAATCTCCTCCAGATTCACCCAGGAGTTCACAGCTTCATAGTATGACATGCTCTGCTTGACCCCTCTTGATTTGCAGTAAAGCGATAAGAAAATCCTGCAAGAGGTTTGCTACCAGTGAACTCAGAAAAATAGAGAGATGTTTTATTCCAGGAAGATACACACCACGCTAAGTCATAACATGGGTGGTTTAGTTCTGGCTTAGTATGTTGCATGAACCTAGGTCCTAGGTAAATGGAACTTATTCATCAAAGGATGGATTAAACAAATTGCGATCTAATCGCATGTTTGAACTCCATTCCAGAAAGGAATAGTTGGAGGCAGCATTCAAAGGCCTGCTTTTGGAGAGCATTATGGTATCGTCAAAACAACAATTATTTTAAAAAGCACTGTTGTTAATATTCTCTAGTTTTTATACTTTATAGCAGCTATTATTACTAGTAAATAATTATACTGAATTACTAATAAACAAACCATTTTTCAAAAGGCTTCCAAAATAAAATAAAAGGTCCACAATTTTAAAAAATCATCATTTGAAACAGGAGATGAAAAGCAGAATAGAAAGTTTTAAAAATCTAAAGGCTTGAGAAAATAAAATCTTCCTTAAGCAACAAGATATAATCAAAGAGACACCAAGCCTTTCTGTCTCAGGAAGTTTGCTGTACCTGAGGCATTCTTATGGAGATCTCTATTTTTGAGACTCCACAACGGGTCATTTGTAAATGTATAAAGAAATACATAAGGAGACAGGCAGGTCTTCAAACCATGGAGATCTTCAAACAAGTGCCCTGAATTGAACTGAGTGGATTGGGGGCTTGCCTAAATTTTTTACTTTATGGAAGGCAGTCTCTTTCACAGGAATCTATTGCTTTATTGTTGTCTCTGCATGGAAAAATAGTGTTTAGGTATGTTGAATCTAGTATAACACCTAGCTGTTAGTGTATTGCTTGAATAAAAAGGCAGGCAATCAATCAAACAAAAGATAAAATAAAAAACTTACTTGTATAAAATGAGGGAACTGGCCAGAGGTACAGCAGCCTTCATGTACAGCAGGGGTGTCAAACCCGCAGCGTCAGCATCATGTGACATATTGGGACTTTTTTCCCTTCGCTATCTGGCCCACGGCTGCAAGTTTGACAGCCCTGATGTAGAGTCAATCAATATGCACTGCCATGAACTGACTAAGGGTATGACAACTCCTTTTTACGACAACTGCTGTCATTACACAGGAATGTTATTAATGGGAGAGCACAGCCAATTTTGTTATTGCATGGAGAATTGTCAATTGATAAGTCAGTTTCAACACATACCAGAGCAGTCATACCAACCTTTCTCCTATTCAGAGCATGTGACCTCTAGTTAGGTTTCAAGATCAGTTACTTCTTTGCATAGCAAGTCAGCAGTCAGTGTAGTGTGGCTGCTGATTGTTCTGACATGTATAGAAACCAGAGCTACTGTTGTCTGATGCCCGACCTCTGGAACTGGCCCCAATCCTGCTGGTCTTTCACAAAGCTTTTGAAGACCTGATTCTGTGCCTGCCTCCTCATCATGTTAATGTCTTTTTATAATTTTCCCAGCTATGTTATGTATATATTTGTATTCATTTTAACATTGTAAGTCACTCTTAAGAGTCATGTATTTGAAATTGGTGCCTATGCAGATGAAATAAATGATAAATGGGGTTCTATTCCATTTCCAATTCCTGAAAGTAACTTTTGGGGTAAAGGAAAAAAGTAATGGCAAACCACTTCAATATTGTTAGCCAGGATATACCACACAGATATGCTCACCAAGTCCCTGCAAAGGAGCAAAACTGGAAAGACTCTTCATTTCTTTTATATACCTACCCATAAAACATTGGCTGACACAGTCCAGCAAAACCACCACAAATACTTTTGAGTGATGGGCTCTACAGGTAGTCCACAACTTCATCTAGTGACCATTCAACGTTACAATGGCACTGCAAAAAGTAACTTGATCATTTTTCACACTTACAAGCATCTTCACGGTCACATGATCAAAATTAAATTGCTTGGCAAGTGATTCATATTTAGGATGGTTGCCTATCCCAGAGTCACGTGATCACCTTTTGAGACCTTCTGACCACCAGGGGAAGCCTGATTCACTTAACAACCATGTTACTAACTTAACTGCAGGGATTCACTTAACAAGTGTGGCAAGAAAGGTCGTAAAATGGGGCAAAACTCACTTAACAAAACTCACTTAGCAACATACATTTTGGGCTCAATTGTGGTGGTTAAAGTCAAGGCCTACCTGTTCTTTAAAAACCAGGGAAGCCAACTGATCAAGGGGGGCGCCCGCCCCTTCGAAGAGACCCGCACCCCGAGTTTCTCAGGCAGACCCAGAAAGCGAGAAGGAGAAGTCGGAAGGGCACCCACCTGCGCTCTCGCCTTTCAGGCCTCCTATGTCAGCAGGGGCGCGCCTGCATCTTGCCGTGGGAAAACGCCCCCCGGGGGCCCCCTAAACCTTTTTGGGGTCCGGCTCGGGTCGCTGGAGGTATATCAGAAAAAAGCCCACCACCAAAAAGAGCAGCAGCAGCAGCAAGAAAGGCAGCAGCTCAAGCATGGAGTGCAAGTGCAGAATGGGCATCCTTCGGGTATTGGCCCCGGCGGCCCCCGACAACACCGGCAGAAGCGCCCAGCTGGGCTGACCCGAGCAGCCGTCGCGTGTCCCTCCGGCAGGCAGGCCGCTCTGGCTTTTCACTCACTTTGGGATCCGACGGCAGCTCCTAAAACTCAGCGGCTGAGCGGGGTGCGTTTTCCCACACACACACACCTTCCCCCTTGTTTGCACAGCCGGAGGCTTCCTCTTAGGTCATTTCCTCGCCAGGATGAGTGGAAGGAGGAAGACGGTGACAATATACCGGCAAGCAGCGTCACCTGCTGGCAAATGGAGGTACACTCCTTTAAATCAAGGTTCTGAAGAGGCTGGGCAACCGTTAACTTCACGAACGAAGGCAAAATACACGAGTCTCGGGATAACGTTGCAGGAATCAGGATCCAATCTGGGCCGGTCACCGGGACCAGAGGATTTCAGGATGAACTCCAGCATGAATCCGAAGGCTCGGAAGAACTATCAAGTCCCGGTGACCGATCGAGATTGGCTCCTGCAAGAGTTAACTTGTTTGGCTGCAATCCAGCAGCTAAAGCCTGAACCAGAAATAAGGAACATCAGTTAAATACACAAAATCAGAGACAAAGTCAAGGATTTGGAGTGCTGGTCCAACAGCCAATTACTGAAGTCTAATGGGTGATCACACACACACGCACACAAATGCACACAATGTGCAGAAATGTTATTCTGGGTATATTCATTATACGCACCATACTTTCAAAGTCCTTTTAAAAATATTTTCATGTCTCCACTAATGCTATCTGCATACTCTCAAATGCTTTTCTTCAATCTACGCAGAGGCCAGATACTGCATCCTCTACTATGTGTTACATTACAGTACCTGAATTTAGAAGGAACACTACATTATACCAGTCATTGGATATCAGAGCTCCCTTCCTACTGAGATAATGTCCCAATTTTTAAAAAAATTTGCAAGAGAAGTCAGAAATGGAACAAGCAAGCTTTCCACAAACAGGTGGAATATGCCTGCCTGCTCTGCCCAAATGTACTGGTGGAGTTGAAACTGTGGAAGAGAGAGATAGTCTTTTAGATAACCAGGTCACCAAGGCTTTATAAATCATAACCAACACCTTGAATTATCTCTGGAAACCTGCTAATATTCAGTGCAGCTCATAGAGCAAAGATGCTACATGAGTAACATGTGGCATGCCCATAATTGCCTGTGTCACTGCATCCATATCCAACTGTAGTTGAACGGCAATTCCATGTACATCACACTGCAGTAGCCTAGGCGTAAGGTGACTAAAGCATGGGTGGCTTCTAAAAGAGAGGGATACAATTGAGACATAATTGGATTTGTGTGAAGATTTTGCAGCCACGAGCAGAAGCTATGTGTTCTTGAAGCTATGCATAAACCCTGAATGAGCAAGGGCAATCCAGTACAGGAGTAAAGGTAAAATATCCCGGACTCTGGAGAAGCACAAAACCACACAGCCATCCAGTCTTATCAATGTTGAACTTGGCCTACTCCTCCCCTCCAGGTTTCCACCACCTGCAAGCACTCAAACGAGATCTTTTTATTTTTAACAGACTCCCAAATACAATAACCAGACATTAAGGGCACTGTTTATAAAAAGCATTAACAAAGCCTTTCCCTGCCAAACATCCGCTGCCTTTCCCAAGTCTTTCCTAGGTACTGCTTAGGTGCACTAAAATGAAAAGGGATGTTTACATGCTGTTCCTCTGTTGGATTCTCAGAAGAAAAGAGTGGCCATCGCAAAAAGAAAAAATAGTCCACAAATTTATGATAAATATATTTATATATTCATTTTTCTTTCAAGATAGACACATGTTCTATGGACTAGAAAACTGGGTGGTCCAAACTGTCTCAGCCACAAAAAATAAATCTTTATATGAAAAATACAGATACAGTGTTATAGATTAAGCATTCATGTTAAACACAGGGAGTAAACAGAAATCTCAGTAATGGAATCTGAAACCTTGCACAACCCTAGATGTCAACAAAGATCATTTAGATTACAGTACTAGGAGTACAAGTCTGTCTGGGTTCTCATTGGCATTGGAACCCAGCTAATAACCATCAACGATTTTGGAGGTGTGGGCAGAGACTGCAGACCTAACACTGAAGTATTAAAGTATACACTGATTTTGGCACTGTCATAAGGCACAATATCTTAACATTAACATATTTGAGAAAGCAGATTGAAGGAGGCACTAAAGGATAGAGAACTGAAAGATAAGTGACCTGGCTTATATTTGGAGACTACAAATGTCAAGTGTTCCTTCTTTCTTTGGATTGGTGTGACTTCATACTTGTCTTTTAAGCTTGCTACTTCGTATGCTTAAAAAGAGGGTAATTCTAACAGAAAGGCAGGTTTCATGAGCTAATGTACTGTATAGGTGGGGAAAGACACAAGAACCCTGCAGGGTGAGGGCAGGGTGACTGTGGAACCCCCTATAGTTATGGTTGGTTCATAACTGGTGTTCTGTTCTTCTAGTCCAGTGATTCTCAATCTTGACAATTTTAAAAGGGGTGGACTTCAATTCCCATAATTCCTCAGTCAGCATGCTTTGGCAGGGGTGAAATTCTGGGAGTATGCTGGCTGGGGGGTTATGGGAGTTGAAGTTCACCCATTTTAAAGTTGTCAAGGTTGAGAAACATTGGTCTAGTCAGTAGTGTTCTTCTTCATATTTATTGGGTTTTTTTATCTGTAATCTACACAGGGTCATTAAGGAGTCAATGGGCTCAAAATTTAATAAATAAAATAATAGTAAAAACATTGTGAGTTAAGGGCCATTGTTGCTGCGTTACTGGCGAACCTGTTGTATGCCTTTTGGCAAAGGAGTCTAAATACCCTAAATGCATTTTAGAAAGAATCTGAATCAGCAATTCCAATCTTAGACAACAAAAGAAGGAAAAGCCTATGAACACTTTGGGAAGAGAACCCACCTGTCCAAAACAAACTTTGCAGAGAAATACAAGCAACCTTTGTTCTTAGGGTACAATAAGGCAAAGTTTGCACAAATCAGGGCCCTTCCAATGGTATGCAATGTAGCTGGAATGTGACTTTCACAACTCTTATGAAAATAAATACAGATAAGAGTACAAGGAACAACCTGACCCAGCAGGTAAGCAAAAGAAAGTAACTTGAAACTTTCCTGCTTGCAGTCTCTGTACTTCTAAATACCAACGGCTCTGATTCTACTGATTCAGCATGATTTGATACCAAAAGAATTAAAATCCATCCTGCCAGTAGTGGAAGTTTTATAAAAAGAATTTGCAGATATTGCTGTAAACAAATCTCTTAATTTTTTTTAAACCTCTCTTTTCAGAAGCTTTGCTTATATCTTATCAGGTATATAGCAAACCGGAGTGTACTTGTGTATTACTTCAGTACCTTCAACTTAGCAGTGTATCTGAATGCGGATTGTCCTATGCTGAAAGGATGTCATGGAGTGGAAATCAACTTGATTGTTGTAAAAAATTTGGTGATTTCCCAACTCTTACCCTGTCAGGTTGCAGTCATTGCTTTTTCCCCAGCTACCATGCAAAGGTTATACAGTACAAAAAATATCTACATAAATAAATATACATTATTTTTATGCTTTTACATTTACATTTTACAGAAAAGTGCATAGAAAATGGGCAGGAATAGAGAATCAGCTTCTTCCTGTGTATGAAACTGGGACTATGACAACTCATATATTTTATATCAGGCAGAACTGAATTAGTAGAAGAATATTCAGCTTGTGAGGACAAAGCCTTAAAACAAAATTACTTACCCAATTGCTGTGAACTTTTTAATGTAAATACAGAGCATGCACCAGGAAACTGAGAAATCTATCTTTCCATGACTTGGAAAGTAAAGGCTGCAATTCTAAATGTGCATAGTGAGATTTATTTCTGAGTAAACTTCGACAAGATTGCACCAATTATTTAATTTTCTTTATAGCTTTCACATATATATAAAATTGGCCAAATTCAGCCAGGCAAACAATTCGTTTTTTCACTAAATGTTAAAGAGTTTGCTGCAAAAATGTATCCGTTATTATTCCAGAGCTTCTTCTTGGGGGAAAAGAAAGCTATCGGGGATAATATTGTTTAAGAAAAATCATTACAATAATTTAAAAGATGTATCTTCTCACAAAATGAAACTGAATAATTTGTGTATTCAACACTATTTTTTCATCACTTTGATTCAAAATGAAAAAGTTTAAAACAAAAACTTCTTAAGCATTTAGATCCAGCATATGTGTTTTAGTAAGAAGGGAGAAGTTGATAGTGCAAAAATATAAGTGTCTAATTTACAGGCCTTTGTATGCTTGCCCTCTATTTTGTATTTGTAGTGGCAAAATATATTTATGCATGGGTAGGGCAAGAGGAACCATGAACTCTAATGGTCCTGCTAACATAGAAGGGAAAGATAGGTAGAGCTTCCTCTACTTTGTTTAGGATTTTGGCAACAGACAACTTCCACATACTCACTAATGAAACACTGTAAAATCACAGGGCCTGCAAGAACCTCAGCCAAGAGGCAAGGGAATGGGGGAATGACATGGCAAAACAGCTGTAACATTTTTAATGTCGGGGCTGAGTGGCCAAGGCAAGTAGTTGTCTATTAAGCAAATGTCCCTAAATGCCAGGATATCCAGCTTATCACAGGCATTGCAAAATGGCCATGCTAGAGGAGTCTGGCCAGCCACTAGTCAATATATGGTTTGGTTTAAGGATACCAAGTTTTCAGGGTCACAAAAGGGGATTTTGATATGTGACCCAGGGTCTGATTCAAACCCTCTGTTATGAAACAGTAGAAAAAGTAGACACACCTTTGCAGCAAAGATTTTCAGAGGCCTCGATGATGAACCTCATCAAGACTCACAAACGCTGCAGCTACAGACTAAAGAAGCAACCTGAGCAGGGATTGAGGTGAGCCACCATTTCTGTTTTGAACCAAACCAACGAGCAATGTACATCCTGGGCTTGGGCTGAGAGTCACTTGTCTCGAAACTCCAGTCCCGTATGTCTTGCCTCACCCTTCAATCCCCAACGATGATGGCTGCAGCTGCCAGAATTACACTCCAAGAACATTCACTGGAGGGGAAGGCAGGCAGCAGCTCTTGCTTGCATTAGCCTTCTTGCTTCTTGGAACCATCAGAGTCTTGCATTGTTAGCAGAAGACTGCAAAAGAGCTCATACCAGAAAAAGGTGAAGCCGGTAGAGAAAGCAGCTTTCAACAAGCTTGGGGAGAAGCCCTTGAAAAATCCCCTGGGTCCCTCATCCAAGATTATCTGTCGGGCACAATCCATGATGCTAGTGTAGGTTCGAACCTGCAGACACAAGAAGTGAGTGAGAAAGAGCAGACATTCAGGTTAGGTACAAAGTCTTCTCTCCTAGATATAACAGGATGTTGGATTCAGTCTCATGTAATCATAGGGAATGATTACACCCTCCCTCTGGAATGAATTACTCCCGGAGATGCGGGCCATTATACTGACCCGAGGGCCTTCCGGCGCGCATTAAAGACCCACCTTTTCCAACAGGCTGGTCTGGCCTAGTATTAATTACTAGGGTTTAAAATTTTTGGTAATTTTTAACTTTTTTACCTTGCTTTTATTGCGTTACTGTAATTTTATATTTCCAGCCACTAGTTTAATTCTTTTTTAAATCTGTTTTAAATTTTCTACTAATTGTGTTGTTTTATCTGGGCTGTACACCGCCCCGAGTTCCTTTTTGGGAGAGGGGGTGGTATAAAAATTTAATAAATAAATAAATAAATACATAAATAAATGAATGAATGAATGAATGAATGAATGAATGAATGAATGAATAGGGAAAAGTCATGGCAAAAAGTGCTATATTAGTGCTCTCTCATGGAAGCTGATTCTGAAGCACTACATAGCCAGATTATGCATATTAGTCTCCAGACAGAAAATGATAAAAGAATCAGGAATAGTATACTTAAGAGCTATGGACTGAGATTTAGGGGAAAAAAAGCTACCACAAACTGGATAGTTGAACAAAAAAGAAACTCAGCCAAACATTTATAACACAGTTTTATTGTGAAAAGGTGTATGTTCAATACTTTGAAAGAAGAAGGTTGAATAAGGGGGCACCAAATAAGTATAAGTTGCGCCTTATTATTACACAAACAAGATGTGAGAAGCCTTGAGCTCAGGTGCTCCCACTTTTCTTCGCACACCAATTAAAACTACTAGGCTCTGTGTATAACAAAGCAATCTCTGTCAAAAATATGGGCAACTGTGGTTTGCACAAACTGTAGTTTATTCAACTGCAAGCTGAGCAAAAACACAATGTGATCAACTGCCATCCTTCTGCATGAAACAGGAAAAAAAGGGGAGGAGGGAAAGCATCAGTTCTAGAAATAGCCGGGGGTGGGGTGGGTGAGAGGCAGCAATGGCTCCATTACAAGCAATGCATCCAATATACACTGAGAGGCTACAAGTTTCAAAGCTGCAAGATCTCAGTGGTGGGCAGAACATACTTCTCGTAATGTCTTCATCAAAGGCAGAGTTTCCCAACCATAGCAACTTCCAGGTGGGCAGACTTTGACTTCCAGAATCCCACAGCCCACATGGAGAATTCTGTGAGTAGAAGTCCACCTACCTGGAAAATTGCCATGGTTGAGAAACACTAAAATAAGGGGAGGAGAGCAGGTGAGGCAGAACTCCTAATTTAGATATTGCATAAAAGGGGAAAGTCTGGTTGTTTCAGTAGACACACCCCACTGCCTGATATATTTGGCATGGAAAAAGAGAGGAAAGGGAACATGAAAGATTTCCACAAGTCAAATCCCCTTCTCACCTGCCCAAAGGCCGCCCTGGCTTGTTCAAAGCCACCTACTTGCAGTCGCTTCTTGAACAGGTCAAAGGGATAGGTCAGGGTTTTGCTGAGGACACCAGCACAGCTGCCGCACACTAAGTTTCTAATATTACCTGAAAAAAACCAAGAAGTTAAAAGAGGAAGGAAGCATTCCAAAGCTAACTCTGATCCTGCCCTTCAAAGCCCTGGACTGGTCAATATAGGAGAGGCATGAGCCACACGGGGGTAGGATTATCTTTATGAAAGGCTCTCAGTGGGTTCCTATTTACTTACTGATTTCACACTTACAAATTGGCCGCCAACTGATTTCCAACCTTGAGGCAGCAGACTTTCTAAACCCAGCTTGGGGACAGATAGCCCCCACGGTATAACCATGAGCTCACCTGCCCCCTTTTCCCTGCCCAGCCCCACCATTGGCACCAACCTTTCTTCATCTCTTCGCTTGGAACAATCCAGTTGTACACCCTCTTCAGGAGACTGTAGAAGGAAAACTGGAAGCCGGCATAAGGAACAATGGCAATGATGGTTGGGCTCAGCCCCCTATAGAAAGTCAGGAGCCCTTCCTTCTGGTACATGCTGACCACAGCGTGGCGTAGGTTCCTGTAAATCTAAAACAATTTAAGGAGGAGCATGTTTCCTTGACCAAGATGCAAATTTTGTTCTCAGTATGGAAGCCAGATTTCAGCTATGCTGTCAAAAAGCTCCAGCTACTAAGAGGTGCAGCTCCTGCTAGTTACCTAAATGGGCTATCTATCTGTCCCTTAACACTTCTGGTCATCATTGCACAGCCAGTCAGATGTTTAGACTGGGTTTGGCATTTTTCTCCATCTATTGAATCCTTCCCAACGACCCGAGATAGGCAGATATTTGATGTTCTTAAAGGTAGGCACAACGTGTGAAATCACAGCTACGGGTTCATTAGCTGCTGTTGGCCTTCATGCTCATCGAGTTCTTCCCAAGAACATAGGATATTTTAATGTATTGGCAGATCCTAGCAGTGTGGCTATTATTTATTCACTTTTCTGCTCTGAAGAGCACTCAAGTTGGCAAAGAATTTTTGTTTAAAGAATATAAAACTTCAAAAACACGTCATGATAAAATCATTACTAAAAGCAAGTAACCAGTTAAAAGCTTGATGAGAGAGAGAGAGAGAAAGAAACATCCCTATGAATTTCCTAAAGACTGGTCTCAGGGAAGCCTCTCTCCCATGTGATCTAAGGCAGCAGAGGCCCTGTGCCTTTTTGTCATGACCAGACAATCCCTTTGCTCTTCCCACACAGCTGCCTTCTCAACAGGGTACTGAAAAGCAAAACGACTTATCTGGACAATAAGAAACAAAAACTTGCATAATAATCTGCATGCATCTTCCTGTGCAAAAGAATGAATTTCTGAGCACAGAATTACAATTTTGTGTAAGAGAAGCAAAGACTGTTCCCACAGGAAACTTAATGTCTGAGAGGAAATTTAATATTTATTAGAATGAGGAGCTTCTTAAGATAAAACACATATTTTCCTGGGTGAACAGTGATAGACCAAGAAAAGAAGCAATTTCTTTTACGGAGCTGCTGACAGGTAAAGAGACCATGACCATCCTGGATGTGAAGCACCTCTTCCACTTTGCACTTGAATACTTCATACTAAAATGGCTGGACTCAAACATATTAAGCCAAAATAACTCTGCTTTAGTAAACAAGCCATATTGATCTAATTCCTACATACTGTAAACCTTGATGGATGGTGATTGCCTATTTGTCAGGTTGCTTCCCTATCAGATTTATAGCTTTTCTCAAGATGCAGCTGTTTATCAAAGTCTTCCCCTCACCCTTTGGGACTCTGCATATTTATTTCTTTGTCAGACCCAAGCACTCCTCCTAGCCTTGCCTGTCAGTTTCCTAACATATCAACCAAGAATCCTGTGACACATAAAGAGGACAGTCCCTCCTATGAAAGCTTATGCCATAATAAATGCATTAATCTCTAAATTGCCCTAAGACTCTAAGTAAATTGGAAACGAGTCAGAATGGCATCATTTCATTAAAAAAATACTGTTGGTGTAAAGTAAAGTGCCAGAATATTCTCCAGTAGCAAGAACAGAATTAATCTGGAAGCACTGGGGTGGGGGTGGGGGGTAAATTTTTCATCCGTCTCTTACCTTCGGTTCTCCTTGGGCAGCCAAGCGTGTGCGCAATGTGTCAAGAGGCTGAACTGTTACAGTAGCAGCACAAGCAGACAGACCGCCACAGATAAAGTGCACAGTGAAGTCACGAGCATCATAAGATGTGCCATGGTGCGCCAGCTTCGTTAGAAATTCAAAGCTGACAAACTTGTAAAAGAAAACCAAAACAATCAGAAATGTACATATTTGATTTTAAGAGTCCAATCCACCAATCACACAAGGGTGTTTTAAAAGAATAATTTCTGTTAATGCATGTGGTCCCAAAGTTCAGGTTTTGAATCTCTGAAGTAATTAGTTAAATACTAATTACTATGCTGAATCTTTTTTCGCTTATTTCATTTATAGGATTTAGGATGGTGGATGTCTCTGGAAGCCTGTAAGTATCAGTAGAGCTGCATAGTTGGCTAATTTATGGCTCAATGGGTTGAGTGGATCCAGTTAATATAGTTAGTTTATGGTTTAATAGGTTACAATATCTGAACCTTAATAATTGGGTAAATCCTGCTTCAAGTTATACTGAGTTAGCATTGTACGTGAACATACCCAACATCTGAGAAAGAACCATTTGGACTCCTCAGAATTACATCAGTTTACAAACTAGTATCCAAGATAGATTATCATTAAATAATCAAAATGAGAAGAGGCAGCTGATGTACTTCTCATCCTTTGGCAAATATCAACAGATTTTATTTTGCATTTCAGGATCTGGGATGCAAAGTTGTAGCAAGAAAGTGAAATGAGAGAAAATAGAGCAAAGAGTTTTTTGGACTCTAAGAGCGAGATTTACCGAGTACAAAGACTAGACAAAAGAAAATAAGAGTATTACTCTTGTGCAAGTATGGAGGTTCTGTATTAACATTTAAAATTATTTAAATTAACTCATTACCACAATAGAAAAATGTGAAGAAAAGTTAATATGAAATCCCAAGATTTGCTAAGAATAAATCTTTAATCCCAGAATCATAACATTCCATGTGAACAACTCAATTGTGTCATATTAATTCTAAAAAAAGTAAAATCAGTTTTTGAAAATACAAGAAGGCAGCTAAACAGATCTCTCTGGAAGTTACAAAAATTGTCAGTTTTCAGGCTGAATAGATAAAATATTGTTTGATTCTCACCTGGACAGCCCCATATGTGATGGAAAGAAGTTGAGCGGGGACATGACCTTTCCAAAATGCAGTGACCCCTTCCTCCTGAAAAATCTTACCAGCAGCCTGCCAGATACCATGATACTTCGCATGTGGATTTTTGGAGGAAAGCTGCTCTATCTGAAGCTGAAAAATGATAACATGAGTAAACTTTCTAATACTTATGTGGAAAATTTAAGACTCCAAAATATCATAGAGCCATGATATTATCATCAGAAATAATGTCTTAGGCTATGGTATTTTCTGATATACACTTATTTATCTGGAAATAATCACTATTTACCCTGGCAGGAAATATATAAATACAAGTAATCCTCAATATATATATTGTAACAGTACATTTAGAGACTGTTTAAAGTTACAAGGGCGATGAAAAAAGGTGACTTTTATTATTTACACTCGGATGCTTTACAACTACCGGTAGTTCATACTTATGACGGTTGCAGTGTCCCGAGGTCATGTGATCATCTTTTGTGACCTTCTGACAAGCAAAGTTAATGGGGAAGCCAGATTCACTTAACAACCATGTTACTAATTTAACTGCAGCGATTCACTTAACAAATGTGGCAAGAAAAGTCATAAAATGGGGCAAAACTCACTTAACAAATTTCTCACAGCCACATAAATTCTGGCCTCAATTGTGGTCGTAAGTCAAGGACTACCTGTATTTATTTTGCTACTTTACAATGGGCATAGGCCCCACCTAGCCTTCCAGCAACTTCTATCACCTGGAAGGTCACACATACAATATTGGCCTCTAATTTCAGGAGGCTCATCCCAAACCTTGTGCAGGTTAGTAAGTGAAAATATTAGACTAACAAAATCTTCCCAAAAGTTTAGAATATGTAGAAGGGAAAGATTAATCATCTTTTCAAGGGGCCAAAATATTTTTTTAAAAACCCTGGAATAAACAAAGCAAATCTTTAAACATCCCTAGGTAATAATCATCACGCTTCCTTGCCAAAGCAGTGCAACACCCAAGGAAAACCTCTACACTGAGTTACACATTACAAGTACAGGAGCAACTATGCTCAATCAGGCGGGAAGGCTTTCTAGTTAGTACACTCTTCCCACGGGGCTCCTCAGATGCCTGTGGAAGTCCATCTCACAAGCCAAGTATGTCAGGAAGATACCTGCCACCACCTGCCTCCAATTCCATACAACTATCATAACTACTGTAGTAGTTATGTAGTAGCTCCGAATAGCTGCATCAGTGCCTTCAACTAAAGAACCACCTTCTATTCCTTTAAACAGGGACCAACATCTTCAGGTGAAAGAACAGTCAGCTGCGTTTCTGTCTTGATGCAAACATTATGCAAGCAACTGAGGGGGAAAAATAGCGGGCTCTGTCATTAAATTATATAACCTCTGGAAATGCAAAGCTAACGGCCAAATCAGCTCCTTAGAAGAACGTTAACCCTCCGTCCGTTATCCACCTTCCTCTTGATTGTCCAACGTCATAAAGATAATACCTGAAATCGAATCTTCAGCACATCAAAAGGGCCGATCATTGCCCGAGTGACCAATCCGGAAGCGGATCCTGCCGCCGCTACTTTCAGAGTCGAAAGGGAGCTACACTCGGAATCCGGATCATAGCCAACCATTCCTATAAGGTCTACGGACCTTGCTCTCCATGCACGACCCCACCCGGGCACCAACACTGGAGGCAAAGGGAAAAAAAAAAAAGGAGTCGGATCGAGAGCGGACGCCGGAGAGCTTCAGCTACAGCTGAGATCCGGTCTGTACGTGTCTTTACAAAGAGAAAACAGTGCATCTGAGCATGTTTAAAGTTCCATTCCCCCGCAGCACTGAAGAGCCCCGCGCCGACTTTGCGCGGCCGTGAACCGAGCACGTGTCGTCCACAATCAGCCTGCCCGGCGGTTTTGTGGCTGCCTTGAGAAATAGACGCGGCAGCACCCCCCGCCCCTCAGACCAGGTTTCCCCTTGGCGACCCTCCCCGGGTATCGCGACCCTCCTTCGGCTGCAGCGAGGCTCACCCAGACCGCGGCTTCCCACGGCAACGACCAATCGGAGCCTTGGCTAGGAGTCAACCCGGCTCCACCCGAGGACCCGAAGGCAGGTCTTGTGAAGGACGACCTCACGCGGCTCTCGCTCAGGATGACAGCCGTCGGGCTCTCTGGGAAATGTAGTCTGCAATGCAGTTGTGCCTGAGGAACGAGGCAGGAGAAAAGGGGGGAAGCGGAGGCTTTCTTTTTAAAAGGCTCTGATGAACGGCCATAGGCGGACGCGTTTTAAGTGGTCTGGGAGAGATTTCTTAAAAATTAGCCAAAGAACTAAAATACAGATCCTTCCCGACTGCTGGACGCCACTCTCCGGTAATTTACTCTTGACGACAGCAGCACCAGGAAACGTCAGTAAAGAAACATAAGCGCACCAATCGTGGCTACCGTCCCTGTTCTATTGTTTCTTTTTATTTTTTTCTTTATTTTATTTCATTTCTTTATTTTATTTGTCAATTTGTCAATTGCTTACAAGATAATAGGTATAAGTAAAAACATAGTTATATATATATAATTATAATTCTTATAAGTATCTATCTCATGTATTCAAAACTATGTTTATTCTTATACCTGTATCTTGTAAGCGATTGACAAATCAAATAAATAAATATTTCTCTGGAAACATCTGTACGTGGGGACGGCACAGCAAACCTTTCCGATTTTCTAGCTGCAGGGATAGGAAAGAAGGGAGGTGTGTCCCTGTTTCTCCTGGGCTTTTTATTAAGGTGTGGCAGCCATGCACACGTTTTGAAGACGCTTTTTCCCTGCCACCACAAAGCGGTGTATATATAGTTTGCGCGCATAATTTCATCCCATATCTATCAAAGGATAACATCTGTTCAGAGGATGAACCAAAATGAGTTTTCCCACTGTTTGTATTACCTGGTGAAGCTACTTCAACAAGCAGCCCCAATCTTACCCTATCAAAGTTTGAGTTTTTATTCCTAACTCCAGGTTGGGTACCAAAGGAAGATAACAAATATTTAGCCGTGCATAATTTGTGTAGTTGAACCTGGTACTCTTCAATTATGTTTGGTTTTAATAAGATCTGATGTTATAAGAAAGAGTTAAAATCCAATGCCATCTGAAGTTGCCAAGTTTGGGGGAAACTAATGCAAATCAAAATCACCACATGGCTGAATTCACACATCAAATTAAGCTAGTACAAAATTATCAGTTTGTGGAGTAATGTGTTATATTAATACATTATTCAATAAGGTATGGTTAAACAAACTAGCTTAGGATAATTAGAAATCCAGACTTTTGTGTCTCACTCATCAAACCATTATTGAAAGCATTTGCACCAAGACAAATTCCTTCCAAATCACACTTGGCCAATAAAGAATTATATTTTATTCTATTATATAAATCAGGGTAATATATGAACTCAGCCTCTTACCAGGTAATGCTGGTGTGTCAGCTATATTCTTCATAGATGATCTGGAATCAGTGAATTGGCAATCTATTTGGCAATCTAGCTAACAATGTATCATAGATTTCCTCTGAACATAATATAGAAATTGTACTGCTTCAAAGACATTGTGCAATCACATAGCAGGATTGACTGCTTTGAAGAAGGGGAAAGGGGGAAGCTGTGATTTGCCTATAACCCTCTGCCATATTGGGGCAATCCCAAAGTACCATCACATCATGCCATTGAAATAAAATAGCAAACAGATTTGTGAGAGGAGATAAAAAAAATTTTCAGATATATACAATATCTGTAAACCATATCAATCAGAAAAAAACTGGACAATGCACAATAGGGGAAAAAACCAAATCTGAAATTATTCATAATAAGCAATCAGTTTAATAAATAAACCATAGCATGCTCAGATGCCTGTCCATAATCACATCATAAACCAAAGGTTCACTTTTAACAAAATGTTTTTAAGAGCCTTCCAGGATGCAAGGAGAGTAGAGGCTGGCATCTTACCTGAGGAAGCAAGTTCCATAATGTTGGAGCTTCCCTTAGGAAAATCTGCCTTCTGGCTGACAACTTTGTTCTGGCAACATTCTTAGTAGCTCCTTAGATGGGCAGAATCATGTATGGCAAGAAAAGTCCCTGAGATGGAGAGAGCATTAGTGTGCTGCTGACCCCAGAGGTGGTATTCAGCAGGTTCTGACCAATTCTGGAGAACCAGTAACAGAAATTTTGAGTAGTTCAGAGAACCGACAAATACCACCTCAGACTGGCCCTGCTCCCATCTATTCTCTGCCTCCTGAGTCCCAGCTGATTGGCTGGGTCTTCTTTTATTGCCCTACACAGGAGAAAGGAGCTGGAAAGCAGGTTAGTGGGGTGAGAATGGGGATTTTACAGTATCTTTCCCCTGCCACGCCCACTAAGCCATTCCATGCCCATCAATCCACATCCACAGAACCTGTAATAAAATTTTTTGAATCCTACCACTGGCTGACCCCCTCCCCAATGACTCTAGGCCAGTGATGGCTAACCTTTTTAGCACCACGTGCCAAAACAGGAGCGCGTGCCGGAAACCGAAAAAACACATGATCTTCTGGTTTCCGGTGCCCCTGGTCTTCCAGTTTCTGGTACACATGCAGAGACCAGCTGGCTGGTGCACATGCGCTGGTTCTGTGTGGTCTTTCGGGGGTCCTTGTGCCTCCCTACCTGCCACCTTGATCCCTGTCGGGATGGCGGGACATCCCCATCGACAATCCGGTTCCACAGCCCTGAACAGGGAGAGAAAGTTGGTTGGGGAATATTGCCTCCGTCCGCTGGAAAGCTGGAGCCCCTTCCTGGCCTCCAAGGGAAGGGGCGTTGGAGTTTCTGGTGCTTGGGTTGGGAAGCCAGCAGGTGGGAGAGCTGCGCCCCCACTCTGGCCGGGATGAAACGCCCCTCTGCAGCCTGCCACCAAGAACAAGCCAGCAGAACCCCACCCCCTTCTGCCAAGTGCAGCTCTTACCCCAGCATTGCTTTCATGAGCATTTGCTGGCTGGGCAGTCAACTGACCCAGGCTGGCAAGCCATGCGGGCAGCTCACCTCCCCACTGGCAGCTCCTCCAGCATCTTGACTGGAAGCAGCAGTACAACAGCCCGAAGAAGGACAGAGCTGTGGGCCAGGATGAGTGGGCCGGGGCTTCCCTCCCTCTCCACTTGAGTGGGGTTCTTGCGTGGCTCCAGCCCATGGTGCATCTGTGCTCCGGAGCACCTGGCCGGCTTGGGTGCCCCAATGTGTGAAAAATGGTCATAAGTAACTTTTTTCAAAGTAACTCCTTTTACCAGCAAAGGAGGAAAAAAAAAACTCCAGAGAAGTTCCAGAGACAGGAAGTCTAGTCCTGCCAAGAATGTAATAAGGGTTAATGGAGAGGCAGTTTCTGTAAGCAACACCAGAATGTTTCCTTCCTGCCTTCCTTACAGGATTAGGCCAGTAATTTCTTCTAATAACTGGTTCTCCGAACTGCTTAGAATGTTAACAACCGGTTCTAGCGAATAGGTGCCAACTGGTAGAATCCCACCCCTGATCAAGGCCCTTCCTTCCATTCAACATATGCCATGGCAGTATTAATGCAATTTTATCATGGTGTCTTGTAGATAATACTTATATGCTTCAAATGAGACAAAACACCCCAGATCAATGCCTTGTGGACTGAACGGAAAACATATGCTACTGATCTAATTGATGTATCCAAATGCATTTGTAGTCCTAGTACAAAATCTCAATGATTGGGCTCTAATGATCACACCCTCTACACAAAGCAGAAACAACACCCTCACAATCCTGAAAAAAACAGATTTCTCCTCCTTCTCACATAGGTCAAAGAATCAACTATTAAACATTGCAGATCACTGAGTGGCTTAAACAGTCTTGATAAGTTAACCACTACATTCTAAATTGGGCCTTTACCATGTAGCCAAACCGACCTATCTATCTGGCTCCAGAAAGCATGCAATTTATTATATAATTGTTTCTAGGGACCTTCTCCCTTTTGTCAAGGCCCTAGAAGTTACTCCTAAGTTTGATAGTGATCATCTCCCAATTTGCTTTATTTAAATGTTTTCACTCAAGGAACACATACTGAGGGGTTGCTACCAACCCTTATTAAAGCCAGCAGGAAGAATTTACCATCGAGCTAAGGGGAGCCCATATTTAAACCAAATGATAACCGAGCTATTGGCCCCAGATCACTGATGGTGCCTACCGTCTGCCATATCAGCTGAGCCTCCTGATGTACTTTTAGAAAACTATAATGCCCATGTCTAAGAGCTCCGCCAACATTTAACCCATGGTAATGATGCACCCTCAAGACAACAATGCCACTTCAAATCATGGTTTGACTAGGACTGTGTTAGTGGCAAAAAAACCACAACCCTCTCACTACTACTTACCAGGCTTGTATATCCAACATAGCATAAGCTGCACAGGATTTCCTCCAACAGAAGAGACACTATAAACTACTGCTGACATGCAAGAAAAAGGATGCCATAAGAAACAAGCGGGCATATCTCATTCAGGCAGTCAAAGACCCAAAGACTCAATTCCATCACATGACATTAAGCTACCAAAGCAACAGTCCATCCACGGTGGACTGCCATGTCCCCCCAAAGACTTGGGAGGCACATTTTCAGGAACTATAAACATGGATATTCTGTGAAAAGTGGATGTCCTAGCCAAACTATAGAAAACCTGGCAACATAAGGATCAGTGACAGTGAGAGAAATGAAGAATCTTGTTGTTCATCAGGAAAGGCCACAGGAGAAGACCTGATCTCAAATTATTATTATTTAATAGTAACTTGAACTTCTGGGCTCCCAATTCTGGCCTCGCTCTTTACCTGCATAGACACCCATGGCTGAATCCCCAGGGATTTTCCCCAAACACGTATCTAATCCAAGGGCTTCACATTTTTTCTAAAGTTGAATGAGGGTTTATTTTATTATTTTTTTAAATGGATTTAGTAAAGCAATCCAATTCTAGGAGTATTCCATTCCAATACATATATTAAAAACACTACTAGAAACCTCAGGACTGCCTGGACCAAAATGACACTCCCTAGCCCTGCTCCACAGCCACCCCAATCTAGACATGGGACCGCAGCCAGTCTAAGAGATTTCTAGAAAGCAAGGAGAAAAGGAGCCCTTGTATCTCTGGGAATGCTGTCCTAGGGGGCTGAGGCTGCCACAAAGAAGACATGCTTCCATTGTCCCATAAGACGACAAATTTAAGTAATGGCATTTGGAGAAGGCTGACTCTGTCTGAACGCCTATATTGCAAGTTTGTTGTTGCTGTGGTTACTTAATGTCTATTTAGAGTAGTGGCAGCATAGCCTCACTGGCAGCCAAGATTTAAATGTCAGCCATATGCCTTCTATTGCACAGCTAACAATTTAAGTAACAGGTAAGTGTATGTTTTTCCTTTTTAAATATAAGCTTGGATGAATATGTCATCTAGAGAGGTGATATTTGCCTAAAATACATTTTGTATGCAGAATGGAACACAATTTGCAAGCAGAACTCAGCAAAGATCACATCGGTGGCAGGTTATCAAGAGAACTGAAAGAACTGTTTCAAAACAGTTTTGCTCTTGTATTTTAATTTCCCTGCAGAGTATCTAGAATTGGGGTGAAGTTAAAGTATAAAAAAGTATAAATTCCATTCTGTAACAATGCCAATTTTTTTTTTGATTTTTTTTAATTCAAAATCAAGCAGACAAACAAACCTCTCCAGCTTGTTTGTCTGATGGGCCCATCTGAATTTTGGAGAGTGTGGTTTACTCAATTGACCTTATTGTGACTGATCCACAAACTAAGTACTTGCGCCAAGTGTGCAAAACACACTGGATAAAATGTGATTGGCTAATTTACAATTCAGCATGTCATGTGCGCACACAGCCAAATTTGGTCATCCAAACTATTTGTTGCCTTTACCATGGAATTACAGAAACCGGTAACTAAGGTTATAATCTGATTTCTTGAACTCAAAATCATATTTGTTTTGAATCTGGCAAAAGTTCAGTTAAAAAACTGGTAATATCACAAATAAACCAATCTATGTTCTATTGTGCAAAGTGTTAAGAAAACCTATTTGCATGCTTAGGTATATTATGTAAATTCAGAAAACTGGTTGAATTAAACATATTGTAAGAACATACTACATACTGTATAATACTTGGTTACTTGGGGAATAAACAACAATCTTAATTGGATAAAAATAGGAAAATCCTTAAGAAAGTTATGCTTTTAATTTCTGAGCCATTCTGTTAAAATTGTAGCGAAGAGATTAAAGCATCCAATGCAAGATTAACTGAGAAAAAGCAGTCCCCAGATTGAATGACACAGTACATTCTTTCATAAAGGCCCATAATAGATGATGCCTCTGTCCTCCAAAACTGGTCCTTAGATATAACAAATTCTTAGAATAGAAAGCCTTCTGCATTCAATAAAACTGCTAAAGTGCCTCTTCTTTCAAACAAAGCCACTTTCAAAACCTGTGAGAAACCAAGGGATAGCTGTGTGCAGCAAGGAATCATTCTGGATGAAAGCATATAGAGCTGTGGAACTGAGCACTAAAAGCAGAAGATAAGAAATAGTGAAGCTAATTTTGTACCCTGACCAGATAAGCAAGCATCCATATACACCCAGGCCCTAATTATCCCTGGTGAGAAAGTGCACAGATTGCAACCATTCTTTTAGTGACTGCTTGAAGTTACAATGGCACTTTTTTAACAAAGGACTTTTTCATTAGTTTTTCACACTTATGACTGTTGCAATATCCCCATGGTCACATGATCAAAATTTGGACGCTTGGCAACTGGCATGTATTTATGATGGTTGCAGTGGTATCATATCATCATCACTTGCAACTTTCTGACAAAGTCAATGGGGAAATTCACTTAACCACATTACTAACTTAACAAGTGATTCATTCATGGCAAGAAAGATTGTAAAATGGAGCAAAACTCACTTCACAACTCTTGCTTATCAAGGAAGTATGCTCAGCAGGTTTTCCCTGCTTTATGTGCTCCAAAGGGAAGCTAGAGTAATAATTTTAATTTAAATCAAAGTTTTTATCTGGTCCTTCCCATTTCTGAGAGTATAATCTCCAGCATGTTACAATAACCAAACTCCCGCTGATTCTTTACATGTTTATTTAACTGTAAGTGTTAATAAAGAAGACACTGATATTCAAGTGAAGAATTTGTTGTATATTTATTATTCACAGTTAATTACTATCTACCAAATGCTGCTGCTGCGTTAACGGATTACGTACATAGGCCTGTTTTATTTAAACACTGATTTAATATATATATATACACACAAGACATTATGTCTGCAAGGCTGCATGATATACACCAATTCCAAAATAAGAAAAACAATCAAATGGTCCAAATGTAGAATGCCATAATTCCTTTTCCAATAATTTTAAAAAAGAAAGTGGGGATGGGGGCAATGGAGAGAAAGACAGCAAGAAAAACATGAGAAATTAATATGCTACAGGGTAGCTTTCTTTGTTTTTTTCACCTGCTGAGAGAAATGGAAATATAAGGCAGAGTCCATCTCAGGAATTAATACCTGTAACACATAGTATAAAAAGGCACCCACCAACACAGGGTCCCCCCCTACCCCGATCTGGGCAGAACAATGTTCTTCTAATAAGGAAGGTCTCTGTGATAGTTTTGGGGTCTGTTACTAAGGTAGAGAAGTTCCAGGTATGCGGCTCAGCAAAAGGAAATAAGGTAACTGGTTGGCACAGGAGCTCTGCAGGTTGCTCTCCCTGGTCTTAAAAGTCTAAGTCATTCATTGTAATATGCATGGCATGAGTTTAATCAGGATAAAAAGTAGAATACAATCTCCCTTCTGGGATTTGAGAGTAAGAAAGATGATTCTTCCAGCTACCGTAATACTGGTGTAGAAAAATGGGGAACTGCTGGAAGATAGTCACCGACTGCAACTGTGAGTCAAGCCAACTCTGGAGAGGACTGAACTGCTTCTCCTCAAACATTAGGGTCAACCATTCGCTATAATTAAGCCCAATTTCTTGAGGCCTTACTGTCTTTGGGGAAAATAATTTGGAATTTCATCCTAGCCTTTGTAAAATATGCCTTTCCCCCCACAAACTGGGGCTATTTTCTCTCTCTTGCTCAAGAACCCCAGGCTCCGAGTTTTGGGACATTTTATGCCTTTTTCCCAACTAGTATGAAAAATATCAAATGCTTATACATATTTTAAAGCTCCATCTGGTAAATGGAGATCTTTTTTAATGTAATAAAGTTACATTCCTCTCATTCAATTCCTTAAATATTTACATAAAAAACAGAAACAAACTGAAAATTGTGAACTGTTTTTTGTTAAACAAGGGAAAAGGCACTAATTAAAAAAAACAGAAGAACATGCTCAGTCACATGATTAAAAAAGTAAAAGCTGTCACGGTTAATGAAAACATGATCTGGTTGTAATGCAGGTTTTCTCAGAAAAATCCTACAACCTATTTACCATCTTCCCCTCTGCTCCACAGCTGAACAACTTTCAGACTGAAAAGCAGTGAGGAAAAAAATTAAGACCTTATCTTAGGCAAAACACTGAAGGTAGAAGCATAATTGTGTGTGTGTGTGTTTGTGTGTGTGTGTTTAAACTGGCTAATATATTTGGCTTCCTCTCTCAGTCCCTTCCCGAAGACCGTATGCTTGAATAGCAGATGCCAACAGAACTTCCTCTCTTCCTGGCATAGCATGGACTTCATTTAGCAGTAACACTTCATACACTGATGCACTGGTGTTGGGGAGAAAAAGGACCAGTGAACAAAAAGGGCCACCCCAGAAATAACCAAAGAAATCTGTTAATATCCATTTTAATTTAAAGGAAAGTTTTGGTGCATAAGTTGGACCCTTCTCCTGTCCCCTCCCCACAAAGTTCCATTCTGAGTGAAAAAAAGTGTTCCCCCTCATGCAGAGTTTTATGGCCTGATGACTGGAGATCTCTGGCTGCTGTTAGGTTCTGAATGCGGACTGTACTGTTTTTTTCCTCTTTCCTTAAATAATCTTTAGCCATCTGCTCTAGATGTTCCGGTTCACGGGGGTAACGTAGTTGCGTGGAAACATGCCTGTTTGTCCGTGGCAGGCTCCTTTCCACCAGTTGGGGTCAGAATTGTCAAGGACCTGGATAAAGTCTCCGCGGCGAAAGCCCAGCTCTCCCTCCTCCTGAGGGTCGAAATCAAAAAGAGCCTGTACGTATGAGGGTTGCTGTAAAGAAGAGAACAGGGGATTAATTTACTGAGGCCTCCAACCTCGCTTGTTGTTCTTTTTTGTGGCACAAATTATGGTCTCTAGCCTACAGTCAGTACATCTGAAGCTGCTGATACTGAGAGATGTCTACAAATAGTGTCTTGTTTTGCGAGTTATAGAAACAGCATCAAATCTTCCTTCTATACCACGCTTTTTCTGATATACATAAAATGCCAAGATTGAATTTTATAACCAACCACAGCTTTAAAAAGTCTTATGATAAAAGGGAGCAGCTTTTTGAATTCTTGAGGTTGTATCTAAAATATGAAATAGATCTACAAACATTGGGCAGTGAATTATTAACTCTTTATCATCTTACTGCGCAGATGTAATTTTGATACGCGTGAGGCTGCTTTAACAACAAAGGCTACTCAAATGAATCCATTTTAAAAACCAAATCAAAAAACACATCTATACAGGTAGTCCTCATCTTATAACCATTTGTTTAGTGATGGTTTGAAGTTACAATGACACTGAAAAAAGTGACTCACGACTGGTTCTCGCAATTATGTCACAATATCCCCATGATCAAAACTCGGGTGCTTGGCAACTGGCATGTTTTTACGATGAATGCAATGTCCTGGGATCATGTGATCACCATTTGCAACCTTCCTAGTTTGCTTCTGACAAGCAAAATCAATGGAGGAAGTTGGATTTTCCTAACAACTGTATGATTCACTTAACAACTGCCTTCTTAGCAATCTAAATTCTGATCCCAATTATGGTAATATGTCAAAGACTTCCTGTACAAGTGAAATTTTAATGGCAACAGAAGGATTCATATAATCCAGAGATGAGAAAACTATGACTTTCCAGGTGATCAGTTACTATTGGCTATGATATCTGTAGCAATTAGATAATATAATTAAATAATGTAACTGGAGGGCCACAGATGTGCCACATGAATGTAAATTTAAGCTGCTAAAATGAAATTCAGTCCTTCTGCATTTTCATGTGTCTACCTCTTCCTCTATTTCCTTCCTTCTTTTATAGCTTGATGAGGAACTTGTATATGAGATTCATGGACAAAATGAATCAAAGGTTATTTGTGCTTTTACTCTAGCAAACAGGACTATGAGAGATTAAGTCTTTCTCCACAAGTGGTTCATCTAATAAATTCTAGAACAGGGATGACAAACTCGTGTTGTCATAGTGGGGTCACATGATATATTGGCACTTTCCCCTCCCGTTGCTAAACTGGGTGAGGGCAGCACATGACACATCCAGCCTGCAGGCACAAATTTGACAACCCTGCTCTAGAAGATGATGGGTTAACTATGTGCAAATCACAAATAACTCCAGCTCTGCCTTTGATCAGATTCAGGTGAGCCAGCCGAAATGCTAGCCTAATGTCTGCAATCAGTAATGGATTGTAGAGATTCAATCTAGTTATAACAGTAACAAATCATTCTTTTAGCAAGTGATTCATCTAACCAGAAGCTGTTATTGCAACTATTCTTGCATGTCATCTAAATAATCCAACTCAAGGCTAAGGGGATGGCTGACAGAGCATTGTTATCATTTGAGTCCCAATGCCTTCTGCCTCTTCTCAGTGGTTGCCTACAACTATGGATCTCTTGGACAAATGCAGTCTGACAGCATATACTAGCAACCTTGACATTGGAGTAAGATAAAACATAGTACATAAATCTCAGTCCCCAAAGCTAGCTCAGAAGGTTGTCATGATCCATGGTACTGAAAGCCGCTAAGAGGTTCAGGAAGGCCAGATTCATCTGGGATGAATGGTCCCCCAAAGATGATCAGCAAGTACAACCAACGTTATCTTAGTGCTGTACCCCAGCCCGAACCTGACCCACTGTCTCTTGTGTTACTTCATGTCTCGGAGCTGTTTGATAAACCATGGCGCTCTACAAAATTCACGTGTATTGAACCTGCAGAGGCCCAATTTGCTCCAGCACCCCTATCAATTGCTCATTCCAAGCTGCAATGATGATACTGGTCAAATCACATGCTAGAGTTTCAGGAAAAACTCCAAGCTCCTCTGAAATTGCATTGGGTCCATCAGATACCTGGAGTGGGCATCTGATCTAATAGTCCCCACTTTCTTGTAGAGTGGGGTAGCTTCAGAGGACACTAGGCCCAACAGGGGATGATCCCTCCATTACAAGGGACTGATATTAACTTCTCTCGATCACAATGTCACTACCCCGAGGAAAAACCAGATCTAAGATATGGCCCCTTGTATGATTTGGGCCATGAATGATAGCCCAGGTCCATGGCTGCCCTGAACTCTTGTGCTAGAGTTATTTGCAGGATTTTAATTGATTTTAAATGGTTTTTTAGTTTTTAACCTTTGATAGTTAATTTTTCAGCCAATTATTTAATTCTTTTAATTCCATTTTAAAATATTGTATTTATGTCTGTATTTTTATTCGGCTGTACACCGCCCCGAGTCCCACTGGGAGAGGGGGCGGTATAGAAGATCAATTAAATAAATAAATAAATACCTCAGACCCTGGGCCCAGAGAAGGAAGAATGAAATCCCTCAAAACCATAAGCCTACGGAACTCCTCCACCAACCTAGATACAGAGTCCAAGAGCCAAAGCAGGGATGCTAACCAGGGGTGGGATTCAAAACTTTTAGTAAGCGGTTCTGTGGGCGTGGCTTAGGTGGAAGGCGTGGCTTGGTGGTCATGTGACTGGCTGGACATGGCTTGGTGGTCATGTTATTGGCTGGGCATGGCCAACTCAATATCACTCACATCGAGGCATGCATCTCCTTGCCTGGCCTCTCATGATTGTGGGGATGCTGCAGCAGTTGTAAGTGTGAAAAATGGTCATAAATCACCTTTTTCAGTGCCATTGTAACTTTGAATGGTCACTCCACACAAGCAAAGTACCAGAAAAGGAGGGGAAAAAACTCCAGAGAAGTTCCTAAGACAGGAAATCTAGTCCTGCCAAGAATGTAATAAGGGTTAATGGAGAGGCAGTTTCTGTAAGCAACACCAGAATGTTTCTTTCCTGCCTTCCTTACAGAATTAGGCCAGTAATTTCTTCTAACAATCGGTTCTCTGAACTGCTTAGAATGTTAACAACCGGTTCTAGCGAATAGGTGCGAACTGGTAGAATCCCACCCCTGATGCTAACAGTGCAATTAGGAAAGTAAGTGAGCAACAATCCCCACTGACCCCAGGCTCACACAGAGGGTCTCACAACTGGCAATTTCTGGGCCAGTGTCCCTAGCAGCTACCAGTTTTACAAATAATACAACCATACCCTCATCCATGCCATAGAATCACAGCTGGCACCTGAGAGGGACATTTCAGAGAGCGGACACACACCCTCGTCCCCCCATACTCTACCAGGTTTTGGTGCTGCAGACTGCGTCAGCCCCTCATACAGTCAAGTTATGGATGAAGGAAGTTTTTTTTACAGACAGACCGAATATGGGGCAGTCACCAAACACTGGATGGCTCTCCTACAAAGTTGCTGACTTACTTCAGCCTCCGCAATCAACTGGCTGTCAAAGTCCTCTACCCCAAGGGCCTCACTTGCCTACATGTTGCCATCATTTTCATACTACCTCGTTGCAATGCCCCTCACTCCTCAACTTCCAATTTTCCCAGGGCAATCTCAGAAAGGAGGACAGAAGCCAAGTGGCTGCCTCCCTGCATCTCTTCCTCTACGACTGGACTTTGGGAGCCAACTTTGCTCTGCTAATCAGCTGAGAGAAAAATAGCTGACCTGCGGTACCGCTCAGCTCCCCCAGCCCCCAGGTAGAAAGCTCTCCTCCACAAACATTATCAAGTGTAGTATCTCCTTGGCACTTGGCACATTTTTTAAAAAATTGTCCAGGCATTTAAACATGTTGAATTGCATCCTCTGTTAACATCACCAGAAATAGCTCTTCTTTTTGGCAGCTTCATTCACGTCTCAAAAACTTATCAGCTATTTCAGAAAGAATGAGTTCTGTTGTACTATTTTATTGTATAATTTTTAAAAATCCTTGAGGGTCTGGCTTAAAGAATGGGTTATATAGCTTTTAAAAGTAGTGTCATTATTGAAAACAGAATAACACCTAACACAATTTGTTTTCGTAAGTCACCAAGATTTTACTTATCCTTCATGGAAACACCTCCCCACACACTAAAAAAGACATTCTTACAATATTCATAAAGAATAAAGGTAGTATTACGATAAGGAAAACTCCAAAAATTTTCCTACCTGAGGCACTTGCTCAATGTCTCGGAGGAATATCTGTTGGTTCCTGGAGACAGAGGTTGATCTGTGATAATCTACCAGCTCATTCAGAGAATTGAATTTTACCACCCAGAGGAAATACTTGCCAGCACCGTCTCGAAGCACCTTGAAGTGCTGCACATCATTTCCGAATCTAAAAAGAAGGGGAAGAACATGCCAGATGTACTCATTACTTTAACATTTCTCCCAGGAAAGGAATATTCTTTTCTTGCACATCTACAGGGTTAATCTTCAGCCAAGGGAAATGCACATTGAAGTTTTGAGGATTTCTAAACATGGGGGCAGTACAAGCCAGCAGTCAATGTGACAAGTCAAGGAAATAAGTGCATATAAATTGTGTGAAATAAAAGCTCTATTCATTTTTGCAAGTCTTGAAATTCTCATTTCTATCACACATTTATTATCAGTGTATTACCAAAACCTGAATACCGGTACTTAAAGTTAAATCCAATAATTTAAAGTTAAACCCAAGAATGAGTCCAGGCTGGTTGGCCAAGGTTCCTCTTTTAAACAAACAAACAAACACACTTTTATCTCTGTGTTGTTCTGAGCCATCCATAGTTTCTAAGGAGTCAGGCAACCTCTAAATGTGGATAAGCAAAAGGACAATCAGGCTTAATATAATATCCAGGCATTAAGCTTGGATATTAAAAGAAGGCCCCTCCATGCCTTCTTTTTACATTTTAAAACATTCCACAACACAAGGTTGATTTAGCAAAGTACTTTATTTTTCTGTTAGGCCACAAGACTGGAAGCAAAAAAACATATTTTGAATGCCTTTTTTGGTAGTGAATGCACTTGTATTAGAAACAGGTATGTAGCTATGGATAACTTTTTAAAAATTTCCAATGTGGGGATCATATATCAGTTTGAACTGGAAGGCAAAAGACAGTCTGGATCCTCTGGCACAAACATCATACGTATCTGCAACTTTTTAACCAATGCATTGTCTTTGGATCCTAGGGCTGCCTCATATAAAGCACTGGAGTTTTAGGGCGTTGCTGACAGTACTAAATTCATCGCCAGTGGGCTGAGACACCATTTTTTCCTTCATAACCTCTAGTGTGTCAGTATCCAAAGAGGACCATGAGCCAAAAATCTTCAGAACTGTGGTAAGTTAGAAGGTTTTTTTGACTATCAAAGCCTAATGTGGCCATCCTTGCACTAAAGGAAACTTTTTAAAACTCACTTTCTTTCTTTGTTCCAGCCAATAACAGAATTTTCAAAGACTGCAGCCAGGCCATCAATCAAATTAGATCAAATCAATCCAAAAGTAATACTCACTTGACTGAGAGGGAGAAATCACCAGGAGCACTTTCACTCTCCCTGATGAGGAAGGCACCATCATGTCTTTGTTTACCCAACATCTCCTCAGCCCTTGCTCGAGGAATCTTCCCAAAAAACCACCTGTGCAAACATAGAACTGAAAATTAAGCCCAATTCAAATTAGGTGGAAAGAACAAGTTTGGGCAGGCTTGTTCCAGAGCAGCAATCTGACAAATAACACCAGCTAAACTCTTTCTGGAATGGGCATGCAGGCCATAACTGTTTGATTGGAGAAATGTTGAAATGGTTGAGCAGCACATGCTGCCATTTTCAGAATTCATACGCTAATATCCTTACAAATTCTGAGGCAGTATGGCATGCAAATAGAACCTTAAAATGTTAAAGAAAATCCTTAGCTGTATTTTAAAAGTTGAGAAAAATGGAACTATAAGAATACAAAAGTTTCTTGCCTAGTTACTGCATAATACTTGGTTTTAATAATTGTTCTCAATTCTCCAACAAACTATCAGTTTTGTTGATGAATTAATATCAAGAGTCTAGTCATTACCAAATCAGCATTGTAGGGAATAATGAAAAATCTACAGAAATATGGCAAGGAAAAGGAGAAGAATCAGTAAAAGTTCTAACCAAGCAATGACAGCAAATCTGAAGAATGATGCACGTGACCAGAGACTACAAGAGGTCAATCTATATTGGTAACAAAGGAGACCTAACAGATTGTGCAAACTATTGTACACTGTATTAATTTAAGCCCAAGCAAAATAATTCTTAGACTCCTCCAGTGCAGGTTAGACTTTGCATGGAAAAAAAGATGACAGATGTTCAATCTGGCTTTAGAAAAAGTGAAGGAAGACAAAACATCATGGTTGATGCACGTTGGATAATTGAGAAAGGCAAAGAATACCAAAAACAAGTTAGAATATGTTTCATTGATTCATGGAGTTGTATTGATTACATCAAGATATTGAGTATACTTAGGAAAATGGAAATCTCAGAACATTTCACTGTTTTTATGTAAAACCTACATACTGATCAGGATGACATAGTGCAAACCAACATGGCAAAACAGGTTGGCAAAGGATTGAAACGAGCAGTATACTGTCCCCCTATTTATTCAACCTATATACTTAATATATACTATAGTGAGGGAAGCTGGGTTGGAAAAGGATGAATGTGGCTCTAAAACTGGAGGAAGAAACATCAAGGAAGAAACATTTGCTGATAACAGTACCCTGATTGCCAAAAATGCAAAGAATCTCCAAACTCTAGCAATAAAAGTAAAAGAGCACAATGAAAAAAATGGGGCCAAAATTAAGTATAAAAGTGTTGAAACTAATGTCAACAGGTAAAATAAACAGCCTTAGGATTGACAGTGAAGATATGGAAGTGGTAGATAGCTTCTGCCTTTTAGGATCAACAGTTAACAGTAAAATACAGTGTTCACTGAAGTGTTTGTAATGTTAAAAGGAACATCTTCCTTTTAACAATAAGAGCTCTGACAGGCTAGTTTTGGGATTAACTGTTTCCAGTTCAAACTACAAGGAGGGCAGTCTGATAGATAACACTTTTCCAATACTTGGGAATGGGATATCCCACAGAAAAAGATCAAGAGCTGCTTTCTTTTGTTCCAGAGTACAAGACATGCAATTAAAAATATAGGAAAGCGGATCCTGATTATTAGGAAAACTTCCAGAACAACAAGGGCAGTCTGATTAGGAATCAACGGTCTAGTGAGACTGTGGTTTGTTTCACTTAATGTGTAAAAGCAGAGGTCAGATATCAATTGGCCTGTGATGCTTTCACTTGAATTCTCAAACTGAGGAGAGATTTGGACTTGATGGTTTAAATGGTCCCTTCCAACTCTATGACTCAATGACTCTAATCATCACTTTGCTTATATTGGGCTATAAATGGTTAACCTAATTTGGGTTGGCATTGTGATTAAAATGATTGAGCTACAAATCAGAGTCTTTAGTATGAACTGTATCATGAAGTCTTCACAGCCTGCAGCTTCTGTCCCTTTCTATCTAACAAGACGATATTAATTCTAGCTTGCACGTTTATTTTAAAGACAGCAATTAGGGAAGGTATGTGCTGCACCCTAATAGCTGAAAAGTTATTATGTCCATAGGAAATGCTGCTACCTTCTGTCAGAAGAGATTTAAGAATTACAAAAACCTGGATTTTATTGGACATAAACAAAAATACATGTTTGGTGGATTGCTTCCCAACATTATGTCATCAAAAGAGCTGCATTTATTCATTCTATTTAGTTAGAAACTGGAGGAATTGCCAAAAGCCTGGGTTTATTTTCATATCTGCTCCATATAATAGCTTACTTTTTTTCAGAAATAAACTGAATTTTCTTACGAACTTCCTTGCAAAAAAAAAGTTAATCTCTATAAAAATATATAGTGATTCAAACAAAATAGATCTGTGATCTACAGGCTCCCAAATAAATAAATGTATCATTTATTTTATTTTATTGTAAAATTTTATATGATTCACTCTCAGTGACCCCAGGCAGCTTATAAAAATCTCATATAAAATAACAACAAAAAGCTGTAACTACTGCCCCCACAAATACCCTAACAATTGTCAGTCAATCAAATAAGCCACTGATGGGCTCCATCCCATTCTGTGTTCCTTGGTGGGCTGGCAAAACTAAGTCTTCGGGGCCTTGTGAAAGAGTGTGAAAGTGAGGGCCAATCTTATCTCCACAGAGATGATCCATGGATCACAAGGAGGGAGCTATCACGGAGAAGGCTCTTCTTCTTAGTCCCACTAGAAGTACCTCTTTAGGAGAGGGGAACCACAGCATTTCTTGCCTCCCCATTCTGGTAAGATTGTGACCAGAAGAAGATGATCCTTCAAGTAACCATCAAATGATTTTGCAAATATATAAACGTAATAATGTGATCTGTTGTCTAAGCAAATCTGAGGGCATATACAGATTGTGTGTTTACAGCTCTAGCAAAAAAAAAGGTTTCAGCATGCACACTGACCTAAGTTTTTGGCTCCAAAATGTAGCAATTATTATTTATTCCAATCACCAGCAAAGAACCTCTGAATCTGTTTGTGGTCAGTCACTATGGTGCCACATTATGCAGGGCTCAATTTGTTTCACATTCAGCATGTGAAGCATGTCAATAGAATGTAATTTTAGGCATGCCATTTATTACTGGAGTCAGCCAATTCAAAACCACACCACACTATTTTACCAATGAGCAAAGCAAACTAACTGAAAGCCAAGAATTACTCATTGCAATTTAATTGTATTAAATAAAAAGATGCTGAGTTTATGATCCATTCAGCATTTTTAAAGTAGTGCCTAAAATCTATTTTTCCTCATATCAAATTTTAACCCAGTATAAAATGCAAGAGATTGCTCTAAATTTATTAAGGAGGAAATGTCTCTACCTTTTGGGAGCTCTTCCTTTTTGTTGGAACTTTGGAATTAAGCAAATAAAGAACATATTTATAATTTTGGGGTTTTGATGTACATACAATTATTTTAAACCTTGGCTGAAAAGAGGTATCTATAAACAGCACTTTGTTTTATTATTATCCTAGGTAAAATAAGACCTATCCAACTGTACTTTAGAACTTTAGAATGACTGGCAGCAGAACAAAATCGGTTAACATTTATTTCTTTAAATATATATAATTATTAAGTTTATACTTTTTAAAATTATTGAACGTTGATGTCTTAAGTAAGCTCTTGCATTTAAGTTTTGGGTGGCATAAACGTTTAACAAATTAATGGCTGTTAAAGTCACTGACAAATAAAACAAGTGTTTAATTAGCTAACAATTATAGTATGGCACCTTACAAGATACTGGCCCTTTGTAATCAAATTTCAACTTAGTTTGCCTGTTAACCTCACCATTTCTTATGCTTTGCAATCACCTCCTGAATCATCTGAGAAAGAGCCAAAACAGATAACTGGAAATGTTGGCCTGCTGGCCACATTCGGCCAGCAATATTCTCATTTGGCCCTTGCAAGCCTAGCCCTTCCTCCTTGGGCCCTGGAACAAATCTGAGCAATCTCTCTGAGCCTGCTTTGCAAGAACTGCCTGTTGCTTCTGAAAAAATATTTAATAGAAAAATGTGTGCGCATGTGCGAGCATTCATGTGCGCATGTACTTGTTTACGATCCTGAGAGATTGCCTGGGACAAGATGTTTAGAAGTAGAAGTGGCTACAGTTTCCTTTTCCTATTCCCTGCCATTCCAATTGTTTACTGAATATGGGATGCAGAAAACCATTCTGGAAGTGCGTTGGAGTAGGACATGAGTCTCTCTTTACAGTCCCTACAGGACTGTAAAATATTCTCCTTCCTTTTGTACCTGCTCTTTCTTCGCCCCTCATTCTCCTTTACAGGAGAAGCAAAATTCTAACCCAGAGATAGAGAATTTGCAGCTATTTGGGTGTTCTTGAGTTCCCATTTCCCATCAGCCCCAACCAGCATGTTCCTATTTCAGAAATAAAGGGAGGACCCTACCTCTAGCTTTATTCTTATGCCTACAAAAGCTTCTTCTGTGGTTGGACTGTAGTCCTCAACTTACAACAGTTTCATACTTATGACCGTGGCAGCATCCCCATGGTCACATGATCAAAATTCAGATGCTTGGCAACTCTGACTCCTATTTATGATGTTTGCAGCGTCCCTGGGTCATGTTCACCTGACAAGCAAAGTCAGTGGAGAAGCCATATTCATTTAACAACTGTGTTAGTAACTTAACAACCACAGTGATTCCCTTAACAACTGTGGCATGAAAGGTCGTAAAATGGGGCAAAATTAACTTAATTTTTAATTAACAACAGAAATTTTGGGTCCAATTGTGGTCGTTATGTTGAGGACTACCTGTAAGACCAGGAAATATTTGCTTCATATTTCTGTGCAACTAAACTGTTTCTTTCTGAAGGCAGTATTTTTCTTTCTTTCTTGATTTTCAGGCTCTGGAGTTACACTGAAAGATATTTTGAGGCAGGGGCACATTAGTCTGGAATTATTCTTCTATAGGACTGAATCAGATAGTTGGAAGGGGCTAGTTAGCTCAAGTCCCATTCTCCATTTAGTACAGTAATCCAAAATAAACCAGACAGACAGAGGGCTCTGACTGGCCTCTGCTTGAACAAGTGCAATGAAAAGGTGGAGCCTACCACTTTCTTTGTTCCATTGCCAAAACACTATTCTTATCTTTGAGAAGATTTGAATTTAGATGACATATGATTTTAGAGTAGAGCTATTAGGTTTTGGATCATTGAAGTATTAGTAGGTTTTTTGGGGGAGAGGGGGAGATAATTTAGAGAGTGAATTTGGTGTAGTGGTTAAGGCACCAGGCTAGAAATTGGGAGACTCCAAGTTGTAATATCGCCTTAAGCATGAAACCAAGCTGGGTGACCCTGGGCCAGTCACCCCCTTTCCCACCCTAGGAAGGAGGCAATGGCGAACCTCCCCCTCACTCCTTCCCCCCAAAAAAATTGCCAAATAATTGCAGGGTTTAGTTGTAGACTGTCACCAGAAGCCGATTTGAAAGCAACCCTTCCCCAAAAATATTATTTCAGGAGAATATGGATTGTAGAGAATGAAAGACTGAAGGTGACAAAAACAAAAGGAAAGAGAATGATTTCACTGATTGCTCTGTATTCTTCTGATGTCACTTCTGAAGAAAAAGTATAGAAAAAAAGAGCCTTGTTCTGATTTAATATTCATTTTCGATTTCATTATAAATATGAATTAAGAAACAGCTTCCTACAAATAAGAAGTGTTAATCACGAATTTTTTAAATATGAATTTCTACAATTCATTCCATCTTCAATACCAGATAATTTCTGGGTGTTGTTAATAGTACAGTATTTCTTAGAGTAATCAACACTTGTGGCAGCCAAAAATGAGTGGAAAAATGGTAGCTGGAAAAGCAAGACAACGGGCACCCTAAAACCTAAGAGAATTAGAGACGAGAAGGAACAAAAGAGGCAATATATAAGCAATAAGAACAAAAATCAAAAGCAGAAAGTTCAACATTAACTCTCCCCTGGAATCGTTTTTCAGTGAAAGCTCTGGAATGATTATTGCATCATTTTTTTAAGCAGGTTATATGTTTAATTCTCCCCCTCCTCCCCATAATGATGTGATTTCTATTTAACAGTTTAATGAGTGAGAAGCTGCTATTAACATTTTTCAACACAGAGACCACGGCCATGCTTACATTGCACCACTCATATCAAGACAAAACACCCTACGCTTTTGCTATTGCTGACGTGTCACACAAACTTTCTGAGAAACTAAGATTTTCTGTAGGCTTTGTGTAGGCGTACCAAGAATAATGTTGTCACTGATGAAGGAAAGAAATAAGCACAGGAAAGAATTTTAGTCCAAAAATTTGTCCCCGTCCCCTCCAGGCTTTCTTTTGAATAGTTACATCATCTCCGTCACTAGACCAGAATCAAATATTGTACTGGATGAATAGCCGTAACTGCAGCAAAAGCAAACAACCTGGCCTTAACTGCTGATTCTGCAATACTAGCTATGGTAGGAACTCAGCTTCACATGATCTACTTCTTTGCTGCCAATGTAAACAACCAGCTCTGCTACTAGCTTGATGGCACCTTCTACTCGAAAATTGCATAGTGCATTAGATCATAATTTTTCTCATGAAATTGAAGATGTTTTTCTTTAGAAATACAAGTCAGAAGATGCAATCCTCATCTTTTTAACTTAAAGAGTGTTTTCAAATGAATTTTTGCCTGGAGTTATCACCTAAAACTTCTGCTTTAATGGTAGAAAATCAGATTCCCTCCTAGACTAAAATTTCCATGAGGCATAGCAAGCATAGCAGCAAGTGACCAGTTATTGAGAGAGTTGCAGTTCAAAATATTTTGAGGGCGCTGCTGCTTAACTATGTTAAACATAGATCCAAAGTTTGTGGCAAAGTAACTGAACTATATGTTTTAAAAAACAATTAATTACTCTACTACAGACAAACTTCGACTTAAAACAGTTCATTTAGTGACTGTTCCAAGTTACTGAACTGAAAAGTGATTTATGACTGTTTTTTACATTTCCAACCACTGGAGCATCCCCATGGGCACTTGATCAAAATTCAGATGCTTGGCACCTGACTCATATTTATGCAGTGTGCTGGGATCATATGATCCACTTCATAACCTTCTGACAAGCAGTCAATGAGGAAGCCAGATTCACTTAACAGCCGTGTGACTAACTTAAAAACTGTACTGAATTTACTTAACACCTGTGGCAAGGAAGCTCATAAAACAGGACAAAACTCATTTAACGAATGTCTCACTTAGCAACATAAATTTTTGGTTCAATTGTTGGTAGTAATTCGAGGACTACCTGTACACTGCAGTCTCAGATTTATAAGCAACTGTGCATTTATTTACTCACAAAGTTGCTCTCTGCATTGTAATTTAATAAAGAATCTTATTTCTTTCACTACAGTTCAGTCAGTAAGTGTGCCAAATAATTGAGGAAACAGTAATACTTTACTTACGGATGTGGTTTCATTTCAATATAATTTTTGGGAATGAAGCCATCTTTGCCATTGAGTTCTGCCTTGTACCAATTCTGATCGCATTCTTCATTCAAAACCTGGAAAAAGGGGAGAGGAAGACAGGTTCTATTTCTGGATAACATGCTAACAATGCGCACATCATTTCAAGTTTATTTTGCTAACAGACAGCTAGTTTTAAAGAAAATCTAATCGTTGAAATGGGCAGAAGTAAAAGAGAAAAAATAACTTAACTTTCTAAGATTATATTTATGGGATAATTAAGCACACACCCAATTTGGCAGTTCCATATTTAGTCTTTCAGCTTCAGCATTTAAGAGTTTGGTTAAGATAAATCAAATGTTTAAATGTCAAACTTTATTCTGGAACTCACCATGAAATACTGAGTTAACAAGTTAATAAGAATACTGCTTCACTATTCCAGGAGGATGAGGGCCTGAATACATCACACACCTACAATATGAATTTCTAATACCAAGAATCTATGATGTAGAACCAATTTATGTTATAGTCACCCCTCAATCAAGCTGTACAGCTCCAGTCTTAAATACATGTCTCTTTCAAGCCTAGTGTTTTCCCTCTCCCTAAAACATCCACAGAGTATTTTCAAATGACAAAGCAATTCACTTATTTTTACTACATGCCCCAAAGGGATATTGTACATATCTGGCTAATTGAAAAGAGTAAGAATTCCACCCACAAATATTGCCCTTGTCCCTCATCATGAGATTTTATTTTAACCAGTTAATAAAAAGCCTACAAACTGTTACACCTTTTAACAGTTTCTTTTCAACATTGAGTAGAAGAAAAAAGATGTTCACTTATACAGAAGTCAAAATTATGTTACTATAATTATGTTACTATAATACTCCATATAAAATCATTACACAAGTAAATTAGAGAATGTGTCTTGTACATTACTTTTATTCTAGCATATACAATAATTCAAAGATACTGTCAAGTGAAGGTTTGAACAACCAGGATAATGTCAGGGGCAAATAATCAGGACAATGCAGCAGAGAACGTTTATCCAAGCTTATACACAAGAATCTGTTCAACTAAAGTTCAACACTAAACTGGTGCTAAGTAAGGATCAACAGAACTTTGCGGGGAGTGGGGGCTGACCTGGAGCACTTGTGGGAATGTAAAAAACTCTAACCTGATGACGTGCTTAACTCTGCCCCCCCAGCTCTGCCTGCTCTTCTTCTACAGTAACAGCACCCAACCTTTTGGACACAAGGGACCAGTTTCATGGAGAGAGGTATTTCCGTAGACCGGACGGGGCGAGGTTTCATGTGCTGCCTGCAACCCCAGATGGGGCTTTGCTTGTTTATGCAGCCTGGTTTCTGGCATGCCATGGACTGATGCCAGCCGATGGACCTAATGTTTGTAGTGTAGTTTAGTGACACATTAATGCTTACGTGTCCCAAAGATACTGAGTTTTTATCTTATTTAAAATCTCTTACTTATTAACCACAGAATATAAGTTTATGGAGAGTTGATACTCGATTGAAAATTTAACATGAGTTCTTTCTAGAACAAAGTTCTATAATGGATTGAGGGAAAACAAGAATCTGTAAACACTGAAGATAAAAGTTCCAAACATGCCATAGATCAGAACCCTACCTCTGTCTCCACTTAGGAGACTTATAAAACGTGCCAAAAATAGCTGCCTATAGTTGTTTATTAATACTTTCAATTTCCTATTAACTTTTACATAGTATAGACATGACCCATATAACAAGTGTCCTAGAACTAGAATACTAGAAAGTAAACTTGTCCTTTTTAAAAAGTGCACAGCTGCAGGATTTCAAGAATGCTCTGTGTGACATATATGCAAGATAGTGTTTGGCTATCATTGAAAGTAAGTCAGCAACACATCTTCTAATGGAGTAAAACTCACTAATTAAATCTAACCAAATTATTGGAAGTGAAGCAATTTATTTTATGTTGGAAGATCTCCAATTAGGCTAGTTTTAGCAGTTACACTTGAGTTATATGTATAGCAATGATGAAATTGCTTAGGATTGTAGTCATCAGGTTCTGAGTTGGGCAAGAAATTTCTCATCAAGACACAGCTTTCTCTTCTCATGGTAGTAAGAAAAGGCAACCTTTAAAATTAATACCCTAAGAAATCTGGATGTTCTGATAAGTATGCTACATATGTCTGCAATCAATGATTCTTGTTTTTACTTTTAAAAGCAACAGCTTTTGATCACTGCATTTGGACCAATTCTTTATCACTGAGCAAGAATCCTGGTAGAAATCCTTCTCTAACTTTTATTTAATTGAGAAAAAATGATGTCACCTAACTGAGTAATTAAATGTTTGCAAGAAAACAACTAAGCTCAGAGAGCACCAAGGACTCCACAGTTGAACCCTGAGCTACAAATATTCTGCTCTATTGAACCACAGTGTTTGGTTTGTATTTCTTGTTTTGGCACAAAACATTCCATAAACATAAGAATATAAAACTCCTCGCTGTTCACATATTCAAAGATATATTTTAAATTATAAGATTATAATTATATTGTTTCAATCATTACTTTATTCTGTGTCTGTATTATATAAGACTAAAACTGGAAATAAAAACCATCCTACTCTCTGCAGGTCTCTGCAAGTATATTTATATTAAGTTGTAGCATTAATCCTCTAAGGTCTAATAACTCACTCATTTTAATTTTAATACAGTCGTTCATGTATAATCATTCCCAATACGCTATATCTCTGAATTAAAGCAAACTATGGGAAATTTCACATGGGTCTTGATAGATATATTGACAGAGTGTATCACTTCTGATGATTATGAACTTTGTCACAGAGGCAGTTTCCCAGTTTTAATCCTGAAACTACAGTAATCCTGAACTTAGAAATTTCCCACTTATTATTTTGACTTGTAAGAATGAAGTCTACAAACCCCACCTATAATTATCTGCTATATGATCCAATGTGCAATTACATCAGATTTATATAACACATTCTACTTCTCCCCAAATGTCTCTTACTTGATGAGAGGGAAGGAGGGAGGGAGAGAGAGAGAGAGTGAGTTTTCTGTAAATATGCTTTTGAATCTTGTGGATAGAAGACTGTAAGCTGTCTATGATTCTAGACAATGTCCTCCTAAAACTATTTATCCAATGACTCTGAACTTCAGAAATTTCCAAGATCTAAGAATGGCCGATACAATTCATATCAGAAGACGTTGCTGAGTAATTTACGAGGATAAGATATGGAATTTGGTCCACACATTTATATACTGAGAAAATGCCATCATTCACTGCTCAGTCACTTTCATTCTGTATTTATAGCAGTCATTTAAAATTTCTTTATCCCTTTCATTGTTTCTGGAAAGAGCATGCTCCTTTCCCTGACAAAGAAATCTGAATATTATCTCAAATAAGCAAACCACTGTTTTTCATGCATAGAACTTTTCTATTTCTACATTTTGTAGATTTTTGGAAGCACATTTCCTGACTGTCAAGGGTAGCTGAGGTCCATGTCTATTGAGATTCAGCTTGTTGACCCGAGTACACAGACCAGCTGTAAATCTGAGACTTCAGGGTTCAAGGGAACATTATTTATCTGTTGCTTTTCTATGCCACTTCAGGGTGGAATACATTGGAGAGGCAGGGAAGGGATCTCATGAATGGATATAATTTTCTTGGGACCAAGATGCAAGCACTTCATCACTACTCTCTTCTATATGTTTATTGTTCTTTTTTTCAATTTCTGTGGTATATCCTTTGTATTCTTTGGTGGTCATCCCTTTGGGCATAACCAGCTCTGAATCTGCTTAGCTTTTCAAGATCAGCCAAGGTTGGCCAGGAGTTTCACCTAGCTGGGCAACGTATCCTCCAATTTTGTCCTTGCAACCCTAAGTCATCCAAGTCATGTTGCATCCAACCCTAAGTCATGAAGACACTTTTTGATGACTTAGGGTTGGGGAATGGGTCCCTGAACCTGGCTCATCCTGTCTCGCATTGCCACAGGCATGCATGTATGCACATGTGCGTATACACATACACTCATACTAAATTGATATTTGAATTTCTTTATGAGGCATGATTAACTATGAGGAAATATTTTTATTCTAGAGCAGGCCACACCCACTCCTGCTCCACAAAGGCGAAAAACATCATGGTACGTCACAATCTGGCCTGTGACACGAACGAGCACGACACCCCTGTTCTAGAGGGTTGAAGAGACCCCCTCACTTCTCATTAGCACCCTAAATGGAAATATCACCAATGCTGATAATAAGGCAACTTAAAAGCTGCCAGGAAGCAATTCCTTTCTATAGCAGTGGTACTTAACATGACAGCTGAATTATGAGTTGTATGTATTTATATCAGAAGCTTCATTATTTTACAACAGTTCAAGAAATAAGAGGCAAGTCTCGAGTAAAAAATCATTTAGCATCCTTACACCTTCTCTTATTGATATACAGATCTTTAAAACAAGAAGAAGGGTAGTTTGTCGCAAACAAGTAGCATATTATTATGCATTGAAAATTGTTATAAAAGGAAAATGAGAATACTAGTTTATTTTCAATTATTCTTCTAGAGTCCTGAATTGTCATGGGTATTACAAATAAAGCCAATAAGCCATTTATTGGGTATCCTTTTTTTCCTCCTTTCATACATAGTTGAAAATTTATTTTATGTTATTTTTTTTTGCAAGCTTACTTTAAAAGTTCAAGTCCTTCCCATAGCTGCAAGTTAAATTCCAAGAACTTCCCCATAAACAGCTTCTTAAAAAGAGGAAACAGATCTCTTTGACAGAGAAGTGGGTTTTCTGTGTATAGCTTAAGGCAAAAGCAGTTTATAACTAACTCTAGCATTTGGGATTTTATCTCGGAAACAGAAGACAGTACATCCTTCCTTATTTTAAACTCAATCTTCATTTAATAGCAGCAACAAGGAATACTGTGTTTATATAGGGAACAATGCAAATAAACCTCTGATTAGTTATATCCCATACATACCATTTATTTAATTTCTTCTATGATTTACATCAGGTTTATTTTTTAAAAAATACTATTTTTTAAAATTACTTTGACCAGTTAATCCTTCATGGAAGAAGTCATAATTAATATAAAATATATTAAAAATAGTATCTCAGGAATACCTGGTTTATCTACTACATTAAGTGCAAAGTAGTTAATCCTTCAAATAAATGGATGGAAGTGAACAAAAAATTAATTCCTTATTTTGTATGTTAATAAATTATGTTTTCTCCCCTATATTTTTCTTTTCTTGCTATAGAGCTTCTTAAATTGGTCTTTAAATTTCAAGTGCAGAAATTTCTTTAATTTTATATTACTTCAAAATCTGCAAGTCAGAATACTTCCCTCCTGTCTTCTCTCTCCTAATAGTAACAAAGATTTTTTTTAAAAAAAAAATAGAATATATGTACACTACCTATACTTATGGCAGCTACAACACTGATACAGTTATACTTAAAACACTATTACTATTACAATAGTATACTCAAGTGTGAGTATAGGAAACGAAGTAACAAAGATATTTTCCTGGGCGACACAGCATTTACCCAAATAACTGTACGAGATCTTTCTGTGCCTTGGCAAACTATGACTATTTTGCCATGTCAGTAAAAGTGACTTGGAATTGAACAGTCAGCAATATTTTTTTTTTGTCCCAAGCATTCTTCACAAAAATCTCTTAATATCTTATAAATTCTTCAAACCCTCATTTTAGTGTTGAAATGGTTTTGGAAAATTAATGTTTAAGTTTAATGTTTACCAACTAATAGTTTTAACGTTATTATTTCTTAATTTAAATGGACTGTGGACATTTTGGAGCAATCAGCCTTGTACAACTCTCCAGAATGTTAGGATAAGCCAGTGATAACCTTTGTGACACAATTGTAACAAACATTCATTATCTTCTGCCTCTCTTCAGTGCCTTTTACATAACACAGTACTTTCCACCAATCGTCACCAGAGGGAAAGTCAATGTTCCATTAATTATAGGTCTTTTGTGTAATCCTCCATTATTGTTACAATTAAATTCAATGTGTATAATCCTTTTGTAATCTTCCTTTACAAAGATATGAAACTCATAGCTCAGAAAGCAGGCAAATAAGTTAACTAAATAACAAACTTATAAAGTTTTAAAAGATGTGTTAGTTTAAAATGCTCCAAAGGGCATTAAAGATTCAAAGACTAGATAGAAAATATATGTTTAAGTTATCTATCAACTGTTTATGATTAACACACATAATCCATATACAGCAAAAAACAAACAAACCTGCAAATCCAGAAAGAAATTTACCAAAGTGTCTTGTTCGTATATGTTTTTAAAATCTAAGGAACTTTTACAATGGTTAAGGAAAAGACTTTATCTAACTTTGTTTCTATTTGGAAACACACTTGGGTTCCTTGCTAGAAATGGAAAGAAATAAACATTGGGATCTGTCAATTAGATTTGTTTGTGGTTATAGAAATAACATGTATTATTGTTGATTTTAGAGTAAGAGATTAATGTATATTTGTATTTTACCAAACAATGTTGGAAATTACTCTTTCCTCCTCTTTGTATCCTTGATTTTGCTTATTTTTTTAACCTTTTTCTTTAACCACTTTTTTGCTTTTCATATTTTATCCTTTGTCAAAATTTTAATAACATTTAGGGAAATTTTTTTAAGAATGTTCTAAAAGGCAACTAGTTTTGTGACCCTTTGAATAAAGGATTTTCTAAGAAGTTCTTCCAACCAACAGTCGTTAACGTAATGAGATCAGAATAATGAGATAACTGCAATCTGCCTCACCCATATTAAAGCCAGAGTTCTATCTAATCATTCCACTCGTGACAAAAGCACAACACAGATAATGGGCCAAATTCTTAGAAAAAAACAGCATTGCAAGTTTATTCCCACCATAATTACTGAAGTCAGTCAACCTGTTTTGCCAACTCCTTCAACTCTGATCTGTCCAAAATTATAAATTAGGAAGTTTTCAAATGCACACAATAAGGTATCTTTCACTAGCTAGGTAGTAAGTCAAAAAGAGCTTGATAGTTTTGACTAACAGATGTTATTACAAGGCATAAGCTTTTGTGAGCTGTAGCTCACTTCATCAGATGCAAATGGATGATCTCATTACTATTTCTCAGAAATGCTATTGAGAGACAGAACTGCATCTGACGGTGAGCAGTTCACAAAAGCTTGTGCTTTTTTATACAAAACATGTTAATTGGAAAAATGCACTGATCCCACCCCAATAGATTGGCATAGCTCCCCTTTTTTAATAGATTGGTTCCTTCTTGGTCACTAAAAATGCACCACATGATATACTTCAGTGTACATATGTTGTTTTGAAATCAAACAAGAGAAAAGTTAGTTCTAAGCAACCGGTAACAAACCACTGGTTTGCACCCAAGTATGAGATAATATGTTGTTGTTATTATTATGAAGTCCAACTATGAAATTACTGCTAAGAGGAATCAAAACACTTATCATAAGGTTAATCATACTGACTGTAGTATAAACATAAAACAATCCAAATACTGTAGAAAGATATTTAAATAAGAATAAATATGATTACATAAAATAACCATACATAAACTATCCAAATTATGTATTGTCCCCCAAATCTGAAAGTCAAATGCCTTTAACAGTCTATGGAATAAGATAACACTCTTTGATAAAAGATTTGACATGTTTTCTGAGGATAGTACAACACAGCGCTAGAACATAATGTGAAGGACATGATGAATTATTTCAAAAGATTCCAAGAAAACCTTGACATTGAATAGGCCAGATGTGTTTTGAACATTTCCTCCATGGTCTTAGACTTTAACTTCTCACCAAATCTAAAACAACAATTAATATAACTAAAGCTACAATTCAATACCATTGGAAAATATAGACTACTAAAAAATAATTGGGAGAATTTCTAGCAGAATCCATCTCTTCATAATGTAAAAAAATAAATGTACCAAATAAGCATGAGAAAATGAATTTTAAGCGAACTCCAATCAGCTGAACTAAATTAATTAAAGAGTTAACTTTGCAAGCTGCCAGACTATAATTTCATGTGGATAACACTATGGAGGAACAGATCGCAGCCTGTAAAACACTTAATTATATGACGTAGTACCGATCAACGATTTCAACCCAAATGGTATAAAAGATCTTAAAGCGTATTTTAAGGACAATTATCTCTGCAATAAATATTTGTACATTTTTTGTTATATCACTGATCTCTTTGTGTCATAATTTTTTTATTCATGATGACTTTATCCCAATAAAAGATAAAGTTCACCTAAGGGATTATTGCCTCTCTGACATCTACCTGTCCCATTAGGTTTGGCAGGAGGGGCATGTTACGGGTTGCATCTACAAAGAGTATTATCTGGAAGGACCCAGGAGAACATTAATGCATCATACTCACCCTTTGATACCTGATTCCCCTGGACCTCCTGGCTTTAGGATGGCCTTGACAATATGGCTTTGCTGGTTTGTGTGTGTGCATGTTGGGGTAAGGTGGTGGGGTGAGGGAGGGGTCTGGTAGGTCTGGAGAGATTCTACAAAGGTTGCTGATTATGGTCAATTTTTTTTTGTTTTCATTTGGTTTTATTAATATTTTTATGTTTATATATTTGTTTTTAAACTGTTTCTAATTGATTGTTGCTCTTTAATTATTGTGAGCTGCCAGAATCAATTAAATGACTTACAAAACAAATTAATTTTAAAAATAAATGAAGGAATTTTCTAGAGGAATCTATGACTCATCCTTCTTAATTCAACTATGATGCTTACTTATCTATGTACACATAGCCGTAGAAATCATGATATCATCATAAATTATTTCAAAAGAATTTATTTTGGTTTATTTAAAGCATTGTAGAAGTACATTGCAGGAACACCGAATAGTGTAAATTATAACCTTAATAACACAGATTTTTTTAAAAAAGTATGTTGGAAATCTAGACAACACAAACAGATATTCTATAATGCTTGGTTTACTTTATCCTTTTCTTTCAATGTACTTATTATGTATGTAATAAAAAACTATTTAAAATAAAAACTGCTTCAAAGCATTTTACTAGTTTCTATTGCTCTCATGTTTTTAATATTATATAACATGTACTTTTGTTTCTATTTTCTTCTACTTTCTCTACATTTATCCCTAAAAAGCTTTGATCCTGTCAAACTTATGAAAAAGTAATATAATTTCATTTTTAAAAGCTAGAATGCCAAAGCTTGTGAATTCTTCATCCTGCAAGCTGATCTTATGGCTCAGTCTCTTATTTTCCAATGATTTTCCCCAGTGAGTTCCCTTTTTTTTCCCTCTACACCAAACAAATACCATGACAACATTAACTGAGAATATAAGTAGAGAAAAACACTTCACTCCTTGCTTGAAGCTTTAAAACAAATGGGGCCAATTTTTACTGAAAATATTATACCAATGACAGGTTCACAATTAAAATACATAGTAAGATTATAGATGACTTATTTTTTGCTCAGAATGTTGAAGTCCATGACTCACAAAATACAAAACTGCTATACATACAATAACATGTTTTAATACCCCCAAATAAATGGAAATAATGATGACTAATTTAGTGGGTAGTTGAATAATTCAGTCTACATTATGCTAAAAATAAGCATACATGCCACAGATTTATAGTTAACAATGCTTCGTACCAGCAATTCCTAAAACAAAATTCCATCTCTTTTTATCCTCTGTATGGTATATACTGTAAGTAGTAGGATGTGCATGAAAAGCAAAGTTGTTTAGCTATGAATTTGAAACAGCTGTGTTTCAGAAATTCTGCCAATCTTTTCTAAGTTGATCATGGGCTGGCAAGGACAAAATCCATAACAATTTGCCTGCTCTGCTTCAATAGGAACAAAAGGAAAGAGACTTTCATTTGGTTTCGTCATAGGAACACTCCAATTTATACCAAGCTTCGTAGCCTGCTAAAATCGGAACCACTTAATAGCAGGCACGGACTCAGCAAACACCACTCTTCATTGCCATCAAATGGTCATCCAGATATTTGCTAATGAAGGGGGCATGCATCATCACCATCACCACCAGCCCTACATTGGAGTGGAGGAGGAAGAAAGCTTCTCTTCCAGCACTAAACTCTTATCTGAGCCCATCATGATACTAGCTGGTGACACTCCCGTTGCCTTCAAGAGTGGGCATAATCCTAAATCAAGCCTCTTTACACCAGCTCTCTACCTTCTAGAGTCTAGACTAGCAAGCCCTAGGATTTCTCTCTGGCTGGCCCTCTAACATGCCCATCCATGGTTTTGTTGTTGTTGTTAGTTGCGAAGTCGTGTCCGACCCATCGTGACCCCCATGGACAATGTTCGTCCAGGTTTACAGTAGGAATTTGACAAGGGGGATAAAGTTTGGCTAATGTGTCTAGCTAACCCTAAATTGTAAGGGGGCGGGGGGCTTGCAAGAAGCCTTAAAGGCAAGCCTCTTATTAAAGCAGGAAAAAAAGTATTTTTAAAATTTCTGTGCACATGTATCTAGGAGGCAGCAATGCTATCAGTGCAGTTTACACAGGTAAAATGAATCAGAAGAATTAATCCTCCCCAAATTGGCCTTATTTGTAGGGATATTTTCATCTTGGAAAGTAAAGGTACAGGGAAGAGCAAGGGAATCTTTATTTCCTTCTCTTTCTCAAATTTCTAACACCCCCCCCCAAATACACCTAATAGAAACAAATTATAAAGTAAAATAAAAGGCTATGGTAGTTGCCACAAACTGAAACAACTTATCACTATTTACTACTTATCACTATTTGCTATTTACCACTGTCTCCAGTTTAGAATTGTGTCCTATCATGGACCCATACAGCAATTTTTTCCTCCAAAGCTCCCTCTCCACATATTTTTCTAATGGCAGTTAGACCAGAATGAGTTCTTTGGTGCCACATATTCCTATAAGCTTGGTGCTTCACTCTAGAATGTCATTCAAATCACACAAACACCAGTTAAAGCAGTGAAGACCTCTCCTACTGTACTGGCCCAAACAGGAGAATGTGAAAGATAATATCTCAACTGCAAGGAATAAGACACAGCAACTAAAATAAAACAAGAGTGCTCAAATACACTTCTGCCTGAAACAACTGTGTGCTTGGTTTATGCCTGAAACAACACAGCTCTGTTTTTGCTAGTAATAAGATTTAGGATTGACACAGAAGATTCTTTGCTACAATTTTATTCCTATAAACACATACTTCCTAGAACATTCTGATCCTAACTTTTCAGAGCGCCTTTTTCTGTGTGCATGTATGTATATTTAATTATTCAGATTTTGAGCCTGCTTAATATCAGAAAGACTGAAGCTTATAATAATTAGGAATACACAATTTAAAGAAATATGACCATTCCCTCCTTCCCTCCCCTCTCCCCACACAAAGTAAAAAGAGAGGGTCTCCATAAAATTTTAACCTCCGGTCTTGGAACAGTTCCAGATTTTAATACACTTGTAGAATGCTTACGAGTGTGGAATACGTCCAGAGGACAGGAATTGCAATAAAAAAGTCAAGTTTCCTTGCCCTGCTAGATGGCAACAATTAAATGAAGGGACCTGAAGGACACCAATTGTGCCTGAGCATGCCAGTTAGGTAGAAACCATTGGAGACAGGCAAGTTCCTCAAATAACCAGGCTCTATGTATTGTGAAGGGTTTTACAGGTGACAATCAACACTTTGAATTACATCTGCAAATCTATAGTAACCAATAAGATAAAACATGGGCCTAGCAAGAAATGCCTATTGCTCCTCCTGCCACTGCGTTCTGGACCAGCTTTAGCTTCCATTTAGTCTTCAAGGGCACCCCTTATAGGGTGCATTGTAATGGTCTAATCATGCAGTAGTGGGGCATGAATGACCGTCAAAACGACCTCCAAAGTGAGGAAACAACAGAATTGACACACACAAGGTGAACATGTGTAAAAGTCCCCCCAGCCACTGCTGCTATGGGGTCTCTGGGCAGTAACTGAGAGTCGGGGAAAGAGACTCTTGAAGTTGGATTTTAGTCTCAAAACGAAAAGTATAATCTCATCCAAGACCAAAGGCGGAAATGACCCAGACCCAGAGGCCCAAACAGCCATAACCACTCAATCTTGCCAGAATTGAACCAAAGTCTCTTCCTCCCCACCCAACCACTGCTAGCTACCCTACATTGGTAGTTTCACTTTCACAGGCTAGGGTTGGGATGTATAATTGGTGATCATCTGTACATTGATAATACCAGGCTTCAACTGACAGAGGACTTCATCTATCAATTTTATGTAGAAGTTAAACAGGAGCGGTGAGAATGTTGAGCCCTAAGGCATCCCAAGGTGAAAAATTGTAGGTGTGATCTCTCCTCTTCTATCAACACTTGGCAACAGCAGCAGCAGCAGCAGCAGACGGGAGATAATGTTTTCTAGCCTCCACTGTATGAAAAACTGTGCAGCTAAGAGCATCTTTAGAGCTTGCACTGCCAGGGAGAAAGCTGGGACATGGCTTGAAACTTCCCATCTTTGTATTTCAGGTATGGCTTCAAGGCAGTCCTCCATCCAAACAATATAACAAGCCAGTATGGCTTAAATTAAAGGATATTTGCATCTAAGATATAGCTTTTCAAATGCAAATGGCAAGCAGAACTAGGGAGCAATTAAGCAGGCAGGGTTTTCCCCATTGCTTTTACTGATGAGCTGACTTACTCTAGACTTTTCCTATCAGAAGTCCTAATGAATAATTTATTCTTCTTCAAATGAATAATTTATTATTGGTTATAAATAATAGAAGCCAACAATCTTGTAGGCCATGTGCTGATGCCAAGAGAAGCCCAGATTTTTTATTTTTATTTTTTTGCAAAATTTGATGTACTTTTGACAGTTCATGGAAATTGGCAGAGACTAAAAAGGTTTCTGAAAATATCTTTCCAGGCTGCAATAACCTGGGTTACAAATAGTATATTGCCACTGCAGAAGAACAACTAAATCACCTATTCTGTTAGGTTCCTGATCTTTTTTTAACTTTGTTTTTGCAATAATTTTATTACTAGGCTAATAATGCAATTATCATCATCAATGTGAGGAAAATTACCACCCCCACTGCTGTAGCCACAAAATACAGATAGTCTTCATTTAATTGCCTTCTTTAGCAGCCATTCAATTAAAACAGTGATAAAAAGTAGCTTTGTGACCAGTCCTCACATTTGGTACTTCTGCAAGTCTGTAAAACAAAGTTAAACTGAAGCACAATCATGATTTCACTTAGTTACTGCTTTGCTTAATAGCCAAGTTGCTGGTCCCAATTGTGGTTGCTAAATAAGGGCTATCTGTAGTCTTGATTTGGGAAAATTCATCTAGAATACACGAAAAATATTTCTGCTTATTTCTGGTTTACGCAGTGATTTCCAACAACATTCCATGTTGCCTTTTGAGTATTCTTGACAAACCACTGAAAATGCCCTGGGTATAACATGTGGATAATCTTTTGGCAAGAACAACATTCTTGAAAGAGTATTTTCTTGGCAGCTTTGCTGCATGCCAAAAATGAATGAGACTGAAGCCAAGGGAAGCAAGAGTCATAATCACACTCCTGGATGAGGCCAGCCACTTGTTTTCAATCTTCAATCTTGATATGTCCTTTTTGTCATTTCCTCAACTTTCTCCCCTCCACTCCTACATATCATACAGTAGAGCAAGGGAATTCCAAGGGAAGAAAAACTTCCCATAGAAATCCATAGCAATTTGTTTTTCAAACCCAGGAACTTTTAAGAAGTATGGATTTCAACTTCCAGAATTCCAGATGCTTTGAAGTCCACACATCTTGTAGTTGCCAAGTTTCAAAATCACTGATCCTTCTGAGGTCAGTAAAATGAGAACCCAGATTGTTGGGGGGCAATATCTGACTCTGTAAACTATGTAGAGAGGTCTGTAAAGCACTATGAAGCGGTATATAAGCCTAAGTGCTATTGCTATTGCAATATACTCTTACTATTAGGCTGAGAGCCATGCTGGATTCCAGGTTTACAATTTTATAGCTCCAACATAGGCTGCTCCTAGTCAACTGAGAGCATCATCAATGAAATCGATAGTAATGATGCAACAAAACATGTTCAAATGAAGAAACATAGGAACTAAAGCAGGTAGTTTTATCAAGCAAAGTCTGCATTGCAGAACAATATTATTTTTATACCATGTCTTCATTGTAGACAGCACAGTAGTTAGCACAAACAATAAAGACTGTCTCCTGTCCTAAGACATCTATAATAAAAATTCAGATAGAAGGGAGACAAGGATAAAGATGATGACGTGAGTCAAGCAGATTGCAGAAAAATGAGTTTGCTACTTTTTTCTTTTAGCTATACCTGGTATAGTGGCCTGGTTTAGGGATTTACAAACTAAATGAACCCTAGTAAAGTGTTTTAATGGCTCTACCATAAATCACATCCAAAGAAAGATTCTGCTACCAATTTTAGCATTATAACCGAGTGATATTAGAAATCAATCCTCTAAATAAATTCACAATTATTCTTCTGAAGTAGAAGTTGGTAACCTAAAGGCTTCCAGATGCTTTGAATTATGACACACCTAATCCCCAAGCAGCATGACCAGAAGTAAAGGACTGTGTCTATGATAGCTAAAAATATTTGGAAGCATCAACTTGTCTACACCTGTTTAGAATTTGAAGTACATGCTATCACAGCTTCAATATGTACAAAGACAAAAAACAAGTAAACCACAAATTACAATTGTCTTCTGCTGAGGTGATATATACTTTACCTCTGTAAAAGACAGAATCTGGAAATTCAAGATGCAATCCAAATGTTGACATAAAATTAACTTTTATACCTTGATGTTTAAGTAGAGCATGTCTCTTTTCACCAATATTTTGACTCTTTTCCTATCTAATGTAGTAGTTAAAATACATTTTATTACATTTTATTTATATGGGTATTACCTACTTCGTAATAGTCTCTGCACATACAATTCCCTTTTATCCATCCAATCCAAGTTTTGTCACCAATCCAAATTCCATTCATTGGCTTTTGCCATTATGCTTGCCTTCTGCAGTGTACTTTCTTTTTAAAAAATTTAGTGCTCTAGGCTAGAAAATGGAAATGGCAAACCATTCCTGTAATACTGCCAAGAAAGCTATATGGATGTTTCTAGGAAACCATTAAAATTTGAATTCAGCTTTAAAAAGATTTGACGTTACTGCTTTTATTAGCACTGACTGGTGCTCTGAGATTTATTTGAGTGGCATATTAAAATTATTTAATTTTTAATTAAGAAACAAAACCATTGTTACCAATAATAAGGTTGGAACTTCTTTGCCATGTAAACAGCTTCTTTCTATTCCCGAGTTCCATGAACTTGGACGTTTGGTGATCTATTTGCCATATTAAGACTGATGCAATCATTTTTGAACTTCCTGATAGAAATTAAACATGTAGTCAACAATCAGGGTCACATGTCTTTGGTTACTGTATTTTCATACATAGGCAGGAAGGTGGGGGAGAAATGTAGTCCGCAATTATACTTAGGCACTTTTTTTTTTGGTGATGGCTTTCAAACATGAGGAAGTTACAGAAATAGAACACAAATAAATCTGTATAATCTAACAATTATTTTGTTCAAATTTGTATACCTCCCTCCCCTGCTTCCAAAGGTATAAATGTGATTTGTTCTATTTTATAGGATTTTCTTTTTAACCCCAGAGCTACCTTGTGAGATATAGTAAAAGACAGTTATTCTCTTAAGATAACTTTGCCTGTTTAAATGGAGATTTGAACCAAACTACCTCTTGTCCAAGGGAACAATAGTTTTCCCAACTACATTATCTAAACTCACATTTAACCAATAGAAAGAAGGGTGTGTATGTGTGTGTATGTGAAAAGGCACATTATTGTGTACAATTATTATTGCAGGATTTTTCTCAGGACTATAACAGTTCCCAGAGATGAACCAGCAGACTTTGAGTCCCAAGCACAATTTTCTCTGCTTTTTAACATATTAATCAATTTACCACAAATTGTATTACAATAAACTACAACTTTCAAATTTTAAGAAATTTCTAGCCCCTCCTAAACACTGAGTTAGGAGATCAGTTGTACAATCACCACGTTCACATTTGAATAACTTTATATCATCATTCTCTGTAGCCTATGGATAAAATTAAAACAAATGACCAACACGCAGACTGAACAAGGAAAAAATTGTTGGAAAAAATAAATCAGGAACCTTCTGTTTTATCTTTCTTGGAAAACAGTTATTACTATTATTTCATTTTCCATAAATCTAGCAGAGTTGTACCATAATTTATAAGTCTCCTACACCAATGGTCACCAACCGGTGGGCCGCAGCCCAATGGTGGTCCGCGAGAAAATTTTGGTGGGCCGCAGAGAAATGTCCACCCCAAAGCAATTAATCCAGGCTGCACGGGAACACAAGGCTGCGCTGCCCACATGGCCCACCCACCTGCTGGCTCCCACCCTTCGGCAGAGCGCAAACCTACAAAAAGCAGTGCAGCCCTCAGCAGCCAGGATGAGGTGATGGTGCTGTTGCAGCAAGAGGAGCTGGCGGCACAGGCGGGCTGAAGCGGTGATGGAAATGGCCGGAAGGTGCAGGAGCGTCACCCTACCTGCATTTGCATGGCACTCCCGCACCTTCCAGCTAGCCTCTCCTAGCCTGGGCTCTTCCTTGATGGCTGAGGGATGTAGGGACGGCCCAGGGCAGGAAAAGTACTGGCTGATGGTGGTGGGAGGAGGCAGAATGGGCAAGTCTGCTCATCCATCTAGTTCAGAGGTCCGGAATAGGGCGTTGTCATCAGTTTTCTTGTCCCTCTCAGCGCTCTGCTCTGCTGCCCGCCCCCCCAGCCCCAGCCATTGCTGCCCAGGGAAAGCATAGGAAAAGTGAGCAGAAACATACCTTTCGCTGAGGCGAACGAGCAGAGATCAAAGACAGCACAGGCAAGAGAAGACAGAAGTTGTTGCCTTTGAAAAACGCTGCTTTCTGTTGCCTGTGCCTTCCCCGATCTCCACTCTTTCCCCCCAGTGAGAGCTATGTTTCTGCTCACTTGCTTTTCCTGTACCTTCCCTGTGCCTTGCCATGGGAGGGAGGTAGCAGAGACGTCAGGGCTGTCTCCCCCCTCAGCAAGCCAGGCCTGGAGGAACGTAAAGAACTGCAGGCGAGCACCGGAGAAATGTGTGTTGGCATTTCCAGCATACTCTCCTCTGTCCTAAAGTAGGATTGAGTGGGGGGAAGTGTAGGAGGGAACAAGAAGCCCGACTGGCTTTCCTTTGGCATGGGGTGGGGGAGGGGAGACCAAATGCCCAGACCAAAAGAGCGCCGAGGAAGACGGACTCCTAATAACCAGCCTGTTTGTGCAGGCGAGAGCTCAAGCTTTTCTGGGCTCAACATCCCCCCTTCAGCCTCTACATACATTTTCTGCTTGGAAGCGGCAGGAGAAACCTAGAGCTTAGCCTTGGGAGAGGGAGACTTCTTGTGTAGAGGCCGAAGCGGAGGGTGTTGCCTGGTTATTAGGAGCCCGTCTTCCTCCGTGCTTCCACCTCAGCCCTCCTTCCCTCCCCCAACTCCAGGCAGCAACACCTGGCAAAGGAGAAAGAGGTTTCCTCTGACTCGGGGGAAATATGAAATCACAAGAGACCAGACTGGAGGGGGCTCTGCTTTTCTTCCATTTGAGGGGGAGTTGTTCCTCCCCATCCAGATCTTCCCAGCCTTCAGGCTCCTCTTTATATGTATGTATGTATGTATGTGTGTATATATATATATATATTTAATATACAAATTTTATATTACATATATTATCTTTTTTAAAAAATTCATATTAGTGGTCCTCGGGATTTAAAAGTATGAGTTTGGTGGTCCCTGAGGTCCAAAAGGTTGGCGACCCCTGTCCTACACCATGAACATAGCTGGTCTGGATGCAACCAGCTATAGGTAAACTAGACAGAATGCATAAGTCAAAAAAGGATGTCATTAAGCATGGATCAGAGTGACCAGAAGACACATGCCAATCCTGACAAACATTGTACAATAAAGCTACTGCTTGTTACAAGTGTGGAAGTTGTGGAGCTCTCCATTTAGCCCCCTTTCTTCATCATTCCCAGTCATGATGTGTAGAGCAATGCCATTTTTTAAAGGCTGAGAAGAATTTCAGAAGCCATGCTCTGCATGCTTTTGCTATCTTATTATTATTATTTTATTACTGAACATGCAATCCAACACATAATCTGAAAAAGTCCAATTATGCATTTCTAAGAGAACATTTATGACATTCAAAACTTAAATAAGGCTGATCAATATTGTCAAAGTATAATGAATTCCAAATCCTGACCAATATACTAACCAACTCATTATTACTTAAGCAACACTGCTCACAGTAACTTCATCAGATGCTTATGAGGGAGTACCTTTTACACATCTGCACAATTATTAGTATTTACTTTTATTTCATTTTCTTTAGATAATGTTCATTACCTATAATCCTCTATTTTTACATACATTATACCCAACAATCCTTTCACACTGAATTCCATCCATCTGCTGTTGGAGGAAAGCAAGGATAGAGAACAATGCAGACACATATAGAGCCAGCAGATCAATATCACTTCTATTTATCCTTATATACAGCTGCTTATAGTAATACGGTCATAGTTTATATACAAAATGCTAAAATGACATCTTCGAGAATACCTTAACAGTTCTTTGCCAGCTAATTTTTTTCACCCACCCACCCCATTCCACCACCTACAACTACTTTTATAAATAACTTTTGGAAAGTTAATTATGTTCCTTTGCTACCTCGTTTGTTTCTGGCTCTTGCAAAAGAGAAAAGATAAATTATTTCCATTTCACCCAAATTAACTGAACTACCTGGGTTTCACTTTGCAAGGGTACTTAGTTCAAGGCTACCATTTCTAGCCCTGGTTTTATTCCTTTTCTCCTCCATTTGGTGCAGGGTCCCTTTAGTTGCTTCACACTTTTTAAGTCATGGATCATCCAGGTTTCCTGTTCCTCTGGTCTCCTCTCTTCTTCATGGGCTGCAATCTTGGTTGTTTCTCACACTCTGTGCATACAGGTAGTCCTCATAACTGAGCCTATAATTTCAGTCATAAATTGTGACGGTTGTAAAGAGGATCACCTCATGACTGAACCTGATTTTATGACCTTTTCTGAGGTAATCATTAAGCAAATATATTGTTTGCTGTTTAGTGGTTTTTGCAGAAAACCAGAAATAAATGTCAGTTTCGGGGGGGGGGGGGGGGGGGGGGAAGAGAGATTGTATATCACAGTTACATGACTGTGGGATGTGTCAACCAGCCTTAAATGCAGGCCAGTGGTCGAATGCCTAAATTGTGGTCACATGACTGCAGGGGCATGGGGCAGAGGGTAGAACTTCTAAATTAGGTTATAAGTCCCATTTTCAGAGACATTAATATAACTTTGAATGATCACTAAGCGACCAGTTATAAAATTATACTTTTATAATGGAAATGAGTTGTAGCTAATGAAAGCATATGCTTTTTAGTACATTAATAGGGAAAGGTGCTATCAGACTCATCCCTATATTCTGGTGTCCTATCTAACAAACTCTCCTACATCTCCTCCAGGATCTGAAAGACAGCCCTCCTTTATGGAATTCATTCTATTCTGCCTACATATATTATCTCTGGTCTATTATGTGCAGAACATGAGGTGCCTCTAAAGAGTTTGTTCATTCCCCGCCCCCCGCCTACATGTATCTTTAATAGCCATGATCTCTTTCATGCACAAAAATAAATACCACGCGCAGGCGCGCACGCACACACACACACATACAAATTGTCTATATAAGCTTCCAATTCTCAAGCATAGCCGCTCACCATGCCATCCTTGCTGCGAAAACTTTCATGATACACATATATTTATGCAACAAATTTAAGTTTTCACAAGTATTTTGATGCTTTCTGTTACAGAATTTTTTAAAAAATGATAGCAATTATCCATCACTTTTCTGGAAAATCATAGAAAGATGTCAATGTTAATAAAAATGTTGTGCTGCTAAAAAGTATACAGCACATCCTTACAACTATTGGGCTTTTATCATTGTAACAGCTTGCTTACTGATGAAAGCATCTGAACATCTGGGCAAAAACATTCTACACTGTTTGATTCTGATACATCACTTTGACCCTGATTCAGGTTTACAAGATGGCTAAGGAAAGATGAAAGGAACAATAAAAAAGCAATGCAAACTAATCAAAACAATTTGAGCCAAAGGAAAGCATATCTAGATAAAATATCTAGGCAAGATACAGAGGCAGTCTCAACGGCTTGAAGATGCAAAATTACGGCAAACAGAGAGATGCTGTCAGAAACACCAGATAATAGTTATTGTTCTACTCTTGGTTTTCGTAACATTTAAAGGCTTTTATAATCTAGAATCTCACAAATACTCAATTGTTAATTCTTGGCATGTCAGCATCTGTAAAAATTACTCATCAGAAACACTTTTTTCTGTAAATGATATAATTCTTAAGAAGCATTTGCACCAAGACAAATTCCTTGTGTGTCCAATCACACTTGGCCAATAAAGAATTCTAATTAACTAACTAAGCTGCTTTTGCAGCTAGCATTTTTTCACATACCACCCTTCTGAATTTATATCATTGTTCTGTAGGTTATCCTTGCAAAGATTTTGAGGAATCAGGGGGAGATTGCTAAATCTTCAGTTCCATACACTGAAATAAGGATTTTTAAAATTTCCATTATTAAAAAAAAGTAAACTTCATTAGGAGATTTGCTACAATGCCTATATAAAACACATGTATAAATAAAAAGTGGCTTTACTCCCATTTGAAGTGTAGCCTCAGCATGCCACAGAAAGCCCTGTATAGCCCTTGAGCAAAGAAAAGTTGTGTACTCCCTTTTCTAATGAGTCTGGGCAATCAGACTCAAGAAGCTCTTACTCATTTTCAAAGAATAATTCAGACAAAAGGATAATGACTGCCCATCACTTAGAAAATTGCTTTAGACTTCATGCTAAAATAACTAGAATGGTTCTTCCTATAATATGAGTGGCTCAATTGTTTTAACAGCTATGATTAGAGATAACATTCTCCAAAACATGAGTGTGCAACATACAACTCCTCTATGAAAACGATTTGAATATTATGAAGTGGCCACCTCATATTAAACACACAAAAAAAGTTCTGAAGCAGACACTGGAGAAAAAATAGACAAACTATGTAAAAAAGAGTTTCATCTTCATAAAACAATGAATACAGACAGTAATTACATAAATCAATACACTTTATGAGTTAGGCTTTAAGAAGCAAATATTTTTTCCCAAGAGATTCAGGTTCCATGCTATATAATTTTAAAAGCCACTAAAACACAGAATTTAAAAATTGGAAAAATACATTGCAAAAGTGTTAAGAGAAAAGGTGAAGAAAAATAGTATTAAAAGTATTCAGATTTTCTCACTTTTCTAGAATCTAGTCTGCTTTCTACAGGTTTGTTGCACTTTCAAGGGCCAGCAACGTAGCACCCTAATCTTGTGAAATACAGGATAAATATTAAACCCACAAGATCCATAAAAGGCTACCTAATCCTACAGATGATTAAGTAAGTTTTGAAAACTAGCTATGCAATTCAAACATCTATGGCCAGTAGTATCCTTATTGTTATAATAGAAGAGCCCAGTGGGAGAACATCTCATTCCTATTTTCTCCAAGGTGTAAAACAGAGCAAAAAGACCTGCAAATTGTAGTTCAAATAAAGTCATAGAAGCTTCTTAGAAATCTTACGATTCTTGAACGCCTACAAATTAGATGTAATCCTAACTCACAAATGAATAATACTAAAGCAAGGAACAAAGGTTTTATTGCTTAAACTTAATTCACTAAATGACAGTTGGATGGCCGACAAGCTACTATAAATCTCAAAATCAACAATATATTTCACTTAAATTTGTATTTGTTATTAGAAATGTTTTAAATACTAAGTATTTTAAATGTTAATAAATCAGAGGTGAATATAAGAACTTTGTATCTTTTGAAAGCAAAAATCATACCTCCGTAATTTTTAGTTTAGTTAAAATGTTGATACTCAACAAGATAGCAGTTGACTCTAATAAAGAGCTGTAGCATTACTAAGAAAACTATAAACCACATAAATATTACAGGTATTCGATTAAATCAAATGCAGAAAAATATTTGGAAACTGGTCACCCTCATGAAACCATCCTTAATTTTTTTTCAGAACTATATTATGTGGAAAATAAGCTTTAAGACAGGATATAAGGTTAGATATGGTAGTGAAGTGACATTACTAACATGTTTAAATGTATCATTTAAAAAACATCTTAGTAATATCAATCCCCCATAGTTGTATCTAACATAATGCTCCATGTCCATAAATTTTAGAAGAGGCAGTTCTTGAAATCTCTATGCAGGTCTAATGTGTACATTTTAAAAACTGTTTTGTAATACACCATACTGATTTCAAAATTCATATAGTACAAGATCTTTGTTGGCAGGCTGGAAGAAAAAGTAACGTTTAAACAAGAGCCAATTTCAACAGTTTTAAAAGCTGATTAATCAGCATTAGGGGACATAAGGAGGAAATATGATTTATCTCATCATAGGCTGAAGTGTAAAATTAAATTTCATTAAGATTGTTGCACATAACTCTCCAATGTGATAATCTTACCACTGAAAAGTACAATAAACACATTCATTTTACTATCTTAGTATTTTAATATTCAACTTTTGATTGAAAATTATATACATTTCTCAAAAAGACTCATGATTTTAAGATAGGTCAAAGATTATATATAAGATTTAGGAGACTGCTTTGGATGCCATTTTATACATGTTGGGTGTCATGTGGTCCTTCCAGCCTTCAATGAAAACTCTTTGATTTATGTAAGGTGTGTGATTAGGCCTCAAAGGTTAAAATTAATGCTTTTAATGCAGCTGTGGGGGATCCAATTTGAAGTATGAGTAGTCCTCGATTTACAACAGTTCATTTAATGACCAAAGTTACAGCGGCATTGAAAAAAGTGACTTATGGCCATTTTTCACACTTATGATTGTTGCAGCATTCCTATGGTCACATGATCAAAATCAGATGCTTGGCAACTGGTTCATATTTATGATGCACTATCCCAGAAGATCCCCTTTTGCAACCTTCTGACCAGCAAAGACAATAGGAAAGCCAGATTCACTTAACAACCGCAATGATTCACTTAACAATTGCAATGATTCACTTAACTGTGGCAAGAAATGTCATAAAATGTAGCAAAACTCAATTAACAAATGTCTCACTTAACAACAGAAATTTTGGGCTCGATTGTGGTTGTAAGAGTACCTGTAATAGGTAAGGTAGCCTTTCTCAACCAGAGTTCTATGAATTTTTTAACTTTTAACTTTGCACAATGCTAATATTCACTATGATGGACATTTTTACGCACCAAGCCTATTGCTTTGCTATTGGTGGTAAACATTGCATGTCGATTGTGTTGTACAGTTACGCCGAGTATAATTTTTGTATATTTTGCTATCTTTATGCAGGGTTTCCCTAATATCCAAAAATTATTTCAAGGATTCTTCAGCACTGAAAAGATTGAAAGGCTGCGATAAGGTGTGTGATTAAGGCTGGAAAAATCAATGTTCAAGTCCATTAATATCATGAAAGCATACTGGGTTAATTTTGGACCTAACCATTCTTTCCCAGCTTAATCCTAACAGTTTGTTGTTGTGGGGATAAAATGGAGTAGGAAATGCAATATATGCTATCTTCAATACATACCATTCCGGAAGGAAGGCAGGTTATAAATCAAATTATAAAAAATTAGTTTGTGTTGCTTTTGATGTTATGATTCTATTTTGGATCAACATGTTTGTACTCCTTTTATATTGCAGAGAAAATTACAAATGCAGTTAATTAATAATGCAACAGAATTAAGTAAATACTAGTCTTCATTTAGATGCAAGAATCTGGAGAAAATAATAGTCTCTCAGATGTATTTAGTACAAACAAAATAACTTGAAAATAATTGCAGTCTTTCAAAATGTATCTGTAATTGCTTAACCGTCTGTTCCAGGATTATGTACCTAGCCTACCTTACCTCATACTTTCCATTTTGTTTGTGCTACTGGTATACTGGCAAACTACCAGACATTATTTGTATGAGGGCTGGGCAGCACTTTGGACTCAAGTGCATGAAGGTGTTTCAGAGTGCATTTGAACCACTTATGTAAAACCTGTCTGCAGCTCTTTAAAGACGTCTCTTTTTTCCTTTGATTTTGTGGCTGTCTTCTACACCTGCAATCTGATCCCGCAAAATCCCACACAGTCACTTTAAAAGTGGGTTTCGCAGGCATTACCTGAGTTCTCCTGCGTGCTAAAAAGATACTGGACAAAAATACACACATGGTTGGAAAAAATGATTAAACAATATATAGATCTGAAATCTGAAATATTTTTATTAGGAATGGTACCTAAAGGTTACAGTAAAGAAAAAACATGGTTAATCATACACGTATTAACAGCAGCTAGAATTGTATTTGCTCAGAATTGAAAAAATGACAAAGATACCAACAGAAGGAAAAGTAATTGAAAAAATATTTGAATGCGCAGAAATAAATAGATTAACATTGGAAATTAAAGAAAAAGAAGAATCTGAATATTACATGGTATGGGATTTATTTTACCAATGATTAGAAAATAAAACAAATTAAAATGGATTAGGTAAATATATAAAGCAATAAGACAAGATTGTAAAAATAGATATATTGGATATTACTTATATGAAAATGTGATTATTTTTATATTGTTACATTAATAAGAAGAGTATTAATTATAAACTAAGCATATGAAATATGTACTTAATCGACACACAGTTGAAATGGAAAGGATTTACTGTATTTTTTAAAAAAAAATTAAACAAAACCCTTTTTTTGCATTCAAGTCTGAATTGCTGCAGAACCTTAGCCTTAGGTGCCCTATCTAACTCCTAGCTTATCATCTCCCTCTATATAAAAAGAAAGAACCAGGTTTGTGTAACCCAGAAGTACTACTTGATTAATTCCTGGTATATTTACAATCCTGAAACAGTCTAAAATCCTAATCAAGCAATTTAGAAATAGTTATCTGTTCAGAGTTGATCCTTATGCTAGGCAGGACACTTTAGAATTCTACATTTTGAAACACGTCAGTGTTCTAGTATTACCGAAATTTACCCATGCAACTTCTCAGAACAATGTAAGAACTTAGTTCTCAAACTAACACTGTTAAATATTAAACTGCTGCTATCATGAAAAATTAAAGTTGATTTAGTCAGACATACTACTAGATCCTCTATTACAACTGCTAACTCAGCAATAACTCAAAGAGTAAATCTTCCATCGCCCAAAGTGAATTGCATGAGTGGGCAAGCACTCATACACAATCCAGAAACATTATGGAATAAACATAAGAAAAGTATCATGCAGACCCATACAAAACAACCTACAGACATTTAATTAAATGTCTGGGAGTATAATGACACAATTGTAATGTAACTCAACTGAAAGCTTTTCTCCACAATTAGTTGTTGCAATAACTCCAGCATACTTTGTTTTTTCTCTATAAAGATACTGTTCATTTTAAGGACCAGCAGCACTGCTGGAATCCTACTGAAACAGTTTATTTTCATCAATACACACAAGCACAGCAATTCAGGTAGAGTACTACAACTCCCTAGCATAACATAAGGCAGGGACTTCCGGTTTGGGCTTCTTCAACAATGGACCAAAATCACAATCGTGCGTGGTTTTGATCTGTGCTCGCCGCTGAAGCGCCCCGAGCTGCCTGGATTCAGGGCTGAAGCCACCCTATAGAGATGGTGAAAAAGGGGGAGCCATCAGCGGGGTTGAGGAGAGCCACATCTCTCCTCCTCAGCTGACCATTACTCCCTTTCCCAAAGGTGGTTGCAGAGGTGGTAGCCACCTCAAAGAAGAAGCCAACCAGACAAGATTGTGCAGGAGGAAGTTTAAAGGAGAAAGTTTGACTGACCGGGTTGAATGGAGAACATCTATTTAAGGTACCTGAAACCTGAATTTTAAAGAATAATACTATTCCTAAAAAAGATTTTAAGCGGCAAAAGAGAAAGGGAAAGAAAACGGAACTGGCTTTTTTTCTCTCACATTGACAGTTTTAATTGACTTGGAACGTTAAGAAGAAGAGATTTGAATAAGAAATTGATACTAGTCCACTTTGACATTAATAGGCTATTTCTAGCTGAAAATAAAGTGTCAAAGGGATAAAGATTCTTGGATAATTTAAATTTTTTTCTTTAAAAAAAGAAAAAAGCAGAAGAGAGAAAAAGGAAAAAAGAGGGTGGAATCTGGAAAATGGAGGAGACCATCTGGAACTTAAAAAAAATCGATAGTGGAATTTTAACAAGGCTTGCAAAAGATACATTGTAGTTGAAACCATGTAACAAGCTAACAAAGCCCCTGGAAAGAGAAAGTGAGAAAAGAAGCAAGAAACAGTCTTGGATTATTAGATGATTTCTGGAAGTTTGGATGGTGGATCCTAATGAAACAAAATAAAATCAATTGGAGGTTGTTTAAAAATTTTTAAAATGGCATCACTCCTTGAAGGGTTAAAAATGATAAAGAACAAAAAGAAGCAGCACAAGAGGGAAGGGGATCTTTTGGCTTCGTATTTCAATTTTTAGAAATGGAGATCTTGAACTATGAAAAACAAGTAACGCTGGCAGAACAAGAAGGGCGGGACAACGAAGAAGCCATCTTTAATGACCAAGCAATTTTAAGCGGGGTAAAAAAGGGAAAGGAGGAAAGGGAGTTAAAAATGTAAGCATTGAAGCAACAACCAAAAAAAAGAGTAATTTGAAAAGTAATCATAATATCAGAAAGAAGTCGAAGGGAGGATCACAGAAGGGAGAATCAGACAGAAAAGGGAATAAAAAGGGGAAGAAGAAGAGAGGGAAGAGGGAAAGGAAAAGAAGCTACAAAGGACAGAAACAAGATATAGAGGTACAGGAAAAGCATACAAGAATTAAAGGTATAAACCTATTTAAAAGACACAGAGACAATGGTTAAAATTTAACTTAAGGAAAGGATTCTGCAAGGGTGCATGGGATAGCACTGTTATATTAGAAATAGAAAAGGGTTAGAAAATATGTTCGATGATTAAAGTGATAGAAAAAATTTCTATTGATGTGTAGTGGAATGTTTGTTAAGAGAATAAGGCTCTCAATGATTTAAAAAGAAAGTTTTTTAAAAAAACTGAAAAGAAACATGGAAGATTTTTATCAGTTGATGAGATGAACTTTAATAAGAATAATAACTTTATTGACTACTGTTAATAACTATTGTTTGGTTTTTTATTTAAAGACAGTAATAAGTAAAATATGAAATATAGATGATTAAAGCGAAAGACAGCTGATATTACTAGGTAATGTTTGTTAAAAGAAATAGAAATGTAAAAGACTGATATTAATATTAATGGCAGAGCTGTACTTGAATAATTATTCCATTTACTATTGTTATACATATATACAGATATATATATACATATATACTTTTTTCTTTTTAAGAATTTAGTGTGTATTTTTAAGGGAATGTACCATGCAGAATTTGATTGAAAATAGGTATGTGTTATAAAACAGAGGTTAGAAAATTAATATTATAACTGTAAAGGTGTAACTTAAATTTTTAAACAAGATTTGAAAAAAGATACAAAGGTGTTATACTCCAGTCTAGTAATTACAGGGGAAAATTTGTTTTATGAGAAAAGATAATATGAAATTCTAAACAGGACAGACGAAAGTATAAAAACATTGATTAGAAAGATTTTAAAAATTAGAAAAAGATATGTAATTGAATTAAGAAAGGAATGAGATAATTTAAAATAAGGCTATAGGAAATAAAGAAAGGGAAAAGCTATTGAAAAAAAATGCAAATATAGTTATAAGATATGGATTAGAATGTATAAGATAAGTATGTATTGAGCTTATGTCTGTATGGAGAAGTGATAACCCGGGGGCACGCTGTTCTCAAAAAAAGATATTTTATTTTTATTTGTATGTTTTGTGAAAACTTAAATAAAACTTTTATTATAAAAAAAAAACATGAGGCAGGTAGTGTTGTTCTGTCAGCTGCCTCCTTCCTGGGCTTTTGTGCCTTCTTCCCGGCCCCCACCTTCCTGAAGCAGTCCTTGTCTACAAATCAGCAAACTGCAGAGGATCTTGGAAGATAAATAAAAGGAATAATATCTTTGAAGTTTTTAGCTCCCTTTCTAAATCCACAAGTATAGCAATATGATTTCTCCTCTGCCTGTTTAGAGCCCTCTTCTTGCATTACTTTTGGCCTATTCAAACAATAAGACATTCAGTTATTTCTCTGCAGACAGGTAGGGCTGGGGAAGTGCCTCTTGGAAACCAGCTAAGATTCAGCTTGTACATGCTCAGAAATAAAACCAGGTTTTAGGGGAACCTACAGCCTTGCAAGTGCATACACAGATGAAGCCTTACTCTGCTGCTACTCTATTATTATAGAGTAGGGGTATCAAACTGGATTTCTTCGAGGGTCAGATCAGCATTGTAGTTCTTCTCCGCGGGCCGGCCGGGAATGGGGGGGAGATGAGATGGACGCCTCCTGCAGCATCCTGCCAGCCAAAACAGGATGCAGAAAACCCTGCTGCCCCTGCCCCAATGTCCCATTTTGGCCAGCAGAATACTGCAGGAGGTTGTTCAGGGCAAAAATGGGGCACAGGGAGGACACGCGAGCCCCCCACTCCCCAACATTCCAGTTTGGCTGCCGAAGGCACTGCAGACCAGTCCTTTCCTATTTACAGGCCGGCCCCCAAGGCCAGATTTAAGCAGCTCGTAGGCCAGATCTGGCCCACGGGCCTTGAGTTTGACACCCCTGTTATAGAGTAAGGACTCTACATGGGACTGCCATTGGAGAGTATCCAGAAGCTTCAGATGGTGCAAATTGCAAAAGTAAAGTTATGTATGCCCCTAAAGCAATATACCTCTGCTTTGTTGCTGGTTTGCTTCCAGATCCAATTCAAAGTGCTGGTTTTGATAAAGCCCTTCATGGCATGGGGCAGTTTTCTGCCTCTCTCAGATTACCATCCTCCAACCCATCTGTCTGGTAGAGAAGGCATGCTACAGGAAATTGTATAGGGCGAATCACTGGAGGTGGGCCTTTTTGCCATGGCGTCCACCTTGTGGATTCTTCCCTACTGGAAATGAGATTAGCTCCATCCCTTTCAAATTTGTGCAAGCCCCACAAGACCCAGCTAAACTATCAGGCCTGGAGGTCTCAGGGAACTGGAGAGATTTTCTGATGGTTCCCTTACTGTGGTTAATATCATCCTCTCCTATTTTGTGTGCCATTTGATAGTTACTATTTTAATTGTGGCTTTTTATGCATTTCTTGATTTATTTTATTTGAGTGCTGTATGCTGTCCAGAATCAGATGTGATTTGGGCAGCTATAAAATATGACAAATAAAATAAATTATTCAATGGTAAATATGGTAACAGAATGCCTGTAAATATTGAACTTTGGACTTTTTGTGTGTCTGTTTATTTCTATCCTATAAAATCCAGATTCTTTGTTGAAATAATTACAGGAATATAAAATGTAATACTAAAAGAAATGCAATTACAATTATTTTAAGAAGTCAGATGCTTGATTTTATGTAATCGTTCTAATCTTCTACAGGCACTTTATGAGTCATTTTAGTCTACTTTAAATATACATGCAAATTAAACAAGGGCTATGGCAACAGAGATGTTATTTGAAAATTTAAAAAACAGTGTTTCCAAATATAGAAGCTATATTTGTGCATTCATAATACAACAGGTTCTTCCTAGCTAAATAATTACCTTCATCAATAATATAGATTTTGAGTGAAATTCTTCATGTTGCTGTTAAAAAGAAACTGCAAATTAATGTGACAGATTCTATCTATCTATCTATCTATCTATCTATCTATCTATCTATCTATCTATCTATCTATCTATCTATCTATTTCATTGGCTGCCAATCTTACCACAGGGAGGCATGCAATATTAAAAAATAAAATGTAAATAGAATGCTACAAAGCTATAAAAATGCAAAATATAAAATACAAAATACGATAGCTAAAAAGATGGGGAGGATGGCAGCAAGATGGGAGAAGTGAGATCTGCTATTAATCTATAAGCCACCTCCAACATAAAGCCCTTCCTCTGTTTACATCTGACTGTTCACCTTGCTAGCTACAAACCAAATCCACATAAACCACAACACCTTTATTTCACCCTGTGATGATGCTGGTGGAAAACCATGAGACCTTAAATCAGACTGCCCCCAAAGTATGCTCTTGTTACATAGCCAGGAGGGATCTGCTGTGTATTACTGCCTACTCTGCTTTATTGTCCCAAATTCCAAGGTCTGTAATTGGCAATTGGTGCCCGGTTCCAGCTCACATAACTGATTGTTTGCAAAGCCACCACCAAATGCCACCCTGCAGCTCTGCCATTATTATTGTTTTTTGCTCCATAGGGCTGTCAATCATACAACTTCTGTAAATGAACAATCAATCCCTACACACTGCAAAACAATTGCAAAATATTCAATATGTTATTGCTTTCAATTGTCCATTTTATAAAGCATCATCCCACCATAAAGTGACTAAAAGATGACAGGTCATTCAATCCCACATAGCCACATAGCCAGTATCACCAGAATGTGACTACAAACATACCTACTGACCCCTCTCAGACTGAACTGTTATGCTTAGGAATACAATAAGGCTAGCAACATCAGACCAGCCTCTCCTGTGTTTGGGGCAATAAAAATAGTTTACAATGACATGACTTAATGTCACAGAACACCAGGCAGCTACAGAGGAAACACAAGAGCTGAGTTCTTACACTACAGTTCATTTACAATTTCCAATCTATTTGTCAAGCCAGTCTTTAAGTATACCAGCTGCCTGGCTAGCCACCCTGTTAATCAACAGAAAAAGAAAAGTAACTGTAAAACCTGGAAATCTGATCTTCCTTATAGAGGATTGAGGGATGGGAAAGGCAGGCAGAGGATAGGAGGAAGTGGTCCCACAGGAAATCGGCCAACTGGACCACAATATTCACAAGAGTCAGAAGTTATCATCTCAGGCCACCTCCCCCATGTGCACTAATGAGCCCTATATCACTTACATGCAGATTCTTGAGATAAGATCATATAGAAATGACTGCTACAATGGGGAAACATGAAAAACTGCCTTTGAGCTGCTTTGACTGCAAGGTGATCTGAAATACAGATAGAAGTAATAGGCCACATGCAGTGGGACCAGTGGGTAGGGTATGTTCTCGGCAGGTCAAGGAGGCATTGTGAGCCTGGCTATAAAACTGCACCCCCCAATAAAGGCCACTATAAGAAGAGATGCCATATCACTGTTGGACCGCATCATCATTTTGATCTCTGGAGCAATACAGTAAAAGGGATGGAAGAGAAGATTTTTTTAAAAAGCCTAATGAAACTGTATAATTATTAGGCTCACAAGATTGGGGTGGGGGCTGCTACCAGCTAATAACATTATTAAAAGGATGTGCACTTGTCAAGAATGGTATTTTGTCTCTCTGATCAGTCACTGATCAGCTCCAGCAGGTGTTAAAAAGACATTTTTAACTGATCAGCTTCAGGAGGTGTTAAAAATACATTTTAACATGCGGGAATGTTTACAACATCCATCCACTTCATCTTCATCATGTGGGGGGGGGGGAATTACAATATGCTATGCCATTCAGCTAGAGGACAACACTAGTAAACCATTTCAAAAGGAAGGCAGAGTCAGGGTGAGCTGCATATGGATAGGGGACCACCAGAGAATAGATATTATATTCATAGGCATTAGGTTAATACTTATTGGTTGTGCTCCTCCAGCAAAAGTTTCCCTTATCCAGTCTTGTCTGACTCTAGGGGGTGGTGCTCATTTCCGTTTCTTAGTTGAGGGAGCCAGAATTGTCCGAAGACACTTCTGTGATCATGTGGCCAGCTATAAGTTGAGGTGCACAGAATGATGTTACTTTCCCACTGAAGTGGTACTTATTTATCTACTCACATTTGCGTGCTTTCAAACTGCTAGGTGGGCAGGAGCTGGGGTGACTAATAGGAACTCAATCCATCATGAAGCACTCAGGTCTTGAACCCAGGCTCCTGCTGACAAGCTTAGTGTCTTTAACTGTCAAACCATCACACACCTAAAATATTGCAAAGCCAACTGAATCTGATGTAATATTTCAAATTTTTTTTAAGAGATACTACACTGCACTTGGAATAATAATGCAATAAAGTATTGTTTCATTCAAAATCAAATATTTTTTCTGCACTGGATTGTTTTAACCAAAATAAAATAGCATAGTGGCCCTTAGCCAACAAGCACCCAACCTCATGACTGCATCTTCTGGCCTTTCTCCCTTCAACATTAACCAGTCTAGGAAACAGCAGGCCCTATATGGTAGCTTTAATTGTAACTACAACAGAAAGACATCACCTTTGTTCTCTGCAATGTCATTCCTATGACCAACAAGCCAATCTATCCCTCTTGGCAATATCCTCCCTAGTCTACAATTCTGTACTCCCAGAAACAGTCAGATTGTAATCCGTCTGTTGTAATATGGCTATCTTAATCCCTTTATCTGGGGAGATAGTAAATCCTAGAGTTATGTTTGCATACTACAAAGGGTATGAATACCAAGAACTGAGAAATACTGTCCTATAACATAAGAACATTATCTTTCCCCCCAATTATCATAAATACATCAAATTATAATTATAAATACATTAACTTCTGTTAATTCTTTTGCAAATAGGTGCAGATTTTTCACTAATTTTATGCTTCCTTATCATTCCAGTAGGCATGGCTCTCTTACGCCGCCAATTAATACCGTTATTTCCCAGAATGGTTACTCCATAAACCCTGCAAAAATAGGAACTGAATTTGAACGTGAAATGTCATTCAGAATTCATATAGCACCAGCCAGAATGGCCTTTAACTATGTAAAATTCTCCTGCCCCCAAATTGCAGGGCAGCTGCTCAATCTCAGGAAAACACACAACTGTTCTCAGGTGTTCCTGAGAATTGCAACATGCTTACACATTCCAAGTCATGTTTTGCTCTTTGAATCCAGACCTCTGCAGAACCTTAATTATTAGTTCCATTATTAACTCCATTATTAATTTCTAACTCAACAATATTGTATTACAGAAACTTTTAATGATAATTCAGTTTTTATTACTTTGTGATTTAGAAATGAATATATAGTACATAAACATGAATCCATGGAATATGATAAGCCGCAGTGGTGCAATACTGCAGGCTACTTCTCCTGACTGCAGACTGACTGTAATTTGGCAGTTCAAATCTCACCAGGCTCAAGATTGACTCAGCCTTCCATCCTTCCGAGGTGGGTAAAATGAGTATCTAAATTATTGGGGGCAATATGCTGACTCTGTAAACTGTTTAGAGAGGGCTATAAAGCACTGTGAAGCAATATATAAGTCTAAGGGCTAACAAGCTTTACATTTAATGCTTCACCTTATAATCAATAACTATAGATATGCATTTTAGAAATAATTGTGAGATATTCATATAACATTCTTTTAAAATTTCTTTTAATTTTAGAATGTTGCATGAACCTATTCACTTATTGTAAATCATGGCTTCTGGCTTAACCAATATGATATATTCAATAATGTGGTTAAATAAATCATGGTTTAGGGCAGTGGTGGCTAACCTTTTTGGGCTCCTATGCCAAAAATTGTGCGTGCACTTGCGTGCCAGCACCCAGAAGGCAATGCGTACGCCCCCTACGCATGCGCGTTTAGGGTAATACAGCTCATTAGTCTTAAATATTAATAAAGATGCCATTGCTATGTTGGCAAAACACTTTCAAAAAACGTTTCAAGATATTCTTTCCCACTTTTTAAATTATAAGGTGGATCATATAGTGCAACTTTTGGGTCAAATATATGTCAGAGAAAAAGCTAAATTAACCTCCAGGATGTTAATTTCCCACAAAGAATGTGACATTAAGAAACATGACTAAGAAATCCGCCACAATCAGGTTACTGTGTAGGATTTCCAACTAGCAAACACAAAAGATGTATTTAATTTGCTGTTTTTAGAAGTGAACTTTTATCAGATTGCCAACTTCAACATGACTGTGCAGCAAATAACAACAATCACACTGTGAAATGGAAAAGGAAGCCTAGGTAAGAAACCTTATTATTACTTGCTGACCTCATTCATCTTATGTTACACAAATACGTTCCTTATACAGTGAATTTCAAAATTCTTTTTATGCAAGAACTGAAAATGCAAGATCAGCAACAACTCTTTGGAAACATACGATTCTATTTGACTTCTAATTCAAAAGAAACAGAACAAGCATACTGTAAAACAATAATGTGAATGCCATTTAAAAATGTAAACATTAACATACATGAGGCATGCCCCTTCTAAATGGATGCCAACCCTCCCCAGCTGATATCTGATTTTTTTTAAAAAGCAGTCAACATAGTAATCATGCATTTTCAACACCTCCAATTTTACACCTCCGTAGTAAGCACTTTACACAATGTTTTATATCTCTACTGATATTGTCTAAGTAGTGAAAATATAGGGCATCTATCCCTAGAAAATAAGCTGTTGCCTATTCTTATGATGTGCTACAATATATTAAATCAAGATAAAGGATGGACTTCATTTCATTATTAACCGGGGAAATATGGACATCTATCCTTTCTCCACCATGTGCCAAATCATAAGCAATATCGATGCACTTTATATCTGAACAGTTGCCAGCTGGCAGAGATCCCAACAGAGTAAGAATTTATTTGCCAGAAGCACATTAGGTTTTAAGCAATAATACAGGGTAGCCTATTGGCCTTCTCAATTGCAGCCTACAGAAGCTAAAATACCAAAGAAGTATTATGAAAAATATCCTACATACAAGTTATAAATTAATCAGACAACATGGTTAAAAATTGACCCAACAAACACCTCTAAAATACAACAATATCCAAGATATACAGGAAATGAACTTCACATTTTAAAATGGATGTATTTATCTGCAAGTATTAAAGCAATATATTTCTAGTTTCAATTCCTACACCGAACATTATATCTGCAGATACAAGTTGTCATGAATGTTTTTTATATCTAATTTGGTGGTTTCACCATTTCTTAGGAACTCAGAACTCTTTATGCATAATATTAACACATCAAATTTTTAAAATTATTTTTAATTCAATTGACATCCTGCTTTCTACTCAAAAGAATATTGAAAAGAGAGGTTAACATTTACAGACCACTGAATGAAACATTATAAAGTTAAAATGCTAACATTAAAAATCTTGCAAAAATATATTATTTGAAATATTTATATAGCTGCCCATCTTATATCAAACTCTGGGCAGTTATCAGTCAAAAATTAAAGCATCACTAATGAAACAATATAAAAACATATTAAAACCACTAAAACCATAAACTTTGAGAATAAAAACCTAGCACAATGTTATGTTTCCAACACAGTCACCTCCTCCTATCTCAGAGCTTAGGGGAAAAGCCAAACCTTCACTGCTTTTTGGAAGGCTAGGAGGGTAGAAACAAGAGTGTTCCATAGGGCAGGGAACAGACATGGAAAAGTACCAGTAGCTCTCATAGCTCCCATAAGGTGGCAATATTTAAGGGAAGGGACTAGGAGCATGTCATCCAATATGTATCTTGCCTTCTCTTCTAAAGGCAGACAGATTGGAGATTAAACGCAATCCTACAGAGATTATAATCAACAACCCACATTCCATGCATTGTAGGGTCTTGAAAATGATCCAGAACATACTTGAGCTTTTAAATATGACAAAATGTTGCAGCCCATCTTCTTATAAATCAAAAATACATTTCTTTATTCTTACAGTATTGATCATCAATTCCTTTGTTCAATTTAACATGCTGGTTATATATTTTGTTGGCCTAAGGACAAAAACAGGAACAATTACTAGTTTCGAGTTCCCACATAAAACAAACACAGGATGTTTTGTTCCGAGCTCCTACTCTCTGGCTTTTAATACATGATTTTTATCACTCTCTCATTTTAAGGCTGTTCTCAAATTATATAGTATAATTATTTTTCCTCTTTTCTTGATTTTATTATGTATTGACCTATTTGCCTAGTTGGCAGACGTTGTTTATAAATGCAACAATTATGTAAAACAACATGCCTAGTTTAATGTTGCTTGGGAGAAATATAAAACATACCATCTGAACAATACAAAAATAGTTTCTAACATTTTGTAAGGCAAATTTTTTAAAAATGTTTTCTTTGCCAGTTAGCACTATATCGTGACAGTTGATTGAAAGTAGACAAATTTCCTTATTTTCAAAGTGAGAAGCAAAATTGATCATACTATAGTCTCACACATACATACAGAGCTGAACACATTTACACAATTTTCAACCAAAAGTTCATTTGCTTTTAGAACATAACCACAAGGTAGGTAACAGTTGCAATTCAAGTAACAGCCAAGAACTGAATATGTGCATTTCCTGCAAATAACATTTTTAAAGATGGCTTATTGAAAATCTGTCCAAGAACATGCATTTTGTTTTCTTCCCCAAATCTATGGAAGGACATTTCTAATCATTCAAGTGTTGAAGAGTAATACAAACCTATTCCTTTTGAAAATACCATTTTGAAAACATACTGAGAATGGCACATTATAGTTAAAATAATGTGAATATAGTTAATACAGGTAGCCCTCAACTTATGACCACAATTGAGCCCAGAATTTATGTTAAATGAGAAATGTATTAAGTGAGTTTTGCTCCATTTTACAACCTTTTTCTTTCCACATTCGTTAAGCGAATCACTGTTGTTCAATTAGTAACACTGTTGTTAAGGGAATCTGGCTTCCCCACTGACTTTTGCTTGTCAGAAGTTTGCAGCTGATGATCACATAACTCCAGGACACTGCAACCGTCATAAATATGAACCAGTTGTCAAGCATCCAAATGTAAATCATGTGACCATGGGGATGCCGCAATGGTCGTGTTAAAAGTCATAAGTCACTTTTTTCAATGCCATTTTAACTTCGAATAGTTACTAAATGAACTGACGTAAGTTGAGGACTATCTATATATATTCATCAATATTCTTCAGGGTGTCTATATGAGAAATGAAGGAATAATTTAGCAAGATTGCAAATCCAAACATATTGTTAACTTCTCTTTATAATTCCAATGTTTTATATATATTTTATTAGTTAGTAGAAAAAAGCAAAAAGATAATAGGTTAATATTAAAATAAATTTAATACCAAAATTGAAATATATTTATTTGAAAATTATTTCATATGCACAAGAATTAAATAGAATGCATCATTGTCAATTCCAAGACATGTTTAATAAAAGACTGATAGAGTGGAGAACAATATAACAAGATATGTAATTACTTGCTAGATTCCAAACCTCTTTGCCTAAATCCTGATTTGAAAAAAGAAAGGTTCATTAATTTACATTAAGTATATTAATTACCTAACAAGAACTGTGGAGCATAATGATATGTGGGACCCAACCAAAATTATTAAATTGTCAGATATTAATTCTAATAGGAAATAAGTACACCTATTTTTGGATCCAAGTGTTGGATGAAACCAAGGAAGCAATGCAATGATTCAACAACTGTGCTGCTATATTCAACGGTTGCAGGCAAGGATTTTAAATAGGAACTTGAAAGGAATACCATTCTTCAAGGCACAGTGGGGTTTTTTCCCTATGATTTGATTCCCTCACTAAATGCTAATCACATTGGAAGGAATCTATGAATATTAGTTTCTCTTCCCCACCTCACCTGAATTAGATTACCACGTTATTAACATTGAAAACCACTGAGTCTTAATGTCAGGATCAGATATTAATGTCATTGGTAAAAAAAACAAGGAAGTTCCAAATATAATTAGTGACTAAAGTAGTCACATTAATATTTATAATTCAATCTAATATGAACCCAGGAAAAATAAGACTAATCTGATTTCTTCAGCCTCTTCTTTTGCTCCCCAAACATGGCACCTCAATTTTATCTTTTGTTAATACAAAGGAGGACCAAATACATTTATAGTTTGACATTATAAATCTCCCAGCCTAGAGCTTAAGCAGGCCTGATTTAACTTTTTAAATACATATCCATTTATTTTTAGTCACCATGTAGCTTCTAGACAGAATACATTTTTAAATTAAAACTATTGTCCTGCTGCATAATGAAATAGTGGTATTTTGTTAACTGTTCCAAAACTTTTAATATACTTATAAAAATTATGAACTATATTCCAGAAAAGGTTAAACGTACTATATTCTAAATGTACCTGGATGCTCAACAACTATCATTATTTTATTAGAAGCTTAACAAAATAAAGACTTCAAATAGATGAAGTTTGTACATCAAATAATATATTCCTTTTCTTCTATATCAACTGAACTTACAAGCAGATTCCGATTATCTTTGAGAAGAAACACAGAAAAGAAAAAGAGTAGCTTTTTTAAAAAATAAAGATCTCCAAGATCCCTTCTTTCCTCAGTAATTCTAAGGAAATAGAAAAAGGAAAATATAAGGAAAGCTGCAATGTGTTCATGGGGTGTATTATTACCAGTAAAGTAGTAGAGGACACTGAACTGTGGCAGTGTTTCTTATGGTAACTTCCCAGTCTGTAGGCCTTCAATTCTCAGAATCCTTAACTAGATAACAAGCCTTGCTGGGGAATTCTGGGAGTTGAAGTCCACCCACAAAGCTTTCTTTCCAAGACGCATTCCCGTTACCTCCGGTTGATAGATGCACATACACATAAGAAACCACAGTTTAATAAAAACCATGTCGCCAGAAGGATATGAATAGCAGAGAGCGGTGGCAGCAGAATATTTCCAAGCAGCCCTGATAGCAAGTACAAAGTAAAACTGCTGTTCTTCGCCCTCTCTGGAGCATTACAACTCTTTCTCGCTTACTAGCAGGGAATCTGACACTAACTAAAGTGAAGAGGAAACAGATAGTTAAAATGGGAAGGAAATAACTGACAATTACCCAAACCTGCATTATCACACAGCCAAGCCGCATGTATATATAAAATATATACTTTATATATATATATATATATAAAGGTTAGCGCAGCTCAACCACCCACCGGCCCCGACCTTGACGCGGAAAACAGTGCGAACCCACAACCTGAAAGGCAATTTCTACCCCATCAACTTGAACAAAGCCAAATTCAACGTATGGGAAGGAGGCGGGGAGCGCGATTCCCAGGCAAAGGTCTCGGGAGTAATGTGACGGAGTTTCTGGAGACAAAACCCATTTCGGAGAAAGCCTGAAGAGGGCAACCTCGGCTTCTTTGTGCACCGCCTACCCTGCTTACCCTCCACTTACCTTCAGAATATCTCCCCGTTTGAAACTGAGCTCATCATCCGCGGTGGCTTTGAAGTCGTATTTGGCGACAGCTTCCATGCTGGGGTCGCTCTCGGATGGCCACGAAGAGGAAAAGGCGCTCCCTCGCTCTCTCCCTCCCTCCCTCGAAGAAGCCCTTCTCCGGGAACGCCCGGTTTAGCTTTGCCTCTCGTCCGCGCCGCCCTTTCTGCCCGACTTCCGGCTCGGTCTTTCGCATAGACAAGGGGAAACAAGCGAGGGCCAATCCGCCCTAAGAGGGAAGGAAGAGAGGGAACATTGAGGGAAGTAGCCCGGATCAATGACAGGGACCGCGCCCTGCACCTCTTCCCTCCTCTCGGCTCGGCTCAGCTTTACCGCTTCCTCTTTCTTGCAACCTCTTTTCGGCTCCCGGCGCAGGCAGGAAGCGTCGACTGGCATCCACTACGGCCAATAGCAGCTCTTCCGAGGGGACGGACCCAGGCTCCCCATCCCCTCCCCTCCCCTCCCCTTTAGCCACAGAACAGGATAGGGAAAGAAATCAGGCCTGCTCAAGCCCCTCCTCCTCCTCCTCCTCGCTCTGCAAGCAGCTGATGCCGCTCGCCCTCCGAAGCGGAGACGCCGCATAAAGCCGGGCTTCTCTTGCTGAAAGGACGCTTCTTTAGAGCAGGCAGCAAAAAAAACAACTCCCTCTGCCTTGCATGTAGAAACCGGAAGCTCTCTTTGTAGAGATAAATGTTAAATTTATACACGCACACGTAACACACATGTAGAGAAGGGGAAACTCTGAAGTCACCCGATCCAAAAGCAAAACGTGTACGTATTCTGTTCCTGAAGAGATGCCAACTCAACCACCAAAAGTCTAGCTGTACAGAATTAAACATAAAATGCCTCCCGTGGTTTTACTCTGTAACAGGACTTGGTGTTCTCTTTTCTATTTAAAGGCCAAGGGTACGTCCTGAATAGAATTGTCTAAAATAAATTTAGGGTTGGGGATGTTGGGTGGGGGTCGGATCCATTTGTTTTCAAGTGAAACACACTACAAACGCCTTGACAAGTTTTCAGGTGGGAAAAAAAGCTTGCTTTCAAAAAGAGAAGAAATGAAACTACCCTATGCTATCGGCCTCTACTACACCATTCCTCCACTGGTCAGAGAAAATATTGTTCCCAATTTCCCAGAGTCGCAATTGATCTTGCATATACTATCGTTTGACAAAAAGAACAGCTGTGCCAGAACTTTAAAAAGGTCCATACTGTATAAAAGAATATTTTAAAAAGAGAAGTATAAGTCGAATTGCTCAGTTAACAATTTACCAGACAGCCTTTAGTTCTGTTTGAAATCTGATGTTCAAACAATTAAAAAAAATTCTTTAATTTATTGCACAGGGAGAAAAACAGAATATTCAAGTATAATAAACATAAACCATAACTATATTGTGGCAGCTTACAAACTAACCCATTCATTACTGTATAAACTTTTACAGACACACCCCTTCAAACAAATGGTATATTTTAAAAGCATGCATAATTGACTCCAACAGTGTTTCAGAAATAAGTGTTTACATTGTTATACTATTCAATAAATTTAAAGCAGTGGTAGGATTCAAATTTTTTTACTACAGGTTCTGTGGGCGTGGCTTGGTGGGCATGGTGTGGCTTGGTGGTGTGGCAGGGGAAGGATGCTGCAAAATCTCCCTTCCCCACTCCTGAAGGAAGGTTACTGCAAAATCCCATTCCCTCCCCACCGCACTAACCTACTTTCCAGCTCTGTTCTCCTGTTCAGGGCAATAAAAGAAGACCCAGCCGATCAGCTGGGACTTAGGAGGCAGAGAATAAATGGAGGTGGGGCCAGTCAGTTCTCTGAACTACTCAAAATTTCTGCTAGCGGTTCTCCAGAACTGGTCAGAACTTGCTGAATACCACCCCTGATTTGAAGCCAATAAAATCCTCTGCTGGGTCTGAGTGATGACAAATTCCTATCTCAGCAGTACGATAACCTATCATAGCAATTTTGGTTTTACTAAGTGGAACACTGAAGTTCTCCCAGCTTTGCAGAAAAGCTCAAATGCTAAAAAACAGGAGGTAGGGTGAGGCAGTTCACCTTCTTCATTACTTCCTACCATTTTAATAGTACTTGGCTCTTGGAATATGGTATATTGCATCCTGATTTCTTTTATCTGCTGCTTCCTGGTTCCCTCCACAAACATATATATGTAAAGATACTAAAGCCACAGATCCAGAGGTGGTATTCAGCAGATTCTGACCAGTTCTGGAGAACCAGTAATGAAAATTTTGAGTAGTTTGGAGAACCGGCAAATACCACCCGTGACTGTCCCCGGCCCCATCTATTTTCTGCCTCCTGAGTCCCAGCTGATCGGCTGGGTCTTCTTTTGTTGCCCTGCACAGGAGAATGGAGCTGGAAATCAGGTTAGTGGGGTGGGGAGGGAATGGGGATTTTGCAGTATCCTTCTTCTGCCGTGCCCACCAAGCCAAGCTATGTCCACAAAGCCACACCCACAGAACCGGTAGTAAAAAAAAATTTGAATCCCACTGCACAAAGCAGTGTGTTGCGAGTGACTCTCATTCCTGCCTCCGCTGTTATATATATGTAAAATATACATCTGAATGTTTGTTCTGCTGTCTAGCTTTGGAAATTATTTCATATTTAGATGTTTTTCATGAGTTAGCATGAGTCCATCTCAATTCTGTCTTGGGACTGATCTATTCAACTTACCTCCCACTGCTATCCATCTTTACTGTGAATAAAGTCATACTACATCCAGTGGGTAGGATTCATCCAGTGATGTTCAAAGTCCTCTAGTCCAGACCAGTGGTTGCCAACAGTGGGCCGCAAGAAAATTTTGATGGTCCACAGAGAAATCTCACCCCCAGAGCACCCCCCCCAAAGCAATTAATCCAGGTTGCGGGGGAACACAAGGCTGCACCACCCACATGGCCCACAAGAACCCTCCCTGCCCACTCACTCCTTTCCTAGCAATCTTGCCTGCTAAGTTGCTATTTTTCCTTCCCCCCCCCCCCCGCCCATCAGCTATTCTGCTGTGCCAGAAGATTTAGATAAGCTAGAAAGCAGGAAATTGTTGGATTTCTTGCTTTCTAGCTAATCTTTAGATCTTAAAAGCAGAGCCAATCCTCCCTTAGGACTGAAGGTTCTATTATTCAGAACACACTCAGATAGCCAATGGCAGAAACACAAATCTCTGAATGAATCTGTGATTCTGTGAGCAATTCAATCTGCCTGCCTGTTTTGCCTGATTTTGGGTAAAAGTTGTTCTTTTTTTATAAAAAAATCCAATATTTACATAAATATTTATAATATTTACATACAAGCCATGCCCAGCCAGTCGTATGACCACCAAGTCACATCCACAAATTAGGCCACGCCCAAGAACCGGTTGTTAAGAAATTTGAATCCCACCCCTGCCTCTGTGTGTTTGTGTGTGTGTGTGTGTGTATGGGAGAGGGAGAGAGAGGTTAGATCAGATTTCTCTCTCTCGCTCCCACCAACGTCAGCAAGCCACAGTCAGTCAAAATTCATATTAGTGATCCCCGGGATTTAAAATTATGAGTTTAGTGGTCCCTGAGGTCCAAAAGGTTGGCAACCCCTGGTCCAGACTATAGTGCAAGGAAGTCAAAACAGCATTTCAAAACATTTCATAGGATTTTTAAAACTGAAATCTTACTGCTGCTTTAATCATTTTTTCACAGTGACAAATAGGTCTAGCATTCTATCAAATAGCAGAGCTTAAATGTATTGTTTTAATCTCCATACAGTACAGACAAAATTACTTTGAAAAAAGAGCACCTGGTTCAAAGTTCAAACAAATAAATGTAGGAAGAGAAAAGGGTTATCTTTCAGGATAAAGTTGTGAGTAGCAGGTACATTACGATACTAGCATTTTGCCTTCAATATTTATTTTATATTTTTTATTTATAACTTGCCTTTTATTCAGAAACTTAAGTCAACATACTTAGTGATCCTGCTTATTTTTTCCACAATGACCACCCTGTGAATTAGGCAAGGCTGTAAGAGAATGATTGATCTAAAATCACTGAGGACTGATGGAATAACTAGTACCTGGGTGTCCTCATTCTTTGACTCAAATAAGACAAATTTAGCTTACATATTTTACATATGCTAAATGTGTAAAATATATACTATGGTAATGAATTCATTAAACATTTTAGCTCTAATAGCAAAGTCACCAAAGGAAACCACAATCTATCTATAATCTAGACATGGAATCATAACATTCAAATATATATCTAAAAGAGGATTTTCATTCCTGTGCCAAATTGCATATATTTTAAAATACATTAAGTAAAATCTGACACACACATAAATATGATAAATAATGATAAATATGATAAATCTATGGCCTTAGTCATGTTTATAAGCAAGTTCCATTGGTTGCTAGAATTAGTAAACAGTCATTCTATATAAAAGCACATAACCTGGGCTATAAGCCTAGAATAAAAATGTGTTCTTGATTATAGATATGATACAAATTGGATATAAATTGTGAGCAGCTATACAGTAATTTTCCAAACCAGAATTGGGAAAAATCGTACAATCCCAACACTATTCTTTACCACTAAACTCATGTAAACACACATTTTAACTGGAAATCATTCTTCTAAATGAAAAGCCATGGTTTTTAAACTATAGTTTGTTGAACAAGATATGATAGTCAATCACAAATAGTAAAATACAATCTATGGTTTCTAAATCACAGTAGCTGGAATTATAGTTTCAATAAACCAATGAACATTATAGTTTCATGCAATGTGCAAAGCTCCTAAGAGTTTTCCTACTACTTTCCTGCTATTTCTTACCTGATTAAAAACTGCAGACCAGAGTGGACTCTGGGAAACTAACGAAAAGTCACAGCTACAAACTGTAAATAAGGCAGAAAGAAATTCAGTCACAGGCATCATTCTTAGATCCAACCCCAATTTACTTCATTATGTTGTATAAAATATCAATTCTTATCATCCTGCTTTTTGTGAATGGATTCACTCATCTACTTAAGCCAAAATACTTTATGGTTTAATGCAATGTGAAAATCCAATCAAAATCCTTATGCTAAGTTAGATCCAGCTCTTTTTCTTTCTTCTTACTTGTATAACAGAAAACTTCGGAGAAGGTTATGATTTTTCTCTCTCTATATATATATGTATATATATATAAATATATTCTAAAAACTTTGGGGGAAAAGGTTGGTGATAATTCGTTTTCTCACTTTCTACTAGACAAAATGCATTAGTGGTTGCTTGATGGATTTGTTGCTGGTACCTGCTGGCCTTAATACATTAATTACAATAGGATAATGCTTGAAAACCAGGTCTACAAATCTAAATTTTATTATTGTTCTGTAAACAGTAATACAATACCAAGACAGTTCATTGTATACCTGAGCTAAAATGCTTTCAATAAAGAACAACTTGGCTATTTTGTCTTGAATGGGCTTCCAAGAATCAAGCTATTCAGAGATTTTAGCATTACACTAAAAACAACAGCAAGCAGACATATAAAAACAAGCTGGAGAGAACAATGGGATAAGAATGAAGGCAAGAATGTTTATTGAGGAAAACAATTTACAAAATGTCTAGTCTTATTTGGATAGTTTTTTTACAATATCATTTCACTTTAAAAGCATAAGTGAGGCATAATATATTAAACACAAAACAATAGTAAGGAAAGCTAGACTTATCAGGAAATTGCTGACATGATTTAGTATGACACTTTTCACCTTGTCGCTGAATTTGTTTGGATATAGAGTATAGACAGTGAATATGAAATTCTGAAAAGCAAATATTTTGCCTAAAGTCATTGCAGGAATGCATATTACAAAATGATCTGTAAAGGAAATGCGTACAATTTCCTCTGCTTGCACATGACTCAGTTTCCAAACTGCAATTTTGGTAAATCCAATGTGAGTTAATAGGAGAAATAAATAATGCAAAAGGAAGTTATTTTGAATTTATTACCTCGGTTATTAGTGAAATATATGAAAACTAGCCAGATGTGCATGCACAAACAATTATAAAACAGATAAATCACATGGTACATAATTAAGAATAGGTTCAAAAAGTTGGTGTGGGGGAGAAAAAAAAACAGGACAGTAACAATGAAAAAAACAGAAATCCATTTTTTTCTTCCTATTTCATAATATCAAAATTCAGACTTATCCAATGAGGCTAAAAAGTGGGGAATTAAGAGCAGACAAAACCAATGGTTTTTTTAATGGTTTAGAAAGTCTGATATCACAGTATGTAATGATAACAGTTTAGAAGACTTCTTTAAAAATATACAAATTTATTCAGGACATCCCTATAAAGTCTACTAGCTCTGACTATAATTTCCACTGCAAGGTTAAAATCCAAGGGATATAAATTTTATTCACAAATTTGAAGTAACTAGCATGACTAGCTGGTTAGTTACTGTGGGATTCTTTTTTTAAAAAGTTTTTTTAATTTTTAAAAAATACTGTGGGATTCTGACTGGTGATTATTAGGAATAGAAAGCTCTCTTTCTCTTGTCTGGTCTAGAAAGGCTTTAGATATTATCTGATGGACCTTCTTTTGCCGATCACATCTACCCAACTCACCAGAGCAGGGAGGCAGAGAATGCTGTGGGTCCCATCCCTGAGGGAGATACACCTGGTGGGACCCAGAAGAAGGGCCTTCTCCATGGTGGCTTCCTTTCACTGGAACATCATTCCCCCAGAGATTAGAATGGCCCCACTCTAATATTCTTCCAGAAGGTGCTGAAGACCTGATTCTGCCAGCTGGCCTGGAGAACCCAGAGCAGGATGGAGGTCATTAAATGGTTCATGTGATCTGCTGTCGCCAGGGCAGAAGGTGGGGAGTGATTTATTATATTATACTATATTAATTTATTTGATTTTTTAAATTAATTCTATTGTTTTAAATGTGGTTTTATATTCTGTAAACTCCCTTGAGTTGCCATGGGTGAATAGGTCGCAATATAAATTCAATAAATAAATAATAAATAAATATTGCTAATTGAAGCTTCTTTAATCATGCATAAAACTAATAAATTACTAGTTTGGTAATGTCTGTGGAGATTCTCTGTCATCAGATCATAGTTGTATACAGTATGTCTATGACAACTATGACCTGGACGATGATGAATGGTGCGGCAATACTTTGTCAGCAAGGTTTGGATACTAGTTTGGTAGTTTATGCACTATAAATTATATATACTAGTACCATACTATTATGGGAGCCAGTTTGGTCTACCTAGTGGTTAATGACCAGACTTGAAAGTGGGACACTTATGCGTTCAAGTCCCACTTTAGCCATGAAAGTCAGCTGGGTGACTTTGGGCCAGTCATTCTCTTTCAGCCCAACTCACTTCACAGGTGGTTGTTGTGGGGAAAATAGGAGGAAGGTGTATTGGATATGTTCGTCGCCTTGAGTTATTTGTAAAAAAAAAAAAAAGGAAAGGTGAGATATGAATAAATAGAAATACATTTATCTAAAAAATGATGCTCATGGCTACAAAAGGGATTTATAAATATACATTATTTATAAATATTGTGAATAGCAGATTATTTCATCACCAAAGATTTTTTCAATTAAACCATTTTCTCTTTTGTACATGTACTGGTATGTAGATTCATGATTAAACAACAGTCATTTAACCATAATGTTGCTTTCCTTTGATGATGTAATTTTCAGTGCATTTATTATTTAGCACTGAGCATTAGAAGATTATGAGTTGATTCACACACAGTAAACCTAAAATATATCTTATAAATATTCACTGTCTGTTTCAAGCTTTGACAATGATTACAGATTACCTTCTTCACTCAAGAGATTTTTCATTACATTTCTGTGGTGTTGTTGAAAGAAATATCCTTCTGGGTTCAGTTCCAAGTGGGGAAAAAGACACTGGAAACATGGAGGCTGCTTGGAAAGTTTAATGGTGTACAGGACCACATGGCCTGGAGCTCCAGAGAAGTCTGATCACATACTTCAAGGTCAAGAAAAAGGGGCTGAGGCACTGAGAGTGCTGGGTTTTATACCTCTGTTAGGATTTGAATTGGAGCTTGTATTCTAATTGGTTGTCAGACTCCCAGGGGCAACTCTGTAGGCTGTCCTGAGTTCCAGGCTTGGTCTAGCCTTGCTGGGTGATTATGCCCTTAAAGGAGCTTTTGGCAATTTCTATAGCTTTACTTGGAGTTCCTTCTTATGTAAAGTATTCTGGCCCAGGCCTTAATGGCCCACCCATTAACAAAGGTGGGGGTGAGTTTCTCCTTCTGGGATAAGTTTCTGTTTCTTGAGTTTCTACTCTTTTTAGGGGGAATATTCTGCCTTTTTAATATTTCCTAGGCTATTTCAATTTTCTAGGAGAGGGGTGGATGCTAACTTCCTATAGTGTTGAACAGACACTGAAGAAATTTGGGTTCAAATCTGCCTTAACCCTAGAATTTCACTAGATAATTTTGGGCAGTGTCTGTCTTAGCCCAAGCTACCTCACAGAGTTGGTACTGTGGGAGAAAAGAGAGCTAATTAATATATAGCTCTTGAATAAACAGTAGCATATAGATCAAACAAGCAAATAAACAGTAAATGTTTCTAGAAACATAGGCATAAAAGAATTCCCTAGTATAAAAATACTATGTACTACTGGAGAATGAAGCTCCATGCTTTTGCTGCTGTTCTAGTAATTTTTATGCTGGCCAAATACGTTGGGCTTTTCCTTTTGCATGCCCAGAACAGCATAACAATGGGCTACAGCAAGAGAGGACAATTTGGCAGCCTACTTAATTTTTGTACAATGGGTGTATAAAACGTGATGAGAAGGTGAGCGAAGAACCTTCTCTATGTCCCTTACAGATTAGGAGAATGTCAGAAGATCTATTCCACTTTTGGCAGCCAATTATCTTACTTGGATAAAATTCTTACCTATTGAAAGCTGGCTAATGAGCAAACTGGTTAAATTGAAGGCTATTGCAATACACTCGCTTTGCACTTAGGAGGGTCATATTTTAACTAATCTTGACAGATGACCAAAACAAGAAACTATCTTATATAGTAAAATATTATCACTTTCTTATTCAACTGAAAAAGACAGACCTGGATTAAGCTAATACTTTGCATTCTTAAACTTCCTGTATCATCCACCATATTTTACAAAATACTGTAGGGAGAATAGGCCTTAGCTTAGGAACAAGACAGTAAAGTTAATCATATTTTTCCATGGAACCAGATTAATCTCAGTATGCAAAATCTTTCGCAGCAGAAACAATAGTTCACTTCCTTCTTGTTCCGCTAGTCAAGGCTTATAAATAGTCATTTTTTTTTCTTCCTCTCTTTCAGGATATGAATATTCTGCATTTACATGTAACGTGGATGGTTATGTTAAACAGACTGCTACAGAGACTAGATTTTTTTATAATATGGGTTGGTTTTTAAAAACATAATCAATAAAAAATCCAAATAATAATTCTAGCGTAGCATAGAAATAGTTCCGAATAAAGTGAAAAGCATTATTATTAGAAAAGAGAGTTTTATGGCATTCCCCACCCTTCCTTAGAAACTTGTAACATCCTTTACCTAAAATGTGGAAAGAACTAAGATATTATCCTATACCTTGCTAATAAAAAATGCAAAGAGGTTGGCTTTGGTATACCTTTGACACATATATACCTTAAGGTGCTTGTGATGACGCAGCATATCTCAGAAATATAACAAAAACCAAAACATAAATAAAAGTCCTTTAATGCCTTCAACTTGGCTTCACTGCTTAATTGTTCACAGTGGAGGAGTAAACTATTTTCAAAATAACATTTCAAAGGCAAGAAACACAGTTCACATTCAAAGAGCCGATAACGAAGCAAAAACCAAGAACAAACCGCACTGAATAAAGTTCCACGACAGACCAGGATAAATAATTGCCAACTTCAGGAAGATAACCAGGTACAGTCCGTTGGAAGAACTCCAACCAAGATAAACCTTCTTTAGGAATAAAACACTAATGATCTCCAGCGTCTGTTAGCATGCAGGTCCAAACTCTTATGCAGATCTCACACCTGCAACCCATGAAAAGGATCATGGCCCTCTCCTCCCGAGTAGACCACCTTTTACCCTGATCCTCTCCTCCAGAGTAGACCACGTTTTACTCTGATCCTCTCCTCCCTGCGTGCCCTAGGATGGATAAGGAATGGGCTTGGGTCCTCCTATGACTGCTCAGAGTCAGTCTCCACCAGGGGCATGACACTATCCCCCCTGCAGGACCCCTTCCCCTGGGACCAGGCGGACGAGAATGTTGAGGAAACCGAGCGTGGAAGTCCAAAGAAACTGTCCCCCAAGATATTTCTGGCATGGCTAATGGCTGCAAGCGACTAGGGGGTGCACCAGGAGTATACTTGGCCTGTTGACAGATCCCATAGGACGCCACATATCCTGACACATCATGCTTAAGTCTCGACCACCAAAATGTCCTTGAGATGAGGTGCAGTGTTTTTGAACACCCCAAAGAGTCCTGCTGCCGGACTACCATGACATTGATGTAAGATAAGGCCACGAAGAGGACCTCCATGCATGTAAATGCAATCATGGAACCGCAACAGGTCCCCAATATATGTCCAAGGAGTCTCTTGTCTCCCATTCTGATCCAATTAACGACACCGAGCTGCCACAAACTAATCAAAAACCCCACCTTATCCCAAAAGAGCCATTTGCTGGCTTAACTGCTCTGAGCTGATCCATGATCACCCCACGAAAAGCAGAAACAAGTTGAAGGGGTGATTGAAGACAAAATGTGATGAAGCAGCGTATCTCAGAAATATAACAAAAACCAAAACGTAAATAAAAGTCTTTTAATGCCTTCAGCTTGGCTTCACTGTTTAATTGTTCACAGTGGAGGAGTAAACTAGACCAGGATAGATAATTGCCAACTTCAGGAAGATAACCAGGTACAGTCCGTTGGAAGAATGTCAACCAAGATAGACCTTCTTTAGGAATAAAACACTAATGGTCTCCAGCGTCTGTTAGCATGCAGGTCCAAACTCTTATGAAGATCTCACACCTGCAACCCATGAAGAGGATCATGGCCCTCTCCTCCCGAGTAGACCACATTTTACTCTGATCCTCTCCTCCCTGCGTGCCCTAGAATGAATAGGGGATGGGCCTGGGTCCTCCTCTGACTGCTCAGAATCAGTCTCCACCAGGGGCATGACAGTGCCCTTATCCTGTACAAATAGTCTTAATGGTTTTGTACAATACATAACAAGAATTTTCAGAACTAAGTTTTAAAGTAGTTGCTAAAAGTATTCTGAAATCTTTAATGATGACACTGGAAGGGGAGCTTAGCCACTTCCTCCTTTTAATTAGAATTGATGAGAAAGAACACTTGAGATGGAATATGTTTCTGAACTGTCCCCCCACCCGCAATCACTTCTGCATGCCATCGCTGTCAGTTTTTCGGCAGCCCTTGCCCCCTGTGATGCTTCTACACACCTCTGCTACCGCCGCCAGTTGCCTAAGACACCCCCCCCCCACCGTCCTCCCACAGTCGCTTCTGGCGCCATTGCTGCCAGTTGCCTCGTGGCCTCCCTGCCCCCCTTCCCTCTTGCCTGGTGCACCCTTGACGGCCGCTGTGATGGCACGCTATCCCCTTCCACAATCAGCCACCAATCGCTCTCCGACTGGCTGGTGGCTTCTTGCCCTGTATAGCCAAAGACCCAGTTCAAACAGTATTTGAGTGAATGGGCAGGGATAAAGGGCAAAGGGCCAGGGGGCCATTGGCCATGGAAAACAACTGGGAAGGGCCAGCAGAGGACAAAAGCTGGCTGTAAATCAGCTGAGGCGGGTGTCTGGGGGCAAAGGGGGTGAAGCCAATGGTGGGTACCTAAACATTTTAAACCCCTGTGACACATGTTCTCAGAATGTCTGAGATGAGATGCTCAGTTTCCACCTATGTGCACTGGAAAGCGGGGGGTGTTTTGTCCTGTTTAGTCTAATTGCTGGATGCTCCCCACTGAATTAAAGATATACTATCTGGATCTATGAAGTTTAATACCATACAGTACAGTAGTTTGATCTATTTAGACACAATCTTAACTGGTGATGCCACTGGAGACTGAACTCAGATTAATTCCCAGCATAGTCCAGCTTAGTAATATATGGGACCATTGATTTCCTTGCTATCAGGGATGCTGGCTGGCTAAGTAACAAAAATGACTAGATAAGGCTGCATTTGCTATCACAGTAAAGTTAATAGTAGTTAGGAAAGTATCCAAACAATGCAATAAACAAGTAATACTAATATGTATTTTCCAGGATTCCTTTTCTCCAGAAGGAGAGTATTTGTATGTATTTATTTAAAAGGTTTTGATTATTTAGCTATCAAGGTGGTCAGTTTAAACCTACCATTATCATTCAATGTGTATTTCATTCATTCCACACTGGCAATATTCTATGAAAAATTGGGTCATTGAATATTTTGAACAGGCAACACCTTTCCTTTTAGACAAACCAAGTCCTAAGTCACAGCGATAATCAAGACTTAAATATACAAATTTGGCCATACTATATGTAAGCATAATTTAATCAATTTTGTCCATAAAATTAGTGTAATTCAAGATGCAAAAAGCATATAAATATTTTCAAAACGCACATAATTACATGTATATTACAGGTTTGTATATATACAGTAATTGCAGATATAGTCATCCTAAATATGCACGCATATGGCTCTAAATAGCCACTCCTCTCTAAAGTTGCTCCATAGACATATGCCAGTACAGGTAATCCTTGATTTACAACAGTTCACTTAGTGACCATTAAAAGTTACAACGGCACTGAAAATAGTGATTTATGACCATTTTTCACACTTATGACCATTGCAGCATCTCCATGGTCATGTGATTTACATTCAGATGCTTGACAACTGACTCACCTTTATGGCAGTTGCAGTATCCCAGGATCATGAGGTTACCTTTTACAACCTTCTGACAGGCAAAGTCAATGGAGAGACCAAATTCACTTAACAGCCGTGTTACTAATTTAACAACTGCAGTGACTCACTTAATAAATGTGGCAAGAAAAGTCGTAAAATGGAGCAAAACTCACTTAACAAATTTCTTACTTAGCATCATACATTTTGGGCTCAATTGTGGTCATAAGCTGAGGACTACCTGTATTAGAATAACATTGGCAAACTAGCACTACTAATAGTATAGGAAAAAGTTAACCTGGCTTCATGTCCAAGAAATGAAGAAATTAATTAGTAATTACATAAATTGATACAAAATAAAAAACTAGGGAAAATCAGTTGTTAGTGGAGTGTCTGTTTCATCCTGACAAATACATCTATATCAAAAGTGACTGGGTTCATCATGCTAAACTGCAATTTGGTGTGGTTTTGTTTTTGTTTTTGCATGTTGTGTGGACATTACTGTTGTGGTATAACCAGCAAACCACGGTTAAAGAACAGACTTTGACGATTGATGACACTTTCCGAAGCTTCTGGAATCATTAAAGGCTGCTGTCTTGCGATTTCATAGAAACCTGCATATAGCACTGTAAGTGCAAAAAATGAAAGACATTTTGCCTGCACTGTAAGTGTTTTGGATTTGCAGCATTTGAGCATATATAGAGTTTCGCTCTGTGGCAGCTTACTTAGATTGTAATTTATTTTGCTTAGCACAGTCTTGATTGGATTTTTGATTGGATCAGACTTTCTTTGAAGTTTTATTGATCCCTATCAGTCTGTAGTGCACTAACATAGACTTAGTGACCTGGACAGCTATGACCTGGATGACTGATAGTCTCCATAGACATAGATTTAGTCACTGTTTACATGTTCTGACTGTTTTCCCCCCAAATTATTTTGTTATTTATAGTAAAGGTATGATCAGATGTTGTTTATATGTCCCTGTGCATGTACATATATATTAACAATAATGCCAAATGCTCACTATTTAGACAAGCACATTAAAACACATCAAAACTAATCAAGGAGAAAAGCAACCTGGAATTAAGGAGAAACTTCCTAAAGTGAGAACCAATTAACCAGGCGTGCCTTCAGAACTTGTGGGTACTTCATCACTGGAGATTTTTAAAAATATTTGACAATGATTGATCTGAAATGGTACAGGGTCTACTCTACTCCTTGAGCAGGGGGTTGGACTAGAAGGTCTCCCATGTCCCTTTCAGGTCTATTCTGAATTGAATTGAATTTATATGTTGCTCAACTCTCAGCAACTCTGAGCAGAGTTTACAAATTGTTTAAAAACAAGGAAACAACAAAAAAACAATGAAGATCTCAATAATGACTAAATAGGACGTGAACGAAGAAAAAAGGGGGACTTCAAACACCCTTACCAAAAGCCTGAATCAAGAGCCAAGACTTCAGGGCACTTCAAAACACCAGTAGGGTGGTGGTGTTTGAATCCAGAGAGGAGGTGCTCTCATTCCAGAGAGGAAGTGCTATTATAGCGAAGGTGAGCTTCTCGGATCCCAATAGTGTAATGTGTAATGAAAGGAATTTAGAGTGCCCCAAACCTGCCACATCGAATTGGCCAGGTTATGGAAGACAGGTAAGGCTCTTAAGTAAGCAGGCCTATCACATATAGGCTTTATAGATTATGACCAACACCTTGAATTGCATCTGGAAGCAAACTGGCAACTCACACAAACATAATGAGACATACCCATGACCGCCTATGCTACATTCTGGACTGCAGTCATACTGCAAAGGTTGTAAGCGCGAGAACTAGTCATAAGTCACTTTTTTCTGTGCTGTTTGAACAGTTGTTAAACAACTGGTTGTAAATCAAAGACTACATTATTCAACCCAATCTCAGAACAAATGTGATTTGGTCTTGTTCCTTTAAAGTTTTGCTCTCAGCTAATGGGTTACTAGAGCTATCCAGTGACAGATTAGTAAGGTAAAGTGTGATTCAGAGTATCTTTCAAGATCATCTTAAAGCAGCTGCCTCTTTTCATGGGCTTACATTTTCTGCAGCTGGCATGTGATCTGTAGAAATAATACATTTGATTTAAAGTGCTCCTGATCGATGCTACATGTGTGCCAATGTGCATCCCTGATAATTCTACCCTTTGAATCTGAATTGATGTAATAGTACCCTTCCCTCCGCCCATAGGTGTACTAAAAGGTTCAGAGACAGTTTAGAGCACCGGTATAAAACTCAATTGTGTCATGTGACATTATATGATACATCATGACTTTTTTGCCTTTGTGGAGCTGGGATGGGTCTGGCCCATGGGCCGCCAGTTTGACACCTTTGAGTTTAGAGGAATCTATGTATGTTTACTCAGAAGCAAATCTCATTAGCTTCTGAGACACTCCCTCCCTTCCAGAAGTGGTATGTAAATTATATTTGCTATCTAGGCTCCCTTCCACACATAAGGGCTGTGGCAATCTGGGATTAGTGCTATTTCCCTGAGCTGTGGGTTTTCAGCTGCTTTAGGAAAACTGAGCCAATTAATTCCACAACTTAATGGACTTGGGCCCTGTGCTGGAGGAAATGCTGCATCATTTTTTCATGCTGTTTCCTCAGAGATACGAGATGGGGTGATTTTTATTGGGGAGAGTATTCTCTTCCATGACACTTCCAGTCTTTGGAAGCCAAGACCATAGATCTCTCTCCCCCCCCCCTCACTAATCCTTTTCTACCCAGCTGAGCAGCAGCTTTGCCATAAGCCCTGATACTGTCTTGCTTGATTTTATAGCCCCTTCGCTCCTTGCAAGGGAGCCAAGGAGAGAATATAAAATTTAAGGATGCAATGGGTCATAAATGAGTTATTATTTATGTATTTAAATGTGTTAGCCACTCAATTCCAGTGGTTCCTACTGCTGCTTACATGGCCTGGTGCTGATAGGGTGTGAAAGTAGGGGCAGTTGCTTAGCATCTTACAATAGCATGAAGATGATCAGTACAGTGTTGTTAAGTAGGGCAAATCTGGTGGTTATGTTGAAGAGATCTGTGTTTTCTCAGATAAAGTTAAAATAAGTATTAGATACAAAGTTTATTCTGAGAATAGGTTGGTGGTATTTTGTTTTCTGATGTCCTCACCAGCTTTCCGTATAAGAATTTGAAATTAGGAAGTGAAATTTTTAAAATGGATCTTCACTGACGGGAAATCTTTTATTTTATGATTTCTGCTTATTATGAAACTGTTCACATTTATACAAGTCTCTTGAGAAAAAGAACCATTGGTCAGTTTCAGTTCAGTTCAATGCATTTACGATTACAGCATTATAAATATCATTCAAAGTATCCTATCTTTATTTCAGAGCAATTCAGTTTTTTCCCCCTGTGATGGAATTTGTTAAATAAGCATGCTTAGGACTACAGTGTTACAACAAACCAATTTTATGTATCACTATGTCCCATTGTAATAGAAAGGATGACTTGCGTTTTAAAACTTCTGCCTTAAAAAAACAATTTCCTTTATCTCCTCTTTTACTATGAAAAGCTACACCCATTTTGCACGTGCATTGTGAGATTGCACAGACACATAAAAAGAGCAAGCACTGCAACACTTTCATAAAAATTTCTAATCCTGCAGATGCTCCGATAGATTCTGAATGACAGCGGTTTCCTTAGAGCAGGGATGTCAAACTCATGATGACACGTTGTTGTCACATGACATATAGCAACTTTTTTTTCCCTTTCACTATAATGGGTGGGCATGGCCAGCGCATGATGCGAATGGTCCGCGGACTGCAAGTTTGATACCTCTGCCTTAGAGGTATATACAGATCTCCTGTGTAAAGGTTTTCTGTCTTTCTACCTTGCTGCTGGATTGGTCTTTGCTTTTCTCAAGCAAGGGGAGATAAGGTGATGAGCCCACAGGTCATCAGCAAATACTTAACAATACTGATCCTAGGTGTGGATCTGCAGGTACTACTACAACATTCTCCTGGTTTACAAAGTCCTTGCTTGTTTTCTTGCAGATGTTTCATTACCCAAACTAAGTAATATCATCAGTATTTCAATGTCAACTTCATGTCAACCCTGAGCTACAAATATTCTCCTTTATTAGTCCTATTTTGCTATTTGTATTATTTTGTGATACTTTATATATATTTTTTCATGTACACTCACCTAAATGATGTCATTTTTCCCATTGGGAGGGAAGTCCTTGAGGAGTACCATAAGAAAATAACAATTTCCTCAAATAAAATTGCTTGCTTCCCTACAAAGAGTACTCCCCTAAAAGAAATGTGACCACAAAACTCTGACAGAAACTTTCAAGAATATTCCCTTCAAATAATGTTTTCATTTCAATTATTTTGTCCCTTCTCACAAAATCCTTCAAAACTTTAATAAATATAAGGAAGTTATCCAAGTCATTCTTTTGGTCTGCCATTTGTACATCCCTTTTAATTATTAAGACAACAGCTATTTTATTTGTAAATCCAGTGTAGTATCTTTTGCTAATATCATTCTCATAACCTGTCATTTTAAAATCACCTTTCAGATCAGTCTCAGGCTTGTCTGATAAAATGTGTTCCATGATACCTTTTAAACATAATCTATCTGTAAAGTCACTCTTAAAATTAGCTTCTGAGTGCATGGTTCAAAATATTCTCCGATATATCCAACATTAAAGTATTTTACTCTATTCTGTGTGAGTCAAATTTAAATATTCTTCCACTTTGGTTGTAATTGTTAGTCCCTCGGGTTCCCTCTAGTGCCAAACATTTAAAATCCTATCCTATCATGTGTTATTTTAGGAATTGAAAACAACAGCATTTTCCCATGGGAAAGATTCTTATACTTAATGTTAAAATCTTATTCAAATCCATCCATCCACTCTGACTCTGCTTATAACTTTTCCAGAATTAATGTTCTAATCACCCTTTTGCTGCTTATTCCAAAAGAGAGGATTTTTAAAAAGTCTTTAAACTTCTAACTCTTCTAATATATGTTTCACAAAGAATTAAACTCAATTCACCCAAAATCTACTATCAGACTTGAAGATCAGAAGGTTCTGTTAAAAGAAATATCCTTCTGGGTTCAGTTCCAAGTGGGGAAAAAGACACTGGAAACATGGAGGCTGCTTGGAAGGTTTAATGGTTACAGGGCCACATGGCCTGGAGGTCCAGAGAGGAATGATCACATGCTTCAAGGTGAGAAGAGAAGGGGGAAAAGGGGAAAAAAAGGGAAAAGGGAAGGATTGAGGTGCTGAGAGCGCCTGGGTTTTATACCCTCTGTTGGGATTTGAATTGGAGCTTGTATTCTAATTGGTTGTCAGACTCCCAGGGGCGGGGGTCTTAACTTTGTAGGCTTGGTCTGGACCACATGGCTTTACCTGAATGCTGGCTAATGCAATCTTCCCAGACCATGTGGTGAGATGGGTAATCCTATCATTTCCTGAGGGCCATCCTTAATCCCATCACCCTGGAGTTCCTTCTTATGTAAAGTATTCTGGCCCAGGCCTTAATGGCCCACCCATTAACAAAGGTGGGGGTGAGTTTCTGCTTCTGAGGTGAGTTTCTGCTTCTTGAGTGACTATTCTTTTTAGGAGAAATATTTTGCCTTTTTAATATTTCCTAGGCTATTTCAATTTTTCGAGGAGAGGGGTGGATGCTAACTTCCTACAGTTCTTAAGTTAAAAAGCAGTTAAGAAGCCATTTCCAAAAGTGATTAAGAAATTAGCCTTCTGAAACAGATCAAGGATCAATAGTCAAATGAAGTTAACTTTGGGCACATATAACAAAACAGCAATTTGGTTACTAAATTTTTGTTTTTATGTTTAAGAATAAAAATATTGAAACAAAAAATTATTTAGTAAGTGGAAGGCCATTTTCATATAGAGTTTGCAGGAGTTAGAAACATTTTAGATCTATGCAGTTGTCTTCACACACACACACACGATTTCCAATGTGGTTTATTTGAAATTAAAACAAAGTTCCGTTTTTTTTGGTTTTTTTTGAAATGTTGAAACTCTGCAGACCTTCTGGGTCATTAATTCTTCCATATTCGTACAGTCTCCCCTCATGCCTCTCTTTGATTTTAGACTTGTTATTTTCACACATAACTTTTAAGAGGAAATATGACATAGCAGCATTGCATCCTAGCAACTACTCAGACGTTTAACACTTGATCACTGGTTATTAAGTTTCTCTTTTGTACTTTCTGTATCTGCAAAAACAGCAATAATGACAATCACTCATAAGGAGTAGGCCTGGCTCTAAGCATTTTGGGATTTACTTCGAAGTACTTTTAAAGGTGTGTGTTTGTGTGTGTGTGTGTGCAGAGACTAGAACCCACAATCTCCTGGTTTCTAGCCTGATGCCTTAAATACAACACCACCATTCTGAATTTGAAGGACTGGAGGATGGAATTATGACAATACAGAAATATGCTCAAAATATTATACAAAAAAAAGGAGAATGATACAAGAAGATTCCAAGAATTTTTCCTTTCGCTTTAACACCAGGATCTGAAGATAATCATGGATCAATAAAAGAAGGAAAAGGCATAGTAAATATAGAAAGTCAAGGTATAATTTACAGGTAAGATGAACTACTATATTAACTGTGGAAGCTCAGTAGTAAGTAGGTATAACTTAGAGCAGGGGTGTCAAACTTTCAGCATCACATTGTCATGTGACCCATTGCAACTTTTCCCCTTCACTAAACTGAGGGTGGGCGTGGCCGGTGTGTGATGCATCCGGTCTGCAGGCCGCGAGTTTGACACCCCTGCGTTAGAGATAAACCTCATTTATTCATATGAATTTATTTCCACGCACCTATGAAATTGACTTTAGTTTAGGATTTTTTTTTAGTATAATGAATTTGTTATCACATAAAATATCCACAGGTTTGCTATGGGAGGCTAGAATAGCTAACATTCTAGAAATTCAAGTAAGTATGCTTAAAATGTAGTTCAAGAATAATGATGTTTTTTGAAAAGAGATTACTGATGTTGATTGTTTTCTAACATTAGTTAGCTAAGCTTTATGTTAAAAATAGGAATATGTCAATGGGAATTAAATGGAGATTTAATCATTCTCCAGAGATTTAAATTCAATGATCTTATAATGAAATATACAATTATCTCTTGAAGGTGTTGTATGTGATTCAAGATAAAACTCTATTTTTAAAACTCTATTTCTATTTTAAAACTCTATAAATGTTCCAAACTATGTTTTTGCTGTTGTATGATATTAAATGTGTGTGATTTTAATGTTACATAATTACATTGCCTTTCTGTAAATTTCTTTTAATTATTGTGCATTTTTGAAATGGTTTTAATGTGTATTTTTCATAAAAAACAAGAGATATTTTACAAGGAAAATACAATTTATTAATGTCTCCTTCTTCCTGTTTTTTTAAAGTGCAAAATGTGAATACTCTTTGCATGCTACATTGATAAAATATTCATTTATTTCTATGTGTGTGTATATATATATGTGTGTGTGTATTATACACACACATACACACACATATACATACATACATACATACATACATACATGTGAATGGAAGGTGCTGCTTGTTCATATAGACTACAATATGATAGACAAGAATATTCTGAGATGTAATCCTAATATTACAGAATAACAATGCAGCTTGTTAGTACTTATTTACCAGTAATTTCTAAGTATGTATGCTGTGCCCCATTCATGCTTATTTAAACAAAACAAAATTATGTGTTAAAAACCTGGCTCTTCGAGCAGGCTGGCCTGGGCTGATACAAGATTTTAATTGTCTCCCGTTTTAAATTGGGTTTTAAATTGGATTTTAATTATTTGGGGTTTTTTAATTAGTTATGGGGGAGGGTGGACTTTTAATTTATAACAGCCCAAAATTATTTAATTCATTTTAATTTTTGTATTGTACATTGGGGTAGGATTGGCTGTACACCGCCCTGAGTCCTTCGGGAGAAGGGCGGTATATAAGTGTTTGTATAAATAAATAAATAATACTAATTTCAGTAGTATTAAGTATGATGTAGATCAGGTGACAATGCACTATAATCTTATGCATGTTGATGATCACTTTTCCCCTTCAACAATGGACCTATCCTCTCAGATGAACAGGCCGTATTTACTAGTAGAAAGAAATTTGTAGCATAGTGGATGATTGTAAAGCTGCCTTCTCCCTTGAGACAAGGTGGATTCTTGAAGAATACACATCCATGAACACATATCCATGTAGTCCTCTTGGCAACAATAGTAAAATGGATAAGCAGGCTTGGAATTTCAGCAGCTGTTAGACAACTATTTATATGCTTTTCAAGGTGCTGTAGTAAGTAAAAACTACTGTTTATTGGTCTTTATTAGAGAGAACTGTCCTTGCTCTAAAAATCAAACAAGACAAGATAGCATTAGAAAATTGTGTTTTTTCCACTTGTTGCAAGATATGTTGTATCCAGAAGAGGTTGCACCTACAAATTCCCAGAATACTTTTTCCTCTTTAATATCAATGTAATAAAGAATGGCTGACTTCCTATTGAGATTTATTCATCATAATAGCTACTAAATGCAAACTGATTATATCTCAATGTGATGTGGACATTAACTCCTATTTATAGGTGATATTCACAGCACACTAACCATGTTTTTTCCAAGGTGTGTCAAATATTCATATTATGCTAATTATGGTTTCACCAGACAACATGGAAACAGTAATCCTTACAGACTGCTTTGCAACCTGTAGATCTGAGCAACTGCTAAAATATAAGAGGAAAATCTTCTATATCAGGGATGCCAAACTCATGGCCCACAGGCCAGATGTATCCGTCATGTGCTGCCCACGCCCATTCCTGGTTTAGTAAAGGGGAAATAAGTTGTGATATGTCATGTGAGGACGTGATGCCACTCATCCTATATGAAGCACAACCTGGAATCATCTTGCCATTTGTCACAGATAGGCCTCTTATCTGGTCCATTTTCTCTCACCTGACATTTAAGATCTACCTGTATTTTGTCTTTTAAGAACCTAATGCACCCAAGGCTTTGCCAAAAATGGATGATTTTTTAAGGTTTTGTATTATTTTAATTTATTGTTGTTTATTACTGTACTTTAATATTTTTTTTCAAAAAAATGTGCTTTTCAATATAATTTGCAATCATGCATTTAATAAAACTATGAAGAGGAAATAAATTGCCAGACCTTATGGAAAGGAAAATTCACAATAGTTTGATTCTAGACTTTTGTCTGTGCGCAAAATAGTGACTTCAGCTTTCCTAATATGAACAATGAAGACTTAGTAACCCAATATTTTTAGTGGTGATAGAAGTTTCCGTGAGAATATAGGATTTCAGTGATATAAAGATATAGATGCTAAAACTGAGTACAAATAATGATAGTATCTATCCGGAGGGCGAAGAGTCACATAAGCGAAACCCTTTCAATATGAAATAGCCTGTGCGCCAAGCTTGTGAGAAATCATATTGTTTAGGAAACTCTTGCTGTCTACGATCAACAACCAGCTCCTGTTTCAATTTCTAAACCAGCCACTAGAGCTTAAATTTAGAGCATATTATATAGACCGTTCGCAAATGCACTGGTAAAAAGGGCGGAAGAATAGCATCAATCCTTTCCCTAGTTTAACCTACCACAGCTAAAGCGCTTAAAATATTAGCGAAACATAGCCAATCCAGACGAGGTTTGCTTCACTGTACTTGAAATCATACACATAAATCCTCGAAGGGAAAGCGGGCTATTTGCCAGTAATAAGAATGGCGGAGCTAGCGATGTTGGACTAGGTGGAGTGAAGGGTTGCTTCGGGGCGTTTTAAGGAGTTAGTGGGAAGAAGGTTCCCCGGGATATGCCTGCCTCTCTACGGACGAAAAAAAAGTCTGCAGATTAAGCTGGTGAGTAAGTGTAGCCCCTCCAAAAAAAGATAGAGGGGGTGGGGTGGGGGAAAGGTTGAGTTCCCCACTGCCTTAATTGTAGCCCTAATCTTTGCAGAAGGATTCAGATTAACACAGCAACCCCACCAAGAACCATCCCCACGCCCCTTCTCTTGTTGGATGGGGTTTCGCCAGACGTTAGGGTGAGACGGCGTCACAAAGCTGAGGAAGCGTTTCCGAAGAAACAGCCAAGAGTCAAGTTCTCCGCCTTACTGCTGCTTTAGGCGGACTGTGCTTTCCACCTCCCAAAATATGGGTGAAATATACGGTAGGCCGGATGGATCCGGCTCTCCATTATTCTCCGCTCAAGCCGTGCCTAACGGAGACAGAAAGTCACTGCAGGAGTGGTGGGAAGTTTCAGCCCAACGCAGTCCCCTTGCAGCTGCAAGATCTTCGCCGCGTATGCACGTCTCAGACGTGCCTGTGCAGTTAGAAGCGTCAGAGTCGAGTTGTTCTTCGACTGTGGCGCAGCTACATCCCCCACCCCGGCGGCGATGCAGCGGCAAAAATTACTGGCGTTTCCAGAGTTTGCAATCTACTGTCGGCCACTGTTTTCCCTTGGAGGGAGGGAGGGAGGGAGAGAGAGAGAGGCCCGGTTTCCTTCGGGATAGTCCCGTCTTAACACCCCCGAATTGCTAAAGTCAAGCGGAGAAGTTCATAGGGTAAAACAGGCGACCCGCAATGCCGCATTACGGGTGCGCGTGGGGATTGTGACGGGAAGTTCTGAACCATGGCCATATCTCTCAGCGATGGGGTTGGCTAAGTTCGGGTCTCCGTTTGCCGCAAAGTATTTGTTGAGCGATTCCAGCTTTCTACATATAGAAATATACTCAAATGTCACCCTGGCTTAGTGTAAACTCGGTATCTGGATTACTTCAGTAAACTATGGTTTAGAATTTTGTAAACAAATCTCTGTGTTTATTTGGATTTCCGGCTGATTTTTAAAACGATTCCTCCCCCCCTTCTAAATTGAAGAACATCTGCTTTAATCAGTCGTTTCATATAAAGATGAGAATAGTAGCTGAATGCGTTCAGACAAGGCTTCTTAAACTAAATAATGCAGACATTGGATCCCTAAAATGTGCCTTTGTGATGAGAATCAATTCTCATTACTGCAGTCAATCGTATACTTCTTTTCTCTCCAAGTTTACTTTAGCACTTGAGTTTTATAATGTGGAGTTAGTAAATTGTTTTAAGTGGATTGTTTAGTGTTTCTGGATGTAATTGCTGGCTATAACCAGAGTCGTAAGCAAAATTACTGTTAAACACTATGCTAACTCTATGTGGTTTACTTTAGTTTTTCATGTCTGTGTGTTGCCTGGGATAGACACCAAATGCTATGTGTATGTATTTTGAGAATCAGTGGTGAAAACAGTATGTTAATTATAGTTTTGTTCTCACCTTATTTTATTCTGGCCAAATGATTATATTTGATCCTATTTGGAGCAAAACAACAATATTACCATTTTTCCAGGGGATGCTTCCCCTCCACCCCTTTTATGGCAAACCTGTTGTCAGTTTCCTGAGACTACACTAGTTGACTTCTGGCAAAATTCTAGAGCAGATAATAAAGTGATCAGTTTATAAACACCTGGAAAACAATCCATAGGTTACTAATGGTCAACATGGATTTGTAAAAAAACAAATATTGCATCCAGTTTTGGTCTCCACAATATAAAAAAAGATGTTGAGACTCTAGAAAGAGTGCAGAGAAGAGCAACAAAGATGATTAGGGGACTAGAGACTAAAACATATAAAGAAAGGTTGCTGGAATTGGGTATGCCTAGTTTAATGAAAAGGACTGGGGTGACATGACAGCAGTGTTCCACTACAGTGGGGCAAAAAAATATTTAGTCAGCCACCAATTGTGCAAGTTCTCCCACTTAAAAAGATGAGAGAGGCCTGTAATTGTCATCATAGGTATACCTCACCTATGAGAGACAAAATGTGAAAACAAATCCAGACAATCACATTGTCTGATTTGGAAAGAATTTATTTGCAAATTATGGTGGAAAATAAGTATTTGGTCAATATCAAAAGTTCATCTCAATACTTTGTTATATATCTTTTGTTGGCAATGACAGAGGTCAAGCGTTTTCTGTAAGTCTTCACAAGGTTGTCACACATTGTTGCTGGTATGTTGGCCCATTCCTCCATGCAGATCTCCTCTAGAGCTGTGATGTTTTGGGGCTGTCGCTGGGCAACATAGACTTTCAACTTCCTCCAAAGGTTTTCTATGGGGTTGAGATCTGGAGACTGGCTAGGCCACTCCAGGACCTTGAAATGCTTCTTATGAAACCATTCCTTCGTTACCCAGGTGGTGTGTTTGGGATCGTTGGCATGCTGAAAGACCCAGCCACGTTTCATCTTCAATGCCCTTGCTAATAGAAGGAGGTTTGCACTCAAAATCTCACGATACATGGCCCCATTCATTCTTTCCTGTACACCGATCAATCGCCCTGTTCCCTTTGCAGAGAAATAGCCCCAAAGCATGATGTTGCCACCCGCATGCTTCACAGTAGGTATGGTGTTCTTTGGTTGCAACTCAGCAATCTCTCTCCTCCAAACACGACGGGTTGTGTTTCTACCAAACAGTTCTACTTTGGTTTCATTTGACCATATGATATTCTCCCAATCCTCTTCTGGATCATCCAAATGCTCTCTAGCAAACTTCAGACGGGCCCGGACATGTACTGGCTTAAGCAGGGGGACACATCTGGCACTGCAGGATCTGAGTCCCTGGCGTTGTAGTGTGTTACTGATGGTAGCCTTTGTTACGTTGGTCCCAGCTCTCTGTAGGTCATTCTCTGTAGGTCATTCTCTGTAGGTCCCCCCATATAGTTCTGGGATTTTTGCTCACCGTTCTTGTGATCATTTTGTCCCCACGGGGTGAGATCTTGCGTGGAGCCCCAGATCGAGGGAGATTATCAGTGGTCTTGTATGTCTTCCATTTTCTAATTATTGCTCCCAGAGGTGATTTCTTCACACCAAGCTGCTTGCCTATTGCAGATTCAGTCTTCCCAGCCTGGTGCAGATCTACAATTTTGTTTCTGGTGTCCTTCGACAGCTCTTTGGTCTTCACCATAGTGGAGTGTGACTGTTTGAGGTTGTGAACAGGTGTCTTTTATACATCTCACAGGTTCAAACAGGTGCCATTAATACAGGTAATGAGTGAAGGACAGAGGAGCCTCTTAAAGAAGAAGTTACAGGTCTGTGAGAACCAGCAATCTTGCTTCTTTGTAGGTGACCAAATACTTATTTTCCACCATAATTTGCAAATAAATTCTTTCCAAATCAGATAATGTGATTGTCTGGATTTGTTTTCACATTTTGTCTCTCATAGGTGAGGTATACCTATGATGACAATTACAGGCCTCTCTCATCTTTTTAAGTGGGAGAACTTGCACAATTGGTGGCTGACTAAATACTTTTTTGCCCCACTGTACCTCAGAGGTTGCCACAAAGAAGGGGGGGGAGTTTCAACCATTCTCCAAAGCACCTGAAGGCAGGACAAGAAGCAATGGACGGAAACTAATCAAGGAGAGATCCTACCTAGAACTAAGGAGAATTTCCTGACAGAACAATTAATCAGTGGAACAACTTGGCCTGCAGAAGTTGTGGGTGCTCCAACAAGATTTTTAAGAGATTGGGCAACCAAACAGTATGGGGTTTCCTGCCTGAGCAGGGGGTTTGGACTCCTCCAAGATCCCTTCCAAATCTGTTATTCTGTGAAGTCTTGTTAGATTAATCATTTCATTTTTTATTCTATTAGTTTTCTTAGTGCTGTAGATCCTTGGAATAATAAAAATGTAGTACATCTTGATTTCAACAGACATTAGACCAAATACTTCAGATATTCTGATGAATAAATTATTGAAGTATTGTGATGGTATGTGGGAATAACCTTGGAAGACAGAAGGAAGACCATTGTCTGGGGATATTTCTAGTGTCTCTCAACATTATTCCCAAATACTATCCTAAGTACGATATAATGGCAATTCAAATAATAGAAATGGCTCTAGACCAGTGATGGCTAACCTTTTCCATGTTGCATGCCAAAAATGTCCACACACGTGCGTGCTTGCATGCCTGCACCCATGATGCAATGCATGCATGACTCCCCCTGCCCCCCTGTGCATGCGTGTGTGACCCCCTCACTGCACGCCTCTGCATATATGTACGCAACTCCCCCTGCACGCCACATGCCTCTGCGCATGTGCACGCGTCTCCCATGCACACATCCCTCCCCGCACATGTGTGGCAGATACTTGACAATCGGCTGGTTGGGGGCGCACGCGCATGCACAATGGGGCTCTTCCAGGCGACCTCTCACGTGTCGGCAGAAGTGGCTGTGCGTGCCACTTCTGGCATGCATACCATAGGTTCGGCATCACGGCTCTAGACCATACTTCACTAGTTTATTAATTTACTAGTCTATACCTGGTTCAAAAATAGTATCAAAGTAATACTTATTATTATTTCTCACTGCAAGAAACAACCAAACTCAGAGAGTACAAGGACCCCATAATATTATTTCTACAATCTGGAGTGATGTTAGAAATTCAGCACTGGAAACTCCTAATATTGCTATTAAGGACATGGCAATGAAACAGAGAGGATGCATTTGAAACTTGCAGGTAATATATAACTATAACCTATATAACAAACCTATATAAATCATAGGGTTGGAAGAAATCTTGGAGGTCTTTTAGTCCAACCCTATGTCCAAGGCAAGAGAGATGATTGGATAATGAATATCTTCTAATGGATTATCAAATTCTGTGAGGCCATAACCTATCACATTAATAGTGTGAACCCATCTCCCATGTCAGGCAGAGTAGGAACCAGAAGTTTGCATCCAAAAAATTATCACTATTAGAACTTGCCCCCAGAACCAAAACTTGCTGTTGGTAGCCTTTGCACTTGTAGCCACAGCCTTCAGCTGGAGACTCACTTCTGAGTGCTACCAAGTAGCCCTGTCAGGATCAAACTGCTTTTGCTAGTCTTGCCTTCCCTTTTTTTAAATGTACAACTGACCTGCAAGACAATCCCATCCTACAAGAAATAGGATGTAGCACTTGGCCCGCCTGGAATGAGTGCAGAAGTTCAGCATCAGGATCCAGGGTGACGCTCTCCAAGAAGAAGCAGGGAAGAATTACTCTTGAAAGAGGGGGAAGATAAGTTGTCAAAAGCACTTGGATCCTGGCTGGGTTGTTTCGGGTAGCACTCAGGAAGCCTCATATATGATCTCGTCTGATGCTAATTCCTTGTCTATGAGCAAAATGGGAGTGGGTGCATAGTCTGAGAATCTCTACCTTAGAAGGCAGGAAAAAAAAATCAGAATTAACTTTCTAGAACTGGATTGTAAATATGAAATTTATATTGAGTAGAGATCTCTGTAATTCTCTTTATTGAAGAAAAAGAAATCGTATAACAAATTATAGAACAGGAGACATCTGACAGTAATACTACACCTGGCATAGTAGTTGAAGCTAAATATGGCTTAGTAATATGACATGATTGCTAAAAAGAGGAATGTAAATTTTACACACTGTACTACTTTTGGATCAGTTTTGGCATGACAGTCCTCTTCAAAACTATGTTTTTCATAACTATATTTCATAACTGTTTTTACTTATACCTATTATCTTGTAAGCAATTGACAAACCAAATAAAATAAAATAAAAAAATAAAAAAGAACGGGTTTAATTCAAGAGCCTAGTCAGCATTTTTCTAAATATGCAAATTTAGCTGGAAATGGAACAGCTGAATTGTGCTTTTGGCAAAGCTGGGGCTTGTGACATTTCGTATTTTTGTTAACTTTTTTTGTAATTTAATCATACTTTTATCATACCAAGTTCTAAGTAAAAGCCAACAAAAGTGAAGGTGATTAAAATTTAGGTTCAACCTTATTTTTAAGAAGTTAGGGCTTGGAAATTGAGAGAAAGCTGTCTAGCATGGAAAAATCAGGCTGCATCAAGCGAAGTATTTCCAAATTACAGGGAATTATAATTACATTATAATTGTCATTGGTCATACTCCCCTTCAATTAGTGTCCAATTTTGGATATCACAGCTTAAGTAGGATTCAGATAAGCTTGAACAGATGCAGAAAAACCTAAGATAATTAGGGGATCTTATGAGATTGAGATATCTGGATATTTTTTTCTTTAAAGAAAATTGGGGATCTAATAGCATTTTTCAAACACCTATATGGGTCCCAAAGGTACTTTTTTCAAGAGGCAACTGGACTTTCTGGTTTTACTTTGAAGACGTTTCACTTCTCATCCAAGAAGCTTTTTCAGCTCAGAGTTGAAGAGAAGTGAAACATCTTCCAAAAAAACCCCAAAAAGTCCAGTTGCCTCTTTAAAAAAGCACCTTTGGGACCTGGATGACTGAGAATCTCCATGGGTATTAACAAAGAAGAAGGCCTAATCTCTATAATTCCAGGATGTTGAGCACAGAATAGTGGCTTTAAATTGTAGGAGGACAGACTTCAATTGAAAGTTATATTTCCCAACTACAAGGATGGTTTGCAAGTGCAAGTTATTCTCCAGGAGAAGAGCAATTCTTCATTAAAGCAGAAGAATATCCAAGACAATGGCTGTCCAATGGCAGTCAGATTTTATCCCTTCCATGTAACAATTGCAAAGGCAATTGGTAGATTTATTCCCCAAGAAATAACTGCTTTGTTTTTTGTGGTTTTCACCTACGTTTTTCTCAGAGATTGCAGAAATGATAGACTTGAGTTTATTTAAAACATCTAGGCTTATTGTTGTTTTTTGTAAAAAAGCTAAATAGATTTATTGGCCCAGTGATTTTCACAGAAAGTATTGATGTAAGTTGGATTCTCCCCAAAATATTTTTCTTGATTCTTTTATGTTCAAACCCAGGTATCAGATCAGTAGACTGGTTCCCCTTTTAATCATTAGAAAAATTCTGACTTCTGTAAGATACAGTATTGGTTGAAGCCACACGAAACAATGTGTATTTGCTAATTGTCTGCATTCTCAATACAACTCTTTTCTTCAGCAAAAGTATTGACCCCATTCTAAAAAAGAAACATAAGTGCACATCTTAACATGGACTATAGTAGCAAATATGTAATAGGTTATTCTTCAGGAGCTGCTGACTTTGCTCAAATTTTAGCTTCTGTTACATAATTGTTGAGCAATGGGCAGTTTCTTTGCAATAGGCTTTTGTCTGATCAGGGTGTTCGGATCTCCATGGAATGTCCATATGCAACTTCTTATCACGTTGATTATTTCAATGTGGCCCTAATTCCTTTTTGTTTTGTCTCTTTACCAAAAGTTATACTGTATAAATAAGCTACAGAGCAGCAGACTCAATAGAGGGTTTGTTGATGAGCATCCACAAGAAACAAGGGGAAAAAGTGGCAAAATGATGCAGGTTCTGCCCCTTATGTACTTTTGTGCAAAATTGGGATGCAAGTGTGACAGGGAAGTGCTTGTCTTGTGAAGTCACAGTGCCAATGAAAGTGGCCCTAAGAAAAACAGCAGTTCAGAAAAGTGGCAACGCTAGGTGATACTATGTGTGGTTGGGTGGGATACAGAAGAGGGAGACATAAGCCACTGGTATTTTCCTCCTCGGTTGATTCAGGGAGCTTAGTAGAAAAGGTCATCTTATCAACTAGGACTCAGAAAAGAATATATTGGTTGTGGTAGGGAGAATAAGACGCCTGGTGTTAAAAGACCTGGCTGCCCAGCTATTTAAAGGTTACCCTGGTTTTTACAGTGATGCTAGGCATTGCTAGCATATATAGTTTTTAGATATACATAGTGCAGACGGAGGAGGCCTGTCTTTTGTTTGAGCTTAGAGTTTCATCTGAGTGTTAGATAGGGATCTAGCCTACCTACAGTGAGAGTGTGTAGTTCCAGTCAGTGGTTATAACAAAGGATTGTTTCAGAAGATGTTTTTAGATAAATTATCAAAGCAATGCCCTCAGATGAATTGTATGCTGTTCTGGGTTGAGAATGAAAGTTGCTTTTTTAAAAATTGAACTTACTATGTATATCATCAGTTATTTTAATATGAAAGCTTTATGCTGTATTTTTGTGTGCCACTAAACATCTTAAGATCGTAGCAATCTAATAAATAAACACATTATGAATAGTAGTATTGATAATATTGACTTGAAAAGCGGACCTTGCACCTGTGGGGGAAAAAAAGCTAGGATGATGATTGATGATGATTACCAATAGTAATATTTACATATTATCATATCTGTATACTGTAGATAAATGTGTGAATTTCAGAGCAAGATTAATTTTCAGAGAAAGGCTGATCATTAATATATGGGCCATGATGGAGATGGTGGACAGGAAAAGCCCTTGCCCTTTCCTAATTTGTAGCTTAGAGATACTGTAGGAGATTCTCCCCACGGTTAACTTTTTCTGAAAGAAATTTTGGTTTGGTTTTGAATTATGTTGGGGCCTTCTTCCTGCTTTTTATTCCCTAACTAGACTGATGGAGCAAGATAAGCAAAGATACCTTGATTGATGCTATGCTGCAAGAATCTCAATGAAAATATGAGGTGCATTTCACATGGAAGGCCATTTTGAAGGCATGACAGTGTAAAGGCATCTAAATATAACATAGAAAGCATTGCTAAGGGATGTGGCAAGATCCTTCTTTGTTAAGAACAAAGAAAAAATGCACAGTGATATAAATTCTTAAACTTTTAAGACACAATGTATCAGTATTTATATACAGTATTTTATTAATTTATTCTGCTTTCATCAAATTTATTTAATAAAGGGTCTGCCTACAGTGAATCCTGGTTAGCAACATTCCATCTTCAAACTATTTTTGAGATTACGTGTAGAGATTCTTGAATAATGCATATTAACTTTGTCTCTTTTAGGTCTCTAGATAATATTCCCTTTTTAGCAGTGATAACAATATTGACATTGATAGGGTTTCCAGTGGAAGGTGTACATATTTCCATTGTAACTCATTTGTTATTGATAATATTAAAATATTTTCCTAGATACTTCGTTAGCTTGCGAAGTAGAAAGAAATTAAATACATTATTTCACCTAACCATGTAGAGTGCTGTAAGGCACTATGAAGCAGTATATAAGTCTAAATGCTACTGCTATTGTTATTACTTGAATTGTAGCTATTTGTAGGATGTATCATCTGTAACTATATTGGGATATATATACAGAATTAAACTTTTTTTAAAAGCTCAGAATTAATTTTATATACCAAGGCAAAAGAGTTGTATCATGCTTTAGCGCTTATTGATCCACAGGTATAAAAATACAAATTGGGAGAGGAAACTTCCCAGCTAGACTCTTGATAGCCCAAATCATGCTAAAATATGACATGTTGATGATCTTCTGGCCCCCTTTTTTATAACTTTAGGCCTGGCTTAATGATACCTCGGATTTAACAAACAAGGTTTGGGCCTGTTTTCAGAAAAAAAAGAAAGATTAGTTCCTGCAGAGATTACTTGTACAGAGACTTGGGTTAGAAATAAAAATAAAAGACAAAACAAATGGCCATTAATGATAGCCAGCTCTATGCCAGCTGGCATTTAAAGCCATTCTTCCTGCACCTGATGAAATCTGTCTTCTTGTTCTGAGGCAGGATTTGGCAGTTTTCCTGCATGTATCAAGAAAATCTGTCAAGTGCCAAGGTGTTCATCATGTTACGTTTTACATAAGACCTGATTCTAGTCAATATGCTGTTTTTTTAACTGTTTAACTGATTATTTTATTTATTTCCTCAGACAGTGTCACAAACATCCATTAACCTACCTCATACCTTATTTGGAAGAGGACCTCTCTTAGAGTGGTTCCTGTGGTTTTTGGGGTATGTGCAGTGCCCCGAGTAACCATGGACTCCAAGGAGAAGCATCAGGTAGGTTTTCTGGTCATGCTTATCTACTGTAAGATGACATTTAATGCTTGTTAGTCTTCAGTATTTATTTAATTAGAGTTCAGGCCCATTGAGTGTGACATAATAACTTTGGAGGATAAAATAAAGGCATACAATTAATGGACTTCTGGTGGCGTTTCCGTCGAAGATGGACCTGACCTCGATCGTGCGCGGTTTTGATCTGTGTTGCCCTGCTGGAGGGGTCTCTGAGGGACTGAACCATCTGACCCACCTTGTAGGGGTGGGGGGAAGAGGGGGAGATTGTCAGCTGGGTTGAAGGGAGCCGCATCTCCCCTCCCTGGCTTGGTATCTACTTCCCTAAAAGACAGGGAGATGCTGCAGTTTAATGGCTGCCCTGAAGATGGGAAGCTGCCGGGACTTAAGTTTTGTGCTGGAGAGTGGAAATGGTGAACAGCATGTAACTGGATAAAAGACTTTGAATACTTTTTTTTGAAAACCCTGAAAAGCGGAAAGAAAGTGTCCTCGTTTGGAAGAATAGTAGCGACGAACAGGGAATAAGAGAAAAATATAAGGTAAAGGAAATACTGGAAATAAAAGAATTATATGAAATTAAAGATCAAATTTGGATTAATATATAGAATTGGATATTAATTAGGCATTGGATAAATGCTGGACTTATTTGGAATGGATAAAATCTAACATTAATACTATGGAAAAGAGAATTAAAAATAAAAGAACTTTGAAAAGAAAGTGATATAGAGTACGACCTAATGGTTAAAGATTTTCCTCTTTTATGTTTTTATGGAAAATTACTGGTCGTATAAATACAGTATTTGAAAGAGAGAAGAAATGTAATAAAAGATTGTTAATACAACAAAAACCCAAGAAATTATTTTTTTAAAAAGTGGAGACTGCAGTAAAATATAAAGGAATACAATATTTTGGGACTGCTGGAGGTTGACTGTGATAAGAAAACAAAAGAAAGAGAAAGTGAGAAGAGACTTTTGGCAAGGACTATAATAGAAAAATTCAATCTTTAATAAAGAAATGGAAGAAATAAGTAAATAATTTAAGTCGGAGCTGCAAACTGTGAGAGGTATGTTAAAAGAAAGAATGAAATTGCTGGACACTAGTACATTAGTAAAGTAATGGCATTGCAGCTAGCAAAAGGACAAAGAAAGCCCAGAGACGACGAATCGGAAGAGGGAAACAACAGCCCAGATGAATATGAAGAACAAGGACTACTGCCAAAGGATATAAAAGGATTTAAAACAGAGACATTGATAATAGAGACAACAAATAAAAGAGACAAGGTTCCCAAGACTAAGAAGAAGAAGAAGGAATTATATAAGAAGAAACCCCAAAAAAGAGAACTGGAAAGGGTGGGGGAAAACATGGCTGACAGGCAGAGGGGAATAAAAATAATACCAGAAGGAAAAAAGAAGAAAATTAGAAGAAGGGAAATTTAGAAAAGGGAAAGCTGGCTAAAATTAAAGGAAATAATCAAGCCGAAAAATTTAGAGATAAGGGTTAGGGATTTTATAAGGGGGATACCACATGGGAATGTATATTGATATTTAATCTAAAACTTGCTGGGAAGTATTTTAGGATTGTACTATATATATATGAATATGAATTGTATATGAATTATGCTATTACGAATCCTTTTATTGGAGGATTAAAAACGGGAATGGAAACAAAATAAAAAATATAATTATTAATGATTATAAGTAAACTGAAGATAAAATGAGATATATTAAGAAGTTATTTTAGTGTTTTACTGGGGAGATACTTTAAATATATACATTTCAGAACATATAGTTTATTATTTAATGGATATTAGAAGTGTATCATGAGAGTATTTTATTATGATTAAAGTAATGGAATGAAAACACCATGTGGATTCTAAATATACTGGTTTTATTTTATTTTTAATCTTTTTAGATTGTTTATTATATACTGGCTTAGAAAAAAATTAAGGATAATAATGATATGTAATCTAAAATAAAGTAGGTGGTAAGCTGAAAATGGAAATATAGGGGATAAAGAATTGAAAACTTATGTGTGGATGAAATGAGATTGATATGGATTAATGAATTGAATATGAAATGCAAATTTATTTAAAGATGAGTGAAATGGATAATGATATGAGATGATATTATATAAGAAAAATGGAAATGAAAGTATGATTGTACAAGTGTTATAATCCGGAAACATGTTATTCACATGAAGAGATGTGTAAAAATAAAAAATAAATAAAAAACTTTTTATTAGAAAAAGGCATACAATTAGCATTTACACATAGTTAAAACTCTTCTGCTTGTTTCATTGTAATGTTCAATTGAGCAAAGTAGCACGTCGTAGAGGGCAGCAATTTTTGAATCAATGTACCTCAAATGGGCTGAGAAATGTGCCCCAAATCTAGAAAAAATAGTTCCCATCAGATTGAAATTTGGCAAAGTTGTAGCTCTTTCAATGCTACCATGCCGCTGCATTGCTGAGGCCAGCCATGGACATGTAATCATCATTTCCAGAGCTTTCTACCAGCCTCCTACAAAGAAAGTCAATGGAGAAGTTGGCAGGAAGTTGGAAATTGCTCCCACTGTCGTTGCTTTAAGGAAATTTCTCTGAACCGATGACCCCATCCCCCACGGGTTGTCTAGTTAAGTAATAAAATGCTTCTGAGCTCGTGATCTACCATAATTTATTTTATTGTGCAACCCCAAAGTCCACTTCTGTTTCCTCTTTTTAATGTCTGCATTTTTAGTTTCTAGTTTAATGTGGGAAAAAACACCTTTTTTGTTACTACTACTCTTAAAATATGCAAAACAGAAATCTCTTGGCCAGTCTTGTGCATTTTTCTACAGACCTATCCTTATATTTTGATCTGTATTTGTCTACTTGTGGTTAATTGCATGTATTCTAAGTAGATTTCAGTGAGAAAAGAGTTTAGTAATTAAGTATTTTTTCATCATTTTAGTTTCCATTGAAGAGAATCTGGAAAATGAATGAAGTTCACTAAGGTGTTTGTCAGGCAGAATCATGTACAACCTAAAACAGTGATTTCTATACAGATAATCCTCATTTAGTGACTGAGTCATTTAGTGACTGAGTAATCTGGATGACCATAAGATGGCAGCAAAGATATATGGAAAACTAACTTTTAATCTCTATTTTTGCCTCCTGGAGCTGGTAGCCCTAATCAGAAATAAACTTTTAAGGTCAGGCAAAGGGAAGCTGGGGAGGTATATATCAGAATTAAGCTTAGTTGTAAATTCAGTTTCCCTAGCTTTTTAATCTGCATCATTCTCCAAATTAATTTGCTTAGAAAGAAGAGCTATGAAACTGTTCTGACTTGAAATTGACATTCCTACATTCCCTGTATTAAACCAATCCTAGACTGAGATCTTATAAAAAATGATTGTATGATTTACTGATATTGTGTTGCACACTTCCATTTCGAGGCTTGCTGTTGCAAGAGTCAGGCTAAAGGCACCTCTTGTGAATGATATCATGAAGATATAGCAACTTTTTACTAATTTTTCATTGGACCGTTCAGGAAAGTCTTCACTTGCCCCCATGTAGCCTTCTTTAATTCTCAGTTAAAGTGGAAATAGAACTGCTAAGAAGTTTTAGCATCCTGCCATTTTGTTGTTTGTTTCTTTATTTAACGAGAAGTTTGTCTGCAAAGTTGTCAGGCAATATGGGATATTGCCTCAGGACAATTGGGGAAAGAGACAAGAATAGAAATTACAGTCTTGTCACTAACGCTTCCCTCAGCGTGAGTCACAAGCAATGTTGAGAGATCTCTGTTGGATCAAAAGAGGATGTAGTTTCAGCAGCGGCATATTCTTGTCTCCTTTCTTCAGAGAGTTGGTTAGGTAGGTTGAGGAGGGATATTGGAAGGAGGAAAGGAAAAATTGTGATGGGCAAAGGGAAGCGTGGCAGTAAAACAGGTGGATTTTTACTGGTAGCCAATGCTTAGGAACCCCTTGAAGTTATGACAGCAAAAAGTACTTATGACCCAGTTTTGAAGTTCTAACAGTCATGGCCCCCCTCATAGACATGTGACCATATTTTTGGTCCTTGGCAACCGCCCTGTATTTATGGCAATTTGCAGCATCCCATGGTTATATGAGTTACAAAGTTTTTGCCAAACTTTGTGTTTATTTATGATTTTCAGCAAAAACACTCCAATAATGGACAGATTCTACTATTGTTGTAGGTCTAGGACCATGAGGGGGAAAAGAGATCTGCAGCCATTTTCTGCTTCCAGGCTCCAAATTTCAATTCAAGAGGCAGGTTAGATGGGTTGTTGAGAACCTGTGCTCAAGATGATGTGAATGTGTGCCAATTCTGTTCATAATAAATGCATCCTCATCCATGACATGATCAGCCTTGATTTGATCGTAGGTGAGAGGCCACACCTGCATGAGTTACCAGACCTGAGTGAGCGAGGGTGGGGGAATTCTGACTGAGATAGGCTCACTGGGGTTTCAGGTATTACATCAGTCTGATGAATGTAATGTTGAGAGAGGCTGGTACAGATGATCTGATGATACATTTTTGATTTGGCTGTATAAAAAATAAGGTAATAGCTTTTACAGGTAGTCCTCAGTTTACAACAGTTCGTTTAGTGACTGTTCAAAGTGAAAAAAATCACTTATGACCTTTTAGAACAGTTATGAATTTTGCAGCATCCCCATGATCCCATGTGATCAAAATTCAAATGCTTGGCAACTGGTTCATATTTATGACCGTTGCTGTGTCCCAAGATCATGTGATCACCTTTTGTGACCATTGCACAAGCAAAGTCAATGGGGAAGCCAGATTCACTTAACAGCTGTTTATTTATTTATTTTATTTATTTATTTTGTCAAGCGATTATAAGATAACAGGTATAAGTATAAATATAGTTATGAATACATGAAATGGATACATATAAGAAAAATAAAAAGAAACAATAGGACAGGGACGGTAGGCACGTTGGTGCGCTTATGCACGCCCCCTACAGACCTCTTAGGAAAGGGGTGAGGTCAATAGTAGATAGTCTAAGGTTAAAGTTTTTGGGGTTTGGGGAAGAATCCACAGGATCAGATAGAGTATTGACCACTCTGTTATTGAAGTCGTATTTTCTGCAATCAAGTTTGATGCGGTTTACCTTGAGTTTGTATCTATTGTATGCTCTTGTATTGTTGTGGTTGAAGCTGAAGTATTCATTGACAGGTAGGACATTGCAATATATAATTTTATATACTATACTTAGATCGGACAGAAGGCAGCGTAGTTCTAGATTTTCTAGGTCTAGAATTTCAAGTCTGGTAGCATAAGGTATAGTGCAACGAGTAGAGGAGTGGAGAACTCTTCTTGTGAAATATTTCTGGACTTTCTCAACTGTATTAATATCAGATACGTAATGCAGGTGGACTGATGAGCTGTATTCAAGTATAGGTCTAGCAAATGTTTTGTATGTTCTAATTAGTAGTGAGATATTACCAGAGAAGGAGCTATGTAGGATTAGGTTAACAACTCTTAATGCCTTTTTGGTTATGTAGTTACAGTGGGCTCTAGCACTTAGATCATTAGAGATGAGTATTCCAAGGTCCTTTACAGAGCTTGGATCATCAACAAGGTCTTGACTATTCAGTTTTATTTTATTTTCTGATTTTTTTTGCCAATATGTAAGACAGAGCATTTATTTGTTGAGATTTGAAGTTGCCATTTGTTTGACCATTCTGATACATAGTCAAGGTCTTTTGGAAGGGTAGCAGTATTGTCTAGCTTTACATCATCAGCAAAGAGAACGCAGTTGTTCTTAATATGATCACAGAGGTCATTTATGTAGAATATGAAGAAAGTTGGTCCTAGAACAGTGTCTTGGGGGACACCACTGTTGACAGGTACAGGATTTTTTATTCTATAATTTATTATATTCTATAATTTATTATATTATATATAATATAATAAATTATATATAATTTATTATATTCTATAATACAGAATTTGTGTTACTGACTTATCAACTGTAGTGATTCACTTAACAACCGAGGCGAGAAAAGTTGTAAAATGGGACAAAACTCACTTAACAAATGCCTCACTGAACCACAGAAATTTTGGATTCAGTTATGGTTGTAAGTCGAGGACTACCTGTATTTTAGTGACAAATTGGTTTGGTTATCACAAGGCCATTCATTCATCTCTCCCTGGGATGTTTTGCCCTTCATATGAGCTCAGAATCTGTACCTGATGTGGCTCTCCATTATATTATTAGATATATGCATGTCATAGTTGCATGATTTTTAATTTGAGGCCAGGAGAACTAGGGGAATTCCAGGAATGTATGCTTTCTTCCTGAGTCATAGATGCATGTGCTATTGAATTATGCATATCTTTTGTTCTATCTGAGCAGCCCCAGGAGCCACATTCCAATGAAGCTTAACAAAGCTAACCAAAAAATGGTTCAGTGACCAACTTTAATACTGATCAGTAGGAGACACAATTACTGCTCCTTGAAGAAATGTTTTTTATGAGTTCAGTCATGTGATACATGTTTGTGTTTGTAAATTGACTGATATGGAAGTTTTTGGTTTTTTTACATAATATGAGGCGAATCTGTTCAGGGACCAACCACACAAGTGCTCACTCACTCAGGTTATTGATGGCAATTTTCATTAGTAGTTATACTTTCCCAACATAAATGGCATCTCTGAATGACAAATGTCTCTTGATAAACATTCTGAGTGCAGACACTTTCAGGTTCTGCTAGGAATAAGATTCCCCCGGGGCATTAAAGGAGCTTCTTTGCTGCATAAATTATGAAAGTATTTTGTATAATTGCTTTTAGCAGTGTCTCAATTTGGATTTTAAACTCATTGTTTAACATTACTTAATCATAATGTAATTAATAGCTATACATCTGCATAGGTATCAATCATGTTCATTCAATTATTTTAAAATCCTAGCTAATGAACACTGTATGACTGTGTTTACCACTGACTAGTGAACCAGTTAGTAGAATGCTGTTTTCCTGTTTCATCTTTGCCACCATGCTGTCATACTTCTGGTGCCTTAAATACAGGCAAGCTGCTTGTTGCTTTTTCTACTCTTATTGTGTAATATGCCATCTGATCTTTCTTGTCTCTTTCTTCAAGCTGAAAAATATCATTTTTCTGTTTCCTTTCCTTTTTAAAAAAATACAAATTTAAAAATACAATCTGGGGGAAATCAGCAGAAAAGAAATAAGCACAGCAGAAAGAAGATAGAAAATAAATTTACGCTTTAAAAGTGAATAAAAATTTTAAAATAATAGATTAGTGCTACTATAAAATGAGCAAGACCATTATTAAAACCCATAATTAACAAAGGCAGTCAGTACAATGAGACTTAGAAGTCACAATAAATAGTTAAGAAGAGGTAAAATGTTCTGTTTCTATATTTTTTGAGCAATGTTTTATCAAGTTTCAGCAAAGAGTAAAATTCAAAAAGCAAAAAAAGTGTTAGGGAAAAAAGAAGCTAAAGAAAAATCAGGAGTATAAAGAAAAAGAAGAAAAAGAGAAAAAGGAAAAAGAGAAGAAATTCCAACTTTATTTGGTACAGATATAGATATAAAGTACATGAATCTCTTCTTCAAAAATCAATAATACATAGTATTTTTATAATTATAAACAGTTCTATGGTCAAATCCAAAAATTAAATGTTTTTAATTCTTTTAGTTTCTACCAAGTTGGTTTCCAAGCAAAAACAAATGTTAGACAAAGTATTTTCTTCAATCAACATGGTTAGTTTCATTATCTCAGCCAATTCCATTAAGTTTCACCATTCATTCTTCCATTATAGGAATTTGTAAATCTTTCCATCTTTGTGCATACGAAAGTCTTGCTGCTATTATTCTATAGAGAAACAAAGGGCCATGTTTTCTTTCAGTCTGTTTATCCATTAAATCTAAAAGGGGAAAAAAAAGTTCTGTCCTTCCATCAAGTCATGCAGGACTAATAAATTAAAGCCTTATGTTAAGAGAAACCCAACTTTTCAGTTCTATAAAAGTCTATATCTGAAATTATATGTTAAGGTAAAATGTTGAACTGGTTAAGCATACAAGTCCCATAATGCTTTACTGCATATTCCCCTCCCACCAGTTATAAAGGATGCCCACTTTTGACTTTGCCCAGACTCTTGTTTACCTCCTGGAGGAGTGGTGTATCTGGGAGAGAGCATGGATGAATATTGGTTTGATTTTGCTACAATAAAAGAATTAATCTGACAGCAAATAGTTTTGGGAGTTGATTTTGGCTAAGATCCATTATAAGTTATCAACATTATAGCCTATGAATGGTTTCAAAGGTGAATTAAATTTTAAATCAGATTTATTTTTTAAATATGAAATTATTGATATTAATGCATATTCTCGCAGTATAGATTATATTCGTCCTAAGAGGAAATTCTATGTGAATGCCAATAAGACACATAAATATCATGGTAACTGTTATACAGTATTCAGAGCTATCTCCAGATTTTGTACAAATGTTAAGTTTGCTGATTAACAAAAAAATAACTGACAGAAAAGAGAATCTTTAAGGTTTGTTTCATTCCTTAATAATATTTCAGACACTGCCACCAAGTATAAGCTAACCAAAGATGAACCAAATGTGTAAAAAAAATTAAATTTTGTTTTATTCTATAATAAATCATTTTTCAGATATTGCCACCAAATATTATGTTTTATTGGAATCTGAAAGAGTGATCTAACTGGATTACTGTATTTCCAAATGTTTTCAGAAAATGAATTATATTTTTAGCGACTGCTTTATACAGTAACCATTCATAGTTATGATGGTGATGAAAAACTAACTTTGCAACCAATCCTCATATTTATAACCTTTGTAGGTCTGTAAAGCAAAGGAAAGCTGAAGTAAGATTATAAGCATAGTTGTAATTTCACTTAGCAACTCTTCTTTAATGACCAAGTTGTTGGTCCCAGTTATGATTGCTAAATGAAGTCTACCTGAATCTGTTTCAGCACAGGAGTAACATACAAGTGGTAAAATATCTTGATTCAGTTTCCTCTGTGATGAATCAAGATAAATATATAATTATATTCCTTTGATATTCCCATTGTTTCATATTGATTGTCCTATTTAAATTCTGCAAATATTTAATCAGTCTAACCAGTTTCTGAGACATATTTTAATTTGTAAATAAGATTGATTTTTTCTAATTCAATCAAGCCTCTAAATCCTTGTTTTTATAATTTTGTTTGGACTATGCTACTCATTTGAAGATACTGAAATTAGTTAAAGTGATGCTGACCATTTTCAAGAAAACTTTCATTTTTGTTCTATTAAGGGTTACGTTTTGCAAACTATATGAGTTACTGTCTCTCTGATTCATTTTTTTTTCATGACAAATGTTTAATATTGAAGTGATCCCATACTTTTTTATAGTATTTATTGAATAATCTCTTCCAAGTTATGCATTTCTGATGGTATTTAGCCAAAGATATTTATGCAAACCACCTGGATTCAGTACACTTTAGTAAAACAGCCAAACGTGGTATCTGCAGCTTAAAATTTCGTACTGCCAGTCCATCAGTTCTTTGTGAAATATTATGCTTAATCCTTTTTTTGATCATATAAACTTATTATTTTTCTCTCCAACTCATTTAACATGGAAGTTATTGGAATAGTTAGAACTAAAAAAATTAACCCTTGATAAAGTATCATTTTTTACTAAAATTTACCATAAGGTAAAAAAAATTTTTTGTTTCAGATGTATCTAGGCCGTACTACTTCAGATTATAACTGGAACACATTGAACTGAATGTTCTTTATCAGAATGCCTTTTTTATGGAGGATATTTTTTTTCTCCTACATGTGGGTCATGGGCTCTTGACACTATCGTTTTCAATCTTAGTGCTCCTTTTTTCCTTTAGAGAGAATATTCAATATTCAAACCCTCAATTATAAAACAGCACAACTAAACTTTGTCCAAACATGATCTGAATCTTTATTGCTTTATAAGGATTGAGTACAAACAGTTTTGTCCTCAAACATCCAAAAGATTGAGGGGAAGCAGTTCATTTTTAGCAGTTGACTTTAAATTCAAAATGTAGAATAACCTCCAAATATGGTATGCAATATGTTTTCATGTGTATTTGAACATTTCAAATTTACTTTTTTAGAGGCATTGATGGGTTGATTGTGTAAAATAAAATGTGTAAGCAATATTGCTGAAGTTAATGAATTCTGCTCTGTATGTAACTGTTTTGTAGTAAAGTCCAAGAGTCTGAAACTTAGGAGATTTGATTTCTACCGTAGTTCCTGTCATTCATAGCCAATGAAGGATGAGATTCAGCATTTATTGCATGCTAAATTGCCTGGCATCCAGTTTGGGCATCTCAGAACAAAAGAGCAAATACCCTAAACGATTGTCCAGGTATCTCTGAAATTCATTTTCTAGCCATTGTTTCCCCAAGCCTCCTTCTCTGGAATATGTTGAAATAATTTAATATTGGCAAAATGAATATCTTCCTGGGATATGCACATGCAAAGCAGTTTAGCAAATTCTGTTTCACTATTTTAGTTCCAGTATTGCAGAGGTTTTGTTAGTTCACCCTGTTCCCACTGTGGCTTTGGATAATGACATTTTCCCAGAGATCAAATAATCCTATCAACAGGAAATATGAATGTCATTATGGCAACTGCCAAGATAGTAGTACACTGACTGGATTCACATATTGTGTTTGTTTCCTTAGTAATGTTTTGTTGAAGAAACCACAATTAATTGGATGCACGCAAGTCATTAACTACTGCTGATAAGCTGCAGTATATTCATGCAAGGGGCTAAAACACAAATAAACAACTATAGCTTTACATAGCATGATGTTTAAACTCAGCCTAAATGTTATATACATAATGAACTTTTGTTAAAATTTGCAGAGGCTGGTAAAATCAGCAGAGTAAATATTTGTGTTTGCTTAGGGATGGATAAATTTAAATTTTTGTACCATCTGTGTATTTTCAGTTTTCAATTTAAATATATTCAGTCTCTATAGCATAGTTCATTATAATTCTCCGTGTTCAGGCTTGGTAAATTATATATTGCAGGCCTATGTACAATATTTTATAACCCATGGACTGTAAATAATGTCCATTTATACACACATAATGTTGTTGTGAGGTCTCTTTCCACAACCCCTTATTTCTCTCTTTTACAGTATTAATTTCTGCATCTTCTACTGTTCCCTACCTGGCCAAATTGCACATTTTTTCTGTGGTTTAATTTAACTATTGTCTATCTGAATTAAGCTCTGTTAATATATTTCCTTTACAGACAAAAGAAGCGAATGGTTTGCTATCCTCTTCCTTGGTTTTATTTTTCTGAATTGCTGTGCATCAGCCTAGCATCCTAGTAGGCAGAAGCTGTAATAAGAAACTGTGCAAAATAGTTTTATTTATAATGATGTAACATTGTTCAACTATTATGTAAGAGAACCATATCTTCGGATATTGAGACAACCTGTGAACTGTGGAGCAAATACAGTCTGATCCATTCTTTTTCCTCTACATTGTAGATATTGAAAATAAATGTTGAAAAGGATTGTGATAACTCATGAATTCCTGACATCGTGTCCCCCCTCTGTTTATCAACTTTGTTATTTCTACTAATGTTTTCACAAAGAGAACTCGTGCCTTCCTATTTTGGAGGACATATTCTGGGCAATAATATAGCTTAGATGGAAACAACCAAATTGCAACAATAAGGGGATTGGAGGTAGGGTGTTGACCACACCTTCAGTTAAATGTATTTTATTACAAAAAAAAAATCCAGAGACTAAATTACTTTCTTCTCCTAGATCTAGAACATTCTTCCTGCTTTAGTAAAATTGGGTTCATACATGGTTTAAACCAGGGGTTGCCAACCTTTTGGACTTCAGGGACCATCAAACTCATAATTTTAAATCCTGCATACCAGAGACCCTGGGAAAATCCCCCAAAAAGTCTGCAGGAAAATTCCTCACCCCGTTTTCCTACCAATCCATCGTTCTTTACTTGGGATCACAAGATACCATCACCAGCTCCGATCTCAGGGAGAGAAACTTTTGGTTTCATACAAGGAAAGCAGCAGACGCAGCAGAAGTCTTTCTTTCTCTCCCCCAAACTCCACCAGAAATGAGTCTTTGTGAGACTTGTCACGCTGGTGCAGCCTCTTGCAGCAGGATGCCTTGCAGGATCCCAAAGTCTCATTTCTGGTGGCGTTTGGGGGAGAGAAAGAAAGACTTTTGCTGCTTTCCTTGCATGCAGCCAAAAGCAGAAGAAAGAAGCGGAAAGAAGCAGCCCGATGACCAGGCCAGGCACGTGGGGTGAGTGGGCAAGTTCCCCCCTCCACCCTTTCCCCCTTCCCTTCACTACCTCATATTGTTTGCAATGCAAGCGACCCATGTTCCCATGAAGCCTGGATTAATTGCTTTGGAGGTGCTTTGGGAATGACATTTCTCTGCGGACCACCAAAATTTTCTCACGGACCACCAGTGGTCCCACTGGTTGGTGACCACTGGTTTAAACCACAGTAATCATACGATGAATGAGTTGATGTAGTCAGATTAAAAAAAAATAGATAAAATCAAAATGTAAGAAACCATGTTATGGCCTATTGCTCAACCTCTTCTGCTACTTCTGTTGGGTTTTATCAGCTGCCGTTATGCCTCTCTTTTTTTTCCCCTATGTTCTGCAGTTTTTACTTTCTTTGAGGGTTTTTTTCCTGGACTTTTGCTTTCAATATGAGGAATCTTATGAATTATGCCTTGCTATTCTTTTCTGTATTGACCGCAAGTGCAACTGCAAACAGGATTTTTGTGATAACTATTTATCAACTATTCTGCCATGAACAAAGACACCCCAAGATCTGGTACCGTTTGTTAGAATTCCAACCTTTCTTACTGTGATGCTTACAGTGTGAGAAGGATGGAAATGAAATGGCTTCAGGGCTTTTATTTCTTATTTTAATCAGTGGTCCGTATGCCACCCCAACCCCCCAGCCGTGTCCCTCTGCCCCTTTGGGATAATTCCTATTTGATAAATACCAGTTTTTCTTCTTTCTGATCGACTCTCATATCAGAAACAAGTACACATTGTGCTTTTTAAAGGTCCTCTTATTTATTAGCTCCTCAAATGCTTTTGTATTGTCTTCCGTTAGAAAGAATCTGGGCTTTTTATCGAGGGGAAAGTTCTTTTCATATTATTATTTTAAAAGTTTTATTTTAAAAAAAGCACACACACATACATACACTTAGAACTCCCCCTCCCATAAAAACAAAAAGAGATTACAAACTTTCCATATATTTCTCAAACTGTAAACAAAATTTAAATGATTCTAAATGAAAGAGAGTATATGCTCTCATTTATTTATTAAGGAAAAAGTTCAGCCAACGTAGACAGCAGGTCTGTTAAGGCAATTGCCAAAGCATGGGAAGAAGGCCTGGCTGCCCATCAAGCTTAAGGTGCTCCTATTCTGTTTAGCAGAAACAGCGTAAAAGCATCCCTTAATGCTATCATCCTCCAGGGTCGTGCCATGCAGTCAGTCAAAATTGTGATGAGAGAGCATTTGCCAGGGAGCGTTTCTCTGGAGAGATCAGAACTCATTTAACTGCTGTGTTTGGGACTGAAAGTTTCCCAGGCCAGATGGCTTCAAGACTCTTCCCCCCGATTCCTGCCCTTTCCCCCCCCTTCTTCTTCTGCAACCCCACCTGCCAATAGCTGTACTTCAGCAGCCCAGGAACTTCCTAGGAACGGTGTTAAGGAAAAGGGGGGGAGTGGTGTTGCTGAGAGGTTGTGGAGGGAGAGCTATGCTGTGCAAAACATTGTGTTCCTTTGTGCAGCTCCAGAGTGTGTGTCGTCTAGGAAACACAATGCCCTGGAGAAAGATGCTGCCTCTCTTTCCTTCCCCTCCCCTTCCTTCCCCACTGGGCTCCTTTTGTAATCGGCACCACAAATGCTCTCTTGCTTTTCTTGAGCTTTACTCCTAGAGTTATGTATACTGGCATTTTGATCCCTCAAATAATGATAACTAAAATCTCCAAGTTTGAGTACAAATCCTGGAGGCTACATGACCCTGTAGTAGGTTATAGGCTCTGCCATCCAGAGTTTGCCTTAGCCAGAGAATTGTCAGATGCGGAGCCAAGTCTCAATGGCTATCTTTAACCAGCAACACCTTCAGCTTCTCAAGCAAAGCATATTTTGGGGAGGTTTTCATCCAATCTTAATGCTCCTATGATTTTGGGCTACTTAAGGTGCAACCTCCAATGGCATCTAGGGGTCCAAAGTTTAAAAAAAAAAGCATGTTTTAATCAGTAGTTCCCTGGATTTGAGATGTGTGTCTTGCCTTTCAGCTTTAGGCCATTTCCACACTACTGATTTACAAATCTTTGCAGCATTACCCAGCCATCATAGTGACTAAAAGCCTGTCCTTGCTGTTATTTTAGCACAGGGATGGTTGGAAGATGTGAAGTGGTGAAATTCACATCTTATTCTGTCCTCTATAGACAGCACACATCTCTTCTCCTTTTCATTAATAAGGAAAAATTCACTCTTCTAATAATAACCGGTTTGGCCTAGTGGTTAAGATGCTGGCCTAGGATCAAAGAGACTGTCTTGCTTTAGGCAATAAAGCCAGCTGGGTGACTCTGGGCCAATCACTCTCTCTCAGCCTTCCTCATCTCAGAGGTTGTTGTTGTGAGAAAAATAGGAGGAAGGTGTGTTGGACATGTTCACCACTTTGAGATATTTGTAAAAGTAATAAAGGGATATAAATAAACAAAAACAAACAAAAATCTTCACCATATCAAAGTATTCATAAAAATATTAAGAGTGTCATAAAAATAAATAAATAAAATATTTTAAAATACTTTTTTGGAGATAAATATTTGTTTTGGTCATAGTATTGTCCTCATCATATTCTTCCTTCTCATTCTTACTCATGGCCAGTGTTACCTGTAATTTCTGATACCCTGAAAATTTAATAAAGTTAACAATGATTATGAACCTTGTGCAGCTCAAAACTCACAAATATTAATTAAAAAGTTTTTTTCAGGGAGGGGTGAAGTAGGCAAAGGGAGCCTGTCGGGAGTCATTCCTTAGTACAGGGCAGGTCGATGGCATGACTCTCTTCATGTACAGGAGATTCTGGGCTCATGTTGGGCTTGACATGGAACAGATTGACTTTAATGCTGAGGCGGTGAGCTTGTGCAGGATTTGTCTCAAATGTTATGGCACCTAAATTTATTATCCTTTTGGGAGAATTTATTTTTCTGTGTCTTTCTATCATGATGAGTAGTATGTGCATTGACACGTTGAATTGAAAAGATCGGTCCCTTTATTGCTATACCTTTCAGCCTTAGCAAGATCATACCGGTAGTAGGATGATTCTGGAAGTTTCACTGATTCTAGAGGCTACCTGGTCAGGTATTCTGCTCCTCCCATTATATTTATATGGCAGCCTTTCAATATAAATAAGCTAGGGGTAGGGACTGCCTGCAATCTTCCCATTAGCCTCATGGCTGAATTTGATTCAGATTTCTCAATTTCTGGTCCATTTATTATGCCATACTGGCTCTTCCCTACTCTAGAAGAACCACTGTATGTTATAAGGAGGTTAAATATTTTTGGTCTTCTCTTCTGCATAACCACTATGATACTTTACAGCCTAAAAAATGACATGGCTGCTTTAGGAATCACTTTAAAGACTTATACAAAGCCTTAGAAAATACGTGCATGTTTTAGTAGAGCGGTGCATTGCTTCTTTCATATCATTTTCCAATGTGCATAGGCATATAAAGTACACACAGTGCTTTGATTCATTAAGGAATTTAGCCTTCAGTATTCCCTGTCCCAAGGTCCTCAGGAATGTCAACCTAGCATCAATTTGTAACAGCCATGATTCCAGTAGAAGAGAATATTTGTGGGTTAAACTCTGGTACTTTCCAAGCTTGGTCATTTTCTTTCAGATGTTTCATTTCAAGGTAACATTTGAGCAAACCTCACTCCGTTTTAACACTGATGATATTACCTAGTTTGGCAATGAAATGCTGCAAGAAAACTTCCAAGCTCAGACAGCTTCAAGGACACCGCAGATATTATTTTCCCCCCAATATTGAGTCCACTTCGATTACTGTCACTCTCGGCAGCACATAGTGCATCATTTTGTGTGAAATTTTGGGGTAAGACAATTATCTAGAAGAGAAGGTTTTTGAGTGGAAGAAAGAGAGCTGATTGAAAGAGTTTCTGGTCCTGAACTCATCAGACTGATGGAAGAGATAATAGAAAGGCTACCAGAAAGATCCTGGGGATAGAAAGCCCCCTTGGCTTTCAGCATTCAAAAGCATTGTTAATTTCACCCAGCAAGAATTTTATATCCCAAAACCACTGCAAAGATCACCTGCTGCTTTTTTCAACTGGGCAAGAAGGTTAGAGACCATTAGGATGCTAAATTATGCATGATAGAGAGATCCTTATAATTGGATAATGGAAAGCCATCCAGAGATTGCTGAAAAAGCAGGTGATCTTCATTCAGCCATAACCAACTCTATACTCAAATCGCTGAAGCTGATTGGCCATTCACACAATTTTTGAGTAGGGCTAAAATGTTAACATTCAGCATCCTCAGCCCCTAAGTGGATTTGTGAGGCACTGTCCCTTGAACAGGATGTAGCTTAAGTTGGCCTGACTCTTGTCAGTTACATAATCCTTCTTTTTTGCTACTTGAGTATAATATTATGACAGTCATATACAGTATGTTAGCTCTGCGTCCTTCTCTTGTCCCCTGTATTGTTGTCTTGGTGAGTGGCAAGCCACAGAACTATTGGGTTGTTATTAATAACCTATATGTTATTTTCTTCTTGTGTCTCGTCTTGAGATATTATGAATATTTGATGCTTGGTGGTGGAGAAGAGCTGTTCCCCATCCGGAATACTGCTGGGAAGTCCTGCTGAGAGCAAAAGGATGCTCAGTGGACAGCACTAAATACCCACAGAGCTCAGCAAATTGAGGATCCGCTAAGACTTTTCCTATTGCATTGAAATAATGGGCATAGGAAATACATGTCATTTGATATCTCCTTCTTTGTGAGTGCATGTTTTCAATTTGTAGGAACATTCACAATCCTTCTCAGCTCCCAAGGTTGATTTCCCCCTTTTGTGACTAGCTCTCCTATCGCTGCTGCTGCGATTGGAACTGAGCCTTCATCAGCTCAACGACATGTATATGACCTGGTTCTCAAGCCCAATATCATATCTCTACATAGATAGTTCATGGGGATTATTTGGTTAGATATACATTCTTCTGCCCACCCCCCACCCCAAGGGAAAAGAACTTCTCCATCTTTCTCTTCTCATTCCTCCCCTTCTTCTTTTTCTTCTGTCTCCAGCATACAGCAGCGTGACTGGCAACAGGCTGAATTAATCAGTGGCTTGGTGCTTCACTCTGCTGTTCCTCTCTCTCTTTCTCTGCAGCGCTCTGCTCTGCGCACTCTCCCTCTCTCTCCCTCTTGCTCTCTGCTTCTCTGTGGGTAGCAGCATTGGAAGTTGCTGTTCAAGGTTTCCAGTGGTGTGCAGCAGTCTTAGCCCAGATGCTTTTCAAACAGCCAGATCTGTGGATGTCTCAGCAAGCTAAAAGTGGCAAAGTAAGTTTACGTTTTTTGTATGGGGGGGGGGTCCTTTCCCCCCATCTAACATTTTCATTCAAGATGGCTCCCTCCCCCACCCCAAAAATTCCTGGGTTGCTTCCTGAGTTACTAATATGTTTCCAGGGATTGTCTGTGTGTTGTATGTGTGTATGAGGGTAGATAAAGAGGGAGGGGGAGAGAACATGTGAGAGAGCACTTCGCCCTGGTGAACTGTAACTGACATCTGGTTAGGGATAGGATTGCTTTCTTGTCGATGGCGTTTTGTTATATGAAAGAAATCAGCATTAAATACAACGGATGAACCTGTCACGTTTTGTGTTGAAAGGAAACCCTTTTCCTATTCACTGATTATGATTTGCCTGTTTCTTCTGATGGTCATGCACTGCAGCTGAATATTGTTTTGCCGTGGAATGCATGGATTTGAGTTAAGGCTGTATTTTAAAGTAGGAAGCATGGTTTATACTAAATTTCTGGGATTGGGAGGACTGCCAGCTCTATTCAGGGGAAGCAAATATGGCAATGATCCATCCTTGCAGATTAATAAATCTAGGATTACATTCAGCAGTGGTAGAAGTGTGTGTAATTCTCAACAGTACCCTTGTCATGCTTCAGAGTTAGGGAGGTACAAGAGAAGAATATTTCTGCTGTAATGTTAGATTATGCAATGTGTCTTAAATACAACACATCAACACCTATCCCCATGGCATGTGTTAGCTATGTTGTGATCTGGCCCTAGGGTGATACATCAGGGGAAAGAGGACCAGAGGGATGGGGCAGAGAGGCTGCACAGCACATGGTTGCTCACAGAAAGGTTTCTTTTCTCAGTAGTCTTAGAAGAAGGGGAATTTGCCAAGCAGTAAAAGGCTTAGGTGAGCTTATCCTGGCTATTGGCATCCACCGTTTAGTTTTTGTACAATCTTAAACATGTGGTTGTCCAGAAAAAAAGCAATCTATCTGTAGCAGGAGTCATGGCCAACGGAGCCAATTTAAATCAGCCCTCTGAAAGGAATTGTACGTCTGCTTTCTACTGTATTGCTAAGTCAAAATGACCAAATTTTAAAGGGACTGACATGGCTCTTAATGTAAAATGACATGGCTCTTAATGTAAAAGGAAATTTTATGCAGTGACCTGGAAGCCAGAAGACCCTCTTTACCAGAAACAAGCATGTCATATCTCATTTTGCCTTTGCAGCTTCTTCTTGAAACTTGGTTGCTTGAGCACGGCTCCTCTCTAAGCCATATAGTACACACTCTCTTAAGGACATAATTAAATTGGGTTCTGCTGTGGATTTCCCTGAGCTGTGGGTTTGATTTGGTTGAGACTGAGTAACCAGCCAGACTCACTCATCGACCTCCAAATCATCTGATGTGACTTGGGGAGATCCAGATCAACATCAGTGGGCCACACGATATATAGTTATTGTTTAAACAAGGGGTTGTCAGCCTTCTTTTGCTCAAGATAGCCTTCTGAGCCTCATTTACCTCTGGTGACCTCAACATGCTGACTACTAGCTGGTACACATTCATTGTAAAGTATAATAATTTTTAGTATTTATGCTGCTGAGATGAGCAGATATGATGAGATGTGAGATTTATGACAAATTGATCATACACCTGGGAGTTAAGTTTAGGTGGCTCCCTCAAAAACCTATTATACCCCTTAAAGTTATAGCATGGCCAAATGGCCTACATTGAGAACCACTGATCTAAAACATTAATACCAGTGGTTTTAAACAAAAGAATACTTCTCAATGCTCATCAAGCTAATACATTGTCTTCAGACTTAATTAATTATCAAAGGATTTCCCTGAATACCTGAAGTTGAGGGGGAATATGACACATATTTGCTTCTTTAGTGAAGAAAAATCTGACTAGTCTGTGTGTCTCACAATAGTTACATAACTGTCAGTGTGTTTGTGTGCATATGCATGTGCGGTTTTTGTTGAAGCAATTCCACCTTCTTCATCTTGCCTCAGAGGGGTCTAAACCTATATCTTGGATTTATAGACCGTAAAGCATTGTTAAATTACACTCTTTGTTGGAGGGATGCAAATAATCAGAAATAGCTAATAGCATTCTTTATGTTGCCAATCTGATTGGGAAAATATAGAGGAACATCAACTTCTTTAAAAAGTATAAACTTGAGACAAACAGTACAGTCTCAGATTGTGTTTGGATCATGCCTTGATAGCTATGGAGTGATGGCTTCCTTGAGATTTTCAAAGGTGACTAAAGCAAATGGTAATTTTAATTGTTATATAATTCTCATACCTTGACATTGGTTAATAAGCACAATTGGCCATAGGACTTCATGCTGATATTCACAATACCTAAGCTTGGGATTGGCATTCTTTTAAAAATGGTTAATGCCAAATAGGTTAGCTTGTTACCTTTTTTATTTTCCCTTCATTACTAAAGTAGATTTTCTTTTTATTTCCCCCACCCTTAGAATGTAAATATCTGCGCCAGAGCCAATTTGTATAATGCTTCAGGCATTAGGCTAGTAGAAAATGGGAGATACTGAGTTCTAGTCCCACCTTAGGCACAAAACCAGCTGAGGGAACTTGGGCCAGTTGCTATCTCTGAGCCATAGGAAGTAGACAATGTTAATCCACTTCTTTAAAATATTGCTGTGAAAGTTGCAGAGAATAGTCCAGACAATTGCCAGCGATCAAAAACTGGGAGGGAAGGAGGAACGAAGGAAGGAAAGAAGGAAGGAGATGGGAATTCTTTCCTTTAATTGTCCTTGCATTTTCTGTTTATCATTTTCTCCTACTTATATTTATTTTATTTTATCTATTTATTTATTTGTCAATTGCTTACAAGATAACAGGTATAAGTAAAACATAGTTATGAATACATGGATACATATAAGAAAAATAAAATATAAAAGAAACAATAGGACAGGGACGGTAGGCACGTTGGTGCGCTTATGCACGCCCCCTACAGACCTCTTAGGAAAGGGGTGAGGTCAATAGTAGACAGTCTTAAGGTTAAAGTTTTTGGGGTTTGGGGAAGAAACCACAGATTATTGAACGCCTGTCATGGTCTGATCATTCGCTCCTTAGGCTGGACTTCCATACCGCATCCACTCATCGCAGGGAGGCGGAGCCAATACGATGGTCTGCCCCAGGCGCCTGATGGACCCGGATAGGTTCCTGACAAAGCTTGGGCCATTTCCCGGCTTTCGAACACACGACCCGGCTGAGGACCTGATCGCCACCTGGGATAGGATGGCGGCTGGTGCCCTTGATCGGGTTGTGCCCTTGCGGCCTCTGACCCAATGCCGATCCCAATTAGCTCCTTGGTTTTCCGAGGAGCTGAGGGAGATGAAGTGCCAGAAAAGATGCCTAGAGAGTTGTTGGAGGACCACCCACTCCGGGTCTGACCGAACGCTATTACGGTCCCATATTAGGATCTATTTAGTGGCGATAAGGACGGTGAAGCGTTCTCACTTCTCCGCCCTTATTGCATCCGTGGGGAATCGGCCAGCTGCCCTCTTTAGGGTGACCCGCTCCTTCTTAGAGGTGGGAGTGCGGGATGAACCTCTACGGGGGTGGGCTGAGGATTTTTCGAATTTCCTCCAGGACAAAATCAGATCCGGGATGGGTTGGACTCTGACTGGGCGACTCTGGACGGGGGGGCGGGGGCGGAGTTCGGTGAGGTTATCTGGGGGGAGTTTGATCCCGTGACCCTCGAGGACGTGGACAGGATGCTGGGTGGGCTCAATGCCACCACATGTTTACTGGATCCGTGTCCCTCCTGGCTGGTATTAGCCGCCCGGGAAGTGACACGTGGTTGGTTCCAGGGCATTATCAATGCTTCCTTGAGTGAGGGATTTCTGCCCTCTGCCTTGAAAGAGGTGATGGTGAGACTCCTCCTCAAGAAACCGTCCCTGGATCCGACCCTATTGTCTAACTATCATCCGGTCTCCAACCTTCGCTTTATGGCGAAGGCTGTTGAGAGTGTGGTGGCACGACAGCTTCCCCAGCACCTGGATGAAGCTATCTATTTGGATCCACGCCAATCAGGCTTCAGGCCTGGGTTCAGCATGGAAACGGCGTTGGTCGCGTTAGTGGATGATCTCTGGAGGGCCCGTGACAGGGGGTATTCCTCTGCTCTGGTCCTATTAGATCTCTTGGCGGCTTTTGATACTGTCGACCACAGTATCTTATTGCAGCGGCTGGAGGGGTTGGGAGTGGGAGGCACTGTGTTCGACCTCGAGGCCCCTGATCTGTGGGGTACCTCAGGAGTCAGTGCTCTTGCCACTCCTGTTCAACATTTATGTGAAGCCGCTGGATGAGATAATCCGTGGCTTCAGGGTAGAATTCCACCAGTATGCTGATGATACTCAGCTGTACGTTTCTACCCCTGGCCACCCTGATGAAGCCATGGAAGTGATGACCCGGTGCCTGGAGGCTGTGCGGGATTGGATGGGGTGGAACAGGCTTCAGCTCAACCCAGCCAAAACCGAGTGGCTGTGCTTTCCAGTGCCCCAATACAGCCAGCTAACTCCATCGCTGGCCGTGGGGGGGGGGGGGGGAACTCTGGCCCCCACGTAGAGGGCGCGCAATTTGGATGTCCTCCTGGATGTACGGCTGTTGTTGGAAGACCATATAGCAGCCGTCGCCAAGGGGGCTTTTTATCAGGTCCGTAGGATCCACCAATTGCGGCCCTTTCTGGATTGGGATGCACTTCGCACGGTCACATCCGCCCTCGTCATCTGCCGCCTAGATTACGCCAGTGCTCTCTACATGGGGCTCCCCTTGAAGAGCACCCGGAGGCTCCAGTTGGTGCAAAATGCGGCCGTGCGGGTGGTTTTGGGGGCTTCTCAGAGCTCCCATGTTACACCACTTCTGCGCGAGCTGCATTGGCTCCCGGTGGCCTTCCGGGTGTGTTTCAAGGTGCTGGTGATCATCTTTAAAGTGCTCCATGGCTTGGGACCTGGGTACTTACAGGACTGCCTACTGCCACAGTCAGTCTTCCGTCGACCAGTGCGCTCCCACAGGGCGGGCCTCCTCGAGGTGCCGCTGGCTGGATGGCTGGTGACCCCGAGGGTTCGGGCCTTCTCTTTGGGAGCACCCTCCTTCTGGAACGAATTACCGCCGGAGATGAGGACCATCCCCGACCTATTGACCTTCCGGCGCGCACTAAAACCCACTTATTCCATCAAGCCGGTCTGGCCTAAAGTTACGTGTAGGGTTTTAAATTTGATTTTAAATGGTTTTAGCTTTCTTAATCTCCTAATCTTTTAATCTTTTGATAATGGCCAATCTATTTAATTCTTTTAACTCATTTTAATGGCTCTTTGAGCAGGCCAGGCTGAGCTGACTCAAATGGGATTTTAAATAGGGGGTTTTAGATTTAGGGTACGAAAGTTTTAACTTATTTTAATCGGGGTTTTTAGATTTTTATTTGGGCAGCCCATAATTTAATTCTTTTTTAATCGTATTTATATCTGTGTTTTGTATGTATTTTAGTTGGCTGTTCACCGCCCTGAGTCCTTCGGGAGAAGGGCGGTATATAAAATTATGAAATAAATAAATAAATAAATATTGTATGTGTATTTATATGTATATTTTATCTGGCTGTACACCACCCCGAGTCCCTTTGGGAAAGGGGGCGGTATACAAATTTAAATAAAGTAAAGTAAAGAGTCAGGTAGAGTATTCCAGACACTGACCACTCTGTTGTTGAAGTTGTATTTCCTGCAATCAAGTTTGGTGCGATTAACCTTGAGTTTGTATCTATTGTTTGCTCTTGTGTTGTTATGATTGAAGCTGAAGTATTCATTGACAAGTAGGACATTGCAATGTATGATTTTATGTACTATACTTAGATCGGACCGAAAGTGGCGTAGTTCTAGGTTTTCAAGGTCCAGAATTTCAAGTCTGGTGGCATAAGGTATTCTGCAACGAGAAGAGGAGTGAAGAACTCTTCTTGTAAAATATTTCTGGACTTTCTCAACTGTGTTAATATCAGATACGTAATGTGGGTTCCAGACTGATGAGCTGTATTCGAGTATTGGTCTAACAAATGTTTTGTATGCTCTAGTTATTAGTGTAATATTACCAGAGAAAAAGCTAAGTAAGATTAGGTTAACAACTCTTAATGCCTTTTTGGCTATGTAGTTACAGTGGGCTCTAGCACTTAGATCATTTGAGATGAGTACTCCAAGATCCTTGACAGAGTTTGGATCATCAACAAAATCTTGACTATTCAGCCTGTATTTTATTTTCTTATTTTTTTTTTGCCAATATGTAGGACAGAGCATTTATTTGTTGAGATTTGAAGTTGCCATTTTTTTGACCATTCTGATACATAGTCAAGGTCTTTTTGAAGGGTAGCAGTATTATCTGTGGTGTTGAATAGCTTTACATCATCAGCGAAGAGAATGCAGTTGCTCTTGATATGATCACAGAGGTCATTTATGTAGATTATATTATGATTCTTGATTCTTAACGAATGTTCCTTCTTTATGTATACTGAGAGTATTTACACCAAGACAAATTCCTTGTGTGTCCAATTACATTTGGCCAATAAAATATTCTATTCTATTCTAGAGTATGAAAAGAGTTGGTCCTAGAACATTGCCTTGGGGGACACCACTGTTGACAGTACAGAATTTGATAGGACGCTCCCAATTTTGACCATTTGTTGTCTGTTTGACAGGAATGCTTCTATCCAGTTATGCAGATGTCCAGAGATACCATAAGATTTTAGTTTTAGGAGTAGTTTGTCATGTACCACTGAATCAAAGGCTTTACAGAAGTCTATGTAGATTGCGTCTATTGCTTTGCCCTGATCGAGTTGTGTAGTCCATATGTTTTTGCAATGTAAAAGTTGCAGATTACATGATAGTTTTTTCCTAAAACCAAATTGTTTATTAGAGAGTAGGTTGTTTGTTTCTAAGTGGAGGATGATGGATTGGTTAATAATTGATTCCATGACTTTACAGGTAATGCAGCATAAAGAGATTGGTCTGTAATTTTCAACTAGGCTGGGGTCTCCCTTTTTAAAGATGGGGATGACCGTGGCTTGTGACCATAGTTTTGGCAAGGAGCTGGTCCTGAAAGATTTTTCAAAGATTATGCTTTAGAGGTTCTGCTATGGCAGTGGATAGCTTTTTTAAGAAGTAGGCACATATTCCATCCGGTCCAATACTTCCTTTTTTAACTATACTTACCCAGTAAAACTTAATCATGTTACACTGAAGTTGTGAGCTATCGTGAAAGACTGCTTGGGTAGCTGCTGCCGTCATTCCCTCTTTTAGGGTAGTGAAAGTTTTCAGAGCTGCGATGTGGGATAGAAAGTCAGACAGCAGGATGAGAGTGATATTTCTCTGCAGCATCCTACTAGTTCCTCAATTAGCCTGTATCACTGTCATTGTATGGATGAGTGTTCTTCAATAGTATTTTGAATAGAATAAGATGGCATTTTCACATGCAGTATTGTAGGCTGTAATTGGTTCATTTTGGAGTGTCATCTGTAGGTGCCACCATCCACATATTTCTTTACAGTTGGGAGCAGGGTTGTAATCTAAATCTAATAATTTAATCTTGGCCCATCAATTGAGCGAAGGAGACAGATGCTGAGCTATGATTGATTGCTTCCCATGTTGGAAAACAAACACAGACTAGACAGTAGGCTCCAGTACTGGTTACACAATTGCATTGTCAGACTCAGCATTATTTTTCTAACTTGCTGCATTTATATTGGAGCCAATCTTGAACAGTTTTGCCACTTTGCTTTTATATTATAATTCCCGCTGTTTTCCATTTTTCTTCAACAGAGGGTTGCTGCTTTAGCCAGACTCTGGGGAATTATTTCTAAGCCAAAGCACTAAAGAGTAATACATTAGGGCTACGAAACTGTTTTTTCATAGACTGCTGTGACAAATTATGGACTAATTAGTTTATTTCAGCAGGTACTGTACAGCTAAGAGTTGAATAACCACTAAATTAGGTCAGTGAAAGACCTAGTAAATATGTGTACATAGCCTATAAGCCAGCTTTTATTAGTTAGTTTTTTGTGCTTAATGGGTAGTTTGATGACAGTTTATGATTTAATATTTTATGTGAAGTATAGTATATATATATATATATATATATATATATTCAGATGAATACAATACACAAGCCTGAGGATGGCAGATGAGATTCTGCCGAAACGTCGCTACAACTTTAAAAGCACAACTATGACGTGGGAAAATACCCAAACAAAGCTGAATACCATACATACATACATACATACATACATACAGTATGTGTGAAGTAAGTATAGTATATAAAATCATACATTGCAATGTCCTACTTGTCAATGAATACTTCAGCTTCAACCATAACAATACAAGAGCAAACAATGGATACAAACTCAAAGTTAATTGCACCAAACTTGATTACAGGAAATACGACTTCAGCAACAGTGGTCAATGTCTGGAATACTCTACCTGACTCTGTGGTTTCTTCCCCAAACCCCAAAAACTTTAACCTTAGACTGTCTACTATTGACCTCACCCCTTTCCTAAGAGGTCTATAGTGGGCATGCATAAGCGCACCAACGTGCCTACCGTCCCTGACCTATTGTTTCTTTTATTCTTCTTATATGTATCCATGTATTCATAACTATGTTTTTACTTATACCTATTGTCTTGTAAGCAATTGACAAATCAAATAAATAAATAAACAAACCCAGAAAATGGGTTAATTATATAATTGTGTAGTTAGCCAATCGATGAAGAAGCATAATTTGCCCTGCGTCCATACTTTTAGCAGTCAGAATTCTTGTACCGTAGGAAGAAGTTTTGAATGATTGAATTTAAAAATGTTCAAGAAGAAATTACCCCTGGAGATGGAGATAAGCATTTCATAGAGATGAAGAATTTTGTTATGGAACTGAGCTGTTGAGAATTGAGAGAAGGAATCAAAAACTTCACTGGTCTATGAGCCATTCATTATGTCTGAATATCAGTCATCAGGTTTGGTGGACTCTGCTTACAGATCCTGTTTCATAGCTACTTCCTAGTTTGTACTCATTGAAACTACATGCAAGACAATCTTTATTAAGTACACCCAAACTGGGATTGCTAGGTACAATACCTACATTTTCTTTTTGGCTTTATAGTTAATATAGAAGAATGATGTTTATCTGCCATAATGTTGATGCAGTCTGGTTGTCTTCTAAAAAACAAACAAACCCAAAAAGGAGCAATTATTTAAGTCCTAGACCTAGAACTAGCCAAATAGAAACATTGCATCAGGCTTTATTCTTAGTTGTGCCAAATATGAAATACCATAATTTGCCTGCGTGCTATGACAATTTCTTTTTTACATGTTCATTTTTATGGCTGAGGGATTTCCATTTTCATATTCCTAAAAATAAGAACAAGGGAGAGCCAGGAGAGAGAACAGCAGCAAATAGTTTGGCTTGCTGGTCAAAGCCAGAAGTTTTACAAGAAGGTTGATTGTTTGAAGACACTCATTCTTGGCAGTTGTCCTGAGTCTGTCCTTGGCAACTTTGGTTTCTCTAGATCAGCTCAAACATTGATCTTTTGGGCAGGAGACACATGATGGAACACCTTCATAATTATCATCATTTATTATTGCTTTTAACATTGCTTATGATATGTGAATTAGGAAGGATTTATCTATTTTTTTTTACAAATTAGTCGCATTCAAGATACTTTAGTTTCAGAAGTAGACTATTCAAAATGCCGTCTCTTCTACAGTTCTTGAAAATGGGCATAATATGCTGGGAAACTTAAGTGTTCAGCCTGTAATGAAATGCCTCTTGTCAGCTCCTATTCCAGTTGAGTGTGTAGAGGAGAATTTTCTAATGTGGCTTTCATCAACTTCGTGTCCTCCAGATAGATACATGGAACATTTTTCTCATGTGAGACAACTGTAGGCTGATAGTATATTGGATTTTTTAGACTATTTTTTATACTTTTTTCTACTGTACTAGAGCATCCCCTTAGAATTTTAAGGAATCTGTTGGCTTGCTTTAAAAATTGGCACAATATTTGATTTATATAAATAATGGGGTTAACACGAATCAAAGCACTATAAGATGATGAAAGATGTAATCTCTTATACAGAAACAACTTGGGAACAATGTCTTTTGGAGAGTAATATGTATAGGATAGCATTTCTATTTAGGTATAATCAGAGATTAAAAGATCCCCGATAAAGGATCAAGTTCAGGGATCTCCAATCAGGGATCATAATTAGATAACAAGAACCAAAATTTGAAACTATAATATAGGAAGAAAAGTAGGATTCCACCCCCTTCTCAATACTTTGAAAAGTAAGTAATGTCATCCCATTAAAAAAAAAAGAAGAGGAAGTTTTAAGCTGCAGTACTCTTGTGTTTAAGGTATTATTATGGATAAGGATATGCCAGTTCTTTTGGGAGATAGGTCACTGCTACCTATAACTTGTTTCAGAAAATAACACAGAACTTGGTAAAAAAAATAGTGAAGAAATACTAGATTTGCCCTTTTGCTGTTCAGGATGAAATGACTACTAATTTGGGTCTGACCACAACAAAAGCCTTAACGATTCTGAGAGACCAGCTATCAACATTGCTGGAAGGACATCAGAAGGAAAGGAAGAAGGTGATTTCATGGAAGGTAAGCATTGCAACTTTGTAAAATAGATATCACTCTCAATTTTACCTGTTTTTATATTTTAAGAGCATCCTGTGCATTTTAGGTTAAAGCTTAAACAGTGAACAAGAGTACTTACTGTAGACTACGTAAGAAAGCAAGATTGTTATTTATTTATTAATTATAGAAATGTATATGGCCAGCCATCTTATTCAGATACTTCTGGACAGCTAGCAAGCATAAAACAGAAATACACCTATACAGTGGTACCTCTGTACTCGACTGCTTCAAAACTCATCGAATTTGGTATTTGATGCATTGCGATAGGACGAGGGAGGTGGCTGCAGAGAATGGACAGGAAGTCAGCCATGCTGGGAAGGACACTGACATAGGAAAAATGACAGAGAGGAAGTTCTTCCCAACCAAAACAAAGGATCACGTGATAAGTCACATGGTTTGTTTGGTACTTGTCATTTTTAGTATTTATCGCATCTCCCAGAAACAATGGTGAGTACTGAGGTGCCACTGTACATGGATTGGGAAAAATAATAAAAGATGCCAGATAAGAAATCAATCAATTCGGCTCAAGGTAAAAACACAAAGCATTAATAAACATTGGAATATGGCATTTAATTTTCAGTTTACATGTGAGTAATCAGCATTAAGATAATCCTGACTTTGTTCCTCTGAAACTGAAGGAAAGTGATAGTAGTTGGGGAAAATATATGAAAGTTGCTGGTTTGGTGGGTTCCCTGATGCAGAAGACACCTTTTCTCTCTCTTAGCACTTCCTGTTGTATAGAAGTTATCTATCTATAATCTAAGTGTGTGGATTTGAGGTAATTTTTTGTTTAGAAGCAATTCTCCATTTACTTTTTTATTGCAAAGCCATGGTTGCACAGTAGTTAGAATGCAATAATGCAGTTCGAGTCTCATCAGGCTCAAGATTGACTCAGCCTTCCATCCTTCCGAGGTGGGTAAAATGAAGATCCAGATTGTTAGGGCCAATATGCAAGCTGCTTAGAGAGGGCTATAAAGCACTGTAAAGTGGTATATAAGTCTAATTGCTAATGCTATTTTTGGTGTTCAGGGAAGTGAAAAACTTTCAGCAGTAGGGCGTAGCTGGGATGAGAGTTAGGCCACCATGAGGAAAATTTTCCAAGGAAAAATTAAATGCCAAACTTTAATTTGGGGTATTATTATTTTTTTATAGTTAGAGGTTTTGCTGGATTTATGGTTGTAAAGGTATGTAACCTTTACCACTCAGGGAAGGAAAAGTGTTAATCCCAGGGTGTCAAATTTCAATGATATTTCCTGCTGTTGAGAGGCCAGAAAAAAGAACTAGCATTTTTTGTAAACAGGGCTCCTGAACATCTATCTGTCCATCGGTCTGTTTCTTTGGCTGTCTTATCTGTCTATCAATATCTATCAGTCTATCGATCTATTACTCATTGAATATGGATAACAAGAATCTTGTACCTACTGTCCTTGCAGTCCACTGTAACTTAGTTCCACTGTTCTTTCTCTTGATCTTTGCAGTTGGATAATAAAGTCTAGTTTCCATTTGTGAATGTGCCATTCTTTATACTTTTCCTATTGTAGGAAGTATGGAAGGCCAGTTTTCTATATCATGGCAACCGTTGTTCCTGTTTTCACTGGCCTGGAGCATCTCTGATGCTTCTAACTATGCTGCTACTATTGTGCTGCTATGGGAGCCAACCCCAAGGAAGGTAAGTTATCTATATATTTTCTTACCCTTCAATTCATATAGAAAACTGTTGATATAGACTGTTTGGGCAGTTCAAATCTCACTAAGGTCAAGGTTGACTCAATCTTCCATCCTTCCGAGGTCGGTAAAATGAGGACTCAGTTTGTTGGGGGCAATAGGCTGACTCTGTAAGCCACTTAGAGAGGGCACTCTGAAGCGGTATATAAGTCTAAGTGCTATTGCTATATTATATGGAAAACCATAATCATGTTTGCTTTTTTGCATAATCATACTTTAAATGTAGATTGTGTAGGATTTATCAAACACATGAATGGTTTCCAGCCAGGTTGAAAACACATTGCAATAATAGTATCTTGATCTGGTGATAACAGGAAGTGTGTGTGTGTGTGTGTGTGTGTGTGTGTGTGTGTGTGTGTGTGTTAAGATTATAATGGATTCTTCAAAGGAAATGATTTACATTATTATCATATATATTTATTTATGTTTCTATAGTATGAATCCAAGATCCACCCAAAACCTCCTGTTTTTTCCTTGACCAATATGGATATGGAATAAAAACTGTGTTAAGATTTAAGTATGTGGATAGGCTCATAAATGACCGTATAATTAGTGGCTGAAAGCTAATAGGATTGGTGATAGGGCTATGCAACTGCCTCATTGTTCTTAAGATTTCACACTTTTCCCCTTTGTTGGCTGCCTTCATGCTTATGAAACTTACCCAAGTATTTTTGAAAGATTGCTATGAAGATTTTTTTTCACCTTGCTTCAAAACTGGGCATGAAGTGCAGTTTGGTGGAGAGTCCTGCAGCTACCAATGCCTGGCCTTGAAAGGATCTTATTTTTGTAAATGAAGTTTATTCAAATAAATTTTGATAGGTGTGACTTCCTAGTCAGTCTTTCCAACCAAAGGACTCAAAGTGTTTATTTACAGGAACCTGAACAGTTCCAGACGAAGATGCCTTGTGGCTTCAAGTGAAGGATAAAATGTTATGTTTAAAAATGTTAAATGAATAAAATATTATGGTATTTCACTGCCTAGAGTTATTTATGGGAAATAAATAAGTAAATAAGTAAGCAAACAAACAAATAAATAAAGTATTCAGAAGTTGATCAGACTGATAGCTTAATTTTATTCTATTGCAGTTAGCAATGAGATGCACGTATAACTCTGTTACCTCACATCCTTTTATGAACAGCCGACTGAGACAAAGGACTCTCTGGTTGGCTGGCCCTGAGAGAACTGAAGAGAAAATTTTATGTGTTATAATCTCACTTACTTTCCTGCTATGGTTGCATGATTTGAATGAATAGGAGTTGTAAATCCTTCTTGGGTTAAAGCAGAGGTTTCCTTACTAACTCCTGTTGGCATTTATAGGTAGAGTCAAACCTGCTCTGGGTCTGGTCGTAATTCTTTCAGCTACTTAAAAAGTGTCATATTTTGCTTTAAACAGTGAAGGTTCAGAAATTGTAAATGCCTTGGCACTGTTCTTCCTGGTGCTACTTGACCTTTTTGTGATTGGACGGCAAGAAAGGATGAAACGCCGGGAAACTGAGAGGAGACTTCGAAAAATCATCAGCAGAATAAATGGTAAGACCCCCCTCTTCTTCCTCCTTTATTATTTTTGTTACCCTAAGTAGATGTGGCTACATTCTTTTCAAAATCAGATCTTAGGATTTTTGACATTGATTTTATTATTTATTTCATAGATTTATGTCCCATTTTTCATTCAAGAGCTCAAGACGGTACATAAATATCCCTCCCTTCCATTTTTCCTCCACAAGAATAACCTGTGAGTTAGAATGTTTAGGCTGAGAGGGAGTGACTGGCCCAGTGATCCCTAGAGAGATGTTGTGAGTAGGAACTAGCACTTGGATCTCCTTACTCATAGTCCAACACCTTAACCACTACACCATGAAGACACTCTACTTTTTTGGTCTGAAGGAATAATCTATTCTTATTTAACAGCCGATAATTCTCTAGAAGATTCATATGGAAACTGTCCAAAAATGATATTCTTCTGCTTTCTTCCTTTGTCTTTATAGTCCGTCATTGCTACAGTCCTTCCCCAAACCCCCCTTCCATCTACCTAAATGTTTTCATGACAGATTTGAACCAGGCATTTGGTTTGATTTTGTTTTCCTTCATCTGATGGTATCTCATTAGAGACTGTTGTAAAATAGGTGGTCATATAAATTATACATGCACAAATATATAGAGAGGTATCCTCAATTTTTCCCTATTCCAGTTACTGCAGTATTGCCACAGTATCCTGTAACTTATGTTTCAGAACAGTAATAGAAATATTACTTTTTCCTTTTTTTATTTTCTATACTTGCAAACCATGTCTTCATTCAAAAAAGGGAATTTGGAGTCATATGCCCCAATATCGGATACAGATAGTCCTCAACTTACAACAGTTTGTTTAGTGAGCATTCAAAATTACAAGTGACTTACGACCATTTTCACACTTACGACTGTTGCAGCTTCCCCAGGGTCATGTGATCAAAGTATTTAAATTAAATAAAATATAAGCTTGAAATTTAAAAATTATTTGGTAAATCAATTTTAACCGAGGGCAGAAATAATGCAGCAACCATAGTTCCTGTGGCTGGATATTTTGAAACTAGGCTGCCACTATAGAGAAGAATGTCTCATATCTATGGGGACAGAGGATAATCTTGAAGCTTGATAAAGACTCGTGGCCAAATCACTGCTCCTGTTTTTGTTCCCTTATGTCCCTCCATCCGGATCTCCATCCTGTTCTGTCTCCTGTGAACAAACATATTACTTGCCAAAGTTATCCAGATGTTGAGATTTTTGATGCACTACAGGGAACCACTGCTGCAGTTTACAAACTCTATAGGAAGACCAAGCAGATTGTTTGTAGCATCAACTAAATTAATGAATTGCAAATGATGCCATTAAAATGCATGTTTTATTTAGGAGGTGTGTGTAGGAGTTATTGAAAAATGAATGATTGAAAAAACAGAAAACGGGGACAGTATAACTCCCTCTTGACATGGTTGAAATGAATATAGTTTCTCTAAAATGGCATGGATGCCAACAGATCCGGGAGGATTGTGTTAATTAATACTGGGGCTGGAAAGATAAGGTTAGGCTTTTATTTTGACCTTAAAATGAACTCAGAATAAATTCCTGCTGCAACTGAAATCTGGATCAATCTTTAGCAGTATGACCTTAGTGGATGGGACCTCATCAAATAATCCCTTCATGCATGGATGGTGGCCAAAAAGAATTATTTATACAACATTGGTAAGAGAAGTCTGCACATGATTTGCAGTGGTGGATTGCCAATACGTGTTGTTTGTTAACCTTGAATGACATTTTTCAAGAGAGAAAAAAGGAAGGAAGCTAACAAACTATTTATTCTAATTTTCTGGTACTGTTCTGGTGTTGCCTATTTACTTCCTTCCTCCCTCCTGGAATATTTTTCCTATTAGTATTTTAGTCAGTATCTATATAACAATGATATAAATGTTTGATATTTTTATTTTTCTATCATTGCTTGGGCCTTGGTGGTGCAGGCTGTTAATCATCTAGCACTTAGTGCAAGCTGCCTGCAATTAGTGCAGGTTCGAATCCCACCAGGCTCAAGGTTGACTCAGCCTTCCATCCTCTCGGGATAGGTAAATTGAGGACCCAAGATTGTTGGGGGCAATAAGCTGACTTTGTAAAAATGCCGCTTGAGGGGGCCAAAAAGCCCTAGTAATAAGCAGGCATATACAATGGAATGAAGGCTATTGCTGAGCACCTAGCATGGTGCTCCATAGACTGTAAGCCGCCCTGAGTCTCCGGAGAAGGGCGGCATATAAATGTAATTAAAAAATTAAAAAAAAATGCTGCTTGTTTAATAACAATTTTCTGTTAATCTGATATTTCAGATGCTTTGAAAGACAGTAAAGAACTCATCTGGACAAAAACTATGTACCCTGACCTTCACATGCCCTTTGCACCATCCTGGTCACTCCACTGGGTCTATAGGGATGGTCACCTTGTCAACCTCCCAGTAAGCCTCTTGGTAGAAGGTGATATTGTTGCTCTAAGGCCAGGCCAGGAATCCTTCACCTCTCTTAGAGGGATTAAGGTAACTCAGATTTTTCTTCTTGATGGTACTGATGATGCTGTATTAATAAAAAACAAGAATTTGGCATGTCCAGAGTCTGATTTTTGGATTTTTGGATTCAAAGTATTTCATATTTTTCTCCATAAACATGAGTATTAGAAACACCCATACATTTCTTCCTAAAAGGACCATACTGGTAAACATTTCTTTTAAAAATGGAAACCAAATAGTTCAGAAAGCATCAGCATATACAGCCTGTGACAAAGTGATTTCTTTCTGTAATGGGAAGAACGGATTTAAAGCCATAATAAATAGCAATAGCACTTAGACGTATATCCCGCTTCACAGTGCTTCACAGCCCTCTCTAAGCAGTTTACGGAGTCAGCATATTTCCCCCAACAATCTGGCTCTTCATTTTACTGACCTCGGAAAAAGGTAAAACTGCTGGCAGTCGGCAGAGTTAGTTTGCAATGCTGCATTCTAACCACTGTGCCACCACAGCCATGGTGCCACCACAGTTACCGTGCATTGCATGTCATTGCTTCTTCAGCTTGGTGGGTTTAGTGGTCCATTTCTCTGTTTTCATTTTTTAAGAAGTATGCTTAATTTATTATTGTTAGATGCCTTGAAGGTTCTGTGAGCAGAAAAGCAGGGTTCACATAATAATGCTATAAAATAGAATAGAATAGAATAGAATAGAATACTTTATTGGCCAAGTGTGATTGGACACACAAGGAATTTATCTTGGTGCAAATGCTCTCAGTGTACATAAAAGAAAAGATACATTCGTCAAAAGTCAAGAATCATAAGGTACCACACTTAATAATAGTCATAGGGTACAACAAGCAATCAAATCATACTAGGAAACAGTCAATATAAATCTATTATCAATATAAAAGACTATTGTGTCAGTCAAACAATAGTAAATTATATATTTTAGTAAAGTAAGATGAAGGGGACGTGATGGCTTAGTGGCTAAGACGCTGAGCTTGTCGATCAGAAAGGTCGGCAGTTTGGTGGTTTGAATCCCTAGTACTGCATAACGGAGTGAGTTCCCATTACTTGTCCCAGCTTCTGCCAACTTAGAAGTTCGAAAGCATGTAAAAAATTCAAGTAGAAAAATAGGGACCACTTTGGTGGGAAGGTAACAGTGTTCCATGCGCTTTCGGCATTTATTCATGCTGGCCACATAATCACAGAGATGTCTTCGGACAGCGCTGGCTCTTCGGCTTTGTAATGGAGATGAACACCATCCCCTAGAGCCGGAAACGACCAGCACATATGTGTGAGGGGAACCTTTACCTTTGTTTAAAGTAAGATGAATTGCTGTTGGTTGCTTAAAGAAGTTTGAACTTTCTGTAAGCTACTTAAGTTACTTATTTGTTAGATAGTTTCTGTCACCTGTCTAATCTTTTTCTAACAGGATGATGAACACATTGTCTTAGAACCAGGGGATCTGTTTCCTCCTTTTTCTCCCCCACCTTCCCCCAGTGGGGAGGTGAAGAAAGGACTCCAGAATCCTCAGATGTTTCGACTCTTTCGGGTCACAAAAACACCAGTGATCGACAATGTTCGGTAAGTTCTTAATTTTTGACAGAGTTCTTCTCAAAGCGTTAACAGAGATTTTGCCAGGTCCAAAGCCGGCCAAAGGTAATACATTATTGACAGCGTTTTTAAGATCCCCAGTGACTTTTCATTTGTTTGTTTCAGGTTATGTTTAGACATGGGCTTATCGCGGCCTGTGACTGCTCTAGATAATGAGAGATTCACAGTACAGTCAGTGATGCTGAAGTTTGCTGTTCCGGTTGTGCTGGTATGTTTAATTGGTTATAAGAAGCAGCTCTTCAGTTTTGGTCCAGTGATGTTCTAGGTGACTAGAACTATCCTGATGAGTGATGATTGTCTGTGCCTTTGAAGAAATAGTCCTTGATTTTTTTTTTTTTTGCAAGTCTGAGTATTCATTTGTAGAAATAGGAAGGAACTGTTTTGCTTGCAGAAGAGAACTACCGTATTTTCCGGCGTATAAGACGACTTTTGAAACCAAAAAAAGACAACCTAAAATCCGGGGTCGTCTTATACGCCGGGTCGTCTTATACGCCGGAAAATATTACGGGCGTCGCCGGGAGACGCTCCTCCCCTTCCCGAAGAGAAGACGGCGGCCGCTCTGCCGGCTCATCATGCTCCGCGGGAGGCCTGGTCGTCTTCCGTGTGTGTGGGAGAGAGACCGAGAGAGTCGCCCTGGGGCCGGAGGAGGAAGGCTGATGCGAGCGCGAAGAAGGAGAAGCATTTACAAATCCTTGCAGCTTAATTTTGAATACCCGTATTTTCTGATGTATAAGATGACTTTGAAAAAAGTCAACCAAAAATCAGGGGTCGTCTTATACGCCCGGTCGTCTTATACGCCGGAAAATACGGTAGACAAAACTGATGGAACAGTTTTGGGGGTGAGAAAGAGAGAGGAGAGAGAATGAATTGTTACAGTCATAGACCAACCCAGAAGAAGAGAACTTTAGCTTAACTAAACCTTAAGGTGATCCCTCTCTTTCCCTCTCAATCTCAATAGTAAGATGGGCGTATTGGGTATCCAGGTTTTAAAGGAAGATGGGAATATATGTGCACAGCTAAACCAATATATCTGCAGTGTCCATTTTTAAAAAATGTCTGATCTGGATACAGTAGTGCATGACATAGGGAGGGATCTCTTGTTTTGACTACCATAACATGGACTAAGTATGATTGCTTTAAAATAAAATGTTTGCAAACCTCAGTCAAAATATTGATGGAAATCTGTTCCAGGGAAAACAACTTTAATGGCTACTGGTCCTTTACAAGCATAATTTGAAACTCTTTATTTCAAAAATGACATATACGTCTGCTTGGAATTTAAGATCTAGATGAGAAATAATTTTTGTCATGCCATCATGGGAGACTGCTTGGGAGTAATTCCAAGACAAAGTCTTTTCAGCAGCTGCTCCCAAGAAAACCCGACTAGATCTTGTCGATGGAGATTCACAGTCATCCAGGTTAAAGGTGCTTTTTTCAAGAGGCAACTGGACTTTCTGGTTTTTTCTTTGAAGACGTTTCGCTTCTCATCTAAGAAGCTTCTTCAGCTCTGACTGGGTGGTGGGGAATGGAAGAGCTGGTCATTTGCATTCTTTTAGTGGGTTATTAAGGTCACCGACAGGTTTATTTATGTGATCAGGGTCACCTGAGTGGTGAAAATGGATGTGGAGCCTTCTTGGAACTGTTGAAAGGACTATGCTGTAGATTGGAGATACAACATCATCTATCTCCAATCTTCAACATAGTCCTTTCAATAGTTTCAAGAAGGTTCCACACCCATTTGCACGCTCAGGTGACCCTGAGATGAGGACAGAGATAAACCTCCAGGTGGGCTTCAGTGATTCTCTAAAACAATGCAAATGAACAACTATCTGCAAGGAGATATCCTCCCAATCCTCCCATTCCCCACCAATCCATCAGAACTGAAGAATCTTCTTGGATGAGAAGCAAAACGTCTTCAAAGAAAAACAAGAAAGTCCAGTTGCCTCTTGAAAAAAAGCATCTTTGGGACAGACCAGATCTTATTTGTGGTGGAGGGCAAAATGACTTTTATCCTTAGCCATATTTCAAAATCAAGCTTGCTGAAGCATCTTTTAGCTGGCAAATGCTGTTTCCTTAGGGTGTTATTGACAGATTTTAATTACATTGTTTTGATGTTTGAAATTTAAGTGCTGTTTGCCTTGAGCGCTGAAAATTGCTTGCCTATTTTCTAAAAAATATATAATGAAAATGACAAAGCCTGCATTCAGAGCCTCAGAGTCATCTCTCTGTTTAAACTGCAGAAACGGCAAATAAAGTGAACCTATCTATTTGTGTAATGGGTGCTCTAGTTTCTTTGATTCACCCCAGATCTGGTCATTGTATAAAATAATTATGTTTGGTATAGAAGGGTGGGAGTCTGAAAACTGAGTTTTTAATGTTGTTTCCTTTCTTTAAATGGCAGCTTGGCTTCCTGATCACCAATGCCATGCGCTTTTTTTTCATGGCGGGTGGAATAGTCCCTTGGCCATACATGTTTCTTCAGCTTCAGGTAAAAAAAACTATGCTCTTGTTACCCCCAAATTGGTTTTGGTTCTCACTTATCAAAAAAAGAGAGTACTTTTTGCATTTACTATTAAATACTTGTGTGGTGTTCATACTTTTGTATATGCTATGTCCCACTATTAAGCAGTGTTCGTTAGGAATGCATTTCACAGTGAAAAGGATATTTCAGGCAGTTATTTGACTTGTTGAAGAACTTTGGAGGAAGCAGGGCCCATTTTGCTATTATTTTGCATTCTGATTTTGCTCCTGTTTTGTTTTTGACAGCAGAAAGGGGGCATTCAAGGGAACCCTGTATAATTTGTTGCTACATGTGTGGTCAGACCTTTCTGAGAAGTAAGCTCAACACCTTCATACGATGTCCTGAGATTCCAGCTTTAGGGAACCGTGGCACCTGGGCCTATTAGCAGCCCCAATTTGTTATTCTAGTTCTGCTGATGTACAAGGCAAAACATGGCAAGAATAAGTCTTTCATGGAGATAGGGTTTGAGGCTCTTGAGATTCCACCTGTAATTTACCTTTTCTTGCATTTCCCCTTTATTCATGTTTATATTCTTGTATATGTAATTTCAGTGATCTTAAAAAACAGGATGCTTCTGGGACATCTGTGTAAGGTCTTTATGGCTTTGGTCATCACTGACTATCTGGGGAGGTACTACATCCTTAGCTATCGATGCAAAGTGGTTGTACTCATTGTCACTTGGAATGGCATTACAGGTTAATGGAGTCTTGCCTATCCTCCCACTCCTGTTTCCAGTCCTATGGATTCTTGCCACAGCTTTTGGTGAAGCCAGAGTTCTAGCCCAGATGAGCAAAGCTTCCCCTACATCCTTGGTAGGTATTTCAACAATAAAGAACGGTGGGAGGATGGGCTGGGCAAAAGAAAAAAAATTGGAATGGAAATTCGCAAACCTCCTTTAATATTGAGAGAGGGAGATCCTATGCTCCTTCTTTCCCTTTCCCTCTTTTTTTCTTTATCATTCTTTGGAATTGGAGGTATTCCTTAGGGAGTGGTTAAAGGGACAAAGGGACAAAACTGAAACTGGTTTGGGCCTTGAGCATGAACAAAATGGGAATTATTCAGAGGATCTGATAGACCATCTGCTGTTGCAAATTCTCAACGTTTTTGTGACCAGGGTTTCCAGACTTCTGTAGAAGGTAGTTGGTAAGTTTCCATTTTAGCTTGCACTGGTCTTTTGATTCTGAATTGTTTAACCTTTTCTAATGAATAACTAGATGTTATATATGTTTTTAGAATTGTAGACTTTATGGGGGTTTACCAATAACAGGAATAATGTTTTTTTCTTGATTGTGTAGATTCTACTGTCAACTGATCTATATCATTCCTGCTTCTTTCTGCTTCTCCTATTCAGTCTTGTTCTGCTTCTTCCATTCCTTCTGCTTCCATCTCTGCTTGCTTGCTGTAGGCATGTGAAGCTTGGTGTCCTTATTCTCCTCTTCCTTTCTCCAGCCTCTCCATTGTTTGCTTCAGTGCTCGTATTCTCAGTGTTTCCCTTCTCCATTCCAGAGTCCAGAAATTGTGGCTCTTTGGGCAATACACTTACACTACAAATGTAGACTTGTATCATTGCTCTTTGCCATCTGTAAGCTTAATTGGGTCTTTGCCACTTCTGCTTTGGCTTAGAGTAGCACTGTCTCTTGTAGCACTTTGCCACCAAAATCATCCAGCACAATTACATGCTTCTGTCCTCTTGATTTATATCTCTTTTCCTTTCCATGCTTTCCCTTTGTCTGGGGTTTGGAATTAAGACTCTTTGTTCTCCCAGTCTGCATGTTTCTGCTTCTTCTCCCCGTTTCTTTAATTTTGCCTTCAACTTTCCTGACTGGTTTCCTCTTCCAAGTCTTCTTCTGAATCACCTTCTACTTGATGATGATGCTCCTTACTTTCCACCTTAACAGCTATCTTGATTACTTTTGGCTCATTTTTAATTTAGGATGTGTTTGCTTTTAACCAAAAGCTTGTTTTAAATTTTAATATTAGTCCAAGATTAAGTTCCTGTGTCCTTCAGTATCTTTTCATGGTCAAAAAGGAGACTTGATTCTTTTGGGCTGTTTTTTCCTCCCCAATTTCTAAAGGAATATCTGAGGCAGCATACTTTTCAAGTAGAGCTTAGCCTACAGAGATCTCCTTTCATTCATGTATCCCAGTGGTGACAAATATTTTCAGAAGGATTTTCTTCATGCATCCCTTCCAAATATCTTGATAGTAACCAATTTTATTTTATTTTTTGCTGCAGCTGGCTAAGTTCTCAGAAGACACACTCAGTAGCTACACAGAGGTGGTATCTTCCCAGGTACTATTTTATTGAACAGTCTTGCATCCTGTTCTGTGTTCTTCTGTGCAGTCCATCCTTCCTTGTTTCCAAATGCTTGGCCTCTTCTTCTTGTTTTCTGTATCTTTGGCTTGTTGATACTTTCATTTCTCTATACTGTGATGGTCTGCACGCTTATTGCACACCTTTTCTATATGCTCTTCCCTATAGTGAATGGCTACAAGGGCATTTGAACTATGCCTGTGGAATTTTTCAAAAGTTTATTTTAAGGAAGCACATAATTCACATTGCTTGTCTAGCTGAGTGAAAATAACTGACAGATGGTCCAAAGGACTGGAAAAAAGCATCCTAAGAATTTCAGGCTGCATACTCTATGTCTGTGTGTCAGAATCAGATTTAGGAAAGTTAAATATGAAAAACTGTGTATTTCTATGAGATTAGATGGAACAAATGAGTGGTACAATTTCAAAGTTTATCCAGGTAGCCTACATGTTATAATCTGATTAATGGGATCCAAACTCCTATCATTCATTACTTCAATCTCTTTAATGGTTCTTTCTTAGATGTGCAGGTTGCCTCATAAGGCCATCTAAACTGAGAAAAGAGAATATGCTTTACCATTATCTGGAAAAAAAACAGACTTTTACCAAATCAAGAAACAGTTCATTGGTGGAACTTGTTGCTTTCTTCTATCTAAATTAAGAAGCAATGTCGATTACTAGTTGCATTCAGTAATGAGTGTATAAGAAATGGTAGTATTAAGTGGAACATTTTTCTGTAGTATAAATTCAGGTGGTTGATGATGAACTGGTGTCTAATTTTTTAGTTCTTTGGAGCAATCCTTTGTACTTTGAAACAATACTGCAGAGAGGGAGAGATAGCATTTCTTTTCCCATGTTGAGTTTTTTTTTTAAAGAAATGTAGCTAACTTAACTAAATGTTTCTTCCATTTTCCTGCGTCACATGAAGATAGACTAAAGAAACTGCATATTTAGCTTTGAGAAAAAAATGACTGAGGAAGACATATGACAGCACTTTCAAATATCTAAAGAGATGCCACAGAGAAGAAGGTCAAAACCTGTTCCCTATTGTTCCAAAGTTGAGGGCATGAAGTAATAGTTTCAGATTACAGAAAGATGGGTTCAAATTGATTTTTAGGGGGCAAAACCCCTATTTAATAGTAAGAGCAGCGTGACAGTGGAAGCAAGGGAAATAATGGGCTCCTGTTTACTTGGTGTCTTCATGTGGAGATTGGATATCCTTCTCTTGTGGATGCTCAAGTTTGGATTCCTGCATGGAGCATAGGTTGAACTTAATGGACTGAATAATCTCTTCCAATTCTATAATTCTAAATGGAATTCTAGGCATGTGTAGGTGAACAATGGAATCCTAGTCATAATTATAGCCATATGAATCCCACTGCGCTAGACTAGACCAAAGACCTGTTTGTTCAGCATCTGTTTTCCACATATTTTTAAGAAAAATTAACATTAGAGGATATGTATCTGTTTTTTAAAAATATCCTAGATTGAACAATCCTCTCAGAATTGCTCCACAAAGCTGAATCTAAGGTGAAATTCAGAATTCTGCCTGCACTGATTTTTTTTAGATACATGTTTGTCCACATTAAAAGTTTTTAGAGCTGTATTTGTCACAAGTACAAAATAAAACAAGAAATATAATAACAGACAAAAAGAAAGAACAGAAGGAAAGAAAGACAAAAAAAAAAAACCCCTCTGAATCATCTTACTTCCTGTGCATATTTCAAGTCCAACATTCCTTACAAGCTTTGTCATGCACTAGAGATCTGATTTATATGCAGGTTGCTATACTTAGTTTCTGTGGAAATGTTAAACTGTCACTTGCTACCAATCTTGCCTTTCTGGAAATAACCATGTTCCTATTTGAAATCTATTTGAACTTATCATTCTTCCTCATTTAGTTGACTAGTTGTTGTGGCTTTTTCGGTAGGAAATGTTACGGTGTATCTGGAGCCATTTCCTGCAAGTTCTGAAGGGCAAGTCACCAACACTCACCTTCACCTCTAGTCTCCTTCACAGTCTGGGATCTGTCACAGTAAGTCAGATTGCAAGAAGAGTTGCAAAAAAGAGCATAGAGTTCCCTGTTCTGTGTCTCATTGGCTAGTTTCCTTTATGGTTGCAAACAATTCTTCTAAAATCTATCCAAACGTGTTAGCTAGATATTGATGAGATAATGGTTCAGAAATGTGATCAGATTGATTTTAGGTTGAGGACCCAAGATATCAAGTTTCTACTGATTGGCAAGCTCTTTATCTTGGCTGGACTGACAATAGTTTCTTCTACGTAGGAAAAAAAATGATAAAGCTGAGGTATCTAGTTTTAAATCAATAAACTACAAATGAGCAGTAGGCATGCCCTTGTCCTTTTCAACTTTTAGATCATTAACATTTTAATTTACTAAGAATCTATTCTTGGGCTTTACTTTCCACCTATTTTTCATAGGAGTCTTCACTCTTGTTCAAAAATTGAAATGTGATAGAAGATGGCTAAGAATTATAAAGGACACCACACTCTGCTAATTGTCATTTCTTTTGGCCTTAGCTGATCTCTCACTAAACTAGGACTGTGCCTTGTCATCTCCTTACTTTGCTTTACAGTATTTTATGGCATCGGCACATATTGGGGAAAGTACTTCTGCATTCAAAAATATAAAAAAAAAGAAGTCTCGAGAGATTAATGGTTATTTGGAAATGGCCGTTTGTCTTTCATTGTGTTTAAATGATTGAACATTGTGTCTGGCTCACTGATTCAGACCTAGCCTTGCCCAATAGTTTATTGTATATCTCTGGGGTTTTGTCAGGTGTCTTGGGCTTGTTTTTAGGTGCTCTGCTGTGTGGATAAGCAAGGAATTCTGTCCTGGCCTAATCCCAGTCCAGAGACGGTTTTGTTCTTTAGTGGCAAGGTGGAACCTCCTCACAGCAGCCATGAAGATCTGACCGACGAACTCTCCACACGCTCCTTCTGCCACCCAGAGATGGATGAAGAGGTGAGGGACGTATTCATAAAGGATACTCTGTCAGGGTGCTCTGAGCTGTGTCTTGGTCTTCCTGACCTTTGTTTCATTTGCAAGGTAACACCAGTTAAACACTGCAGATGCGTGCTCAAATTCTGCACTTAAATTATAGCAATAAAAAGAAAAAACTGTAAAAAAGAAGAAAGGCGAACAAATGATAACTTCATCCCAACAAGTGAAAACAATTTTGACAGCTTGTCGCTATCTCTAAATGCAACATAAAGTCTCTTCTTCTCATAGCCCATCTCTTAATAAAACAAAAATCCAAATGCTTCATTTGTTAGGAGCCTCTGTGGCGCAGTGCAGTACTGCAAGCTACTTCTGCAGCCAGCTGCCTACAATTTGGCAGTTCAAATCCCACCAAGGCTCAAGGTTGACTCAGCCTTCCATCCTTCCGAGGTGGGTAAAATGAGGACCCAGATTGTTGGGGGCAATATGTTGACTCTGTAAACCGCTTAGAGAGGGCTGTAAAGCACTATAAAGCGGTATATAAGTCTTAAGTGCTATTGCTATTTATCATTCTTTGTTAACAAAAGTCAAATAAGGACAACCAGATATAACTAAGTCGATCAGATAAACCAAACATAATTTTTGAGTCTATTTTGGCACCTAAAATACAAGTAATCCTTGACTTACAAGTGACTGTTCGAAGTTTAGATGGTAGTGGAAAAAAGTGTCCGTTTTTCACACTTATAACCATTGCAGCAGCCTCATGATCACGCGATCAAAATTTGGATGCTTGGTAACGGATTCATATTTATGACAGTTGCAGTATCCCAAAATTAATGGGGAATCCAAATTCACTTAAGTTTTAAGTTAGTAAAACTTAACAATTGTAGTGATTCGCTTAACAACCGTGGCAGGAAAAGTCATAAAATGGGGCAAAATTCACTTAATGAATGTCTTGCTTAGAACATAAATTTGGGGCTCAATTGTGGTCATATGTCAAGGACTACCTATACTCAGCTTTTCTATAAATGTCTACGATAGTCCACCTGCTTGTTTCCTCTTGCAAGAGTTTTCTTCTTACCTCTTTTACTTATGCTGTATTACAGCCTCACGAAAGGGATGCTTTGCTCTCAGGGCCCTTGTCGGACATGGTTCGCATCAGCAACGAGCAAGACAGGGCTGAGTGGTCCACCAGCAATACTCCCAAGTCTTCTGATACTCAGATTCACAAGAAACCAGCAGGTCGTAGCAAGCACCCTTCGGGATCTAATGTGAGCTTCAGCAAAGATATTGAAGGAGGAGAGGAGGAAACAACTCAGGTAATGAAGGTTGAGCCTCTCCTGGCCCATTGTCTTCATTTCATGCATGAGACAAAGCCAACATGGGTATCTACAGAACTGTGATGACCTGGGACGTGGCACAAAGGCAACACAGTCAGATAATAAGTAGGAATCCCTTTATTAGCTCCAATTTTGCCCCCAATGTCCTGGTTACGTTCTGGTCTGAAGAAAAACTCTCCCAGGAACAGTCTTTGACTGCAGATATTCAAGTCCAAAACCTTGTCAACAGAAGCTTTAACTATAAGTCCAATCAAGGCAAGATGAGGTAATTAATCTGGCAGGGCAAGATAAGAAATTCCAGAAGTGAAGGAGAGGTAGTAAATCAACCCTGTTGGAAGGATGCCAGGAACGCAGATAACCACAGTCAACACAAGATAAATTCACATTTATTCCCAGCAAACACAGCTCTCAGCTGCCTCTCCTTTAAACTCCCTTCCCTTAATGAAGGGAATCAGGGCCCTTTCCTCCCCGTAAGCCATGCAACCTACGTTGCTCTCTTCTCCATTCTTCCCTGCTTGCCCTAGGATGAAGAGGGGGTGGGCCTGGGTCTTCCTCTGTACTCCCTCTCCCTTATTCTCCCTCTCCCCTGCTCTGCCCAGCCGGACTTTGCCCTTCCTCAGTTTTCTCCACAGCCAATGGAGCCACACTCCCGCTCCCTGTCAGCTGTTAGTCTTCTTCCTCGGATTCAGACTCTGACAGGGGCATGACAAGAGCAGTGATTGTCATACCTGGCTGAAGAATTCCGGGAGTTGAAATGCACACATCTTAAAATTGCCAACTTTGAAAAATTCTGATCCAAAGGAAACAAGGTTACCAATATGAGTACTGTCCTCTTTGCTCCATGTTAATAATACTTGTATTAGTGAGAATTTCCATCATGAAGTACCTACCAGACAATAGATTATGAGGGCTCTGGGATCTGAGATTGGGATGTGTAATAGAAGATAGAGAAAAGACCTGGGAAATATTTGGGAACTCTGATTTTAGAAGAGGTTTTAAAAATCAGAAAGACTATGGTGAGCATCCTTCAAAAAAGGTTTCAGGGAACTGTTTACTTGGGTTGTGCACACTTCAACAATTATTCAGAAATGCCTCAGTAGGTGTGGGTTCCCCATTCCTCTGCAGTAGTTAGAGCTCTTTTTTTCAGCATCTCTAATAAGAGGATCCATTAAAGAAACAGGACTTTTTCCCCTGCCTGTCTAAAAACCTGAAGGCATAGAGAAATGCTTTGCTTGCATGGAATCTGAAGAGCTTCTGAATCACGTTTGCATGACCATTTCATTTGTAATTGGGGGTCATTCTGGTGAAGTTCAATCATGTGACTTCCAGTTAAGATTTCTTAAGTAACATATAGACTGCAGTTCCTGGATTCTCTTTAATTTTCTCTCATATAGAAAAACAAAAATGTTAAAGCTTAACACATGGAAGCAATACTTTTCACGTTCAGTTTCAGGGACCAGAGGAGGAGAGTACAGCTACTCTTACATGTCCTATTATTTTCACAGTTGCTACTCAGCCATGATCAGTAAGCAGCTGAAAAATCAAATAAGAACTGGTTTGTTCAGTTTGTTAAACAAAGCTATCTGCTATTTGTTGTCTTTTCTTTAAAATCCAATTAGAGACAGCTTTCTTCAGGCTCTTGAGGCTGTTTCTCATATATCTTTTGACTTTATGTTCTGTCTTTATTCTCCAGAGACTTATGACATCAGCAGAACTCTGGAGAATGAAAGAATGACCAAGTCTAAAAACCATGCAAACTGAAGAGAGTTCAACTGACCCCTCAAATTTTAGTTTCATTTTTTTTTGCCTCTGATTTTCACTATCATGCAATCCTCTGATTGTTTTCTCTAAATCTGAGTCTTGCTTTCTGATATGAAAAAGTAATATTATTCTGGGACCTCAATAACGAAACAGAAGAGCTTTAATGGGCATGTGTAACCTATTCTTAGAAACCTTAGATTAACAGATGTATATTTATAAGGCAGGGGTGGGCAACTATGGTAATGTTACAACCTATGGACTCCAGTTCCCAGAATTCCTGAGCCAGCCTGGTTGGTTCAGGAAATCTGGGAGCTGAAGTCCCCAGATCATAAAGTTGCCACACTTGCTCACATCTGATATAAGGGAAGGAGTGGCTGGCACCTTCTGTATCACTGTAGCCATATTGATTTGGGATACCCATTTTTAAAAATCCTGTTAGAATTGATCAAGCCTGTCTTTTATTACTGGCTTAGGTGGAAGGTGACATTGATGGACTAGCTTGTGAGGCCGAAGACTTTGTCTGCGATTATCATTTGGAAATGCTTAGCCTGTCTCAAGATCAGCAGAATCCTTCCTGCATCCAATTTGATGATTCCAACTGGCAGATGCACTTGACCTCTCTGAAGCCCCTGGGCCTGAATGTGCTGCTCAACCTGTGCAACGCAAGTGTGACGGAACCCCTCTGCCGTTTCTCTGACCACTTGTGTAACCTCGCCTTGCAAGAGACACATCATGCTGTCTTGCCGGTTCACATACCGTGGGGGCTTTGTGAGCTTGCCAGATTAATAGGTATGGAGCAGATGATGAAATATCTTCCTCGTTTTAAAGTGCATACCTTCCTTGTTAGCAGAAATGTCCATGGTCAGGGACATAAGTGCAGGAGATGCTGGACAACTGAGACATAAGATCTCTTTCTCAATTCTCTTCAGGTAGGGATTTTGAAACTGAACCTTAGAGCAGGGGTCTCCAACCTTAGCAACTTTAAGACTTGTGGACTTCAACTCCCAGAATTCCTCAGCCAGCTTTGCTGGGAGTTGAAGTCCACAAGTCTTAAAGTTGCTAAGGTTGGAGACCCCTGCCTAAGAGAGTTCAGTTTCATCAAAAATAGATTCTATCAAAACCTGATGTGGTGCCGTGAGAGACTACAAGTGGATAAAAAAATCAACTTAAACAAATCTTATCTATTTCTATCAATACAACTGCTTCTTGTTCAGCACTTTTGGGTTTTTTTTTTTAAACTACAAAAGACTCTGAAAAACAAAATCTCTAGGCTAACATACAGTATTTTCATTTGATTTCTTAACATGTTGTTAAAATTCTGGTAACAGATATAGGGAGAAAGTTCCACTTGGTTTGGCTTGTTAAATTCCAAAAGACAATAGTGTTTATAAGTAGTCCTCAACTTAACAACCACAATTGAACACACATTTCCATTGCTAAGTAAGGCAGTTGTTAAGTGAGTTTTGTCCTATTTTATGACCTTTTTTGCCACAGTTAAGCGAATCACTGCCATTGTTAAATGAATGATGCATTTGTTAAGCTAATAGGATTTCCACCATTGCCTTTGGTTGTCGGAAATCAGCTGGGAAGATTACAAATGATGATACATGCCATTTGCCCAAATTTTGATCACATGACCATGGGGATGTACAGGGACTCTCTGTACATGTGAAATAAGTTTATGCAAACAATTAGTAAACTTTTAGTCTGTACAATTCTTATATCTACAGTTGTAAACTTTAACAACCAGTTTCCAGACCCAGTTCCTAATCCTGGCTAATACTGATTTAGGTATTGATTATACGAAAGATAGGCAGCTCATATTTTAGCCTCCAAAGAATATTGCTGAAATTCAGAGGTCTGATTTCTGACTTCTTTGTTTTAATCAAAAGATACCCAAAATGGTTGTACAAAAGAGGATTAGGTCCTCCTATAAATGTTTCTGTTTCCCCTAATTGGTTTAAGCCTTCAACATCCACCCATACCAGAACCATGTAGTAATACACCTTGTCCATGCCTAACAATCATAACCTACTCTCGTTTGTATAGTTACCACATTTTAAGGAATACTTTTATAATGCTGCAAATTTAGGTAACTGTAGGTCTCTAAGGTAAGGTCAGTCACCCACAGAATCATTCTGATTTTAAGGGCAATTTCACCTGGTGGTGTGTCTGTTTTGACACCTGATGTTTCATTTTGAGTACAAAATAGGCAGGAAACAAGATGTTGAAGTTATTCAGCAGGAAGTGCTAACCAGAGGATGGTGCTGGCCAGAAAGGAACAGTGCGTGAATGAGAAGAGCTGCTGCATATTTTGGGTGATTTGGGTAATCTTTCCTTGTGGTGTTCTCCTTTTCTATTGATGCTTTTCATTCCTCAGGTTTTACACCTGGTGCCAAAGAGCTTTTCAAGCAGGAGAACTATATGGCCCTTTACCGCCTGCCTTCTGATGAGATGGTGAAAGAAGTGATGCTTGGGAAGCTCTCCTTCATCACCAAGAGGAGGCCGCCTTTGAGTCACATGATCAGCCTTTTCGTGAGAGACACCACAACCAGTAAGATTGTGAGACTGATAACTGCTGTGTCCAGACTCTGGGATTTCAATTTAACAGGCAGCCCCCGTAGCTAACTCAAAGATTTAAGGTGTGCACTTGAATCTATAGTAAAATGCCAGAAGGAAATGTTGCTATTCCACTGACATCACAGAAGGTTTTCCAAAATTAACTAACTTTCTTGACTGAGGCTTGTAAGATGGAAGTTTGAGGCCTTGGGTATAATTCTAGCCGAAACTAGAATATTAGGATTTTTCCAAGTGTCTCACTTCAGTTTATTCTCTGTTAGTTCCCTTTGTCTTTTGTTTTAAAGAATTAGGTATATATTCCACACTTGCCCTGAAGGTATGTAGGCTCTGTAAAAAGCTAAATAGGTTTGGAAAACAGAATTGATTTTTATTACAATTATTTTAATGCTTAAAATCTAGTTGGACTTAAGAACTGTATTAGAAACAGTGCATTTTGATTACCTTCCAGGATTACCAAGATATACATAGTTCCTTTAACTTCTTGGCACAGTACTGCTATATTAGAATAGCAAATCCAGAATTTCCTGCCAGCAGAGCTGTGTTGGCTAAGTACTGTAGTCTGGTTGCATCTAAAGGGCTGATGTTGGGAATGGTTGGTTTCTGAAGGAAGGCAGGGAACAATAGGATTTCCAATTAAAACGAATCTCCCTTATACAGAAGCAGAAGAAATTCCTTTTCGACATTCCAATGTGTTCAGAAATGAGGACATCTTTGCCCTGTTTCTTCATTGATATTTATTGCTTTTTAATTAATAGAAAAGCGCTTTAACAAAAAAGTGAAATATAACAAAACAAAAAGCATAGTGTGACAAATCATTTTAACAATAACTGTTACAGTTCTATATACTTATCTAATGCAAATATTATTCAGGTATATGTATATATTTCTAGTATAAAGCTTTGCCATGCTTTGAGACCCAACGTTGGGAAGAGATAGGACAGGTAAAGGATGACAATCGGTCCCTGGGGACAGCCATTATTTGCCATATAGGTGTCCTGTATTTGGCACTGAACAGGTTAGAGATTTTGCCTCAAAGGAATGCTCCTTATAAATGAGGTGCACATTTTATTGTAGACCTTGCATAAGTCTCTAAGTGTGGAAAAATTATAGGTACTTTGTCAATTGCATTAATATAACTCTAATTGGCATAAGAAAACAAAATAGAAAAGCTGGGGTTGCCCTGCTGTGGCTCCTGACAGGCAGTGATCTCCTGTGATAATTTGATGACAGGCACTGAGTTATTTTTAGGGCCTGCTCTGTTCAGTCATCACCATTTTGTCCTTTTGTTCAATGGAAGAAGATGCTTGTGGATGATGTGGAAGCTGTAAAATAAATGAGCCTGCCAGCAAGCCATCTTCAGGCTTGCTATTTAGGCCCAATTTTCTGTCCTAGGCACGGAGCAGATGCTTTCCCATGGGACTGCTGACATCATCCTGGAGGCCTGCACAGATTTCTGGGATGGCTCGGATATCTATCCACTTTCTGGTTCTGACAGGTAGACAGACTGCTCTTCTGGCGTCTTTAGGCTTCCTCTTAAGGGACATTGGCTTCGTAATACAGATTGCTGGAGCAATGGCTTCTCGGGATGAATGTTTTGCACCAGGGATTTTCCCCTCACTCTGAAGAGTGCTCATGGCGACTCATTTGGGACCTGTTTGCACAGCTCAATTTCTTTACTGAGGAAAATACATTTATTTAGAAGCCATCTCCCTCACAGAGGAATTCTGGATGGTGTACAAATAAAATGTTAAAAAATAAAAACTGAATATAAAATAGAAGCAAAGATAGTTAAAATCCAACATTAGTATCCTGGTGACGTAGTACAGGTTAAAGTACAGTATTGCAGGCAAGCTCTGCCCAAAGCCTGGAGTTCAATCCTGACTGGGATCAAGGTTGACTCAGACTTCCATACTTCCAAGGTCAGTAAAATGAGGACCCAGGTGGTTGGGGGCAATGTGCAAATAATGTTTCAACAATGGAAACTGCCCCGAGAGTTTGGTAAAGCGCTATGAGGCAGTATATAAACTTAAATGCTATTCCTATATTAAAACATTCATTCAAAGGTAGGAGGAGGGCTTTCGGGGCGCTAACCAGCCCCACAGCTGCATCTCCTCTGTGAGTCCCAGGCGAGATGGCAGAGCCTGGTCTTTTGACATTTTTGAAAAATGAGAAGAGTGGTGGACGCACCTCGCCTCTCGGAGTGGTGGTGGTGGAAGAATGTTCCAGAGGGGAAACAAAAATATATACCTATATTTTATCAAAAACGTATTGGCAATATTGTAGAGCTATGACTGGTTATGCATAATAAAGAATAGCCGTAAGGTTAGGAGAGGGAAAGGGCTGCCTCTGATGGCTCTGAATTTTATATGCTGCTTGGCTCTGCATTTTTTGCAGCTTGTCAGTCCACACTCATCACTACAGGATGAATTGGCTTGTCAAGCCTCCCTTATTGTGACTTGTTTGTCTGGAACCAAGTTGATTTTACAGCCTTTTCTAGTATTTCTGGCTGCAACTTTATTAAAAGCCCAAATGGCTATATATATATATATATAAGGTAGAAGGCCAGCAGCAACAAAAAAAATTGCATGGTAATGATAACAGTGGTCATAATCATCATTATTATACTTTTATTCCACTTCTCTCTTTCTTTCTTTCTCCCTCACTCTCTTCCTCTCTGCAGACATACCTAATAGTCCTTCCTCCTCCTGTTTTCTTCAAAACAGTGAGATGGCTGATGACTAGTCCACAATTACCTAGTTGGCTTTTATGCCTAAAGTGGGACTAGAACTCACCAGCTCCTGGTTTCTAACCCAGCCCCTTGATCACTAGAGCAAATCTCATCAATTACTGCAACTTCTCCCAGAATCTTCCATTCCAATTTTTACCATTCTCCCACCTTCTGTTTTTTTATTCTCCCTTCCACCAGCCTGACAGCCTCCCTGTATTTTCATTCCTCACTAGCCTGTTTTAATCTCCCTGACCTCTCCAGAATTATTGAAAGGATGAGCCTGAAATAATATTTTTTTCAAGGAAATTCAATATTTCAGCCATTGCTTATATAAACACAAGGGTTTCTTATGCAACAACTAACAACAACAATAACAACAGTGAAATTGGTGACATTGTTTCTGACGGTTTTTGTCTTCTGTTTTCTCAGGAAGAAAGTGCTGGATTTCTATCAGCGTGCCTGCCTTTCGGGTTATTGTTCTGCCTTCTCCTACAAGCCCATGCACTGTGCCTTGTCTTCCCTCCTGAATGGCAAATGCATAGAACTGGTGCAGGTCCCTGGGCAAAATGCCATCTTCACCTCTTGTGATCTTCCAGGAACCATACCTATCAAGCAGAGCAGCCGCCGAAATAGCTGGAGCTCAGATGGTACGTGCTTCACCACCGTAGTTGAGATTTGCTGGAGAAACAGACGCTGATCTAGATTCACCGTAGCTTTTAAAATATGTTGCAGGGGGGGAAATAGTATTTGGGGGGGATAATAAAATGTAAAAATTACAGACCGGGTCAGATGATTTTCAATTACAATGTTATTCTACACAATGCCAGTCAAGATGCTGTTGTGGTGAATGCAAAATTACTTGTGCTCCAAAAGATATTGTCTCATTGAGAATTCTCTGTTTAAATAAAGTTTATTTCTTATAGAAGGCACTGTAATTGCACAATGATCTCATTACATTTGGATTTATTTTCCTGGTTCAAGGTCCTTTCCTGGTCACCATCTGATCTGGCAATTCTGAAAGAATTCTGCATATATATATATATATATATAAAAGAAAAAGTGCTGAGAGGGAAAAATAAAATAGTTGTTTGGATAAGCTTGCCCTGTCATCGGAAAAAGGATTAATTTGATCCAGTATGAGTCTTGCTGCTTTAACTTGGCAAGTTCTTCAAGGATCTCCTTTTAGCTGATTGTAAAGAACTAATTTAGACATCCCAGTTAGCACAAGGCATGAGAAGTGGAATAACAGTGGTCTCTTCCAAGTCAGTTTCCTTACTTCCTGCTGATGTGGATATTTGCTAAGAAGATATTAATCATCCAAACCTTCCCACTAGCTTTTTAAAATGTTCTGGGATTTGAGTGTTCTCTTGATAGCTTTTGCACATACTTTTTCGGTCACTGACTTTTTTATAATTGATGAGCATGTTTTTTTTTTCTTCCTTTCTCTTTTCCTCTTTCACATACATATATGTATGTGTTGTGCTGGGCTCTTTTGGCCATACTTCCTTCTTGATCCTTTAAATGGGTGTCCTGCATTTTCTCTGATGGATATCGGTCACTATCTCTGCATTCCATCTTGGCTACCAATGTCTCCATGGCGTATCTGCCTCTGTGCATTTGCTCTTGTTCGCATGCCCAAAGAAGGGATCGGGGAAGTGATGGAGAAGGAGGACTGTATCCAGGCTTTGAGTGGCCAGATTTTCATGGGCATGGTCTCCTCCCAGTATCAGGCCCGATCCGATGTCGTCCGCCTCATTGAAGGACTAGTCAATGCTTGCATTCGTTTTGTCTATTTCTCCCTGGAAGATGAGCTGAAGAGTAAGGTAAGCTATTCCTTTGCTTTTAACATCATTTTTTAGCGTGACTTATTCCTGTGGCAGCCATGTTGAGGACACAGTGGTCCTGTTCATCCTGGGACTAATTCTGAACTAGTATTAACAGTTTCTTCTTTTGACATGTTTGTTGTATTTTTTAGCATTTATGGTCTTTGTGATAGCTAATCCCTTTAATTTGCAATACTTTCTCCTCCCTCTTCTCTTTCCTACAAAATACCACAGTTGATACTTTAGTAATGGAATGTTCTTCAGTTTGTGATCATGATAAATTTTCCCAAAGTATGTTGTTGTTATTGGGAAGATGTATATTAAGGAAGAACCTTACTAAATGCCCATTAGACTTATTTTAATATATATTACTATAATAGTAAATTTGACATAGTAAATCTAGATAGGCTTTTGTGTCCAAAATGGGAATACACTTGTTCTGCTCCAGAAATAGTTCTCCTGCTATTAGAGGCAAACAACATTTGGAAATGTATATACATTTTTAGAACATACATAATTTTTAATGTACCATTGATGACTTTTTAATCAAAATATCCAGAAAGGCTTTGATCAAAAACCTTGTAATATGAGGTCTTGAAATTGAATCTGAATTGTAAGCCCAAATCACTGCTTTGATTTTATTTCCTCTCTTGCCTTCCATTTCTGGACAGCATATAAATTTAATGAAAAAATAAATTTGTACAGGTGTTTGCTGAGAAGATGGGTCTGGAGACTGGCTGGAATTGCCATATATCTCTAACTCCCAATGGAGATGTGCCTGGTTCTGAAATCCCTCCCTCCAGTCCCAGTCATGCAGGCTCCTTGCATGAGGACCTTCCTCAAGGTGAGCGAAAAGAGCTTGGCAGGGTTTGCAGAGGATGAGCAGAACATTGGCTGCAACAAAGGGGTTGGCTTTGTTGAAGCAATTTCTAATGTGCTTTTCTTGCTGAAGCAGGACCGAATGTTGTTGTATGGGATAGCCCCACTTTACCTTTCTTAATTCCTCAATCCTGTATAAGTATCTAAGGACTGAAAAGCCAGTCAAGTGGATTAGAGGGCCCCACTGTTTAATCACTGTTTAATCATCTATGTAAGCCTTGAAGAAATTTAAAAGTAATAACCGTGAATTGTCTTTGAGATCCTCAATCATCCAGATTATGATTGTCCCAAAGGTGCTTTTCCAAAAGGCAAGAAGAACTGAAGAAGCTTCTTGAGTGAGAACTGAAATATTTTCAAAAAAACAACACCATCAAGAAAGTCCAATTGTCTTTTGGAAAAGCACTTTTGGGACAATAACCTTGAATTCTACCTGGAAGCTGACTGATAACCAATGCAACTCACAAAGTCGTAATGTCATGGTCATACTGTGGTGAGTTATACTGAGTTTTTGGCCCTGACAACAATGAGATCTAACCCTAAGACTAACCCTAGTTTCCTTTAATTGGCAGTGGGAGTTTCACATGTCTTTTATGTGGTCCAAGAAGTAGTCTGAACAAAAAGCTATAACTGTCCCTTTCCTTGGAGAACATCTAAGAATCTATTCCTGAGATCAATTCTTGATTAGGACACCAAGGAGATCTAACCCAACCCTAACCCTAAAACACTAGCTTTAGTAACATTGGGAATGGGAATTTCCCAGGTGTTTTACAGTGGTTGCCAAAGGTGTATTCATAATTAACCTCCCCTGCTGCATTCTGAATTAGCTGCAGCTTCTAAAGGTCCAAAGATAGCTCTGTGTAGAGCATGTTGCATTAATCAAGGGAAAAAATTGAATAGGCATGTGTGACAGGGGATAGGGCTTCCAGATCCTGCAGTGATACGCAAATTGGATTTGAGTCATGGCTGACTCATATCTTCAAACAGAAATCATGAGTATAAGAGTGCCCTCAGACTGCATACTTATCTAAGGCAGCACAATTCATTCAGAACCAAAGATGGAAAATCTTTGGATCTAGAAAGCATCTTCGCCCCCACCATCCTACCCACATTCTGATCCTGTTAGATCATCCATAAGCATAGTTAATAAAGTTACAGGATTGTACCAAGATCTGAAAGCTGACTACAAGAGATCCAGGTAATCAGTTTCTTCCAAAGACCTCTGAAGCTGCAGCCCAAACACTTTCTCAACAACCTTTCCCAAGAAGGAAAGTTAGAGACAAATCAAAAATTGAGCATCCATTGGAGGCTTCTTGAGGAGTTGGGGATGGGTGGGTGGGGAATCTCCTTCTTAAGTATAGACAGAATGGCCCCTCAAACAAAGTTGCATTCACCGCTTGGACCTAGCCACAGTTATCTCTTGGGAGGCTTTGACTAACAGGGAGGGACATGAATCTGTGAGTAAGTCACTACAATCTCAGCTTTGAGAATCCAATTCCCACCCTTGGGACCAAAAGGCTCAAACTGTTTCCAGATAACCACACCAGATCATGCTTCTGTCAACTTAGCATCGCCTGGAATTCAGCTCAGAGTGAATACGGCACTTTTATCTGACAAATTCCTTTAAAGTTCTTACAGTGGTCCTTCTATTTGACCCATCCATCCCTAGGAGGGACCAAGTCATCTTAAACAGGGCCACTAGATGGCAATCCATGGATGCAATAAGTGCAGAAATACAGTTGTGTCTTTCTGCTCTTATTGCCACAGTATAAACTTTATTAAGGACTGTGGCCAACATTTTGTCAGATTTGCTCTTCATTGTATGTTGGATCTCAGTTATCTGAGTTAATATTCCACTACGTGGGCATTACAGCAGAAAAAAATCTGCTGCCTAGAGTAGCCAAATGTAGCTGCTTAGATGATGGAACCTGGAACATATCCAATCTGCTGGATCCGGTGGGACAAGTCTATGAAATCGGGAAAAGGCAGTCCCTCAGATGACCTGGTCCTATGCAATGTAGGGCTTTAAAAGTCAACATCAGCAGCTTGAATTAGATCCAGAAACAAACCAGTAACAATGCAGCTCATGCAGCAGAGGTGTAATGTGCCCTGTAACAGAAACACGCACAACTGCTCGCACCTTTTGCACCAGCTGAAGTTTTTTGATAATTTTCCAAGGTGGCCCCATGCAAAGCATATTGCAATAGTCTGATTGGGAAGTGACCAGGGCATGAGTGACCATGAATAGGGCCCTTGATCCAGGAACAGGTGCAACTGGAGCCCAATACAAAATTGGGCAAAGACTCTCCTAGACACAACTTGAAGAGTCCCAGATCCTGCGTAGTGTCTATTGGTCATAGTACCAAAGACCATTTAATCCTAGAACCAGAGGGTCCCAAACTGCAAAGCCACTCCTGCCAGAATTCAGTTGAAGTCTGTTGTTCCCCATCCAGACTCTTATCTTCCCAAGAGTAATCAGCCCTCTGTCTTCTACTATATCTTCCTTTGCCCATTGTCACTGAGATATTACTGCCTGCTACTTCCACCCTTGTGGAACCAGCACTTCTCTTCAAACTTGCCATCCATGGATCCCATCCAAAATACAGATACAAAGCAAACATTCTCGTACGGCTACCTGTCTTTCCACCACAGAGTATTATCAACCATCCATCTGGAAGCATCAGTACTTTTAAGCTTTTCTACTTGGTACACTCCCTTAGTAGGCATTAGATGTAGTTAAAACTTGGCTGAATATGAGATCATGCTTTTGACAATGACTAAAATGAGTTATTTAAGACATCTTTTATTTTAGGAATGTTGAGTGGGATTTGTCTGCTGATGGTGAAAATCAGAATTTGCACTTCTGGGCTGTCACACAGTGCCTTGTGGGAAAATGTTGGGGAGGGAGTGCCCGGCATTAGAGATTCATGAAAAGCTGCTATAGCAGTCTTCTGTTTTCATATTGTTGTCTTCTTTGTCCTCAGTCTCCCGAGAAGATGCGGAGGGGATTCTGTTAATGGAGGAGGAAGGTCACTCAGATCTTATTAGCTTCCAGCCAACAGACAGTGATATCCCCAGTTTCCTGGAGGACTGTAACAGGGTATGGTTGACATTTCCTTCCTGTCCAGAATAGATTCTCAGCAATTGTTGCAGCTTTGGATGCTTGCATAATCGTATGCTTAATAAGTAGGGAGGAAGATGGGAAGGTATCGAGAAGGAAGCTCTGTTTAATTTAGTGTGACTTAAAGCGATACGTATATATGGTACATGTTACCTAATCTAACCGTTTGCTTCCTGAAATTCCCATGGATGTATTAGCATATGTAATGGGAGATTAGAGTTCATTATGACACCTTTTATAGACTGTCCAAATAGCAGAAACCCATATGTACCAGTGAAGTTCCAAAGATATAATCATCTATCACAAGGAAGTGATGCCGACTGGCTGCAGAATGTAGCTGTGCAACTTTTTTGGCACGAAGAACTCTGAATGTAGAGTCAAGAGAAAGTAGGCAGGGCAAAGACAAAAAGCTACATTTGATTGACTTAATTAAATTTAATTCAGTGCAGTTAATACAGCAGCTCTTTCTGTATTTAACAATATAATTAATGATATCTCATATTGCTTTTTGTCACATTAGAAATTACAGTGCAGCATCACTGTACATCAACTCTTGGAGGATTTCCAGACACTGCAGCAAAGGAGGTTTTTTTTCCCCCCCTTTCTCCTTGAAAAAGGAGAATAAAAATTATTTCACTGGCTTAGAGAAAAATAATTAGCTATCTCAGTCTTGAAAATTAACTTTAATTATTCACATGTACATGTGAATATATCTACAGTAAATTTTCATTATTTCCAGTAGTTATTTTTTGTGAAGTCTTCATGACTTGGGGGTAGAGTAAGCATCTCAGAAGGGGCCCTCCCTAGTTCTATGGAAAGTAAAGGCAAGGAAGGAGATAAATCCTTTCAGACTTGCAAGAGTCTTTTACTATAATCTTATGGTTATGGTAAGTATTAGGGGTATTAGTGTTTGGTTTCCTGACTGGATTACCTCAAAGGGTTGACAAGACCAGACTCTAGGAAAGATGGATCTAGAACTTCATAATTTATGTACAGAAAATATTTTCTTAGTAAAGAACTTCATTCATTAAATACTTTATTAGCAAAGAACCTCATTAATGAGCCAGATATTTATTAAGATCCAAGTTCATCTAGTGGTTAAAGCACCAGGCTAGAAACTGTGAATTCTAGTCCCACCTTAGCCATAAAAGCTGTCATACACTCTCAGCCCAACTCATCTCACAGGATTATTATTATGGGGAAAATAGGAGGAGGATGGAATATTGAATGTGTTCACCACCTTGAGTTATTTATTAAAAATAATAAAAGTGGAAAAGGAAGGAAGAAAGGAAGGAAGGAAGGAAATGTAAGTGGCATCACTTGAGTCTTTTTGCAAGAGATACCAACTTGATCTGGTTTGTAGTTCCTAGATTACTGGATGTTAGAACTGGATTATATTGCATTGAATTTGGGACATCTTGATTGATAAGAGCAGACAGCGGCTTTCTTTTATATATCCACAGAGCATCTGACTATAGGACTATGGATCTTAATAAATTACCTTTCTTTTGCTTGTTTGTTTTGTTTATTTTAGGCCAAACTACCACGGGGAATCCACCAGGTGAGACCCCACCTGCAGAACATTGACAACGTGCCTTTGCTCGTTCCTCTGTTTACAGATTCCACCCCAGAAAGTAAGTGAGGGTCAGAGTGGCTGGATTCTTTGTTGCTCAGATTGAAAGGCCCTATGAAAAGTTAGAGGGTGCCAATGAAACAAGTACTCTCTTTATTGGAATGAATGGATAGTCGTTTAGGAAAGACTTATGGAAGACTGGTTTTATATATGGTAACTGCAGGAAGATTATTATATGCCCAAAGAGGGAGAAATACTGAAATACCCCCAATGAAGGAATGGATGGTGAAGGTGGTAGAGCTGGCATTGTTAGCAAAATGGAACTCTCTCAGAGACAGGACAATACGTACTTCTTTAAAAGATGGGAACATTCTTAACGATTTTTTACTAGAAATGTTCAAAAGTGAAATGGTGATTTCTAGATTTGACAACTGAAAAAAATTGAATAAGTGACGGGAAGAATTATTGTAAGGTGAGGGAGGAGGATAATGAGTGTTTGTAACCGCTGTAAAGAAGGGTGGAAGTCCCATCTGTAGCTATTTTTCTTTCTTTCTTTAACGCTTTTCTTTTCTGTACTTTTTCTTTTCTATTTTTTTCTTTTCTTTATAAGAGTTCAGTATTTGTCTTTTACCTTTGTAAAAATAAAAATTAGTCAAAACAAAGAAAGCTAGAGGGGATCTGCAAGGGTAAGTTCTTTTTTTCCTTTTCTCTTGCTAGCCATGTGCGAGATGATCAAGATCATGCAGGAGTACGGGGAAGTCACTTGCTGCCTGGGTAGCTCTGCCAACTTGCGCAACAATTGCCTTTTCCTTCAGAGTGATATCAGGTAAGAAGAAGAAAGTAGCAGCCTTCAAGCTTTAATCTTCTGCTTTTGAGAAATATATGACCTTGTTCCTGATTTCTTTGCTTTTGGGATGACTTCTCTGCTGTTTTTCATTGCTCAGGCTATGCAAAACATCCCCGAGTCTTAAAAATAACAATTTTTCTTTGCTTTGTCTCAGAGTGCATTTCATGCCTTTGAAAGTACAGTTACATGTTCTCCCTTGCAGTCAATAATGGAAGGCCATTGTGTGTGGTCTGATTCAGGAGCAGGCAACCACAACCCTCAAACCTAACTTTTCTCAGAGCACCGTAAGAGCATAGAGTTGAAGTTTAGCACTATATTGATTTTTTCCTTTCCTAGCCACTTCGTCCCCTTTTTGTGGTCTTAAAGTCATAATATCTTTTGTCAGTGAGTTCTTAAAAGAACTGTTGTAGTCTAATTGTTGCCTCTGTAGTTTTTAACTGTGAAGGATGTAATATCCAGTTCGGTTGCCGTGTGTATAGGCTTTTTGCCACTTTGTTAAGACAGAACATTGCCCGAGGTATACCATTGTGGAGGTAGTCTATAGTTCCTACCCCATAAAATCCTTAGGTATCAAATTATAACATCTATCCTATTACAAATCTATGGATCCATATTATGGTTTTATCTTAATTTAATACATTATTGATATGCTAAATAAATAAATGTATAGAGGAGAGTTGAGGTGTAAGGCAGTAACATCTGGGACACGATTTTTCAATGAAATTACACTGGAAAATGTAGTCTCAGATTCTGGAAGTGGTATGTAGACACGCTGATTAGTTGCCAATGATAATGGTCTTCTTGGTTAAGCAGTAACATACAATCTAAAATTTTCATTGTTTGTTTACAACCAGCATCATATTTTTTTAGATCACTTTTTATTTCATTATTTCTGGCTTTTCCCCTTTGCGTTAATCTTCCTTATGTCATATTACCTATATAGCATAGCACTGGATCCTCTCTATCCCTCTCGATGCTCCTGGGAAACCTTTGGTTATGCTACCAGCACAAACCTGACCCATATTTCTGATGAGCTCACGCCTCTTCAGCTCTCTGGCCAGCTGAATAGCTTATCCTGCTCCTTGTCTATTTGTCCTGAAGAAACCATTGGGATCATCAGACTTATAGAGCAAGTAAGCCCACTGTTCTTTCAAAAGGGTACAATGTAACTTTGTGACAGCCATCAAACTCTCATCTTAATTATGATCATAACATATTAACGTATTAATATCTCTGCTAGTTTCTAGACTAAATTAGACAAAAGTATCCTACTTCAAATCAATCTAGGTAAATTTCTGGTATGTTTCCCTTTACAGTATAAAGTGTAAAGTGGTGTCTGAATGTAATTCAGTAGGTTAAGAAACTTAATGGTTCATTTCTTAAAATTATTTTGAATTCTGAGAAAGCATTTGAAAGGCTTGCATTTGATTTGTTTAATTTTGATTAATTAAAAATAGATTAATTTATTGTATTAATTGCGTTCCTCCATACCTTTTTGGAAAGTATTTGCTCTGAAAAATTGCTTCCTAATAAAAAATATTGTCTGTTATTGTAACAGTAGCCTCTGATGTAGATAGTAGATTTGCTGGTTTGCTCATACATTGATAATATCCTAAAAATGTGTTCACTTTTAGGCCCGCCATGCAACCTACGGCATACGGAAGTGCTTCCTTTTTCTCCTGCAGTGTCAGCTGACTCTGGTCATCATTCAGGTGAGTTATCCTAAACAATTTCACAAAGCAGAAGAAGCATATTGGTAGAAGAATATAGCCTCCCAGGAATCCAGTAATAGAAATTAGATCGCTCTAATCCTATCTAATTTGTTATTTCCTGTTCCCCCTCCCCCCCCAAAATAAACATTAGGGAAATGAAAGAAACGTAGAGAGTACTTTGGAGGTAATAGATTTTAGCAATTACTTTTTAGGGGGAAAGAAGCACAGCAATGAAGGGGTGTGTGTGTGTGTGTCCAGTAAACAGATGTCTTATCTAAATTCCTCATGATCTTTTTGTGAGTTTTCCTGTAAGTGTTTTACATGAGCATACTTCAGAGTTGTTCAAGCAGAGCTACAATATGCCACTATGGAGCATACAGTATGCTATTAATATTTCTCTAAAAAGAAGTAAGTTAGTTTTCTTTTGAAAATAAATAAAAGTTGATTCTGAAACCCCCAGAGATAGTCAGATCTTCACTATGCATTTCTTCTTAATGATCTATCACTATTGCTGTACGTACACTGAGAGCTTATGCACCAGAGACAAATTCCATGTGTCTAATCACACTTGGTCAGTAAAGAATTCTAATATTCTAGATGTCCTTGATGTTTTGTTGATTCCTCAATTTTCAGCTTTGCTTCTGATGATGCCTTTTGCTTTGTTGTATGTAGTTCTTGTCTTGCCTGGCACAACTGCCTCCCATTCTCAGTACCACTGACATATTGTGGCTTTCATGCTTCTGCTACCCATTGCTAAGGTAAGCTATCTGTAATACCCGCCCCCCCTCCATATTTTCAAATAGTGGTTTCTTTTCCTAGGTTAAGAAGGGCAAAATTAAGATATGGAATGCTGGATTTGATTTCATATTCTAGCCACCCTATTAAAGCTAGTAGAACAATTTCCATACAGCAGCTACTCTCTAATAAAGGAGAATATTTGTAACTCAGGGTTGAATTGAGGGGGGTCCTTGATGGTCTCTGAGCTCGGTAGTGTTCTTGCAGATGTTTCATTACCCAACTAGATAGCATCATTAGTGCTAGAGGTCTATAATATGAGGGAGTTCTCAGTGGATGACACAGTGGGCAAATATTGCACTTCTTTGCAGAACGTAAGTTGATACACTTGAATGATTTTGTTGAGTGCCTCTGTCATTGTAGACCAGGGATGGGCAACTTAAAACTACTGTAAGCCCCAGTTTGGTGGTCCTCTGGACAGCACCACTGAAAGGCAAAGGAAAAATGGTAAACATTGGTTGAATAATTTCCTGCTGATTATGGACGGGAGGAAAAAAGCGGTGGCAACTCTTCAGTGAGAGTTACAGTATCTTAAACCATGAATTTCTTGAAGCTACTATCCTCCACAGAAGTTGTTTATACCAGCGGTTGCCAACTGGTGGGCCGTGAGAAAATTTTGGTGGGCCGCAGAGAAATCTCACCCCCAGAGCATCCCCCCAAAGCAATTAATCCAGGCTGCGCAGAAACACAAGGCTGCTCAGCCCACATGGCCTGCAGGAACCCTCCCCGCCCACACACTTCTTACCCGGCAAACTTGTCTGCTAAGTTGCTAATTTTTCCTTTTTCTGACCATCATCTGTTCTGCTGTGCTGGGATATTTAGATTAGCTAGGAAGCAGGAAATGGTTGGATTTCTTGCTTTCTAGCTAAGCACAGCCGAACCTCCCTTAGGACTGAAGGTTTGTTTGCAAGCAAATTCAGTGAAGACTCACTGCAAGCAAATTTGAGAGACTGAGCTAGCTGATGGCAGATAGATAGATTACTGAATGATTCTGTGAGCAACTCAATCTGCCTGCTTTGCCTGATTTTGGATAAAAGTTGCTTTTTTAAAATAAAAAATTCAATATTTACATGCATGGTGTGTTGTGAGTTAATTTTATGAGTTTGCTTGCTAGCAAATTTTATGAGTTTGCTTGCAAGCAAATTTTATGTGACAGACAGAGCTAGCCAATGGCAGATAGATCTCTGAATGAATCTGTGATTCTGTGAGCAATTCAATCTGCCTGCCTGCTTTGCCTGATTTTGGGTAAAAGTTGCTTTTTTAAAATAAGAAATTCAATATTTATATAAATATTTATATTCAAGCCATGCCCAGCCAGTCACATGACCACCAAGCCACACCCACAAATTAGGCCATGCCCACAGAACCAGTTAGTGGTCCCTGGAATCTAAAATTATGAGTTTGGTGGTCCTTGAGGTCCAAAAGATTGGCGACCCCTGGTTTACACTATGTTTGTAATGTCACAATGTTATTGATTTGATTCTGGTGCTCCCTGGCAACCAATAACACTTAAAATAAATTTGTGGCTTCTGATCACAAAACTTTATTCACTTTCATTGTAGAAGTAGATGAAGAGCACCCACAAAGGGGGAGGTAGTATGATGGATTGCAGTGAAATGGCAATTTCCCAGGAAGAAAGGAACATTCTCAGGAAAGGGGCAAAACAAGTGGCAACACAGTCCCACAGTGGGTCAAAAACAGAGAACTAAGATTGCCACTCTTTGGAATCTCCCAGAGAATATCTGCTGGGGTGAGAATAGCCTGGCAAGATTCTGTCTATTGGTGTGAGCAAATAAAGAACTGAACTTGGGCTGGCATCTCTCTTGTTCTTGGGGGTGAGCCTGACAAGATGTCTAAACAACATCATATGCTTGTTGCATTCTAATGTTCTAGACCAAGGGTCTTCAAACTTGGCAAGTTTAAGACTTGTGGACTTCAACTCCCAGAATTCCTGAGCCAACATGACTGGAATTCTGGGAGGTGAAGTCCTGTCAAGTTTGAAGATCCCTGTTCTAGACTATCTTTCATATTAATTACCTTATTATTTTTTCAAGTGTGTCCCTTCTGGGAAAGCCCCCTCATAGTTCCATTATGTCAATGGCTACTGGGAAAAACTTGATCTTCATTCCTAAAAAGGTAAGGCAATGTTTCAATTTGATATCTTATTTGCTTGGAGTACAAGGAAACTTCACAAAGGGTTAATTTTCTAGCCAGTTGCTTATAAAAGATCCCCCCTTCCTTTCCAATAGATGCCTTATTGACCAAGTTCCAGCTTGTGCGAGAGAAGTCTCTTAGATTTCTGGCTGGGACTAAACAATTTTTTTTTCCTCTTTTGCATCAGGTAGATCTAAATCCAATTATTTATTAAATTTCTTTGCTGCTGACTCACAAATCATACAATACTTTTAAACTGTACTCTATCATGAAATTTCCATAGCACCAAACATCATGAGCTTCTGCCTATGAGAATGTGAAGGCAACTATGTTGGGGGTTTGGAAACTATGCTGGTGGTGTTGAATCAAGCATGGAGGAACTGTTTTGAACCTGGTTGCTGTGTGGATACTGATGGTTTCAGGTGTTTTTGTTTTTAACTTCAGAGAAACTTATTGCTGTGTTAACGATTTTCTCAGTATGTTTGTTAGAAGTTCACACCTAATTTCTGTGGTTGATTTTCAAGGGCTCTTCTCAGTAACTGAGACGTAACTAAATCTTCTGGACTCTATACATTGAAAAAGCCACCCATAAAGCCAGCAATGCATTTCCTCCAAATCACTAGGAAATGGCTAATTTCATCCTTCCCAGACCACAGATCAATAGCAGCCATGTGATCCCTATGACAATCCAGTTTATTTTAAGTAGCAACCCAATTGCATAATGGTGCAACTGGTAATTTGGCTCTTTTGCAATTGCAACTCAGCTAGTGCAAGTCATCTTCCCCACATAACTCTGGTCTTCTTGGCAATGTTTGTAGACTCAGCATTACTTCCTCTTCTGCTTCCTGTTGAAGTTCAGCCTCACCATCTGTTCCTGCTTGGCTTGTTTTGGCTACTTGCTGCAAGATTACTGTGCAAACTTCAACTCATCCAGCTTCAGCGTGAATGTCACAGGCTGCTTCTCCCTCGTGCTGCAAAGGTAGGCTTCAGGGATCTCTTGAAGTTTCCAAATGTAGTAGCTGGAAGCATTGTGCTGTAGGTATATGCAATGTTTAGCTGGACATTTTTAAATATTTTGTTCCAAGCTGGCATAGCCTACAATATTTTTTTCCAGAGTTAAAAAAAAATAGAAGTGTGAAGAGTCATAGAATAGATGCTTTTTCCAGCCTGTGTGGTTGAGCATGTGGGCAAAAAATTAAATTCCTAGCTTCTAGATACTGGTTACATTAATTCAACTCTGCTGTTTCTGGATTTTTGAGATCATCTCAGATTTAAATCTGTCAATTTCAATAAGTTGTTGAGGCCATAATTTAGTCTAGAAGGTACCTTCCTCACATTGCGATAGTTATCATGGTTGACAAAGTAGGTACAGATGTTGTAATTTTGCCAATGCCTTCTCCTTCACTCACACACTTTCATTCATACACACATATATACACATGGACACATTTTTCTTTCAGGAGGTTCTTGGTCACCGACTGCCTTATTATAATGCTATGTCTATGACCATCTGTGGTTGACCAGTTAATCCAATAAAAGAAGGTATCTAATTTGAATCGCAGAACCCCTATCACTTACAGATTACTCATAAGGCCTCTTCCTGATCCATTCCTTTACAAGAAGCATGTTTATTCCTTTAACATTGATCCATCCATTTTTTCCCCCTAGTGGAGCAGAACGTCCCCCGGATTGGTTTGGAACTTTCTCCAATGTTCTTCTCCTAGCCCAGAAATTTACAGCTGGAATGATTGTTTTACACATTGGTAAGCAGTTTTTAGTCCTTGCTTCATATTGTGGTAAGGAATGATCTTGCCTGCAGTTGGGTAGATTTTGGCCTACCTGCTGCAAAGCTGCAAATAAAAAACAAGTTGGTTTTTCTTTGCAGTGTTTATATCAGTCACCCATGTCCATCGTACCAAACCACTGTGGAAGAAAAGCCCCTTCACTAACTTCTGGTGGACTCTGACAGTAGTGGTTGTGTGAGTCTCTTTTCCTAATTCTTAGAAACTGCAGCTGAATCTAGTCAGCCTTTTTAAACAAGATGGCTTTGTTTTTAACCAATACTCCTTTATCACCTAAGTACTTCCTTTATATGTATATATTTAACTGGGATACAGCCTCACATTTCAGTCATGTTTCGGGAATACCCCAATTTTCTGTGTCTCTTTTCAGATTTCTAATCATTTCCTTAGCCTTGGCACTTTTAATGTATTTCATGGTCTAGACCAGGAATTCTTAATCTTATTGTATCATGGACCACTTTGAACATCTGGTGAAACCTACAGATGTATTCCCAAAAACTATATGTTAAGTGCATAACATAAAAGATATAGATTCTATTAAAAAAACAGTCAACATATGCTCAATATATGTATCAAAAATAATTTAAATAATTCTAGGTAGTGAGATTTATTAAAATTCATCCATATTTTGGCAAATTAGAGGCCACGTATTAATTACTTTGTTGTCTACATTCTTTATTAAAGAAAAAAATTAATTAGTGGTCAGGGAATATAAGTTTTTCCCATCCAAATTCACAGACCCTCCTGAATCTACCCATGGACACCTCTCTAGTCCCTAGGTTAAGATCTCCTGGCCTACATCATCATCTTGAAGATTCTTTGTGAATGTGTCAGGAATGGGTAACCTGTGGATCTTCAGATACTCTAAAATACAATTCTCAATAACTCCAGCCATCCAATCCGGTGGTGAGGAGCACTGGTATCTGCACTAAAACAGCACCTTGAGATTCACAGGTTGCTTCCATATGAGGTGGATCCCACTGGCTCTTATTAAAATTCAGCACCAAGGTTTCCTTCCTGCTTCTGTGTATTCCACTATATCTTCTCTTCTGCCAGCAGCCACATTTGAGAGAAGACATCATCTCCCTTCCAAGAATGATGTTGCTCACAGATTGTTGTCTTATATTACAGGTTGCTGGGCCAGGTTATTCAGACCTTCCTGGACTTGAAACTGTGGGTGAATCTTAAGTCTCCTGTGACTTACCAAATGGATGACATTCCCATGGCCTCCTGGCTGCTGGGGTTGCTCTCTCTTGTCCTTGTGGTAATAATCAATGAGACTGTCAAACTCCACGAAATCAGGTAAGAGTATCTCACTGAGTAGCCCAACCTTGCTTAGCATTTCTAGTACTTCAGGTATTTTGTATATATAATAAGTCTTGGAATTTGTTAAAGCAGGTAGGGTGGTACTCCCTCCTTCTTAGGTTAGACTTATAAGGAAAATAGAAACAACATCCCTTTGTCCAAAGAATGAGTGGCGTGCAAGAGAGCTCCATGTTGACACCTCCTTATTCTGGCTTCTGCAGCACCTTCATACAAAATGATAAAAAAGCATTCCATCATGCATAGAAACCTTTCAGCCTTGCAAGATAGACCAGACAGGAGACATGTCTAGATGAGCTAATTCTACTTGATTGTCAGGTTTCTTTAACAGTATCTTGCAAGTCCGAAAATATATCTTACTCCACATCCCCTTTATGGCCCAAGAAACTAGGGACAGTCTCTTGTGAACCTCTTGCCCTGCCCACATTCATACTATGGGCTAAGTTGCCTAAAATGGCAACTCAGTTGCCTTTTTACCTTGTCTCACAAGGCCATTCCCATATACCATGACATCACCAAATATATGTATTTATATACGCAACATGAAAGGCATTTTAGTGAAGGTTGAAGATGGGTGGCTGTTGCCCACAGTATGCCTAGTGTAGGCCAGAGCGTGTGTGTTGCAAACCTGGACTGCAAATGAAGTGTTCAAACTAGCTGGTTCAAACTAGCTCTGCTCTTTTCAACAATAGCCTTAAAGCCTGTATGATATTCTTATCTTTCATTTCCCCCTCGCTCTTTGTTTTTCTTGTTAAAAAGAAAAACTCCTATTTTGCTAAAGGAAATCATTATTGTCCTTCTCCTCATCCCTCTTCAAAGGGAGAATCATATGCGTTGCTATTTAGCCATAGTAATGGCAATAGAACTTAGACATATATACCCCTTCACATTGCTTTGCAGCCCTCTCTAAGCGGTTTATAGAGTCAGCCTTTTGCCTCCAACAATCTGGGTCCTCATTTTACCGACTCTGGAAGGATGGAAGGCTGAGTCAACCTTGAGCTCCATCAGGATGGAACTCTAGGCTGTGGGCAGTTTGCCTGCAATTCTGCATTCTAACCACTGTGCTACCAGATGCAGTTACTTAGTGTACAACGGTAATCTTGTCTCATTGTCCAACTGGCGCCTTTGGAAGGTCAGGAATATATTGGCAAGGATTAGGGGCAAAACAGCTATGAAAGGAAAGGAGCATTAACCCATGGCATGGAGAGAGGCCCGTAGAGGAGGACAAGAATTCAAGGCACCCTTTGACAAATATGCACTGTGGAAATAGCCTGCAGGTCATCATGATACAATTGGAAATCATTTTTATTTCCAGTTATCAAAGGAAGCTTATTTAAAAAAAGATATTCGAGTCAGAGAACCTCCAAATTCTGCTGTGTATGCAGTGTGTATATTAGACAGGACTGTTAATGCATCTTTGTTTTTGGGTTTTTTATGACTAATGGGCTTAGTTGCTGTTCTTCACTGCTGCCTTCCTTTACTGAACTTTCCAAAGAAGCCTGCATGGTAACTAATGTGGTAGCTTTTTCCTAGATGAGCCATTGTAAATGCATCTTTGCATCACAGGAGATTTACTAAGGGGAAGCTGCTCTTGCAGAAAAGCCTCTGTTAACTTGAGAAATTTCTGATAACTTTCCAAAGAGCTTAAAAACAGCTGCATCAAATCATGTGAATGTATAAAAAAATCTTTGAGCTATGTTTAGGATAGCTTAGATTGTAGGAACGGCACTACTTCCTGTTGTCTTTTCTTCATTTATTTATTTTTTCTCTCTGTAGGGTTCGGGTGCGTTACCAGAAGAGACAGAAGCTGCAGTTTGAAACTAAGCTGGGCATGAATTCTCCTTTTTAATCCCCTCAGGTTGGATGTGCCCTAGAGGGCTGCATGTCCCTTTTGTGCCCAGCCTTGTCACTTAGGAGAGAGGGAGAGCAATAGCCTCACAGAGGAATCCCTCTATTGAAAGATCAGCAGGGGTCCAGGCAAAGGGTTGACATTGGGACAATGACACACAGACAGCTGTCCTTGCCATTATTTATTTTGGGACCTCCTCCAGTGATGCTTCTTGGAATCCCTTGGGTTGGCATGGATCTAAGAGCAGGAAATTGTCCTTGATAACTTTTTCAGGCTCCATGATTTTAATCTTTAATTTGTCACTTGTTGACCTCTCTCCTGTTGGCTGCTTCTGTTCAAGTGTGTCTGGCTTTCCCTGTCCTGCTAGGCCCTGCAAGGAAGGCCCAAAGAGGCCCTCAGCTGCAGCGGCAAAGTTTGCCTCTCCTAACATAGTGGTGAGACTGCCCTTTGGAAGAGAGAGGAACAAACCACAACTGAAGTAAAGTATTGGAGAGAATTGGATGCAAAAGTGACTTGCAGACAGGCTCTCAAATTAAACTCCCCTGGGACGTGATGTCTGTTATTCTTAACTAGCAAGCCAGGCCTTTCATCCATACGGTGAGAACATTGATGGGGAAAGTTAGTTTGTGGGTTTCTCAACTTGGCCAGGTGCCATATTTTCTTAACGCTCTATGCTAGTTAGCTAGATTTGGGCATGTGTGGTAATGTCTCACACACACATCCAAGGAGAGGGAAGCCACAAGAATCCATGCGAATCGGTAAACATGGAAGTCAAAGTGTCCCAAAAAAGTCGCCTGAACCAGAGCTGTGGCAGGAGTTTGTATTTCCTTCTGTGAGAGCACATTTGCAGGCAACTGTCTCCAGCTGCTTTGAATGTGTGAAGGCAGGTGACGCTGGCCGTATCTCTTCCTGCCTCAACTCCATGGGCTGGATGGTCACTTGTCAGGCCCAGCAGAGAGAGGCCTTTAGCTGAATGTCGTCCTTGCCTATACTTCAAAGCATATTTGAGCGGAAGCTCGAGTTAGTGAACTTACAAACACAAAATACCTCATTCCAAAGTCTTGCTCCCCAGAAAAGAGATTTTTCTGATGGGAACCTGCATACCCCTACACCTATCTCGTTTCTTAAAAGGCCAGTTTAGCTATGAAGAGTAATTTTCTCTAAGCAGAAAGCTAGCACCACTATGTTCTGCTATCACTTTTCTTTCCACCTCTTCAGATTATTGTCCTATAATAAGGCTATATTGTATGCTCCATATTAAGGCTGTCCCAGACATAACATGCAGGTGAAACGGTGGGAGATGCTTAAATTAAAAACTGTTTTGGTCAGATTTTTGAGCTGCAGCGTAACACACCCAACTGCCATAGATAAGGGTGAGACAATCCCAATTCATTTCTTACTGCTGTATTTAAAATTACTGATTGATTGTGACTGACCTCACAGTACTCTGAGGGGACATTATCTTTCCATAGTGGGCAAAATGATATTCAGCTTTGCCAGGTAATAATCACAGATTGATGCCTGACATTATTGGGACACTTTTCTGAAAAAAGAGAAGGTTTTCTATGTGGAAGTTTTTTAGAAACTTGATCTATGGTCCTCTACGTACAACAAGCAGAGTTTATTGATTTGTGACCTCTGATTGATTTGGCCTTGGGAAAGTGATCAGTAAATTATTACATTTCTAAATAGTTTACTGCCTAGACATTTCCGTTTGTTCAACTTTGCTGCTGTCCACATATAGTTAAAATCTCTCATTTTCTCAATTTATTATTATCTGGATTTCTAAGAATAATGAGGTTTGGAATATGTATTCTGGTCTACACAACCATTTTATTAACAAGCTACAATGTGGTCCAGGATCTGAATCCTGTTTGGGGTTGAGTAACCTGCTCAATCCCAGGTTAAAATGCCAGGATGTGGAGAAAGGGAGGGGTTCCTTTGCTGTAGGAATAAGGATTCCCCAACAGATTTTTAAAAACCCCTCTTAGGCCATTTTAATATATAACAGTGGATGAAAACCAAATCTCCTAGAGAAGATGCTTCCTATAATTATTATTTTTCTCTCTCTCAAAGCTGAAAATGACTTTTCTCCTCCTCCTTTCCTATTCTCGTCTCTCCTTAGTGGTACTCAGTTGAGTTATCCCATGACTGAAAAGCCTTTTTCATGGCGGTCTCCTGAAGAACTTGCTGCCTTTAGTCGGGCAGGGCTTCAGAAAAGTGTGAGGCATCGCCTTAGGAACGAATTTCACTTAGTTTGTTTTTAAATGGTGTACATTTTATATTTAAGATTTTTGGGATGGATGTAAAAATAGATTTGTATTAAAACTTGTAAATTGTATAAAGAAACCAAGAGCACCTGATATGAATGGCAATAAATGATTGTCTTTGATATAGTAATAGTTCTTTTTGGTTTTATTTTGCAAATCGTCTTTGGAGAACAAACTGGATAGACTTCATTGTGGGCTACACCACTTGCTTATCTAAGCAGAGTTCTGGAGATTGACAACATATATGGCTGAAGAGCTCTTGCTCTCAGGAATGGGAAAATACAAAGATTTTATATAGTGGAGAAAGCAGTTTTATGAGGCTTGGTATTCACCGTAACCTCTTCAAGGATGCTCCTTAATATAACACTGACCTGCAGAGTATGTCTCTGAATGCCTCTTTTTAATTAGTCCATAGATAATGTAAAACATGAGCCAGAGACTTAGTGATTGCTACTGAATACATGCTAACCTAAGAATAAATTCCATTGGATTTTGGGGGACACATTTTCAACTAGAGACCTATATGTTTGTAAGGTTAGTTCTTTGGAGGGAATGACTTATTTGTGATGTGATTAAGTGACAACTGGCTAGGTTTGTTCCCCTCATCCACAATATTTTAAATCAAAATAACAATGAGATCTGGAATGAAAAGACCTCACCAAGTGGCTAATAGAATAGTTGCCTTTATTAGTGGTGGACTGTGAGGTCTGATGTGGTGTGCCAGACTTTCACTTTGTATAGAAAGGTGCATGAATTTCTTTAAAATTATAAAGCCTTAGCAAGACTACACTTAGAATACTGCATCCGATTTTGGTCGCCATGTTATATAAAAGATGTAGAGCCTCTGGAAAGAATGCAGAAAAGAGCAACAAAGATGATTAGGGGGCTGAAGACTTAAAACATATGAAGAACGGTTGCAGAAGTTGGGTTTGCCTAGTGAAAAAAAGGACTAGGGTGACATGAGAGCAGTGTTTCAATATCTAAGGGGCTGCCACAAAGATTTGCTATTTATCAAAGCCCCAGAAAGCAAAACAAGAAGCAACAGTTGGAAACTAACCAAGGGAGAGAAGCAATCTAGAGCTAAATTGCCTAACAGTGAGAACAATTAATCAATGGAACAGCTTGCCTTCAGAAGTTGTAGGTGCTCAATCACTGGAGGCTTTTAAACCATTCATTTGAAATAGGGTTTCCTGCTTGAGCAGGGGATTGGACTAGAAAACCCCCAATGTACCTTCCAAGTATCTTATTCTGTTAACAAGCTGAGTAGGAAGGTCCTATTTCTTCTCTTTGGCAGCTCCTTTTGAAATGTTTTACACACTCAGACATGAGAATTTGTATATTACACTGTACCTGAATTGTAAAGTCAGCACTCGTGGTTTTAGTCTCCAAAGAAAACTTGTAAAGTCCCTTAAGCTCCATCTGCTAACACTAATAATATATGCACACAGTAAATTCATCTGAAAGCAAAAAAGGCGACTCAGCTAGCCAGGCAAGGCCATCAAAATGGAAAATTATTTCCACTATTTAATACCATCAAATTGTAAGGTGTATTAGTGGAAAACAATAAGCCATGATTAACATTTAACAAGATTTAAACTTTTTTAAAATGTCAGATGTTCTCACGAAGTAATTTCCCCATCATTTCCTACTCCAAAGCCGGTTAGACTCAGCTGCATCCATACATAATTTACACAGCATACAATATTATTTAAAATAAACTACTAGTTCTTTAAAAATAAGCATTCTTTGAAAGCAAATAAAAAAACCAAACAGACTGGATTCTCTCAGGGATAAGAAGAAAGAAAAGCATTTTACTGCCTCCTAGTGGCTCAGACAGTAATGTGGTTCCACCCAGATCATAAAGTACAACAGATCTTTGATTAGTAAATATATAACAAACCCACATTTTAAAAATATATACATATCTTTAAATTTTTTTACAGTTATATCAACAGTGGGGGAAAAACGAGCTTTGCCAGTCAGTAAAGTGTGAAATGTATAATCTATTTAGAAAAAAAGTTTTATAGGGAGCCTTTTTGAAAAGTGCCACTGGTTGCAGCTATTATTCTTACAGCCCTCGTCATCAACCAAAGGCTGACTAATCAACTTGACACTGGATAAAAAGAGTCAAACATGAAGAGAAACTAGACCTAGGGCAAAGAACTGCTAAAAGACTCCTTTGTCTTGCCAGTCCTATTTACTATTTTCCCTCCCCCTTTTTATTTCTAAAGAAATCAAGCACTTGCCTTTTGTGATTCATCACTGAGAAAAGGAAGAATTACGCTTTCTGGGTTCCATCAGCAGAGGGCTTCCTAGCAATGAAGGGGAGCCCTTACCCTCCTGGTAAACCCTTTTAAGACAGTAAAAACCTTCAAAAGGAGAAGGGCACTGTTTCAGGCATAATTTTTTTTAAAAAAAAATCTTGGCTATAGTCTATTTGTAGCTTATAAACAGAATTTGTGTGCCACTTCTCCCTTCTCTCACTTCAAAGAAGATCATCTCTGAAGTACAGTAGGGCAACACAGCCATAGCTTGGCTCTTGTCTTCTAGGTTCTTATCTCTGAGTTTAATAATAAGCTTATAGGCACTCTTTGAGCTGGGACTAAGAAGGGGCATTTTTCAAACGTTTGGAGCCCAAATTCTGCCGTTTTTCATTTCCCTAAAATGGCAACAACTCTAATTAGCTGTCAAAAGTGTTTTGTTCCCTGCAGAGAAGAACACTGTAAGTGAAAAAAAATCACTTAACATGGCTACAACAGAAACTCAGTAGGCATGTTAGCATATTTTTATAATCATTATCACTAGGGCAGCGGCCCCCAACCTTTTGGGCAACAGGGACCAGTTCTGTGGAGAAAGGTTTTTCCGTGGACTTGAGGGGGCATGGTTTTGCATGCTGCCTGCGTCCCACTGAAGGGGCTTTGCTTGTTTGCACAGACTGGTTGCTGGCATGCTGTGGTCTGGTGCCAGGCCACTGACCAGAGGTTGAGGACCTCTGCACTAGGGGGTTTGTTAAACCAGCTGGTATTTCTCTCACAGACTCTACTGAAAACGTGGGGGGAAATGGAAGACAAATCTCTTCTCTGCTCTCTGGTCTTCCAGTCCCATGCATTGCATAAGTCCAAACGATTTGGGAGTGGTCAATAGCTTTCAGTTTTTCCCAAAACATTTGCTTTGAAATGTTGTGTGCAAATTTTTTTGTGAACCACAGCCTATGGCATGTACTTTTTGAACAGAAGGAGATTTAAAGCCCACTGGCTATATAGTATTTTCTGTGTTGATATGCTGAAATGGCCTCAAGGATTTGCCTTGTTCTGCAAGCTGCCAACAACTAACCAGTGGACCACTATATCTGAAGAAATTGACACAATGCTTCTGCTATTGAAATGACAAAACCCACGAACAAAGAATGAGTTCGTTTTGAGAAGAAATGTAGGCCTATGTGGCGGGAGGAGACCTTTTGAGGAGAAGCTCACAGTGACACTGATCATCTTATTCCACAATTAGCCTGAGTAGAGATACTTCTGCCCCTTTACAACTGCGGTGTGGTGTGCACATTAGTTCATAAAGCAGCACAGTTGCTCTGGTGTATAGGTAGAAACCAAGTCAATCTGCATTGGAGTGCTTGCTTCATCTTGTGTCAAAGCGCTAGGAAGCACCAGAGCATGAGTAGCTATTTGGAGGTGGTTTCCAGCTGGAAGTGAAGATCTGGGAGCCTCTATCCAGCAAAACATGTTGAATATGCAAGATGCTAAAGTGCAGGAGGAGAAACTAGAAGTATTTGTGAGACTCATCTCAGAGGTTGTCCACCTGTTATATATGTCAGGTTAGAAGCGGGAACGTATTATAATGCATGCTGAGAAGCTGGTGCTCAGTCCAACATGGCATCCAACTGCTCAGCTAGGTTGTTGAACATGTTGCTGATGTCTTCAAGAATGTTCTTGGCTGAGTGTGTTGTCCCATAGCAGCTGCAGAAGAAGAAGAGAAATATCAAAATGAATGCAGGGTTTGAGCAAAATTGACAGGTCGGATTTTGTGGGAACTGAAGATCATTTCATTCACACGCTTGATACAATTGCTTATCCTTAATAGGAATGTCTTCCCCAAAATGGACTGCTTTCATACTCATGACAGATTATATTTTATAGCCGTTTCAGTCTTTAAGGTGCTGCTGTTAAATTTCTGTACATTTTTCAGATTAAGAACACCTAGATCAATTCTTCCATCAGAGAGAGATGAATCTGATCTTAGAAAGAAGCTGCCAATTATTATTTAATTTAGTGGTGTTGGAGTTTTATTCCTAGGATTTTCTATCTTGTCCGGCTATCATGGACAGGCTGAGGAGGAGCAATGTGTGTTTGTCTGAAAGAAGAAAATAGGGGAAAAAATGCAGGGCTGAATATGTTGGATGTTTACCTTAACTTGCATCTTTGAATGTAATTATAAAATACTCGTGTATTTGAACGATTTATATTTGCAGCTTACCCTTTTCCCCAGATAAAAACAAGACAGTTTATGGGGCAAAAAATTGAAAAAATATAAAAACAATTAAACCACAAGAAGCAATAGAAGTAATGGGTACTTTTAAACGTTTACATCAACTAACAGGTTTGGCTCCTGCTCAATTCCTACTTAGGCACATGCAGGTAAGGCAAGTTTACTTATCTCTAATGACCTAAGTGCTAGAGCCCACTGTAACTACATAGCCAAAAAGGCATTAAGATTTGTTAACTTAATCCTACGTAGCTTTTTCTCTGGTAATATCACACTACTAACTAGAGCATACAAAACATTTGCTAGACCAATACTCGAATACAGCTCATCAGTCTGGAACCCACATTATGTATCTGATATTAGCATAGTTGAGAAAGTCCAGAAATATTTCACAAGAAGAGTTCTTCACTCCTCTACTCGTTATAGAATACCTTATGCCACCAGACTCGAAATTCTAGACCTAGAAAACCTTGAATTATGCCGTCTTAGGTCTGATCTAAGTATGGTATATAAAATCATACATTGCAATGACTTATCTATCAATGAATACTTCAGCTTCAACCATAACAACACAAGAGCACACAAACTCAAGGTTAACCACACCAAACTTGATTGCAGGAAATACGACTTCAGCTACAGAGTGGTCAATGTCTGGAATACTCTACCTGACTCTGATTTCTTCCCCAAACCCCAAAAACTTTAACCTTAGACTGTCTACTATTGACCTCACCCCTTTCCTAAGAGGTCTGTAGGGGGTGTGCATAAGCGCACCAACGTGCCTACTGCCCTTGTCCTATTGTTTCTTTTTATTTTTTTTATATGTATCCAATTCATGTATTCATAACTATGTTTATACTTATACCTGTTATCTTATAATCGCTTGACAAAATAAAATAAATAAATAAAAGTTCATCTCTCTCTCTCTCTCTTGCACACACACACACACACACACACACACACACTTTATTTTTTTTCAAATGATGGGTAGTCTTGGTGGTTAGATATGGCTATAAAACTAAATCCTGACAAAGCAAAGAAAATGCTGGTTAGTTATCCCGCTGCTTCAGAGTGGTGATTCTTCCTTTAATAAAAAGTCATTTATTAGCTGCATCTTTTACATAAGCAGGACTACTTTTTCTAGGTCTGTCATGATGATCTATGCATTTAAACTCTGAAGAGAACTATGACAATATACCTTACAATAAGACTGGCCTAAAGGTGACTTGGAAATTCTGTCAATGCAGATTAATGCTACCCGTCAATAACAGAGGCTGGTAAAGAGGAACATATCCAGCTGACTTTTTGGCAACAACTTCCAAGCTTGGTATAAGAGACTATCTCTCTCTTGCGCCCATATATGCCCAGCTGCTGCATAGGTTTTGCTTGCTTCAAAGTCTGAGCAAGAATAGACTGTCACAATTACAACAGGGTGCAAAAACATGTGGTTTTGAAGAAATGATCCACGTAGCTTGTTCCAATTTAGAAGGTTCGGTGGCCCTTTCACGTTTCTATGTGGTAGCAGTGAGGGAAGAGAAATTTGGCAGTAGCACCATAGCTTGGGAGAAATGAGAGAGCCATTAAAGACAAAATATTGTATATGTAATTTCACACAAACCTACAGCTGAACTTGGAAAAACAACCCAGAACACATTTGGTCCTAATGAATCGGAGCATGATGTCTGCGCGTAAGTGCTCTTTGTAACAAATGCAGCAACTGTATCCTGCTTTTGGATATCTACCCCAATGCCGTTCTAAGATGCCTCATTCAAAGCCTTCTACTCACCTGTCTGTTTCCTCTGCAATGATCTCCTTTTCAACAGCTTCGAGGGTGGATGCCAACGATGAACTGGTTTGTTCCAGACGCTGCTGAGTCTGTATCACATCTGGACACATGGTTGCAGGCCTTGGTGGAAGGGGCACCCCAAAATTGAAAGCAGGCTTATTGCTGAGACCCAGTTTCATGGGATAGGGACTGGATACTTCTGGCACCATTTCAGGGGTTGCTCTGGAGGGACCAGTGTGGTGAGAGTTTGCCAAGACTTGCTGATAGATGGTTTTGGGTCCTGAAAATACCAGCTTGGTAGAAGCAATGGATGTTGGCATGGATGTGGTGTCTGAAATAATAATAACAATAATAATAATCTAGTGCTTAATGTCATATCGGATGCATAAGAGTCTCCAGAGTGTCCCACTGAGTTTGGGCAATAAGGTGCAACAATGACAGGTGACTATATTTTCACAGAAAGAGCAAAAAGTAGTTGGGTTCCCATAACTCAGTAAGCCAAATTCCCTTCTCAAATTGAAGGGTCACTCTCTCTAGATCAGGTGTAGTTTCTATAAAGAAACCCTGGCCAGACCAGGGCAAAAACTATCTAAACTAGATTTAATGTTATATATATTTAAATTTATCAAATATAATTAAGTAAAGTTAATAGTGTTTTCCAATAATAATTTCTCCATCAGAGAAGACCAACTAAGATGATCAAAGGCCTGGAGACCAAAACAACGGTTGCAGGATTTGGGTTTGGTTAGTCTAGAGAAAAGAAGAATTAGGGGTGACATGATAGCAGCATTCCAATATTTGAGGGTCTACCACAAAGAAGAGGGGGTCAAATTATTCTCCAAAGCACCAGCAGGCGGGACAAGAAACAACAGATGGAAACTAATCAAGGAGAGAAGCAACCTGGAATTAAGGAGAAATTTCCTAACAGTGAGGACTATTAACCAGTGGAACAGTTTGCCTTCAGAAATCGTGGATGTTCCATCACTGGAGGTTTTAAGAGACCAGACAGCCACTTGTCTGAAATGATATAGGGTCTGCTGCTTGAGCAGGGAGCTGGACTAAAAGACCTCCAAGGTCCCCTCCAGCTCTATTCTATTTTTCTTATGCTAATATTAAAAAAAAATAGTAGTTATTGCCAACGTTCCCAATCCAGCATCAAAACCCACAACCTACCTGTTACCGTGGCCGGTATTCTTAGCTGAGCTGATCCTCCATGCCTCTCGCTGTGCGGTGGCCCTGGATTGGCTGGTTTCAAAGAGACAGGAAACTTGCCAATCCCCTTCTCCAAGGACAGGATGCTTTTCTCTATCTCAACTATTTGGAATGCCATGTGGTCGTCCTCCAGTGGGCCTGTGGTAGGGAGCGGTTCCATCACGTGCAGCGAAGGCCCACTGATGCTTACTGCCTGGGCCTGGGCAAACTGTGGGGCGGTAGTCATGCCTGGGCTTGGAGCAGCCGTGCCAAATGCCTTGAGCACATTTTGGAGAGGTTCTCTCTCTTTGCACCGGGGCCGCCTCTTTACCGTGTCGGATTCTGTGAGATTGAATTCCAACACCGGGGTTTCTTTTGCTGGATCCCCTTGAGACTCTTTCCCACTAGACTGAACAAGAGCAGAGTCCGAGTCTGGAGCTGCTGGGGCATCGGTTTTGAGCTGCCCCAAAGGCTTTGGTCGCTGTTTGATGGTTAGGTTGCCTTCTTCTGCAAAGGGGATGCACTCACTGGAGCTGTTTTGGGAAGAACAAGGCGATTTGGCACAATCATCCTTCTCAACTGGACCCTCTTCCTCAGTATCTGATCGGATATCTTCATGGTTATGCTGCAAAGCTTCTGTCATGGTAACTGCCGATTCACTGAATGTTCGTCTCCTGGGAGCGTTGCCTTCCAAGACCTGGCTTCTACCATTCAGGGTATTGGTGTTACCAAGGCCTCCTTGAACTGAATTGTGTAGGCCACTTTTCTTGGTACCTTCCTGACCACAACCGGGGACCTGGGAAGACTGAAGTGGCTGAGCTGGGCTCCCATCATAGACTGGCCTGTCGAGCTTAGCAGTTGTGTTTTTCCCCAGGCAAGCTCTGTCATTAGCATTATCCCCTTCGTCCTTGGACGGCAAGGATCCATTCTGTGTCAGTTGGCCTTGTTCAAACTCTGCATCAACTGCTAAAGGGCTGGAGACGGAACTGAGGCGTTTAGGAGGAGGAGGCGGAGGGCCTTTCTTCCGGGCACGGATAGCAAAAGACTGACTGCGCAAGACTTTAGCTTGTGAAGGTGGCTGTGTCCGTGAAACCTGACTGCGCCCGGGTCGCCTAGTTAGGGTAGCGTAAGAGCCCACTGAGCTACTGGCTGGCTCTTCCTCATCAGGTTCTCCATCTGACAACGCATAGCGGTTCAAGCTTTGTGAGCGTTTCTTGTGCTTAAAGCCCTCGCCATTTTGGCGTTCAGGCCTAGGCTTTGGGGGCAACTGAGGTGGCTCTGTAGGGCCGCAGTGGGAATGAAGATAGGAGAAAGCTTTCTGGGCAGTTGATTGGAGGGCAGTCCTCTGGACTGGCAAGTGGGTAGATGCCTTGGCCTGCTCAGGCATGGAAGGTGGAGGAACTGACTGGGCCTTCAGTGATATGTGAGGATACATGAAGACATACGGGGCTGTTCCCTTGCTGGCAGCATGGGGCAATGTGCAGGGGGAAGGGACTGGTAGGGGGCTTGATGGCTCTGGTGAAGCACTTGGTCTCTGGAAGTGATCCATCCCCTCGGGAAGATTTCTCTCCCTCAGGGGACTTCCCATACAACTGCTAGAATAGCCATTGATTCCATCTGGTCCATTGAGCAATGGAATGAATTTCCCATAGTGGTCTGGGCTGGGCCGACCCTGGGTGGTGGCAGAGTTCTCTGCAGGATGGGGTTGGGTGAAAGAATGCCCTCCACTGCTCCCACTGCTCCCTTCGCCACTACCCAAACTCTCCTGAGAATGGCTAGAGGACGTGCTTTGGGACAGCATGTTCTCTTGGGAATGTCCTGATCCTCTAGATCGTGCACCAATGCTCTCTTGACTCCGTGACATTCCTTGGGTACTCTTGATGGTCAATGTCTCTTGGCAGCTGTTGGACATGGCTGTCTGGAGCTCATGGCTCAGCTCACTGTCCTGAAAAGTGGTCATTTTGGGGGTGAGAGGAGAATGGCATTCTCCATTCTCCACAGTCTCAATGGTGACTATTTCCAAGGTACCGGGGATCTTGCGCCTAAGAGTGCTGACTTCAGCCTGGCTCTGACTCTTACAAAGATCTGTCAGCTTCTTGACAGCCAGCATGATCTTCTTTTGGTGGCCTGTATACAAGAAAAACAAACTCAGCAGTTGTATGAGAGCCTTTTCTTTCAATTTCCAAGTTCCCTACTTGTGGCATGTATATTAATTTAAGTCATTTCATACATAAATGAGCCTTATTAAGAGAGAAGATGAACAGGTGAATAATACGTAGGTACAGCACCACCTTTGTTAAGAGTCAATGTGTATAATGATTAGAGCATTGCCACTCAGCCATGATTGTTTGGTAGCTTTCAACCAATTGCTATGGCACAACCTATCCCATCATTCTAGGCTAAGGAAGAAGAAAAAATGGAAGTTACATGACTCATTCCCAAATCACAAATATGTTAGACCTGAGGTTAATGAAGGGGCTAACAGAAGGTGATATAGTTGGATGTAGTAGTAAGAATAGAGGATGGCCTTGAAAGGACAAAAGGAAGGTCAATTGCCAAAGAAATGATCAAATAAACAAGGCTTAAGCCCAGACTAAGCAAGTGGTTTACAAAAAACTTGAAGATAAAGTGAGGAGGAAGGGAAGCACAATCAGATTTCAAGATTCTGTGACTGTGGCTGTTCTAATAAAAGCTTTAAATCTAAATGGGAGCCTTTGGTCTACCTCATAGGGCGGATATTGGGGAAGACATTTCCTATTCTAGGCAAGAAACCAATTATAGGATAGCCCCATGCCCCTTGTTTAATTCAGCTCCTAATCTTGAAATTTCAACCTGTCAGTTATAATATACATAATATAATGTTAACAGTAGCACAGACAGATTTCATAAGGGAAAGGTGGTTTTTGATAATGTGCAAAACAACTTTAAAACTGCTCAGCTCAGAGCAGTGGCTCCATCTTCAGCTAACAATAATACCAAGCAGATTGACTGAAAATGATTTTGAGCAATTCCAGATTCTGATGTATGCCCTGCTTGCTCTGTTGTCAAGATAATGTTGAAAGCAGTTCCAAATTCTGCTTCTTGAATTGGAAATACTATCCAAACTTTTAATTAGTAAGTGTCCAAAGTTTTAATTCTGAGAAAGAATTCATACCCCACAACTATAGCTTTTAAGTTGAGAAATTGTGCAGTTTTTTTAGCATTTGATTAGAAGAGGTTTGTTAGAGCAGAGATGAATGAAGGAGTTCAATAGACCCAGAATTGATGGGGCCAAATGTTTGGGGCAAATGTTTCAGATAAATATTATGGTTCCATCTTTACTGTAGCTTTGAAAGTAAGGCCTTAACTGAACCCAGGTAGGCCTCTTACCAGAATAGGTCCATTCTATCCTCAGAAACATCTAAGCTTATTTCAGAGCTGCAACCAGAAAAGGTCTTGATTTGCCTGGAATCGTTGCAATCTATATAAGTGGTCACTAGAAATTATAAACAACTTGATGGTAGCTAATCAATCAAGAATAGTTGAAGCCTGTACCTACAGCTATCTGTATTCATGTAGTTCAACTTCAGATGCATTTTGTCTCCTTGCTCCTATTTAATTTTTATATAAATCTGTTGGCTATACAAACTTCTCTAACCCAGAACATCTCCCTAAGTTGGCCATGGACCTCTTTATTAAAATGTACAGTATACTGACAATGTTCATCATTAAATTGAATCATTATTAAATTTGGGATCACAAAGGACAATTGGCCCATTGTGTAGGAGAACAGCTGACCTTAATTTTTTTAAAAAATCTAGGAAAATTTGAGAACAAAAACATAGATGGCCATTTGATGGGAATGTGCTAGAACTTGGAAAATGATGTAAATTCTGAGAATAAGTATCTGGCAAGCTAAAAGACAACTACAGGTCAGCTGTAGTCTTTAGAGTCTTTTGTGCTCCAGCAGCTTTACAAATACATGAAACCTGAATTACACTTTATCTTTTCATCAGGGCATAAATGTATATCTCCAAAGAAGCAGAAGTCCTGAAAGTAATCCAATACGAATGTTTATGCTTGTTATTGCAATGACGAGGTACACTCCAAAAGATTTTTGTCTTTTGGCTTGGAAATAATTTTAAATATAGGCTAAAATATTAAGATTTACCCCTGTATTCACAAATTTGTTAGGTTATGAGGATGAAAATAAATAAACAGTAAATTTGGAACATGGAGCTTCAACAAGATATAGGTTTCTAGATTGCCCTGTGAAGGGATCATGATAAATATTAGATCAGCATTTCATTAACATAGCAAATTTAAAGCGTCAGCAGGCCTTCACAATTGGCAGTTCAATATGTTACTTTTTATGTTCATATCAAGTAGGTACAAAAAAAAATCCTCTACTCCCTATCTATTTGCCTATAGTTCAAATTGAAGTTGAATTTATATGCCACATCCTTCTGCACTACCCTTTTCATTATAGATTCTCATACTTGACTACTATTTATTTTAAAGGATCTTTCAGGCACCGAGATTGCATGTTAGATAAGCAGCTGCAACAGCAACTCTACAAGTGAAGCCAAATTCTTTGTTTCTACATTATAAACCATCTGCTATTAGAGTTTGATTTTAAATATCTTTGTTTTTTCCTTGCAAGTATAACTATTAGCTAGATGTTTGTCATACATGTATTGTTATGTGCCTGTTACTGCTGGTCATATGAATGTAATAAACTTATCAATGAGCTCAGGATCTTTTATGCTCCTGGTTATTGAATTAATCCTGGAGAAAATCTATCAGGTTGCTAAGAGGCGATACTAATTTCATGGCACAGAATCAATCAATATTGAACTAAAGGTAAAATCTCCTTCAAGCTGAGCTCAATTCCTGATGATATAATTAATATGTCCATGTAGTAGCTTTCCAGCAATGTGGAATTGGTTTTCTACTGCTTTCTTCTGCAATATTCAATTTCCTGTAGCCTACAACCTTGGGATTTCCTGGTTCAGGGCTGTTTAGTTTTTTATGAGCAACCAAAATTAACAACCGGCTGTGCAGTTAATGCATTGAACCCTAAGAGACTTTACTGTTCAATATATCACCCCTTCTCGTTGCCTGAAAGCTTACTGAGCATTCTGCAGCATTGACTAAGCTCTTTTCTGGAGTCCAAAAGGACTTCTCTAAGCAGAACAGCCTGGAAGAAGCCATTTTAGCTGAGCAGCCAGTAAAATAAGAGATTTAATTCCATTAAAGTAACTCTTTCTAGTCAGAGGTTCTGCGTTGCCTGCGTCGTCTGTTTAAACATCATCTGTTTAAATTACCCTCTTTAGTGCCTCGAGGGTATTAATTGCATTTAGACAACACAAATGATCCAGCAGTCACCTCCATGCTCATTCATCCATTGCTGGATACTAGCAGTATACAACTTGGAATGAATGGGTTAGCTTTTATTTATCCATTTATACACCACTTCAGTCACTCCAATAACTCTACTCTGCCTTTCATCTCTTTGGTCCTCGTGCATTTGTCTCCCCCGCTCCTTTTAATAACAATTAAAACAACAGTAATAATATTCTTTTGCCAGAGTGAGAAAAATAATGTGTGTGGCCATCTTTTACATTACATTCATTCATTCATTCATTCATTCATTCATTCATTCATTCATTCATTCCATTCTTTGCCTCAGTGCAACGATGGGCACGTGAAAACCAGAACAGCCATAGAAACAGAATATCTAGAGAGGCCCTATTTTGTTGGAATTTCAACAATTATTCAGGCAACGCAGAACCTCTGACTAGAAAGAGTTACTTTAATGGAATTAAATCTCTAGGATTAATTGGCAGAGTAAACTAAGCCATTTTTCCTACTCTTATAACCCAGTTAAGTGTGTTATGTGAGTAGGCCTATGACACTGTTTTTTGTTTTTGTTTTAAATTCATGACTAGAGAATGGGGCTACAGTTCTTGACATTCTCTATAAGCCAGTGGGGGAAGCTGAGTAAAGCAGGGGGAAGGGTGAAACTGGAGCAACTGTTTTAGGTGGGTCAGAGGTGGATCATTTGTTTTTTAAAAGGGGGTCTCATCAACAGCTATTTGTCATGTACACCCAATTACGTATATGTTTGGCTGTTTGGGGATGAAACCAGTTGGCATATTTAGGTTATGCTTATGATCATGGACAAGCAAGGCTGTCTTCATTGAAAACAGGATTCAATTACTCTGGGAATTTGGTGCAGTGCCAAAAATTACACTAATTCCTGCCTCCAAAGAATAGGGGCAAGCTTTCTTCCCTATTCTTTTTCTTCCGCATTGTAAAATATGGCTTTGGAAAGCAGCCAACCAAAGGTTGATGGAGTGGCTGAGCTACCTAACTCATCAAATCAGGCCGTGACAGAAGGCAGGGAAGAAACATTTACAGGAATAGTTAAATACTATGGTATAGTGTTTCATGGAGGCATTGCATCCTATTCTTGTTATAAGGATGGTTTAGATCAGTGTTTCTTAAAGTGTAGTCCTAAGACCCCTGCCCACCCCCAAGCTCCTCTCAAAGGTCCATGAAATCAAAATTATTTGCCAGCCTATGTTGAAAATTAATATAATATTAAAATCCCATCAAGCAATCATTAGTGATAGTGAATGCATCAATTTTAATTTTAATATGATAAATATCAATTAATATAATCCATACAAACAAAAGCTCTTTTCGGGTCCTCCTCCATCATTTTTAAAAGTGGGAAAGGATCCTGAGAGAAGAAAGTTTAAGAAGCACTGAAGCAGTTGTAACAGTTCTGAGACATGCCTCAAGCTCAGCTTCTATGAAACCGGAGAAGGCAGTTTCCTAGACCAAGGTAGAAAAGATGAAACATGGCCGTTCTGACAGAAGGAAGAATGGACAGGAAGCGTTCCTATAAAGCACGACAATCAGTCCCTGAGGGAATGAATACCTAAGCATTTTTGTGTGGGTTCCTGTGTGTGTCCTTCACAATTGATGTGCTCTACTGATCAAGTGAACTTTTAATTTTTTGTATTGATCTATTTTACAGATTGGGACGTTATTATATCGAAGCTTATTTTGTTGCAAATTAATTACCAGGAGGAAGAACGCTAAAGAAATTAGCTACCTAACAAAATAATTGCTGCCTGAGGTGCTGATCAAGATGTGGAATTTGCTTTGATGCTTCCAATTGTTGATGTCCAATTACACCATACCATCCCTTAGAGCTGTCACAACTGCCCTTGAGTTGTCCCGTGTGGCCCAGTGACAGGAATGAAAGTTTCCTGATTCTTAATCAGAGTTGCTGGGATAATGGCAGTGACTCATTGCTAGAAGGGGGGCATATTAAAGCCTCTCTCTCTAGTAATAGCTGAAGGCAAAAGGAAAATGTATTGTATATGTAGGTGCAAAGCGTTCCACAACCAACAATGTAACCTATTACTCCAAATATTTTCCTTAAGATACCACAAGATTCTGCTCTATTAAAACAAGAGACAGCCACTGTCCATGAGAATTTAGGATACCACGGTGCTTAACAAAGGTTTTGCAATGTCTCCTGCTCTTGCTGCATCCATCTCTCAGCTACAAAGTCACAGTGCACAGAACAGAACTGTGGATACAGTCTAGGAGGCTGTTTCCTTTTTGGGACTGTCCTTGGCAAGCTTTGCCGAGTCTGTCATTGTGCAAAAATTGAAGACTGCATCCTGGGCTAGATCCAATGTTCTCTCATGGCTACATATCACAGAGTGAATTGGAGTCAGCGAATAAAATTTGTGGAAACTGTCGATCTATTAGAATAAGGAAATACTTTCTTAGGATTCCATGGAATCTCAGGAGCAAGTTTAAATCAAATAGGCTTTGGAGTTTAAAAAGCTTTTGTGAGGTGCTGCATTATGCTTAGTTGCTTATTAACTATGACTATCATTCATGGTGGATTCACTTTAGGCCAAAAACAAGTAAACAGACACCATCAAGATACTTTAGATTTCAACTCTCATCGTGCCAAGTTAGTTACCAAAGGCTGGGAGTACTGGTAGTGCAGTGATTAGAATGCAGCATTGCAGGCTAACTCTGCCTACAGCCAGGAGTTTGATCCTAACCAATTCAAGGTTGACTCAGCCTTCCATCCTTCCGAGGTCAGTAAAATAAGGACCCAGATTTTTTGGGACAATAGGCTTACATGTGTAAACGCCTCAGAGAATGCTGTAAAGCACTATGGAGTGGTATATAAGTCTAAGTGCTATTGCTATTTTTAATTGCTAATAAATTTTCTAAGGTTCTTATCCTTGCCTGTACGTACCACAGTCACCATAATACTCTTCTAAAAGATAGCCAATGATACAGACTGGCTAGATTTTCCATTCCAAGTTAATTAAAAAGTTCTGAGAGATGAATCACTGAAACACGATCAAGATGAGGTGCAGTGAATACTATGTTATGGATCCAATTTCCCCACCCTTACAGGAACAGTCTTGTTAGTTACATACAACCAGAAATTCCCAAACCCCCAGTGGTTTTGCCTCTGGCTCTTGATTTCTTCTCACCAAGTTTGTTGATGCCAATCTCTTGCAAATCCTCCCAAGTCAGATCGGTCACAATGTTGATGGAGTCATAACCGTTGCTCACCAACTTTTTGTGGTACTGTGGTAGACCAATAGCACTCAACCATTCCATCAAGTCATCCTAGAAAATAATACAATCACACTGAGTTTCATTAGAAATCATTCTGTTTCTCTTCAAGCCTATACAACTTGGGAGAGTTGGGAAGCTAAATGGAGAGAGCAGCTTATTGAGTTTGCATTTGCAAATACTCTACAATATCTCCATGAAAAGGATAAAGTACTCTGGCAAAAAGAGCGGGAATAGAAAAATGTTGCACACGCAACCTCATTTTATGCAGAAGATGGTTAACGATATAGTGACATTAAATAATTATTAGATTATAATATGCCTCATAGATACTCTATAGCATTTTTTGTGGGGTAGGGGGCTGGGAGTGTATGCTTTCAGATAGGATATAGTTGAACCCAGGCTTCTTGTAGATCTCAGTAGTTGCCATACTCACAGGAATATAATTTGGGAGCCATTCAGCAATGCTGAGTTGTCCAATCTCTGTTGAAATTTTCTTCCTGTGGCCTGGTTTAGTCACCCCAATTGCTGTGAGATCCTGGAACAAAGAGCCCAGGTATATATCTACCACAAACCAATGCATTTAATATAATCTACAATAGAGAGCTATGCATCTATTCAATATGTGTGCAGCAGTGTCCCTTTTGGGAAAATGGACAGATTCTTATACACCCCAAATGATAATTGCGTGGAGAAACTAAAAGACACTTTCCCACCTTTGCCTGGTCTTCTAATTTTTTTATTTCTTTTTACCTCTGGAGTCATGCGGCTGATTGTTGGCACATCATAACCTGCATTCAGGAAGTTGGCTGTATAACACTCCAGCTGGAATTCTTTTAGCCAATTGTAAATAGCTGCAGCATCCTGCAAAAAAAGGAAGAAAGAAAAGTCCCCTTTGGAAAAGACCACAATGATCCTTACATTTCTATTGTCCTTTGGTTATTCTACCAAAACATTAATAGTGTGCTTGACTACGTGTATAAAAAAAAACAAGAACAGTCAAGCAGCAGAGCATTAGGTCACCTACCTCCAATTTACCAAATGGGTGAAGAAGATAGGAGTTTTAGTTGACATTAGATTACCTATTTTGGCTGTAATTTAAGCCCCACTTTTTCTGAGTGATGGGCCACTCATTAAGCTCTGGGCAGGACGTCTATTTGAAAGTGGCAGATTGTCAGCACTTGTGCCAGCTTGGATTTAATGTGAAGTGTTGCCATTCATCGGCATGCTTGGCATGCACTTATTTAATGGGTGTAATATAATTTTCTCTTGATAAAGTGAAAAGATATGAACTAATTGTTATTCTTTGGAAAGCCCTTGTAAATGGTCTTCAAGTGCACTTTCCAAATCAAGATCAGAGTACAGAAAGTGCAATTTTAATAGTGTCAAATTTACTGATTTATTTCCAGCTATTAATAATATGGTTTCTTGGAAAAATCTCAGCAAATCTAAGGAGTAATTTTATTATGTAATTCCTTTGTTTACCACTGCACTCAATATAAATATTATTAGCAACATTTTCTTGCGAAGAGCGATTTCTGGCCTTGCACAACTCTTTATAGTAGCCATAGAAACATCTGCTTTTCTTGGCATTTTACTCTCTCTATTCTGATAGCAATACCATAAAAAGAGATCTTGCCTGAGAAGGTTTCTAGACCTACTAGATCCACTAATACAGCATGCCACTTTGCCAACACAACTCCAGAAAAGATAAAACACACAGTAGTCTTAACATACTTGCAGCCCCAGAACTGCATTTCTTGTTCCTCTACCTTGCACTACCGTATTACTCCCCTGCATCCTTTCAATTCTTCTGTCTATTTTCTAATTCCAGGCAAGAGTGGCACCAGATGATTTTTAAAAAATCTTGAGGAACGCCTGATATCAACATTTTTAAGGGTTGTCTGTTCTTTGAACAAAGAACTTTCAATACCTTCCCTTCCAGGAGCTGCTCTGGGCGTAGATATTGGTGGGAGAAGATCCTGTCATTGGAAAAATTCTGATGCATTTGTGTCCCTGCAAAGAATCAAAGCAAAAATCAGAGCAGGCAACGGAGCCTTGGAAGAATGAATTCAGGACACAGTCATGCAAAAAGGCCCATTGCTATATAACATTTGTTTTAATAGGGAATGAAAGAGAATTAGAAATCCTTACACTGTGATGGTGGCACTTTCACCCATGGAATTCACCAATAGGAAATGTACACTTTATTTACATTTCTGTCCTGTAAATGTTTAATTTAAAAACCCTTATTTTCTCAAAAGCTACCAGCAGCTTCTTGGAGGAGTAGGGGAGTACAATCAAACAATATATTCAATTTCATTTTAAGCATTTTATTGTTTTAAAGTCAATTCTCAAATGCTCTTGAATTTCAATTTTTCATGGCTCATACCAAAGACATTCAGGTATAGATTTTCATCATATGGAGCAGCCTTCTGCACCATACCTTTCAGAAGTGTGGGGCTTCTCCTGTCATAGTTTCCAGCCAATATGGCCAATGGAAAATCTGGGAGTTGTAATCCAACTCATTTAGAGGTTATCATGCTAGGAAAAGCTGTTGTATAAAAGTAGCATTTGACACTGCAGGGCAGATAGCAAGAGCCTTGCTCTAAGACTACGTAGTAGATATATTCTCCAAAGCACCTGAAGGCAGGACAAGAAGCAATGGATGGAAACCAATGAAAGAGAGAAGCAACCTAGAACTAAGGAGAAATTTCCTGACAGTGAGAACTATTAACCAGTAGACTGACTTGCCTCCAGAAGTTGTGAATTCTCCAACACTGGAAGTTTTTAAGAAAAAATTCGACAACCATTTGTTTGAAATGGTAGAGGGTTCCTTGCCTGAGCAGGGGGTTGGACTAGAAGACTTTCAATAACTCTGCTGTTCTGTTTAGAAATTAATAGCATGACATACAAGCATGCCAACCCAGCTGAACCTTCACCTCATGCAAAGCTTGTATTTATTGCCATTAAGAAAGAGGCTCTGTTTCTCCTTTCCACCTCTGTGACATCTATTCCTGTTGTCTCAAGATGACAACGTCTCCACTTACCTAAGGAGCTGGTCTGATTATTGTGAGAATTTGAACTCAGGACATGTTGCTGCAGATCCTCCCCACCAGGCAAAAGTGGCTGTAAACACAAGAGTGAAGAGATCCGTCGGTCATCAGTTTGCCAGACACAGGATTTTTTTCCCCCTCCTACAGCATCTGCAAAATCATACTTACAACTGGGCAATGAAATGGCTGTTCTTTTAATTTCTCCCCTGCAGATCAGCAACCCTGCTGATCTATGGAAACTCTATTTCATTTTCAAAGCCCAGGTGGGAAAAGGAAGGGAATTGGAATGCAAACCTTCACCAATTCATCCCCAAAGATCAAGACTGCTGTCTCCACATACCCAGTTTGTTACATCAGAACAAAACACAACACTGCTTTATGTAACTGCATGGTTATTTCTTGGGAATTTTGTCAGATACAGTGGCCCTGTCCTGGCTGTCACAGAACACCCAGTTACATCTCTAAATAATAAAGAAGAACATCCTTCTCAACCAGATGCTTTCTGATATATTCAGGCAATTGCCATCTGAAGACGAGAACGAACATAATACCAAGTATTATTATATTTTCCTTCGTGGGGAGTAATCTGGTTGAGGGGGATCTGGAACCTGAACAGAAATACAGCCTCTAGGGAAAGAGCTACATTCAACAGTGCTTAAATCAAACTCAGAGCTCTTATTGTCTGGCAAAGATCTTAAAGAAAACTGCAGCTCAACTTTTTGTTAAATGGAAAAATACTCCTACATCTCATCGAACTTGGCTATAAAAAGCACATTATCTCTCACAATTGATTTCTTTTTAGTTTTTTGTCATAACCACCTTGCTCATTACCCATTAGCTAACCATGAACTTGAGCAAAAGCCCCAAGTGAGATATAAGCTCCTTAAAATGAGAATGGTTTAAAGGTAGCATCACCTGGGCGGAAGTCCATGATCGCAATGTCATGGCCTGGTCCCCAGAGCCCTCCTAATATCAGGGCCAGGAAGCAGCTCTCCTGACAGCATATAATCATTCCATAAAAGGTTGCTGAACTATGGCAATCAGTGAAGATCACTATGAATTCCATTCTTAAAACTGTCAAGGCCTTTCCTTGGAATTTGGCTTCACATGTCTTTGAATTCTGTTATGCCTCTGCTGTGTTGGATGCTTTCTGCTCGTGAATCTGATGAATCTTATCCCTTTGAAATCAACTTCAGCCAGATAAGCACTGGTATTGGGGGAATATCATGAACTGAAGACCACAGAATAAAAGATTCTCATGCTATTACACAAAAAAAATACTATTTCTTTACCTTTACATTCTCAATGAGGATTCCCATGAATTGTCCATTGGTACCCTCAGTACTTTGACCGCTACCAGCACTTCGGATACTGCCAATACTGCCTTCGCTGCCCACACTGTTTCGATCACCTGCTGGACAGGAGGGGAGAAATTTCAAATGGCATTTTGTAGAGGAAAAGGAGGGAGATAAGGGTTTTCTTCCATAAGAAAGAAAACGTTAGGTGAAAGAAAGCAATTGGTAGTAGCCAGTTTCACAGCCCTGCAGGCTTTGTCACGAAGCACAAAATTAAAACCCCAGTTTCTAATTAGAATTAGAAATGCCAGTTTTCAGGAAGAGATTAGTTGGCAAGCAATGAAGGAATTTAGCTATGTGACACTTTCCTCACATCAGCCTGCGCTTATTCTGATTTGGACTATAAATCCACCATAGCAGGTTATTTGAGGGAATATGCAATAACAAACAAGCAGGCAAGTAGAGCAAACATGCTTGGCTCTGCTGATTTTGAAGGAATGTCTAGGAATGCCAAAGTTGCACGTGCAGATGGAAGGAGAGAAAAGTGTGACATTCTATTAGATGTCTGTGGTAAATGTGGGTGGCACAGCCATCAGAATTCTGATAATTAAAACTGCCCTTAAAATAAAAGGAAGAAGAAGCAAACAAATATACCTTTAGTGGGGTTACCAGGAAGACTTGGAAGTGTCCACAGATGTCTACTACAAATGTAGCAGCATAGTGTTGTAGTGCAAGAATGGGCAAAATATATTCCTGCAACGGTTGCTGAACTGCAACCCTCAGCAACCCTTGCCATTGGCTAAGATAGCATTCAGCAATATTTGGAGGACAGAGGCACGCATCCTCCATCTTTTGAACAAAGACAGAGGCAAGAATGAGGCCCCAACAGTGCTATGCATGCACACGTACACCCGCACATAAATCAGTCGAGGACAAGTGGGTATGCGTGAGGAAGGACATGCCTCCAAAGTTAAATACTCCAGTGATAAATATCATAAACCAGACATCTCCCTTCTCCTTGCTGCTTTTCTCCCTGGCCTGTGCTCTCCTATGCTGCAGTCAGGCAGCCCGACTGCTAGGAAGGCTTGCCCTGCCCAGCCCAGCTGTACCCCTGACCTGGGCTCTCAGGTGCTGGAGCTGTCCTAGTCAGGGTGAGGTGGCCCCAACCTGGAGGGAGGCTGTGGGGTGCCTGTGGCGGAGAGGCGTCGGTATGTAGCCCACCAGGAGGGGTGGCTGTGGTAACCTGCAGTCCCTTTGCATGGCTCTGGCACTGATGTGTGGACACCATGCGGGAAAGAGTCAGGCCTGCATGTAGAGACAAAACATGCATGTCAGAACAGAGCGCATGTAAAGGTAAGGCAGTGGACTGGGTGTTTGCATGGCCTATCTTTCCCAGCGGGGCTCTCTGTGCAGGGCTACACCGCATGGACCCAGGAGCTGTTTTAGAGGGCAACTTTGGTACTCATGGAATACATACGTTCATCTAAAAGTTTAAAGTGGATTATTTATTCATTACCTAGATGCTTCCAGAATGCTTCTTTTACAAATAGTTTCAGCAGCAGCATCTAATGGATGTTAACAACAGAATCAGGACCCTTGTACAGGTAGTCCTTGACCTATGGCCATTTGTTCAGCGACTGCAAAATTACAGTGCTGTTGAATGAAGGGTGGTTATATGACAGGTCCTCGGAATTCCGGCCATCTCAGCATTCCTGGGATCATGTGATTGTGATCCGGGCACTAGGCAAATGGTTTGCACTCAGGATTGGTTGCAGTGCCCTGCGATCACATGAGTGTCTTTTGTGCTGAATTTCCCCAGACAGTCAATGGGGTAGGCAGCAGGAAAGGTTGCAAGTTGTTGAGGTAAATCTCCCTCACTTGTGCATCCTCCTGTTTCCGTGTCAGCCACTCTTATAATCTCTACACCCTCCCAGACTTGTGCCATGCTCTTGCGCACCCTTCCCAACCCATGTTGCACCCCACATACCTTTCCTGGCCAGCCAGACTTCTGTGTACCCTCCTTGACCCACACCATGCCTCTTGTGCACACTCCCTAACCCACCCTGATCCCGACTGCACCCCCACCCACATGTCCCGTCCCCACCCCTTCTGCATACCCTCCCCATCCTGTACAGTTCTCGGGCCTCCTTCTTGATCTGTGCTGCACTCCTACATACACTTTCTGATCTATACCCCCATGCACCCTTTCTGATGCACGCGATCCCCTCACCCCTCCTTAGCAGCCTGTATCACACCCTTGCTGCCCTGCCCTGCACCTCTTGCACCCCCCTTCTGTACTCTCCCTGAGGGTGACTTTCGTGCACCCTCCCAAATCTTCACCACCTCTTGCACACTGTCTCACCTCCCACTCCAACATTTGCCATACCTTTCCTACAAACCTGTGCACCCCTCACAAAAATAAAGAGATTTTTCAGGGTTTTGCATTTAAAACCTCCAATATTTTTTCTATTAGAAGCAATAATACAATAGTAGAATTTACATCATTTATTTCTTTTTAATAATTGTCTCCAAACTTTCATTTCTTAAGAACACGGAACAAATTTAAAATATGAATATTTTACTTCACTTAGATATTCAAAAACAGTTTAAAACAACATGAGTGGAATGAGGCAAATAGCTAAATTACCTTTAAGATTGTATTTGTATCTCTGCAAGTTTCCCTTTGATAAATGATAGCTTGCATTTATCTCTGGATAAATTTTTGGGGGAGATTTTGATCGGTCTCTTTTATCAGTCCAAAACTGTTGTGCAATTATTTCTATTTTCTTACTTTATTGGACTCTCAATGTTAAAAAAAAGTAAAAGGGATGAAAAATAAGGACAAGTACAAATGGAATATATGAAGGAGAATGACTAACAATGTAAGCTTTGTTTGTAGGGTCCCATGGAAATACAGGAAATTGAAGTCTTAAATATCTGGAAGATATCAAGTTCTCTATCCTCTTATTTACTATGTATGTATGTATGTATCCATGCATGCATGTATGCATTTATTTAGTTATTAAACGTATATGGCCACCCATCTCACATGAAGTGACTCTGTTCAAGGCATAAATGAGCCTTTTCATATTGAAAAAGTGGTACGGAATGGGGGTCAAAAGGAAGGGAAGGAAGGTAAGACTCATATAAAGTGTATGCTGAACTTGTTCTGAACAACTGTGGCTTTCAATTAGCAACTAAAGGCAGAGCAAGTATTGCCACGAGTAACTATTTATTGGAATAGGAAGCTATGTTTTTTTTAAAACAAAGGAGTTGATGAAGCCATGAAAAAATAGTATAAAAGGGATGTTCTGGAACTATGGAATCATAAAATGTCTCCAGCCTTTTTCTCCACCCACCAATCACATCATTGGACTCTCGTGAAACCTTCCCTTTATAACCCTAGGCCAACCTGTCCGCTTGCTGATTACTTCTACAATGGATGGAGGAAAGTAGCCAACTCGGTCAGTGCCTTTCTGAGCATCGTGGATATGGCCCTTCCACCGTCCATCTGCATGCTGCTCCAGGACCTGGCCAAAGAAAGGAAAAGAATTCCCATCAGCAGGTTGAAAAGGCAAGAAGTCTAATTTCCTGCTCTTGTAAGCCAAATTTTCTAAGAGTTTCATGTTGCATAGTGATGGATATAAGCATGGGAGAAACAGCTCTGATTCAAAGCTGACTTTTGCTATGAACTTGCTGTTTGTCTCTACTTATAAAATGGGAGAAAGTGCAGGCAGTCCTCTACTTACAATGGTTCATTTAGTGACCATTTGAAGTTACGACGACACTGACTTATGATTATTTTTCAAACTGATGACCATTATAGCATTCCCATGGTCACATGATCAAAATTCAGACGCTTGGCAACTGACTCATATTTTAGGACAGTTGTAGTGTCCCATGGTTATGTGTGTTCCTGTTTTGCAATCTTCTGACAAGCAAAATCAATAGGGAAGCCAGATTCACTTAACAATAATGTCGCTAACTTAATAACTGCAGTGATTCACTTAACAACTGTGGCAAAAAAAGCCATGTGCGAATAGGTGGCAATATAATTTTCCAAATGAACAAATAACTGTCTCACTTAACAACAGAAATGTTGGGCTCAATTGTGATCGTAAATCGAGGACTATCTGTATAGTGGTCTAGAACTGTAAGGATTAAAATGATGTGTATGTGAGAGAGGAGAGGGGAGAGATTCTTTCATTTTATTTTTACATCATTTATGCATTCTTAACACTTGAAAGACAGGTAGATAAAAACAGAATACAATGGAATAAAAACTAAAGAAATGCTTCATTAGGATTAAACCAATCTTGTCTGATCTAAAGCCTAAACATTTCCTTTAAAAAAACCTGAAAGCTAAGCTTGTTACCTGCACCTAAAACTGAGATTTGTCACTTTGTACATCTGCAAAAGTTGTGCCACATACACAAAATGTTATACTACAAACTCTATTATTTAATGAACTGTTCATTTTGTACATTCTTCTTCTTCTTTTGTTGGCATTTAAACACACTGCCAACTGAGATCCAAATATAATAATACTTTCACCCATCTTTTAAGACAAGTCAAAGTTGTATTTGTTCTTTTCTCAGCATAAGAATGAAGCCCTTCCATGAAAAAAAGAAGACCCATAACAAAATGAGAGTGATGAGGGAACACTTCAGGGGAGAGCGATAGCCATTAGCCAGGTAAGATCTTACATGACCTCCATCAATTTCTCACCGTGATGACATCTCCTGCACGGATGTTAAGAGCTGTTGGATCATGGAGATTCCAGAAATCCTTTAAAGCACGGACCTTCAGAATTCCTGATGCCTCTGACGACAGATGATAAATAGGGAGGAAGGAAAAAAAGGAAACAGAGGAAGCAAAATAGATTTTAAAAAATGTCAAGGAACAGGAAGATGATACTGTTACTTACAAAACAGGTAATTTCTCCTGCTTCCCACAGCTGGCAAACTCTTCAAGCATCCAGTATATTCTTTCCACCCTCAACTTTCTTACTTAGCTTAAGATTCAGAGTCAGCAGTGGGGTTGAAAAACCCATGTGTCTTCATTACTCCCACTCTCACCAAGAGACTTCCAAGCAAAGTCCTTTTGCGCTGGGCATTTAGATCGCAGCAGGCGACCTTCTCACTTCAGGATCTATGGGGATTAGTTTTTCAGCTTGCTCACCTCGTAGGAGCTGCTTGATGTCCTTGCTGGCATGTGAAGTGGTGAACTGGTTCACAATATCCAAGGCTGTCTGGTTGTAGGTATTGCGAATGTTGACATCAATGCCTCCCTAGCAGAGAAAAGATTAAATGGAATGAGGAGAAAGATGAAAAAGACTATAGTAAGAGGGTCTCTGCAATATAGAGAGGCAGGGAACTGTGGAGTCCTTGGTGCTCTTTGAGCTTGTTTGCTTGCAGATATTTCATTACCCAAGTAGGTAACAACATCAGTGCATGGTTGATGTTACCTGGTCAGGTAATAAAATGTCTGCAAGTAAAAAGACAAATTCATAGTACACTAAGGACTTCATGGTTCAACCCTGAGCTAGAGATCTTCTTTTCTGCTGGTAGGAAACTGTGTTATGATTGAGCCCTCACAGTTTCATCATTGACTTAACTAAACCCAAGAATTATTGGTTGACCTTCATTAGACAACGTAGGGGGCGTGCATAAGTGCACCAACGTGCCTACCGTCCCTGTCCTATTGTTTCTTTTATTTTTTTATTTTTCTTATATGTATCCATGTATTCATAACTATGTTTTTACTTATACCTATTATCTTGACAAAAATAAATAAATAAAAATAAAATGTCCAGTACTGCTTGGAAAACACTGGTTAGACATTGATTCTGACACTTCAGAACTTTTTAAAAAGTTCCCTATTATTGGCAATCATTTTTTCTCTCACTGGCCCCAAACCCCAGAATATGTACATTCATACAGCAGCTGTAGGAAAGGGAGTTATATATGTAAGCTGGTATATGCACAAAAGATTTATCTGCATGAGGAAGAATTATACTTCATACGATTTGCCAAATGCTGTGTTGGTTTACTCAGGAGAGCTTGTTATGCTTATCTGCTGATGGTCATGGTTATCACTAACCCAGCTTTGTTGTGTGCAAATTGCTTCTTTATCTCACCTGCAGCAGTAGCCGCACCACTTCTGTCTTGCCATACAGTGCAGCTTCATGCAAGGCAGTGCCTGTTTTTGTCTGCCTGTTGATCTCAATTCCAGCTTTCAGGAGTTGTCTGGGTTGGATTGAAACATAAACAATGAGCACCAGCAGACCAAAAAGTGGTCAACTTGATTTAAAATTAATCTAACAAAACCCCGCTGTCTACTCTAAGCCATCTGGGGTCCTGGACGAAAATAGGAGATCACAGATGAATTCAATAAATCAATTTGGAGGAAGCTTTTGAACTACAAGAAGAATATACATATGGATGTATATGCCCTATATACCATTATCAATTATACCATAATTAGGCTCAGACTTGAATGATGGTAACTCAGTGGTTGCTACAACTGAAAAATCCAATATACACTTAATTGCTGTTTCCTAGTCTAAAATATATGACAGAGAGAATTGGCACAATTCAAAACCAGCCCAGATTGAGGTTATTAGGAATAAACTACAATTTGAAAAGTAAGTGTAAACAGTAAGTATATAAAATTACTAATGACTTTCATTGGCCAGGTTGCAGAACTGCAAAAAAAGAAGCGTTTAAGATAAGTTTTAGGAATTGGAAACTCATGGATAGTCCTCCCAGCTTTTTAGCCTCTACGGTATTTCATTAATCCTTTGGAACAATACAACATCACAAAACAGCATTCTAGTTTAAAAGATATTGGAGAAAGGAATGATGCTCTCTATTGGCAGATATATTTTGCTAAAATATGATTTGCTGCCACCTCCCTTCCCCTAAATAATGGCAACAGTAGACTATTCTATTAAGACTACTGCCTTTCTCCCTCTCAGAAGTGCTTACAAAATTACCTGATAATCTCCTTGTGCCCATTCTTGGCTGCCAGGTGTAGAGGTGTAGTGTAGTTGGGGTCACTTGTGTCTTTGAATTGTCCCTCAAGCAGAGCCACACACATATGGCTGTTTAGAAGTAACTGGGCTACCTAAAATGAACAGGGAATGATGCAATGAATAAAATACAATAGACAGCCTATCTGACCAATGATAATTCATTGACAAGACCATCTATTCAGCAGTGTAGAACATCTAATCTAGAACACTCAAACTCTCTTATCTCCCTGAAAGGACATAATAAAGTTCCTTCCCAATTTGAGATCTGTTTGCTCAACACTCTGATGGCTCTCCACAGTCTCTTGTTGAATATTGGGGAGGGGTGTGTGGTAGAGGGAGAGATACATTCTGGGGATCTGCCAGTTTCTCCCTCTTGTTTTTCTTGTATTGTTTCCATATTTATCATTCTTATGATACCATTTGTATAGCTTTGCTTTTATTATATTGGTTTTATTCTTTTTTTCCAATCAATTTTTATTAAAGAATGTAAAGAAAAGGAAAGGAAAAATTATAAGTTAATGAAAAAAGAAATGAAAGAAAAAAGGCAATAAAGGAAAAAAATATATAGCAATGTCGTTGCCCATCTTCCTTACAACAGTTACAAATGTATTTATTTTGTGTCCTTTCTTTCTAAGATTACTCTTGCTCCCAGCTGTTTCATCCCACTCATGAGCATTCTGTTTTTCTATTTAGATAAGGAAATGATGACCCAACACAGCATGGGTTTTCTAGTCCTTTTTTAATGGCTATTTTTAATGTGACCATAATTCAAATAAAGAGATAGCTTCTGCCCTTCTAACCTTCTGCCCTCCAAGGAAGGCAAGTGCTTCGGAGAGCCATTCCTCTCATTCCAGCAGTCCTGAGAAAGAAAGCATTGTACACCTGCTTTGCTTCTAAGTCCTTAAAGAGGCCAGATTCTTCAGCCTTTTGGGAACTGGGTGATCCAACTGTTATTATCAGCCACCCGGTTCTCTTTTTCTAGACTCCACCTGCCAATGTCCTTCAGCCCTTCAACCACAGGTCCTGGAATCCTTACAGAAGATGCTCCTACTTAAAAATACTTCCTCAAGGATGCAGTGTTCATGCGAGGTGGATTAGTTTTTAACACTGATTAGAGTTTTGTTTATATCTCAGTGTATTGAGGAACTCAGTATATTTATAGTTCGGCACGTTCTACAAATCCAGGAAAATAGGTTAATTAGCAAATCTGGGGTACCCATGGGCAGTGTATCATGAAAACACAGCCAAGCTAGAGGTTATGCTTAGAGCAGTTTACTAAATGAGAAATGATTTCAACTTCAAGTTTGGTTTTGATCTGTCTTTGGCTACAAGTAATCCCTACATTATTACAAATTGTAATTCATGTGCAGAGATCTTGAGTATATTATTATATGTCAGATTCATCATGCTATTTATGCTGTATTTATGTTACTAAAGCTGGTGTTCAGAACACTTACTGATTAATCATGAAAACAATATGCCACTCCCTCGTTTTCTTTGGTGCGACTGCAATCCCTTAGATTAATGCTCCTCCCAACCCAACTTAGGGTTTATTTATATTTCCTGTTCTTTTCTTTAGCTTGGAGGAAGCTTCCCATCCCCAGGAATTCCAAGAAGCTTCTGCACCTGTCCTAAATATCAGAGCCAGGAATCTACAGCCAGTTCCCAATTGGGTCAGGATGGAATGCTTGGCCTTCTATCCCAGCTGGCCTTGCTTCTGACTTCATAGCCTGAAAGAATTATTCGGCTCCAGGCATTTGTGGTTTTGTGTGGAAACTCTCAAGAGAAAACTCTGATTGCTTTGGAACTGTAGTGGAAAAAGACATAGGGGGAAGGATGCTGCATTATGCCCCACTAGTCATAGTAAGGCCTGACACAAACTGCTGCCTGCCCAGAGTTTTTCAACCTCAGTAACTTTTAAGATATGTTGACTTCAACTCCCAGAATTCTCCAGCCAGCAAGAATTCTGGGAAGTGAAGTCCATATATATCTTAAAGTTGCCAAGGTTGAGAAACACTGGTTTAGTGTATTGACATATACTTGGTTACCATGGAAAACTATAGGGCAAGGGTTGAAACTCAGTGCGATAAGGAAAGCAACGTCTGATAGTTGATTTAAGGCTAGCTTAAGAAACTTCATGGGACAGGACAAGACAGGACAGGATGGAATTATACAGTATGCTTGACTGCTTTTCGTACACCAGAATGCTTTTCAATAGACAGTGGATACGAACTAGACAGATGGGGTAATCTTTTCTCTGACTTGTTTGTTTTGTAATACAAGTTGGTATGGGTGATTCTGCTTACCTTCAGCCTCCCAAACTCACAAGCCAAGTCCAAGGGGGTTTTCTTAGCCTTATTTATAAGACATGGGTTGGACTGGTGCTGAAGCAACATCTCTGACTGCAGGCAAACATGTAAGAACATGAAAGGAAGTCAGTGAATCTGGAGAAAGTGGCAGCACGTTCCCCAATGACACAACTCATTTCCCCGTGAGGCATATTCAAAGCCTTTATACAGGAAAAGCCTTATTTGGAAGTGACAATACAACACAGCTATATATGGATCGTAATGGGTCTGTAATTTGCTTCTCCAGCTCCTCCTAGTTAAATCTCAGACCAAAAAACTCAGAAAGTTCTCTGGTCTTTTTTAGCCACTTTAATGTTCTTCTCTAAATGAATCCGGTAGAAACTAAACATCCTCTCAGAGACTTTTATTTGCATTCTCACCCTCTCAACACATTTGGAGCTGGGTTGTTTTTTTTTTAAATTCAGATGGTAAAAATCACTGGAAAGTTTTTCCACTGGACAAGGAGAAAGGATGTGTTTTCTAAATTCACAAACTTGTAAGAGTTCTAACTGTAATGCTTGGTATGCAAATAATCTCAGATTCTATCTTTAAAAAATTGTAAATAAAATGCTTGTCCTTGTTTGTGTGCAGTTGAAGTCCTGGTGAGAGCTTGAAAACCAAGAGAAATAGGACAGAACTTTGGAGCTATTCCTAGAAAAGCTTTAATGTTATAAATAACCAACGTAGGGAATTTTTTGGATGATAGAGATGGCATGTATATATTTTTCTCACCAGAGCAAACTATATACAACTCCACTGAGTTTATTTCAGAATGCAAAGCCCTGCAAAACTATGCTACCTATGAGACCAAATGTTTTTTTGTCATCTTTCTTTCTTTTTGTTTCCTGACAAAAGCTGTATAAATGCTATCTTGGCACTGATTGCAGCTTACTTTAATTCAACTATGAATGCCACCCATACTTTATACCAAAGCCCTATAATAGCTTTGCTGTGCAATTTTCACTTGAGGGGGGCGTCATATGAACATACAAGAAATATGAGATAAAGAGGACAAGATGTTTTGGATTTTTTAAACAAAAGACAAACTTAGAATTTCTTCATCAGTGAGGTTTGAATACACACAGACACACACACACACATATAATTCATTTGCTAGCTTTAGGGAAAGTGGGGTGATTGAATTCTATTCTGGTTTTTATTTCCTCAGAGAACCAGTTGATTATACACAATTAATGTTTTATTTCAGGATATTACTATTACTACTGTATCAGATGCATGAGAAATCATGTGCTGTTTGTCTTTATAGAAGTACTATTTGCTTCTCCATACATAACTTTAGAATGAGGGTTTGACTTATCACACAGAGTCATGAGAACCTCTTTTATCTTTTGCTTCCTCCACCATAATTCCCCACTTACCACTTCATAGTGGCCATACTGGGCAGACAGGTGCAGTGGGACCTGTCCATCTAATGATGCCATATTGACTGAAGCAGATGCCCGTAGCAGGAGGTGCACTGGCTCTACCTTCCCTTGCCAGGCAGCATAGTGTAAAGGGCGCATTCCTGTAGGAAGGCAAATATCAGAACAGAAAAGACAGAGATAAGCCACCTAATGTGGAGACTATAGAGGCCCATCTTGGGAATGTAGATATAAGAAATTAAACTTAAAAAAAAAAAAAAAACCCATACAGGTAGTTTTTTGACTTACAATTGGAACCAGAATTTCTGTTGCTAAGCAAGGCGGTTAAGTGAGTTGTGTCCAATTTTATGACCTTTGTTTTTGCCAAAGACGTTAAGCAAATCACAATAGTTGTTGAGTGAATCACACCCTTGTTAATCGAATCCAACTTCCCCCACTGACTTGCTTGTCAGAAACTAGCTGGGAAGGTTGCAAATGGTGATACTGCAACCATTGTAAATACACGCTGGTTGCCAAGCATGCAAATTTTGATCACATGACTGTGGCAATGCTACAACAGTCCTAAGTGTGAGAACTGGTCCTTTTTCTTTTTTTAACACTGATATATTTTTAAATAGTGGCAAATGAATGATTCCAAGTTGTGGACTATCTGGATCTTAACCATGGCTTAGGGCTGGTCCAGCAAGCAGATAATCTCTAATGGGGCAAAAGATGGGGTACAGCAATCCTGTATTCTCATTCCAAAATATTACTCAAAATATTACTTCCCTAGAAGCAATGTCATCTATCACATTGTTTGCAAATGACACTTTTTATTAGTGAGATGAGAGTGATTCCCCACATTGGCTGTTGCTACAGAGAACATTTGATCATGCATGGGGAGAAGCCAGAATAGGCAAACGTCTTACCATTTGTGTCCTTAATATCCACAGTGGCTTGCGCCTCCAGCAGCAGAGAGATAAGCTCCAGGCTTCCAACCAAGGCTGCATGGTGCAAAGCTGAAAACCTGAAACCAAGAAAAGAAAAAAGAAAAGAAAAAGAATAGGATCACTTGATGGGGCAAGTCTCAGTGATTCCTGAACATACAGCCTGATCCACCCTGGCTCAGGCATGCTCCCTATTAGGAGATATGTTGAGAACTCAAAACTAGTAAGAGTGACACCACAAGAAATGTAACTCCCTTTAGGCACACAATTCACCCCCTTGTTAATCGAATCCAACTTCATGATTCATCTCTGCACATCCTCCTGGTGGTGATACCATTTTTAATGATGATTCTAGTCCTCCATATAGATATGGAAGCAATATAGAAGATTTGAAAGCCAGCACTGTACAGTACAGTATAAACATTGGACAAAAACAAAGTTTAAAATCTTACTCAGCTTTGTAGCTATCTAGCTACTGTTAGGCTAGCACTATTTTTAAAATTAATCTGTTTTACAGAATTGTTATGAGAAATCAGGGTTTTAGGGGACCACTATTAATTTTTGGGGAGAAAAGGAAGCATTTTCCCATTTTCCCAATATGATGCATTCCAGATGTGGTTGACCGTAACTTTCAACAAATTTAGTTGCTACAATGGCTGGAAAGTGGTACTTCATAGTATACTTCAGTATTTCTGGAACATATTAATTTGGGAGAGGTTGAGACATTTATATTATTACAGTGTCCTGGCAAATAGAGAGATTCTGAAATCACAGACGCTTACAGTTAGAGACTCTGGTAAAGCTCCTTTCTTTGTGGAGGTATTGCCATTTATACTGTTTCAGCACTGACCAAACAAGCCCAGAATGCTTAATGACACATTTCTTTTTCTGGCATTGTCCTGTTAATGTTCCCCAAACTTTTTCGTTTTCCTTTGAAGACCCTGTTATACATACACTCTTGCACATGGGAAAGTCTGCTGCCATGGTTCTGCAGGACACAAACAATCCCCTCTTGGCTCTAATAAATAGAGGACTTTGAGCAAGCTGCTAAGCTGTGACTTGATGTCTGCATTTTGGTACCCTCCTTGCCTGGGAAAACAAGGATGGACATACCTTAGCACTAACTGATTAAAATAAAAGCTATAATCTGAGCCATATATGGTCTTAGAAGTGGACTCTTCAAAAGGTTTAACATGGCAGAAAAGGAGAAACATTAAATAAATGGGGAGTAACCATTTTATTGGATCTAATTCCTTCAGTGTAATTTTCATTCATTCTAAATCCAATTTTAGTGTTTATATTGATGTCATCCACCTATTTGCCCTGGTCCCATCTAGTTTTAACCTCTGGTCCCCAGCATGCTTACAGTTCCCTTCACCTACTCCCCCCAAGTTGTATGATCTGATTTAGGATGCTTTTTTTAAGATTCAATAACTGGCAAGTGTTATATTTTTAATTATTGTCCCATCTGAAAAGGACTAAGATGCCTGTCTCAAGCCAGCCTTGAAGCACATAAAGGGATTTTTTGCTCATTAAAATATGCTGACGGTATGAGTAGATTTTTTCATTTCTCTAATTAAAAAAAGTGTATAAGCAGTCTTGTAGGAAGGTTAAGCAATCTTATTGTGGTGTGTGTGTGTGTGTGTGTGCGTGCTCACGCGTGTGTGTGTGTGCAGAGTAGCACCCAAAAGGTCAGACAGAAAAGCTAATGCTGGCCTTGGGACAAGTGACCAGCTGTCTCTCAGTAGGGGGAGCATCTCCCCTCCCCCCACCCTCTTACCACCCTGGACTTGTCCTGCTTATGGCTGTCTCTTTCCCAGCACCACTTTCCTATTGCCCGAGTGTGTGAGGCCACTGAGGATGAATAGATCCTGTGTCTGGGGTTTGTGAAAGAGGCTTGTTTATCCAGACCCCTCCTCCCCCGCTGGCTCCCGCCTTCCCATCGCTTAGTGCCGATTTCATTCATTGGAAAGGATGGAGGGTAGCTCGGGACCGCACGGGAACCTAGTCTCAGAGGCAATGGTGCCCCAAATCGCGGCCCTGTTATCCCCCAGCAGGAGTGGGGAGAGCGACTTCAGTGACCACCTGGTTCAGCCCTCTAATACGTTTCAATAGCGATGGGCATCCATCGCAGATTGGAAGCAGTTGTGTTTTTTGGCCTCCTGTAGGAGCCTGTCTGAGAGGATTTAATAGCAGCCACTAATGCAAGGAATACCAACACCACCAGTCCCCCTGTGTATGATGACAGTCTCCGTCAGGGAGGTCTTTTCTTAGCCAGAGGCAGCCAGCAAGCAGTCATCTCATGCTGGGCTTCTGCTGCAGGCCTGGAGGCTCCAATTATCCCCACAGTAACCTCTCCATGGGAAGGAGAGCTCTCACAGCCAGGAAGACTGGCCAGAGTATCTGAAAGAGTCCTGTACCCAATCCAAGGGGCACGCCCAAAGAGCTAGGAAGAATAGCCACCGAGAGTTATATTGGCATTGCCTAGCAGGGGTTGGTAAACCTGTGGGAGTCCCAGGGAGGTTGTGGCAGCCTGCCACTCCTGCTGAAATTCTCAGTGTTACTGAAACACCTTCTGCCCCCTCGGTCTGCAACTAAGCTTTCCTAGAGCCCATCAGGCAACTCTGAAGTATTCATTCAGCCCTAAATCGAGACACAATTGAGGCTGATCACCCCACAACACTGATGTTATTTGACAAATGGAGCAACGTGAGAGCAAGAATGCAGAGATGCCACCTCATCATTGCTAGATCCCATGATGTATCTTGGAGAAGAGCCATGGGACAATGTTGAGAAAATTTCCTGAACCATGAACAATAACCCACTAGAAAGTTTAACATTATCCAAGCTTATTTATGTCCATATCTTTCCCCATGTTAGAATTGGCATCAGTGAACCTGAAGCAAGTGGTTTGGCTAAGACCACCTAATGAGAAACTGACAAAGTGAGATATAATCAACGTCTTCTTGACATGTATCTATCTGTGTCTCTTAACCCATACACCATGGTGATAGCTAGAACATATGGCTCTAACTCTCACAGTATTTATTTGTTTTCAATTCTTGGAGTGTAATATAATACGACATTTAGTCTACAGAAAGCAAGGAAACACTAGAGAACAGCTGCTGTTGACAAGAGAATGGGTGTAATCAATGGTTTAAGATATCATAGCTCAACAATAAATTAATTCTTAGAATCATTAAAAAATATTAGTTTTTAAGATTTGTTAAATAGTTAGAAGATTAAACTCTGCACTCATAAATACATCAAATATGTTATAAATTGATACAAATATTAATTTTACCAAAAACAGAAGCATTGTGAGTTTTAAAATTTATCAGTTTCAAAAATTTATGAGTTTGTAGAATGTTTCTTTCATCTTATAAAAGATGGCAAATTCCTAGTGGAAAAATAATTTATAAAAGCTACATAAAAAATTATTCCCTGCATTCCAAACATAAATTTATTATGTATTTATGTATATTTGATATGGGTGTCTATGAACGGTTCTTCTCATGTCAACTGCAACATTTCCATCATTCTGTAAGTTTGTATTTGGCATATAAGGAATAAAAGTATAAAGAAGTAATAATGCCCTTGTTGATAGTACCAGTTATTTGCCCAGAATTAGAATTTCTCCCCAACTCCCGCCAGACACACAACAGGTATCTACAGATCCGAAAGAATGTTGGAAGAGATGCACTTATAAAAAGACTTTCAACAACTGAAAGGAAAGCGTGTCAAAATAAATTATTCTGAAGTGCTCCTGAGCTCTATAAGATCTCTTGCTTTGCCCCACCATAGGGTCTAAAATCCTTTATTTAAAATTTAAGTCAGCTTTAGTGAATTCAAGCTTTTGGGGTAATCTTACATTGAATTGTTAAGATATATTGATTGCTTAATGCTATCAGTATTACTATTAATCTCTAGTAACAGAGGTCCCCAACCCCACTACCGGGCCATGGCCTGTTCAAAACTGGGCAGCGGGAGATGGGTAAGCGCATGCATGTGAAGCTCCATTCATGTGAGCAGTGGGGCACTTGCTCCCCTCATGTGAGTGGAGGGCACTTGAAGCTCCCCTCATGTGAGTGGAGGGCACTTGAAGCTCCCCTCATGTGAGTGGAGGGCACTTGAAGCTCCCCTCATGTGATTGGAAGGCACTTGCGCTCACACACACAGCATTATTCACGTGAAAGGAACTTCACATGGTAGTGCCCTCCGCTCATGCAAGTGGAGCTTCGTGTATGAACTTACCACTTGCACGATGGAGCTTTGCGCCCAAGCGCAAGCACCCTCCACTCATGTGCAAAACTGCGTGGAGGGCTTGCGTGCCTGCCACTCCCCAAAATGGAGCTTCGCGCTGCCGCTCACATGCCTCTCCCACCCTCCCCTCCCGGCTGGGCTGGACTGCTAAGTTCAAAAGGACTGCTGCTCTAGTGAATAAGATTTCAACATTCCAATCTGAATATCTCCACTCAAGACTCATCTATGATTTTTATGACCGTTCCTCAAAATTTTTATGACTGTTCCTCAGAATTTTTCACCTAATCTCCTTGTCAGCATGTGCTCTGTAGCAGGACCATCTCAAGACATTTTTCTGCCTAAGATGAAGCAGCAAACTTTTCTAATCGACGTGTAAAGTAAGCAAAGTCAAATTATTTTGGCAAATGAGGCAGAAATAGCTCAAGCACATCCTTCTATTCCTGGCAATATTCCCAATAACAAAATAGAAGTCTAAGTTTTTTGCCCTTTTTACTTCCTCACATAGGTTCCTCCTTCTAATAGCAGGCCTGGGCCTGATATCTAGGTTGAGCATCTGACTGGTTTATTTTTTTCTGTATTTTATTTGTCCCAAGTCCTCACAATTCATTGTGGAAGGAAATATTTGGAAAATTTCCCATCACATTTCTTCATACAGACATTTATCTTAGAATGCATCTAGCTTAGAATCCGAGTTATTCCTTCTAACTTGAATGTCAAAATACTGTCACAAAGGCATATTTGCCTCACTCATTTGAAAATTTGTGGGAGTTAGATGCAATCTTACTGTTAGAACAATTGGTCTGCAAAAATAAAAGGATGTGGCAACTAGAAAACCAGAAAAGCATTCTGCTCCACTTAATATCAGGATTGGTAAATAATACTGAACTGATAATATATACATAGATAAAGATTGAGGGTCATTAGCTACATGTTCATGCATTTAAACAGCTGTGATGTTAACCCACTGGATTGTGCTATGATATGATCTCAGCCCTTAATCCATTGCACTATAGCTATTCTGGGAAATTATTATACTTCTTTAGAAATGATTTCAGATTTTTTTTTCAAGAAGCACAGTGATATGTCTTCAAAGGGTCTGTGGCTCCAGATCCCAAATCTCTTTTGATGTAAGCTCAAATTTGGCTTTCTCTAATTTGCTTGCCATCAATTTCCAGCCATTTGGCAGTTACAAACTATACCCATTTATAGGACTCAGGGACATTTTGCTATGAATGATTTGAATGAAGTATTTTAAGGACAGATTTCTATTTTAGATTTGCGTTTTGCACTCATAATGTGAAGTGATGGACACAAGGTCATACAGGGAGTCAATGGCAGAGCAAAAGACAAAACATATACAGGGTTATCCTTCAGCTTGCAATCAGAGTAAAACTCATGGAGAAAGCAATAACTACAGTTTCTTCATATGTCCATAATGAAGAACTGAGCTATTGGCAGGACTGATTCTCCCCTATAATATTTGCTCATCCCACACACTCCAATTGGGTGGGCACATTTTGTGTTCCTTTCCTGAATCAATGCCATCTGGTGGGATCCAGGAAGCATGGCTTTTCTATTGTGGCAACTGCACTCTGTAGTAATCCCCACAACATACGTTTGGCCCCTATTTTGTTGCCTTTAGAAAGGTATTAAAAACCTGGGTTGTTCTTAAGATTTTGGGATGGGATGATGGTAATTTCCCAGATTGAGAAGTACATGAATGAGATTTCTTGTTTGCCTGTTACAATCAAGTTTTTAAATTTTAATTAAAGTAGATCATTTTGTCATGTTTTTAATTTATGGTATGCTGGCCAGACCCACAATTTTCAAATTAGGCGTGTGTGCGTATATGTGTGTGTGTGTGTGTAAAAAATAAAATTATATTTAAATCATGAATATTTTTGTCTTTCTTTAATTACATACCCATCCGCATCCTGGTAGTTCACATTCAGCCGTTTAGTTGATCCCAAGAGTTCTGGAGGAAGAGAAAGAGAAAAATGTGTCAGTTTAGTTTAGTAAATTGAGGAATTGTGAGATCTGTATGTCTGAATGCAATTTAGAGACACATTTAGCAATGTTTTTCATGGGGAATCTGCAACACTACAAAGGCTTTATATGGAAGTATCTTGGCCACAGATATTGTGCTCAGGTCCAAGTCAGAATATCACTGGAAAAGTAATTGAGTGGCAAACTCCCGTTACCCCAAACGCTGTCTCTAACCATAGTTTAGAATGAATGCATTAATGTTTCTTTGAAGGAACAGACAGATAATCAAATAATCAGTATACTCAATGCACACTTTTTCTTCTGCTTTTCTGGTGGCGTATGGTATTTAGATGTTTCCTTGCTCTGTCAGGAACAGTTCTGTGGTCATTCTGGAATTATAGTTGCCATCCCAACAGTTAGAGGAACTGATAGTAACGACAACAGCAAACCTGGTGCTCCAATAGATAAGGGCATGGGGTTCCTGCTTCTATCTGTAATTGGCCCTTATCCCAAACCTGCCAGACTCACCTTGCTGTGCACAGAACAGCACCTGGCCCATCCCTTTAGTCTCTTCTTTCTTTCCAATTTCTTTAACATTGCCTTCTATATACTGTTCTTTGTGATTACCAGCTTGGGAATAGCCCCATTCTTCACTTCACTTTTCCTCAAAACAGTGGCTGCAAATATTCCCCTCTCCAACTGATCACTTCCACAAAACCAGCAGACAAAATCCCCCTTTCCCATCAACATTGGGCACTGGTTCAGTATCCTTCCTTTCCTTCCATCAGAGATGCCTCTATTTATAAAGTGATATGTCCAGAAAAATGAAAAACTGACATTTATTTTGTTCCCACCTCCCTTCAGTTTTCTTGCTGCCAGGGAAAAGCCCACACACATCAGATGGCTGGCATTTTTCCTTCAGAGGCAGAGGTGGTAGATCCAGAGTTTTTAAATAAAGGCATTGTGTTTGTCTGACATTCTATTCACCTTGCTTATTCTCCGAGTACCCCACTTTTTGGTGGCCTACTTTGTGGGTAACTCCACAATGGAGGCCCCTTCCAGTTTCCAAATGAAGTGTGCATCTGAACCAATTATGATGCTCTCTCCCAAACACAGAAGCTGGTGCATTTCTTTTCTTTCACATGATAATGGAGCCATTCAGGAATCTGAATGTAAAACAACTGGGCATCAACAAAAGAAAGTGACGTTTATGGGTAGGACATATAAGCAAGAATAATTTGTATCTGTTAGCTCTCTCTCTGTAATTTATTCTCTATTGGTTTGCAAATTCTTCATCCTATAATTTTTTTCTATAGCACCAACTCTACAAGACAGGCACTCCGTTAGAGAAAAGTTCCCTGAGGATGCATCTAAAAGCTTGGAAGACTAAACCCCTGGTCCCACTGACCGACCCAGATTGGATTCTACAAGATGGATTGATTTGACCTGTCTAAAGTAATCCATTGAGTTTCTATGTCTGAAGGTGGATTTGAACTTGAGTCTCCAAAAATAATTCAGTCCTATCCACTACACCATTTAAAATACATATTGATTCACTCTCTGAAAACAAATTCAAAGATTTATCATGTTTCACTGAATATGTGGGGTTTCTCTGAACAGCTTTCGAAAAATGCAAATTGGTCAACTATTTAGCACGCACGAAGGAATCTTACAAAGAACACATTGAACTTGCTGTGGGCAATTTTCAGCATTCTTAGCAAGAATGGTTGATTGGACTTGGCCCAATTTGGATACCAATATGAGGGAAGGTCACAGGAAAGTAACCACGCTTCCTATTAATGTGGCATCTTTTCAGATTCTGTCACTCAAGATCTGGAGAGGATTTGTGGAGACATGAGGACCGTCACCTGTTTGTCTAATCTTCTCCCCTTTTGGCTGATTAAATCAGCCAAATTGCAACTGGTTCCATGATTATGAAAGGTGATTAATACCTACTTGGTTAAAAGAATGGGGAAAAACTATTCCTGAATTCGGAATATTTTGTAATGCATAAAAATTAGCCAGTTATTTTTCAGCCAGCTTCTTCATAACACAAGATTGTAATGTTTGCACATAACATTTTGAAATCTTAGTACCTTCTTCAGCATCTTAAGAGCCAAAAGCACTTACTCAACATAATGTGATGTGGTTAAGACATTAGGGAGATAGTGAGTTCTATATTTGGGCATGAAGCAGCTACCTTGAGCCAGTCGCTTTGTCTCAACCCTAGGAAGGAGGCAAGGGCAAAGCAATTCTGAAAAATATTGCCAAGAAAACTGCAGGACTTGTCCAGGCAGTTTCCAAGAATTAGACACAACTGAATGGAAGGTGGGGGGAAGGCATTAACAGCCTTAGTCCTACGTACATAGGCAGCTTGTCATTCCACTGCAATATTATGTTTTAAAATGTAAAAGTCATCACCTAACTGAGCAAGTTTTCTCATTTTTTTTCCAGATCTCAAAGAAAACGTAAATACGATAGCTCCTAGAAATGTTAGAATAATTGAATTAGTTAGCAAAGCAAAACATTAGAACAGAATCCAGTTGATGGGGTTTATTTAACAGTGGTATCTACTTGGCAGGTCTGTTCAAGATGGCTGCTTAAACTTTTTTCTTCTTTTAAATTGCTGCAGCTTTATAATCACTTGACAACCCTAATTCCTGCAAGCCCTTTGGGCAAACGGGGATTAAAATGGCAATGCCTCCAAGTAAAAAATAAACAGGCAACTTGAGTGGTTGGATTCTTCTGACATTACAGTGATCATAAAGAAGCTTCCAGTGTCACCAACCTTATCAAGATGTGCAGAGAAAAAAAACTTTTACTGGTAAAATGCTAAAGAGAAAATAAAAGATGGGCAGGGGGAGGCTATGCTCTAGGACAGCCTTCCAGCTCTTTCTATTCTCAACCCCATCATTTACAAGGAGCATAGCTGCTTGCAAGGGATTGAGGGAGGCAACCGCTTCTTTTTTTTTTGCTCCAGGAATCTTATTTTTGGTAATTATGACTAATAGCTACCTGAAAGACACTTTAGCTGTCTCCAAGCTGTCCAGGTTTTCCCGTTTACAAAGCCACGTGGGCCAACAGTTGTTATCGCAAACTCTCTGCAGTATTCTCTTTGGTATTTCAAGGGGGAATGTTCAAGGGATAGAGGGTTAGCAACACATAGACGTAAATGAGGGTCCAGCCAAAGCAAATGGCAATAGCACTTGGACTTATATACCACTTCACAGTGCTTTACAACCCTCTCTAAGTGGTTTACAGAGTCAGCTTATTGTCCCCAACAATCTGGGTCCTCATTTTACCCACCTCGGAAGGATGGAAGGCTGAGTCAACCTTGAGTTGATGGGACTCAAAACTGCTGAACTGCTGGCGGTACTGCATTCTAACCACTGCGCCATCACAGTGCAGAATAAGAGAATAATCAAGTTGTGTTTCAATGACAAGGGATGATCAAAGGGACAACACTGTCTGTTATTATCTGCCATCAAAGGAAAACAATAGAAAATCACAAATATCATATTCTGCCTTACAGCTAAATGTTGAGGGTGAACAAGGCCACAAGTGCACATTTGAGAATGCAAGATTCTTACTGATATCAGGCTTTCCACAGTCTGTCTCTTAGCTTCATTCAACCAAAGGAAGCAATTGTTACATTTATACCCAGCAGAATAAGGTGAATGGATGACAGCATCCGCACAGTTCTTATTCTGGAGACAGGCAATGTCTGGAATGACTTGGGTGCTATGGAAGACTCATCCATAGTGAACAGAGAGGCCCCTGGGGCTCCTGTAGCTCAGTCTCTCTAGAATTGGCAAAAGAATAAGAATGCCAAAAGGGACTAGGAAATATAGGCACATGTTTTTTCCCCAGAAATGTAGCTTTAAAGTTTGGTTTGCATGGACCACCAAAGCAGCCAGGAAGGATACTCCTGATCCTACCAACTAAATTAAATCGGACGATACAGAAGCGGAGTATATCAGGATGGGTGATAAAGATCAGGGTAAAACAAGTGCACTAGCCACAGAAAATGCTTTGCAACCCTCCTCCTCACTGTCACTGATAAGGTTTCCTCTAGAAATTTCCCAAGCTCATTCCTGCAAATATTATGTGACCTGCATTCAAAGGTACTTCTATTCTTTGGACTATAGTTTTCTGTTCTCCTTTGCTCCAATTACCTTGAGGATGATGGCTGGAATAAAAAGATTGCATTACATAGAGGAAAAGCTTTGCAACTCCTCCTATCCTTCTAAATGTGGTGGGCTCACTGACATATGGAAATACGGGCTGAAAAGGAAACTCTGGTAATTGTGGCTTTCCTTGGGCTAATTAAAATATTTTGCAAATAGGCGTATTAATGCAAAACCATTTCCAAGGAGCTGATTAAACAACATGCATGACAAACTCAACCAATAGGGTCAGCCAAGCAGAGCTGAAAAGAGGAAATCTAAAGAAAATCAGAATAACTTGTTTTTTCAAGGCTTTTTTTCATCTTCAAAAAATGTTCTACAGTCATTCTGTAATAAAGAAGGAAGTGGGTAAAAGTGATCTGCTTTTCCCCTTTTATTCAGCCGAGAGCAAAGGGACCAGGTGGCAAAACCTAAACAAGTTTTTATTTGGAAAAGACTGGGTTTTTTTCTCCCCTTTGACATAACTAGCCCGAAGTCTAACAAACAGCCAGCCAGCACGTAAATCTATACAGGACTATCTCATAAAAGGAATTTGAATAGAAGAGGAAAGCTTCAATGGATAAATAGCGATTCTTCATATGCCAAAGGCACAGTGACATTTTTGGGCAAGAAAGTAGTGGGACTTCTAGAAGGGTTTTATTCAAGTTACCTGAGTCCCATCTATATCCAGACAGGTGTGGTGAGATAATATAGTTAGAGCTTTCCTCGCTGTCTTTTTAAATATTTTTTTATTTATTTCCAAAGCCCTTGCTTCTTCTAAATATGACACAAAAATGCAGATATTCAGACATTCACTTGAAAGGGACTTCAGTCACTATGAAGAAATGGGTAGCAGGTAATTAATGGGCCAAAAAATTTCCAGTCTGTCTGTAAGTCACATGTTAAAAAAGTATGCAAAAATGTTTGCTTTGTATGACCTCCTTTCACATGATATAGGAATGAGGAAGTAATAGGCTTTTTAATATCACTAACAACAAATTCCAGAAACTCCGGACAATATGGAAAAGAACAAGGGATGTTGGATTGTATAATTAGGCAACATCTGGAGCACCACAAATCCCCAATATCTGTCATATGCAAGATGTACAGTTTGATGTAGTGACTAGAAACCAGGAGACTGTAAGTTCTGGTCCTCTTTTAGGCATGAAAAGCACAGCTGTCACTCAGTCTCAGCCCAACAGACTTCACTGGATCTGGGAGTAGGTTGCTCAGCTATCTATCAAACTCCCATCCCCTTATGTGCTTGGAAACTTTGAAAACTTAAAAAAAAACAATCAAAGAAACTCACAAACCAAAAATGAATTTCACACAATAGACCCAGAAGTGATAGATAACTACAACTGTGGTTTAAAATAACACTGCCAACTGTAACTGCCTCTCGTGTTGTTTTGTTAGCCCAGCTGAAGATAAGGATAAAGCTTGCTGTACAGTATATAGAGATAGATTTCCAACTGGAAGCTCTCCAGATGTGTTGGGGCTACAGTGTTCAAAATTTCTATCCACTGTGGCTGTCATGAAAAGCCTGCTATAACCGCATGCACAGAAGAAAACCGCACTGAATTCAAGGAACGTCTGTCTGAGTAATTATCTCTCCAAAGAATCTATCAGGAGGATAACACTACTGTGTTTAGAGAAATATACCCAGTTCTAGAAAATATCACTGTATGTTCCACCAAAATTTTAATCTAGACTTACAAAAACCTGTTCTCATTCATTTGCCTGGAAAATAAATGGTTTTCTTTTCTCCCCCGCCCCCCTCCCCCAAAGAAGAAGCATATATTGATCAAAGCCCTGTATAGACAGCCAGATTGATGCATTGCTTAGAAAGGTCTCCAACCTTGGCAACTTTAAGATCTGTGGACTTCAACTCCCAGAATTCCTCAACCAGCAAATAATTATAAACTGGTTGAGGAATTCTGGGAGTTGAAGTCCACAGGTCTTAAAGTTGCCAAGGTTGGAGACCTCTGGTAAGGCACCAGTATAGGAACAGGGGGCTGTGAATTCTAATCCTGACTGAGACACCAAACCAGCTGGGTAACCTTAGGCTAGTCACTTTCTCTCAATTCTAGGATACAGGCAATGCAAGCCACTTCCAAAAAAACTTACCAAAAAAACAGCAGGGACTTGTCCAGACAGTCCCAATACTGACTCAAAGGTTTCTCTCTCTCCCCCCCACACACACACTTTCTTTCTCTCTCCCTCCCTCCCTCCCTCTCTCTCACACACACTCTTTCTCACACATACAAACATCCTTGTAGGCAAGATTTCGAGTTCTTAATCCTTATCTTAATTATAAGGTGGGGAAAATTTACGTCTGGCTTCCCAACCAGTTATGATACACCCTAAGGGAAGTCTCTTCTCTTAAAAGTCACATCAGTTATCTGTGGGCAACCAGGCTAGCCACAGAGGGGTGGAAAGATGCATAACAACTGGTTTTTTTTTTTCTATTTTATGGTCACAAAAAGTTAGGATTAAAACATGAGAAGAAATTAACAGGGCTGCTGACTGTTCCCTTAACACAGTTACCTGTAGTTAACTAAACCATGGTTATTTGGCTAAAAGTAACCCAATTTCACAATACACTGAACCACGAAGTCACACATTGGTAGGGTTTGCACATCATACTATACTAAATATAGCTTGCTAGTTTGTGATTTAGGATATCAAGAGAACACAATAAAATGGGGTAGAAAAACAGAACTCTCTTTCACAACGAAAACATTTGGCAAATTGGAAAACAGATTTTCTTTGAGTATTTTGTAAGACATTGCTCTCACAGCTAACTGCAAGAGCTCCATCTAATGGCAGAAATGTTATTTATTTCTGTATAGTTTTATTTTTATCCCAATATTATAATTATCTGAGAGCTGGTTCGGTCTAGTGGTTAAGATGCTAGCCTAGAAATCGGAAGGCTATGAGTTCTAGTCCTGCCTTAGCCATGAAAACTGGCTGGGTGGCTTTGGGTGACTCATTCTTTCTCAGCCCGTAATATATTGGGCGACAAGCTGGTCAATCAATTTTTGTCACCACCAATGGATCAACATTTGGTTGATCTAAAATAAGGGGGACCCTACAGCTAACAATCTGTTGGTGTGTGTGTGTGTGTACATACATAATAGTTCTGACTTCATCAAATTTTAGCCTAGTTGTGATTTACTAGGGTGAAGGGACATAATATAATAATATCCCATATACAATGAGAACACCACAAAAAAATAATAATCGGTAGGCTTTATTTCTCTTTGGCTGTGGGGGAAAGGCTGTGTCTTCTATAAATTTTTTCTGTATGACTATTGAAGGCCCACTGCTCTGTACTTCATACCACTCTCTGCTGCTCCTTTTCCAGAAGACTGTTAAACAAGGTCACTCCTCCATAGCCCAATATGGAGATGGAAAGTTTCTAAATATCTTTTCAAGGCTTTTGAAGCAGTGGGCATTTAGTACACTGAAAGATCTCAGTCACAAAACTCTGGCAAAGAGCCCCAAGCCTTAACAAAAAGTATCCATCTAACTTGACGGGGAAAAATTCTCCATGTTCGTTATGTGATTCCACACCATGCAGAATCCCCAATTGCTACAAGTTCTTCAGATGAACAATGCCTCCAAAAAGGGAGATTCCTTTTAGCTGTGGAGGGCCTCATTGTCTATGAAATCTCCCCGTAGGAACGGAGAATGCAAAAACTGGTTTCCCTTTGGCAAACCCCCTGCTTTCTCCTTTCTCAGCTATAAGGGCCAGACTCATGAATGATATGAAAGCTTCTTTGGGTTGCTTCTTCCCCACCCCCCATCTGTCTTTTATTGATTCACAACAGATGAGGAACTCAATCAACTCCAAGGATGTTGATGTCATGAACTGCAACAATAGCAAAGCCGTGGAGCGCAGCCCATGGCAAACAATGCAGCTCTTACCCCCCATCTCACCCTGCTCCAGCCATACACAGGGAAGGCAGGGAGGGCAGAGAGAAAAAGGGCTTCTTCCTTTCAAAAGTTCTAGGCAAGCAAGCTTTGTTCTCACATTCTTTCTGTCAAAGGATTTGACTGGGATTGGCAGTTTTGCAAGAGAAGATGAAGGGAGGTCTGTTTCCAGCCTTCAGAACTCCACAATTTAATCCCTGCACTGGGTTATGGGCCTCATTAATGGATTCCTTATCTGCAATTTGGCAGATAAGGGTGTTGAGTCTACTTTTGGAAAGTAGGGAATCAAAGCCCTGCTTGGTAGCGACTTATAAGACCCAGGTATCCACTCTGTGAAACAGAAATTTTGTAGCACACTAACAAACTAAAATAAATCTTTCCCAACCTGGGAAAGGCTAAGAATGAACAAGAATGAACTAAAATAGGAATGAACAAGACTGTAAAGTCTACTCATATATTCAAGAGCACACCACTGAAGATTGCTAATAAGTCTTAACTAATACAATTTGTGGAGTATAACGAAGCCTTACACAAACAGGTCAATAATTGGAGCGTTTTCACTTCCTGTTTAATGAAAGGGAACATTTCTTTTGTATCTCTCTTTAAATTATTTTCACTGAAAACTTTCTTTCCCACTTCTTCACATACCCACCAATTTTTCCTTGTTTACATGCCAGAATGAGATACTATCTTGCACCCTCCCAGTGGTTGACTCTGTCCTAAACCCTGCTCCGTTAAGCAGGTTCCCACGGATATATTTTGGAGTGTGGGCTAAATGGCTAGAACATGGGCCTTTCATTGATCACAGTTTCCTCTGGCTCTGCTATTTAAGAGGTGTGGCACTGTCTTTGAAGACCACAAGGCCAAGCAAGCCTCTCTCTGAGAAGCAATCTCAAGCCTTCAAGTTGCTTGGGTTCTGGTGATCTTCTCTGATGTGGTTGCCTGACCTTTCAGAGGGATGTTATGGGTTTTAGCTGGTTATCTCCAGCTTCCCATAGCTAATTATCCAACTCTATCCGAATTCTTTCCCGGCCACATTCCATCTTGATCAGAAAGTAGCCGGCTCTATGCCAAGAAAAAAGGAAGTGTGTGTGTGTGTGTGTGTGTGTGTTGTAAGGAAGGAGTGAACAGCATCCAACCCCAGAAAAACAATAGGAATCACATAGAATTTTGGATATATGTAAATGGAGGATGTTTCTTGTTTGTTGCACTGGCCAGATTAATGAAACAATAAATGGGTTTCTCACGGTAATTATCAATTAATGACCCACAATATCATGCACTGGACAAGGTAAAAAACACTTAGGGGAAGCAATTGGACTTTGTTTTTCCTTGTTTTTCCTTTTCTTTTGCTTTTCATCCAAGAAGCTTCTTCAGTCTTCAAGGAAAATCGAAGTCCAGTTATCTTTTGAAAAAGCACCTTTGGAACAACCATGACCTGGATGACTGAGAATCTCCATACACATTGGGGGCAGGAAAGTATCTTCAATCAGGGTTTCATGGACATATCTAAAAATACTTGGAAACATTGTGAGGTTTTAAACCACCCAACAAACAAGTTCAAATATCAGAAAACCAGAATTTTGCAATAATTTGTCTTAAAAATACAAAGACTCATATATAGGAATCTATGGTTAATTTATTTCTTTGCATTCAATAATACCCTTTTTTGATAGAATTTGTCAGATCCAGATATAAAGATACCATCTTTTAGTGTTATTTTTCTTTTGTGTTAATTATTGCATTTGGGGACAGGCTAGGAAAACACAATTGCAATTCCTTGGCTTCTGAATGGTGGAATTCAATTTTTTTTCCTACCGGTTCTGTCGGTGTGGCTTGGTGGGCGTGACAGGGGAAGGATACTGTAAAATCTCCAGTCAGAGGTGGTATTTGCCGGTTCTCCGAACTACTCAAAATTTCCTCTATTGGTTCTCCAGAACTGGTCAGAACCTGCTGAATACCACCAATCTGAGCCCTTCTTCCCAGGAACAGCCTGACATTTCTTCTTGGCAATCCACCATAAAACAAGGAGGACCTATGGGCCTTCCGACGAACACTTAAGACCCACCTTTTCCACAGGCCGGTTTGGTGTAACGTTATGAGTAGGGTTTTTAATTCGATTTTAATTTTTTATGGGTTTTACTGGTCTCAGCTATGCATTTATTTAATTTTTAAACTCTTTTTAACTTTTCTATTTGTATGTTTTTACTGTGGCTGTTCACCGCCCCAAGTCCCCTTTTGGGAGAGGGGACAGTATACAAATTGAATAAATAAATAAATAAATAAATAAATAAATAAATAAATAAATAAAAAAAAACAAGACATGGAAGCAATGGCAGTTAAAGCAGCCTCCCACGATCTGTGTCTTCTAATTGTATTGGAATCACAATGTCCATAATCCTAACCCAGCATGACAGCTGGCCTAGAATTATGGAAAGCAGATCGCACAGGCTAACTTAAAGAAACAGGTCAATAAAACAGTCTGAGGAAGGGCCATTGACTTTATCTCCACTGCCATTCCCTTTCTAGGCAATGGATTGTATGCAATTTTAGAGAATTACACAAAAGTCCAGAAGTCCTGTGCCTCCAAATATCTAACTATATCAACTGCTGTTATATTTATACAAACATAAATGCAAGCCGTTTGTCTGAAATGGTATAGGGTTTCCTGCTTGAGCACGGGGTTGGACTAGAAGACCTCCAAGGTCCCTTCCAATTCTGTTATTCTGTAATAAGAGAATAATTCTGTTATTCTGTAAATGAAATGCATGTATGCATCTGCATACAGCCTTTTAAAATTATATTTTAACAACTGTGAGCCTAAATTTCGATATATATTTTTTAAAAGATGAAAGCTAAAATTTTTGGCGTTATCTCAAAGCCACTAGATTTTGGAATGCAAAGCTAAAATCTGTCATTCTTCATGTGGCTATCGCCACAGAAATGTTGCTATTGGAAAACTGCTCTTTGCAAAAACGGGGGTGGACATCTGGTTCCTTTGTCTTACTGCTGAACACTTATCTGCACCTTATCCCACCCCTGGTTGTAAGTGTGAAAAACGGTCATAGCTCACTTTTTTCAGAGTCTTGTAATTTTGAACTAAATGAACTGTTGTAAGTTGAGGACTACCCGTATTGGTTTTCATGGTTGTAAATTTAAATCTTTAATAAGACTGCTATAACACATACAAAAGAACTGGCTCCATGGGCTCTGTTCCAGTCGCCCTGCTAAACACCAAAATGCTGACTGGTGTGCTAGGCATCCAGACTCACCTCTGCCGTCAACAGGATTCATAACATTCCAGAAAATTCAACAATTGGCTCTCACATGCAGGTGCAAATTCACGACCGCACACCACATGCCTAGTGCACATCTGTGAGCCATTCATTCATAAATCATAAGTAACACAAAGCCTTCAATCCATAGAGCATTCAGGGCCATAAACATGTATTTCCTGTGTTGTAGTCTCCCGGCAACAAGAATGAGAGAATCCATATCTATTTAAATATTGTAATTCTTCACTGAAACTGTTGCGTAAAATTTAACGGTAAAAATCTGGCTGAATGTACACTCAACCATTATAATAATAATAATAGCCCTAGCGAAGCATTACCCTGATGTGCTTGTGGGGCTTGCATGCTCTGAGGAGGATGGGAGCTATGCCAAAGGGAGCATGCTGGAAAGATCTCATCAGAGGAGCCAGAGGAAGAGTGTCACTCCCATGAACAATACAGTGAGACGTACTGAAACCCGTATCAGATCAGTTATCGTTTGGATCAACAAGAATCACACTATGTGTTGATGTTCCTGAACATCTCATGACAAATGGGTTACACCACTCAGGATTGTTGACTGAACAACCAGGGCCAGCAGTTATGGAAGAAAAGCTGTTGCCAAGCCCTTTAACAACATATTCAACGAGGTGAAATTGAAGCTTGGTTAACATTTGGCAAAAGCTACTGGATGATGAAGCTCCAACAAAAGCACCAGGAAATTATAGGCCAATTAGCTGCTTACCAACAACTTTCAAATTGCTAACTGGTGTAGGCAGTAGCCCCAACAATATCTAGTGAAAACAAGCTCTGTCCACCTGAGCAAAAAGAAACTTGCCCAAATAGCAGAGGAACAAAAGATCAGCTTCTAACTGACAAGACAATTTTGGAAAACTGCAAGAGAAAGAAGGTCGACTTGAATGCAGCTTGGATTAATTACAAGAAGGCATTTGATTCCCCAGCACATGATTGGATAATCAGGTGCCTAGAAATAACAGAAGCTTTGTGCAAAGATCAATGGCACAATGGAAACTACTAGTCAAAAGTGGCAGAGATTAATATCAAGAAAGGAATCTTTCAAGACGACTCACTACCACCACTACCGTTTGTCATTGCACTAACACCTGTGAACAATATGAAACATGACTACCGTTTATCAAAAACTCCTGCCAGGCTATCCTATCTCCTTTGCATGGAGCATCTAAAGTTGTATGTGTTGTGGTTCAGCGGCAGCAGGTGCAGGCGGTTGAGGTCTTGGAGAGTGAGGACTCGAATGAGGGGCCTGCGTGTGATGCAGGGATGGGGCCAGGACTATCGGAGAGTGGGGTGCTGCCTTCAGAGCTCGTGGAGGCTGGCAGCAGTGATGCAGAAGACCCTGAGGACCCTGTGCCCAGTGTGCGTGCGAGCAGGGCTGCTCAAAGAAAAGAGCAGCTGCAGAAGCACGGGCAACTCGTGAGTAAGGTTTCAAGGTGATGGACTCTCCCTTAAGGGATAAAAGCCAGCCCTCAGAGATGGGATTCTTTGCAGGAAGCAAAGAAGGTCTTGTGCTTCAAGTCTTGTGGAAGTTCAGACTATCCTGGTTTGTGTTTGGAGACTTTTGGTTTTGATTATTTCCTTGCAATTAAATCTAGTGTTCTTGGCAGCCTTGCACAACCTTGGCAAGGTTTGTTCTTATCTGGGACAATTAGTCTTTAATAGCGTTTTACTGTGAATGAACGGAATTCACAGAGAAGCATTAAAAAAGTTTTGCTTTTATCACTGTTTGGTGTTTGTTAAGGCTTGGGTCAGAACAATATGGAACAACAACATCTGAAATAAAACTGCTGTTCAACACTGACCGCACATACAGCCAAGATACAGGTAGTCCTCAACTTATGACCACAATTGAGCCCAACATTTCTGTTGCTAAGCAAGATAGTTGTTAAGTGAGCTTTGCCCTACAGATAGTCCTCAACCTACAACCACAACTGAGCCCCAAATTGTTGCTGCTATGCGAGACATTTGTTAAATGAGTTTTGTCCCATTTAATGATCTTACTTGCCACAGTTGTTAAGTGACTCACTGCAGTTGTTAAATTAAGAATACGGTTGTCAAATTAATCTGGTTTCCACATTGACTTTGCTTGTCAGAAGGTTACAAAAGATCATCACGTATCCCCAGGACCCTGAAACCATCATAAATATGAGCCAGCTGCCACATGAATCTGAATTTTGATCATGTAACCATGGGGATGGTGCCATGGACATAAGTGTGAAAAACGGTCATAAGTCACCATTTTTAGTGTCGCTGTAACTTCAAACGGTCACTAAGGGCTCTGTTGTAAGTTGAGAACTATCGGTACTGCAATGGAATCTAAGACTGGACAAATGTGCCACCCTCACCATCAACAGAGGAAAAAATAGTAAAAACCGTAGGATTCACGATGCCCTCTGGAAATAAGAATCTGGATGAAAATCCAGGGCATTCTTCAAGTTGACAACATCAAGCACATTGAAATCAGAAAGAAGTGAGTATATCCTGAGTATGAAGATCTTAAACAGTAAACTCAGTGGAAAAAATACTATCAAGACAATTAGCACCTGGGCGATTCCAGTCATTAGATATACAGCTGGAATAGAGGGCTGGACTCTAGCAAAACTAAAAGCCTTGGCTAGGAAGACCAGAAGAATAATGACAATGAATCCATGCCTTTCATCCACATAGTGATGATGACTCTACTTACCCAGGAACATAGGTGAGTGTGGAATGTTGCAACAGTTGAAGGGAAAAAAAGGGCATTGGAAAAATATCTCAAGAACCATGAGGAAGATGCATTGGAACTAGCGCACCATGAAGTCTTACTGAATACTGGAGAAAGCAAACTGGCTCACAAGAAAGACAAATGAAGAATAGAAAAGAGACATGAAAGACAAAATATTACACGGCCAGTGCATTAAAAAAAAAACTAGCAGACAAAACAGATAACAAGATCTGACAATGGCTTAGAGCAGGAAAATTGAAAACAGAGGCAGAGGGTGGTTGCATACGCCGAAGCCTTAAGAACAACTGCTTATAAAGCCAGAATTGAGAAGAAGGCAACAGATAGCAAATAGTATCTCAGTCAAAGAAGCTGAAGAAACAGTGGATCATTAAATTAGCTGCTGCAATAAGATTGCATGGAATGACTACAAGTAACAGCATGATAAAGTAGCAACAATGCTCCTTGGAATATCTGCAAAAACATAACATTTGTTTGCAAGCAAGAACTGGCGGGATCACAAAGTAACAGAAAATGAAGACACTGGCCTGGGATTTTAGAACTCAAACACATATAACATCCCATGCTTGGCAACTGTCAATAAGAAAGACAAAAAAAGTCTGGATAGTATATGTTCAAATACTTGGAGACAGCAGATTAGAAAAGAAAGAAGTGGAGAAATTAACAAAATACAAAAACTTGCAATGGAAGTATGATGACAGTGGCAAAAGAAAGCAAAATTAGTATCAATAATAATAAATGCCTCTGGTAAAATCCCAAAACATCAGGAGCACCATTTAAATAGCATTGGCATTGACAAAATCACCATCAGTCAATTGCAAAAGGCAGCTTTACTTGGAACGGTTTACATCCTGCGACGATACCTTTAACAACATCAAACAGGATGACCAACCATAATAGTATAGATACAAATATATAATTAAGAAAAGCCCTTGCGTATATTGTTGTCATTCTTTTGCTTTCTTTCTCCTTTTTGCTCTGTTTTTTTTCTTTTTTTATTCTGTTTAATTAATAAATTATCCCACCCCCCAAAAAAGTGTGCAGGACAGGGTATCTGTTCTTCTGCCCCTTACTTTCCGAGGGGAACTTAAAGCCTCTAGCAGGTTCCTAAATGAACTATTACTTACCTCTCTCCCTCCCATTATTGCCCTGTTACCAAAGATTGAAATGTTTTTACTCCACGCCTATGGCACAGGCAGGGCAAAAAGGGTGGTAGTTGGGGCTGTGTGGGCATGCCTGGCTCAGTGAGTCACACTCCACTCTTGCCAAGCACCCCAGAGCCTAAACTGGCAAGGCCCACAAATTGCTGCATTTGAGAAGCTGGCCACAGACTGGAGCGCAGAGGGTCCCTCTGTGGCCTGGAGAAACAAATATGAGTCCAGCAGGGGGCAAGCTTAAGCCAATGGTGGCTAAAACTTGGAAACTAAAGAGTTACAAAGCTGCACCCAGAGCAGAAAGATGCAAAGGGAGCATATTTCTCCTCAGACACATTTATAAAAAGCTCTCCACATTCCCATCTTGTTTGCCACACCCCTCCTTAGCCCGTTACTGGCACCAAACAAATTTATCTTTCTTTGAGTACGCCTGGTCTTGCCCTCTTCCCTCTCTCCGCATTTACAAACACTAGGTTCAGAGACTTCAGGAAAACAACAACAACAACAAAAAACCAGGCTCAAGCTCCATTTGGGCAAAATTTTCTCTTTGGGAAAATTCTTGCCCGTGGCTGGTGTGCAAGGTTTGAGGCTTGTAGGATTAGGAAAGGAGCAGCTACATTCCAGTTTCAAAGGCCAGATGTTGCCCCACAGGCGTTAAAAGCCCTTGTCTTTCTTGAAGACAAATTTATCTGGGTGCCTGGTAAATTGAATCTGCCCACACTTGACTCCTAGTAAAGCTGAGATGGTCTGATAGAGGAATGTCAGAGCCCACCGCCACAGCGTACTCGCAGTGCTGACAATCGTGCTCGGGAAATCTCATTACTGTGGGATTAAGTGAATTGCAGGTGTGTACACACCCACACTTAACTTACACTTAGGTGTAAATCGGTACGTCATGCATGCACCTGTGTACACTTCAATTAAATCTGAGGCATCAATGTATCCCTAGGTATTTTCCATAGTGTCCGGTAGACTCCCTACCCACCTGACATATTTTTAACGTTTCTTTAAAATAAAGCAATTAAATAGGATGCTGGCATGTTGCAAAATACAGCATCGATCTGTAGACTATGGGATATTTTCTGTAATACTTTTGGGCTATAACGGTTGAAAGAATTTGAAGACTTAGTTTACCTTCTGATAAAAACTCTTCACATGCTTACCAAATTCTTAACACATCTCCAGTCCTTGAAGTTTGCCTATACTTGACCTACATCTGCTCCCAGGAATGATTATAAAATCCACTGTGGGTGATATAACTCATGAAAATGTAGCATGTAAAACTGAAAGGAGAGGCTCTTGGATTTTTCCTAGCCCTTGATGCAAACAAGCTCTGTTGGCATTGTAATTCTCAGTCAGAGAAGCTATGTGAGGACCATTTCTCCCATCTTCCTGCAATATATCTTATTAAATCCCTAGACGAGGACTAAAACACTGCAAACACTTGCTTTTATAATGGAAGGCACAAGCAAGCCATGTAATTACTACTACTGATTTTAAAACATTTCTGCCTTTGGGCCCACACAGTATCTACACCAGCATCATTGGGAGTAAATCTGTCTCCACTGAATAGGAGCATGGGGTATGAGCAATCTGACAACAGAGTCACACTGTTGGTGTTCTATGTTGATATTAAACTGCTTGGTCCCTAAGCATCATATGGAAGATGAATAATGTTAACACTCCCAAGCTGAGCCTTTGACATACAGCAAGCTGTGATTTCCATTATGGTAGCTTGGTATAAAGGAAGCTGTATCCCCAATACATTTAGCAGACTAAATGAGGGAAGAATGATGTGTCAGGTCACTTACTGCAAAGCAAGAACTGGGCCACTCCAGGGGTGGTACACCCAGTCTTATTCCAACAACTTTAAAGATATTCACAATGCTCCATAAAAGGATATATAATGCATCCTGATCTGACTCTAGCCAGATCTTGGCAGCCCAACCTAGTAACGGCTGGGATCTTCATCTTAACTTCCTGCTGGAAGTTAAGACTGCTGCTGGATGAGAGACCAGATATGAAATTTTTTGGAACTATCATTGCTTGGGGAGATTTCAGAGTGCTGAATGGGCCTTTCTGCTCTCAGAAGTCTTGACTTGCTTTTCTGTTAGCCTCTAAATTTGAGAGTAATTCAGATAGAGATGTTTGACTGTTGCACAGGAATTGGAAAATTCCACTAAAACGTCCCTTCTTATAATGAATAAGATGTACAGTAATTGCTTTTTTCACCCTGACCACATTTATAGATGAGCCTCGGTGGCGCAGTCGTTAGAGTGCAGTACTGCAAACTACTTCTGCTGACAGCCAGCTGCCTGCAGTTTGGCAATTCAAATCCCACCAGGCTCAAGGTTGACTCAACCTTCCATCCTTCTGAGGTGGATAAAATGAAGACCCAGATTGTTGGGGGCAATATGCTGACTCTGTAAAGCGCTTAGAGAGGGCTGTAAAGCACTATAAAGCAGTATACAGTATAAGTCTAAGTGTTCTTGCTATTGCTTAGCAAGCAAAAAAGAAAGATTCCCCAAAAAATCATCCTCTATTGACTTTGTGCCTTCTACATGTTGTTGAAATACGATTTCCAATAGTCCTGATCAGTATTGGTTGTTGTAGTTCATTGGTTGCTGTTAGTGCTAGCTTGAATTCTGCAGAACAGGTTGTCAGGAAATAGTTAACTCAAAAGGTAGCATGAGAAAGTGCACGTGCCTTACTGATGACCTTTACCAGTAAAAAGCACTTGGAGTGTACACAGGATCTGGACAAACAGATGGGGTGGGGAGGATCCAAGAAGCCAACAAAACAGGCAGTTGAAATTGTTCATTTCAGTCTGGCACACACCTGCAGCTACGTGCCACTCACCCACAGCTAGAGTCCAAAAAGCAAAGAGGATTTTTTTTTTTAATGATAGCAATATAGTCTTAGTACTCCCTAACTTTTTTTCCAGGAGAAGTTGAACTTTAGTCACTGTAGGGCTGCAAATAATCCATCCATTAATCTGTATTCTTTAGTCAATTCAATAAACATAGATGGAAGCCACATTTTGATTGAAGTTTTGACTGGATTGTTCACTATTGAGAGGGGAGCTATAAAGCTATATGTGCATTAAAGTGGATTTATCCTACTTCTTCTCCACATGTCTATACACACAAGAAAGATACCTGGCCCTATTTACCCAAAAGCAGCCATTAATTAAGCTGGCTAAAAACATCACTTGTGATGAGAGAATGTAATATTAATTTTAATTACATAATTAGTTGCTTTAAGGCAAAGAAGCATTGAAGAAAATTTCTTCACTGCACTAAGAAGTTGCTTCATGTGTGGAAAAAGTATGCTACAAAATGATATGATGGGAAGGGGAATAAGAAGTAAGAGAGCAAAGCTATTAATAAAGATCTGGTTGTACAAAACATAAAACAGAGCAGGAAAGCTATGTATGATAGCAGCGCAACCTCAGATATTTGGCATTAAAAAGTATGGTGCATTTACTAGGTCAAGCAATTAACTTGCTCCACATTATTCAAGAGCGCTGGCTATTTAGGAATGAAATCTGATTCCTGCCCCAATATCCAAGTTATTATTTTTTTTGTAATAATAAATGTAAATGAGCAAATGAAGCACCATGCAATCAAGGTGGGGCCTAGATCCCTTGCAAAGTTGCAGGATCCTTAGCAGTCCTATAAATTATGCAGCTATCGGATTAGTAATTAGCACTGATTTAATAACAGATCTATGCTCTGTATTTCTATCAAATATTCTCCAGATTTTTGGGGAATTCCAGTTCCCATAAATCCCAGTTTGCAAAATTTGGGGGGACTTTAAGTCATCCTCACATCAAGAAGCCAACCAATGAAGGAAAGAGAGATTTTTACATTATATTACATACTAGCTCAATACCCGTGCTTCGCTACGAAACTATGTGGTCAGGTTTAGTTTTTGGGGAGGAAAATAAGGGGAAAAAATTCTGCCTGTGCCTACCAGCATCCATCAGTATTCATCTGGCTAGTGTCCAGTCAGTGTGTGAGAGAGTTGAGGGCTGTTTGGAAAGTGAAACAGTATTTGTTGTGTGAGCAAGAAGGAGACAGCAAGGAGCCTATTCCTCTCCTCTGTTTGTGTTTTGCAGGGGAAGTAGAACTTCTTAGCATCAGAGCATGTTAATAATAATATATGAAATAGTAATATTCTGATGGTCATTTAGAAAAATCCTTTCTTAGTGTGCACCTAAAAGCCAAGAACATACATGCCAAATTTCAAGTTTGTAGGCTTTATGGTTCTGGAGATTTTGTGATGATGATGCGTGAGTGGTATTTCACTTTTATATATATAGATGTGTGTATTTATACACCCACACATATACTGGTCTGTATGTCTCTCTCTCTCTCTCTCTCTCTCTCTCTCTCTCTATCTATCTATCTATCATCTATATCTATATATCTATATATAATACACAGTAAACTAATTTTCATGCTTGTAAGCATGCTTTTGTGTATATCCATAGCAAAAATGGACAAAACCAATCACAACCTATAAAGATTTTATGGAATCTGTAAAGATATTGCGGAACAGGCAGGTGGTGATCAGAGTCAACACAAAAAGTTCTCTATAGATCAAAAAGGAAAGCTACAGAGGGAGGGCCACAATATTAGGCAACCTTGTTTCTATGTTAATGTTCGTAGGGTTTGAGGCCAATCAATCCATACCACATTTCTAAAAAAGATTAGGGAAGGAAAAGGAGGCAGAAATTTGCAGTATTCCAAGCTATTCACTCTCCATCAACCTGTTCTGCACAATATAAATATGAAAGGTATGAGAAGCAAAAACAAAGACGAGGATTAGAATTTTGTAGAAACGGCTTAAATCAAAATTACTGTGACAATTCTATTGGTTTGTAGGTAGTCCAGCATCTTAGCTTCCTATATAACAGTTCCCTCCTCAAAAAGCACCATAAAGCCCAAAGCAGAACAGGAAGGAACATCCAGGTAATATCAAAGAGTCTCAATACTGAGAAGAACAATAGAAGGAAACAAGCACTGGAAAGTCCACTCTGCCAGGAAGAGGGAAGGACACTCCCTCCTCCCTCCCCCAAAGCGTGTAATCTATTATCAGGTCTAGCTCCATAGTAGGAAGGGACAAAGAGGTCAAAACTTATAATTGACAGACAGGAAGCCATTGGGCAGAAACAGTGTTGAGAAAAATAGCTACAAAGAACATTACTAGGTGGAGACAGTTATGCTATTACTTAGTCTACCATACTGAAAACTACTTTTTTTTTTTTGCTGTAGATGTCTGGAGTTGTGTCTGAATTTCTTGAAAAGAAGGCATAACACATATACTGCCATAAAGATCATTACAACCTTCTCAGTGCATTTGTCTAAGCAATTAAAGCCAAAAGAATGTCAATAGACTAGATTGCAAGTGAAGGGTTTTTGTTTTTTTTTGTTAACATGTATCTGGCAAGAATAGTTAAAACTAGCACTTAGATAAGTTTAACTTTATGATTCTGCTCAAAATACTGTACATCTGATTTTTGAGAGGATTAAATGACTGATCGAAGAAGTAGAGCGATTCAAGAAAGCATTCAAATGAGTGCAGACACTGACTATTTACAACTCAATATTTTTTTTCATCACTCTTTTGTTGGTACTATCACAAAGGGTAGAAAATAGGCCCATCTGACTGCTCCCAGAGGAGATGATTCTAATCCATGGCTGTGAGAACATGCTGAATTAATAAATCTAAAGGGAGCTTAATATTGCGTTGTGGAAAGGTTCCCAGGAGCAGTTAGTGAAAGAAGAGAAAAATGCTCCTTTTAAAAACATTTTAGTCATGCTATGAAAAAAAAAGAATCTCAAATAGGCTGAAGGGGTAACTAATTTGTGTCAAGTAATATTGAGACCACCCTTAAAACATTGGACTATTATTCAGAAAGAACAAGAGTGTAAAAAAATAGTTTAGCTGCACCAGTTATCAATTAATATCTAGTAAAGAAACAGAAAAAAAATGCTTCTAAGGCTGCAGTTCAAAGAAGTTAACCTATTATCTTATCCAGATAACCTCAGATTTAGCCATGTGTGAGAAAGATGATAAAGAAAATTAGGTTAAGAAACAGAAAAAGAACATTGTAAATTAGGATTAGGACAAGGAGAGACTTCTCTAGTGAGTTTCTTTCAGATGGAGTGTAATGATAGATCTAGAACAGTCTGGCTGGGTATGATGGAAGTTGAACTTCCAATGCGGTTCAGGAATAACTGCTAGAGAGAGGATTGTCTAGGCTTTCAATTTTGGCTATACCAGTCCCCAATGCAAAAAGATGAAGGCCAGTTTTCAGATCCATGAGGATATTAGAAGAACTGTGGATTCAAAATGTAAAAAAAGAGAGAAACAGTGAAATCAGTGAGACTAAAACAAGATTAATTTAAACTTCACTGATTTCATTAAGTTTGTTATTATTATTATAGTTCAGTCTCTCCACTCATTTGCTTACCCATAGCTACTACTGCATTCAATTCATAAAACTGTGATTTGGCCATTCTATATCCCCCAACAGAATCAGCTGTAAATTCATATATTGAAAAAGATAAACTTTTCAATGTTGTAAAGAGGAAATAATTAAAAACTAAAAGAGGTAGAGTGTAAGAGGACAATTCTTTTTAAACCCCCCCCCCACATGTATATATGTATGTGTAATATCTGTTTCTTATTTGGTTGCTTCAGAGCTGTGATGTTATAAGTATCAAGGACAGCATTTTTACTAGAGTAAGACTGCTGACAATAACTGTTATTTAAGAGAGAAACATAACCAAGCAAGAAAATTGTTGATTTGTTATTTTATTTGTTATTTTATTGTTTTATTTTTATTTCTAGAGAGGTGGGTTTAGGAAGGTTCAAGCCAAAAGATCTGGGCCAGCCTTAGGTCCTCAACTCCTTGACTTGCTTGCAGGGATGTGAGGGAGTATTGTCTTTGCTATTCTGGCTAGGTAGTAACATCTCTTTGAATGGCCTTAATAGCTACCAAAAACATTGCTCATGACATTTAGTAATGATTAGTAAAGGATTAAAGGGGGATTGTACTTTCCCAACATCTTACTATTGTAATATAAGTACAATGTCCATTTGATCTTGATTAATCTTGGAAATTAAAGTAGGTTGGACTTTGTTACTATTTGGATAGGAGCCATGGAGAAATATGAGGGCTCTTCACTAGACTGGTACTTGAGAAAATAATCTGCAAAGAAGGCTATGGCACACTTGTATTTTGACCATTGAAGTTCCCAGGAAACAAATTTGCCTCAAAGGAGATTTCACTTCTAAAAATCTCCACAGACCGTTCTCATCCTGGACATTCTCATATTTCGATCTATTACCATCAGGGAGGCGTTATAGGTGACTTAAAATGAGGACTAATAGATTGAGAAACACTTTCTCAATCAAACAGTAATTATCTTGAATCAAACAGTGCATTTGTGATTTAGTCTTCTTCTTCTTCTTCTTCTTCTTCTTATTATTATTAAAACTCTGTAGTGTGATTGTGATGTGGTGTTTGGGGCACTGTGCTGGAGTAGCTTTCAAATTTCATTGTATTTGTGGAATGCAATGACAATAAAGGTATTCTATTCTATTCCCTTCTTTTTTTAAAAAAAATATAATCTCTCTCTAGATGTATGAATGTAAACTGCTGCTTATCATCACTGAATAAATAGTGCTTGGTGGAAAAAGGTGGTTTGGCAAAGTCCAAAGTCAACCATTCCAATCCATTTATTGCTAGCAGGATGCAGATGAAAACAAGGGTTGATTCAATCTTTCCTGACTTTTACATTTTAACAGATATACTTATAAGTAGTCTCCCATGCCTAAGGAAAGATTCCTGGGCCTTTAGGTAGTTCTCCTCATAAGCAGAGGAAGTCTGCTTTTCTCTTGGAATTCAACATTTACCCGTTTCTCACTCCACTACGGAAACAGCTGGGGAAATCATTGGGTGAGGAGGGGGAATCAAGCCATTCCTTCCGAAATATGGTCTTTTTTTTTTCAGCTGGAAGGAAACCTATTACCGGCCTATGAAGTCACTCTTTCTTCTGGGATCCAGCTACTCCTCTTTTCAGGATGTGATAGCTTAGCAGTTTTTCATTTATACAAGGGAAAGGTGGAGCCTTGTCCATTTCCTTCATCCTTCCGAAAGGACAGAACAATTCCAGGAGGAACTGAAATGCATGTGATAGGCAGAGGATCAGGTTCAGTTGACAAACTTTCTCCCAATGCCGACAAGGGTGGCTCCTTCTCTTACTGCAGAATTTCCACAGACAAAACCTGCTTTAACATGGCTATTCCAAGTAAAATTTAGCAAAACTGTGAAGTTGAAATCCCTAAACGTTCTTGGGTTTCAGGATCTGTTTCCATCATAAGTTCCTGGATTCTCCTTGTCATATAAGCCCCAGTCTTTCTGAATGCAATTAACTGCTGCTATTGACTGCCCAGGAAAGAGATATATGTTGGAAGGAAACCTCTCAGCCAGTCCTTGAGTATTGAAGATTTGTCCTGAAATGAATACAAACTCCAGCTCCTTTGTAGTGCAATGGTGGTTTATTCATTAGCTCAGCAAACAACAAATACTCTTCTCTGACAAAAAAAGGCTAAAAGCCAGGCAAGGTTAGAGTTATGTTTGAGTTTGCCAGCACACAAACAGAAATACAGATCCGCAGCAGAGATAAGGTGACATGGCCAGCTGACTTGCTGCGAGGCATATTCGGAGCTGATGGGCACCGGGTGAACTTGGAGCCCGACAAAACCATTATAGCCAGGTATACAATTAAAAGTGTGTCTGATGCACTTGGCCATACACAATTAAAATATGACTTCAGAGAATCATATACAGTTTTACCTTCCATTAAAAAAGAAGCATCCAAAACATTCCAGGACATCTTTACGAGTGCCAGATGTCTATGCAGATAAAGCCTGCAGATGAATTTGAAATTGCAGCCACATGTTCTTCCAATTACTCAGTACTAGAGTGGCTTCCAAATGCCGTTTAGCCAAATCGCTTAATTGAGCAGAAATTAATATTCAGTACCAAGCATTGGAGGGAACTAAATATCTGATGCTTCAGGAGTTACACCAGCACCTGCTGGAACTGCCTTGAGAGAGTTGTGGCTGGAACATGGAGGAATTAATTGCTGCAGCCAAATGAATAGATGTAGAAGGTGGCAATGGCCCCTCCCACTCATTTCCATTATTCCTGAAAGGAATAAGGCTCTCAAGATTACAACAGGAATGGTCCATGTAACTGCCATAATTTTGTCAACACTGAGGTAGGCCAAGTCCAGAAACAGACTCCACTGGAACTCTTTTTTTTATTGAGAAAGCAACAGAATCTTGAAAGCTTGGCCATCCGTGCCTATCACACTAAAGAAAATGAAAGAAAATAAGTAGGCTTACTTTCTTTGTAATATTCTCTTCTTTTCCTGGGCTTAAATTCTTCCTATTGCAAGGGCATATCTATGATTCTCTAAAAATTGCCCCCTCTGTGATTAACCTAATAAATATGTCATTACATTGAATGTGAACTGATCTTTCATCAAAGGCCTGAGATTCATAGGTGTAACACACGGGATTAGGTTAAATGTGAAGATTGTGTAAAGCCCGCCATTGGCGCTACGCCAACCCAAATTTTTACGCAGTATCAGAGATCTCTGAAGGAAGATGAAAAGGTGTAGAAAGGCAGGAGGAGAATGGAGATACATAGGAACCCTTCCTTAGGTAAATTTGAGAGCTAAATCCTCAAGAGATGTTGTGAACTAAATCCCTATGGAGATTTACCAAGCAGAAACTCTTCCAGTTTCTATTGGGAAATAATGGCAAACATAACACGTGTGTCAAAGATGACATGTCACAATATTATGGATGACACAACAGTGTTCACCGAAACCCAACAACTGTTCTTGAAAGCATGGCCCATTCTTGCATGATTTTCGGAGGCTGCAGAAACATGGGAGAACGGGATGCACTCTTATGTGGCCTCTGGACTCTGGAAGTCATGCATGCGAGCTGTGCTCTTGCATGGCCTCTGAAAATCATGCAAGAAGGGGGCGTAATTTTACATGGTTTTTGGAGGCTGTAGAAGAGCCTTCTTGTGTAATTCAGAGCAGCTTTGGATAGACTATCTACACATATTAGAATGGAGAAAACAAATCTATAAAATTTCTGAAAATTAGATGCAACTCTACAGATGAACAGATTTCTTACAATCTTAATGTATCTAATTTTGCAAGGGGGGAAACCATTATTGTTGCAATAGCTTTGTCAGTGTTCAGTTAGGGGCGACGATATGTCTTTTTGTCTTTTGTTTTTTAATTCACATTTTCAATGTTTTTGTCTATTTTTCTTTTGTATTTTAATCGTTTGAATAAAATAAAAATTGTGAAAAATGCCTAATTTACATTTTAACATTTTTTTGTCTTATACCTGAGTTTTCTTCCTTTTCTTTTTCTATAAATTTTCAATAAAATTTTTGTGTGTGTATGTGTCTCAAAGCAGCTTTCTAGTATAAATGTTTCTATGCAGTGCAACAGACTCATATTGGCAACTTTGCAGTTAGATAATACCTAAATTCTTTAAATCAACCTGTCTTTCTGCAAGCATTTTTATTTGACACTCAAATGTTAGCAAGGGTTTATGAATTTGGCATCTGTATACTGATTCTTCAATGCTCAATGACACCAAGATGTCACTGGCAGACTTTCAGGAATTCATGACAAAAGTACATTAAGGTGTAGTACATTAAGGTGCTAAAGGTGTGAAAGGGGAAAACATTTTACCAAGTTTGTTAAAAGTGCATTACAAATAGTACGAATAGTGAATATGGTGAAAGCATTAAATCCAGTCCAGTATTATAGTAAAAGTAATTTAAGCCATACTTATATGGCAAATATATCTGCAGGTGAAGAGACGTGATGTTTGCAGAGACATGCATCTTATAAACTTGAACAAGAGGTGGGGCAAGAGAGATAGATGAAAGTTTTCCCAGTTGGCATTAAAAACACTTAAGAGAGTTATGTATGCATATATTTTGAAACTCCTGGTACATTTTTGCAATCGGTTTAAGTATATCATTGTTTAGGTTTACTTTTAATGGAGAATAAGTTAAATTTTATCTAAAGTTAGACAAATGAGAACAAAGTAATGCATTATACATATGCATGTTATGGAATACTCTAATTTCCATTCGATCATAATTCCAATTCCATAAAATGTGTTTGTAGAATTTATACCAAAAATAAGAAATTAATTTGTGAAGTATATTGTATGTGATGTGTCATATAAATGCATTCAAGAGTTTATACAGAAAGCATTGGGTTGGGTTTACAATACATGTTAAGTGATGATTAATTGCTTATGATTAATAACATAAATATGAATAATTGTATTAATCATAGTTTGATGATACATCAATACTATTAACCTTGATTTACAAACCTTAATAGTTGGATTCAAAAGATTTGCTCAATCAAAATTACATTATGGGTTAGTGCAATGTGTAATCCCAATCACTTAATGCTTTTTCAGTAGTTTTGATTATAAGGAATTACAGCTTTCTTCCTCTGTAGCACGAGAGAGAGAAAGCAGTGATTCTACTGATTTACATTTTTATATATTCTACCAGAATTTTATATATTCTACCAGAACTTGACATGATACATTTTTTCCTTTGCTTTTGTTGTTTTTAATTAATTTTGGGCTACATTTCTTTCTGTAAAATATTTTAATGTTATTTTTAGGTTCTTTTTTAATAATACAGTTTTTATATAATAACAACAATAATATAGTTTTCTTATTGAGAGCAAGTTTAGTGCTGTGGTGAAAGCAGCAGGTTAAAAACCAGGAAACCAGGAGTTCTAGTCCTGCCTTAAGCATAAAGCTAGCTGGGTGACTTTGGGTCAGCCTCTAATTCTTGGTTCTATGAAGCAGGCCAGGACAAACCACTTCTGAAATCTTGCCAAGAAAACTGGTGGGACTAGTTCAGGCTGCTGCCAGAAGTCAACACTGACTCAAAAGCATACACATACAAAGTTACATTAGTATATTGCTATTTGGTTTATACTACAATTTCATTTCTTTAAAAAAAGAAATGTTAATTGTAATGTTTTTGAAGTTTAGTAAAATAAATGTGATGGTAGATTCCAGGAAGGAGTCTGCCTGAAGATTTTGCAAAATGGGAAGGTCATTTTTCTTGAAAAATTATGATGCATTAAACAATGCACTTTACAATGTAAAGATATTGTTCAGGTTGGTGCTGTTCAGGTACCTTAAGCAGACCTTAATGTAAACAAAATAAGTTTGTTGTTTTTAAATCTTTAGATCTGTATTAACCTTCCATCATTTCACTGCATAATTCAAAATGTACAGAGCTGTAAATCAATCAGGCAAATTAACAACATGTTAGAACTGATCAAACAATTATCTTTCTATGCTACCTTCCTGCTCAATTTGATATCAGCCTAATAAAGGGAGGGAAAAGTTGCAGCATATTCACGTGACCAAAAAAAAAAAAAAACCCTTAACAGTCCTACAATAGAGCAATTGGCCATGTGCTCTTTGAATTCACTACATGCCCCAAAGCAATTTCAGGTTGTTTCTTTTCCTTTGCTTTTAGAAAATACAAATAGTATAATCTACAATGCATGGCGTGCATGGATTATGAGAAAAACAGGTGTGAGACTGTTTCATTCTTTACTTCAGGGACAAAAAAAAATGATGCAAGAAAAGTCCAATCCTTAGACCTATCTGTGAGCTGAAGTTTCTACCATTTAGATTACATCTGTTGAAAGGGCAAAAATGAAGTGGAGGATAGATGAAACAGCTTATCCAGGATTGCCCAAAAGGTCACTCTGGGTCAGAGTTTGTATTCTTAATTATTCTTCCCTTCCTTTTCTCATGCTGGGAATGTCTGAAAATCAGGAATAAAACCTCTCCCTAGTCCATAGTTGGGAATAAAGGTATTGTTTGGGATTGTGAAGGCAATTTCAGACTCACCGGTCCTTTCCAGCAGTTTTACTTATGGCTGGAATTGTCAAATGGTTAAATGTTTTTAAAATGCGACACAGATGCCTATCCCGAACTTTGACCTGAACAAAGTTTATTCTCCAAACAAATTGCTATAGCTCAAAAATGTGTAGCTAAGGGTCTATTCATCAGGAAGTAGCAGAAAGCTTGGCTAATATTTCCCAACATTCATTGTAACTGCTGAAGAGATTTCTCCAAGAAAAAGTTGTTGCTAGCAAAGCGCTATGCAAAACAAGGTCTGTTTATGGAAACTTCATGAAAGATCTTCGATAGAGCATAGTTGTAACAATAGTTTTTGCAGTGATCTAGGACTATACGTCAGTATCAGTATCAGTAATATTATATCCCCTTGCCTCCCACTTATCCCCTAGAAATGGTTTGGAGGTTACTAGACTGGAAATTCCCCCCAAAATTTCCAGCTAGCATAGCCAACAGCTGAGAATTTTAACTCTTGAAGTTCTAACCCTCCACAGAAAATAGGCTTAGCCTGATATTCTTCAGCCACGAGATTCCAGCCATTTTATAGTATTCATCCCTGCAAAGATCTGTTGGTACTTGCAGATATCTTTATGCTTTTTTTTTTTAATGAGCCAGCTTTTATATATGAGCAGGGCTTTTCAAACAAAACTTCCTCTTCCTTATTTTCCATGCGATCATTGAGCAACAGAGAGATTTCTTAAACACCTGGATATTTCTTGTCTCACTTGTTCAACTTTGGACAAATCAGAAGGTGAGATCCTACTGCTGACAAGAATTTTAATATTCAACACTTATTTAATGGCAAACTAAGCCTTCTGATTAAAAGGCTGAACAGCTATGATGGACAGCATCTTCATCAGAACAGGGATCATTAATTGTATTCCTAAGAGCCATAAGGCATGATTGCCTCAATGCATTCAAGCACTGCTGATGAAGCCAATGATAGATATATGGTTCAAAGCCCGATATGAATGTCTCTAATTGACTAGGGAGTACTTTATTTTGTGGAACAATACATAGATCCATTCTAATTGAGCTTCCAGTGTTCATCTGGGACACATATTATCTTAATGAATGGTAGCATAAAAAAGGGAATGGAATAATGGGTGCAGGAAGTATAATGTCCCTGGACCATGTCTCAAGAATAGACCATATGAAAGGGATATGCTTCAAGTCCTATCTGGAGGAAAGGATTCAAAGAATGATACTTCTTCATCAGAGGTAGAAACTACATACTTAAAAAAATCTATTTTCATTAAACTATTGGATGGAAGTAGTTTTAAGATACAATCATTTATATACACAGAATTGCATTTCAATTTGATCTAATCTCAAGAAGATGGAAGAAACTTGAAACAGATCTCCACGAGGATAAATGTAAAAATGGTGGAAATCAAAATACTGAAGATCAGGGCTACTTAATACAATTGAAAGTGAGCAAGATACTTCTAAATAATTTTATATGCTCACTGGGGAGGCATCAATATATGGGTGTGCTTTTTTTAACAGTTTTGCCTCCTAAAATTTTATCCTGAATGATCCCAGGAAAAGACACAGCTACTTTAAAAGTTTCAGATACATATTGAATATCTCCATTTATTTATTCTCAAACACCTTCTTAGAATCAAAGTTTAAGTGCTTAACATCCCTGCAAGGTGCATCTAGGCTTAATTACTATTACCTGGAGATGCCCTTGAAGATGATCCAGAAGCTCCAGTAAGTTATAGGGACAGAATGTCTTCTATGGTGGCCCCACATCTCTGAAATATCCTCCTAAGGAAATCTAGATGTCTTTTCCTTGACTTGATCCTAAGAGAACTTTAAGGAAACATTCTTATCTATTTTATTAATATTAGTATATTATTATGTACAAAGTTTCACCCATAGCTATCATCTATTGGCCAGCTTTTTAATATTTTAACAATATTAATGATGAATATTTGTTTTTATATGCTGATTATTTCTGTTATATTTTTAAAACATAAGTCTACCTATTTATGAGGACAGAATTAGAATTACTTTCCTGTCTAGAAAATTCTAAACGCTGTAGGAGCCAGATCTTATGTTTTGAAGAATAACAGGAAGATATAATGTCAAACAGTCTGAGGTCCTCATCTAGGAATAGGTAACAATAGGATTAAAAGTCCCATATTTGTTTTAAAAATCCCCCTAATGCACTGTGAGTATGCAGGAGGAGGAAAAACAAGAATGGACAAGTAAGAAAGGAACTTTTTTTCTTTTTTCTTCATCAAAACAGATGAAAACAGTCTCAAGCCTTCTCTACTTGATCATCCTTCCAGGGCATGTCAAAAGGGAAGCATAAAACCATGGGCAAATGTCCTTGTATCTTCCCCCAGAGATGGTAAAGAAGCAGTAAGAGGCAACTGCTGTGTTTCCTGCCCTTTCCGTCATTACTTTGCTTTTTGTCATTGTTGCTGCTGCTGCCAGGATTTTACAGAACAAGAGCACAAGGTGTGTATATTCCCCCCTCCCCAGATAATCAGACATCCTGTACTGTACTTTACTGTATTGCTATCTTAAATTATATCCTTCAATAGGAATCTGAGCCTTTCTACTTCTATCTCTAGCTCCTTTGCAATGGACCTAGGACTTCATGTTATTCTGAGCAGCATCTGTTCTCCTGCCACATCTATAACTATGCCATGATGTGGGATGGCCCTTTCCTTATTCCTCCTACAACACCTGCTCTCCTGGAGGTAGGATTTATGAGTTTCACTCTTGGTTCAGAATCCTCCTCCATATGCTGTTATCTGCCTCATCTGTTTGTACAAAGCGTGATACACCCCTGACAGATGCTGTCAGATATAAAGGGGAACAATGAGCCAAAGATATGGTGGCAAAACAACAGATTCACACAAGGTTAAATACAGCAGTTACAGTTAATCGTTGGTGGGAGAAATGAAGAGAGTGGTGATCCTTACCCCCTCCCCTAAATTCTTGTAAAACTTCTAAATTCTAAAACTTATAGCTGATAAATAGTATTGTGCTAAATTACCAGGATGTCGTGGAGATATATTACCCTCTTGATTGGTTACCTTGAGTGCATTCCAGGCAGAAAGATGGATATCAACTGAATTTTTAAATAACAGTAACGATAATAAGTGACAGTCATCTTTTCTGTTTTATTCTTCAATTTCTTTTCCTTCTGCTCAGATTCTTTTCTTGGACAAGAAGATGGGCTAGCTGGTATAGAGAGGATTCACTTGATTCATTTTCACCTCATCTCGTCTCTTTCCAATGTGTAACTCAGGTGTATGTGCCTGAAGGGAGCTCATCTTACATTTTACAGTATGGATTTAGGCTGAAATTCCTTTCCTTTGTTCCTTTTGTGTGGCTGTAATGACTGGTCCCCATAAATCTCTTTAAAAGAGGCCCTCTGTCAGCAGCACAGGCGCCATGAACACCCTCGAGGTAGCTGGAATCCCTTGATTTTTTGAAGGCAGTGAGTAAGCGACTAAGGGGCTCCTGATCATACAAATGGGGCTAGTCTGCTGGGCAGGCAGATGTAGACACAGCAACAATCCCATCTAAAAGTGACCATTTGACAGAACCACCTCAAATTTCTGCACCTACAGGCAACTCAGGGAGGGTACACAACAATAATGACAATAAGAACACTTTTGATCTTCCCACAGATTTTCTATCTTCTCTGTTTTATTTTTTTGCTTGTTTTTCCAGAAGACTTGTTGAGCTCACTAACCAAAGGCATACTTTGCCAAGGGAACCTGATCTGTTTGCAGTTTGGTGAAATGCCAGAAGGGTCAGTACATACCTGGTCTAGAAGAAGTTCACCAATGGGACATTCTGAATGGGATACACCCAATGGATTTTGCCAAGGCTGATATAATTCAATGGAAAAAGGAGCAGCACAGCTGTTTCTACTTACATTCTAATAATTGCACAGCTTATACTGAGGAAAAGAGAAGAAACTGCTAATGGGGGACCAAAGGTTGGTTTAAATAAACTCAACATAGTCAAGGTTCATTTTTAGCAAAATCATGGAGCAGAATTCTTTCCTGGCCTGTAGTACTTCGTGCTGTATATTTCTGAATGTTCTTGCCTCATAAAACAAAGAAATAAACCCTTCCTGAATGTAGAGTTGTACATCAGCTACTTGCAAGGAGAGGTTTAATCTCCTTTGTGTGCTTTCTTTATTCTGTCCCTTTCTCTCTGCTCCTATTTTTGCTGTTTTCCTCTTTACTGATACAAGATTGTATGGCTCACAATCTAATGCCTGTCCAGGACATTTACAGCATTCTGCATAGAGCTTGCAGATACTGTATATGGAATGTAATGCATTAAGTTAATTAATTAATTAATTAATTAATGCATTAAGAATGTAATGCATTAATAAATGTAATTAATTAAGGCTGAAAGGGTGCTGTAGAGCAGGCATGGATGCGGACATGAAATCTGCCACTTCCTCCTGAAAAAAATGAAGCCTTTTCCCAGCCTCACATGGAAGCTGTGCAATCTCAGAAAAAAACATGTGTTTAAGTTAAGAAGACACTGATATCCTTCCAAGTGGGCAAAGCCATCCTTCCTCAGGCTCAGGTCTCCAGAGCCGATCTGTAGAAGACATTAAGAACACAACAAGGAGCCAGGAAGTATTGTTAAATATAGTCCAGGAAACAGATGCTCCAAGACACAGAACTCTGAGGTTATAAACACAACAACAACGGAGCATTAGATTAAAGAACTGGCAGCTGAATATAAGGAAACAGTATATACCTTTTCTACTGGCTGAACAAGAACTTGAAGTAGCGTGAGCTCAAAGTGTGTTTCAATCACTGTAGAATGTCCCACAGCATTACAAGCAGGAGTTCTTCAGATGAACAACCTCCATGAAAGCTGAAAATGATGGGAATTGTAGTCTAGCACATCTGAAAGGAATTCAGGATGGCTTAAATCTTCCATGAACATTCTGTACATATTCATATGCAAGAAGACTGATGCTGGTTCACAGTTTGAAAAGAATATATTTCTCATCAATCTATAATTTCTGTAATAGGATATCTGATTCTGGGATAATAATCTGATGATTCAATCGGTCCAGGTAAATACTGTTTTAATCTTACACAATCCAGCTGAGAATTTGTAGTTTTCAAAAAGGCTGACATGGATAAGATTGTTCTATCAGTTTCTTAACAGTCCTTACAGCAATCATTGCATTAGGCTGGTTTTGTAGCTGACTACCAATCCCTGATTCTTGACCTGGTTGCCTATAAAACTCAAAACCACTCTTAGGAAAAGCTTGCCATTGTTTCCAAAAAGTACACTACTCTTGTTATTATTAAGTACTACTAGAACTAACAATAATAATTTTATTTTTAAATATATACGTTTAAGCTTAAAACAATGGCATATGGTGAAAAAAGTTTATTTAACTTTCTCAGTCTCAAAGTAAATGGATCTATGTCATCTGGTACATTGCATGATGTTCCTCATTAAGAAAGGAGTTCGAAATCTGCAGGGACTCCATGGAAGACCTTTTCCATATACACTTGAAAAGAAGGTAATTTTGACTTGAAGACATTCTCCCATGCAAGATGAAAAAATTATCTGTCTAGATTTCTTCATCCAAATCTGAGATACTCCTCCATGCTATACATTTATGCATTTTAACTTGTTTTTTTTAAAAATAATTATGACACATTTCTTTTTTTTCCTCAGCTGAACCTCAACCTCAATAGTACAATATGACTGGAATGGTTAACAAACAACACTGAAATGAAATCATATGGGGGATAGCATTTCTTTTCAGTATTCATAGATCCATTCTTTTATAGATAGATTTTGAAAAAGACTTCAACCCATATATGTGAGATAAAACATAGGATGATATATTTGTAATATGGATGAGTTTCATGTTTGTAATGGTCAGATTAAAAACACCTGGAAAAGCATCCTCAGTGACCTTCACATCAGGCATGGTGATAAATCTGGGCTCTTTGAGATTTTGCCCCATATTCTGGAACTTGCTTACAGCATAAGCTTATAGACAAGAGACAATTACATAAGCAGCTTTATTACAGCTATGACAGAAATCATACATGCCCCAAGCAGCTACCTAATGCAGAACAGAGAAATCAAGGCATACATTTTCTCTCTTTGTCTGTCCAAGGGTTTAAATTATAGACTATTTCTTCCTGCTTTTTGAAATCAGTAGAAATGTGGTCATTTTCTCCCTACTCTTGAAACTGAGAGATATCTGTTCATTGTTTATGTAATGGTGCTGTCTAGTTTGAGAACTATAGGTTTCCCCCTCACCAGCTTCAGCCTTTACAATGAATCCAAAACAAATTATGTTAAGAAAAAAATTTCCAGATAAAACAATCACATTCATAGGATAGCCAATTTTAGGCACACATGACACATGTACTGACTTCAACTGCATGTTAGCCGCTGTTCAGACTATCGTATTTTTTTAAATGTGGTACCAATGATGAAAAAACAAGACCACAAGTGGAATATGTACCCATTTATTTCTTTCATTTCATGGTAAGAAAATGCTAGTGTAAAAGATTAAACTTCCAAGCAGCAGATCTTTCAAAAGCAGTTATTTCTATACAAGTCATATATAGATTAATATACAATGTATAGATTTCACTACTTCTTATTGTTGTAGATTGTAATTCTTCAACTAAATTAGAGGCTAAAATTGATAGAAGGTAAGCTCAGCCACAGAAATCAAAGGGTGCCATAACATCTTCAATATATTCTTATATTTTTGGCTAAAGAAAAGAAAATATAAAAATCAGGAATGGAAATATGTATGATTCTACGACGGTTTTGCCAAAATATTTCACAGCTATTCCATCTTTTCCCTCTCAATGGATTTCTGCAGTACAAAAAGGATGAATAAATGGTTGGAACAATTAATTAATCATTATCCTCTGGATGACTTGTAAAAACCCACAGATGAGTCAGATTGCACAGTAAAAGCATCCTATAGATTCTATAACATTAGAAAAGCATCCAGTGTGCTGCACTTTGTCTAAGAAGAAAGCAGAACTAGTTAGCTGGCCAGTAAGCATTGTTCCATTTAAATAGCCAACAACACGGTAGAAACTGAGTTTATGCAAATCCTATGTTGGTAATAATTAGCTGAAGTGCTCTGGAACTCTAACTTCTGTCTAGACTGATGATGCTACGGATCTTTAGTAAGCAGTATGAGTTCAGCTGATGGTATCTAATATAATTTACTGATGGACACGTTAAATTATGTTTCTAACCTATTTTTGTTCATATTTTATGTTATATTATTTGATCTTGTTTGCATGATTTTTCCACCCACACAATAACTTGTTGTTTGCATGTCATACAGTATTTTGAATATTGGATGAGTCAAGCGGCAAGCTAAATGGATATATGCTGCATGGGTGTAGAAGTATAATAGTTGTATTAAGTTAATGGCAGTGGTTCAAATGAAATCAAACACTTGATAAAGCAGAACATGATATGACCAATGTGATATAAGAAATGAACCAAAGTGATGCACCATTACTTTGTTTTTCTACGATTTAAGAAACTTTAAGATGGTATCAGCCAACATCTTTATTAAAATTAAAATTCTTTTCTATGTGGGCTAGTTCCAACAATACTTATCCCCTCCTACATTCCCAAGATTCTGAGTACCTGCAGATTTTATGACTTCAACAACAAGGAAGTTTTTTTTCTTTATCCCAAACACTTTCTCCCTTTACCTGACATTAAGACCAGTCTTCTAGCACCCCGAATTCCATTCCTAATTTTTATGTTTTCTTTTCTAGCACTTTGCATTAGGACTGTAACTCCTAAAATTCCCAACCAGCATATAAGAATGTAAGTATGATCTATTCTAGACTGATGGAAAGTTCAGACTGGCTAACAATTGTATGAACTTTTTGTTGTAAATAATAGTGATGGTTCTGAGAGCTCAGATTTTGGATAAGAAATGTACTTTAAGTGCTAGATTAAAGTAATAATTCATATGCCAGTAAATAATTGCATTTCCCCCATAAATTATACTCTACTTACCATTTACTTTGTGATAAGTTTCAATTATTTAGCCTTGTAATGGCATATTTCCTTGGTTTTACCACTCTTCCATTTCTGAATATTTTCAGAATGTCTGTATAATTTTAATTTCCTACATTTATCTCAATATTAGAGTTGCATGAACCAGGGCATGTACTATATATTTCAAATCAGTTTTATCTTACATTCCTCCAGCTAGATCATTAAAACATTTATTATTTAAAGATACCCTACTCCATAGTTTGGTTTTGGGCTCCATTCTATATATAATTTAATACAACTCTGCACCTTTCCATCATTTATGGAAGCCTGATCATTATGTAAAAACAATGAAGCCTTTTCTGTTATAGCCCTTATCAATTACATATCTAGAAAGGCCCATGTTTATTTTAATTTTTACAAAGTAGAATTGTACATCACGTAATGCATTTGCCAGCTAATACAGTACAGGAAGTTACTGTATATAGTTCTTTCTGGGTATTTTAAAAAACGTTTTGTGAGTATGTGATATAAATAAAATTAACATGGATATTTAGATTGACAAGCTCCTTGACAATAAACCTGGCCATAGTGTGTTCATGCAGTTCAAAGAGGGAATCAGTTTGAACATCTATGTGTTCTACTGCTTGCAGAATTAGCTTCACTCATGGTAACACATACATTACATTTAAACAGAAATGGCATCTGCTGCATAAATATAATTGTTGCTTAATGATGACAGAAGTGTCTCTTCTGTAGAACCCATTACCAAAGATTTTCTGCTTCCTATCTGCTCCTCTATGTTGTACAAGACATGCACACAAGATACATACCATTTCCAACATGGAGATTTATTATTTTTGTTGCATTATTTATTGCTTTATTTACGTATTTATTCCCCTCCCTAAGGAGCCCAGAGTAGTGAAACTGCCCTGTTTATTCTTACTTTGAAGCTTAAGGGAGAAGAGGGAGAGAAAGAATTAATTGAATATTATACTTCAAAAGCAATAAATGTCTGGTATCTACAACAGTGAAAAAATAAATAAAATAAAATATTCACTATTATTCATCAAGAAAATCAACATGGAGAAATGAACTGCAAAGATGTTAATTTGCAAGTGGCTCCTGTCCTGCTTCTGAACTTCTTGTTCAACCAATAGATTTCCTGGGCCATTCGCAGGAACAGATAAATTTCATCCCACCCTTCTTTTTTTAATGGAAGAAGACATACATTGATGGGCTGTTTCACTCTCCTTTAGCATGACCTCTGGACAGAGTACTTGTAGAACAATGCTTATCCTTCCACTGTCCTCGCAACTGGCCATCTGCCCAGTCAATTTACCACCCTGCTTCCTCTATCTCTGAAAATATAGAGCTTCTGCATTCAGTTTGCACCAATCTTCTCTAGCTTGGAGCTCTCCAGATGTGTTGGGCAACTGGTGCTTGCTGGCACTGAAGGGAATTGCAACCTGCACAGCTGGAAGTGCCAGATTGGGTTAGTTTGGCTTTACAGACATTGGCTAAAGTTACATATTTGATTCTGGGGAGAGAGCAAAGAAAGTGAATATCTAATAATAATTAGATTTTTGACTTATGCATTAGATGTTCCTTTTCTTCACCAGTTGCACAAAATGGAATTTTCTTCTCTCATTCCAAATTCAACATTCCATCAACTAAACTGCTTTTGTCGTTGCCTTAAAGGGGTTTGCTGTCATCCACTCTGTTGACTAATGAAATGCCTTCTTTCAGCTGTTCCCAAAATGGGCTTTTCAAAATTATAATTCACTACTCTTTCTAAAACATTCACCCCTAGCATATTTGGTTCCTTCCAAAGAGTAAGATGCATCAAAAGTGGGATAATTCTTTTCATGAGCCTCATGAAAAATTATGTAAGTATCCAGCTTAAAGGTCACTTCACCTTCAGATGGAATGAATGTTAAAATAATGAATCTGATGAATGCTAAGCCAGTTTGTTTATGCGTATACTTTTTTCCACTGTATCTCAATGATTTTGTTATTACAACATACTAAAACAAACTGTTGGTAAGATTGGATGAACAAAAACAATGGTCACTGAAGAGGCCTAGATACAGGGTAAAATCTTGGCTTTACAGGAGAAAACAATAACTCATACAGGCTCCTTCGGGGGGGCGGGGGGGGGGAATGTTCCAGTTTATTCACAAGGCCTGCTCTGAGAACCTCTGGACCGGTTTCTTCAAAAGCCAGTCTACAACCTGTTCTGTTGCTTTTCTCTATGGTTTCTTTTATAATGCCAGAGCAAGGTTCTGGGCATGTGCAGAAGGAAGACCAAGAGTCGGAATGAAGACCAAGAGTCCATCAGGATGGCAAAGTTGAAATGGGAATGGACGGGCTTGCCGGGATGATTATGCAGCATCAATTTCAGGGCCTGGCTTATGTCTCATCTATATCCTTTCCATCAGAAAACAAATGGGTTCTCCAGTCAATCAGCAGAAAAATGAGGAATGTCCACCTTGTCTAGTTCCACTCTAGCTTTTGCCTTAATGTTCTGGCTATGCATGTCTCAGTTATATTCCATGTGGACCTCACTGCAATTTGGGGCCAATCTGACTTTGCTATGGCTTTGTGTACATAACAGAGACAGCTCCTTCCGAGTTTTATAGTGTTATTTTTCAAGCAAACACCAAGCTCAGAAACAGACAATTACTTCTGTAAAAGAATAAACAAACGACAACAAAAAAGGGCAGCTATGCAAAATCCCCAATGCTGCCCACCATCAGGACCAGTGGAGTTGGAGCCATCAGTCAACATAAACTTGAGCCCTCATTCAACAACAGCTACTAACTCAGAACCAACAGGGCATCTGAACTATGACTATTTATTTATCTTGGTGTTATGGTAGAAGTACAAGCCTGATCCGCTTCTTCACTGAGAAGTACCTGATAATTTTGTAATGCAAAGACATAAACCTGAATTTTAGGAAGAGAAAGACATGTATACTGGGTTCATATATCACAGTTTCTTTTTACATATTCTGCTGCCATCCATGGTGGCCTATAAAAGGAGGGGGAAAAAGATAGGGGTATCTCATGACAAACGATGCCAGTACGCAGTTCTTTCCTTATCCGTGGCTGCTGGTGGCTTCCTGGCACGTGCGTGTAACACCCCTGTCTCAACCACTGAGTTGCACAGGGACTTGCCTGCCTTTTAAGCTCTTGATTGGGATGATATCATCTGTACTATTGCCAGAAGATCAAACTGCTAAACTAGAGTGCTGGCTAGGAGGCATTTCCAGACAGGCTTATAAACAACTGGAAAGCTTCCTAATGCGGGTGGAGTTACACCGCTGAAGCACCACCTCAGCCTCAGCCTCTGCCTCCAAGCTAAAATTTGAATTCAACTTTTTTTTTTCGGGGGCGGGGGGTTGAGCCTATATGCACCTCTGTTATTGGAGGGGGACTATTTCCCTCTCCTTATCTTCTTTCTCAGGTTTGGAAGCGAAAGTAGGTAGTAGGGAAACTGTTGCACTTTCTTACTTGTGAAGCACCATCTACTACTACCAGCATGCTCTGGGCCTGGTCCCCTGCCAAGCCATGCTGTGCGTCTTTCAAAACACAAGCACTGCAAGAATAGGAACATATAAAGTAACTTGGCGGATTCAGTTCCTTTCGAAGTCTGATTAGAAACTCATCTGCACTGTTTAGCAAACATTCCAGAGAATCCTTTCCAGATGAAGCTATTCTTCTGCGGGAACCGCTGGGTCAACCGGAGATGCAATAACAGCAAGAACCCAATATATGAAAAGATATATCCTTGCCTCCCTTCTCTTTTCAAGAAATGCTTGAATAAAAAAAATATTGCTAGTTTTCCTCCTCTCAGCCTTATGAAATTCTTTCTTGTCATGAAGAGGCTGCAACTCTGGTAGCATGCAGAGAGTCTCATTCATGTTCAACCCCTGGTATCTTTAACTAAAGCTGGGAAAACTCCAGGAGGGGGTATCAATCAGTGTTCTGATTCTATGGAATGTCCTGACACTGAACATTCTCCTCGAGAGCTGATGTAGATTTAAGCACTTTCACAAATCCAAGTCAGAGGGATTTGTTCTGTTGTACATCAACATTTAGTAACCTGGACAATCTTGGAGGGTGTGATCCTTCAACCCTGCAACCCAGCTATATAGATATAACAGAAACTCCATCCTTTTTTGTATCTGTATTGTAATGTTGCATACACAGATGAAGGAGAAAGAGCTCCTGCCATGTCAGAAAACACTGCTTTCAACATTTTGAGGGAAGTGGTAGATCTCAGGGACACCTATTATGTTCATCAACATATTTCAAGTTCATTTGGTTCTAAACAGTATGCATACCAATCCAATAACAATTACAGGACAATAACGATATTATTATTTCAAGATATAGAAGGAGGGCCATTTGAAAGTTCTAGGCCTCCTTTCTCACTTTAATATTCTGCCTTTCTATTCTGTGTTGTTCAAATATTTCCTGCCTTCATATATTCCATTTCCTACTCCCTTGCTACGTGGCAAGGTAGTCCTTGAACCGCAACTACATATCTTGGCTGTCCCTTGGGTTAGAGAAAAATGGAGCTTGATAAGTATGAGTAAAAGGGCAAGGAAACAATACTCTTTAGATTAGCTCTATCGTCTGACTCCTTCAAGGTGGCTCTCTTAGATGCAATGTCAGTCCTGGGGCTTATCGGTGCTTATCTTAGTTTGCTGAGGACTCCATGCCCCTGATTTGAGGCTCAGCAAAGGAAGTTCAGTTGGTGATATGAATTAGCAGAAGAAAGGAAGAGGGGTGGCATGGCAGAAATATATGGCCCTTATCCATCTCTTTAAAAAATCACAAGAAAAAAATAAGGATGATGTAGCAGGAATTTTTTTTAAAAAATATTCTAATTAACTTGCATTCCCTCTTCCACTTTTTATTATAATTTTTCAACATGCAGATGATGAGTTCAGAAATTGTCATATAGTAACTGTTATCAATTACTTGAATGGCCAAGTTGGTCAGACAGGAAACAGCTAATTATATTTTCCCTGCACCAGAGAGAGAGAGAGAGACAGACAGACAGACAGACAGACAGACAGACCGATAGAGCGAGAGAGAGGCAGAGACCGAGAGAGAGAGAGAGAGAGAGAGAGAGAATTGAAAACCTCACATCCCATAAGAAGCAACCTGGATTCCAGAGATCCCAATGTAAGAAAAAATGTTTTTGCTGCCACATGTCTCAGCTGTTGCTGGACAAGAATCCCTCCAAGGGGACAAGCAGAACAGAGAGTGGTGGAAAGCTGATAAGTCACAACTCGATGGACCCCAGTTTCAAATGCCGATAGGATTTTTCTCTGAAATCCTTTTCTCTTCATGTCATCCAGATTTTATCTCTTGCTGATGGGGGAAATGGCTGAACCTAATCACACGCAAGGGATATATGCAATGTTCACCATGAAAGATTAGCCCTCTTTGATAGACCATTAATAGATGATGTTTTAACTTGGTGGTGGGGTGGAGGAGATTTGCAGCTCAAGTGTAAATAGAGAGGCTTATAGCTACCTTGTGACTTTTGTACACTCAAGTTCTACAGACTATTGTCATAAAAGCAGGTCTCAACAAAGTCAAATATTCCCTATGTATGTGGTCCATTTCTTAGCTGCTTTCAAGGATAAGGCAACTGAGCAAGTTCTTGGCTCTTTTCTACTGTTTAAGAGATACGTAAACGTAGAGAAATGAACTTTCTGCGTGTACTTTCTCCCTCCAACTCTAAGTTGAAGATTGCCAACTAAAGCCCCTTGCAACATATCTCAGGGGAGAGTGTTCCACCTCCCCTTAACAACACACAAAAAAGAGCAAGGTCTTATTGTTGGCCTCATCTAATGATGGGCACATGCGGTCATTCCAGAAAGGAAGCAGGCAACCCATAGATTCTCTGTAGTGAGGCTGCAGTCCCGATTTATTATCTCTTTATCTTTTCTTTCTTGGAAATGTGATTAGAATACAGACAGTTCCCTTACTTACAAACAGGTTACACTCCAAAAGGCTGCTTGTTAAGTCTATTTTGTTCATAAGTCCAACCAAGTATAAAAAACATGCAAAGTACGATTCCTACCTTACATAAGTGGTGCTTAGGATTAAGTCTAGACATACTGTAATTCAGAGTTACTACACAAAGGAAGAACACCCCAAACTAAATACCATGAGATTAATGAAGAGACAGGACGAGGTAGCATCCAAAATGGACTATACGTGGTCTCATAATTTGCAGGGGTGCTGCCAAATGTACATATACAGTGTGCCATAAACGAATCTTTTCCCACCTTTTCCTGCCTTCCAGGATCTTCTTAGTTGGAGTTGTGGACAGGTTCTTTTTCTTCATACTGGCAATCGTAATTTCTTAAGTAGAGGACTCTCTGTACTAAAAGCTTCATGCTAACCGGGATAAGGGATGGTTTCATATAGGTTCTAAATTACCAGGAAGAGATAGAAATGGTGCAAAAATCTAAGCAGATGTTTCTGTTATACTATTACCCAATTTCAGCAGGACAATTTGCAACCCGCTCTTTATTTGTCATTTACTATTGTGTTGCTCCAGTGCCCTACTCAGAAAATCGCTCCTTGCCACCCTCTGTAGCCCCTTCCCTAACTCCCAAGTCATTTTGTCTTTTTATGTCTTATGTTTATAGGCAACAACAATTTAATAGGTAAATCATCCTATTAAAACAAAGACTTTCCAAATTAAGTAAAAAATCCCGATTCCCAAAAAATAAATTCTTATACAGACAAATGAAAAGTTCTTCAGAAGAGTAAAAAAATGACCTCAGAAGAATCAAAGTACATGAATTAAGTTTCCCTAATGATCTTCATCAGTGGTGGGATTCAAAACTTTTTACTACCAGTTCTGTGGGCGTAGGCATGACAGAAGGAGGAAACTATAAAATCTCCATTCCTACCCTACTCCTGGGGGAAGGTTACTACAAAATCCCCATTCCCTCCCCACTGCTGGAGGAAGGTTACTGCAAAATCACATTACCTCCCCACCCCACTAACCTACTTTCCAGCTCCGTTCTCCTGTGCAGGGCAACCAAAGAAGACCGAGCCGATCAGCTGCGACTTGGGAGGCAGAGAATAGAGGGGGGCGGGGCCAGTCAGAGATGGCATTTGCTGGTTCTCTGAACTACTCAAAATTTCCACTACTGGTTCTCGAGAACCGGTCAGAACCTGCTGAATCCCACCTCTGATCTTCATATATCAATGTTGGTTGTTTATATGATTAATGACTGAGAAGATCTACCCTTTTTTCTATAGTTATTAATATCTATTGCACAATACAGAATATGAATCTTGAAAAAAGGTATACTGAACAATAGGCCACTGAAAACATCAGGGAGAAGAATTTAATTTCAGTTGCTTCCTTGCGTTTGGAAAGATTACAATATATATAAATTCCTTCTTTATTACCAAAAGAAGTTGAGTAGAAGTTGCAACAGACAAAAAGATTCACCCAAAAGTCTTACTCCTTACCACATATTTAATGAGATATTTGAGAACTCTGTAATATAAAACAATACATGTTACCAACAATATTCCCTGACCCTCTCTACAGTACACCTGCAAATAGACCTGCAGAGAGTAAATTTCCTTTACAATTGGAGAACACTGCTTTGATCTCTCTGGATTCATATTCTGATTGGCAGTGAACACAGAAGTAATTGTGTAAGTATTGAAATAAGAAAACCTAAAACCAGAGACTATACAGTACACCCAGCAGACTTCTAAGGCTTGCAATTGTTCTCAGAATCTCAAATGAAATACAGAAAAATTAAGTTTAGATATTGAACATGCCTTTTGGATATATATGAAGACCTAATTCTCTTGAGAAATCTATAACCCTGCGGAGAAAATGAAAGGAAACAGAAGAAAAATCTATCCAGACACAAGATGGGTAGACTTAATTATTGCACTGGTGAATGTATCATCTGAAAGACCAGATTAGGGAAAATTTTCACACAGAAAGTTAATGCCAGATAAATCAATCAATTCAGCAGGAATAGCCCTTGGCTGATAGTTCAAAGAAATGCTATATACTTTTCAGTTTATAAATAGTTAGGATAGTTCAAAATGTCCATGAATGCAACATGCTACTACTTCACAACTAATTGAATATATCAGGAAACAATATAGCAACTGCAGCCCCAAACCAGCAAAACATCAGTCTAATTTCTTTAAAAATGATTGTTTTGTACTTTCTGGTTTACATAGTTCTCTGTGAGCTAATAAAGATATATCACTGAGATATTTTAAATGCATATCTAACTATATAAATATTGGAATGTCAATCCATACTGACAAGCATTGGTTGTTATGAAAAATATTCCAGTGATCAGGGTTCGGATGTAGCTCTCTACTCAGTATACAGTGCGTGGCAAGCTCAAATTTGCCTTTGGGAATGTATGAAATAGATTTAAAGTGGCTTATGAATCTGGTCTGCTTAAACTAGTCAAGCTTAAACAAATGTGAAGGTAGCACCACTTGTTCAAAAGAAAGACAGAATAATGAATGTGTCTATAGTCTGAATCATGAGTTAGCATGAAGCTCATTTTCAATTATATCCTCTTACTGTTTCTAGTTTGGAAATATATAGTGCAGCCTGCACTATTTAAAAAAATAGTGCAGCCTACTATGTGTTTGATTCAGCATCCTGGCAGAACGTTCAGATGTCACTTTCATTTTTGAACTTCAAAATTCCACCATCAGTCACAATAGAAAAACAGAATAGAAATAATAAGAACAAATGATATATTGATTTCATTAACAATTTCAGCTGAGCACTTGCAGACATCAAGAAATAGGACATACTCTCTTACAGAAGATCTCTTAGGTGGTTGCCTGCCGGGCTTTTAAAATATAATCTAGCTACTTCTCTCTTGCCAGTTGAAGAATTAAAAGTATTAAATGTGACAGAATATTTTCAGATACACAAGACTAGGCACCAGTGACTATCAAACTGTTGGCTAAGCAAACATCTCAACTTTCACCAGGATTGTCAGAGATGAACCATCTCAACAATAAAGTTGCAAAATTAACACAATTTCCAGACAGCATTACTGTGGCTCTCAAAATGGGGAAAAATTCCCAGTCTTTTCACAAATGTCTGAGCAAACATTTGATTGGGTCTTCTTTAAGAGTTATAGGATGGTGGGTTTTGCTAGGACTGGTGATGGGAAGGAGAGAAAAACATGTCAAGTACAGTAACATTCTCAGAGAAGAAATGAAAACTGTAATGTGTCTTAGAAAGACCCCAATTCTTATGAGGCAGCTGAGCCAGGTTCTCCTTTTCCTTGCAGAACAACTCCTAGACATTGTCCTTGTCAAGACACAATAGCCATCAAACTCCTTCCCGCCCCTAGGAATGTCAGGCTGAGCTTGGATTTTCTCCTTTGGGGCTACGGTGCCCGCCCCAACCCAGCCAACTGGCTCTTTGTTAACAAGCGCGTCCAGCCGAGAAAGTGATTGATCATCAGGGAGAAAGGCCAATGCTTTGACGGGTCGTTTAACAATTTCAATTAAACCACTCAGCATTCAAACGCAAAAAAAAAAAAAAAAGAAGAAATGTTTGAAGAAAAAAAAAAGAGACTTTTCCAGAGCTATTGTGGACAAAGCTCCTATGGCAACTTAGCAGGATCAAAAAGGCCTTCTTTAGAAAAGGTAGAAGGTTTGCAAAATGTATTATTTATTTGTTTATTTATTCATTTAATTTATGTGACACCCATCTTGTCCAGAGATGACTGTTTTCGCTTTCTAGTTGAATTATCAAGAGCTGGAGTAGCACAGTGCTCTTCTACTCCATGTACATCTAGATATCTCTTTTGCCCCTCTTCAATAAAATGTTGCCTACAAGCCCCATAATCAGTAATAGGCATTGTGACCCATTTGTAGACCTATATTTTTCAAGCCATGCACTGCTTAAGAATATGCCCGCTGAATATTAAACTACATGTTCCCAAATTCCTGTCGCTGGGATTGGCGCTTGATTCTTGATTCTGTGCAGTGACTTTTTTTAGATACGTGAGATCCCTGAGGGCTTATTAGAAAGACATAATTCTGAATCCATTGAGACAGGGGAAGGGTTCTGGCAAGGATTTTTTTTTTAAGGTTAGCATCTCATCCTGTCTTATAGAAAGAGGCTGCTGCTGGCTGCCACCATGGCCAACTACATTCACAAGGCACGTAGCTCATTTGAGGTGCCTAAACTGGATATATTGATGTGAGACCTTATGCAGCAATTGCTCAACCAGGTCATCAATGATTGGGAGCCTGAGAAGATGATGCTCAAAGTAAAAGCAAAGAGAGTGGCAGACATCCCCACTCCCGTCAACCAGAAAGGAGATGCAGGAAGTCCCCTTAGAATTGAGATGAGATGGGGAGCCTCATTCGGGCTGGGGAGGAGTTGGTCCTAAGGAGGGTAGAGAAAGATGGGAGGGGAGTGGGGGAAATCTTTTCCTACTGCCTTTCTTTCCCCCCCTCTTCTTTCCAAAGCCAAAGGGCTGGGCTGCCAACCAAGTAGGCTTACGAAGGAATGCCTTTCCTTCCACAAGGCACTTTTCTAAGATGTTCGGGTGGCCATTACAATCCTTCCACCTCCAAAACCTTGCTGTAAATTTGTTAAATTTGCACTCATGGCATCAACTGAGAATAATCAACCTCCCTACTAAATTAGTTCTTTAAAAATGAGATTTCATTGTATATATAAGGGTCCAGTCATTTGCAATTCAAAAGGCCCTTGGCCTAATTTCCTATATCCTCAGCCTAATCTGAAGAGCCCTTTGCAAACAAACAATTTAGCTCTCAAAATAAGTTTGCTCTTTCTCAATACCCAAAGAGTAAAAAAAGATGCCTCAGAGAAAGAAAATGCAGGCCATGTTCAAGTTTGATTGTGATCCTTCTCAATCACAAGTTTGATTGTGATCCGTATTAATCTTACAGGAATGCAGTCCTTAGCAGAAAAAAGACTGCCTAACCTAGCTACCAGCAATTAGATATGGGGGGATTGAAGGTATAATCCAAATATATTTGCATCTATCCCAGGAGAGATGAAGTGTCCCAATATGTAGGACATGCGTCAGCAAGCTTTTCCTTTGAAGGCATTGGTTTTTCAGCTTTAATTCTTTCTATGTGGAACTAGTATTTTCCCCTATTCACATTATTCTTTTTCTCCAGAAGAACTGATACAGCTCCCAGGATCCATTTTCATCCAGCGAGTCGTTAAATGGTTGGTATCCACACAGTAAACACTAACAACTTTGCTGGTTGGGAATCTTAGGAGTTGTAATTCCCATACTAGGTAAGGATGGCATTTGTGATGCTGCAAGTCCTCAACTTAGGATTGTTCATTTAGTGAATATTCGAAATTATGACAGCACAGAACAAATGGACTTGCAACCCTTACCCGAAATTCCATCCACTGTGGCAGCCCCAAGATCAGGTGAACAAAATTTGAGCGCTGGGCAATCCGATTGCCATTACAACCAATCACACAGGAACTGAAGCAACCGTTGCCTATCTTCTTCTGCCTCATGGCCCACTGAATCCTAACAGGCCTCAGGCCTGCTTCTCACCCTGCTCGATTCCAAAACCCTCCTCCCTACCCTGTCACGGTTCAGTCACTTACCTTTTCTGTATGTCTCCTTCTGGAAGCAGTTGATGCAGCCCTTGGACTCCCTGTATGGTACACAGGTCACATGTTGCCATCCTGGAAACAGGCCCTATTTTGGGGTATGTGTGACCCCCATGAATTGTGACCCAAAACGGGGCCTGCTTCTGGAATGGCACCATGCAGCCTCCATATTATACAGAGAGGCTGAGGGGCAGAATGGAAACCATGATCAGTATGGAGATCCAGCCATTCTTCCCCTTGGCCTGCATACAGAGTACAGAGGCTGCGTACCACCATCCTGAAAGCGGGTGCCATTTCGGAGTGACCACAATTTATTGTGGCCGCTCTCAAAATGGCATTCAATTCCAAGATGACCTTTATGTAGGAAGACCGTGTGGCAATGCAGTTGCTTCCCAAAGAAGACCTAAGGAAAAAGTCAGTGGACTGAGCCATGATGGTGGTAGGACCCAATGGGTCGGAAAACAAGCTTAACACCTGCGGGGATCCAGCAGGGCAGAAGATGGAGCACAGGATGGCTCAGGAGGTGGGAGAGGCCCAAGTCAAGCCATGTGTAAATTGGGACAGGACCTGCCCCATGCCTGAGGCATCCCGTGCTCTGCTTAATTATCATAATTGGGGGAGATGGGGAGAGATTGTTAAACAGGGTGAACATATAAATGCCTTGCTTAATGGCCATCATGACTTGCAACCTGGGCAGCTTAATAATTCTCTACCTGCAACTTGTAATGGGCAGGTTCGGTTATATGCCAAGGACTACTTGTACTGGGATAAATCCATCAATCACCTTTTTTTTGCTTCCATCCTCAGCCAAGCAGGCGTCAGAGATGTTTCCTGAAATTTGCCTTTCTGGGCAGATCATTTTAAAATCGTATGTAAATTCCTTAAATCTGAGGTAGAAAGCCATCTATTTGTAAAGCCTGGAGCTTGGACACCTGCTGATATCCTTTCCCCAATATTTTAAGTACGTTTTAACACAAAAGCTTTATTTCTTCTTAATCTTCTTTCCATCTGAAGTTTCCCAGTATTGAACAGATGGCCAAAACATACACTACCAAGTAATTTATTCTGATTAAAAGCAAAAGTTAAAATTAGTTTTCTTTTTGCATATTTGCATATTTCATATATGCCTCCCGAATAAAATGATGCAGTTATTATTCAAAATGAACCACAAATCCCAGCACCCACACCTTCCCTGTCTATGAAATCCATATTGGGAAGATAGTTAACAATAACACCATGAGTTCTTTGCTACTATTCATGAAAGACAAATTGGAAGTTTCTAATAAAGGTAACGGTAAATGCATAGGCACCAATTCAAGAGGAAGGAAAAAAAAACATGTTGCATATGTAAGAGCATAGTTCAAATACAAACATAATATACTTCGTAACAGTGAGGAAGAATGTGGTCACATCAGTGCCTACTATCCCTTCTATTCCATTACTATGTGATGGGCAGCTTAAGAGCCTTTCTATTGGTTCTCTACTTTTAAATCACGCATGGACTGCACAATCTTTCCAATAGAGGAAGATTCCAGAGAAGATAGTCCTCAACGACAAGATTGCCTTCTTAGGTAGAACTTATATGTTACTGCTATTTCCAACATTGTTAACAATTCTGGATTGCTAAGAAGAAATATTTTATAAATTAAGACTCACCAGAGAGTCATATCTTACTGATGGGCTCTATACACTCTACAACCATAGCCAGTTTGCCAAAAGTCACAGAACTGTAACTAATTTACTACTGAGCCAAGTGAAAGCAAAGTATGATGTTAGGGTATAAGGAGGAGATACTCACTACTTTTGGACACCTTGATCTTTGCTACCAATTTCTGCACACCAGGTACGTCCTCATTTTTCACAGCCTGGATCAGTTCCTGTTCTCTCCCCATGATGAACAAGGGCAATGCTCCCAATTTATGAAGCCATCCAGATGCTCTGTGAGCGAGATAACTACTCAAGAGAAAGTCCCCCAAAATGGTGGGAGAAAAAAGCCCAAGAAACAAAAATATTTTCAGAACTCTCACAGCACATTAAAAAAAAAGTCTAGTAATGATGATAAATACTACTGGGCATTAAATAATTTGGTGCTTAATGACTGGATCCCAGTAGTGGGAAGAAATTGGGAAGGAAGAATGAGTAGGTTGAAGCAACAGAAACAGTGTTATATTTGGCTGTTCTTGCTAAATAAAAGCATTCTCTCCAAATCTCCAGTTTTTCCTAGGCCGGTAGAGTTTCATCTCGAATGGCAGGAACCCTCTGTTTCCCCAAATCAGTAGATGTAGACCTTCTGCAGCCAATGCCTGAGTTGTTTCTCAAGTACCTATGAAAAGAAAAGGCAGAATGAGTTTCTTCAAAGACTTCCGGACTTATAACCATAATTAGGACCAAAACTTCCATTGCTAAGTAAAGTGGTTAAGTGAGTTGCACCCAATTTTATGATCTTTTTGCTATGATTGTCAAGAGAATGACTGCTGTTAAGTGAATCATGAAGTCATTAACAGAATCCAGCTTCCTCATTGATTTTGCTTATCAGAAGTTGGCTAGGAAGATTGCAATGGTGGTCACATGACCCTAGAAAACTGCAACTGTCCTAAATAAACGCCAAGTGCCTAAATTTTAATCATGTGACCTCGGGGATGCTGTGACTCATATGTGTGAAGACTGGATCATATGTCACCTTTTTCCAGTGCGGTTGTAACTTTGAACAGTCACTAAAGAAATGAGTGCAGTTCAAGAATTACCTATATTGTGCTAATATAAATCCTGGATTACAGGCAATTTGCTTTTTTCAATACTTAAGATAGTAGACTATATGCTCCATGAAATGAGTGTTTCACTAGGTACAGAACAGATGAAGGGGAGGGCATGCAAGAAAGAAGTAGCAGCTGGACTGAGAAATCTGATTTCCCAACTACTATAACTCTCCCTTAATCTTTATGTGCTTTTCAAAATGTTTACCAGAACTAGTTCATGGGTACAAGATTTGAGATATAAAAGCTTTCTCGGTTAACAAAAGCCAAAATCAAGGGTCCCCAAATTCTGCAGAAATTATCTGTAACATTATTAAATATGTCATTAATGATATAATTGCAACCATATGCATTGTTAAATCATAGATACACAGATTTCATGGCCTACAGGACCTTTTAAAACAAAACAAAACAAATATCCATCAATTTTGGACGCATGTATTTGTACAAATGGTTCAATAGTGAGAGGTCTGTTCAGAAATTAAAGAGTTAACTTCTATCTCTGAATACACACTCAGTTGGCAGAATTTGTTCTGTTTCAGTTTTTTTACACAAAAATCCAATCCTGATGTTTTTTTCTCCTTCCAAATTTAAAGCAAAGAGACAAATTAAGTTGTCCATGTTGTTAAGATGAGAGAAATGGGAGAAATCAGAAAGCCAAACAATCAGAATCATTGCATTTGAACTTATTTGCAAACAGAAGACAAAACGTTGTTCCGTACTGTTTTACAGCACCAGTAACTGGATACAGTACTGAACAATACATCATTGTATCAGCCTCTCACAATTTATTTGTGTCTGTGCACCTTTTAATAAAAAACAAACAAACACAATATTCTGAGTTGGACTTAAATTTGCTTCTGAACAAAGACAGGCTTTACTAAATGATGCTGTAAAGAAATTGTGAGCAACATCTGTAATATGCGAACAAGAGAATTGAAATGGCCTTAGCATGTTGTTCTCATGCCTGTTTATTGAACATTCAGTGCTATTTCTCACTCATGCCCAATGTCTTACTATAATCACAAACTTTGAGATACAAGAAATCTGGGAAAAAAGAAGGTCTCATTGGGTCTGACATTAAAAGCTGTGAATTAAACATTAAAGACCAGAACAGCCTTTCTCAATATGAATCCTACCAGTTTAAATGAGTAATTCCATACAGTATGACCCCGCCCCATACAGTCAATAGTAAGTGATGTTTAGAATTGTTGCTTAAAACAGTTTCCCAATCTTTCTGCCTTTATGGACAGTGAGGGGTACCCCTGATTTAAAACATCAGAAAAATCCTAACTTTGAGAAAGCTACCCTAGAAAATGTGAAACTTAAGACACTGCAAATAATATTTAGCCAATAACTATTGCAACAAAAATAAAGGGGTGCAAGGTAAGTTTCAGGTACATTTTTAAGGGCTGAAGTTTTGAAAAAGTACCTTTGAGACATCATAAACAACCAGCTACTTATTTTTTTACCATCTTCTCTTGTGTTTAGGGTGGGCTAGATTCCCATTCCATTATTAATACAGTGGAGCCTCGGGTCGCGACCGTAATCCGTTCCCAGACTGTGGTCGCGACCCAATTTGGTCATGTCTGGAAGCACAACCGACTGCGCATACGCGCAGTCAAAAAAAATGGTGCCAAAGGGGAAATCGGCATGGAAAGGGAATCTTTCCCCGCCGATTTTGTTTGCCACCCAAATTTTGAATTGTGACCCGATTCAAAAATCGGGTGGATTTTTTATTTGCCATCCGATTTGCTCACAAACAGGAGCGTTCCACTGTATTTGTATATTGATCAAATGATCTAATTTGTCTAAATCATAGTCAGGAAGGATTGTGTAACTGTGCAGGAAAAAGAGGCACATAAGTTATTGAAACAAAAATCAAAACTCAGATGTGTACATTTGCCAATCTTGCATTTCTCTGGTATTGTCTGAAGTTTTGAACTATAATTGTTATACCCACAAAGGCAATTGCTGTGTTGGCTGGGGATGACGAGACCAGTTGACCATTGATGGAGGATCCTAACTTGGGAAAGGCTGTCATTGTTTATAGCAATGGTTCTTTTCAAACAAGAAGATTTGGGAAGGACAACCAGCAACCATTCCTCATTTCTTGACTTCATGTCATCTTCTCTAAGCTTACTCAAAAGCCTATCCTATTCGGCATAAATAAAAAAAGTATTTTAGCTCAGCTTGACCCATTCAGATAGGAGCGAGGAGAGGAAGTATTTCAGGACCAAGTGTGTGTTTACGTTGGAAAAAAAGTCTGCCAGCACATAAAAAAAAAAGCTGCAGCACTGGTTTTGTAACCCCTTCCACTGTTAATAGACACTTGGTCATAGTAAGTAGGAATCTGTTGGGCATGAGTTGAAGTATAAGTGAGGATAAAGTATGGGCTCTCTTACTCAGACAGAACTACCTCAACAGCATTTTTGTTGTCTCTATATATTGTGCATATATAGCTTATACTTTCAAATAAGGTATCCAGACACAGAGTTAATATTCTGTTTATAAATTTATAAAATGCAGGATTGCTTGCTGCATTACATCAAACACATATAGTCACGAGGAATTACCTAACAGATTGACAATCCGGTCTGTCCTTTCAATATCCCAACTGGGATCTTTTTCTAGGCAAGACCTTTTTTTTAACTACCAAGACATAGCTGAGGAATCATTGTTTTTCTCTTCCAGTCAGAAGAAAACAGAAGCTCTCTTAATCCACAGGAAAGGTCTCACAAAGACTCCACTCAAAGCATTCCCAATGGCTGTGGTTTCTTCAGATCGTGTAAGATGACTATGAAAATATGTTTACTGCTTGGCACGTTGTCACCAATAATGGACCTCCTTCTTTTTCTGTCTCAAAGGGAGCTGAGTGTTAAGGGCTTGTGGCACATAAAGTGACAAATAATAATAGGAATAATTAAGAAAGCTCTGGAGTAAACAGTTTTTAATTCAGAGGAGTTGAACATTCAATATACCAGCCATTGAATATTCCAAAATCAAGCAATGGTCTGGACTAAATATAGTATGTGAAAAAAAAAACTTTTCGAACAGACTGCTGGACTTGGGCCAGGGGGTTGCTCTGCTTATGTCCTTATGTTCAAAATGGGTAACATAAAGGAGAGATCTGCTCATGCTTTTCACTACCCTCCTCCACCCGTCTCTTTACAAAGGAAAGTAACCACCCTAAGTAAGGGAGGCTACAACTGGAGTGAAGAACTTTTGAGAGAGAAACTATTATATAGCTTTCAGGAAGTATTAAGTCATCAAATGATAAGATACAATAAATAAAAACCAACTTATAAACAAATGCCTGGAGCCTAAATGGAACCTCTGTGTTCAGAGAAATCTCTCTCTAAATAACAGACACCAAAAGCAAACTATGCAGGGTGGGGGAAGAGATGCTGAATCCCTAGAAGCATCTGACTAGCTCTTGTTAGAAACAGTAAAGGTATAGATTTCTTTGGAATCAACTACATTCCTGGTGAACACATGTGGTTTTCATGGCAACAGTATGTAAATGTTTGCCATTGCCTTCTTCCTCAGTTTTTTTTGTACTTCTCAGCTTTGTCAAGAATCTCCCACCCAGAAACTAACTAGGTTCCCAACCCCCAACACACACACACAGAATTGGCCAAGTGCTGTCCTTTGCTATGTCCGAATGTTGCACTAAGGTTGCATTTGGTCCCGGGGTACTTCTTAACTCATGCTCAGTTAACTTATAATTAGGATCTAGACAATGCAGATGGTAGGCAGGGGGCTTTTTGTCAGGTCTGTAGGATCTACCAGTTGTGGCCCTTTCTGGATCGGGATGCACTCCGCATAGTCACATCTGCCCTTGTCATCTTCCGACTAGACTATTGCAATGCTCTCTACATGGGGCTCCCCTTGAAGAGCATCTGGAGGCTTCAACTGGTGCAGAATGTGGCCGCGCGGGTGGTGTTGGGGGCTTCTCAGAGCTCCCATGTTACACCGCTCTTGTGCGAGCTGCATTGGCTTCTGGTGGCCTTCTGGGTGCAATTCAAGGTGTTAGTGGTCATCTTTAAAGCGCTCCATGGCTTGGGACCTGGGTATTTACGGGACCGCTTGCTGCCACCATCGGCCTCCCGTCGGCCAGTGCGTTCCCACAGGGCGGGCCTCCTTGGGGTGCCGGCAGCTGGGCGATGCCGGCTGGCGGCTCCGAGGGTGCGGGAGCCTCTCTGTGGAAGCACCCTCCCTCTGGAACGAACTTCCCCTGGAGATGAGGACTATCCCTGACCTACAAACCTTCCGGCGCACCCATCTTTTTCATCAAGCCGGTCTGGCCTAGAGTTACTAGTAAGGTTTTTAATTGTTTTTAATGGTTTTACTTTTTAAATTCCCTTGATTAGTTTTTATCCTCACTCAGCCATTAATTTAATTCTTTTTAATTCTATTTTAAAAATTGTATTTATATGTGTGTTTACTTGGCTGTACACCGCCACGAGTCCCGTCAGGAGAGGGGGGAGGTATATAAAATTAATAAAATAAATAAATAAATAAACAAACAGATGTTTGTGTATGAAACATTTTAACACACTTGCTATTAATAAAATGGCAAATCGTGCAGGGCCGCAGTTCGAACACTTTGCACTCTAGCTTATTTCCATCATCTAATAAACTTGACAGAAATAGATAGGACTCAGAGCTCATCCCTACAACAGAAATCTCAGTGTAATAGATCTATCTTATTAACTCTGAAGGGAAGTGTCTATATCTATTAAACTGGGATTTCAAATATATGTACGTGCATACGCATACTGTCCCCAGGTTAAGAAAGTCTGTCTTAAGGACAATCCCTAGATACGGATGGACTGCCTATTACTAAAAATGGCAGACAGCGTTCTCTTTCAAAGCGCTGAAACTGTGCAATGCTTTCAGAAACTGCTAAAGCTGCATAATTTTTTAATATACAGCCTGTTTTCAGTGATTTCCCGGAAGCAATGCATGGAGAATGCTGTCTGCCATTTTTAATAATAGGCACTCCATTTGTAAGTACAAGTTCCAACACAAATATAAATTTGGATTAGAGAGAGAGCTAGGAATGGGACTCATCCTTAACCCAGGGACTGTATGTATATGTATGCAGTATGTACACACAGAGCTGGTGTGATGTAGTGTCTGGTTAAGGTGCTAGATTAGGAAGGGGCAGCCTAAAGCTTCTGGGTGACCTTGAGCCAGTTATTCCCTCTCAGTCCTAATCAGTGTCAGGCTCTGCTGGCTGATAAACAAAATCTCTTGTTGCTTCATGCATTGTAGCTTTTCTGTAAGAAACTAAGCAAGCACACTGCAAAATCAAGCAGACCGTGCAAGACAAATACAAGAGAAGCAACAACATATAAAAACATCCCCATATCTACATCTATATAACTAGGCTGTGATCATTCCTTAGCCTGATACAGGCAAAAAAGAGTTTCAAAGTGGCCAAGGAATAGGACTACCAGCAGCAAGATGCTCAGAAAATGAACATCCCACAAGATTTGCCAAATTAATCCCTTACTATGAAGCACAGTGTGGCCCATTAAAAGTTAAGCAAGGAAAACCTAACACCTGTTTGTAAATTTCACCACCTTCTTTTGTTTTCAGGAACTTAAGGAATTTACTGTAGTACCTAGGTGAGTAAAGAAAGCAATCTGCATATTTAAAAATACTCCTACACAATTGTTATGCACCTCCTGTGGCTGAACACTCACACTGAAAACAGGTTCTATAAATAATTTCTTGTTCACCTGTCCCAAGATAAGATCTTGGATATTACCTGCTAGGCACCTTTGATATAGAGTCAATAGTCCTCATAATAATTTATTATATGTGTTCCAGCTTTGAACAGGACAAAGTCTTCAACAGACTTTTTCTAACTTCCCTGAGCTTATCCCTTCCCCGTACTCATTATTTGAGTCACCAGAGTTGTTGAAAGCTTGCAGCACACAAGCTGTTGTTGTTGTTGCTATTGCTATTGTCGTTCTCCAGTTTGCTAACTCATTAGCTTGGTTCAGAAAACATGCTAACTCTAAACCCAGTTTAATATAACATAATTACTGTTTTCTCTGAGTAGACTATACTCAAGCAAAAAAAAACAAAAACTGAGTAATGGCATAATGTGAATGGCATGGTTCATTCATGCCATGGTCCACAATATGCTGGAGAACTAGCTGATGGCAAACACCTAGGTCTTTCATCTCAAATGAGGTGGTTGGTACTGCATATATGCTTATGTTCATGGGTCAAAAGGAAATCTGTTGGCTTTGAAACAAGGCAGGCAAATAGGCTGACTGGCTGGACATAGCAGTGGTGGGCAGGGGGAAGACTACCAAAAATTCAGGAAATCAGCAGACTTAATAAATTCAGCTGGCAGACCAGTCAATGGAAGTTGGGGATGGGTTAGGAGACATGGCTGGCAGACTGGCCAGCAGAAAAATGTGGGTTGCCTGCTAATGAGAACTTTTAATTGGGAGTACCCTTTTCTTCAATTAGCAGACTGGCGATATCCAGATTTTCAGGCTGGGAAAACACCTAGAAGAACATTGGGAAGTTTGACCAGCAGGATCAATAGCTGGGGCATGTGTTAGTAGCAATGAGAGATATTGCCAAGGCAGCTATGAGCTAAAGCCTGATCCAGGTGAATGGGGCCCCTTCTTCCTTCAACAAAAAGAGTGGGCCAGCTGAGCCAATTTTCTGCAGACCTAGTCAGGGAAAGAAAGAAGTTGGTTGAGACACTATCAGATCCACCAAGATAGCTTCAATTCGAATGCAACCTAAACCTAGCCAGAACAAATAGGAAAAATTATTAGTTGGGGACAACGGAGAAGCTCACTCAGGGGGCTACTTTAAGCCCTGACAGAATTAACAGTAGAACAGCAGCCCAGATCACCATCAGTGGCAAACCAATCTAGCCCATCAGCTAGGCAGCTCAAATCCAGATTGTGTACTAATACGCCCAGCAGCAAGGAAGCATCTCATCTAGAGCAGAGCCTTGCCAATGACCACAAAGTTTGAGCAGAAACTAGAAGTCACCACAGCAACAGAACCAAGCCAGAACCAGTGATGGTTGAGGATTGGAAGGTGGGAAAAGTACAGCCTGGTGATGGCAGATATCACCTACAAGGAAGGAAACAAGGCTAAGGACAACAAAGAAGGGGGGAGGAAACACCCTTCTTATAGGTTTAAAGTGGCAGGTTGATCTAGTCCAGCAGCAATTGCTCAGTAAAGCCACCTACAAGGGGAAGCATAGGAACATAGATAGGTGGGAAAATCTACTTTCCCACACTCAATTGTTTTGGAAACAACCAAGGTCAAACCCAGCCGGCTACAGATTAGCAGTGGTTGGTCTGAGAATTGAATAAGAGGTAAGAACCCTAATAACCTCAGGAAAGGTAAATCTGAAGGTAATTGACAAATAAGAATGTGAAAGGGAAACTGTAGTCAATTTTGCTTAAATAATAGGCACCCCTTAGGTATGTAAAAGGAAAAAAAGCTTTATTGTATATATGGCTGTTGCAATAGAAAACAAGGAGAAACCCGCCCAGGAGTTGGTCTGTGTGCTGCCTGTATGTGCACCATCCCCCCAGAAACTCTGTCAGAGTCCCTGCCCCCCCCTCTCCCCCCGCTTTGTCTAGCATATTATGAAAATTCAGTCATTGAAAACATCAAAACATGTGAAGAAAAAACACTGTTGCCAATAATTGGCAGGGTGGGATACAACTGCTTGTTCATTCATGAGCTCCAGTCCACTGGCTTTGCTGCTCATTCTTTTCATCAGAGTGGGCCACTGGGTGGCTGGAGGTAGAAGACGACCCTTTTCAACAATAGAGTCAGAACTTCAAAAACTTGATTCCGCCTTTTCCCTTTCTTTTAATTCCCCAAAAGCTTCATGCATAGTAAAGCATCAATAAGGACTTTAAAATATTCTGAGAATGCTCAGTCCAAGTGTACTTTTACTGTGAATTTTACTCATTTATGTTTTCAGGGGAACATTTTTTCACATGGGAACATGGTAGTGTTTTGAGAAATAAAAAGCCAGATTCTCATCACTTTCAGAGTTTAGCTTGTTTCTCTCAGCTTCTTTGGAATAAACATTTGAAGCAAGGACATGGTAGTGTTCTTGAAATCCATTTCTTACCCCAAAACATTAACAAGATAGAGAGTAATAGTGAAGCTGGATTTCTAGCAGAAAACGTAACAGCTATTGTAGGAGTGGCAGGACCCTCTCTAAAACATTCTTGACTATTAATGCGTTGGCTAAATTTTGTCTGCATCTGTTTTGAAAATTTTCTAAATGAACCTTGCAGCTGGGAGAAAAATAGCCAGTGTCTAAGGCATCACATAAGCAGAAACTGAACAATGTTAACCCAAGCGTTTTGTTAAGCATAAAACTTAGCAGGGGCACTTAGTAAACCGATACAAAACATTATGTAGAATAAGCTTCTAAAGATGTATCTGGATATACAGTATTGCTTGTGTGATATTTCAGATATGTTATGTACCTGCTCATATTTCTCTAGCAGTACCTGATGTTTTAAATTTGTACTAGCCAACTGTTAATAGTTTTTCAATTTAAAAAAAAATCAAGAAAACGAAAAAGAGAAAAACAAAAGCAATGGTTATGGTTTTAACCCAGATTTCTGATTGAAACTTTCCAACAAGTCTCTGCCCTGAGATGCCACAAGACCATCTGCCTTTTCTCTGGGAGTGTCTATGCAGATTCTCAGTTATCCAGGTCATGGCTGTCCCAAAGATGCTTTTTCAGAAGGCAACTGGGCTTTTGTTTTTCCTTGAAGACAGAAGTCAGAACTGAAGAAGCTTCTTGGATGAGAAGCAAAACGTCTTCAAGGAAAAACAAAGTCCAGTTGCCTTTTGAAAAAGCACCTTTTGGGAGTGTCCTCTGGGAGGAAAAAACAGACAAGCATAGACTTTATCTGAAATGGGAAAAGGCCCTGCAATAATTCAACAATACAAATATTTGCTAGTATTAGAAGATTAACATGCTCTGCTTTTCATTACTTTACGCTTCCTCCAAAGTTCTAATGAACTGATGAGTTATTTACAATCTTTCTTCTTGAACTTGACTCCCTTACAAGATAGATCCATGTTGGTGAACCTATGCCACGCGTGCTGGAAGTGGCATGCAGAGCCATTTTCCCCGGCACACAAGAGGTCACCTGGAAGAGCCCCACTGCGTATGTACGCTGCTACCTGACAGCTGATTGTCGGGTATCTGGCGCGCATGCGCAGGGGGGCGGAGGGGAATGCGTGGGAGATGCGCGTGAACATGCGCAGATCTGTGGTGCGCAAGAGGGAATCGCGCACACATGCACAGAGACACGCAGCATGCAAGGGGGAATTACACATGCATGCGCAGGGGGCGTGGCGGGGCCAGCACACATTGCCTTCTGGGTGTTGGTATGCAAGCACGTGCAAGTGCGCAATTATCAGCACAGGAGCCGAAAAAGGTTAGCCACCATTGAGATAGATGAATCAAAGACAGACATCTTGCCTCATCTGCCAATACTGAAGTGACCAAACAGCATCTTTACAATTCGCCCTAAGAGATTCTTCACATCTGGAAGAAAGAAAAGAAAGAAAGAAAGAAAGAAAGAAAGAAAGAAAGAAAGAAAGAAAGAAAGAAAGAAAGAAAGAAAGAAAGAAAGAAAGAAAGAAAGAAAGAAAGAAAGAAAGAAAGAAAGAAAACCCCACAGACCTTTGGACCAGCATATGGGTGTCCAGAGGAAAATTCTCATAATCCTGTCAAGTCCATTGGAATCTAACATATCTGAAAAGTAGCAAGTTGGGGAAAGAAGAACAGAGTTTATTGACACGGCATTTGACCTTTTCAGATGCAATGGAATATGAGCCACGGTGGCACAGTGGTTACAGTGCAGTACTGCAGGCTACTTCTGCTGACTGCCGGCTGTCTGCAATTTGGCAGTTCAAATCTCACCAGGCTCAGCCTTCCATCCTTCTATGGTGGGTAAAATGAGGACCCCAAATTGTTGGGGGCAATATGCTGACTCTGTAAAACAATTAGAGAGGCCTGTAAAGCCCTGTAAAGTGATATATAAGTCTGAGTGCTATTGCTATCGGGGATCAAGGCTCTCCTACACCAAGATTTATAATGTCACCATTGCAAAGATATTGAATTTTGTGGGAATCCAGAAGATATCATTTTCCTTTCATAATACCCTTGTGTTTGCCACCACTGCTTCATCTTTTTTTTTACACTCAGACCTATCCATTAAGAAGTTTAGATGGATTACCCACATAGTATCTTTTGAATTGAAGCACTCTTGATTCAGGAAAGGAAAGAGAATTGAGGAATTGAGGAACAATTTATACAAACATGTGATTCAGTCTAGGTTTTAAACTTGGAACCAGTTGATTGGTTTGAGGATTACTGCTTGAATAAATTTTCGCTTGTCCCACAACTGAAATGTAGAATATTTAAGATAACAGAGGAGTTTCTTAAAACTCAGAGGAACAAGACCATCTTGAGTCATAATGCAATGCAGCAATTGCCCAGCAGTCCACCTCTACAATCATAAGGCACATTCCCAAATTTATCTGGAGATTTGACTGTGTGTACAAGTAGTTAAGAGAGAAGGTGCACTGAGCTACGAAAATGATGTGAAGAACAGAAAACAAAAATTACAAATGATTTTTGAAGATGTTACAACAAACTTTCCCTACTACAAAAACTCCACACACAATGGGGTGAACTTGTGTTATCTTTACTGTTGGAAAACAGACTAACAATGTACAGATTAGAAAATTTCTGCTTAGGCTATTTATAAAAATCAGCTTCGGGTTTAATTGATTTCAAGATAGAGCAAACCCCTTTTTGTGTGAGAAAAATATGACCATATCTCATAAGAATGTCTTGCTGGCTTATACATTGGATATTTTAGTGTTCCTTCTTGAAATCTTAAACACTCCAAAGACCACATGCATCATTTACTGACCCTGAAGACAAAATCACCCAATGCGTATATGAGCTAGGTTCTTTATCTGGTGTTAGTATTGCCCATCTCCACAGCAACAACTCAGCTATGATCAAGATGACAAATGAATTGCTCATCCAGGTGAAACAAGATCTGGCTCTTTATCAGTAGCTACTTTATCATCTGCACTGCTATCTTTCCAAACAAGTACAGGTTCCCTGAAAAAATCTCACAAAGCAAATTCACATAAAGTGAGAAATGAAACGAATGGAAAAAAGGGGGTTGCAGAACATGATGTCCACTTTTGTAACCCAAATATCTTGACCTGTGCCCATACATGTTTATAGCCTACTACATTATTGAAACATGTTTTCTTCCTTGACTCGTATTCTACGTACAATGAGAACTGAATTTCTAATGTGCATGATCATCATAGCGGAGGACTTCAGAGGACTATAAAATTCATTCTACATTTTATTTCATACAGTAGATTCACCCAAGTTAAAAGCACTTCTTGGCTCTGAGGATTTTTCACCTGCTATGGCATGACATAGTAACTCCAACTTTGCTTCTAAGGTTAGAGAGGTCTTTTTCACTTTTGGTAGATGGGTTTAACAAGACACTGAGGTCCATTTTGACTCCATAGTAACAACAATAGCTGTTATAGGTATGGAAGTAAGTGGGAGACAGGATACATAACTAGAACTATACAACATATTATTTAATGGTTTTGTAGAACAACAGTATTGATCTATAAACCTAGTATAATAATTAATTATACATCTAATAAATTAATAAAACAAACACAATGGTAAAGAGGAAAAAGAAAGCAAATACTAATTTTCATACAGTAATGATGTACAATGGTCCATGAATGAAGAAGGAGGCTTAAAATGGCTAAATTATAAAAGATCCAGGATCAGGACCAAAATTCTCAGAAACTGGAGCTTGGGAGATCTAACTCATAGAGCTCTCTGAGGCTATAATTGACTTGCATGGGCCCAAAGTGCTTTGTGGGCAAAAGTGACCAAATTCAACCACTACTAGCTTCAACTGAAAATAACAGATAACAGATCATGTGCCAGATATTCTGCAGAGTTTCCATCCAGAATTACCTTTACGGGCTCAGTAAAATGACAGTTGCTATGACCGCAAGAACTATAAACCCTTCATAACTGCATTAACAAATAACCAGCAAATGGTCTATAGGTTGGGTGTATATGTAACAGGTTCAAGATGACCTTGAAAACTATAAAACCTTAAGCCGTTGAGAATTTCCATAGAGTATAGATTTTAGTAGATAAGTTGTAACTGGGTAACTGGGCTGACCTAGCTTGAAGCATCATTAATGGAGAATCTTGGTTGGCCTGACAAAATGTTGTTTACTTTACTGGCTGTAAAGGAATCATATTTATATTTATCTCCTACAGCAGCTGTGACTGCAGACCATGAATACTAAGTGGATTAGGCCTTTTGGAATCTTATTTAAAAATATAATATCAACATACATACATTGGATTGGATTCAGACTGGGGTTACCTTGTTGCCATACAGATAGAAAAATATTTTACAGCAACATACATCTTATTCATTTGCTTTAAAAATCAACCTAGAACATATAAAAACCATAATATACAAGAAATATTATAGCTCTGTTCAAAGAACGTATCTAGAATGACTCTGTTGAGTATAATAGATCACTCTTGTTCTTTCATTACCGAGACACAATTATTATAATTTAGTAATCTGGGCCTCTAGCAATAATTTGTGGTTGGTAACTTGCTTGTTAAAAAAAATTGATATTCTGAGTTTTGTCTCTTTCCTTTCTCCAACCTATTTTAATTACCATAATTAGATCTATGAGGAAGCTCAGATACTCTGGGAAGTCCTAGGAACAGAAGGGAAGGAGTGTTGGAGAGCATTGTCATGCTTGGCAAGGTTGAAGGAAGTAGACGAAGAGGAAGATAATGGATAAGGTGGATTTACAGGAACAACGTGATTACAAGGATATCCTGGGCCAAACTACAATTTATAACTAATGACAGTTCAAGATGGCAAGTATTTACCTACACAATCACTGAAATTGAAAGTCCTCCTTATGGAGCCCATCTCAGCAGAACTAGGCGATGTGATCAGAAAAAGTTTTCCCCAGAGATAATCTTTCTCTCTCCAGAGACTATGGACAAAATGATATTTACTCACGTTCTACAACCATAAGTCATAATTGCACTTCAAATAAAGCATTTAGATTATATTTATTATAAGTAATAAATAAACTGAACTCCAAAAAGCTGATTGTGCACCTTGTTAGAATAAAGTAATTAGAGTTACTGCTCAAAAACCAGACGTGGCTTTGGTAATCAGTCCTCTTATAAGTAACATAACAGCAAAACGCTCCAGAATATGCATGAACAGAATAAATTCTTCTGCTAAGCAAATCAGGCCAGTCTGTTCTACCTATTTCCAGGCTGATAGGCTGCAACTGATGATCTCTGGCACATTTCATTCTAGAAGTCAAGCAAGAGTTGCTAATAGACTCCAAAGGGATTTTCATTGGCAGAGTGTTTTTTTTGGCTGAGCACTTTCTCTTCAACTGATTGTTCAATTTTCTGTAGATTTTAGATCTGAAATTATCTTTGTATCCCTTGTTCTCATTCCTGGCCTCTTACAATCGAAGTACAATAAAATAATTGTTTTTGTTATAGTTTTTGCACAAAACATACTACTCAGTCCGAGATCCCTTGTATTAAAGCAATCTTATGAACTTTGAAATTGTACATAAAGCTCAGCAAATGAACAAGAATGGTGTTCCTTGACAAGTCAGTGTTCTCACCAGGAGAAAGAGAGTTAAACTTGCCCCACACTTTGGCATCTTTTTCAATAGCCTGGTTCATTACCACCCCACCAGAAGGTGTAAATACCCATCTTGCTTAAGAAATCTAATATACCACTTCAGGATTCTACCAGCTGAACTAAAATATCTGAAATTTTCCTTTCTCAAGCGTAGTGTAAAAGTTGGTTGAGGGTGAGGGACCAGAATTCAATTAAGCGGTAGACTAAAGATGCTGAACAACAGTTATTAAAAATACCAGCCCTGGAGGGGGAAGACAAGGGGCAAACATTCCCTCCACTGGAAAACAAAGCCTAGAGCAAAGGTTACCTGGTAGGACTTGGGGAACTTTTGTATCACAACAGTGATGTCATTTTTCAGGCATGCTACAACCTCAGTGTTCAGAGAAAAAAGAGGTGAGCCCGTGGAGGTAGACTATAATTCTTTTTTCCTTAAAAAAATTTCACCAATCTAAAAAAAAACCCTCCAAGGGTATTGCAGGGCAACCGTGACTAATTCCAGCCAACATGATCAAGAATGGGCTGGGGATAATGGGAGTGGTGGTAGTTCAACCCACCTAGTTGGGTCAAAGGAGACTGCAAAAAAAGGGGGGATGGGGTTATCCGGGAGGAGGAGGTGTAGGAGGAGAGGGAACAGAGAAGTAGAGGGGGAAAAAAAATCCAACCCGAGAATTATTCGGGATAAAAAGCTTTATAAAGCAGCGCACATTATACAGCGCACCAGAGCGCGATATTATATAGCCTGGCGGATATAATTATTTGAAAAGTTCGTCTGAAAACATCTAAGCCATCAGCCATCAGACCAAGCGCCTTGAACCCCCTGAACCGAAGGACAGAGCCCGGTTTCGGGAAAAAAAGCAAAAATCGGAGTGTTTTTAAATCCAGAGTCTGCTGCACAGAAGTGCCCAAATAAGGCGAATAAAGGGGCGCCGAGGGCGGGAATGGGAAGGAGAAACAAATCTTGGTCGGCAACATTTGGAAGACTCGGAGACGATTTCTCCCAGCCACCCACCCTTTTATTTTTTTCCCCTCCACAACCTCCACAACTCCAACCGTTTGGCTTTTCTTTCCCACAACTCACCGCATCGGGCGCTCGTCGCGTTCCCAAGCGCGCACACACACACAAAGTTGTGAGCGTTCCTGTCACCGGCTGGTGGCTTTTTCCTCCCCGCTCCTCCGGGCTGCCTCCTCCGGGCGAGGAGAAAGGGCTGCCCCTCGCCTTCCACGACAACCCGCCGGGATGCGAGCGAGGGTTTCCTTCTCCCGCTCGCTCTCGTCCCGGACCTGCCGAGCGCCGAAGACTAGTTATACCCGGGAGCGAGCGAAGGCGGGCGTGGAGGGAGGAAGGAAGGAAGGAAGGGAAGAGAAGCGAGAGGGTTTGGGACTCCGCGGGCAAAAGTCTACGGAACCCGAGAACTTAAGCGGAGGAAAGGCTGGCGCAGCGCCTCCCGCGCTCCCCGCGCCCGCTTTCTCATTCTCCTGCTTCCTCAGGGCAGCGTCGCCCCCCGCGGAAGGTGACTCCGTCCGGTCAGCTTGTGAGGCGCCCTGGGAACTCTGCCCAAGAGTTCGCCTCCGCCTCTGCCGCCTTTTTTTTTTTTCTTTTTCTTTTTCTTCTCCTCCTCTTGTTCCCCCTCCGACTCCCTCCCTCCTTCCCTCGCCTGGGATGGCTCAGCAGGAAATCCCTCCCAGCCTCCCATTCTCCCCTCCTGATTGGAAAAGCGAAAGCGGGGACGGCCGGGCGAGCTGGGCAGGGCTTTTGCGGAGATCCCGCTGCCTCTTGCACCGGGGATGGGTGGGTGGGTGGCGGGAGTAAAGGGATTCAGGGGTTACGCGTAGAGGAGGAGGAGGGAGGGATGCGGGGGCGGGCGGGCGTGCCGTGTCACCAGAGACCTTGGCCCGGTGCGAAACGTGTGCGCACAGGTAAGGGAGGCTGTGTGTCTGGAGCGGGGAAGCCGAACCGCCGCCGCTCCTCCTCCTCCTCCTCTTCCAAGAGAGCCCTCCCCCTCAGGGCTCAGGAAAGTCTCAAGGGGCTCTTTTGTGAGATAGGCTTCGCAAAAGAAGCGGCCGGTCTGTTGCCAAGTTGTGTCTTAAAAAAAAAAAAAGGGTGTCTCCTAGGCATTAATGGAGGCTAGAAATGTTTGTCCTCTTTGGTCCTTAACCCCCCCCCCTTTTTTTTTTTTCTATTTTGTTTTAATGTTGAGTTTAAACTTCTATGTGTCTGTGTGGTGGTCCTTGCTTATTTTCACAGGTGTACACTTCTTTGTACTAAAACATGAAGAATCTGCAGGGCTTTCTTCTGCCTCTTCCTCTCCTTCTTCCCCCTCCTCCTCTTCCCCTGGGCACTTGTATCTCCACTTCTTAAGCATCGTGGACTTCGTACAGGTGTTCAGGTGTTTTGAGACATGCCTCCTTTGTTGGCAGTGGAGAATGCTTCACCCTCCACCATATTTCTAGCTAGGAGGTCTCGAAGTATCTGACTCCTATTTCATTGTGATTAATGCCAGTACCTTTCTGGTTTTGTTTGCATAACATATTTTCCCCGTGATTAATTGAACAATAATTTACTCAGTCATTTGATTCATACAACATGCTACGCCATGAACTGTTCATACAGGATGGGTTCAGAGACAGTAGACAAGTTTGTGTGTAATTAATTGGTTTGGATCCTATTGTCTCTATATTTCAGCTTGGGTTAAAGTGGTACAGGAAAGACAACCTTAATCAACCTTAAACCTTCCACCTACTCTGGTTCCAGTCTCTTTTTCGACAGTTGTTCTCCCAGATAAATTTACAGGTCTACATTTAGGTCTTAGTCTTTCAGTGCCTGCAAGGCAAATCTGATACAAGCAACAGGATGAGGTGGGAGAGTAGTTATTACAGTCTTAGTGAACATACCATATGCAGATAAGACTTCCTTTGGTTATGAAGTATATGAAACATCTTTATTAAAAGACAGATTTGTACTGTACACAGAAAGTTATACTTTTTTCAGCTCCTTTTTTATACTGTGTAAAACTACAATTTATTGCACTATATTACATTTTTAGATTTTAAATCAAGTTAAAAATTGAATTTCTATCATTCTGGAATTCTTTTCAGAAGATGAGCATCATGATCTAAAATAAATACATAAAACCCTATGAGGTTGTCTAATCAGTAATTTTAAAGAAGAAAAACTCTTGTCATCTTAAGGGAAATCTTATTTCTGATCTTATCCTGCATGCTTGTATAGTCAGTTTTAAGTGTTAACTTTATATCCTATATTTTTCTCCAGCACTCTTGGGGCAGCTTACAGGGAAATCTTTGATTTTACTCACATCACTCATCACTTGAGACTTTCAAGAAGAAATTGGACTGCCATTTGTCAGAAATGGTGTAGGGTCTCCCGCTTGGGCAGGGGGTTGGACTAGATGACCTACAAGGTCTCTTCCAACTCTGATTATCTGTTATCTACATAACAATCATCTTATAAAATAGATTGGTCTGAGATAGAACTGCTGCCCCAAACTTGCCCATTTTTTCCACAGATGTGGATTAAGCCTAGGTCTTCCTAACCCTAGTTCAAATCAAGTTTGTAACCTGGGACCAATAGGTCCACAATTGTCATGGCTGCTACCATGAACTCCTTACTCCCAAAAAGTAGCTGTAGGAGTTGCAGGGTAGTAGCACTCAATTGTGTAGAAGATGTCCAGAGAATGTGTATATACCAGTTTTCATTAATTTGTGGATGAGAACTGGCTTTTCATAAATATTTATAAGGCTAGATATTCTGTTTCTAGAACATTTTGAAAATTCCCTGCTCGTTACCAGACTATTAGCATCCTTGTTTTCTCAAAGGGATCCAATATCAGCAAGTTACATCGAAGATGAGAAACCCACAGCTATTAGCAACTCCAGCCAAACAGTAATTAGCTGTGCTGGGATAACAGAAGGTCCTTAGTTGTGGCCCATTGGTTTATTTCCTTGAAGTTTATTCTTTTCTTTCCCCAAGCAGCAACAGTGGCACTGTGTATGTTCTCTACTTAGTAGGGAGCATGCTGGGTTGGCTTAATTTTATGATATGTTGTTCATTGAAGTTTAGGATTATGGTCTTCATGCCAGATTTGCAGGCTGAAGAGAGGTCAGATGTGGTCTTAGTTTTTGCAAATATCAAAATCGATGCAAGAATTAAAATATACCAGTTTGAAAGATGGCACCTATAAAATAGTCTTGTATGGTTCTTAAGAATATCTAAGTTGTGCAGACTAAAACACTCTTATCACAACAAAAAATGCAGATTTGGTAAACAGAAGTCATAACTGTTGCAGGTAGAGACTGTAGTGTAGATGATAATAAAACTAGCAATCAGTGAGGTTTTCCTCACCTCTCACTGTGGCACAAACATATCCTGGCAACCACTCATTTTCCACGGTATCCTCTTGATGTGGCATTATCTGGTTCTCCAATCCGTGCGTGAAGCAACCGCAAGCCATCCTTACTGCACTGCTACTGAAGTAATGTTTTCTTCCTTATCCCAAGGTAGCTTTGCTGTAGAGACAATCTGCTTTGCTTCATGGACCAATTGGTTGGTAGTCCAGTCAAATTGGAGTCTCCTCTTCTGGCAAACATTTTGTTGCTAAGCTAGGTAACTTGGTCAGAAAACCATAGGTTCTTCAGTATTGCAACAACAAAGAGCTCTTGGGGGTGGGATGATCCATGTACCTACAGGTCAGTTTAATCTGGTGTTGGTGTGTTCCCCAGACTCTCCAGGCCCTGTGAACTTCTGGAATAGCATTAAACTCATGCTCAGAAGGAATCCAGTTTACATCTAATAGCTCTGCTCTTTTTTCTAACATAAAACGCCTGCACAAAATCAGAGTGAGGGGTTGTTGTTGTTGTTGATCTAGCCATCTGTCAAAATTTACTTTCTTCTCCAGCCCTCATTCCACATTTAAAAGAGTGATTAGTGAAAGCATTCCAACTTGCTGGCGACATATGATGGAAGGGAAATAAAGCTAGGAAAACACACCAATTACTGCCTTTAACATGCCCTGCATACAACATTAATAAGCACCATTTCCAAACATTGTGCCTGTGGCATGGGAGGTCATGATAATAGCTAATTTTATGTCAATATCATTTGCAACTAGCTCAGGAATTGGAAGATAATACTGGCTTGGCCATAAGGAAGAGTCCAGTGTGCTATGGAAGTATCGAACCACAAGATAAGTAAGAAACTAAGATGCATAGGAGTAATCCCCCATTCCAGTTAGTGAAGAGCATTAAGATGTTAAAATTATATCCTGCTTTTATTTATTAGCAACATTTGGAGGTGGTGGTGAAATGTTTTGACAGCTGCCAGATCATCCAAGAATGTCTGCAATTGCAAAACAGCAGCATCTGGATAGGTCTGTAGCCTCTTCCGCTACATAGCCAGCAATGATTAATTACCGTTTATTTAATTCCACTGTGGAAACTGTATCATGTAAAGTGTGAACAGTTCTTTTTTTAAAAAATACCCTTGCAATATAGGCCAGATTCAATGATCTAAATCTTGTTGGGATCAGTGACTAAGGCAGCAAGTCTAAGTATGCCTGGCCACTCTTGCAAAGAGCATATGTTTGTCTTCCTGTGCATTTTTTTTTGGGGGGGGGGGGGGGGAGGAATGGTACTAGAAGCTGCTTTGCTTTTCAATATATCAGTTTATCGTTATTTTAGATCAGATTCTTCTTTTTAATGACAATCTGATACATTGCAAAGGATACTGAGAGTTAACCGTAGGCATCTTGATTCTATAGAACTCAGAATCCTTGGTCTAATGGGAGGCAGCTGTTATAATCAAGTTTATTTGAAGTAACCTCTCTTTTATCTTATTTGTGTTTGTGTGAGTTTAGGCAGTGGGGTTAAGTTGTATAATATAGTTAATCATGGCTTACCCCTTTTGAACTGATTTTATACGTTGTTTAGAATGCAACTTTATTGTAACAATGCATTGTACACTCAAGGATGCAAATAAACAATGTAATAAATGTATAGATTGCTATGTTGCACTGGATTCCTATACTATACATCTGTACCAAGACCCCTTGAATTCAGCTGGTCTTGCTCCTAGGACCATGTATGAGGCATTTATTAGGAGCTGTTGAATACATATCCAGCACAAGCCTCTTCCTGTCATGTATAGATAAATATTTTTGCTTCACTTGATTGTTTGTTCACATAACAGGAGTACTGGATAAGAGTTTTGTAGAAACATTGAGGGTGGAGGGAGAACTTGCCAGATGTTCTCTTCCCTTCTGGAGAGTACAGTTTAAGGAAAGGAACCTTCTCTTATTAACTGGGTAGAGTCTGGCACAAATAACCAGGAGAATTCATTGATTTTAAATCATAGCAGAGTTTATTATTGCTGCCTACACACAAGAATCTAATCAACTAATAGTGAGAGCTAATTTGGTGCTAGATAAGGCTCAACAGAATTCACCAGGGCTGGACTTGGATCTCTTGTGACAACGCAGTGACTCCAAACTAAGGACAAGTTTAACTCCACCTTCCAGTTCACCCTGCTCTTCTCCCTCAGGTAGTTTTCTAATACTAAATCAGCCTTCCCCAACCCATTCTTCAATGGCTAGGGCTCTTGGTTTTATGTTATGAGCTGCTCTTAAGAAGTTAATCACATCATATTGGATTTTATGGAGTTTTATCTTGAGAAATGCCCACTATGCTTAAGATGAGAGTAGGAGGCATGCAGCTGTTAGGCTTAATTGAACAAACATAAATAAAAGTTCATGGATTGGGAAAGAGTGAACTCCTTTTTCCTAAAATGTACCTCCCTCATGTTCAATAAAGTGATAATTATGTGTGTTTTGGTGTAAATTTCAGCATTTATGGCTTTTATTTGAAAGAACTTAGATCTATAAGTAGATATGCTTGGAAACATTGCAAATTAAAAGTCTTGTAATTCATTATCCAACTTTGCCAGCACTTGTAAAGTGCTTTGACATTTATAATGAACTTCTGAATTTATGCAGCATCCATTATCATTTTTAAAAAAATCTTAATTAAGCTTAGCAACTCCCCAAAGAGATATGCCTATTTGCAAGAAATGCAGAAACATTATACACCCAAATCAAGGCCAGCCAAGTGTTAAAATGAGGACAATGTAAAGGAGACACCTTGATTGCTGGCCTGATTTGTAAAAAAAATACGATTTACATTTTCCCAGTGACAGCTTTGTAGAATGAGATGTCATAGCAACATCATGCTTTTCCTCTTTCTTTTTAAACCAGAGGTACTCAATCTTGGTGGCAACCAGTGGTGGGATTCAAATTTTTTTACTACCGATTCTGTGGGCGTGGCTTGGTGGGCATGGCAGGGGAAGAAAATCCCATTCCCTCCCCACTAACCTGCTTTCCAGCTCCATTCTCCTGTGCAGGGCAACAAAAGAAGACCCAGCTGATCATCTGGGACTCGGGAGGCAGATAATAGATGGGGGCAGGACCAGTCAGAGGTGGTATTTTCCGGTTCCCCAAACTACTCAAAATTTCTGCTACCAATTCTCCAGAACTGGTCAGAACCTGCTGAATGCCACCTCTGGTTGCAACTTTAAGAGTTGTGGACTTCAGCTCCCAGAATTTTGGCAACTGAAGTCCATAAAAGTTGCCAAGGTTGGGCACTTCTGGTTAAAAAGAAAGACTAAAAGTATTATTTCAAAGAAGGTGAACCAGCAAATCTAGGTGATAACACTTAGGTTGTCGGGTTTTTTTTTCCTTTCCTCTTATGATAATTTGTAAAGCTTTTTCCTAAGGCTCCTCCTTTCACTATGTTCTAGAGATGCGAAATAAGATGGAGAAGGCCTTTGAAACGGTACTAATGAAAAAGCCATTCGGTTCCTTATGTTTGCAATCGGGGCATAGGTGACCTCAGTGTGGAAAGAAGAAAGATAGCTTGGTAAAGAAAATGTACCATGGGGTTCTGTCCACCCCATTTCTCAAGACTTCCATTGCTGGCCGATGATGCTCTGCAGTTACTCTCGATATTACTAGATCAATGGATGTTCATCACCTTTCAAAGCGAGGCTAGTTAGTGTAAATAGGATGGGGTAGTTTGGATCCTCTTCAGGAAAATAATGCACTCGGAAGATTATGTATATTATAATGTATGCTAGTGTATATACATGCTTTTCTTTTTCAGAAAGGGGGCATAGCTTGTGCAGAGAAGCAGCCCATGAGGTGGGAAAATGAAATATTGTTTACAAATGTTGATTATATACAGACAAGACCATTGTATGGTCATCTTTTACTGAAGCTGTTATTTATAATTCTATATTTGTACCTACCTGGATGAAAAGCCCTCATATATAATTGTGTTGTGGATGTTTTGTTCTCTCTCTGTGTCTCTTTGTACTTTCTTATTTCCTCCATTTTATGTTTTCTTTTTCTCTACTGTATAAATAAATAAATAAATAAATAAATAAATAAATAAATAAATAAAGGCACCTTCCATTATCTTCATGAATAATTGTTGCCACCTAGTGGTGAATGCCAACCTTACAATTGAACTAAAGTAAATCAATAAAACTTCACCCACTGTTAAGCCATGGTTTATTTAATAATGGTTTACTGAACAAATTACAACTCTTTTGGAGGCCACAGTGGTTTGGTCTGCTGCAGTGGTGGGATTCAAAATTTTTTACTACCGGTTCTGTGGGCGTGACTTGCAGAGCGTGGCAGGGGAAGGATACTGCAAAATCTCCACTCCCTCCCTATTCCTGGGGGAAGGTTACTGCAAAATCCCATTCTCTCCCCACCCCACTAGCCTGCTTTCCATCTCCGTTCTCCTGTGCAGGGTAACAAAAGAAGACCCAGCCGATCAGCAGGGTATGGCAAACATGGCACTCTTTCCCCTCCTGAAAACTGCCGATTAAGATAACACAGCACCAGAGGGCTGTTTGTGTCATGGAAATGAATGAAAGCAACCCTGTTCCAATACAAACCAAAACTTTGAAGGGATGGGGGTAGATGCCAGCACTTTTATCTTTAAAACCCACACCGATTGTTATATCCACAGAGAAAATATTTTCTTCTTGGGAATGAACAAGCAAGGACGTCAACATCTCCCCCTGGTTTTTGTTCCAATATCATCACTTTTAATGTTTTGCTAGTTTGAACAAATTGGCATCATGTTGTTGCCCATTTGATCTCAGAGGATTAAAAACACTGCCAAATGTAGTGCATGGAAAACCAAAATGCTCATTTGGCCAAACTCCCATGCTTGGATGGAAAGATGCAGAGATGACACATGAATCATGACTACCAATATCTGAGGGATAGATGGATCATGATGTTGCTGTTCTATTCCCAAAGAAATACTACTGAAATCCCTCTGAATGTTTTCAAACCCAGGGAGAATACAGAAAGTTAGCTTCTGCAGAACCTTATTTTCTTTCCTTTTTTAAAAAACTTCCCCTTCTGCATTTCCTTACAATGATAGCCAGAAATGCAAAGAATTTGCAAGCTCTTGTAATAAAAGTTGAGCACAGTGAAGAAAATGGGACTACAATTACATATAAATTAAATAAGAATTAAATATAAAGACTAATAAAAACAGTACAATTCATTTAGTGACTATTCGAAGTTACATGGCACTGAAAAAAGTGAGTGATGACCATTTCTCACACCTATGACCATTGTGGCATCCCCATGGTCACTTGATCAAAATTCAGATGCTTGGCAACTGTCTCATATTTACGATGGTTGGTGTGTTCCTGGATCATGTGGTCACTTTTTGTCACCTTCAAAGTCCACGGGGAAGCCAGATTCACTTAACAAATATGTTACTGCCTTAACAGCTGCAGTGATTCACTTAATACATATGATAAGAAAGGTCATAAAATGGGGGTAAAACTCACTTAACAACTCTCTTGCTTAGCAACAGAACTTTTGGGCTCAATTGTGGCCGTAAGTCAAAGATTATCCATAAATAAATAGCTACTTGGCAATATTAGAAGTAAAAAAGGATCTCACACTCACATGTATATCTTTGCTTTTTCCAATAACTTGAAGAAGGAAAATACATACTGTGAAGGTTCACAGCAATGTGGAATGTTGAAAGCCTAACACATTTATTATTGGCCTTTCAGTCAGTCAGACCTCTGTACTCTTCATGAATAGATGTATTTGGTTTCAATGGGATTATCTGCCACTTTGAGTCACACATGTGATATCTATATATATAAAAGCGAAATACCACTGATGCATCATCACAAAATCTCCAGAACCATAAAGCCTACAAACGTGAAATTTGCCACGTATGTTTCTCTTGGCTTCTAGGTGCTCACTAAGAAAGGATTTTTTTAAATGATCATCAGAGCATTAGTATTTCATATATTATTATTAACATGCTCTGATGCTAAGGAGTTCTACTCCCCCTCCCCACTGAAAAGAAATCTGTTCCAAATGCAAAACACAAGCAGAGGAGAGGAGTTTCAGTTTCACAGCAGCACCCAGCTTTTGTACAGAACAGTTGAGCTAAGCCACGCCCAGACTCCTTGCTGTCTCCTTGCTCACACAGCAAATACTGTTTCAGTTTCCATGTTTCAGTTTTCAAACAGCCCTCAATTCTCACAAATTGACAGGACGCTAGCTAGATGAATACCAATGGATACTGGTAGGCAGAGGCACAGTTCCCCACCCCCTTATTTTCCTACCCCAAAACTAAGCCTGATCACACAGTTTCGTAGTGAAGCACAGGTATAGAGCTAGTCAATGATATTTAGCCTCTTCTTTTGTCACCTTGTTTTCAAATGCCTTCAATCTTTTCAGCCATCAATTGTATTCATATTATATGTCCCAAATACTTAAGTTCCAACTTCCTCAGTTGTGCTTCTAGTAATCAGTTTGGTTTTACTTCATCCAGTATGAAATGATGTGTCTTTCTCAAGCTCCATAGTTTTGGTAGTTATAGTTGGCTGTACACCACCCTGAGTCCTTCGGGAGAAGGGCGGTATATAAATGTGCAAATAAATAAATAAAATAAAATAAATAGTTTTAAAGGCATTTATTTATTTATTCAGATTTTATGTCAATCCAAATTTCACAACCATATGTCACAACTAGGAAAACCAAAGACTTAACAATATGTAGCTTTGTTGCCAGTGTGATATCTCTGCACTTTAATATTTTATCTAGACCTATCATAGCTTTCCTCCCAAGTAGTACGTACCAATTTATTTCATGGCCATATCCCTCACTCTAATTGATTTGGAGCCTTGGAAGAGAAAATCTGTTACTGTTTTGAATTTATCTCTGCCTATCTGCTGTGGGTTGGCGTTGCCTGATCCCTGTGGGGATATTTTTTTTGTTTTTAATATTGAGCAGGTCAACGTCTGTGCTATGGTATTCTTCCTTCATCAAAATATTCCTTAAGCCTTTCTAATCTTCAGCCATCATATTGTATCATCAGCATATCTGAGATTGTTGATGCTTCTGTTCACTAATTTTAATTCAGTTTGTTCTTTCTCTTAATATATGTTCTGTACATGGGTTATTTGCCCAATTTTGAAGTGTTTAGTTGCTTCACATTCTCTTCTAATTGTTACTTTCTGGTCAATTCTTTACTATGCAGGTGATGTGGTTTGACACACTTACGCCTTTTAAAGCCATCCATAGTTTGTTGTGGTCTTCACATAAAAGCCTTTGAATGATCACTAAAGCAAAACTAGGCAACATTGGGCACTCCAGTGCCATTTTCATTATTGACCAGATGTTAGCAATGTAACTTTGGATGCCTTTGCTTCTTCTGAATTAATTACATTCTTATAATCCTTACAAGAGCCTGAAAAGCACTATTGCTTTATTCATACGATGCAACTGGCCAGCTGAGATAGACAAAAAAAGCCCCACTGTGGTTAGGGGATTAATTTCTAAGTCTACAGTAGAGCTTTAAATGTATGATTTCCACATTTGTGGGCAACATTTGGATATCATGAGGAACACAAATCAGCATTAAAATTTATTTTCCATGAAGTGTTTTGCCTAGTTTGTACAAGATGCTAAGCCCTAAGGTAGCTTATTTAAATTATGATTTAGCATTACATTTTGCAAGTCTAGTCAATGTGCTTTGTTGAATAACCTATGATTTAGCACACTATGTAAAACCACTATGTAAAACTAGTGTTTTGTACAAAGACATTCCACTGATTTATGAACCAGATTCATAAGTTTGCAAGAACCCCTTACAGGTTTCTGAAGAGAATGTCTTTTGCCCACTTTCTGTTTGATCTTTGCCTGATGTTTATTAGGATGAAATGTACAAGGCCTATAGATCTGCTTGCAAAAATCTACATAACCACTGCAGTACATAGTGGCCATCTAGTGGTCATCCTGATTTTATATTCTGGTCAGATATAACTCTAAAATGGATAACAATTGGAGATCAGTGCAGAAACTGTGGCTTTCCAAACCTAAAGAAAGATGCTTGGCTTGGATGAATGAAATTTGGATGAATGAAATTTCTTCCAACCCTTTTTTTATCTGAGTGGTCCTTGGTGTTGTCTGTGCTTTGGTGTTTTCTTGCAGGTATTTCATTACCCAAACTAGGTAACGTCATCAGTGCACTGATGATGTTACCTAGTTTGGGCAATGAAACGTCTGCAAGAAAGCAGCCACGTTCAGAGAGCATCAAGGACCCCACCTTTCAACCCTGAGTTACAAATATTGTCCTTTATTGGTCCTTTTTTTTAACCTGTCTGTGCCTTGGTTCTTCAACAACCATCCCTCTCTCCTTCTTAGTTCATATTACAGGCTCCCATAGGGCTTCAGAATACCCATCCATCTAGGTTGCTGCACCCCATTTCTTCATGCTTGTTTTTCAGTACAGATAAAGTTACCAACAGAGTAAGGAGGGAATCCTGCTGAATGAGTGAGGACCAGACCATTCTGAAGGCATAACATGCTGTGAACCAGATGTCTCTAATTTTCAGAGAAGGCTCTCAAATCACTGCCGCTTCAAGAAAGTGTTTAGATCTGCCCCCCTCTTTTGGGGATAACTTCAAAGACACAGTACTAAAGATGCTCCACGCTTTTCAGAACGTTTCATTTTGTAAAATTTGCTTTGGCTACCTTTGGAGTGTCATCACCAAGGCTTTAGCAGTTACAGATTACTTTCTCCACTCAACTAATACTCAATCATATGATGGGATTGATGAGTGCTGGCAGAAACCTCCTGGTGTCAAGAGACCTTTTAAACATTTGCTTGCTTTTTCAGAAAACTTTGAGACTTTCTAGGGAGGTATTGGTTTTCTTTTCTCTTGATCCTCCAGTCGGCACTTCTTTTGCCCCTAATGGAGGGAGAAACTCAACACCTCTAAATGGCACCAGATAAAAATAACATGCCGTATAATAAACAGATTTTATTTTGTCAATAGCATCTCACCTATAATGCATTTTGGCATCAAACCTGGTAGATCGGACTCAATCCTAGCATACATTAGATCCAAACACTTAGTAAAATTAGTAAAATCTAAGAGGCAGCATTTGCCTTTGCTGAAAATGTTTTGGGTTATCACAGGAAAACAAAACAGCAAAACACTTGGGCTGCTAATGTTGAGCAGAATTCTCCAAATCAATCATGATCCTGCTTGACAGCAATGCTGGCCATTTCTACTATTAGCCAGACGACAGCGGCCTGCTAGTAACAGATTTGAGAATCCCGCCCCAAAGAACCAACTGGCCAATGGCTTCTGATGTCAGAAGATGATGTGGGTTTTCCTTCTTTAAGCACCAAAAAGGTAATTTCTGAACAGCCTGTAGCACTTCGCAGGTCGTGTTCTAAGTTGATAATTGTCATAGTTCATAATGGTTTTCCTTCTCATCCTGCAGGGAACAATGCTATCCACTCAGAACTTAGGGGTGAGGAGATAATGTCTGGGACTTCACACAACAGGAGTAATGCCAAACAGAAGGGAGCTGACTTAATCATGTTTTGAAATACACAGCCATCTAGCCTCATGAAGTCACAAACCCAGAGTTTAAGTAACACTGTAGAAAGTTGTCACCTACCCCTCTCCTAGAAGAATGAAATATTTTAGGAAATATTAAAAAGGCAGAATATTATATTTCCCTAAAAGGAGAAATATACTCTTGGAGACAGAAAGCAGCCCCCACCTTCTTAATAGCCCTCAGCAGATGTCAGCATTTAAGATATAAAGACAGATAGCTCTATTCATAAGCAAATACCCTCACTCAAGATCCAAACCAGGACAAAGCCCTCAGCCACAATAGGAGTTGCCCAATGCCCCTTCGTTGCATCAGCAGTCCAAACTTCAACCAAACTTTGCTCAGACAAACATTACCCCTACATGGCCCCATGGCAGTCTGACAACAGCCAATAGAATACACGTTCTTGCACAGGAATAGGAAGCTCAAGTGCAAAGTCCAAAAGAAGATATAAACCCCACCTCTCAACTCCATGTAGTCAGCAGCACCAGAACCCATGTGGTTCTGTTCATCATTAAACCATCTTTCCAATCAGCCTCCATGTTTCCAGTGTCTTTCTCCCAGCTTGGAACTGAACCAGATGGATATTTCTTTCCACACTACACAGAGGCAACCCAGATTTTAAAAGGGATACAGTTTAAGCGAAGAGGTCATTACTCCTAAAATAAAGAAGGAGACACCTGAGTTCCCACCTACCCAGCTCTGGGCACAATTTATCATTAGTAGGAGCAGCCATAAAAAACATACTAGCAATGTCAACTTTTAGTTTCAACAAATTGGCTGTGGTGATGAGATGTGTGCCCTAACATGTCTAGAGATTCTTAGGCTGGAGAACATTATTGTGGAGGAAAAGAATACAATTGCTTCCTTTCTGTTTCTTCCAAGGTTGTAAAACTACAGTAGTCGGGAGAGTGACAAGCAGAGAAATATTTTTTTAGGCTAAAGACATTCCTATTTTCCCCAAAACACTAAGTAATAGAATTGCTTCCTTCCACCCTTCACATCCTTGCCAAGCTTGCTAGTAAAGAAGCCATCATACATTTGCAGTTAGTTAATGGAGATCCTGCTTGTATAACCTTATCTCTAAAAACTTGAACCCTAATCTGGCAAATAATAATCTGGTGCCGTTACTACCATTTATCTTTCTAGCAAGTTAAATTTTAAGAAACACACTGATCTTTGCAAAAAGACAGGCAGATGTGTTCAGAACCAACACATTCTGCCCCTTGGTGTCAAGTAGCACCTGCTCACTTCTCCACACACACCCTCCACCTCTTATGCAAGTCAAAGAAATTCTTTTCCTTGGTTTACCTTTTTTCCTCTGATGTTTTCTTGCCCTCTCTGCCTCTTTTGCACATTCCTTCAAGGTCCAAAAGACCCACCCCTTCTCCCCACTTTTAAGCAGAGTGTCGGATTCCCTGTTTAACATTCTCTGCAGGCTGTCAGGCGGGTTCAAAACAGGACTGTTGTTTCTCTTGCTTTGATGCCTGTTGGAGTTTGCACTCCTGGCAAGAAAAGGGGGGGGGTGTTTAAAGAGAGAAGTGCCTCTTCTAACAAGTCTTGAAGCCACCACCCCCCCCCCTCTGCCTCTGGCATCATCTACCAATAGAAGCAAACAAGTGTGTGGGGGGAGGAATGTGCTTATCAGCATTAAAATCAGAATCCCAGAGCATAATGTTGGGCTGTTTTCTGAAATTTGGATTACATGGAGGTGGGTGGGAGTGGGGGATACAGATTGAGGACTTCTTAATATGGGCCTTGCTTTCCAGAATGATCGTTCTTCTGCACAGCTGTTGGTAGTCCCAGGCCATCTCCCTCTCTGTCTCTCCCACCAAGCACTTTGAAAGTCCACTGGTTACCACCTAAAAAAGGGCAATTAATCATACTGTGGCCGGTGAGGAGGAAGTACGCGGAGGAAAGATGCCTCATTTAGTTATCTCTAAATCAATTAACAACTGAGCCACCCTACAGTGGGGTGGGGTAGGGTGGGGGAAGGACGGCCACGCTCTCAGCCATGGGTTCAATAGGCCAATCGTGGTGCTTTAGAATCTCAATGGAAAGCTGAGGCCAAGAGCCCAGGGCAGTGACCCCTTTCGGATGCACAGGGAATCGGGGAAAGGAAGAAGGAGGTTACATTTTGTGCTCTTTCACAGGTCAAACCACAATTGCCTTCCTAAGGAGTGGGAGATTTTGGATTCTACTGCACAGATGTAACCGAGCAGAGAAAGCTCGGGCAATGTTTTGATTTCTTTCTTTTTCTAATAACTTCCTCCCTAAATATATGTATGTATGTGTATACATATACATATACGTACATACATGCATACATATATACATATATATGTTTTCTGAGGTTTTTGCAGGTATTTATATGTGGATCTTTGGTTATTCGGGTTTTCTCCCGCGTAGAATTGGAAGTATCTAGGCGACGTTTTGATGAAGTCTCATTCATCATCTTCAGGCTTGTGTCGAAACGTCGCCTAGATACTTCCAATTCTACGCGGGAGAAAACCCGAATAACCACTGTGTATATATATATATACACATACATACATACATACATATATATACATACACTGTATGTCACCTACTTATGGGAGTCACTCTACAACTTTCAAAGTTTTAATTATTTCCTGAAACGTTTTCCTCCATGAAGGTTTTCCTCATTTTTTTTCTACCATCCAAAGGATCAACTGCAAACTTTTTTTTATTGAGGGGAATTACTACTCATCCAGAACAGGTTTCTCACCCAAACTCTGAAGTTCAGAATCAGCAACAACTCTCTGAGAAGCTCTGCCTGCCACAGAGAGAAGTGTTAATAATTCAGAATTATTGGCAGGGTGGAGTGACATGAACATATGTCAATATGGTGTTTGTTCTCTCAGAATTCTGTCAGCCAGCATGATCACTGTTGAGAATGCTAGATGCTGAAGTATGCAGACCAGAAAAGCAAAGAGGTTGCAGCAATTTGTCATAAAGTGGGTGGGTTCATGTATCAGGCTTACAAGGAAGTGGAAACCAGGCCACTACATTTCCTTCTAATGTACTTCACAGGGCTGTTTTATCAGCTTTGGCTGATGAAGTAGCTTTGCTCCTATCAGAAGAGCAGAGAACTGACGTAAGTATTGGCAACCTCACAAGTAAATTACTATAGTACATGCTTCAGGGGGCACTCTGAAAATTCCAGCTGGCTCAGGAGGAAGTAGCACAGATGGCAAGTAGCACAGTAGGAGATGTCATATACCACATCTGTGATGAGAGCCACATTAATTGCCAGTTGTTTTGTAAACCCCATTTAAGCTACTCACTTTGATGTCTAATCACCTCCTCTTATAAGGTCCCATATTTTGATATCTTTTAGTGGAACACTCAAAGGTTCTTTCTTCAAGAGGCAACTGGATTTTCTGGTTTTTCTTTGAAAAGTTTTTGCTTCTCATCCAGGAAGTTTCTTGGATGAGAAGTGAAATGTCTTCAAAGAAAAACCAGAAAGTCCAGTTGCCTCTTGAAAAAGCACCTTTGGGACAGCCATGATCTGGATGACTGAGAATCTCCATCTCTTTTTGCAGGTTTTACCATGAACAAGAACAACAACAACCATCATCATCATCATCATCATCATCATCATCATCATCTGTTATAGACACTCACACCATTAGACTCTGGATAGCTTACACAATTCAGAAACAATGTTTCCATTCTCTCTCAATAAAACATCAATAGTAATAATACTGATAACCATCCTACTTGGAACAGCTTATATCCTCCGATGCTACCTTAACAGTTCCTAGGTCCTTGGTTAGGACTCGAGTTGTTGAGCTACCAACCAGCCCCAAAGGTTGGTAGCCAAACCAAAGATTAACCATAATAATAGTAATAATAATAAATGCTATGGTTCAGTCAGTGTCTACAGAATCACTCAACTTCAATTTTGGCCTCTCAAGGTAGAACTGAGAAAGGCTCTGGTCCAATCTGAAAACTCCAGAGAACTGTTTTTCATCTGTATAAATCACACTAAGTTACATGGACTCGTAATTCAATTTCAAACGAAGCACCTTCGTACTTTCATTAATGAAGAATTCATTAATGATTCTGGCCGCCGGCTGGAATACTTGCAGATTTGATTAAGTCTTGAAATAAAATCCATCCATCATCCCAGAGAAAAGCAGATTATTTCATACACCTCAAACATACGAGAGCTCCCTTTTTGGGGACTTTTAATTAATCAAGTATTCTCCTTTATCGACCATACAGATTCTGAATTATTTGCTAATTAAGCAAAGTTGGGTTACTTTTCTTGGTTCCTTTTTGCTTTGAGTAAAATAGAGGTTTGTCATGGGCAGGAAGAGATGATCTCCCAGTGCAAGAAACACACCACTGCCAGTTATACCTGTTTTGGATATCATGATGCCATATCCTGTTTATGGTTTTTCTCATGTTCATTTACCACCTGCTGGCCTGCCCTCCATCTTCTTAGTGCCTTGCCTTGCCTTCTCTCAGCCACTATTGCTGCTACTGCTCTCCTATTGTTTCCCATCTGATTGTTCCCTCTCTTCCCAGTGCTTTTCCTTCTATCACTCCCCACCTCCACTTAGCTGCCATCTCCATGTCTATGGAGATTTGCAGTCATCCAGGTCATGGTTGTCTCAAAAGTGCTTTTTCAAAAGGCAACTGGACTTTGTTTTTTCCTTGAGGAAGAAGACGTTTCGCTTCTCATCCAAGATGTTTCATCAGTTCATCAGCTCTGATGGAGCTTCTTGGATGAGAAGTGAAATGTCTTCTTCTGTTAGGTTTATTTAAGAACCTGAACTATATTGGTTTACCATATATGGCTGCAAGTAATAATGACTCAGCACTTTCACTGAAGCCGGGATATTGATTGGCTACTCTGCTAAACAAATAATTCCCTCAACACTGTTCAACTATTTACAAAGTGTACACTACTATTACTGTTAATCTTCTCATCACTCCTTATCACCCATCCCCTCCCACTTGTGACTATAACTTTGTTGCTTGCATCCTCTGTTTCCTAGTATGATTTGATGTTGATTGTACCCTATGACTATCATTGAGTGATGTACATTATGATTCTTGATTCTTAACGAATGTTCCTTCTTTATGTATACTGAGAGTATTTACACCAAGACAAATTCCTTGTGTGTCCAATCACACTTGGCCAATAAAGTATTCTATTCTATTCTACAGGAAGCAGGATTACTATATAGCAAGAAGCCAGAGAGCACATTGCTGCTGCTGCTGCTGTTGCTTGTTGTTGCTTGGGGTTACTGTGGCTGCTACTGGATGCTTCTCTGCTACTATGCTGCTGCTTCTACTAGGCTACTCAGCAAGTATCTTCATCACTTTGCAACTCTCCATTGCTGCATTGATGTATTGAAGTTGCTGTATTGCCTGCTGACTATGATGGTTAGTTATATATTCTATTGAAAGATGAACTGTGTATGAACATTGGACTGAATCTTGGATTGTGCTTATACCCCTGTATATAAAACCTTTACCCTTCAACTTCTGTGCCTGTGTGACTCTATACTTACTGCTACAGTTTTGCACACTACTTCCATTTGTTGCATATTCCTTGATAGACAAGGAAACTCTGCTAAATACTTATCATCTTTCTCAATCATTCCAGTTGCCTTTTGAAAAAGCACCTTTGAGACACCACTCCTGATCTACTGGCCTATGTGACTGTTCCTTACTTCAGGAGCCTTAGCAGTAATGAAAAAACACAACCTAATTATCCTATCAGCCAGCCCACTTCCAACCCTCCCTTACCTCCCTTCCCAGCCAACACAGCCAATCTCCTTGACTTTTTCCCTCATCCCACAACTTTTGTCTGTTGCAAATATATAGATCTCAAAATCCAGAGGTTACAGGGTTTGTTTCATGTATGGACCACTCAAAACCAGCTGTTTCTTCCATGGAATAGTTTGTGCAAAGCATGTTTTGCACATCTCTAATCTCTTTCTTCTAACAGTTATCATATGAATTCCTTCAGGTTACCATGTTGATTCTTGGCCTATCAACCACAATTGGAAGATACTTTATGGCTTTCCAGATGATCCATTCTTCCTCTACTCCAATGGGAGCTTCTATGTTATTTTATGTATGTATATTCCACCTTATTATTTTTATAAAGAATTCTAGGTGGCAAACAAACACACTGAATACTTCCTCCTTCTCCTATATTCCCCACCACAACAAATCTGTGAGGTGAGTTGGGCTGAGAGAGAGTGACTGGTCTAAGGTCACCCAGCCAGCTTTCATGCCTAAGGTGGGACTGGAATTCAATAGTCTCCCAGTTTCTAGCCTGGAGCCTTAACCATTGGCAAATTTGATTTTGATACCCATGACATCTTCTGCCAAGTTTCCAGGAAACATCTGCCATTGCTCCTTTCCAGCAAAAGCTGGTCTGGCATTTTGTTTACATTGCTAAAAGAAGCTTTTGCCATGATCACAAGCAGGCCTGCTCTGTGATGCTACTAAATTGAGAGGGCCTAATATTCTTTGGCCTGGAGGAACGTTGTCCATGGGGTCGTGATGGATCAGACACAACTTCGTAAGTAACAGCAACAAAAAATTGTTGTTTCCTTATTGCAATTGGCTTCAGTTTTCCAGGAGTTTGGAGGAACTATTCTCAGAAGAAAGTAGAATTTATTTGTTTTAGTGGCATTTAAAGAATCTGAGATAATTCAACCCATGATCTTCAACACTAAGTTAGTTTTTCTCATGTGAATGGAATATTTCCACACCTGGCATCGATATTTAGCAGAACAACACAGACTTGAGATGAATCTTCTGGTAGTTTCTGGGTGAATCTTTCCCATAAGAATTTGCAAACTGTTGGACTCTTGTGTTCCAGTAGGTGATCATATTTCTCAATTTCTGCATGTGTAATTGTGAGGGGAAAACACACGTGTTTGTTAATTCTGTCAAGTTGACATCTCTTACCTCCAGGTGGCACTGTAGTTGTAAAGAAATAACATTTTCTAGCATTTACCTGGGCCCTTCCAGACAACCAGCCTTTCTGCCACCCAAGACTTCTGATTGTACAATTAGCAACAGAAATTTTGGGCTCAGTTGTGGTGGTAAGTCAAGGGCTACCTGTATTACTCTGCTGCTCATTAAAACCAAACAACTTTTTCTAGCTTCCATATAATCCTGAAAAATATGCGCCATTGTTTTAAAGAATAGAATAAATAGAATAGAACAGAACAGAATAGAACAGAACAGAATTCTTTATTGGCCAAGTATGATTGGACACACAAGGAATTTGTCTTGATGGAAATGCTCTCAGTATACATAAAAAAAAAGATACATTTGTCAAGAGTCAAGTATCATAAGGTACAACACTTAATAACACTCGTAGGATACAATAAGTAATCAAATCATACTAGGAAACAGTCAATATAAATTGTTAAGATACAAGCAACAAAGTTACAGTCATACAGTCACAAGTGGGAGGAGATGGGTGAAAGGAAGGATGGGAGGATTAATAGTAATAGTAATGCAGACTTAGTAAATAGTTGGACAGTATTGAGGGAATTATTTGCTTAGCAGAGTGATGGCGTTCAGGGGAAAATTGTTCTTGTGTCTAGTTGTTCTGGTGTGCAGTGCTCTATAGTGTCATTTTGAGGGTAGGAGTTGAAATAGTTTATGACTAGGATGTGAGGGGTCTGTAAATATTTTCACAGCCCTCTTTCTGACTCATGCAGTATACAGGTCCTCAGTGGAAGGCAAGTTGGTAGGAATTGTTTTTTCTGCAGTCCTAATTACTCTATGAAGTCTGTGTCTGTCTTGTTGGGTTGCAGAACCCAACCAGACAGTTATAGAAGTGCAGATGACAAGCTCAATAATTCCTCTGTAGAATCATATTAATGTTTATATGTGTATGATCCTGTACTATAGTATAATTTGTTGATACCAGTATCGATTTTACATTCTGTTGAATTTTGATAGGAGAAATCAGATTATGAATGGGTAGGATTGCCTGCACAGGACAATTTATTATTAGTTGGTTATAAATAGGAATTTGTAAAACTGTAAAATTAGAAAACCAAGGATTGTTGTGAAAAATTAGCCAAACTGTCAACTGTATTGGTAGCAATTAAAATTAAATTAGAATTTAGAATTTATTTGATTTTTCAATCGCTTACAAGATAATAGGTATAAGTATATACATAGTTATGAATACATGAAATGGGTACATATAAGAAAAATAAAAGAAACAATAGGACAGGGATGGTAGGTACGTTGGTGCCCTTATGCACACCCCCTACAGACCTCTTAGGAAAGGGCGAAGTCAATAGTAGACAGTCTAAGGCTAAAGTTTTTGGGATTTGGGGAAGAAATCACAGAGTCAGGTAGAGTATTCCAGACATTGACCACTCTGTTGCTGATGATGTATTTCCTGCAATCAAGTTTGGTGTGATTAACCTTGAGTTTGTATCTATTGTGTGCTCTTGTGTTGTTATGGTTGAAGCTGAAGTATTCATTGACAAGTAAGTCATTGCAATGTATGATTTTATATACCATATTTAGATCAGACTGAAGACAGCGTAATTCAAGGTTTTCTAGGTCTAGAATTTCAAGTCTGGTGATATAAGATATTCTACAAGTAGAGGAGGGAAGAACTCTTCTTGTGAAATATTTCTGGACTTTCTCAACTATGCTAATATCAGATACGTAATGTGGGTTCCAGACTGATGAGCTGTATTTGAGTATTGGTCTAGCAAATGTTTTGTATGCTCTAGTTAGTAGTGTGATATTACCAGAGAAAAAGCTACGTAGGATTAGGTTAACAACTCTTGATGTCTTTTTGGCTATGTAGTTACAGTGGGCTCTAGCACTTAGATCATTAGAGATGAGTATTCCAAGGTCCTTTATAGAGCTTGAATCATCAACAAGTTCTTGACTATTCAGCTTGTATTTTATTTTCTGATTTTTTTTGCCAATATGTAGGACAGAATATTTATTTGTTGAGATTTGAAGTTGCCATTTGCTTGACCATTCTGATACATAGTCAAGACCTTTTTGAAGGGTAGCAGTATTGTCTGTGGTATTGAACAGCTTTACATCATCAGCGAAGAGAACGCAGTTGGTCTTAATATGATCACTAAGGTTATTTATGTAGAGTATGAAGAGGTTTGGTCCTAGAACACTGCCTTGGGGGACACCACTATTGATAGGTACAGAATTTGATAGGACACTCCCAATTTTGACCATTTGTTGTCTGTTGACAGGAATGCTTCTATCCAGTTATGCAGTTGTCCAGAGATAACATAAGATTTTAGTTTTAGGAGTAGTTTATCGTGTACCACTGAATCAAAGGCTTTACAGAAGTCTATGTAGATTGCTTCTATTGCTTTGCCCTGATCGAGTTGTGTAGTCCATATGTTTTTGCAATGTAAGAGTTGCAGATTACAGGATGGTTTTTTTCTGAAACCAAATTGTTTACTAGAGAGTAGGTTGTTTGTCTGTAAGTGGAGAATAGTGGATTGGTTAATAATTGATTCTATGACTTTACAGGTGATGCAGCATAAGGAGATTGGTCTGTAATTTTCAATCAGGCTGGGGTCTCCCTTTTTGAAGATGGGGATGACCGTGACTTGTGACCATAGGTTAGGCAAGGAGCTGGTCCTGAAAGATTTTTCAAAGATTATGCTTAGAGGTTCTGCTATTTATTTATTTATTTACTTATTTTTCATATTTCTATACCGCTCCCTCTCCCAAAAAGGGACTCGGGGCGGTGTACAGCCTAATAAACACATAAAATAGATACAAGTTAAATAGAATTTAAAACCAAATTAAATACATATATGGTTGCATCCCGTCAGACTATAATTAAATATTTAAAATCCGGGATAGATAAAAATTTAAAAATCATGTTAAAAATTAAAACCCTTATTGAATTTAAAACCCCAGAGACCCTTACTGGGCCAGGCCGGCCTGTTTAAAAAATAGGGTCTTAACTGCGCGCCAGAAGGTCAGGATGTCTGTCATGGTTTGTATCTCCGGGGGGGAGATCATTCCACAGGGAGGGGGCTCCCACAGAGAAAGCACGCACCCTCGGGGCCGCCAGCCGCCAGCGATCAGGCGGCGGTACCCCAAGTAGGGCGACCCTGTGGGAGCGTACTGGGCGGCGGGAGGTTGTTGGTGGCAGCAGGCGGTCCCGTAAGTACCCAGGTCCCGAGCCATGGAGCACTTTAAATACCATCAGTACCACCTTGAATCGAATCTGGAAGGCCACAGGAAGCCAGTGCAGCCTGCGGAGAAGTGGTGTTACGTGGGCGCCCCAAGGGGCGCCCACAATCACCCGGGTGGCTGCATTCTGAACTAACTGCAACCTCCGTAGACTCTTCAAGGGGAGCCCCATGTAGAGAGCATTGCAATAATCCAAGCGGGAGATAACGAGGGCAGAAGTGACTGTGCGAAGTGCGTCCAGATCCAGAAAGGGCCGCAACTGGTAGATCAGATGAATCTGATAAAAAGCCCCCCTGGTGACAGCTGCAATATGTTCTTCCAAAGACAGCCGCACATCCAGGAGGACACATGAATTGCGCGCCCTTTCCACAGGGGTCAATACCTCTCCCCCCACGGCCAGCGAAGGAACAAGCTGGCTGTATCTGGGCGCAGGAAACCACAGCCACTCGGTTTTGGTCAGGTTGAGATGAAGCCTGTTACGACCCATCCAACTCCGCACGGCACTTCGACGGCTTCGTTGGGGTGGCCCGGGGTGGAGATGTACAGCTGAGTATCATCAGCGTATTGATGGAACTCCACCCCAAAGCCACGGATGATCTCACCCAGCGGCTTCACATAAATGTTGAACAGCAGGGGCGAGAGCACCGACCCCTGAGGCACCCCACAAAGCAGGGGCCTTGGGGTCGATCTCTGCCCCCCTGTCAACACAAATTGCGAATGATCAGAGAGGAAGGAGGAGAACCACCGTAACACGGTGCCTCCAACCCCCAACCCCTCCAACCGCCGCAATAAGATACTGTGGTCGACAGTATCAAAAGCCGCTGAGAGATCTAACAGGACCAGGACAGAGGAACAACCTCTGTCCCGCGCCCTCCAGAGATCATCCACCAACGCGACCAACGCCGTCTCTGTGCTGTGCCCGGACCTGAAGCCCGATTGGAGGGGGTCGAGATAACTCGCTTCATCCAGGTACTGCGGGAGCTGACGGGCCACCACACTCTCTACAACCTTCGCAACAAAGCGAAGGTTGGAGACAGGACGATAATTTGATAATAATGCTGGGTCCAGGGACGGTTTCTTGAGGAGGGGCCGCACCACCGCCTCCTTCAAGGCGGCGGGTAAAAGCCCCTCTCTCAAGGAAGCGTTTATAATACCCTGGAACCAGCCTCGTGTCACCTCCCGAGTGGCCAAGACCAGCCAGGAGGGGCACGGGTCCAGCAAACAGGTGGTGGCCTTCAGTCCCCCCAGTATCCTGTCCACATCCTTCACGGTAACAGGATCGAACTCAACCCAGTTTACCCCACCGATATCCACCCCTGCCCCCCCGCCCGGAGATGCCCAGTCGGAGTCCAGCTCATCCCGAATCTGAGCAATTTTGTCCTGCAGAAACCTAGAAAACTCCTCAGCCCGTCCCTGCAAGGGATCCTCCCGCGCTTCCACCTCCAAAAGGGAGCGGGTCACCCTAAACAGGGCGGCTGGGCAGTTTTCCGCGGACGCAATAAGGGTGGAGAGGTAGGTCCTCCTCGCCATCCTTATCACCACTAAATACGTCTTAATATAAGATCGTAATAGTGTTCGGTCAGACTCAGAACGGCTAGCCCTCCAACTACTCTCTAGGCGTCTTTTCCGGCGCTTCATCTCCCTTAGCTCCTCAGAAAACCAAGGAGCTACTTGGGATCGGCACCGGGTCAGAGGCCGCAAGGGCACGACCCGGTCAAGGGCCCCAGCAGCCACCTTATCCCAGGTGGCGACCAAGCCCTCAACCGAGTTGTGTGTGTGAGCTTCGGGAAATGGCCCAAGCTCCATCAGGAACCTATCTGGGTCCATCAGGCGCCTGGGGCGGTACCATTTTAACGGTCCCGCCTCCCTGCGTTCGGAGGGTGCGGAACGGAAGTCGAGCTTCAGGAGCGAGTGATCTGTCCATGACAGGAGTTCTATAACTATATCCCCTACACCCAGATCACTCTGCCACTGATCAGAGACAAAAACTAGATCCAGGGTGTGACCTCCCACGTGAGTAGGGTCCCGAATTAACTGGGTCAGGCCCATGGCTGTCATGGAAGCCATGAACTCCTGAGCAGTCCCCGAGGCACCGCCGGCAGAGGGCAGGTTGAAATCCCCCATGACCATAAGCCTGGGGGTCTCAACCGCCACGCCGGCTATAACCTCAAGGAGCTCAAGCAGGGCCAATGCCGCATAGCAGGGAGCCAGGTATGCGACCAACAAGCCCACCTGTACCCTGGGACCGAACTTCATGAAAAGAGACTCACATCTGGTCATCTGAGAAACAGTGGATTCCCTCGGACACAGATCCTCCTTAATAACCACCGCAACACCCCCACTCCTCCCCTGGGCCCTCAGTCGATGAAAAACCCGAAACCCGGCTGGGCACATCTCCACAAGAGGGACTCCCCCCTCTAGGCCCAGCCAGGTCTCGGTAATACCCACCAGGTCCGTTCCCCCCTCACAGATCAGATCATGAATGAGAGGGGCCTTATTAATGACGGACCTGGCGTTACATAACATCAGCCGAAGGCCCAGGGCCCGAGCGCTCAAACCACCTGGGGAACGGGACGTAACAAGGGGGTCGGAGCGCGCTACAGCAGACAAATAGCAGAGGCGCACTCCCGTACTAATAGCTTTAATATCACCCTCCCTGGGACAACCCCCCATCCTCAATACAGCCCCATCCGAACCCAAACCCTCTTGGCAGCGCTCAACCCGCAGCCCAGTCCCAGCCCCAGGCGGGTTGTTCCCCAACCCCCGCCCGGCCAACCCTAACCCCTTTAAAAATCTAATTAAAAATTTTAAATAACCCTCCCTCCCACGCTTCTGGCGGCCCCACCATCTCTCCGGATCCCAAGATCTGTCCTTGAGATAAATCTTAGAGAGGTAAGAGGGCCAACTCTGAGACAAGGGGACATATCTTAGGGCCCACAGATCTTTCGAAGAATATGTCAATGTCTTTGGCTGAATCTTCCCTGACTGCCACCGACCAGGCAAAGGACTAACCAGGCGGGACCCGAGTCCAGGCCGGAACGATCGCACCCCGCTGGCAGTTGGCATCCGGCCTCGTAGGGGACCCGTTGCTCGGGGGCGCAGGTCACATTCTTTGGCCTCGTCGCAGGCCCTCTCACTGCCCATGGCAACGGCCCCGGCCCCGGCAATACTCCTCCACCTCCAGTTCTGATGGAAAATGCCGGGCACCTTGCCAAACCCATGTCGCCCCCGGGTAGATAAAAACACCGAAGCCTGGCCGGACAAGGCCGCCGCCGCTCGAAAACCACCAACGGCGGCTCCACCTCCAGCTCCAGCTCCGGCCTCCACGACAGCCCTGGCCCCGGCAGCATTCCTCCATCTCCGGGCCTGATGGAAATTGCCAGGCACCACACCCGATGCCTGGCTGCACAGCGCCACCACCGCCCGAGAGGCCACCGTCGCTTGGAAGCCAACCGCTGCTTGGAAGCCAACCGCGGCGGCAGCTCCAGCCCCGACTCCGGCTCCAGCTCCAACCTCCGCAGCGACTCCGACTCCGCCGCCAACTCCAGCCCCAGCCTCCGCTGCTGCCCGAAAACCTTTGGCGGCAACAACTCCGGCCCCGACCACGTCAGCGGCTCCGGTTCCGCCTTCGGCCTCCACCGCCGCCCGAAAACCATCTGTGGTGGTGGCGGCTCCGACGACAACTCCGGCCCCAGCCTCCGCTGCCACCCAAAAGCCTTGGCAGTGGATAGCTTTTTTAAGAAGTAGGCACATATTCCATCCGGTCCAATAGATAGAGATGGTTTTAGATTGCGTAGTGCTTTTTCAAAATTGTCTTCTGTAAAATCGATATGTATTAGATTGTTGTAGTTTTCTGTGGTTTGGCTAGGAAATACTGGGCATGATCCATTGCTGTTTACAAATACTGAGCCAAAAGATGTGTTAAAGATGTTGGCTTTAATGGTGTCACCGTTGCGGTCTTTACCATTAGGTCCTATCAGGGTGGGATGGACCTTGTGTTTTTTAGTTTGTTGTTTACAAAATTGTAAAAAGTGCGGGTGGAATTGGTGTGTAGGTTTCCCCTTTGGTTTAATGTGATAATTGGTGCATTCAGTCTTTATCTGGTGGCATAAATCTTTGTATCGGCTTTTGAAATTGGCAACGTGACCAGATTTGTTTTTCCGCCAGAGTGATCTCTTTTCGGATTGAAGTTTCCTTATTGTTATGGGTGTTCTGGTTTTTTTTTTTTTTTATTTTGGGAGTTGTTATTGGTATATATAGTTTGATGACTCTTTTGGCAATGCCGGCTGGCGGCTCCGAGGGTACGGGCCTTCTCTGCGGGGCCACCCTCCCTCTGGAATGAGCTTCCTATGGAGATACAGGCCATCACTGACCTATGGGCCTTCCAGCGCGCACTGAAGACCCACCTTTTTCAGCAGGCCGGTCTGGCCTAGTCCCATTAATAGGGTTTTAATTAATTTTTAAATCTTCATTTTTAACGGGGTTTTATTGGTTTTACTTTTTAATTTCAGCCGTGCATTTAATTCTCTTTTAATTCATTTTAAAATTTATATTGATTGTATTTTATTATGGCTGTTCACCGCCCCGAGTCCCTATTTGGGAGAGAGGGCTGTATAAAAGTTTTAATAATAATAATAAAATAAAAATATGTTGTAATGGTCTTCAACAGTATTGCATCCAGTGAATAGAGATTGCTTATCTCTATTATCTATTATCTGTACATGGTCCTAGAAAAGTGATTATACAGGATTTAAAAATCTACTTACTCAAAATCTAATCTACTTAAAAGTTGATTAGCTACTGAGCTGGAAAAGCTGACATGTTCATCAGGAAAAGAAATGAAGGATGTGATATTATGAAAAACCAGTAAAAGTAAGTGTATAGTACATTGAAACAGAATGTGAGCTTAATCCATAACACATTTTAATGTTTTAAAACTGATATTCTTTTCTTTTGTTGTCATTTCTTTATAATGTCAATCAACTTTTCAAAGGTAGCTTTAATATCTGTAGAATATTCATATACGCCATGTATACATTATAGAGATTTATCTTAAAGTTATTATTATAAGAAAAAGAAACCATGGATGTAAGCATCCATCTCCCCATGTCCTTGTAGTTAAGAAAGAAACCTTCTCTCTGCTTCATTGTTTTGAGTCTGGAATGCAAATAAATACATGGGAGGCAATTCTCTTGGCTTAGCTCTAATGAACTGTAGAGTAAGAAGAAAAAAGTCTCAAATGATCAACTTGAGACAAATTAGCAGAGAGGTGTGAAGTCAGCTTTCACCCTTCTCATTTCTAAGCTTACATTACTGGGATGATGGCTGTCAAGAGAGGGTAAGGGTAATTATCTGGGTCCAGTTTGAATAGACCATTAAAGTTAATTAACCAGGCATTTGGTTCTGATAATGAGAAGCTTGAAGGGATTAATTTCCTAGGTTGCTTCAGAAGATACTAAAGGGGTGCCTTTGCATGGTCAGCCCTGTTACATCTTGCTCAGGACTAGAGAAAAGCAAAGCTAATGGATCCTCCGGAGCTCATTAAAAAGGCTGCAACAAGTGAAGACAAAAACAAGTGCGTCATAAGGCAGTGCTTCCACATAGACAGATCTGTTGAAGAGAACTTGTAAAGCTACAGTACTCAAACTTTATGGGTTTGCGTAGCTAAGTACACTGTTGTGTTGAATTGCTCTCCATCTGTCCTTGAGTCAGCAGAAAACTGTAACCACATGATATTGCTTCCTTTATGGCCTATATCTCTTCTCTGTTCCCAGGGATGACAGTAATCTAACTTCCCTTCAAGGAAGCTGTTTGGAAAGATGGTTTAATGGTGGACAGGACCACATGGTTTGAGGTCCTGAGGGAGAGGGAGGGAGGGAGGGGGGGCATATATTCTAATAGATTGCTGTAGGGGTCATGTGCAAATCCTAGGAGTTTGTCTGAGATAAGTCTGGTTGAACTGTGGGCTGATGTAACATCCCCAGGTGATTTCACAATGTAGTGAGCCCTGCTGTTAGATGGGTAGAGGGCTAATCCTATCATGTCTTAATCCCATCACGCTGGAGCTGGGGTGGGGGATGGGCAGGGAGCTGCTTTATCTTTAAAAACATGCTTCTCCTTTTTCCATCCAGGGAAATATAATCTTCTGCCTTTTTAATGTTTCCTAGAATATTTCATTCTTCTAGGAGAGGGGTGGATACTAACTTTCTACATTACATATATAGAATTGCAAATAGCAAGCATATGCAATTTAGGTTTGTAGCATTCCCTAAGCTGATATCTTTCAGACATTAAGAGTCCCTGAAAATTCTAGCAACTGTAAACTCCGCACATCTGATCGTCACAAGGTTGGGGAAGACTAACAGTAAGGTGGCACATATCTTTTTTCTCACCAGCTAAGCAGAACAAAATGTCAAAATAGAACAAGATGGCCGTTGCATAAACCAACCACCTAATGCTTGGGGTCTCAAAGTTGTAGAACAGGCTTCTCCAAACTTGGCAACTCTATGATTTGTGGACTTCAACTCCCAGAATCACCCAGTCCACAAGTCTTAAAGTTGTCAAGTTTGCAGGGCCCTGTTCTGAAGCATTGCAGGAAGAGTAAGTCTATACTTCTGCAATCAAGAATTTTATTCTTGGAGCCGATACCTAGAATAATTTTTGACAAGAGTTTGGATATATTCAGCATGCCTTTCTGAGAAGTTATTTTAACAGAAAAACTGAAGTAAATTGGCATTAATGATGAAACTGCCCTGAATGATCAACTGTGTTTAGATGATATATGACCCAAGCACTGAGTTCAATGAGAATTCACTGGATAAATGGATATAGGTCTGCAGGGTGAATGTTTAAACAGTCATTCATTCTCAGTCTCTCCCCAGAGAATTGTGAAAATTATAATTATATGTGGGAACTTGGGATATTTAATTGAAAAAGCTAGGCTCTCATACCATATTACAACAAGGCTCAAGATTCTTTGTTTGCTAATTAAACTCCCAGAGTTTTTATTAATTTGCTGCCTTTGGCAGTCAACATTGAAGTTGCCTGCCTTTGGCACCCAACACTGAACTTCACTGAAGTTGTAATTTTTTGATGGATTATCAAAGATGAATTCCAGGCTAAGAATATGGACTGCTACAGTGATATTCTACTGGAATTAAAAACGAACAAATAAAAGGCTGGGTATTGTTCCACTTAATCTTTTTCAAAGAAGCTGGTTTCACAAGGGTAATTTTTTTATTATTTTACATCATCTTGCACTTCCCTAAATCTTTTTACCTTCCTTATCTGGCATCCTTTGAACTCAGCATTGTTTATCCCACTTCATTAGACTGTTGGGATAATACCACTCTGGTGGACTGTTAACTTAATTTCATTTGATGCAAGTTTTCAATGTGCTTAATATCTCAAGCATCTTTGCAAATTAGGTGACACGGTTACCTCTCACCTTCTAGGGGTTTTTTTACAAGCACATTCCAAATAGTGTTTCCATTGCTGAGTTTTTGCTTTCAGAAGACTGGCAAAATTAAAACTCATTGGCAAAGAGGCAAACTGCAAGACATCAGCTCCCTCATCATAGCAGGAAGACGGCTGTCACATCAGAACTGCTCTGTTTGAGCACCTTGGCTGCCACTGAATTCAGCTCAGTGATTGATCTGAGCACCAATGCTATGGGTAATCCTTATTAAAAAGACTAGGGAATGTCATTTCAGCTGGGATATAAACTGCTTGCATTCCTTCATGCTGATCAGTGGTGGTATTCAATTTTTTTTACTACCGGTTCTGTGGGCATGGCTTGGTGAGTATGGCTTGGTGGGTGTGGCAGGGGAAGGATACTGCAAAAACCTCATTCCCTCCCCACCCCACTAACCTGCTTTCCAGCTCCGTTCTCCTTTGCAGGGCAACAAAAGAAGACCCAGCCGATCAGCTGGGACTCAGGAGGCAGAGAAAAGATGGGGGCAGGGCCAGTCAGAGGTGGCATTTGCCGGTTCTCTGAACTAATCAAAATTTCCACTACTGGTTCTCCAGAACCTGTCAGAACTGGCTGAATACCACTTCTGATGCTGATAAATGCAAAGTTTGCATGATGGACTTGGCCTCTAACATAGTTGAGGAATTTCTGAGTGTATACAGAATTTCTTTTCTTGACTCAGCTTTTACCCTATTTACCTAGGACACGGCTACCTGGAAACATGAATTTTCTGTATTAGATTGGTCTTTCTTTCTTTTCCTTTCTAAAACTTACTCAACTTTGCCAAAATTTATTTTTATATGGTAGCCTGTTGCCTTTTTTTTTTTTGCCATGCAATAGCAAAGTATTATACAAATTGTTCCAGTGTTCAGTTAGATTGATTTTCATGACTTGCTTTGTTTGTTACTGCTTTGAGCAGATATAGTGGTGTTCAGGTTATTTGTATTCTTCTCTCTCACCTAATATCCTTTTCATGTTGGTTTAGGGTTTTTTAATCTCTCTGTCATCTTTTATTTGTTTGGTACGCCTAACAAGACCTGATATCCCATGTTTATAGTATCCTTTCTCCGGATGATGATGTGCTTGCTCCAAAAGCATACGACAGCCATAGTTCTAAGCCTGAGTACAGGTAGTCCTCAACTTATAACCATAATTGAGCCCAAAAATTCTGTTGCTAAGCAAGTACCCCAATCAAGAAACTGCCAAAGAGCCTTCAGTAAACAGCCCAACCAAAGAATCTCTAAAACCACCCCATTCACACAGACAGGCAAGACACCAGAATATAAATTGACACCAACAACACTCCTTACTAGCACTGATGATGTTACCTACTTAGGGTAATGAATCATTTGTAAGAAAACAAGCAAGCTCAGCGAACACCAAGAACCCCTAAGCAAGACAGTTGTTAAGTGAGTTTTGCCCCATTTTACAACTTTTTTTGCTATGACTGTTAAGTGAACTACTATGATTGTTAAGTGAATCTGTCTTCCCCATTGATTTTGCTTGTCAGAAGGTCTCAAAAAATAATCACATGACCCTGGGACCCTGCAACCATCAGTTGCCAAGTGTCTGAGTTTTGATCATGTGACCATGGGGATCATGTGACCTTGGGGAGATGCTACAAGATGAAAAATGGACGTGTCACTTTTTTCAGTGCGTTGTAACTTTGAACAGTCACGAATCAAACTGTTGCAAATTGAGGAGTACCTGTATTCTGGCTGGACCTTCTGGGATTTGCAGATCCAACCTTTCTGGAAGGGGCCAAGTTAGAAAAACATGATTACAAACTGTAAAGGACCAATCTTGAAGTCTAATTAGGCATATAGCCCGGATTCTGTCTCCTTATTTAAAGCAATGTCTCTGCTATGAAAGAGCTTACTGTGGTTGAGTTCTCTATTTTGTTCCTTCTTGAGTTCTGAACCTGAAGACTGATTACATTTGCATATCTTATGTCTAGCTGAGGATTCCTTTCCTCGCTGCTGATTCAAAATGCTGTTCACCCCTCTTGGTGTCAACACAAAAACAAAACAAAACAAAAGACATACAATTAGCCATCAGGACTGCCAATCCCTATCTTGATTTGGTTGCTCCTATTGCCAAGTCCCTCCCAAACCATGTTGTCTAGATTTGTGAGGATGACAGTTGTTATACTGTACTAATTGGCTTTCTTCACTGGTTTTGCTACATCCCCCCTTGGCCATGTAAGCAGGAAAACATTCAGAAATTGGGACACTGCTGCACAATTTCTGTGAGTCTGAGATTACTGCCATATTCTACAAGATTGGGGGTGGGAGTCTGTTAGCTTCTCTAAGTTTGTTTGTCTCTTCTTTCTCCTGTAGCCCATTTTGGAACCTCACAAATGAAGAATAATGTGAAAAGAAGAAGCTTATAGGGAAGAGGCTTCCAAACATAAATAAGTACCTACAAAGCACATTTAAGATAACTGAGGAGCACCAAAGGTTTGTAACTGCTGCCTTCAATCGAAGACCTGTATACTGCATGGGTCAAAAAGAGGGCTGTGAAAATATTTACAGACCCCTCACATCCCGGACATAAACAGTTTCAACTCCTTCCCTCAAAATGATGCTATAGAGCACTGCACGCCAGAACAACTCGACACAGGACAGTTTTTCCCCAAATGCCATCACTCTGCTAAACAAATAATTCCCTCAATATTGTCAAACTATTTACAAAGTCTGCACTACTATTACTGTTAATCTTCTCATCACTCCTTATCACCCATCCCCTCCCACTTGTGACTGTATGACTGTAACTTTGTTGCTTGTATCCTTATGATTTATATTGACTGTTTCCTAGTATGATTTGATTGCTTATTGTACCTTATGACTATTATTAAGTGTTGTACCTCTTGACAAATGTCTTTTCTTTTATGTACACTGAAAGCATTTGCACCAAGATAAACTCCTTGTGTGTCCAACCACACTTGGCCAATAAAGAATTCTATTCTATTCTATTCTATTCTATTCTATTCTAACTTAAACTAATATAATTATGGATATGGAGAGCGAGAGATACAAGGCAGAAACAGCCCCTGGGGAGAAACAGATCAACTTTATCCTGGTTATGTGGCTAATAGTTAACTGATGCTGATCAAACACTGGACAATATGGTCTGAGAAAAGAGATTGATATTGACCAACCCTGGAAAAATGGCGAATAATAATGAAATCTGTAAGGGAATTTAGCCCATTCTGGCCTTGAGAAGGAGGTAAGAAAAGAAAAAATATTACAGATAGTCCTCAACTTATGTCAGTTCATTTCAATGTTAGAATGGCACTGAAAAAAATGACTTACGACTGTTTTTCATACTTACGACCTTTGCAGCATCCCCATGTGATCAACATTCAGGTGCTTGGCAACTGGTTCATACTTATGCCCGTTGCTGTGTCCCAGGATCATACGATCATCTTTTGCTACCTTTTGATAAACAAAATCAATGGGGAAGGCAGCTTCACTTAACAGCCGTTTAGCTAATTTATCAACTGCAGTGATTCATTTAACAACTATGGCAAGAAAAGTCGTAAAAATGGGGCAAAACCCACTTAACAAATGTCTCGCTTAATAACAAAAAATTGGCCCTCGATTGTGATCATAAGTCGAGGACTACCTGCATACATAGCCCCGGGGAAAGTAGAAAGCATTAGAAAGCAACTCGGAAGAGCCTCATTGTGACTCTGTTGTCCTTAAATGGCAGTAGGGAAGATTCTATTAATATACCATACATAATGTATATGGTACATAAATAAGCATTTCTGGAATCCACGTAAGTGTCTATTTCTTGATCAGACCTACCTTGAAGTGCAGACAAAATCTCTCTTTATTTTCAGATGCTGCACTGAGAAACAGTGTGAGTGCTGTGTCAACATTTTGAAGTTGCCCCAGTAGAGAATTACACCACATGAAATAGTGAGGGAAGGGATGTAACAGGTGTGAAAAAATTTCAGGAGAGAGAGCTGAGAGAGAAAGTTGCAGAAAAAGAATGGGCAGAAGTGGAGATTCATATATTTAGTCACACCCATATTAGGTCACCTGACCTCACTTCTATGATTATGGATAGCAACGCTCTATGGTTTTTACATGTCTTGAAGCCTGGGCCAGGATGCTGACAGATTAAAATTTATTTCATTAAATAAAACAGCAGGGTAATGTTCTTTACATTACAGCCTGGGGAGCAGATAAGATCAATATCATGCAATCAAAGAGGAACATTGGGCATGATGGAGCTACTTAACTGCAAGTGGAGTAGAAGTTCCAGAAAGCTTAAACCCAAGCAGTAGCAAAGAGGAACTGTTAATCTGCACTGTGTGATAAGTTGTAGTTCAGAAAGATTCAAGCGTATACACTAGAATCTAGTCAACTAAAGTTCAAATCGGAATAAGTGCAAGATAAGAGTCATTGGAATTCATTGGGGGCAGAGAATGGGGCTGGACTTGGATCGCTTGTGGCAACGTAAGGATTCTAAGCTCATGATATGTTTAACTCCACCCCTCCCCCCAACTCTGCCTACACACTGAACCTGACCTAGCTGACTCAGATTGGGAGCTTTCTGTGTTTAGAAGGGGTGTTTTGTGTTTGAGAGGAGTACGCTTTAGAAAGAGGCTGAGCATCTTGTATTTGGTTCCTAGTTGTGTATTCTCCTTGAAAACTCAGTCCTTGCATGACTCTGATGATGCTATCTCCTTGCCTTTGCAGCGCTAACTACTGATAAACATTATGAGTCATTTTGAAGTCGGCTTATATTTTACCTTCATTATTGTGCTTTAGATATTGGCAATTTGAATTGCTCACTATTTTTTCTAGCCAGAAAATCCGGACCCCAGGAACCTGGGAAAGAGGATAAGCTAAGACAAGAGAGGTATAAAGATAGAATCTTCCTTGCTTTGTAGGTATGTTAGAATTGCAACCTATCTTTTTGCAACTCACTAAAATAACGCAAATGACCAGCTGTCTGCAAGGACTATAAATCCTTCCATTCCCTACCATCCAGTCAGAACTGAAGAAGCTTCTTGGATGAGAAGTAAAACATCTTCAAAGAAAAAGCAAGAAAGCCCAGTTGCCTCTTGAAAAAACACCTTTGGGACAACCATGGCTTGGATGACTGAGGAGCTCCATAGACTACAGTTACCACAATTATGTCCATGTTTTGAAGGGTACATTCTATAATCTGTTTTAACCCAGTATCTCTTGTTTTGTTTTCATTCAGTGGCGTTGTTGCAAGGATGAAGAACGTTCATCCTTGCAATGAATGTTCAAAGGGCTCCCTCCCTTTGGAATGATTTGCCCCCGGAGATACGGGCCATTACCGACATTCAGACCTCCCGGTGCGCAGTAAAGACCCTGTTTTTTCAACAGGCCGGCCTGGCCCAGTAATGATTTGTGGGGTTTTAAATCTGGTATTTTTAATTTTTTTATCAGTTTTATATCTGTTAATTTTATATTTGGCCTCCAATTTAATCATTTTAAATTGTTTTTAATTGTATATATTGTTTCTGTTTTAGCTGGCTGTACACTGCCCCGAGTCCCTTTTTTGGGAGAGGGGGTGGTATAGAAATCTAATAAACATAAACAACATTATCCAGAAATATAAATACAAGCATGAGTTTTGACTTATGGGTGCGTTCAGGTTTCGTTCTTTTTTCCTCCATTGCTGAGAAAAGTTGCTGCTATAAGTTATAACATATTTTCCTCCTCCAGGTTACAGGGTGTAAAAATTTGCAGCTAAGTCAGGACTGTTGACATATTTATAAATCATATATCTTCGTTGAAGAACTAGTGTTTATTTTGATGGCTTCTGGATGAACGATCTGTGACTTCACCTACATTGTAGATTATTCTGAGTTTTTTTTTTACTTGCTTTGGCTTTATTCTATTGGCTTTTCTGCAATCTATTAATGACTTTAGCATAACTTTTGGAGATCTGAATTATAGACTAGAGCAGTAAAAGAACACAAGTCATTTTAAACACCTGTTCTTCCCAATCTCAATGAAATTGAGTTTGACATCCCTGGTCTAGTTGATGATTTGATCATCTCATCCTAGTGCATAAACAACTCAGATTGGAATATTGACTTTAGGATGTGACTCAGTGCCTATAAACAATTTTTATGCCTGTATAATATGGAAATGATAGGAAGTAGAGAGCAACTCCAAACTGAAACCCAAAAGAGTAAAGTACTCATTGTGCTTGTATTTGTGTCTGCCTTAGGACATTAGAGATGCATGTATGCATGTTGAAAACGAGGATGATTTATATATTTATATAGATGCCAGTCAACCAATGTAAACAAGTTTTAGTTATCTGGAGTCAAGATGCCCACAGCCCAGGGACCACTTTGCAAAGCAGTGCAAATGAGATTATTATTATTTTTATAGTGAATTAGATAACCTAAGTTACAATTAACCCTGATATAATTGTACAAGATGTGCAAAAGTGCTCAGTTGCTACCAGTTCTTCTGTGATTCAGAAGTTCCTGAAAAATCAAAGTGCAACTCCTACTCTTTCCTGCCATCCCCCCCAACCTATCCCATCCTTCCCCACCCCACCTTTGCAACTTCATGTCAACCCTGGAGGCTCATGACTTGATTTTGTTTAAGTAGAGAAGAACTGCAGGAGATGTCAACTAGCGTCAAGAAGAAGCATTGTGCTGCCAACAATCTCACCAGCCTGGGGCTGAGGACTGCGTGAGCATGAGTCAGACAGAGAGCAGAAAGAATATGTGCAGAGAAAACCGGTCTGTGAAATTCAGTTTACCATGAATAAACTGTCTGCTCCCCCTGACATTGCAGAAATGATCTTTGCAAGCTGATCAATTCATTTGTGGCTTGAAATTTGCCGGTGTGTAAAAAAAGGAGAATGATTTCTGTTGCAATCCAGACACATTTGCTTCATCCCTCTCCCACCACTGTAAACCATAGCAAAACAATTCAGTGTAACATAAGGTGATATACAGATTACATTCTTGTCTTGCAGGAGTTGCTTATGTTTATCGTTTTATTTTTCAAGAAAACTTAACAGTATCATGTATAAAGAAATGAAGTTAACTAATAAAATACTTTACAAAAGGAGATAAACCTTGAAAAATAATTTATTCAGGGAATAATAACCGTGTATTTATTTGAATAATTTATATCGCTGCCCATCTCACAGCAGTGACTCTGGATGATGTACACAGATTAAAGTCTAACAATGAAAGCAAACAAAATATAAATGGAAAACCTGTGGTGATTTTCCATATATGAGACACTGGTTTGAGAGAATCTAGCATATTGCAGCAATAGAAAAAGAGATACTTCCAACAAACAAAGATTCTCTTTTCAGACCATTGAATTATTTACTATATTCACAACTAAAGATTTGTGAATACAGAGTCCAGCAACTTCTTGCACGAAATTTTGGGAAAGCTGCTTTTATGATCCTGGATTTGCTTTGATACATCTCTTGATAATTGGGATTGGTTTCCATAAGAAGTCCAATATTGTTTTTATATGGGGACTCTGCTAGAACTGGAGTGTACTGCTACATAACATAACTATATATTATGCTACATATTACAAGACTATATGCAAGAGCATTTCAACAGACACCTTAAAAACCACACACACACACACACACACACACACACACACACACACACACACACACACACACTGCTTTATAGGAAAAGAGGGAACTGGTCTCTGAACCAAGGAATTTATAATATACGCACACATGCAAAGTAGACAATAGAAGGAGGAAAATGAAATGAAACTTGGAAGAAATGGACTGGTTGGATTATATATTCTATTATATATATTATATATTCTATATTAACTGTTCTGAGTAATTAGTTGGTGATCTCTAAACCTTCTCATGAGAAGCAACCGGAGCATTTGTGATCTTAAGTCCTCTCCACCAGCTCTTTATTCTGCTGCAGTCATCAGTTCCACTGAAAACCGAAGTCTTCAGTTCATTGTTTCTTTACCAGGGAGTCCCAAGGAGAAAAAGATGAGATTAGACTTGAACATTTGGAGCTTGAGATGCTAGTTACACATTCAAAGGGAAGCATGAAAGAGGCCCTTGAAGATTAGAAGTTGGAGGCTTGAAAAATTCTGGAGCAGGAGTAAGAATATTGTAAGAATATCAGTAATTTTAAATTTACCAGATGTGAAGGACCAGAAGTAGTTAAGTGTTCTTTTTATTGAAAATAATTTGCACTACTGTCCAACATGTTGAGGGGGGGGGGCATCTGATGTATGGATAATGCAATAAACAACATATTTCAGGAAGATACATTGAACATGAAGGAAATCATTGATTAAATTGGAGAGTTGTAGACTATGCTGTATTTTCTTAATTAGGGGAGAACATGGAGCTCTGTTGTAAAACCCCAATATCCTATAGACCTAATCGGCATGATTAATGAAGTTGATGGGAGCTGAAATCCAAGAATGTGTTGTTCTCTCTTGGCCAAAAGAAATGGTCATTCTAGCAGTAGAAAACCAAGTTGATGCACAACCAAAATCCACTATATTTTTTCTATTCATAAATCTATGCAACCATGGAAAGTGTTTCAGGCATGTCAACCGGATATTGAAAAATTCATTCCAAGGTCAAATTCAGTGCTGCAGAATTTGGAAGAAAGGAACACGAATAGATCTTCAGAGAGTGTCAAGGGATGAAAATTGCAGTGAACAGAATTGGCATAAGCATAGCTGGGCTGGGAAGGAGCCACTATGCTAATGCTGCTTGCTGCAATTTTTCTTTCTTCTTTTTAAAAGATTATTAAAATATGTTTAATACCTCAGGCAAAGGTTTGGCAGGCAAGCAGGCAATAAACATAATTATTTTACTGTTCTAGAGTTAAAACAAAGCAAAACTACCAGCATCAAAGCAATAAAAATGAATGTTTTTTACCCAAACTTGTGATGACTTGATTTAAGTTGGTTTGAAGTGCAGGTGAACAAAGTGGCTTTTCTCAGTGTAAAATTATATGTGTTGACAACTAGATTATGTTTACATGTGGAGGCATAGATGTAAAACACTGAATAACAGGTAAAAGCGGGGTAGAAGAAATGCCTACCATCACTGAGAGACTGAAATCATTCAGTCCAAAGTCTGAGTTGATTCTGCTGCATCCAAATCTATGGCAGTGAACGAGGTGCACAAAATATCATCCACCTTTTTCAGAATCCTGAAAAAGTGTTTTGTAGGGTAGGCCAGTATTTAAACTTATTACACAGAAAGGGAGCTGTAGCTGAGTAAGAAGAATGTTTCACTTAAGGATTTCAGGGCTGGAAAAAAATTTTCACTCAAAATATGGTCATTCATTTTTTTAGGTCGGATAATACATCACCACTGTGTCAAACCCCCTCCCCTTATTCTATCTTACTCTTCATTGCTTTGCTGACCTCTCAGTAGAAAAACTTCAGGAGGTCTGTATCTGCTGGAGAGACAAGTCTATTCAAGCCTAGCTTCTACCATAGTAGATGCTGCTTAACTTCTCGTCACTGAATTGCTCCTTGGTCAATTAGGAACATCCTTCTTTTACAGCAACACACAAATCCATTCTGCCCTATTGCCATTCAGGACACACTGCCCAAGACCACTCCCCACACCTCTGCCTCCCCCTTCCTTTTCCCAAACCCCTATGATGTATCAAATGGTGTCAGCTGTTCTTTGATGTCAGCCTCTGTCACACAGGGCAGGCATCAAGAATTTAGAAGAGCTTAAGGATCAGTGGCGAACGGTGCCATTCCCTCCTTCTTTCCTTCCTGCTGGATGCAGCCTGTCAATCTTCCACTTCTGCGCAGAGAGCTAAACCCACCCACAGCGTTTTGCCTGCTGCCACGCTTTATCACAGCCGTCTCCAAATTTGATTTACGCAGCCTCCAGCCAGATCAGCAGATGGGAAGACCGTTTTGGGCATGTTAGGAGTGTGACTATGAACATTTAAAGAAGTGGCATGAATGTCTGTAGGCTCAGAAGGCAAGTTATTCCATTTCCACTTTGACAAGCATCAGCTGGAACTTCTGTTAAGTTCCTCCACTTAGGAATTCTTGTTCTTGCACTGAGCTTCTCTTGTCTTTGCTTGATCACACCTGTAGGAGAACAATGCTAGCAGTCAAGCGGAGCACTGCAGCCTAAGAAAAGGCAGGCTGATTTTGGACTCCTCTGTTTGCCATCTCCTCTGTATACCGTCTGACTGGAAGATACAGCAGGCAAAGAAATGGCTGTAGAGAATGCTACCAGAGTCTCTTTCCTAAGGAATTCCTCCAGCTTCCCTGCCAGGAATGAATCAAGTAAGTTGTGGGTGGAGAGGTTTGCATGACAATGTAAGCAGATAACTTTTCGGAGAATGCAAACACGGGACTAGCTCCTGGAAGATATTGCATTCCCAGCCATACTCTAGCATTCAACACTTCAGGGAGATTTAGCAAATACCAAATCTGATGATTTCACAATTGCTGCTTTAATTTGGCATTTCATTGTAGTCTTTACCCTTTTAACAAATGGAAACAGTTCAGTTGCAAAACATGGAAAGAAAGAATAGAACAATATTTTTAAACTTGTAGACACTGACTTTTGGGAATATATATTGGGTGCCCTAATCACCATGTATCTAATATCTTCTCTCCGCCCCCCCTCCAGCAGTGCAATAGGTTGGGTAAAGGGATTCATTTCAGCACCAACATCCATGGACAGCACCTCGGATAGCTGCTTCGTGTTTTCTCCAGGAAGGCCCCCTATTTTCTTTACAAACACCTAAAAAGATGGAAATTGATGGAGGAGAGGGAGGGAGAGAAAAGCTTGTTTTAAGAGCTTGCATAGCAATTTCTGAATATTTTAGGAACTGTTTTCAGTTTCCTTTTTATTTGAAACATTAAATCTGTTACCAGCTTGCTTTTTATATAAATGTAATAGTCCAACTCAATAATAATTTATAAATAAGTCCTAAGAATTTCAAAGGATTTACTTCCAGATATATTTGCAAAGATGTACCTATGTGCCTATGTACATTGTTGTCTTAAGAAGAAAGTAATGCTTTGGAAGTAAATTGAAATAAATCATTTGAACTATGTAACACAGACCATTAATAGTTCAGAAAGTAATTTCAGAGCATTTTCTGATCCATAGATAAACAAATAACAGCAAAGTATAACCCCCTCCCCAAATATTTTCATGTTGTAGAGGAAGTAATATTAAAACCCAAATTTAAATGTGAGGTTACACTATAAAATGAGGACACAAGTCTTAACTGAAAACATAAAACTCTAATAACACTTTCCCAGGAAATCAGACTGTCATCCCAGAGGTGATTGTTAAAAAGCAAATACCCCTAAAACCGTCCAGATTTACATTTGAGTAGAATTTTTCTATGACTAGCTGTAAGTCCTATTTTTATGTTTAGGATCCTGAAATGCATGAAATAACAAGCTTTTAAGAAGGATGAAATAAGATTTAATTAAAACTATGGATCAAAGACATCCACATTAAAAAAGAAGGGGTACTATGGATATAGCATGCACCTTAAAATGAGAGGGGGAGACAAGCCACAATCAATTAGAGATGCACACTCCTTTAGGAAGCTCCTAGAGCACATCACTGAATTTTTTGATGAAGTTAGTATTTTTTATATTTCTTTGGTATTGTTAGAAACAAGATTAAAATAAATGTGTTCAACCTCTAATAATCTTAAAATACCTGTTTCACTTAAAAAAAATAAATAAAAGGAGCTGAGCATTCCAGCTCTTTTCCAGTTATATTCAGGATTGTTTTTACCTCCCAGAACCTGTCATCCCCACCTCCAATTAAAAAGTGCACTCTAATCCACAAAATGTTAATATAACCCTGCAGTCTTGATCCAACAATATCCCAATTTAGATCCCTATTAGATTCCTATTCTGCCATGAAATGTTTGGATTGATTATTACCTCTGGTCTGGTTCATTTTCTGGATTGATCACTTCATTTAGTAGATTGATTAATACTTCTAATTAATCACTAATTACTTGTATTAGGTAATTATTGTAAAAGAATAGGGAAGAACTACCTACATGCTCCACTTTTGGGTGAGAGAGACATGACAAAAGGGACATCTGGCTATAATTATAATTATAGCTAATCATAGACCTTTTGAGTAATCATTAAGCCATCTCATGAGAATGTGAAACTCGTAGTATAAAATAGGACTCCCTTTGAGGAAGATGCCGGGTATAAATCCATTTTCATCTTCATCTTCATTAAAATAATATTCTGAAAGTAATGGCACAGACTTTTGTTTTTAGAAAATGCCACAACAGTCATTATTATTATAAGAAAGGGCAAACATTTTTTAAAGACATTTGCTACTTTATTAGTATTAAAAATATTTTTTTAACAAAAGAAGAGAAATCTAGATGATGTATTGAGGCCATATTTTTGATAAGTTGGTTTTCTCTGAACATTTTAATGCTAATCATATAATAGCCCAACAATTTAAGAAAAGATTGCAAATGGGAAGTGAGAGAAGAGCTTGGATGAGAGAATTGCCTTGGTTCCATATTATTTCCTCTCCTGGTATCCATATGACAGATTATATATTATTTCTCTTCTCATATAACTTTCCAAACAGCCGTAATGGAGCTCCTAACAATACTTCTAACTAGAAAAGTGGATCCTTCCATTCTACTGGAATGTAATAGGTTAAACAATCCAACTGTCTACTAATGCTAAAGAGCTCTAACAATTGTTGATCTGTTATGACTATCTCAAGAGAAATAAGTGCCCTTATTTCTCAAGCACCATGCTCAGCTCCTGAAAAGCTCCATTAAATGGCAAGCCATACAAGACACACACATTTGTTGCTTTCACCCATGATGTTTTAGATGTACCCTTTAAACATTGTAAGCAATGTGTGATTTGTGCCATGGATTTTTTTTCTTTTCATATTTGCTTGGATAAACTTTGGGGGACTGGAGATTGTACTGAATATTTTTGGAGAGGGCAAGGACTGCCTGTGAACAGCAGCGTAAAATGATGTCAAGTGAATAGAATAGAATTCTTCATTGGCCAAGTGTGATTGGACACACAAGAAATTTGTCTTGGTGCCGGAGCTGAACTCTTCTGATGGGATGCATTTGGGAACCACATCATTTATCAGCTTTCTATAGTTTCTCTCTTAAGATGGTAGCAAACTATAGTGCTGATATTTGGAAATGGTAGCAAAGAGTTGGTTCAAGAGCTGCATAAAAGGAGGGAGCATTGATCACGTCTTGCCACAGAGCCTAAAATCACCCATCCCTACCAGGATATATATGTTAATTGAAGTCTAAGTGAAGTCTGATTAGGCAGGTTCTGAGGATGGAAAAGAGATATAGAATAGAATAGAATTCTTTATTGGCCAAGTGTGATTGGACACACAAGGAATTTGTCTTGGTGCAAATGCTCTCAGTGTACCCTAACTCTAACCCTAACCCAAAGAAAAGATACATTCATCGAGAGTTAAGAATTATGAGATACAACACACTTAATAATAATCACAGGGTACAATAAGCAATCAAATCATACTAGGAAACAGTCAATATAAATCGTAAGGATACAAGGGACAAAGTTACAGTCATACAGTCACAAGTGGGAGGGAATGGGTGATAAGGAGTGATGAGAAGATTAGTAGTAATAGTAGTGCAGACTTTGTAAATAGCTAAGGGAATTATTTGTTTAGTAGAGTGATGGCATTCAGAAAAAAACTGTCTTTGTGTCTAGTTGTTCTGGTGTGCAATGTTCTATAGTGTCGTTTTGAGGGAAGGAGTTGAAACAGTTTATGTCCGGGATGTGAGGAGTCTGTAAATATTTTCACAGCCCTCTTTTTGACTCGTGTAGTATACAGGTCCTTGATGGAAGGCAAGTTGGCAATAATTGTTTTTTCTCCAGTCCTAATTATCCTCTAAAGTCTGTGTCTGTCTTGTTGGGCTGCAGAACCAAACCAGACAGTTATAGAAGTGCAGATGACAGACTCAATAATTCCTCTGTTGAACTGGATCAGCAGCTCCTAAACGTCAGTATTTTAACTGATGCATCATTTGAGATGCAGGAGAAGAGAAGTGGAGAAAACACACAGCCTTGGGGGGGCCCTATGCTAATTGTACAGGTATCAGATGTGATTCTGCCTAGCTTCACCTGCTGTTTTCCTGTCTGTAAGGAAATTTACGATCCACATGCAAGTGTGTTCAGGTATCGCTACAGAGGTGGTATTCAACAAGTTCTGACCAGTTCTGGAGAACTGATAGCGGAAATTTTGAATAGTTTGGAGAACTGGCAAATACCATCTCTGATACCCACCAAGCCATGCCCACAGAACCAATATAAAAAAATTTGAATGCCACCACTGTATCGCTAGCTGGTTTAGTTTAGTTAGAAGAATGTCTGTAATGATGGTATTGAATGCTGAACTGAAGTCTACAATACCTTGCATAGGTATTTGGAGATTCAAGATGTTATAGGATGTAGTGTAATATAATATTTAGTGCAGTATAATATTTGTGTGCCTGATAGAGTAGAGTAGAATAGAGTAGAGTGTAGAGAATAGAATAGAATGGAATGGAATGGAACAGAATAGAATAGAATAGAAACAGTGTTGGAGCATTCACAACTTCTGAAGGCAAGTTGTTCAACTTACTAATTGTTCTGTCAGGAAATTTCTTCTTAGTTCTAGGTTGCTTTTCTCCTTGATTAGTTTCCATCCGTTGCTTCTTGTCCTGCCCTCAGATGCTTTGGAGAATAGCTTGAATACCTCTTCTCTGTGACAACTCCTGAGATACTGGAACACTAGTCACCCCTAGCCCTTCTTTTCATTAAACTAGACATACCCAATTCCAGCATATACCTTGATGTTATAGTAATCTTGCTAGTCTATTTGAGCCAATCCTCGCCTGGCATGACCAAGTGAGTTTCATTGAGTCAAGATACTTGCCACTTAAACCTTAGATTTATTTCTTTTTCATGATGCATCATTATTTCAGTCTATTTCAGCATCCTATCTTCACAAGCTTAATAAGCAGAAACAAGAACTGACTAACTTAGGAAAGCTTGGTAGTAAACCCAATTCAGTTTTCTGTTAGAATACTAAGAATTTAGCAGCTCCTCCAGAAAAGGACTAGAACTGAAAAGTATCGGGAGGGAGAGACGGAAAGAGTTCTCATCTTGCTATTTAAAATAATCTTTTTTCCCATGACATGCATTTCATTTTTATTTTACTTCATAATTACTTCAATTTATTCATAAATAAATTGTTTGGAGTTTAGTTATATATATCTACTAAACCTCAGTGGTAGAAAAACAGGCATCAGGACAGTCTATATACTTTGCTCCAAGATATAACACTATGTCTACTTACCTATGAATGGCATTGGGGTGAAAATACAAATTTTCTTCTTTGTCTAAATCAAGTTTGGGATTTTTTGAATGCCTTCCTTTTGTTAAAAATTGATATCTTGCCAATCTATGCAAACGCTGGAGCTCAGTATTCTGCTTGCACTCCAGATGGCACTATGGAAGGCAAAGATGGGCGGTGATCATTCTTGACTTTTATTGTTGAATGAGAGCCACAGATACACAAATTCAAGGCACCCTGTCTTTTCTATTAAGCTACGTTGGGTTAACTCTCTAGTGGACTCATATGCATTCCAGTCCTGCTTGGCTCATAACATTAAACATGTGAAAGTTTTCTGAACATAGAAATGAGCTCCCTGTCTGATTATGACTGGACTCCAGATGCCTGAGATCCTGTGCCTTCAGAAGAGGAAATTGACAGGTGTCTGCCACTGCTAATGGAACAGAAAAAATATTTCCTTCTGTCTGTCATACAGTTGTTCAAGTCACAGGAAACTTCCTTGGAAAAAGGAAAGGAAATCAAAGAACGCCAATTATGCTCCATTTTTTATTGAGTGCAGCTTTTTGGGGGTGGGGTGGGGAGACACTTTCCAATTGCTGAGAATGCATCTTTGAAAAATACTAAGAGTTGTGAAGATGAGATTCAGGTTCAACTAACTTAAAATTCTAGAATAGAATAGAATAGAATAGAATAGAATGGAATGGAATGGAATGGAATAGAATAGAATAGAATAGAATAGAATAGAATAGAATAGAATAGAATAGAATAGAATAGAATAGAATAGAATACTTTATTGGCCAAGTGTGATTGGACACACAAGGAATTTGTCTTGGTGTAAATACTCTCAGTATACATAAAGAAAAGATACATTCGTTAAGAATCAAGAATCATAAGATATAACACTTAACGATAGTCATAGAGTACAATCAACAATCAAATCATACTAGGAAACAGTCAATATAAATCGTAAGGATACAAGGGACAAAGTTACAGTCCTACAATCACAAGTGGGAGGGGATGGGTGATAAGGAATGATGAGAAGATTAGCAATAATAGTAGTGCAGACTTTGTAATAGTTGAACAGTGTTGAGGGAATTATTTGTTTAGCAGAGTGATGGCTTTTGGGAAAAAACTGTTCTTGTGTCTAGTTGTTCTGGTATGCAGTGCTCTATAGCGTCGTTTTGAGGGAAGGAGTTGAAACAGTTTGTGTCTGGGATGTGAGGAGACTGTAAATATTTTCACAGCCCTCTTTAGTATACAGTAGTATACAGGTCCTCGATTGAAGGCAGGTGGGTAGTAATTGTTTTTTCTGCAGTTACAATCCTCTGAAATCTGTGTCTGTCCTGTTGGGTTGCAGAACCAAACCAGACAGTTATAGAGGTGCAGATGATAGCCTCAATAATTCCTCTGTAGAACTGATATGTATGGCTACAGTTGAGGAGTGACTATCCATTACTGTACTGCTGAATATCAATTTCTGTCTTCTGTTTAATTTTAATTTAAATAGATTTGTCCTCTGCCATTCTCTTTCCATATAATAGGGTAGCTATTTCAGCATTTGAACGGAACTGGATTAGACTTTCTATATTGTGGGGAAAAACATGTAGGAATATGTGACAGAGTTGATATGTCCTTTAAAATTCTGAATGATAAAAAGTTACTGAGTCAAGATTTCTTAATAAGTGTCATAAATAAACTTTAACCTAAACAAAGTGGGATTTCTGCTCTATAAGATTTTTATCCAGTCCTGTACCCTTTCCTATGGTACCTGTTGTATATCTTTCTCCATATAACAATAAAAACACAGGAGATAAAAATGGCAGGAAATGGAATTCAGACTCAAGGTTAAAGCTAAACAATGTTTATAAGAAAATGTCATCTTTACATTTGCACTTGATTTTATCAAAGACAGAATTGTATTTCTGAAGCTGATGATGGTTCCAGTTGATAAAATCATTTTGGTGTTCATAGGAGATGAGAGAGATGCCAAAAAATGTATGGTAGTAGAAAAAGAAATAAATACTTCTCTCCCCCTCCCCCCAGGCTATATGGCTACATGGACAACAACAACACAGCTAGGAGTCCTGTTCTTCTTTTGACACCCTCCGACTTTCAGAAATACTGTATATATTCATACACAAAATAATAATGTGATCTGATTTCTTTTCCCACTTAACTGTAATCTCTGAATTTTCTATTACAGTTTGCAGAACAGGGGAAGTATGTTTAAAGAAGCTTGAATGCAATCATATAGACTTGATTATTAATTTATTTATTTATTAAATTTAGACACCACCACCCTCAATGTCGAAGGGACTCTGGGTGGATTACTGAAATACTGGACAGATACCATAGGAAAGGGTACAGGACAGTTTCCTTTCAATTTTACATGGCATTATAGAGAACCAATCAGAGGTCTCCAGTGACCCTAGGGGCATTTCCTTTGAATTAATAACTAGCTGGAAGAGGTGGGAATTCTAGTTCACATGCCACTGAAATGCTGTCAATTCAGTCCACAGTAGTAATTTATCTTCCTACAAATTAGCTATGCTGAGACATCTGTTTTTTGTAAAATTGACCAGGGAAGAATGTTCTAACAGAAAAAAATGTTCTGTTATATTTGGATGGATGACATGTTGTGTCATCATTGCATCCAGATTGCTTGAAGCATCTATTTTTTAAAAAAATCATCCTGTGTCATTCACTAAGCAAACTCCTCTGATGTAGTTCTTAAAATTAATGATTCAAACATGAGTTTTTCACATTACTGTTTGGCAGGAGGAAGACAGATTTCCCAGTGTTTCCTCTTAGCAAACAGGTTTTTATGGTTTTAATAATTCGGAAGAGGAGAAATTCATTAGGCACTGATACCTTTCCATCTCAGGAGCATAGGAAGCTGCTTAAAATTGCTGTCTTCACTTGGCACCCTGAAATGGAAACTAAGCACACTTTACAAATCAACCTTATTCGGTTTTAGGGTCCAGTTATTATTTAGCATTTGATGAGAATGTCACAGAAGAGAAGTAAACATATACACACAATCCATGTAATTATATACAAAACTTCTATCGGGCTATAGCGTGGCCTCACAATTGGATGCCCAATTCAGTTATCCAGATGATCACCTCTGGTGCTGCTTCATGCAGATCATTTAAGGAACCACAGAATGCACATCATGGGCCATCTTGTACAACATATTTAATAGTTTGCATATCAGCACTATAACTGAAACCAGGAGGATCTTTCCATCCCCATTGGTACAGGGAAGAGGCACTTCTTCCAGTATCACACCTAATTCTGTTCAATTTCATCCAGAATGAGGCAGGTTAAAACCAAGTGGTGTCACCTGTCCAGTTGATGAATCCAGAAAAAGAAACTCCTGGGATATTATTTTAACCAACAGTATAAAACTTTACTGAATAAACCATGTTGGCACAGAAGAAGGGAAACCAGCTCTGCAGTATAAAACTTTACTGAATAAACCATGTTGGCACAGAAGAAGGGAAACCAGCTCTGAGTTTCCCACACAAAAGCAAGCATAGTTAATTCCCCCCTTTCCCTATGGGCCACTCACAGTCCAATATGTCCACCCATCACTTCTATTCATTTTGTTATGGGAAACAGCCAGGGGTGGGATTCAAATAATTTAACAACCGGTTCTCTGACCTAATGATTACTTCCAACAACCAATTCAACCAAACTGCTCAGAAAGTTAACAACTGGTTCTCCTGAACTGATGTGAACTGGCTGAATCCCACCACTGGAAACAGCCAGCCATGCCAAGACATCAGCTTGGTGTGTCCTTGAAATGCCAGCAATGTCTCATGGAAGCTTGGATACCATTCTCCCCCACTTACATTCCATCCACCACCACTCCTGTTATTGTCAAATTGCGAGCAAAGCAAAAATGTAGGTAAAAAGGGTGAGTCAATCCTGACAGGTGGTTTGGTCGAGGGATCACTAATGGCCAGGCCACAAGAAAGTAGCTTGGACCATTCCTCTCTTCAGGCATTCTTGGGGTTAATAGGGGCCAGTACATCATGCACATTCAGACAGTTGGTTTTATTCCATCAGTATAATTATGGATCAATAAAATGTGTGAATATTTTCATTGAACAAATTATTGGTTTTAATAGTGATCAGCAAGATCTCCCGCATGGATATTCAGTCTGGAGTTTTCCATCTTTATTATAGGGACTGAATGCAGGCCCGCTACTGAATTATGATTTTATCTTTAGTTTTCTATGCCAGAAAAAGCTTCACCTGGTTCATGTATATTTTGTCACTAAGCTCCTGCAGACATAGGAGTCTGACTTCTCCTGCTTTCTGTGAACTGTCTGAACGTTACAAAAGAGATCTCTATATTCAAAATGTTACTCAAGATGGGCATATTTTAGGTTCATGAAAATGAATGATCTGGACAAGAAAGTTCTTGACAAGGAAATCACTTTGATCCTGGGCAGATGCTCTGACATCTGCTGCTTTCAAATATTTCTGTGCATTCCCCACTTCCCCCAGTTTATTAGAATTTGACTGATCCTGTGTTCACGCGGTGTAAGCCAGGTGACAAGCATGCTTGGTGGTAGCCCTCACTATGTGGGACATCTTTGCTCCAAATTGGTACCGGGGGGGAGTTCCTTGTGGAACATACTAGCCTATTAGTACAGGGGACTCCAAACCTCTTTGCTTTTAGGAAGCCCATTATACTATTCCAACAAGCTTTTGGCCTGTGTTTTTTTTTTGGGTAGTCTTCATAATTAGTTGAACGTAATTTTGAATGGTTTTTCTAATTCTATCATGAGTGATTGTTCAAATTTATTTTTCTTTTTCTCTCTTTCTCTCTCTCTTTCTCTCTCTCTCCCTTTCCCCTTTTCTCTCCCTCTCTCTGTTTCTTTGATCAGGGTTAGAAAAGACAGCTCCCTACACCAATGTGATCATGCCTAGCTTGTTTGGCATCATTTGTTTTCTTGGCATACTCGGGAATCTTATTGTGATCTACACCATCATCAAAAAGAAGAAGCTTCGGTGCAAACAGACGGTGCCTGATATCTTCATTTTCAACCTCTCCATTGTAGACTTGCTCTTCCTGCTGGGCATGCCCTTCCTCATCCACCAACTCCTTGGCAATGGTTCCTGGTATTTTGGAGCTCCGTTGTGCACTATCATCACCGCCCTGGACACCCACAGCCAGATTACAAGCACCAACATCCTGACAGTCATGACCTTGGACCGTTACCTGGCCACAGTCTACCCTCTGAGATCCACTTCTGTCCGAACTCCATGTGTAGCAACCTTGGTTATCAGCCTGGTATGGCTCCTCTCATTTCTGACCATCATCCCTGTGTGGATGTATGCAGGACTGATGCCTTTGGAAGATGGGACTGTCCGGTGTGCTCTTTTGCTTCCCAACCCCGAGACTGATGTCTACTGGTTCACCATCTACCAGTTCATGCTAGCTTTTGCAATTCCACTGATCATCATATGCGTGGTGTATTTCAAAATCCTCCAGCATATGGCCACCACTGTTGTGCCCTTACCACAGAGAAGTCTTCGGGCTCGTACCAAGAAGGTCACTCGGATGGCTGTTGCCATCTGCTCAGCCTTCTTCATTTGCTGGGCACCCTTCTATATCCTTCAGCTGGCCCATTTGGGAATAGGCACCCCTTCTGTTGCCTTTTTCTATGCCTACAACTTTGCCATCAGCTTAGGTTACGCCAACAGCTGCCTCAATCCTTTCCTCTACATTGCCCTAAGTGAGACTTTCAAGCGCCAGTTTATGGTCGCAATCCATCCAGCCAAAGAACACTTCAGGGTAAACAACCACAACCACAACCACAGCACAACAGAAGCCAGTGTGTGCCTGAAGCTGGCCCCAGAGTCCACTCAACAGACTCAGTTTTTGGAGGAGTTTTCCCCACGTTCCTTGCCTGTGGCGGTTGCAGTTCACTAGTGGTCTTTCCTAAAAGTTTCCTGGTTCCCCTATTTGAAAACCAAGATATGTTTTCCTTCACGGTAATCCAACACATGGTAAAAGTGTGGCTTCCTCAGAGCAACTGTTAGGCACAAGTCAATGAGGTGTTAATGGGAGCCTGAAATGTGCAAACGCTAATAGGTCATTTATTCTGATACAGGAAGAGAAGTGATGAAATAATTGCTGGGAGGATTGGAGGCAAGTATCCACTTGAAAACTATTGAAGAGCCAATGGAAGTCATAAAGTAGACATTATCCCACCAATAACATATAAATGAGCAACCAAGCACCCCTCCCTTCCTTCTTCCATGCCTATCAACGTATTTTATGAGGCACTTGATTCCAGATGGCTATGGGTGATAAGAATAAAGCATTGCTTAGAAACTATCAATTAAGAAAAGCACAATCGCTGTCGCACGCACCTCTTCCCAGAGGACAGGCAGAGTGTGCATCATCTCCTGGCACACCAGACTCCAGAGGATGCTCTTCTCATTTGCCTGGGAACAAGCTTTATTAAACAGTACCATGGACGTTATTAGTTCCTGGTTTCTCATTGAGTGAAATAATGTCCGACTTGTGCCAAATTGCCTTTGCGAAAAATAGAATTAAAATCAAATTCATTGTAGGCTTAACAAATCAAGCATGTCATAAACAAAGTGAGAATTTGGAAATGTTTCATTACAAGTAGTGCTCACTTAACGATCGGTCATTCAAAATACAATGATTTTTTAAAAATTACAACCCACGGACGTGTGTGCGTGTGTGGCGCGCACACACACACACATGATTGTATTTGGGACACTTGGCAACTTCCTTGCATTTACAACTGGTTGCAGATTTGCAATTTTTTTGCCATTTTCCAGGAGAAAACAGCAAAAAGCACCCATTTGATACACTGCATTTACCTACTAACCACCTGATTTTCTCAGTGAGCATATGATTCATTCAATGACTGTTGCCTTGCTTTAGGATCATAAAATGGTTGTAAAATTGAGTCAGGTCACATGGTGGCTCATGTAATGACCACAATGAATTACATCCAAATTTCCAGGCTCAACTGTGGTGATAAGTCAAGGACTAGCAGTATTTATGCCCCTGCAAAAAACAACAACAGGAAATTTAGAGCTTCATGGCCTGGAGCCAATAGCTCTAATGTGTTTAATGGAAGAAGATGCATTAGCTCAATATAGTGGACATTGTATAAGATCACGGCATGAACAAAGATAGAAGGAGAATCCCATAACTGACTCCAGAAACGATCCAATTCAGCTCAAATATTATCCATTGGTGTCTCCAGATAAGAACTCCCTTAGGTGTCTTTCAAATGGATAAATGCTGCCTTTCTTGCAACACTGGCAGGTTCAAACAGGCAACAGTACCTTCCTACATTGCTGCCTATGATTTAGTCTTGAACCATGATAATATAGAAATCCTGCAACTTTCTGATGTTATTTGGCAGTAAAGAACGGCCTTGAAAGACAGAAGTATAGCTGCCAAAGCAATGCACAGAGAAGTGGGGCTTAAGTCCATTTCAAAAGAATAAAATAAAACCCTAACTGGAGAAAACATCTCAGATAGGCCCAGTCCTAGATCACATGATGATAAAATGAGCTGGGGTTTTGAAATGATAAATAGTAAAATGAGCACATTCAGATTTGTAAGATTCTGTATGATAGTTGTTACAATAAAACTCCTGTTTTTGATGACATTAGATTCGTAGTTTGGTCTGCTCTGTAGGCCAGTGGTGGGATTCAATTTTTTTACTACTAGTTCTGTGGGCGTGGCTTGGTGGTCTTGGCTTGGCTTGGCAGGCTTGGCTTGGCTTGGTGGGCATGGCTTGGTGGGCGTGGCAGGAGAAGGATACTGTAAAATCTCCATTCCCACCTAGAGGAAGGTTATGTTGTGGTCAGCCGGCAGCAATGAGGCAGACGTTCCCAAAGAGCCTGTGCTAGGTGTGAGTGAGAGCAGGATGATTCATGGAAGAGCAGCACAGGCCACTCGGGAGTAAGAATGCTAATTAATGGCCCCTCCCTCCAGGGAATATAAGCCTGGTTTCAAACGGTTTTTGCCTTTGCAGAAGGCAAAAAAGTTTGAAGGACTCAGTGTGGTGACAGACTCTGATTTATTTCTGGCAAGGTTTTTCTAATTGGACTAATTGACTGCAAGCCATCTGTTATCTACAAAGAGATAGATGTAGATTTTGTAGATTAAAGCCATGAAAGTTTGAGTTACTGAGTTTATCTGTGTTTGCTTTCGGAAACTTCGCCTGGGTCAGATCCATTCCCTCCCCACCCCACTAACCCGATTTCCAGCTCTGTTCTCCTGTGCAGGGCAACAAAAGAAGACCCAGCCGATCAACTGGGATTCGGAAGGTAGAGAATAGATTGGGGCAGGGCCAGTCAGAGGTGGTATTTGCCGGTTCTCTGAACTACTCAAAATTTCCACTTCCGGTTCTCCAGAACAGGTCAGACCCTGCTGAATACCATCTGTGCTCTAGGCCTAACACTAAGACACAGGATAGCATTTCCAATTTAGAACTCTTGCTGCCTTCATGGCTGTATAGAAGAATGAGGACTTCATTCAATGCTATTTATTACATATCAGAGTTCTGCCAGGAGTTAAAAAAAATGGTGCCTGCCAAAATGTCCCCATTTATATAGCCATTATAGGAAGACAGTTACATTATTTCCCCCATGCCTTCTCCATTATCCCAGCAGGATGTTAATACTTTGAAGAGGTCTCACTGAGCAATGGAGGAGGCATGGGTGGCCTAAGGCTTTTAATTAAGATCTGGTGATGGGAAGGATAATAAAATGCAGGGGAATTTTTCTTTTTAAGAGCGGTTACATGACTTCATTAAGTTAAACTGAAGTCAATGGAAGACTTGCCCCTTCCTTTTTCTTTTCTTTTTTAAAGTCATCTTCTTCCAGAAAAAGGTTTTGCTGGAGGGAGGAAATGATCATGATGCTTCAACTAATATCTTCAGCTGTGCTTTTAATTAAAGTGGCACATATGAAGGTTTCTACAGTGCAGAATAAGCTATGCGATTTGCTCGTTCCAGCAGATCAGTAGGCTTCTTAAAAGTGATATGATAGCAAGCCTGACTTAAACTTGGCAGAAAGTAATGGCCTGATTTTTGCAGCCAAGATTGGGGAGACCAGCTTGGGTGCCTTGTTTAGAGCAGTGGTCGCCAACTAGTGGCCGGGGACTACTGGTGGTCCGTGAGAAAATTTTGGTGGTCCGCAGAGAAATGTCACCCCCCAAAGCAATTAATCCAGGCTATGCAGGAACACAAGGCTGCACCACCCACATGGCCCACGGAAACACAAGGCTTGTGTCACTTGCATTGTGAACATGAGGTAGTGAGGGGAGGGGGGAAAGGGCGAAGGGGGGAACTTGCCCCATGCACCCCACGCACCTTGCCTGGCCATCGGGCTGCTTCTTTTCGCTTCTTTCTTCTTCTCTTTTGGTTGCACATAAGGAAAGCAGCAAAGTCTTTCTTTCTCTCCCCCAAACTCCGCCAAAAATGAGTTTTTGACATCCTGCTCCAAGAGGCTGCATCAGCATGACAAGTCTCGCAAAGATTCATTTCTGGCAGAGTTTGGCAGAAAGAAAGAAAGACTTCTGCTGCTTTCCTTGCACGAAGCCAAAAGTCTCTCTCTTACACACACACTCTCCCCCCACCCCGAGAACAGAGCTGGAGATGGTATCCCGCATTCCCAAATAAAGAATGATCGATTGATAGGAAAACGGGGTGGGGAATTTTCCTGCAGACTTTTTTTGGGATTTTCCCAGGGTCTCTGGTCCACGGAATTTAAAATTATAGTTTGGTGATCCATGAGGCCCAAAAGGTTGGTGACCCCTGGTTTAGAGAGCTCTTTTCTGCTGAGATTGACTGGCACTATGGTCAATCTTGTCCTGTAGTTCAAATTTAATGATATTTCTGGAGGATTACCCTCTCCCCTGCGCCAGGTTTCTGATAAAATTGTGCAGAAAGAAGCTGCACCAGAAGAGAGACTTGAATTACTTTCTCCAGAACATAACGGGTATGATTTCAAATCTGAGATTGATTAGCAACAACAAATACTGTAAACTCAGAAAATTGTGTAAATGTGTTATATTTTATGTTAGTAACAAAATGAAAATGGAATGTAGCTGAGGTGATGTTATATTTTGAATGTGATAAGAATAAAGGTAGCTAGTTGCTTTTTTAAAAACCCAAACTCCTTTTTGGGAAGACAGGAACACTCAAACACTTTGACTGCAGTTATATTCTCTACCTATCTACCTACCTTCATGAAATTACCAGGAGCTAACTTTATTTTTTTTAAAAAAAAACCATCTCTAACTCTCCTAATTGGTTTGTGTCCTCCATATGCAAGCAAGGAACAGTTTGTTTTGACACAACTTTTCATATGTTGAGATAATTCAGTATTGTTGAGACTCATCTACTTACTTGATTTATACACTATCTCTGGGTAACTAATAGCATTTAAAATCATAATGCAAATAACATAACACATCGTATAATTACAGTCAAGATAGAATTCAATTATAGTGTCATAAATACAACAATTTCACAGGCCTGGGAATCATACGCATGTGTTCAATCTTTCTCAAAACCTGGCAGAGTCAGGGGCTATCTAATCTTAAGGGCAATGCCCTTCCCATGTAAATGGGTCTATTGCATGATAGATTCCATTTTACATATGTCTCAGCTGGAGATTAGATTGCCACAGCTGTGGTTGGACTGGAACCATTGCTAGACTGAAAGTCTTCCTGGGTCCCTTCCAGCTCTTTTATTCTGTTATTTGGAGGAATAGTTTTAATCTTCTGTTTTCCATTCAGGAGAGATAAACCTTCATCTGCACATTCCATTATGTCAGGGGTCCTCAAACTTGGCGACTTTAAGACTTGTGGACTTCAACTCCCAGAATTCCCCAGCCAGCCAGCCAGCCAGCCAGCCTGTAAATTGTCATCAGCTTGCTGTCTGGACAGCTGAGCAGCGCTGAATGCAGAGAAGCAGCATTTGAAAAAGCACTTTTTTCCTGCTTTTTCAACCACTGCTGTGCCTTGCACAGCAGCTGAGGTTGAAAAAGCAGGAAATAAAGGTCAGGTAAGAACCCAGGTGGGCGGGTGGGCCAAAACATCAGCAAAATCAGAGCTACCAGTTCTACAGAGCCAGACAGAACCGGTAGAATCCCACCCCTGCCTAGAGGTGAGGTAAAAGTTGGGACTGATTGTTTGCGGCCAAGATAACAGTTTTACATGCTTAAAATAAAAATCTAATGAGCTGGCCAAAAAGTGCATTGCAACACAGGCAGCTTGTTCAGAATCATATGCAATTGTCCTACAACGTTGTTATGAGGAAAAGTCAGGGTCTACCTTAACAAAAGATCAATTGGTGACATGTTAAAGGCTCATCAAGTTATGAACCTGCAGAATCAGATTAAGGGCCCATGCAATTCACCACTTTCATCACAAAGTGGAGAATTAGAAGCATGAGGGAACCCCAAACATGGACAGGAGGTCAATATTGGCTAGCATTTAAGGTAGCCTTGCCTGGGATTCAGGAAAGATCTTTAGCCCTCCAAAACAGTAACCACCTGTAGCCCGATTTTCCATGAGTTTGTCTGGACCTACCCAAATTGGTCGTCATCATCACACACATCATCAGCAAATGTTTGAATCCAACTATATTAAGGAATGCTTTTTTAAAAATCAGTCTTGAATTTTGCCACATTTAATTACAATAAATCACGTCACATTTTAACCAGAGACAAAAAAAAAAAAAACCCCAAAACTAACCCTCCCCATATTTTCCATGTCCTGCATCTATTTCTTTATCATGTCTCCCCTTAAGCATCAGAATGGAAGCACCTCAGCTCCCTAAATGCTTGTATTCCCATAGTTATCTTTAGTTTGCTATTTTTGATCCCAGATTATTCCACTGAAATTTGGTCATGAAATTTTAGCATTCAAATCTTGCAATCCTTTGAAGTTTTAAATGGGGATCTGGGGACCATATGCGTCTCCTGAGTCCCAGATGGCCTAGCCAAGATGCGAATCCAATTAAACAAGAATGCCATCATTAAAAGAAAAAAGCACAGCCTCTGTACACTCAAGTTACATTTCAGCCATTCACAGGAAGAAGCCATGAATCTGTTTTCCTGCCCACTGCTGTACAGTACTCTACCACCTCGTGTCTACTCATCCTCAAGTTCATCAATGCAGTGCTGTAGCAAATGTTGATACATTTAATTGATTTGGCTGTAGATTTCAGACTGATAAAAAGGAATGTGCAATTTTGCACAATCAATATTTTCAACATAAGGAATGGAGGCCAAGTTTAATCTAGTGCTTAGGGCATGAGCCTAAAAACCAAGAGCCTGTGAGTTCTAGTCCAGTCTTAGGCTTGAAAGCCAACTGGATGATTTTGGACCAGCCGCTCACTCTCAGCCCAAGCCATGTCACAGGGTGGTTGTTGTGGAGAATATAGGAGGAAGAAAGAGTATTGCGTGTGTTCACCATTTTGAGTTATTTATAGCAATAATAAAGGCAGGACTTACATACACGCATACATATTGTGAGAAGTGAAAATGACCTCACTTGATTAGATGGTCTTTAAACAGGAGTAGGCAAATTCATGGATTACATAATATCTGTAAGACATTTCAGTAAGTTTTTCAAGGAGACCACCCTAATAAGACAGCTGTCCTTTGTCCATCATCTTGCTATGTTTGCTGACTTTCCCAGAAGATATTAGTTTGGTGACTTTCCCAGAAGATACTAACCAGAGTTGAGAAAAAGGTCTACAATTTGATCTTAGAACAAGCAACACTTATATCTTAGGAATTCAAAGATGTATTCTAGACTGAAGTTGTACATTTTTTTATGAAGAACTTCATGGTACGCAACAGAAATGGGACACTTCTAGAGGGGAGTTCAGATTCCACCAGAAATAAAGTTGACCTCCCTTGTCTGGGTATGCTCATATGCAGGGGTCGGATTCAAATTTTTAACAACCAGTTTGAGGTTTGTCAAAGGAAGGACTCCCATTTGCACAATGTCACAAGAGAAGCAACAATGTTTTCCTGAGTTCTATTGTCTTAAGGCTTCTATGCAACTATTGGACGAGGCACTCCACCTCACATCACCTAGCCTTAGAGCTAGATGTTGGGATTTGGTAAAAGGGCCAAATGTAAAGGGGCTTAAATAGTTTGGCAGCTAAGCTGCTTTTTCAAGCACTTAAATATTCGTGTTTTTTGCTCTTATTATGAAGAGTGTGTATAATTTTTGGTTTTGTGAAAGACTCAAAAAGCAAGATATGCCTTTTTTTGCTAGCTGGGCAGGTAAACAGAGATTGACTCAAAATCCTTGTGTTCATGTATTTGCCAGGAAGGCACATTTGGACACAATCAGAACTGCAGGCTTGGAAACAAGAAAATGTCCCCAGTTCTACACAGCATCCTGATATCTTGAATAGCTCAGTCAGGGCCTTATTTTAAAAAAAAAAAAAAACTGAAAGCAGATGACTTGGGCAATGAAAAAAACTGGGCATCTGGAAGTGCCCTTGACAAAAAAAAAAAACAGCATTCAGATGGTTTTAATGATGAGAGCTATTGCTTTGACAGATGATTCAAAAAATGCTACTATGCATTAATAAAACCTGAGGGTGATAAAACAATATTCAGTGACTTCTATGTTAGCTCAGTGCTTGTGAGGAATTTCACATATTGAAGAAACATGAGGGGAAAAAAGCTCTACAAAAATTATGCTCCTAAGGCTGACATATAAAAATGTTAAAAGATGGATTCAGAAATCTAAAGTAGCTTGTTTAAGAAGGTGATATTGACGAAAAGATGGATTTGATGTAAAGGATCATGTCACAGTATCTCCCCTGTGAATGGAACAGGAGATTTATTCATGAAGTATGTACACATCTAGAACAGCCACAACTATGTACGATCTCCAAAACAAAATTATATAAAAACTAGGGATTAAAAGGTTAGAATAAATGGATAGGGCCTCCATTCCCCAATATTGTTTACTTTGTACCAATGAAAGATACTTTAAATAGAAAATACTACAGTAACTCCTTTTGACTACCTTAATCTGATACTCATAAAAAATGTGCCAATCAGATCTAGAATTTTGCTTGGAACAAGGGATGACATAGGACATTTCTAAAGTTATTTTCAGCCTTCCTTGTATTTCATTTGGGCTCATGGCTGCCTAGATTACCTCAATGCACAGAAGGATAGAAAAATACTTTTGTATTTTTAAAATACTTTTGTGAAAATAAAGAGCTATATAGGTAGCCCTCAATTTACGACCACTATTGACTCCAGAATTTATGTTGCTAAGTGAAGCATTTGTTAAGTGATTTTTGCCCCATTTTACAACCTTTCTTGTCACAGTTGTCAAGTCAGTCATTGCAATTGTTAAGTTAGTAACACGGTTGTTAAGTGAATGTGGCTTCCTCATTGACTTTGCCTGTCTGTGGTCACATGACACCAGGACACTGCAACCCATCATAAATACAAACCAGTGACCAAGCATCTGAATTTTGATCCTGTGACCGGATGCTGCAACAATGGTAAGTGAGAAAAAGGGTCATCAATCTCTTTTTTTTAGTGCCGTTGTAACTTTGAACAGTCACTAAATGAACTGTTGTAAGTTGAGGACTACCTGTTCTATAAAATATGGAAGAAGAAAAAAACATACCCTGTTTTATGTGAGCGTTTTCCGAATAACCTAGCTTTTATTTATTAGCAACACTTTCAACTTTACAAGACAGCACCGAACAGAATGGTTAGCTTAGCTTTCTCTCAGACAAAGAGGAGTGTGGGACAAATGGATTTCTTAATGGACAGAGCGTCAGAGTCTGAGTGCCATTGCTGAGAAAACCTTAATTCCAGAAATAGACAACAAATAGGGATGGAACAGGCGCAATTGCTTTTCCCGTGGCTGCCCAATTCAGTTTCCTGAAGCAATGATTAGCCTTAGTATCTCTTGAGATAGAGCTCATTAAATTTAAATCAATCTCTGTTGGGCGAAAACTTTGAGACAGTTCTAGGCTGTTATCTTTCAAAGTTACTGTAGTCTTGGTTTGTTTTGTTTAGATCATTCTATAAAAAGTAGAATTTCTGTATATTAGAAGGTGCAGCCAATCGAGGCCTTAATGTTTAATAATTCGTAAGTATTTACGCCTAAAGCATTTTATTTGATGTGGTGTAATGTATTGTATTGTATATTTGTAGTGGTGTTCAAGCTGTCCCTCACCTAACAACCAGTGTTTTTCTGAAGATCCTTGTCACGGTTTACATCTGTGGGCTTAAAAGGATTCGTCTGAAGGAGACAGTGCAAGCAGCAGTTCAGTTTCCCTTATGATTTTTGCATTCAAACTACTGAACAATAGAACCAGTTTTTCCCCCACTAAGCCTCAAGTTTTGCAAATATGATTCACAGGGTCTGATTGCTCTGTTTATTGACATGAGCTATTTCTCCTTCAGATAAGGCAGTGTTTCAAAGCATCCCCCCCCCCCATTTTTAGCTCTAGGAAATTGTATACATATAGAATATGTTTATTTGTGTATTTATTAATTAAATTTATTTGCCACCTATCTAATGCCAAGGTGCCTCTGGGCAGCTTACAAGGTTAGATGCAATAAAACTATACAAATGTGTATACAAACCCACCCACATATATATACAGCATATACATATAGGCAAACTGTATTAACAATAAAATTATAAATTATGGCAAAAAGATGGGAAGGGAGGGAACAAGGCATGCAGGGGGTGAGATGAGATCTGCTATTAGTCCCTCAACCATCTCTGGTGCAACAACTTCCCCATTAGGGCCCCGAACCAACTGGCAGAGTCAGGTTTTCAGGCCCTTAGGGTGGGAACCAATCTCACCTCAGAGGACAAGATGTCCCAAAGGGCAAAAGCCCTGGCAGAAAAAGCTTTTCTCCTAGACCCTCCCAGTTGGAATTCCTTGACTGATAGACTTAGAACATAGAATAACAGAGTTGGAAGGGACCTTGGAGGTCATCTAGTCCAACCCCCTGCTCGAGCAGGAGAGTCTATTCCAAATATTAGCCTCTAATAGGATCCTAGAACTCACAGCCTCCCGATTGTGAGATGAGAGCTCCACCTTTAGGCCACCGCACCTAGCTGGATCCATAGCATGTCTCTTCTGCTGGCACATGGGACAGTCCTATGGGGTGAGAGGGTTCCTCAGGTAACCTGGACCCATGCCGTAAAGGGCTTTAAAAGTGATAACCAATACCTTGAATTGCACCTGGAAACAAACCAGCAGCCAGCGTAGCTCGCAGAATCACAGATTACACTGCAAACTTATTACATGTGTCCATTATCCCAATTCGAGAGTTAAAGGCTCACATGACATTAAGTGGTAAGTTGTTCTATTTCTCGCTCCCTCAAACAAGCTGACAGCTGGCCTTGGTCCAGCTGGTGATCTTTTCTTCCGCCATCTAACTCCACCAAGGATTCTTAGCGATGAATAGGTATGGTCTGATCTTCTATCTTTTCCTCCAGATCATGATCAGATCAATGCTTCATGGACTTGGGACCACTCATGAACTGACAGACTGTCAGCATTGCAAACTCTACCACATCCATAGAATCGAAACATACATAGCTACTATGGATTGAAACCAAGAGTCCGTCTTCAATAGCCGCTATAAGGGAGATGGTATTCAGCAGGTTCTGACCAGTTCTGGAGAACCGGCAAATACCACCTCTGACTGGAGATTTTACAGTATCCTTCTCCTGCCATGCCCACCAAGCCACGCCCACAGAACTGGTAGTTAAAAAAATGTGAATCCCACCACTGCGCTGTAACCATTTTAGCTAGTAGCCTTCATCTCTCTTGCAAACTTCCCAAATTCTCCTGGGGGTTCTTAAGACTTGCCTTTTATTACTCCATGTCTATCACACCTTCCCTCTCTTATGAACTCTTTCCAACCAGAATATAAACAACACTGACTTTCTGTTCAAACGGTTGCATTTGTTAGGATATTTGTGCAAGTACTAGAGAGTCAGTGGCTGACAGCCAGTTCATCACAAACCTGTTTGACAAATAACTCCTATACCACCAATATATATATATTCATTTATTCTAAATAAATATAATATATAATAAATAAATATAATTTTTAAAAGGGCTTATTTACTGGGAGAGATTTTCTTTCCCATTCTCCAGTTAGAAGGCATTGTTTCCAATAAAGGACATTACTCGTCATTTGATGGGTTGGTAAATGAGAAGCAATGTTCAGCTACTGTTCTTTTTCCTCCCTGCTGTTTTCAGATGGCAGGTGAGCATCCTGCTGTGGTCTTCAGCAAAAGGTTGCATCTTAATGTTCCAATCAAGACAATCAGCCTGGTGCCTTCACATTCCCCAAAGTTTTGTCTAACAAATCCAACTCAGCCTGCATCCTGTCATTTTAGCTTAGCTACTAAGGTGCTATTTTCCTGACAAAGGCAAAACTAAGTTCTAGATTATACAAACATTCACTGAACCAGACTGAATGGAAACAAAATATATTGCCTAATTTAATCAAATAAATGATTGATTAAATTGATTGATTAAATTGATTGATTGATTTACCAAGAGAGATGGCTCATGCTGCAGAGCTTTCTTTTGTAAAAAAAATTGGGAATTAGAGTTAGCATTGTAAAGAATGGTAACCATTATTTTTTTTTAAAAAAGGGACACAATAGAGAGAAAGGTGTTGGACAAATTAAGCAAAATGTAAACGCCGGGGCTGCTTTATGAGGAAAGGCTACAGTGTCTAGTGATTTTTAATTAAAAAAAAACAGGTGCAGAGAGAGGTAATATACTTTCAATAGATACAGTGGAAAGATTACTAGAAGAGGAGGAAAAGGCCTCCTATTGTACTGGTGAAAAGCCTCACCCTCCTTTGCCCTCTTTCATAGGAGCTCCCTGGCTGGTAAGAGAAGTGTGAAGGTCATGTAGGAAGCCGTGGAGGTGAGCTTGATGAAACTCTGTAGAGATGGCTTGAAAAACATGTTTTAAGTCCACAAAACAAAGAAAACATTAGAAAGAAAACTTCTCTCTCGCCTTTCCACTATAGGAGTGTGAAGCTTGGGAAAAGTGCTTTCCTCCATTATGATTCCTTTCTATCCTATTTTTATGTAAAGAGGACTCTCTCTCTCTCTCTCTCTGTGTGTGTGTGTGTGTGTGTGAAGACACAGACACATTCTCAGTGAATATGACATGGGATGGGAGGAGAAAGAGAAGCTGATATAGAAAATTATTTTTAGACCTACATTAGACTAATGAGCAAGTTCTGGTATTGAAGAAAAAAAAGCCTCTTCATTTTCCTACCAAATGGTGAGGACATGATAGCGTTAGACTCATCATTTGGTAGAAAAAATGAAGAGGGTCTTTTTTTTTCTCTGTTCAATACTAGAGCTTGCTCATTAGTCTAATGTAAGTCTAAAATAATTTTCTATATCAGCTTTTCTTTCTCCTCCAATCCCATGTCAAATTCACTGAGACTGTTTCTATGTATTTACACAATGGCATACCAGCTTTCTCATTCACCATTTTAGTTGAATTGTTGAATAAACAACTTTTTATTCAAATTATTCAACCTATGGATTTCACATATAAGCCGAAAGAAAGAAAGAAAGAAAGAAAGAAAGAAAGAAAGAAAGAAAGAAAGAAGGAAGGAAGGAAGGAAGGAAGAAAGAAAGAAAGAAAGAAAGAAAGAAAGAAAGAAAGAAAGGAAGGAAGGAAGGAAGGAAGGAAGGAAGGAAGAGAAGAAAGAAAGAAAGAAAGAAAGAAAGAAAGAAAGAAAGAAAGAAAGAAAGAAAGAAAGAAAGAAAGAAAGAAAGAAAGAAAGAAAGAAAGAAAGAAAGAAAAGCAGATGTCTGTGCAATTGTTTTCAGGGAGTCAGTCTGGAAGCTTTTAGCAGAGCTGACATCCCTCTTACTACCCTACTTACATGTGCACATCCATAAACAATTCATATGTTAATGAAGAACTCTATTGCAGTTATTAATCTCTTAAAGAAAAATAATGTCTATACTATTATCCCTCTGTTTACAAAATTGTGAATACACTGCAAATAATTGAGTCATGTAATTTGCTGTATACACTGTCTTTATCTGACATTAGAATGAAATCTGAAATCACTATTCATCTGTTCACTTTGAATAATAATAATTACTATTATTACTACTACTACTATAACTATACAGAATTGTGTGGTAGACAGTTTGGAAAAGAGCATATAACCTCTTTACTTTTTATAATCTATATAACCATAACCTATTTACAGGTACTGATCATGATTGTGATAGGGTTAGTCATCCTGTAACCTATGACTATGTTAGCTATAGGCTGTTCATCTTCTTTCTGTGAGGATGCTAAGTTTTCACTATAGCCTGAGATCAAATATAGCCTTAAAGCTCTTACTAACCTAATGTATTATTCCTGTTATAGCAAACTGGACATTCCCTCAGGATAGTATAGGATAGGTTATTAAATTGACTTATGCATTCAAGGAGCCCCAAAAGAAAATTTCTAATGTTCAATCAATGTAGTTATTGATTTACTTGGTCATTTCTGACCCTTCATGATCCAGTAGACATCAATTTCATAGTAATGTCTGTCGGTACTGCTTCTCTGAATTTTGTACGTTCATTTATTAAATAATATGGTCTGCTAATGGCATATAAGTCAATCAAATAATAGCTTGTTATTCAACGGTTATAGTTAATAGTTCGCAAGATATTGTTGAAATCTTTAGCAGCTAACAGTCTAAAGACTTGCATAAATTTTGCAGTAGTTACCAATCTGTGGGGAATTCAATTTATTGATTTTAAAGATGAAGAGTGAGTTTAAAACAGACAGGAGGATTTAACCTCAAGGCTTTTGCCATAGCAAAAAAAAGAAAGATGTAATATTCACACATGCTAAAAGGGGAAGGGGCCCAGAGCACAGTTTAACTTGAGAACTGAGAATAAAGAGATATTGTCTTGAAATGCTGGCTAAAGTCTTGAGTTATTCTCCTCTCTTGTTGTATTGGGAACTGGCTTAGCTTTCTTCAGAATAAAAAGAAAAAGGGGTAAAGAAAAAGAGATAGAAATGTACCTCAGTTGAACAGAAACCCTTGTTCACCTTTCAATAAAAAAAATAAAACCAAAGCAGGAGAGAAAAAGATTGGTTGTTCTCTTCTCCTTTAACTTACTAACTAGATGGTTTGGGACCATTTTTTTTCTATCTCCTGCACAGTTGTGGATTTGTAGCTGTGCAGATGCAGATAGATAAATTCCACAAAACATCCATATAACAAAGTACATTTATTGGTTCATCAGGTATCCTCATAACTCACATTTGTGATGAAGTTCTTCTTTAATGACCAATTCTTTGTATTTCAGCCTTGCAAGTAAAAGATGGTTATCTCCTAACCCATCTCGTAGCGATAGAAAGAAGCTGCTATGAGTTAGTGAGTTCAGGCAAAAGTGAGGAAAACCTCCCCCAACCCCTTGAGGGTCAATTTAGTGACCAATCAGGATTACAGTTGTGGTCACGTGACATGAACTACATTTCCCAGGATACCTTTAACTACATTTACCATGATGCATTCCCCTAATTTATTTATTTATTAAATAATTTTATATACCGCCCTTCTCCCGAAGGACTCAGAGCGGTGAACAGCCAACTAAAATATATATAAATTACAGATATAAATACAATTAAAAAAGAATTAAATTATGGGCTGCCAATTAAAAATTTAAAACCCCCGATTAAAATAAGCTAAAACTTTCATACCCCAACCAATCAAATCTAAAACCCCTTATTTAAAATCCCATTTGAAGTCAGCTCAGGCCGGCCTGCTCAAAGAGCCAGGTTTTCAGGTCACGTCTGAACGCCCTCAGGTCAATGGTTGTTCGTAGCCCCGGGGGCAGCTCATTCCAAAGGGTGGGTGCCCCCACAGAGAAGGCCCTATTCCTCGGGGTCACCAGGCAGCACATAGATGCCGTCGGGACCTGAAGGAGACCCTCTCTGTGGGAGCGCACCAGTCGGTGGGAGACTACTGGCAGAATCCGGTCTTGTAAGTATCCTGGTTCGATGCCATGGAGCGCTTTAAAGGCCAAAACCAATACTTTAAAGCGAACCCAGAAGGCCACCGGCAACCAATGCAACTCGCGCAGGAGAGGCATCACATGGGAGTATCTCAATGCCCCCATAACCACCCGCGCGGCTGCATTTTGTACCAGTTGGAGCCTCCGGGTGCTCCCTGCAGGGAGCCCCATGTAGAGGGCATTACAGTAGTCCAGGCGGGAGGTGACTAGGGCATGGGTGACCGTGCGTAAGGCGTCCCAATCAAGAAAGGGCCGCATCTGGCGTATCAGGCGAACCTGATAAAAAGCCCCCCTGGAGACGGCCGTGATGTGATCTTCCAAAGACAGCCGTACATCCAGGAGGACACCAAGATTGCGAGCCCTTTCTGTGGGGGTTAAGATCTCATCCCCAATAGCCAGCAACGGAGTCAGCTGACTATATCGGGCCGCCGGAAACCACAGCCACTCAGTCTTGGAAGGGTTGAGTCGAAGCCTGTTCCCACCCATCCAGTTCTGCACAACCTCCAGGCAATGGACCATGACCTCCACAGCATCATTGGGGTGGTTTAGGGTGGAGATGTAGAGCTGAGTGTCATCAGCATAGAGATGACATTTCACCCCAAAACCACGGATGATCTCTCCCAGCGGCTTCACATAAATGTTGAACAGAAGAGGGGAGAGGACCTACCCCTGAGGCACCCCACAAATGAGGGGCCTAGGGGTGGACCTCTCCCCCCCGTCAACACAAATTGCAAGCGGTCCGAGAGGAAGGAGGAGAACCACCGCAAAATGGTGCCCCCAATTCCCAACCCCTCCAACCGCCGTAATAGGATACTATGGTCGATAGTATCAAAAGCCGCTGATAGATCTAATAGGACCAGGACAGAGGAATAACCTCTGTCACGGGCCCTCCAGAGATCATCGACCAACGCGACCAATGCTGTTTCAGTACTGTACCCGGGCCTGAAGCCCGATTGGAACGGATCTAAGTAGAATGCTTCCTCCAGGTACTGAGGGACAACTGTCCCTAAGGGGACAGCTCATACTTCCTAAGTAACTATCCAATTCCTATAGACTGGCTGGGACAGCACAATTTTTAAAAATACTTTTTGAAAGGAGTTTCGCCAATGAAAACAAATCAAAACCTATAAAATTTGTGGAATTGTCAATAAGGACTGAAGGCAGAACAAGAAGCAATGGATGGAAACAAATCAAGGAGAGATCCAACCTAGAACTAAGGAGACATTTCCTGAAAGTTAGAACAATTAATCAGTGGAACAACTTGCCTCCAGAAGTTGTAAATGCTCCAACACTGGAAGTTTTTAGGAAGGGATTGGACAGCCATTTGTCTGAAATGGTATAGGGCTTCCCGTCTGAGCAAGGGGTTGGACTAGAAGATCTCTTAGTTCCCATCTGTCTGTTGTTTTGTTCTGTTATTTAGGACTGGACAGGAAATACAAATAAATGGATGGCATCGTTAAACCAACAAATGTTGGGTTTAACATTGTTTGAGCCTTAAATGAATGTTACTTATGCAAGCTGCTCAAGGTTTTCTTTTTCATTTAATTTATTTATTTATTTATTTATTTATTATTTACATTTATATACCGCCCTTCTCCCAAGGGACTCAGGGCGGTGTTCAGCCCATCTAAAACCCACAAATATACAAAAAATTAAAAAACTATTAAATTAATTGGCTGATTACTGAGACTAAAAAGACCCCCCCCTTAAAACCCCAATTTAAAATTAAATATTATGGAGACCAAATTAAAACCATTATCTCAGCCCAGGCCAGCCTGCTCAAAGAGCCAGGTCTTCAACACGCGCCTGAAGGCCCTCAGGTCCATGCCGGTACGGAGCTCCGGTGGCAGAGTATTCCAGAGGGCGGGGGCACCCACAGAGAAGGCTCTACCCCTCGGCGCCGCCAGACGACACATAGCGGCCGACGGCACCCGGAGCAGACCCTCTCTGTGGGAACGCACCGGCCTATTGGAGATCACTGGCAGAATGCGGTCCTGGAGGTAACCTGGTCCCATGCCATGGGTCGCCCTAAAGGTCAAAACTAGAACCTTAAAGCGAACCCGGAGAGCCACCGGCAACCAATGCAGCTCGCGCAGGAGAGGCGTCACATGGGCGCTACGCGACGCCCCCATAATCACCCGCGCGGCTGCATTTTGCACCAGCTGGAGTCTCCGGATGCTCCCCGTGGGGAGCCCCATGTAGAGGGCATTACAATAGTCCAGGCGAGAGGTGACAAGGGCCTGAGTGACCGTGCGCAAGGCGTCCCGATCCAGGAAGGGCCGCAACCGGTAGATCCGACGGATCTGGTGAAACGCCCCCCTGGAGACGGCCGCGATGTGATGTTCAAGTGACAGCCGTACATCCAGGAGGACACCCAGGTTGCGAGCCCTCTCTGCGGGGGGCAAAACTTCCCCCCCGATAGCCAGCGAAGGTGTCAGCTGGCTATATCGGGGCGCCGGAAACCACAGCCACTCGGTCTTGGATGGGTTGAGCCGAAGCCTGTTCCCGCCCATCCAATCCCGCACGGCCTCCAAGCACTTGGACATAGCCCCCACAGCATCGTTGGGGTGGTCTGGAGTAGAGATGTACAACTGGGTGTCATCCGCATATAGATGACACCCTACTCCAAGACCACGGATGATCTCGCCCAGCGGCTTCATATAAATGTTGAACAAGAGGGGAGAGAGGACCGACCCCTGGGGCACCCCACAAAGCAGGGGCCTAGAGGTGGACCTCTCCCCCCCCGCCAACACAAATTGCGAACGGTCGGAGAGGAAGGAGGAGAACCATCGAAGGACGGTTCCACCAATCCCCAACCCCCCCAACCGTCGCAACAAGATACTATGGTCGATAGTATCGAAAGCCGCCGAGAGGTCTAATAGGACCAGGACAGAGGAGAACCCTCTGTCACGAGCCCTCCAGAGATCATCGACCAACGCGACCAATGCCGTCTCAGTACTATGTCCAGGCCTGAAGCCCGATTGGGACGGATCGAGGTAAGTAGCTTCCTCCAGGTACTGGGGAAGCTGACGCGCCACCACACTCTCAACAACCTTCGCCACGAAGGGAAGGTTGGAGACCGGACGATAGTTGTTTAAAATAGCTGGGTCCAGGGAAGGCTTCTTGAGGAGGGGGCGCACCACTGCCGCCTTCAGGGCGGCAGGGAGCACCCCCTCCCTCAAAGAAGCGTTGACAATCCCCTGGAGCCAGCCTTGTGTCGTCTCCCTGGCGGCCGAAACCAGCCAGGAAGGGCACGGGTCCAATAAACAGGTGGTGGCATTCAGCCCCCCCAGCAGCCTGTCCACACCCTCGGCGGTCACAGGATCGAACTCCTCCCAGATAACACTCACAAGACCTGCCCCGGATACCTCCCCCGGGACCACCCAATTGGAGTCGAGCCCCTCCCGAATCTGAGCGATTTTATCATGCAGAAATCGGGAAAACTCCTCTGCCCTACTCTGCAAGAGGTCATCCCGCACTCTCGGTTCAAGTAGAGAGCGGGTCACTCTAAACAGGGCGGCAGGCCGATTTTCTGCTGACGCAATAAGGGCGGAGAAATACGAAGACTTCACCGCCCCTATCGCCACAAGGTAAGTCTTAATATGAGATCTCACCTGTGTTCGGTCAGACTCAGAACGGCTCGCCCTCCAAATGCCCTCTAGACGTCTTTTCCGGCACTTCATCTCCCGTAGCTCCTCCGTATACCACGGAGCCAAATGGGATCTGTGCCGGGTCAGAGGTCGCAGGGGCACAACTCGATCTAGAGCCCTGGCGGCCGACCCATCCCAGGTGGCCACCAGGTCTCCAGGCGAGCTGTGAGCCAGAGACTCAGGAAATGGCCCAAGCTCCCTCTGGAACCGCTCCGGGTCCATCAGGCGCCTGGGGCGGAACAATCTAAGTGGTTCCGCCTCCCTGCGGTGGGGGGTGGCGGAACGGAAGTCCAACCTAAGGAGGGAATGATCTGTCCATGACAAGGGTGTGATAACTAACTCCCCAAAATTACAGTCATTCAACCACTGCCCAGAGACAAAAATCAGGTCCAGCATGTGTCCTCCAATGTGAGTGGGGGCGGAAACTAACTGGGTCAGGTCCATGGCCGTCATGGAAGCCAAGAACTCCCGAACTAACCCCGAGGTTTCACCGGACGATGGCAGGTTGAAATCCCCCATGACCAAAAGCCTGGGGGTCTCAACCGCCAGCCCGGCTATCACCTCGAGGAGTCCGGGCAGGGCCAATGAGACGTGGCAGGGAGCCAGGTACGCCATCAAAAGACCCATCTGAACCCCTTGCCCCCACTTCACAAATAGAGATTCACAGCCAGCCGTCTGAGGAACAGTGGCCTCCCTAGGATGAAGGGCTTCCTTTATAAGCACCGCCACCCCTCCACCCCTTCCCTGAACCCTAGGCTGGTGAAATGCAAGGAAACCTGGTGGGCACATCTCAACCAGAGGAACACCGCCCTCTGCGCATTGCACAACAACAGCCGGGTATTCAGGGCCTGAGAATCTGGGCAACCAGGGCTGCAGGATGGGTATGGAGGGTCGGAGCGCGCTACCGCTTGCAAACATCGGGAGCGCGATCCCCTGACCGGATACGGCCCTCTACCCCCAGCATATCTACCCCTCCCAGTCACCGTGCGAATAAAATTAGCCCCCGGCTGCCCACCCCCAATCTGCCACCCCGACATGGAAACCCCCGAGGCCCCCCAGGCGCGCGGGCCGGCCCGGCTGCCCCCAACTCCATGTGGGCTGTCTCCCCTGCCCACCCTGGATCCACTCATCCTGTTAAAAAACCTCATTAAAAAACCGCCAACCCCGGGTTTCCCGCGCTTCTTCTTTCCATTTCTCCGGCTTCCACGGCCCCACCATCGCTCCGGATCCCAGGATCCCTCATAGTGGAACGTCTTTGATAGTCTTGAAGGCCACTTAAGGGAGAGGGGGACGTCCCTCAGGGCCCAAAGTTCCGCCCTTGAATAAATCCGTGGCCCCGGCCACCCCACCCCGACGGTCCCGCAGCGTCCATGGTCTCTGTGGTGATCTCTGTGATGGAGAGGTCCAGGCAGACTGGGGTACACCCCTCTCCCATTTAATGCTTGTAATGTATTCTCAGTGGAAAGCTGGAAAGGACATTCTTAGCTGAAATGTGAGTTAAATGTCACTTAGGATTAGCACTATCTCTGCCTCATAAGCTCATCAGTTAGGATGCTGAAGCTCAAAAAGATTAGGTGGTTTAAGTGTGTACTTGTTTAAAATGGAGCTATGGGTGAAAGCAGAACCAATCCAAACTTCCTGGTTTTTCAAATCAAAACTGGCTGCTTTCTCTATTCATCCAGCAAACCTTTGTAACTCATGATAGTCCAGACTGTCACCTGAAGAAGCCAGCTTGCCTTATGATTAGAGCTTCTCTGAGCAGCTAGGAGCTCTCCAATATCAATAAATCCTTTAAATATCACACAGAAATATGTGCTTAATTGGGGAAGGAGGTTGAGGGGGAGCCTAAATAATTTTGGCTAGGTTCACAATGCCACACTGAGCCACAATATGGGTTTTGTTGTATGATATGGGCACCCAGCCAATGTGATTTGTAAACCTTAATTTTAAACTTATATTACATAAACCCAGTTAATATGTATTCAATGAACTGCGGTTAAGCAAATCACCTTCCCACCAAAGTGGTACCTATTTATCTACTTGTATTTGCATGCTTTCAAACTGCTAAGCTGGCAGGAGCTGGAGCAAGTAATGGGAGCTCACTCCATTGCTTGGTACTTAGGTCTCAAACTGATTGACAAGCCCAGCACCTTAGCCACTCAGCTACTGCACCTTCCCCTGTTTATAACTGCAGTAGACATGAAGCAACAGGTCAGAAGCCAACCAAACAACAGATAAGGTGTTTGGAGAAAGAAAGAAGTTTCCAAATAAACAGATACTTCTCTATAGCCAGGAGTCAAATCCAAGTGTCAGGTGAATAGTGGTTATCAGTAGTCCAAAGGATTGAGAAGATGCTTTTGGGAATTGAAGTCCACACATCTTAATGTTGCTCCAGTTGAGAAATACTTATGTAGGGAGTGGTGAACTCGCCTCCAGCAAATGCCTTCAAGTAGAAGCGGAACAGCTGTCTGTTAGGGTTATCTATGTTGGATTCCTGCACTCATCACAGGCCTGTCCTCAATATCTTCCAATTTCAAGAGTTTGTGGCATCATAAAGTTTCCATCAAAGCAACCAGGGTCATCTCTCTCTTCCTTTTGTCTGCGTCTTTGCTGTATTCTTTCTCTAAACACATTAACACAGATAAGAACATGGAGAGGACTTGTGCCTGATATATTTCTAGACCTTGGTACAGGACAGCTCAATGAACAATGACAAAGAAAGAAGCCCTTTAAATTCATTTTATACATGGAGCACTAAAAATCTGAATTTTACATAGCTCAGTGGCACGTTTTTATTAATGTAATTACCTCAAACGGAAGTTGTGGTGCTAAAAAGATCTTAATCTGGATAATGAGACCTCTTGATTCATGCTTCAACACAGATAGACCACAATTGAGCCCAAAATTTATGTTGCTAAGTGAGAGATTTGTTAAGTGAATTTTGCCCCATTTTACGATTTTTCTTGCCACGGTTGATAAGTGAACCATTGCAGTTGCTAAGTTTGTAATGCAGTTATTAAGAGAATCTGGCTTCCCTACTGACTTTGCTTTGTCAGAAAGTCGCAAAAGGAGATCACATGGCCCTGGGACCAGAGGTGGTATTCAGCAGGTTCTGACCAGTTCTGGAGAACCAGTAGTGGAAATCTTGAGTAGTTTGGAGAACTGGCAAATACCACCTCTGACTGGCCCCTCCCTCATCTATGCTCCACCTCCTGAGTCCCAGTTGATTGGCTGGGTCTTCTTTTGTTGCCCTGGACAGGAGAGCTGGAAAGCAGGTTAGAGGGATGGGGAGGGAATGGGATTTGCAGTAACCTTCCCCTGCCATGTCCCCCCAAGCCACACCCACAGAACCAGTAGTAAAAAATTTTGAATCCCACCACTGCCTGGGATATCAAAACCATCATAAATATGAATCAGTTGCCAAGCATCTGAATTTTGATTAAGTGACCAGGGAGATGCTGCAATGGTCGTAAGTGTGAAAAACGGGCATACGTTTTTTTCCGTGACGTTGTAACTTTGAACAGTCACTAAATAAACTGTTGTAGGTCGAGGACTATCTGTACTTCCCTAAAGATCAGCAGAAGTAGCTGAGCCTCATTCTTGTGAGGAGTGCAATTGAAACACTCTGTTGATTTTCTTCATTGCCCAGCATTGAACAAACTAGAACTAAAATAGATTAAAATAGGTCTCTGAGAACATTTTTTTCAGTAATAAATTCACATTGGGATCTCATATCTTATGTTGATACAGTCAGGGCATTGCACAGACAAGTAATAATAGGCTTGCTGAATTATATAATTTACCATATTTCAATGTCCACATAGAGCTTTATTCAAGTGAATATACAATGCCCAGCCTTCTATTACAGTGTTTTCCCTCTACGACAGAGTTACTGGAACACGCAGCTCATACTGTTCAGTGAATGATTTAAAATGGAAAAAAGGTTCATTAGATGAAATGAGGCATAACCAATACATGTTTTGCCCTGTTTGTGCAGATATGTACAATAAATAAACATTCTTGGAATGTCCCTAGCCCTGGTAAATGTATTTGACTGTGCCTCTGAAAATACTTCTAGCAAGGCCAATTTTTAATTTGTTTGGTCAGTTCCCAATCCTTCAGCAAATATTTAAGGGAAGAAACTTTAAATGTATACTTTGGTCGAACACAGACATAACTACAATCTAAAGCTTACCATTAGATGTGCAAGCAATCGTATGCATATTTCATTAACTGGTTAGGATTTAGAGTTTGTTCTCATGTCAAGATTCAGCTGATTTTATAAATAATAAATTTATGTTTCAAATTGCAGATAACGAAGATTAAAAGGGTGGCAAGACAAGTCAAGATAAAATTATTGATATGTTTGCACATTAGAGGTGGGGCTGAAGTCAGGATCATACAATAATCCAGGACGGTGCTTCATTAATCAACTCCTATTCTATATGTATAAAACACCTACACTTCATCCAACTGTAGAATTTTGGTAGACCTAAATCATGCCCTCCCTGGAAAAGCTGGAATGAGTCTATTTCTACTGCCTTTTATTTTCCTACCTGGATCTTTTGATTGGAAATGGACTTCTGCAAATAAACATTCCTATCCTGGCACCTTTTTACTGCATACAACACTACAGAATGTCCCAAAGATGCTTTTCTGAAAGGCAAATGGACTTCCTTTGTTTTTCCTTGGAGACATTTCGCTTCTCATCCAAAAAGCTTCTTCAGTTTTGACTGACTTGGTGGAGAAGGGAAGGATTAGTCAATTGATTCCAATTGGTGAATGATCGAAGGCCAGAATATTAAATAGGAGTGTGAGTTGTACAAGGTGCACCTATCTGAAAAATATAAGAACTGCCTTTTTTTTTGACCATGACTAAATGGTCATCCTCTTGTCCTAACACTTACAACTTCATAATCTTAGTTCTAGTTTATATAAAAAAAATCCTTAGTAACACAGGACATTGTGTGTGTGTGTGTTTGCATAGGGAAAGTCTGCATTACTTTGGAAATAACTAGGGGACCAGATCTGGAAATAGTTACATTTGCTGATTCGAGATCTATCTTTTTTTTTTTTTAATGGAATCTGTTTTTCACATTTCTTCCTTCCAGCCTTACACACAACCTCATACACCCCAGAACAGCCTGGAGCAGATTATTCTTACCACTTGTCTGCATTGCATACTTGCAGGGAGCTTTGGAAATTAGCCTGAAGGCTGCAGGCCATTTGTGCTGGAAGTAGCAAATTGCTAAAAATTGCCATCTTTGAAAACATCAAGACCTGAATACAACCAAGGGCTTACTTGCTGCAGTACGTTTTTCTCTGTCCCTTCATCTTTTTTTTTTTTCTTTACTTAATCAGCTGCTTCACACACCTTTTCTTCCACCGGGAGAAATGAAATATCAGGTGCCAAGGGAAAGCTTTTCAAAGTGACCTTTGAAATAAGTGCTTGGCAAAAATGTAATGCATTGATTTGCAGTTTGACCGTTTGTAGCCAGGTTGTGAAATGTTCAGTGGTACAATCAAAAAAGGAGATGGGTGAGGGTGAGGGGGAAAGGCCCTGTGAGTATGTACATACTGTCTACTAAACTCTAATGAGCAAAATGCATGTATGCTATGCCCAAATGAATGAGCATATTGTGGCTCATGTGGTGATACTGACAGCCAAGTTGACACAACAGGCTTAAGCCTCTCTTTGGGTTCTCATATCATGCTGAGCTACAGATCCCCTGCTCCCCTTTTATCCTAGTTATATGATATTCATACTGTATGAACTCAGCTGCCGTACATGTTGGTATGTGCCAATCATTTTTCTATCTAAGCAAGCATGTTACAAGTCATTCTTCTATTTAAGCACAAAGATTGCTCAGACTTGCTTAAACCAAGAGAACTGCTTTCGTCACTGAGAACATCACATTTGAAACAATTGCAAAGCAATGTTATTCTTGGAATGCATTATATGCTTTCTGCGATATGTGTGTGGCATAGCATATATAAGTTAATTGTACTAGAACAAAGGATTGTAAAATAAATCAAAGGGTCAGGGTCTTGGTGCTAGGATTTATTTATTTGTGTTGAGGATGGTTGTATTTTTTTCACCACACTGAAAAAAACTCTTCTTAGTTTATATATATAAAACAGATAACAGATAAGATAACAGATAATCAGAGTTGGAAGGGACCTTGTAGGTCAGTCAGTTAAAAGGTCACTGAGCAAGGGCATATAAGCACTCTGGGTAAGTCTTAAAGTAGTTTTGGACATTTATGGAAATTTATGATTTCCTGATGTCCATACTTAAGAAATGAACTGATCTATTGCTGACTCAGTTATAGAGTATTCCCCATTTATTGGTACTTTTGATTCACTATGGCTATTAACCATGAGGTTTCAGTTGTTCTAGCACAGGGGTGTCAAACTCGTGGCCCGTGGGCTGGATGCATCGCACGCTGGCCACCCCACTCCCATTTTAGCAAAGGGGAAAAAGTTGCAATACATCACATGATGACAATGTGATGCCGCAAATTTGAGACCCCTGTTTTAGAAAGTCTTTCAAAGGAAAGGTGATCTGATGCTTTGCAGCTCTCCTAGATAGAAGCTGCCATTGATTTTTTGGGCATACAACACAAGTGGGTACAACATAAAAGACTGGGTGAGGATGGGAGATGCAAGTTGATTCTTTAATTTTCATTTTGCAATTGAAACTTTGAACGGTCACTAAAGGAGCTGTTATGAGTTGAGGACTGCCTGTAAAAAAAAAGAGTTATTTCCATTTACTCGGTTGCAGTCAAGAGACCATGTTTCTTCCCAAGACCAGTACCCCCCAAAAATGGAACTCAGACTTTCATTTAAGCTTCAGATGAATAGCTGTTGGTAGACATTGCTCTGGAAATTTGCCTGACCCCCCATTGGAAGCCACCAGCCTGGGTTGAAATCCCTGGGTTGCTTCAGCATAATTGCAGTTGCTCCTGTCGTATAATGGCCAGCAAAGCTGACAACAGATTGCATGGAGGCAGTCACTTTTGCAACCAGTGGAGGATGTTGGCCATATGGATTTCCTCTTTAAAAGACCCTCGGAGACGTCTTTAAAGAATGAATAGGATCTGCAATTTTCCTGAAAGGGAAAGAAGCTCCTTTCACTGAGCTTGGCACACATTGAAATAGGCCTATGCAAATCACGTGTACGCTAATCAAAGCTTTTAGCTCCCTTAACTGAAGATGTAAAGGGCTGAATGGAAATTGCCCATGCACAAAGAATGCATTGTCCAACTGTAGCACAGCTGTGCGAAATAAACATGATTGGCTGGCTGGAGCCATTGTATTCATACCTTCCCCCCAACCCATTTTCTTAGAATACATCCTTTTGCACTGACTTTTTCAAAATTGAAATGAAGCCAATAATTAGCACCTTGACCTTAAACTTTCTGACCATTTGTCAAGGTTCAGCCAAGATAATCACCCTGGTTTTAGAAATCCTGCTTAGCAACCCCTGGGTAAACAATAGATGGACAATTGAGCTAATATTTGGCACTTTCTCAGTGAAAAAGACAAACAAGAAGGGCTCAGATTCTATCTGGTAAAACAGAGAATTCCTTAAAAATGCTTAATGTTAGCTGGATGACTGTTGAGGGGGAGGAGCTGATGCAACACACACTGAGCTAGCCATTATAGAAATGAGGGATTTTATTCTTGACACTGTGATATTTATACTAATGAAGTAAGGTAACATATTATTATATATAAATGAAAGTATTATTTACAAAACCAGTGTATGGTTCTGTGTATAAGAAATAAATATAAAAATCAGGCTTAGCCTGTTTCATTTTCTTCCCTCTGAAGTTTCTTTCTCTCAAATTCTCCTTGTAATTTACACAGGTGGTCCTCGACTTACAACAGTTCGTTTAGTGACCGCCTGAAATTACAGCGACACTGAAAAAACTGACTTATGACCATTTTTCACACTTAGGACCAGGGATGGTATTCTACCGGTTCAGACTGGTTCTATAGAACCAGTTGTTATGATTCTGAAGTTCGGAGAACCAGCAAATCTTGCCCCTGGCTGGCCCCGCCCCGCTCTGCCCTCCCCTCCCCACCAGTCCTTATCACACATGCATGACATCGCACATGCCCGACATCGCTGACTGCATTCTCCCCTGCCCAGTCACTCCTTAAGGTATTTCTTTTTTTCCCCCTACCGACGATCAGATGTTCCGATGATCAGCTGTGCTGGGATCCCCCTTGCTGTCTTACTGCTTAGCCTAGAGGAGGCTTTCCAGGGAAGCCTTCTGGGAGCAAAAATGCCGCCCCCCAGGAGGCCCAAAAACGGAGCACAGGGGGTGCTGCAAAGAAGAAGAAGAAGAAGAAGAAGACGTAGTCGTAGTAGTAGCCATGTCCACCCAGTCACATGACCGTGTCCACTTAGCCACGCCCACCTAGCCACGCCCACAGAACCAGTTGTTTAAAAATTTGAATCCCACTCCTGCTTAGGACCATTGACACATGATCACCATGGTCACATGATCAAAATCCAGCCACTTGTGAACTGACTCATATTTATGACAGTTGCAATGTCCCAAGATCATGTGATCCCCTTTTGTGACCTTCTGACTAGCAAAGACAATGGAGAGGCCGGATTCACTTTACAACCATGTTACTAACTTAACAACTGCAGTTGATTCACTTAACAAATATGGCAAAAAAAGTGAGGTAGTGTTTGGATTGTTTTAAGATGGCAGCAAAGCCATAAGAAAAAACCAACCACCTTAGTGCAGACTGGGCAATATATAGCCTGTAAACCATAACCACCCTTTTTTCTGGCCCTATCTGGCCCATGGTATTGGCAAGGTGTTGGCAGGGGTGGCAGGGGGCAGCGACAGCACAACAGTCCCAGTTTTTCATGTGGCCTCTTGGAAAAATTAATTGCTCACCTCTGCCTTAGAGTGACTGGAAGTCTTAATAATACCATTTTGCAGGGCTTTGCAACAAAAGCAGCATAAAGATTGGCAACCGTGACATTAAATTTTATGACAGCATTGTTTTGTGTCAAGACAAAAAGAGATGGAGAATACATAACACAATAGCGAAGTATGTTCCTAACTCTCCTAAATTTCTCTGCAGGCTGATATAAATTGCAGCAATCACAAAATAGACTGCTGAGCTGACTTTTCAACAGCCATTATTACTACCAGGCATGTGAATTGATTATTCTTCTTTGTTAAGAACAGTGTGGTTGCTTAGCACCAGTCTTCTCCCCCAGCACTTGTTAATTTATTGACATTTTCATAATCCTTGGTAACTTTCAAAATTTCAGAATCTAGATGTCTGCTGATGGTAGCTTTTGACCAATGGGCATTTGTTTCAGCTTAATAATAGCAATTGCAATAGACTTATATACTGCTTCCCAGTGCTTTACAGCCCTCTCTAAGCAGTTTACAGAGTCAGCATATTGCCCCCAGCAATCTGGGTCCTCATTTTACCGACCTGGGAAGGATGATCATCATCTAATGATTTCTACCTGCTCAAAAATGCTTTTATCAAAATGCGTTGTCAATCAAATTGCAATTGGAAATGGAATCAAAGACATAGGAAGAAGCCTCTACATTTGCTACCCAGAGAGAATGCAACAATAGAAAGCTTTCTACTGAACTACAACTGCAAAGAATCTCAGCATTTTTTTGCTCCAAAATTTCCTTATCAGAACAGTCACATTTCACAATCCATATATAGGTTAAAACTCCTCTCTAAGACTGGATTAACTCTCTGCCTGACACTTGGCTAGATTAACTCCATATTAAAGCACCTTGACTCTTTTTTGGACTTCCAAGCAATCCTGGGGGAAACAAATGTTGTTGCTTTAAAGAATATACTTCTTGATGAAACGTGATATATATGTGTATATTTAAAAGTATTGCTTTTAAAATAATAAGAAAAATCATAAAAAGCACAAAACATAAAATTACGTATTGCATTTTATATTTTTCTGTAGCCTGCAATAAGTGAAGTTATATTCACCACTAGCTAAAGAAGGTTTCTGTTTTATCTAGGTAAAATCATTTTTTGTACATTATCAGTTCTATCATATTGACACATAGCTTGGGGAAATGCATAGTGTTGGATTTCAACATTATATATTCTGTCCCTCATTCCAAAATTACACGCTGTGGCCGCTGTAAAAATTACACTTCTGTGTCCACTTGCATTACATATCATGCTACTTAATTATCTCTATTGCTGACTTAAAGTGACACTGTGACATCCAAGAAGAATGTTCTTTAAAAAAAAAAAAAAGAATAGCAAAGCAAGGGATCATTACTCAAAAACTAGCCAAGTATCATTTATGCCATTTCAGTAATCAGGGTAAGCACAGAGCTCTTAGCAGTGATCCAAACAGTCGCAGATTGAATAGACAGATGAGTAAGAGTCGGAGATGCAATAATAAGAGGTATTAAGTGGCTGAAAATTGCCTGGGCATTGATTTTGAGTTTCACTTATATCCTTTTTTATTTAGCTCCTGTGAGATTAGGAAAGGAATCTGAAAAGTTCTTTTTCTTGATCACACACCTGCAAGAGCAATAGAATTCATTGTATCTGAGTGCCCTTTGTTTTGTATCATGTTTCTTTCAAACAGTGTTCAGTGGAACCTTAGATTCAATAACTACTTGAAGGTGCTCTGTGACAGGCCAGGGGGAAGCGAAGGGAATCAAACATAACTAATTTTCCATCATTAAAGCTTGGCCTCTTGATAATAGATTTCAGGAATTTTTTTTTAAATTAACAAACAGATTCCATGGCCCGAAAAAGCTTGAAAACTCCACAGTATTATAGTAACAGAAGGAGAGGGGGGGGGGGAGAATCCTGTGAAAAAATTCCCAAAGCCATTAATTTCCGGCCACATCAAGTCGTAGGTGAAAATTCAATTTCAGATCTCATCATCTGAAACTGTGCTATCAAGTTTTTTCCAGATGGGAGGTTATGCCATTTCCTTTAGCTACAATTTGGCTGCAGTACACTATGAAATCAGCAGCTGGAGAACTTGGCTCTAGTCAGCTCTATGTTAGGTTGAGAGTTACAGACAAGACTCCATCAGCAGGCAGAATCGTCTCCAACAAATATGTCAGCAGATGTTTTTATTATATTTTTGTGCCACCTTCAGAGATAGACAGACTAGCTATAATGTTTTTTTTTCTCTTAAGGGAATCATGCTTTAAGAGTTTAGCATGAATGCATCATTATCCATCAGTCCCGCCATTATGACATTGTTGGAAGTTAAACCCAACCTTCCTCTAGGAAAATGAAATATTTTAGGATATACTAAAAAGGCAGAATATTTCCCCTAGAAGAAAAGTAGAAATTCAGAGAGGCAGAAACTCAGCCCCACCACCTTTTTTAATGGGCCATTAAAGCCTGGGCCAGTCTATTCTACATAACAAAGATCTACCTCCTTCCAGCAAAGCATTACATCATCACCCAGCAAGAATCAACCAAGCCTGGTACTCAGACAACCTACAAAATTACCCCTGCAAGGCCCCATGGGAGTCTGACAACCAATCAGAACACAAACTCAAATTCAAAGCCCAACAGAGGGCATAAAACCCAGGCACTCTCAGCATCTTTTCCATTTTTTCTTCACCCAGGATCTCCAAAGCACGTGAACTTGTTCATCAATAAACCTTCTTTCCAAGCAACTTCCATGATTCGTATGTCTTTTTGCCCACTTGGAACTGAATCCAGATGGACATTTCTTCCAACAACATTATGAAAATTAATAAAGATTGCACAGAGTCAATCTCCACTGTTTTCGGGGCTTTCTACCCATAAAGTTTTGTCCTGAGCAGAACTCATTGTTCCTGGTTTAGTAAAATCTTGTACATTACATAGATAAAGCTTTGTGTGCAAAAGACAGACTTTGAAGATGAACTATGTACAAATGATGATGTAACTGCTAAAATGTATAAACCTTTATGGAAATTTGAAACAAAAGAACAAGTGAAAGGCTGCATGATAAAATGGCTAACAAATTTGGATACAATGTACTGATAAAACAGTGGGAAAATGTATGGTTAAAAGGACTTAAATTTACATTAAATTACTACATAAAAGATAATTTTTATAAAATGATGTGCCATTGGTGTATGAAGTCCAGAATAAATGTCTAGAATATATAGAGGGACTTCAGATTTATTTTAGAAATATGAACAACATGAATGATTATTTTATCATGACTGGTGAACTTTTTAAAAAAACCGGAAATTTCTGGGTTCAAATATATATAATGATGCATAAAAAAAATTAAACATCAACATTCAACAGAAACCAGAACTTTTACTGCTGGGAATAATAGGCATTCAATTAGAAAATAGACATGGAAGATTGTTGTATGAGATTATTGCCACAAGAATATTATATGCACAATAGTGGAAAGATTCTAAAATATCAATATCAGAAGAATGGTTCATTAAGCTCACATCAGTGATGGCAAAATTATCTTTTCCAAGGCCTTCATGGCTATTCTACCACATTATAGTCTATTTCTTGACTGCTTGTTCTTTTACTGTTCACATTTGATGTACAAAACCATAAAGAAAAAAAATCAAGAATAAATAGCTTGTTTTATGTTTTACTCTTTTCTAAATATCCCTCTCACTTTACCTTTTTGCTGGAAAGAATGGATGCAAATAACTTACATCCATGAACAAAACCTCACATTTTCTCTTTTTTTTAATATCTTGTTTATCCCATGGAAGTGTATATGTACTCTAAGATCCCTGTAAATATCTGGTCACACATGGTGATCTTCCACTATCTGGCACAGAAGGTATACAAGATTTTTTTTACCTCATTACAGTTAGAAATGGAAACAGATTCTTTCTTTGTCATTGATTTCTTTGCTTTAAACCATTCAGAAAAGTAGTTTGATATATGATTATATACAAAACAGCAGAATACTGAGTGAATCATTCATAGTGAAGACACAAGCAGTAGGGAAGAACATTTTTCATATTTTGATTTTATCTTTTTGCAGTGCTTGCTTTATATTATCTTCATATTTATGCAGCCACATAACTTACAAATGAATTCTAAACACAACCAGAAAATCTGCAGGTTTCAATATACTTTGTTGTAAGTAAATCCTGTTGTTTTTCACAGGGCTAATTTTGAAGTAGAGACACAAAACCTGATCCTTTGTGTCTGGGTAAAGTAAAAGAACTTTGATTCCTGTCAGCTTCTTTTTGTATATGTTTTACTTGAAATTACTACTTGTCTATGGAATATAATATAATTTTCTTTCAAGTGAACATGCTTAAGACTGTAATTTTTGTTGAATTTTTAAAGTCTGCAAACTATTTCCCTGTTCACTTCATCCAGTAATACACAAAATGGAAGGTAAGAGGAAGGGGCCAAATGCTCCACTATTCTGTTTAACTTCTAACATTCAGTAATATCATTAGAAACATTAAACTCTTCAAGAATATTAGACATTCCAATAATTGTGTTTACACAACAGCTTATTCGTAATTAACATAGCCATGGTTAACTTAATTAACCCAATATGCTGGGATCGCAAGTTTCACTGAACAATGAACTAATTGCATGAGACAGATTTTATTAGACACGGTAATCTGAAATATGGTTAGCTAGTTTGTGATTCGCTTTGTGTGAACTTTGTCAAACCATTTCATTTTCATCAACTCCAAATTTACCTGGAAGTAAATTTCTCTATGTTCAATGTAGTTTATTTCCAGGAAAATATGCACAAGAATATAATTTTGGTTGTAAAATGACAATCCAATTGTTTTCCCTATAATAAAAATAACTGAAATATACATTTAGAAAAGATAAATCACCTTTTTTATTCTGGCCCAAATCTGGTGGGATTAATCCCTCTTCATCTTGTTATGTTTACTTGAATTTCTTCTTTTTCTTGGTGTTCCTTGTTATAATTTAAATGCCATTTTGGAATTAGAAGCAAGAGCCAAAAAAGTAATTATCTTCCCTGGTTCTATCCTTCAAAGTAGGATTTGGGGCAGAAAGTCAAGGCAAGACCATTAAATCTAAACTGTAAATGCTGCTAGCTCAGGAGACAGATGTCAGGATTTATGTGGTATTATAACTCATCACCATAATGTTACTCTATCATAATCTTTTATTTTTAATAGCAGTTTCTTTACTGCTGCAGATATCCTTCACTGCTGAACTAATTGGCACATAATAACTGTAATAATCTGACAACATGAACTAGCAATAAGGTGGTTTGATGTGGAAATAATTGGATGGAACATTATATGACAAGGTGATTGGTCTCGGAAAGATGAAGAGTGAAACTAAAGGAGCTCTTGTCCAGAAACATGGGGCTGAAAAGAGGAAGATGAAAGCTGAGAAGAGATCAAAGCATCCAGTTCCTCCCAAACAGTGAAATAGGAGCTCCGCTAGCAGTTAAACAGAGAGCACTGTTTTCTTTGGAATGTTCTTTATACTGTACCGAAGCCCACATGTAAATTTGAGAGATTAGAATGTATTTCCAGGTGTCCAGATCCTGATAAAAGAAACTTGCATGTGTGTGATTAAAGGAAACTCATCCATCGTTGAAGCCTCCACAGGATGTTTGTATGGTGAGACCATATCTAAGAGCAGAGACATTATTTTGATTTAAGGGTAGGCCTTTAGGTTCATTTTGAAACACATTCCTTTTGTTGGCTTTAGCCTATCTTGACTCTGCCACAGGGTTTTGTTATTCCCTGCTAAAGGGAATAGCAGTAGAATATGGACTCATCCATTGGTGAACAACCCCATAGGACACTCCTCTAGGAACCCGAGACTTTGAATTATCCTGCCCGACTTCTTTTATAAATAGAAACTTTTAAAGAAATATATATCTTTGATATTCTTGATCCCAAGACAGCTCCTGGATCAGTGTTTCTAAAATTCAACAAATTTAAGATGTGTGGACTTCAACTCCCAGAGTTCCCCACCCCATGCCGGTGAGTTGAAGTCCCACACATTTTAAAGTTACTGGGATTGAGAAATACTATCTTATATCACAAACAATCTGTCAATTGAAGCAGAATTACATTTAGGACCATATAATTCAGAGGTAGTATTCAGCAGGTTCTGACCAGTTCTGGAGAACCAGTAGCAGAAATTTTGAGTAGTTCAGAGAACCAGCAAATACCACCTCTAGCTGGAGATTTTACAGTATCCTTCCTTCCCCTGCCACACCCACCAAGCCACGCCCAAAGAACTGGTAGTAAAAAAAGTTGAATCCCACCACTGATATAATTACAATTTAATTGAAGTTAGAGAAAAGGGGGATTAGCTAAACAGAGAAGTGATGACCATGTAATTACAGTCTAATTGAAAGTAGAGGAGAAAATGATTGTCTAATCAGAAAAGTTCTAATTAGAGCAGCTGATTGGCCCCCAATAAACAAACTCGCATTGTGCTTCAAATCTCCGAAGCAAATGTTCTATACAGGATCAATGGGGAAATAATCATTTGTCACTAATCACTGTGAAATCACTCAGATTGATAGCTCCTCTTATTATGTGAGTTAAGAATGAGACAAAGATTTCTTTCAGAAACGTGAAAGAATTGAATTTACAACACTCCACTGAACTGACAGCCAAAGAGTTTAATGTTCAGGATGTCTCTCTGCCACCCACAGAAACAATTTCTCTGTAGGGCTGCAGTATCCAACAAAAGACATTAAAATTGCCAAAAAAGGGTACTGTTCAAATTCAGGGTACAAAGAAATCAATACATTTAAGGGATCTATAACAGGGGTCCCCAATCCCTGGTCAGTGGACTGGCATTGGCAGGGATGGGATTCAAATTTTTTAACAACTGGTTCTGTAGGCGTAGCTTAGTTGGTGGGCATGGCTTGGTGGTCATGTGACTGGCTGGGCGTGGCCAACTCAACATCACTACATCGAGGCGCGCATCTCCTTGACTGGCCTCTCATAACTTTGGGGATGCTGCAACAGTCGTAAGTGTGAAACATAGTCATATGTCACTTTTTTCAGTGCCATTGTAACTTTGAATGATCACTCCACACAAGCAAAGTACCAGCAACTCCAGAGAAGTTCCTGAGACAGGAAGTTTAGTCCTGCCAAGAATGTAATAAGAGTTAATGGGGAGGCAGTTTCTGTAAGCAACATCAGAATGTTTCCTTCCTGCCTTCCTTACAGGATTAGGCCAGTAATTTCTTCTAACAACCAGTTCTCCGAACTGCTTAGAATGTTAACAACCAGTTCTAGCAAATAGGTGCGAACCTGTAGAATCTCACCCCTAGGCATTGGTCTGCAGCATACCCCCAATTGGGCTGAATAAACAAGCGAAGCCCAATTTGTGGAATGCAGGCAGCACATGAAACCACGCCCCCTCCGGACCACTGAAAAACCTTTTTCCATGGAACCGATCCCTGGTGCTCAAAAGGTTGGGGGCCGCTGATCTACAAGATTTGCAGAAGAAGGAAAAGGGAATAATTAAGGAAGAGAAGAAAAAACCCTAAGTGGTGATAGAGACAAAGTCCCAAACATGTGCTTATGGAGATTCACTGATGTTTGGAAGAGAAAACAAGATCTAGGTTGGAGATGGCAAAATACAGTACTATACCTCTATTTTTAAAAAAGACACAATCATTCAGTTATAAGAGTCTGTTTTGCAGACCAGTCGGATGGATTTTTTCTACCAGTTAGCTGTCAAAACAGTAGGCCGTATGATAATGATAGAATGCTGTAAAGTATAGCCTGTCTGAAATAGGAACATATTTTAAAAATTGACATCTGAGTGACCTGTTCACCATTTCTCTGTTCCTGGTGTTGTTACATTTCCCTGAACACTACTTTTCAGGCTATGTTATTTTCTCCTACAAGGATTTGCAGCTCCCACTCTAGCAACTGATGAGTGAACCAGTGAGAGGGCTCTGATGCTTTTGCTCCTTCTCTTTGGTGCTTTAGAGTGCTTATAAGAAATATATTATTTGTTGAAGAGTAATGCTGACATTTTCAAGAGCTCTACACATTTTGAAGTTGAGCAATTTTTATTCTGGCTGTAAAATAGTGTGGCTCCAGAAAAGAACATAACTTTATCTTCCTTTTTAAAAATTCTTTTGAATTTCTTCAACCCTCACTCTGGAAACTTTGTTCCTTTTCAAGAGTCATTTTTGGACTCCCATGTTTTGTGTGTGTGTGTGTGTTTTGATTTGTAGAGAGCTGTGTTCAAACGTTAAAGAGAAATGTTAAAGTAAAACATCCTCCAGCCAAGTACATGTATGATGCTCTTCTCTTGTTACCTCTTCTCCTTTTTTTTCTTTGTTTTTCCTTTCCTTTCCTTTTCTTTCTTTTCTTTTCTTGCAGGATCATTGGCACATTACTTGAGCTGAATTCTGGCAAAACTAGTTCTCATAACCTAAGTATGATTTTGAGTAATATTTAAGGAAGAAGGACATTATCTCCAAGAAGGCCAGTTTCACAAGAAAATCCTATATTCAAAATAAGTTCCATTGAGTTCAGAGAGTCCTGCTCTCATTTTGTGCCATTTTAAAGGCTGAATCTTTAAAAAAACAAATAGAGCAAAATCTTCTTATTAAAATGCATACGGCAAATGTGCACAAATAGGAGCAAGGGGATGGGCATATCCTCCATTAAGTTTTCATTATGGTATAGTTTTTGAATCCTTGAGGGCATTTGCATGTGCATTCTCTGATTGGATTTGCAAGACATAATAGTAATAGCACTTAGACTTATATACCACTCCATATTGCTTTATAGCACTCTCTGTGCTATAAATGTCAGTGTACTGTGCCCCCTAACAAACTGGGTCCTCATTTTACCCACCTTGGAAAGATGGAAGGATGAGTCAAACTTGGGCCCGTAAGATCTGAACTCCTGGCTATAGGCAGAGTTTGCCTGTAATATTACATTTTAACCACTGCGCCACCATGGCTCCTGTAGTTTGATTGTTTACAAATTAGTACATTCCATGATTTCAATTTTTTTAAAATAATCCTTGATTGGACAAGACTGACTGCATACAGTTAATCCTCAACTTACATCTATTTGTTTAGTGATCGATCAAAGTTACAATGGTATTGAAAAAAGTGGCTTATGACCATTTTTCATGCTTATGACCCTTGTAGCATCTCAAAATTCAGGAGCTTGGCAATTAGCATGTATTTATGAGAGTTGCAGGATCCCAGGCCAATGATCGCCACTTGCAACCTCACCAGCTGCCTTCCAACAAACACGAGTCAATGAAGAAAGCCAGATTTACTTAAGGACTGCATCATTTTGTTACAACTACAATGATTCTCTTAACAATTGTGGCAAAAGTAAGATCACAAAATGGGTTAAAACTCATTTAACAATTGCCTTGTTTAGCAACGGAAATGTTGAGCTCAATAGTGGTCCTGAATCAAAGACATGTTAGATGAACATAGACAATAAGTTCCACCAATTTCAAAGTGCATCAAACTCTCATAGGAAAAGATCTGGAATCATAATCTCCCTTTCTGTAGCTACTGTGAGAGCCACCCAGTGGTGCAGTAATACATTGCATTCAGTGGTGGGATTTAATTTTTTTTACTACCAGTTCTGTAGGTGTGGCTTGGAGGGCGTGGCAGGGGAAGGATACTGTAAAATCTCCAGTCAGAGGTGGCATTTGCCGGTTCTCTGAGCTACTCAAAATTTCTGCTACCAGTTCTCCAGAACTGGTCAGAACCTGTTGAATACCACCTCTGATTGCATCTGTATTCCCTTTATAAGATGTCCAAAATGACCAGTTTTAATTCTCTTTAAAGTAGAAATAGGCAGAAAACTCAAGCAAAAGATAATTCTGTCCATTCTGGTGGAAAAAAATGGCAGCGGTCCAATTCACATGTTATGCCTAAACCCTGATTCATCTGACTATGATCCATGGAATAAACCACTAATGCCTGGGGCTGCACAACACATTAAGCCACTGCTTAGCAAACTGTCTTTGTTTTAGAAAAATGTATGAATTAAGCCAACACATTCCCCCGCCCCTTTTAGATTCACTCATTCGCAAGCATTTCCCCCCCTGTACTCTTTGCTCTGATAAGAAGTATTTTACTAGTTTACTGTTGAAATATCCTTCTGGGTTCAGTTCCAAGTGGGGAAAAAGAGAGGGGTGGATGCTAACTTCCTACATTACAATGCTATTTTCTCTCCTCACTCCCCTTCCTTAGTCATGTGAAATATATTTTCCTCACCTTTTTAAAAAAAAAATTCACACAAATACAGAATGTGCTTCACAAAAAAGCATGGAAGCATTGGCATTCATCTCTCCTGTCATTCCTCTATCCTAATTTCCTGTAGATGAAAAGTAAGATTGTTAGCTGGTCTCTTAAGGGAGAAACATTGTTATCTGTATTGGTTTTATTGATGCTGAAGGCTATTGCTAGGCAGGTATTGAAACATTTGATTAAGGAAAAAAAAAACATTCGTTTCTCAAGCAAAGAGATGTGTCAATGAATTAGAATGTTGTAAGACAAGTCTCTAGAAAGAGCTGGGATGCGGACTTTTCAAGCATGCTACACAGAACTATCCTATATTATTTAAATGGTTTAAATTAAAAAGCTGACTCATCTAAGTTGTAATAAATATAACATGTGCAATAAAAAGCTATTTCTACAAAAGACCTGAGAGGATAGGGATAATTATCAGTTGTTTTTGTTTTTAAGGAAAGTTTCCTGGGGAAATCACGAGTCTGCTAATACCTCTTCTGTCTAATACATTTTATTAAAAGGCATGAGCTTTCATGAACTGTGGCTGATTTTATCAGATTGAGCTGCAGTTCATGAAAGTGTTGGAAGTTAAAACCCACCCCTCTCCTAGGAAAATGAACTATTGTAGGATATACTAAAAAGGCAGAATATTTCCCCTAAAAAGAGAAGTAGAAACGCAGAAGCAGAAACTCACCTCAGAGAGGCAGAAGCTCACCCCCACCTTTGTTAATGGGCAGGCCATTAAGGCCTGGGCCAGAGTATTCTACACAACAAAGCCCTCTACCCATCTCACTACATGGCCTGGGAAGATTGCATCAGCCAGCACTCAGGTGAAGCCATGTGGTCCAGACAAAGTGTACAAAGTTAGCTAAGACCCCCGCCCCTGGGAGCCTGATAGCCAATGGGATACATTTCTTACACAGGAACAGGAAACACTAAGATGGGGCCCAACAGAGGGTATAAAACTAAGGGTCCCTCAACATCTTGCCCCTTTTTTTCCCTTCACCCAACATCTTGAGGCATGTGATCGTCTTTTTCACTTTGGAGCTCCAAGCCATTGTAGGAAGTTAGCATCCACCCCTCTCTAGAAAAATTGAAAGAGCCTAGGAAATATTAAAAGACAGAATATTTCTCCTAAAAAGAATAGTCACTCAAAAAGCAGAAACTCACCTCAGAAGCAGAATCTCACCCCCACCTTTGTTAATGGGTGGGCCATTAAGGCCTGGGCCAGAATACTTTACATAAGAAGGAACTCCAAGGTAATGGGATTAAGGATGGCCCCCAGGAAATGATAGGATTACCCATCTCACCACATGATCTGGGAAGATTGCATTAGCCAGCATTCAGGTAAAGCCATGTGGTCCAGACCAAGCCTACAAAGTTAAGACCCCTGCCCCTGGGAGTCTGACAGCCAATTAGAATACAAGCTCCAATTCAAATCCCAACAGAGGGTATAAAATCCAGGTACTCTCAGCACCTCAACACTTTTTTTCCTTTTTCTCTTTTTCCCCTTCTCTTCTCACCTTGAAGCATGTGATCATTCTTCCCTGGACCTCCAGGTCATGTGGCCCTGTAACCATTAAACCTTCCAAGCAGCCTCCATGTTTCCAGAGTCTTTTTCCCCACTTGGAACTGAACCCAGAAGGATATTTCTTTCAACACCATGTAGCCTTGTCCACCATTAAACCATCTTTCCAAACAGCCTCCATTTTTCCAGTGTCTTTTTCCCCAGTTGAAACTGTTAGAAGATAATTCTTCCAACAAAAGCTTAGGCCTTTAATAACATTCATTTGACAGAAAAGATGCTACCAGATTCCTGTTTTTGTTTGTTTGATGGCTACCATTGACCAACATGGCTCTTTTCCTACCATGGGGAAAATAGGAATGTAGAAAGCCAACTGGGTCCAAAATACAATGTCCATTGCTGTGTAGTGATAGCAGGAAGGATTTCAAGGCAGATGAGAGCATATTTTTTACCAAACCCACTTCCATATGGATAGGTGCTTGGGAGCAATAGTTTGCTTTCATTTTTATTTTTTGCAAAATCAAAATATATAATTCTTTATGTGTGTGATGTGTATATATGCACAAACATGCTATGTGCATAGGCATGTACACCAACATTAAACACATACTATTTTCAGGTTTTCAGCAGAAATATTTTATTTCTCTCTTTTTTATATATCAGTGAATTATTTTACTTTTCCTGTATCTTGCAATAGGAAACCTGGCATCTAACAATAGAAATTGAGTCAATTTCTTATGTTGGATTGATCAATATGCATTTGGGAAAATGGATAGCAACAGCAGGATGCATTTGATTGGTGATGTTCTCACTTCGTTCAGCATCTTTCACCCAAAGGAATGATGAAATATAGTAATATATATATAAGATTAGTTACAACTGCGTCAATACAATTTAGCATAATTAAAATTAATTTGGTGAGATTTTAGCAGAGTATACCGTATTTTCCGGCGTATAAGACGACCGGGCGTATAAGACGACCCCCGATTTTTGGTTGACTTTTTTCAAAGTCATCTTATACACCAGAAAATACGGGTATTCAAAATTAAGCTGCAAGGATTTGTAAACTAAGATGCTTCTCCTTCCTTCGCGCTCGCATCAGCCGACCGTACAACCTTCCTCCTCCGGCCCCAGGGTGGCTCTCTCGGTCTCTCTCCCCCACACACGGAAGACGACCCGGCCTCCTGCGGAGCATGATGGGCCAGCAGAGCGGCCGCCATCTTGTTCTGTTCGGGAAGGGGAGGAGCGTCTCCCGGCGACGCCGCCGGTGTGGTGGGGAAGTGGCTCCGTTTTGGTTTCGCTCCTGCTTGTTAACCAGCCCCTCGAAGCGCTCAAGCTTCACTCCTGATGTACCCGTATTTTCTGGCGTATTAAGACGACCGGGCGTATAAGACGACCCCCGATTTTCGGTTGACTTTTTTTCCTTTCAAAAGTCGTCTTATACGCCGGAAAATACGGTAATACTACAATACCAGAGGTGGTATTCAGCAGGTTCTGACCAGTTCTGAAGAACCAATAGTAAAAATTTTGAGTAGTTTGGAGAACCAGCAAATACCACCTCTGATTGGCCCCACCCCCATCTATTCTCTGCCTCCCGAGTCCCTGCTGATCAACTGGGTCTTCATTTGTTACTCTGCACAGGAGAATGGATTAGGTTAGTGGGGTGGGGAGGGAATTGGATTTTGCAGTAACCTTCCCCTAGGAGTGGGGAAGGAATGGGGATTTTGCAGTGTAGGAAGTTAGCATCCACCCCTCTCCTAGAAAAATTGAAATAGCCTAGGAAATATTAAAAAGGCAGAATATTTCTCCTAAAAAGAATAGTCACTCAAGAAGCAGAAACTCAACTCAAGAAGCAGAAACTCACCCCCACCTTTGTTAATGGGTGGGCCATTAAGGCCTGGGCCAGAATACTTTACATAAGAAGGAACTCCAGGGTGATGGGATTAAGAATGGCCCTCAGGAAATGATAGGATTACCCATCTCACCACATGGTCTGGGAAGATTGCATTAGCCAGCATTCAGGTAAAGCCATGTGGTCCAGACCAAGCCTACAAAGTTAAGACCCCCGCCCCTGGGAGTCTGACAACCAATTAGAATACAAGCTCCAATTCAAATCCCAACAGAGGGTATAAAATCCAGGCACTCTCAGCACCTTTTCCCTTTTTCTTCCCTTCTCTTCTCACTTTGAAGCATGTGATCATTCTTCTCTGGACCTCCAGGCCATGTGGCCCTGTAACCATTAAACCTTCCAAGCAGCCTCCATGTTTCCAGTGTCTTTTTCCCCACTTGGAACTGAACCCAGAAGGATATTTCTTTCAACAGCAGTATCCTTCCCCTGCCATGCCCACCAAGCCACGCCCACCAAGCCACATCATGCCCACCAAGCCATGCCCACAGAACCTGTAGTAAAAAATTTTGAATCCCACCTCAATTCCAACTGATTACATTTATGCCAAATTCAGATTCTTTGCTTTAAAAAAAGATTAAAAAGGAATTGTGTTCCACAAAGAATTGCAATGAGGTTAATCAAGTTCAAATCCCAGATCATCCTCCCAAATCTTTTAACACTGTCAAGAGAACCTATTGTATTAATAAAACATTATAACACTAAGAAAAATCCCTTGTATTAACTGAAGTAGACAATAACATTGTTCAAATGTTTTTAGTAGTTCTGAGTGAAAGGGCAAGAGTTTTCTAAAACACAATTACTTTTCACTAAGTAAAATTCAGCCATTCTATACTGTATTTGCTGAATTTTAAATATTCTTTGAGCATAAGCAGGGAAATAAATTTACCACTTACTGGAAAGGGGCAGAGGCAAGTTATAGTCAAATAATTGATATTCCAAAGAACCTTCATATAGCAGAAAGAAATATAAAAAATATAAAATTTTAGTCATTTATAGAGTTATGGAGAACTGGAAGACACAATACCTAAATGAAACCAAACTTATCCAAACTACATGGAATATACTTTGTTGAACTAGGGCTGACAGGAGTCTGATGGCATCAGCTACTTTGCCATCCCAGAATGGGTGTTGAGTCTGGAAACACCCTTCAAGAAATTTACATTATGATTTTGATTGCAAATTGTGCAAAATTATGGTTTTGCATAACCTGCAACTGTAGTTGTGGGTTCCAGTGGCTATTATGTTTGCTCTTTTCTTAATCTCCTACCCTCCCCCCTACTTTTTGACTTAAAATTTACACAGGACCAAGTCATGGTTTTTTGTGCTTACAGATTTGAGGTGTATTTTTGAAGAAATAAATCATAGCTTGTCTATTAGTACTTCGAAGGAAACAGAGATCGAGTCCTTCCTCCACCCCCAATCATCATCTCCCAATTCAATTTGATTAAAAAATTGGAAGTAATTAATTCAACAAATAGTTCTAATCAGTTTCACAAAGCTGAGAGAAAACTCACTGGCTTGATTTTTTTAAAAAATTGTGCTAACTACATGTGGCAGAATTGAATTTATTTGATCACAAGTGGCATAAGTTTCTCTAAATTTATTTTAGGGACAAATAAACGTAATTTAAAGTCTCACTCCAAAATGATAAACTTTATAGAGTTCTTATACAGATGTTATCTTCTCTTTTATTAGCTTTTTTCTGAGTAACATAGAATCTTAGGTGCGTGGGTGGAATATCAAATTTTGTTTCTTATTTACAGCTGTTTATTAAAAATATAACCTTAATAATACCATTATATTTTTTATTTATTTATCATATTTTTATACCGGTCCCTCTCCCAAAAGGGACTCGGGGCGGTGTACAGTCTAAACATATAAAGATACAGTCAACAGTAATTAATTCAGAATTGAATATAGATAGATGAAAATAGGATAAATGAGTAAAATAAGTAAGTAAGTAAATGATTGAGTCCTGTCAAATAGAATTAAAAGTCTTATTTGAATTTAAAATTTAAAAATCTCAGAAAACCTTTAATTGGCTAGGCCGGCCTGCTTAAAAAGTAAGATCTTGACTGCACGCCGGAAGGTTAGGATGTCCGATGTGTCTCGTATCTCCGGGGGGAGATAGTTCCAAAGGGAGGGGGCTCCCACAGAGAAAGCACGTAATCTCGGGGTCGTCAGCCGACAACGATCAGGTGGCATATGAATGCCGATGTGGGAATATATGTGCATTATATGAATGTTAGCAATATTATATGAAGAATTAGGGTTAGATACAAGCTGTAACCTATTTACAGCAGACATTACCAGTATGTGTAATGCTATGTGGGAATGTGCTTGGTAGACAGGAGGGGAAGAGCCACAGACTACTGCCCCCCAGAAGTCTTCACAGGAGGGCAGACATGAGAAGCGGAAGGGACCACCCTAGTTTTCCAGACTAAAAGGAAAGGAGGGGAAGTACTTCTAGTCTTGCAAGATTTGGTTAACTTTTATGACCACAATTGAGCCGAAAATTTATGTTGCTAAGTGAGAAATTTGTTAAGCGAGTTTTGCCCTATTTTACGAGTTTTCTCACCACATTTATTAAGTGAATCTCTGGCGTTCTTAAATTAGTAACGTGGTTGTTAAGTGAATCTGGTTTCCTCATTGCCTTTGTTTGTCAGAAGGTTGCAAAAGGAGATCACATGACCCTGGGACACTGCAAACTGTCATGAATGGGAGTTAGTTGTCAAGCATCCATATTTAAATCATGTGACTCTGGGGATGTTGCAACAGTCATAAGTCATTTTTTTTCAGTGCCACTATAACTTCAAAACGGTCACTAAATGAGCTGTTGTAAGTCGACGACTACCTGTACTGTATTTCTGGAAAAGAAATAAGGCATATATCTGCCTTTGTCCTTAAAATATACCACGTTACTCAACGTGGAGGCAAGCCTTCAATCACTGGAAACAAGATTTGCCTTACGGTATACGTAGCGAAAAGAGAAAGTCTGCAATAGAGAAGATCATGCAAGGGCAGCCATTACGTTGAGCGTCGTGAATGCAAACAGGTCCTAATTGGTTTCCATGGCACCCAGCGTATGGGGGGAAGGAGAGCGCGCGATTACTCCTGGCAGGCGACCAATCAACCGACCGGCTGGGTTACCGAGATGAAGTGAACCTGCTTCAGGACTCCCAGGAAGAAGTTGCCCACTTATGCCGTAAACCCCGTCCGTACCCTGTCAGGATGTTCGGGGGAGCGGAACGGCGCCCTGTGCTCGCGCGAGTCCTGACTTTGTACATTTTGTGCCCTCGAGCAGAAGCGAACGAATCGATCACAGTTTGGGGGCGTGCAGGAGTCACACTTTGTTCTCCACGGCCGCGCATCTTTCGTAGGACTGGTTTTTCTTTTTTGTTAAAGCACTCCAAGTCCCGGCCCCTCCCTTTTGAAACAGACGGCTCCTAATAATCGTAAAACGATGACTTTTAATTGACTCTGATCCACTAGAGACGAAGCGGACGAAATTATGTCCAGCGCGTGAAGACCGCCTAGGTATCTGGGGTGGGTAGCTGAAAAAGGCAAGGTGGTGTGATGCAACAGCGCAGATGAAGCTTGGCTCCATTTTATGGACATTGTGATACACATCAAAAAAAATCAGTGAAGCTTCAGTCAGATGGCCCGACTTTCTTTTTATCTTTTTCAGTTGATACACACACACTCCTGTGTCCAATCACAGTTGGCCAATAAAGAATTTATTCTATATATAAATGGATGGGCATAAAAAGCCTATGCTAATTTATGTAAAAGCAAATTTAGTAACAGTAACAATGACTGAAATAGATGCCTTTCAGGAGCTCTGGGTAGATTTCTCATTGCCAAAGTGATCCATCTGCTAGCAGGGTGCTCTTTCCAGATTAAAAGTTAGTCTCCTGCATCCCTTTCTGATGTTTTACGAGCTTTAAATTAGGGCAAAAGATCTTGAAACTAAATATAATATAAACGCCATCCTTAGATACCTTGCTGTGGATTCTTAACCATAGATTCAAAAGTCCAAAATTGGCCCTTTTATATTTCTGTCAGTTGATAAAGATGTAAGTGGCAGTCTGTGTGTGTGTGCATAGTGACATTTTCATACAACATGCTTTTGTTACTTCTGGGTCCTCATACTGCAGATATCTAAACTTGATGTAGGAATGCTAAATGCAGAAAAATTGGGAACATAGATGCAAAGGTCTCCCATCTATTATCTCCAAATATCAATTTTGAATCCCATCATATAATAAAGGCATTTCACTGTATATCACAATTGATGCCTTCCAATTCCAATTTTAGTTGATGTGAGCTATCCACCCTTTGTACAAATACATATGTGAGTAGGGTTCTGCAGTACATGCAACAAATCTTATTGGACTGACCATTTTTTTCCTCACATGAAGGAAGATACAATCCCTTTGCATGGTCATCCCATACCTAACCAATAGAGGTGTGACCATGCTCTTATTTAGTAGATGGGATAGAGCCCTACAGAAGGCATTGGCCTTCTAAGGTAATCCAGACAGGAAGCATGCCCAGATAAACCAATTCTACTTTATTGTAAGGTTACATTAAAAAAAAAACCTTGCAACTCTGAAAGTACATTTCTCCCCCATTCCCTTTACATCCCAAGAAACTAAAGGTTTCTTGAGTATATTTCTCAGAAACCTTCTGAGATGTTTGCCATGCCTACAATCTTTCTGTAGGCTAAGCTGCATCTTATCCAACTGGTCACCTGGTGATTGCTTCTTCCCTGTCTCTCATGTCATTCCCCAGCCTAGACACTATTATATAGAATGAAAAAGCAGTATACTTGATTGTGTTAATCATGCTACTCTAGATATCTTCTATGAAGGAAAAGGAAAACTGAAGTGCACAAAAGGCAATTCAAACTACCGTAGGCCTTTAATTGACAGAGGTGAATAAAATCGTGTGTAATATGATGAGAGGGATATAACGTGATCCACTGAGGATTACAAAATTATTGTAGCACGAAGAAAGAAAATAAGGAGATGACATTTTTCTCATGCGCGTAAATATCAAAGCACTGAGAATTAGGTAATAAACTTAAAAATGTGGATTGAGGATCAATGAAATTAGGGCTCTCATAATTTACCAAGTTCCCCAGCCCCAAATTTCTTTGAGTTACAATATTTGCATCATGAAGTATCGATATTAACAGAAAATGCAATGGAACCAGAATGTTTCATTTCAATACCTTTAAATACGAAAATGGGTAGAAAATATCAGAATCCACCTACAGCAATATTATACAAAATAGGATTAAGGCTTGTAGGGGTGTTAAGCAAACCATCAAACCATCAGGAAATGCTGCTTCAGCCTATTTTTTTCATTTCTCAGATTTAAAGCCAAGCATCATTGGCTTTAAATGATGGCCATTTAAAGTCCTTGACTTACGACCACAATAGAGCTCAACATTTCTATTGCTTAGTGAGATAGTTGTTAAATGAGTTTTGCCCCATTTTTATGACCTTTCTTGCAGTTGTTTAGCGAATCATTGTAGTTCTTAAGTTAGTAACATGGCTGTTAAGTAAATCTAGCTTCCCCATTGACTTCTCTTCATAAATAGGAACCAGTTGCCAAGCCTCTAAATTTTGATCATGTGACCATGGGGTTGCTGCAACAGTCATAAGTGTGAAAAACAATTATAACAAAAACAGTTATAAGTCATTTGTTTCAGTGTGGTTGTAACTTTAAATGGTCATTAAACAAACTATTGTAAGTTGAGGACTACCTAGATTTGGTATCATCTTTTTAGAATCCTTGATGTGTCCAGATACTAGGAATGCATTTTTTTTCCATACCTGTCAAGGAGTCAAAAGAAACCAGTGTGGTGAAGTGATTAAGGCATCAGGTATAAAAATTGGGAGGCCCTGAATTTTAGTCCACCTTTGGCACAAAGCCAACTGGTGACTGTGAGCTACTTTCTTTGTCTCAACCCTAGGAAGGAGGCAATGCAAAATCTTTACCAAGAAAAGGGGGCTTGTTCAGAAATTAAAAACTGATACACAAAAAAGCAATGTTTCTCCATTTCCATCTGTGTCCTAATTAGGGCACCATCAATGTCAGGCTTTTTTTACACTTCTTCAGTGAGTTAAGTTTATTTGCCAAATTACGCTGTATCCCAAAAGAACAGTTATCAGCTTTTCAAGTCTGGGTTTAATAGAAATAGTAACAAAAGGAGGTCAAAGGAGAACAAATTCACTGCAGTACCAGTTAATCAGTTCTGAGATTATGCTTTGAAAACCAGCCAAAAGCACCTGAAAGGAAGAATGAAAACATTCATATAGGTCAACACTGCTTTCTGGACTCCCCCTACTGAAAACTGTCAAGCACCTTTTCCTGCAAATGAAAAGCAGCTTCTCGCTCATGGCCATTATTGATTATCTTATGTTTACAGCCCTCAAAATGTACAAATAAAATGAATAATTTACTCCCAAATGGGTTGCCCCTGCCTACACAGTGAAGATCCACATTTCTTTCCCTTTTTTTTTCATGAGCCACAAGCAGAGAGAGAATTCAGCGGTAATACCTGAAGTAAGCCTTTCTTTTCCTTTTAAGTTGGTGGAAACCTCTATCTCCCCCACCACCACCACCACCACCTCTGCTGCATCTGAGGCACAAGTAAATGAAATGAAATATCTACTACCTTCTCATCTAGCTTAGCTTTCAGTTCTAAGATGTCAGAGGCAAATTCAATTACTCTGATATCACTTTGAAACAAGAATGTTTTTTAGGCAATCTACAATTATTCTCAAACTGTCTTAAATTCACAAAAATTTGACTACGAATTACCAAATGTGTATAAAAGGGAAGTCTTGAGTACAAGAGGAAGCACAGAAGGTTAATTATGTAGGACAGTTTCCATTCTACAGACATTCAAGCCGAAGTCTGAATGATGGAAATAAAGTCTGTGGATGAGGAAACACATGGTCAGAGCTTATATTCAAACAATTGAAATTAATTCCTGAAGATAGCTTACCTAAATTAGAAGTACATATGAAATAAAGCTGAGAATTATTACAGGATTTAATCCCTTAATAAATCTGAATTATTATTTATGTGATTCACCAATAACTGATACCCACTAACTCTTTTTTTTCACCCTGGTCTTTGCATTTCTTGAAGTTTAATTTACAGGGAATATCTTCTTAGATATTCTTATCCTTCTATTTTTCTTATTCTTCTATGAATTGATAGAAACAACTATCTGCCTCGGATAAATTAAACAGTGATTATTTCCGTTGAATTAAAGTAAACTGATAGGATAATCTTTACCATTTTATGTCAAGATTCTTTTACATGTACCAGATTGTTATAGCTACTGTTACAAATGTAACACGTGGAGCAAAAGGTGAAAAGCCTTAGGATGACTAACATGTCAAATCAACTTACATGAACTTGGATACTGACAAGAATACAGCTATCATTAACAGGTATAAAAATAATTTGCATAGTAAGTAACTTACTATTTGCTTTACAAATATATTATATTCAGCTTATGAGTAGGGTTAAGAGATTACTTTAAAACAATAATTTGTTTTTAGGGAATCTCCAGTTATTCTCATTTTTAAATTTATAAAAAATTGACTAGGAATTCTTGTAACACACATGGGCAGAGTTTTCACTTAGCCTAGGCCGAGATCCTCATGCAGTTAAAAAAAAAAGTTGATGGCCACAACTGTGTGATCAAAGGTCTGCTCTGTTTTTACATGCGATGCATTTTTAAAAAGGGCATATTTGTGACTGTGCTATCTTGACTTTCTGACCTCCACCTGCAGACAGCATGTGGTTTGAACATTTATAACGGTACTGGGTTTGGTTTCACTTCTTCAAATTTCAAATAAATTGTTCCAGAGTCATTCTACAGTGTATTTGGGCCAGAGCTAGAGCAAAAATACATTGAATTAAACCACACTCCATGCCATGGCTAAAAGTGAGAACTATATTTAGAAATGGATACTATATTTAGAAATGGACAGGCTTTCAAGATTGTTATTATATCTACAACAATTTCCTAATCGAGTTTATTAATTTAAGTTTAGCAAAAAATGCTTTGGCCTGTTCTTTTCCAATCCAGAAAATTCTTTCTCTAAATCCCCAAGGATTCATAAGCACCCATGTCAGACTCTTCTCTGGGTGACTGGGTCTTTCCTCTCTGTAATGAAAGTGATAAGTTATTAAGAGATAAGAGTAATGTTGCTTTTGTTGGGAGTGGGGAGTTGAGCCCATGGACATATCCAGAATCTGGAGAGCATACTGTACTGAAGTTCAAGTAACAAGGTGACTTCTTTGTAAACAATATGTTCATAACGTATTCCATGCTAGGTGTGACCAGTTCCAAAGTATCCTTAATACTTTATAAAGTCTGCAAACATCTAGATGACTTCTGGATTTAAAAAAAAAACCCATACACACACAGAGGAGAAACATAGTCTTAATTATCATCTAGTGGTGATCTGGATTTTTGCATATCTGTGAACCCTGAAGAACAACTTACTTGAAAGCAACCAGGTGACACCTCATCTTCTCTTCTGCTTTCTCCTCAGGGTTCTTTTTACCATCACAGTTCTCTATTGTGTATGGAGACACAAAATATACCAGGCACATTCATTGATCACTTTTAGTTTTCTAAATATATTTGAGGTGACCCATTGATTGTTTTGCCAGAAAATTCCTCCTTAGTTCTAGATTGGATCTCTCCTAGAACTAAGGAGGAATTTAGTTTCCATCCATTGCTTCTTGTCAATCTCAAATATTGGAACACTGCTATCATGTCACCCCTAGTTCCTTCTTTTCTATATTCTATATTCATACCAGAGGTTCTGACCAGTTCTGGAGAACCAGTAGCGGAAATTTTGAGTAGTTCGAAGAACTGGCAAATACCCATTCTGACTGGAGATTTTACAGTATCCTTCCCCTGCCACATCCACCAAGCCATGTCCACAGAACAGGTAGTAAATATTTTTGAATCCTATCACTAATTCATACCCAGCTCAAATGAAGGCTCCAAATTATTCTCCAAAGCACCCGAGGGCAGGACAAGAAATAATGGTTGGAGTCTAATGAAAGAAAGAAGCAATCTGGAATTAAGGAGAAACTTCCTAACAGCGAGGACAATTAAGCAGTGGAACACCTTGCCTTCAGATATCGTGGGCGCTTCATCACTGAAAGTTTTTAAGAGACTAGACAATCACTTGTCTGAAACGGTATAGGTTCCTCTGTTTGAGCAGGGGGTTGGATTAGAAGATCTCCAAGGTCCCTTCCAGCTCTATTTTATTCTAAATTCTCCTCCGCATCTGTGTGATGACACTTCTTCCTTTATGTGCCTCTACTATTCTGTGCTTAACATTTGACTGGATGAATGGAGGGACGGGAATTCCACCTGAAACAAGAATTTGGATTAGAAACTTAATTATCCCGCTGGTAGCGCCCGGTCGGCATTCTTCTTCGAGACGACGAATTGTTTACAACCGCGTCGAACGTTCAGCCCTTCTGAGCCGCGGGGCTCGGAAGCCTCATCCGTACGGCACTAGGACCCAGCGGGCAAGGCTAGCAAGAGCGGAAGTTCGAAGAAGTGGCTACGAACTGGCACCTCACCATGGAGGCCGAAGAAGAACCTCCGGCCGGACGTCGTTTACTCAGGTATCTGCAAGGGAGAGGCGGTGCGGGGATGAGGGAGATTAAAGGAGCTGCCACCCTCCCCGGAGGTGGGGAATGGGTGGCTGGAGAGAAGGCCGGAAGTGTCGGGGAAGGACGAGCGTTTATATTTCTCCCTCCTGCGCCTTTGCCACGTGCGGCTCGTCCCCCGGGCCGTTCTGACATCCGCCAGCCAGTTTTACCCCAGGAAGCCTCGCTTGCACAGGCGATGCAGGAGCAGTGGTTTCAACCAGGCAGGGAGGAAGTAAGAGGCTACGTCCTCACGACACGCCGCCTGCTTTTCAGTGGGTCGTGCGCACCCATTTAGGCTGGTTCCGCCCTCTCTAGAAATGACTTCAATTGTATGGAGCGCGTTCCTCTTCTCTTAGCAGAGACCACATTTTTCGAGTAATTGCAATAGTCTGGCTTTCGCGAAGAGAAGAGGATAAGACATTGCAGGCAGAGAGAGGTCGAGATAGACAGATTAGTAGGTAATCTTAGGAGCTAAAAGAGCAAAGCCAGAACGTATGTGCATTTTAAGAGCATATATGATAAAAATGGAAAGAAACCAGAAAGCATCACAACAAAGAATAGAAGAGAAATAGAATTTATTTCATGACCACTTCTTTCTCTCTGGCTTGTTGTGAAATGAATTAAACTAAAATTATTTTAAAAAGTAAATCACTATTAAGGCAGGTAAATATAGGTAGTCCTCAATTTACAACAGTTTGTAATTAGTGACCATTCAAAGTTACATCACTGAAAAAAGTGACATGACTATTTTTCACTTATGACCATTATAGTATCCCCATGGTCATGTGATTTACATTCGTTTGCTTAACAAATAACTTACATTCATGACGGTTGTAGGGTCCCGGAGTTATATTTTGAGTCATGTTTTGTGATCTTCTGACAAGCAAAGTATGGGGAAACCAGATTGAGTTAACAATGGTGTTACTAATTTTAACAACTGCAGGGATTCACTTAACAATGTGGCAAATAAAATGTAAAATGGGGCAAAACTCATGTAACAAATTTCTCAACATAAATTTTGGGCTCAATTGTTCATAAGTTGAGGACTACGTGCAAAAAGAGAGTTTAAGGATTTCCGAAGGTATTTTACTAAAATAAGCAAAAGAGCCATGTTCTTTTTTTTTTTTTGGGGGGGGGGGGTTGCATTTTGGCTAAAAGGGTACACTTGCAAACTGGAGGTGATGTAGGCTCCAAGAGATTCTCCTTGAAAGGATACAAGTTTTAAGCTTTTCTTTTAGAGAAAAGATTAGAAGTGTGTATGCTAGCATTTGTCCACCTGGACAATTTTAAGCACGGTAGCTGGGGAATTCTGGGAGTTGAAGTCCTCATGTTTTAAATTTGCCAAGATGAAGAAACACTGGTTGTACACTTACAATGTACAAATAAATTATCTTCATACTAAAACCTGGTGTTATTTGCAGAAGTTGAATAGTAGGATATTTAGTTGCTGGAATTGGCTATTGATAGGAAATAGTTCTGGCCAAATAGATTTGTGGTCTGATCTGCCGCCATTTAGCATATTTGAAAAATCTATCATAGATAAATTGAATATTTAAGTGATTATTCTTACCTTCTCTCCCCTCCAATTCCTCCTCTCATGAAGCCCCTCAGAACTGCTGGCAGCTCGAACACGTGATCACAAGATCCCCCAGCGCTCACTTGGTCAGAAAGATTTCATTCCTGATGGAGCAGAAGAACAAGAATCCAAGCTGCATCAATGTCGGAAGGAACACTGGCAACTTTTGGAGGAGGAGCGTGTTGTGCGGTTGTATGTATGAATTACGCCTAGAACTAAAGTACTAAACTATCCGTTAATTTAAAATGTTTTGTCTAATATGTTTTTAGCTTTTCCAGTTTTACATTAGGGACTCTGTTAACAGGAAAGGAAAAAATGTTTCTTGATCCAGCAAATTGGAGAGTTTCAGGCAGTTCTCATATACACAGTTCTTGGCTAAATAATGGAGAAGGCGGTTGTTTCACAATTTGAGGTACATCTAGAGTCTGGACACATTTGAGTCAGGTTTTTAAATTGAAATAGGGCACTGACTGCTTTTGTTATTTTGTTGGATGATCTACATAAAAAGAGGGAAGAGGAATGCTGGTTACATTAGATACTTTTGACATTATTAGCCATAGTATTCTTTGTGATTGACATTATTGGCCACAGTAACCGTTGCCTTTTTCCAAAAGTTCTTGCACTGGTTGAGATGCTTTTTCAGCGTGGTTACTCCTTTTCTAGTAGCTGACAAGCTCTGGGCAAAGCTCTAAGCAGGACTGCCAGCAGGATATACAGTAGCTTGTGGTCCTCTTACCAGGTCATATTAGCAGCCAATCTCATGCCTCCACTTCCCCTCTATATGCCATTTGCTATCACTTTTCCTCCTACATCCCTCTCCACTCTGTCTTAGCATTTGTTCTTGTAAGCCAAGGGCCTGAGGTGGAGAGATGCTGCCTTTGGACGTCAGCACATCCTTGAAAACACCAGGGAGTGGCTCAATTATCACAGGCAGCTGCAACACTGGCTTAGATGCTTATGAGTAAAGTGAATGTATGATGGCATTGAGGGATGTGGGGGTGGGAAGCTTTTCTGCCTAGCTACAGATGCTTTTCCAAAGCACAGAAAGCAACCCCAACTTTATTCACTCACAATAAGTTAACTTATTTAAAATCCTAGGGACAAGAATAAGTGCTCTATGATCTAGACACCACAAATTACAGTATTTCTTCCTAGATCTGTGTCTTTTCTGTTAGCTGTTCTGTGCTGGTAGAAAATGGTTTTGGGAGGGAAAGTGTCAATAATCTGCTTTGTTGTTTATGCATAGTAATTCTGGAGCTGCTATTTTAAGAAGATGTAAATCTTCTGCTTTCTGCTAAAATTAATTTTTTAAATTTCCTTTATAGGGGAAATTTGGTGAAGGCAGAGTGGAAGCCCCAGGAAGGTATTGTGGAACTGAAATCACCTGCAGTAAGTTTTACTACCGTATTTTATATGATGGTATTCTTACTCTCTTAAATAACTTACTATTATCAGCTTCTATCTCAGAGCAGCACATACCGGTAACCAGAGGCTTCTTTCAGATCAGAGCCAGATGTAGGAGGGTTGATTTCAGTTTTCATATTATGACATTGCCACTGAATAATGTGTACCCTCTCTCTTTCATCAACTTGCTCAAAATAAACTGTATTTGCAACATTTGACTTCCAGCTGTGGCATTGTTTATACTGGAAGCAGCTATGATTCTTGGAAGATGATGTGGGTAAAGAAGATATGGGTTGAGCGAGTGAAATCTGTGCACTCTTGATTTCTTTCCTGTCCCCCATAGTGGTCTAAAAGACAGCTGTTTTGAAAATTAAGACAACAAGGATATTAAATACTTGTCTCACCTCCAATAATTCAACCCCTGAACTTGGGAGAACTGGACATCAGGTTAACTTCTCTGTCTCTCTCACACACACACACACAATAGGGTGCATTGGGAGACCAAGAATTCTGGGGTTTTAGGTTCTCCAATTGTAATTCAAGCCTTTGGCACAAGGATGAAATTCCTTTCTTCAGTACAGTTTTAATTCACATAGCGATGGTCCAACTGAATCATGAAGTGAAAGACTCCTAGAATTGTCCAACAAGCCTGGGCTTATTTTATTCTTTTTGAAATGTTAATAGAAATTGAGATTGATCCCCTGAATTAACAATGTTTGTTGTTGCCCTCAGGGGAAATTCTGGCACACCATGGGTTTTACACAGCATGGAAAGCAGTGCCTGCTTCCAGAAGAAGCCTTGTATCTCCTAGAATGTGTAAGTAAATCACATCCACAGGCTTATGAAGCAGTTTTGGGTAGCTAAGCACAGGGGTGGGTTTCTACCGGTTCTGTCCACCTCTGTAGAACCGATAGCTCTGAAGAGCAGCAGACATAGAACTGGTTCTATGTCTGCTGATGTTTTTGCCCACCTGCCCACCCGGGCTCTTACCTGACCTTTATTTCCTGAGTTTTTCAACTTCAGCTGCCATGCGAGGCACAGCTGCAGTTAAAAAAGCAGGAAAAAAGGGCTTTTTCAAAGGCTGCTTCTCTGCACACAGCGTGCTGATGACGATTTACAGGCGCAGGCGCATGCAGGGAAGCACATCGTAAATCACCGAACCTCGTAAATCACCAAACTGGTAGTTAACCCTGTCGGATCCCACCCCTAGCTAAGCATCTCCCCTGTTTGTTTGTTTTTGTCTTGACGCATGGTTCCAAATTTTACCACAGAATAATCATGTAAATTAAGAAAAAAAGTTGCCTAACTATTTGGAAAACAGGATTAGGAGGTAGGGATGCTAGAGTGACTACAGCCATATAATACTTTGTCAAGAGTTAAGGAAGAAATCTGTTTATGGGAGTTGGCTTTCTTTCTTAACCTCGTACTATTGGGAACATCTGAAATGAGAGTATAGCTACACTGTTAAAAATGGTTGCAATCTCCATAGGATTGAGAATCCTGCGCAATCAGGATTACACATAAAATCTTCTGAATGAATGCCACATCTTCATGTCAGTCCCTTTTTATGAACATGCAGGTTGGGATGAGCAGACTCACAGGAAATGTTCCCATTTCCCATTCCCTGATATTGCAACACTAGTTTCTTCTGCAGAAAGCACATCTGTTTGAAACATAGACATACATGACTTTATAAATACCAGTGTACAGTTCTTGGAATTGGATATCATCAAAACTGCTGCAGTATTCTCATTGCAATTATTTTATTTACAGAATTTTCCCCAAGTGGCCCATTCTGTGGGTCTGTGTGATCATACTGTAAAACCAAGTCTTGTATCTTGAGATTACAGGTTAGCCACCACTCATTCAGCAATTGTTCAAAGCACTGAACAAGTGGTACTTAATAACCAATCCCCAAAGTTGTGGCTGTCATCACATGATTGTGATTCAGGCACATGATAACTGACTCACATATGCGATGCTTGCAACATCCCATGGTCATGTGATCACTATTTGCAATCTTGCCTACTAGCTTTCCACAAGTAAAGTCAACTTGGAAGTGTGGGTAAGGTTGCAAGTTGTTCTTGCTCCCGTTGCTTTTTCTCCTGAGAAGCTATGCTTCCCCATCCAGCTATGCTTCCACTGCAGCGTATCTACCCACTTGGCCTCACTTCAGTGGTGCGATTCAACCAGTGTAGCAACCAGTTTGGTGAGCGCGTGCTTTGTGCACACACACGCCAAACACACGCTTAATGCGCACGCCCAACATTTTAAAAAGCCCATTTTCAGCTATAATACCTTCTACTGCAGCCCTGGTGAGTAAAACAGCTGAGGCGCAGCAAAATTGCTCTTCCACGTGAATCAGCTGTGCTCTGAAACAAGGAAATAAAGCACAGGAAAAGGGCAGTGGCAAGTGGGCGGTGCCAAATGATCACTGGAACTACTGGTTCACCTGAATTGTGTCAAAACGAAAACATTCAGTTTTATAAATTAGAGGAAATGGATCGTGTTTGTGGTCCGAACTAGTAGAATCCCACCCCTGCCTCACTTGTACCAGGCTACAGCATCCACATCCTGCCCATTTGCATGGCAGCACTCTAATCTGCCTGATGCATGGTTTGCCAGCCACCTAAGAAAAGCCTTGTCATGATCAGGAATTGCAACTTCCAACTGTCTTGCTCATTGAGTTTGATGGAAGCTGACCAAAAGTCCCAAGTTGCAATCATGCGAGGTCCTCCCTTAACCCACAATCCTCATTTAACAACAGGAATGGGGATTGCAAGGATTGCCATTGCTAAACAATGCTGTCATGATATATCACACTTCCTAATTGTATCACCTAGGGACAGAAATTCTGGCCCCAATGGCCATTGTTACACAAGGAGTATCTCTGCAGACATCCAAGTGATATGTGTAGCTCTTGGTGTAGCTCTTCGGATCCCAAAGAATATCTGAGGCAATCGCCACAAGGGTAGGTTTGTATAGTTGCTGAACGTTTATTTTTTTCTTACAGGGTTCCCTTCAGTTATTCTACAAAGACCTACCTTTGTCAGTCCAGGAAGCGTATGAGGAGCTGCTGTCTCCAAAGTCGGTCAGCCTACTAAAATACCAGGTGGATTTCAAAATTTGGAGTTCAACATCTGCGGAAGTAAATTTGGCAATTTAAAAGAAGCATTAAATTTCAAAGCAGGCAGTTCTGCTGTAATTATATTATCACAAATAGTTGTGCAGTTCAGTTGATGTGAAAGGGCATGTGAGGATATTCCATTGAAGTTTGAGGTTAACTGGTTATAATGAATGCTGCCGTCCAGCTTTATTTTCACAAGGACAATACTACTCTGCAGTATGATATCTTGATGGTATACCCTAAAAAGTAGAGTAGACTGAAAAGGGGAATCACTCATTAAAAACCTGTTTTTAGTCCTGCCTTAGAAGCATTAATAACGGCCACTTACTTAAATACTTCAAATTGCAGTCCAACCTAAATATTGCTGAATGGTCTGAGCAAATATGGTATTAGGCCCAAGGTACAGAATTCAGGCAAGTATCCTTAGCTTTACCAGTTTGCCTAGGGACTTGATGGTTAAATGAAAAACATACCGTTGTTTAACTTGTCAATACTTTAAGACATAACTTGTCAATTCTTTAAGACATAACTTGCTAATAACTTTTCATACCTCTATCTATGTAAATGCTAAATTGTGCCTTTTGATTATTATATAGTCTCTTCCTCATTTTTAAGGGGTGGTTTGTTTTAAAAAGACAGCAGATATCATTTGAAACATTTCTATGGTGTTCTTAAATTTATTCAGTGGAGACTTCAGTGTTGATTAGAATCCTTAGAGACCCAGGCGTACAAAATCTCATTAGTTAAAATTGTGATGTTTTCTGGGTGAATGGGAAAAAAACAATGTTTATTGTGGTCAAATGTTACATTTTAATGGTTTATGGTTTTAAAATATTACATTTTAAAAATGATGCAGCATGTTAACTACCTCCGTATCATTTGTTGCTATGGAGCCCCATCACTTTTGTATTACAATTTTATATGTTTACTTGGAAGTTACTTTTTAAAGAAAAATTTCCCTCGAATGGGGCTCAATTCCTAGTAACTACATGGATATGTCTATGTTTTTTTGGTAGCCTTATGGAAATAGTTTGCCACAGCTGCCTTCTGGTATGGATTTTGTGGCCTTAATTTTCTGTGTTTTGTGAAGGCTGCAAGTTGAACCAGTTAAATTGATTTTGTGTAGTTGACTTTAATGTATTCAAAGTTTTTTTTACATGACAAATGGCTATTTAAATGCCTCTTTGATATAGACACACGTTAACTGGGAACATCTACAAATCCCCCTGTATGTATAATATGGGAGACATTGTATGTGTGAACCACCTACCAATAGGAAGGTGGCTTTCATTCACACACAGTTCAAGTTAAAAAAAAGTTTGATAATTGAATCTCTAAAGAATGAAGAGTCCTTTCTCATGTGAACTGCTTACATTTCATCCCTATTGTAAGGTATATAGCCACTTGAAGCGACTGGGTTACATCGTTTTGAGATTCCATTCCAGGTAATTGTTTGGCAATCATTTCCCCTCTCTCCTGGCAGTGTGTCCATTATTCATCTCTTTAACTTTGCACAGTTGCTCCCTCTTCTCCCCTCTTAATATCCCTACTTCCCGAGGTGATTGTATTTTTCTTTCAGTCTTTTGCTTCTCTGTTTGACTTTAACTGAGCAGGTGGTTAATCAGTGAAGAAAGGTTTGCTTTTCTAGTGTGACCTGTCACTGTCTCTGAACCGATTGTTTTGATCTTTTTTGGGTGGGGGGGATCTCTCTTTTACAGCACTGTTCCAACACCTTATGAGAGGCAGCTGAATCTGGATAGCCACTATCAGAGCAGGGAAAGAAGCAGCCACAAGAGGAGATCCTCCAGCCCTGGGTAAAAGCATTTGGGTAGTGGGAGTGATGGCCTTGACAAGCTTGCCCCAGGTGGGCATGGACTTAAGCACTGAGAAATGCATCTATTTTGTTTTTGTCTTCATAATTGTCTCTTGCTCTAATGAGTTTAAAGTTTTACTTTAAACTAGATGGAGAACAAGTAGCTCTCCAGTTACTGCTGAACATAATTTGTATCAATCCCAGCCAACATGGCCGATAGTATGCTATACAGGTACTCCCACTAAAGGCAGTCTTTAACTTACAACCAAGACTGGGATTCAACTGGCGTTACTACCAGTTCGGTAATTACATTTTGTGCGTTCATTTGCGTTTCGCGCGCATATGTAATCTACCATAAGCTGTGCTGCCCGGACAGCTGATATTGCGCAGGTGTGAAGCATTTGAAAAAGCACTTTTTTTACTGTTTTACTGTCTTTTACTGTTAAGAAATTAAACTATTAATAATACTTCATTAAAGTTGCATGCTGCCTCTCATTGGTTCACAACACTCAAACAAAAGCTGTCACTTAAAAAGCCCCTAGTTTGATCAGGCAACTAAGGAATTGTTTGAGTATTTTATATGTCTAGAAGTTTTTGAATGGACTGAATTGTTGGTTGAAAAATGATTAAAAGTGGATGCGGTATAATTACTTGCATCCTTTTGAACAAATGACAGTTTATGAATAATGTGTTTGAATAATCTCTGTGATAGCAAAAGATAATCTGTGCCCATCTTTTTATCCTCTTCTTTTTTATAAGATCACAAGAGAAGAACCCCATGCTATCTGAGAAATCCCAAGAACGGTCACCTAAAAAGGCTAAGATCCATCATACTAATTCCAGTTCTACTGTATCAGATAGTTCACCCAAAGCAACAATAAAGACACCGGACCCAAAAATTGCAAATATTGAATTGGTCCCATCTTCAAGTGTCACAAGAGACTGCAGTGAATTACCCACCTGTGCTCAAGACTACAAAGAGACATGTAGGAAGACCTTTGGGGAAAGCCATAAGGATATCTGTGCATCCAGGTGGAATTTCACCTCCATTGGTTTTCCTAACATGGGTGCTGATGGCCCTCAAGTCTTCCTGCCAGAGCCTGATAAGAGGCTCCTCCCAGAAAATGTAACAGCACGGGCAATTGATACCAGCCATTGGCGCAGACGGCTCAACCAGAAACAGGAGAGGTTGACCCGCAAGGAACAGGAGCAGCTGAAGTGGGAGAGCAGATACAAAATCAGTGTCAATGAGGATGCCCAAGTCCGGCGTTGCACCACCTGGCAAGAGTACAAGGCACTTCTGAGAGAGAGGAGTGATCGGGAAGATAGCTGCATACAGGCAGTTGCCCCACTTGTGAAACCAAACCACGGACTTTCCACAGGTATTGTGGCTTCTGAAAAAGAGAGAAATGTAGAATAGAATAGAATAGAATACCTTTATTGTATAATTGGAAAGCTACTCCAGCACAGTACCCCAAACACCCCATCATAATCACACTACAGAGTTTAAAAATTAAAATAATTATAATAATAATAGGACTAAATCAGAAATGCACTGTTTGATTCAAGATAATTACTGCCTTGGAAGAGAAACTTTCTCAATCTATTAGTCCTCATTTTAAGACACCTCCCTGATGGTAACAGATCGAAATATGAATGTCCATATTTCTGTGGAGATTTTTAGTGCTCTAGAGAGGAATCTGGTCTTCACAATCTCTTCCAAAGAGGAAAGAGAGTAATCAATGATTTTTTGTGCTGTGTTTATAACTCTCTGGAGCATCTTATCCACTGCAGAACATCCAGCATACAACACCGTTACACAGTATGCCAAAATACTCTCGATGGTAGACCGGTAAAAAGTAACCAGCAACTTCTCACCCAAACCACTCTTTTTCAGCAACCTCAGAAAGTGCAGGCATTGTTGGGCCTTCTTTGTGATGGCCATAGCGTGGGCCGACCAAATAAAATTGTCAGAAATATGAGTTCCTAGAAATTTAAAACTATGAACTCTTTCCAAAGGAATGTCTGACCTTTGTTCTCTGAAGGATACACGCAGCTTTGTTTAAGGTGATGGGTATTTCTAAATGCTGGAATAGCTGGCTTAGTGGCAGAAGCATGTTTTGCGAAGGCCCTATTCCAAGTTTCTTCTCTTTCCTTCCCTTCCAGCTGACATCCTTCAACAGATCAGTGTTTTCCAACCCTCACGCTTACTGGAGGAAGCATTTCAGTAAGTATCAAACACAGAAAATGAGCTAAATGCTTTTAATCTCTCCCAGTAATTGTAGGTATAAGCAACACTCATATTGAGCAGGAAGCAGAACCTGTAGCCCTCTGAAACACCCTACTTGCTGGAGCGCTAACAGTTCAGGTTTAACAACTTCTGGAGGGTCATCATGGGTTCTTCTCCTATAGCATATACCTGGGGATGTTTACTTCAAAAGCATTACAAATCATTAGTTTACACTTGGAAAATGTTCTGGAGCTAATGGTTCTGCTCCTATATTGTGTGACATCTCTCTGCTATTCATTAAAGCATCATTTTTCAGGGTTGCACAGGATCACGAAAAATCCAGCTGCTTTAATGAATAGCAGCCCCTAAACCCCTCTGTGCAGTGCAAATAACTCCATCCAATTTTGAAGGTGTTTCATGCAGTGCATCACAATATGTCTCTTCTATTGTAAAGTGTTAACTGTTAAATTGCAATTCTTTTAACTAAATGGGATAAAAGTAAATAAGTGTCAGATTCAAATAGGCATACTCTGCTGGACTTAAGTATAGCAATCCAAACTTTGTATTCTCCAGATATGTTGGACTAGAATTGCCATTGTCCCCAAGCTAATAAGGAAGAAGATGAAGTTGAGGAAGTCTGCTTAAATTTTTTTTAGCATGTAATAGTTTCTAGGAAATCCTCTTGCCCTTAGGCTATAAGTGATGGAGATATCTGGAATCTTAAAATTTATCTCACTGAATTTTGGTTTTTGTCTTAATGCAGATGTTTTCCAGTTTAAGGAGGCAGTTTGGTCTTTACTGTAATTACGGTAATTACATGCCTGGGAAGTGAAGTTGAGGATCATGTTGCATTAGTCATTCAGTGTACCACTGGCTATCTGCCTTTTTTTTTTGGACACTAGAACAAGCCCATGGGATCCTCTGCATTGAAAACATTTGAGTGTTTGAGGAAAAGGGATGTAATTTTTTCCACGATCTGCTTCCACTGCTTGCCACATAATTCCACCCTTAAGAAACTGTTTTAAAATTTAATCCTTAGTCAGATATGCCATCCTGCTACTTTCCTTTCCAGCATATTCACGTCCAGTATGGATTATCCAACTGACTTCAGGGATCATGTTTTAATGGATGAGGACTTAAAGTAACATTTTGAGAAATCTGACAGCTGTGGCAATTGGTTTATTATCATCAATTTTTATGCTGCCTCAGTAAGTGACTTTAGACAGTTTGCATTATAGGGTAAAACATCTGTAAATCACTACTCAAAACAAAGCAAACAAAACTGAAAGAATACATGGCACATGGAGGCACAGGAATTAATGAATTCACCATCAAACTATCTGCAAGGAGCAAGTACCTTCATCCAACCCAGTCTTAACAAAAGAATTTTTACGGGGTTGAATCAGTAATGGAAAGAGAAATTGGGGAAGTTCTGTGAGGATTTCTTAGTATAAAAGAATAGCTTACAATTTATGCTATAGTTTTCATGTCCTTTCTGGCTTAAATAGTGAGACCTTGTGCCACTAACTTTCAGCATTAACTGTTTGGGGTTGCTAAAAGGTAGGGAGAAGGCTAATTATAATTTCTAGTAAGATTTGCTGTGCGTGAAGATTTTTTTTTCTTCCCCTCTTTTGGCACATCAAAGAATTGCTAAATTTTTATACTAATGATTAACCTCTACAGATTACAGAATGATTCATCAGAGCTAAAAATAGATTTTGATGTGTATCCTGCTGATGGTGCTTCAACTTTTAAAAAGAATGATCCTGGGAAGCCTTATGTGCGGATGTGCGTTCAAAGGTAATAGATGCTTGTAGTCTAATTTCAATCTGTTATATATTTTGCTCATGTGTTTACATGGCTTGTCCGGTTTCATTTGATGGAAAAGAAAAAGAAAGAGGTAACAATTGTCCTGTTTGTGGTGAATCTGTTGTGATAGAGGACTGCCCAAACAGATTTAGGATTTCAGATCCCAGTCCATCCTGACATTAGATCCTCTGGTTATTGGATCTAACAATACTGGCTGTTATTGGAGTTCTTGATTTCATCATGGGGAATTAAAACTCTTTTTTAAAAAAATTCTCTGTTTCATTAGAATAGATATGTTCTGTTTCTTGCCCCCAGATACAATAATACTTTTTAAATTTATTTTATTTATTTTTATTTGTCAATTGCTTACAAGATAATAGGTATAAGTAAAAACATAGTTATGAATACATGGATACATATAAGAGAAAAAAAAAAGAAACAATAGGACAGGGACGGTAGGCACGCTGGTACGCTTATGCACTCCCCCTTAGAAAAGAGGTGAGGTCAATAGTAGACAGTCTAAAGTTAAAGTTTTTGGGGTTTGGGGAAGAAACTACAGAGTCAGGTAGAATATTTCAGACATTGACCACTCTGTTGCTGAAGTCGTATTTCCTGCAATCAAGTTTGGTGCGATTAACCTTGAGTTTGTATCTATTATTTTTATTTTTTTATTTTATTATTATTTTTATGATGTGACTGTTTAAAATTATTTTCAAATAGAAAAAAACAAGTTAGATTGGTGTTTTTTTTTTCCAGTTTTGATGAGCAGGTCCCATCCCTGAAGATTGTCAAGCAACTGTCTTATCGAAGTGGAGATGTTCCAGTGGTGTTTGCTCTAGTTGACAACGGAAACCTCACTTTCTTCTCTTTTAAGGAGTTCAAATTGCCAATTGATATTTATCCCTGATACTGAAAGTACCATCTGGAAAAGCTGTTTTATAAATGGGTGTTCTAAAATAAAAGATTACTCAGGGTTTAACATTATTCAGTAGGATATCGCCCGGAGTTCTGACTAACAGTACGGTGCCGCCAGAGGACACATATTCTATAAAGCGAGAGCCTAAAAAGAAAGAACTGTTCCAAGAAAATCTGTTCTGATTAGAAATACAGTTATTTTATTATTTTAATCCACAAGTTCCCCGCTTTTAGTTTGCTATTGCCTAGGCTAGCATTTCTGCCAATCTGGAACAGTTCATGAATTTGAGCCTAGGCAGAGTCCCAAAATATATTTCGGCATCAGCTGAATGTAAAAGTTGGAAGCTACTTTCATGAATCATCAAATAGCAAAGACAAAAATATTTTTTTTCTTAGTAATCTTCAGTTCCAGACCCAAACATGGAACATATGAGAATAGCTGGATATTTAGATCATTGGTTACTTTTTCTACAAGAAAAGTTGGAGGCCAGAATCAATGTAATTGTATCAACACTTATTGTATTTTGTATTTGCAGATCTAAGAGATTTATCTAATTTGCTTAGGATTTGGTTAGTGGAAGGTCACAATCTGTATTTGCTTTCTAACATCTCTTCTAGATGCAATTTAAGCAGGTTTATATCACCAACTTTATTTTACATTCTTGGCTGCTGGGTTTTTTTTTTTTTTTTTTTTGCAGATCTTGACATTTTCTCTTTCCTATGAAATTCCAAGACAGTTGAACCTTGCACTGTTATTGGGAAAAAAAGGCACAATATTTTTCTTGTTTAAGTGTATCTGTCATGAGGATTTTACATAGAAATTGCAGAAAAATTGTTTTGCATTTTCAATTATTTCAATTTGGAAGGAAAAGCAATAAAATTATTTGTGTTCACAGAATTTTAAAAGGTTTCATGTAATATCTTCTCTTGGCAAAATGATGTATGCAATATATGCATAGAAATATATATTTGTAAATATTTATGGTGGTTATAATCTCTCCCAGTTCCAGAAGAGCAACAAATATGAACATTTAAAAAATACCCATCACCCAAAGAGCAAAACTATTCAGCTCAGCTGGAACCAAAGGCTCACTGAAACACATCTTTGAGCTGTTTCTGAAAAACGGGAGTTGCACATACTTCTGGGCAGGAGAGTATTTTTCAGAGGTTGGGGGTTATCAGAGAAGAATCATGTCTCGGGTACTTTGTTTAAGCAGACCCTCTGGACCAAACACTGAATTGTTCTGGCAAGGTGTTGTGTAATATATTTAAGTTCTGCACTATAGGCCTTTAAATAAAACAACCAGCACTTTGAATTTAACTGGCAATCTTGGTGACCAATGCAATGAATTTAATTATAGGTATAATTCTATACTGCCAGAATTGTCCCACTAAGAGTCCACCTGATGCATATAGTGCCAGCCAGAGTTGCTGTGTCTTCTTCAAAGGAAATTCCATGCAGAATTGAAATTATAGTCTTCCAGTTGGGTGGTGATCAGAGCATGGGTTACTGATATAGGGCATTATGTACCCTGAGACTTTCTTCTTTGGCGGTGGTTTATAATTGTTACATCAACAATTGTAACAAATTGTCTATAGTTATGATAAGCACTGCATCTTTACCAAAAACAAAATGCTCCCATATCGCTCAAGTGTTAGGAGCCTCCTGAATGCATTTGCATGACTTTGGAGGACTAGTAGAAAGCCTTCGCGCATACAGCTCTTGGTGGATTGTCTGCTACATAAAAAGGATCTGCACCAACATCATCTCGTGTCTCGTGGAAGCCAAAATATACAAATCTGTTTAAAGGCTTGTTTTCTACAAACATTTGCTCTCTGACATTCTGCAAGAAACTCATCATTTGGATGGTATGGACTGGAGATGGGGCTTAGGTTGCCTTCAATTTGGAGTTGCTCCAGATTTGAGAATATCTATTTAGAGCTAGCAAATAAGTTACTAATTTAACAACTACACTGATTCACTTAACAATTACGGCAAGAAAGGTTGTAAAACGGGACAAATGTTTCACTTAGCAACATAAATTTTGGCTCAATAGTGGTTGTTAAGTCGAGGACTATCTGTATAGAATCCTGAGAATATGAACTTTAGGATTGAAAAGATGGCTAATGCAGGATTTATTCAGTCTATTGCCTTCCAGATAGGCAGGAGAGCATCAAATTGGAGATACTTATTTACTTATTATGGGTGAAAAAAACACAAAGACCAAAAAGGGAGAATGGATAGGATGATTAACTTGCATCACATGTCTCTAGCTCTTGAGGCATGTATAATTTTACACGTTCAGGCAGTCCTCAATTTACGACCAGTTGCTTAGTGACTGAAGATATAAGACCTGGTCTTATATTTCAGGGTGATCAGCCCAGCTAAGTGCCCCACCCACCTGGCACATGCACAAGGGGCAGCAAGTGCACAGGGACCGACAGTATCCAGCAGCAATCCCTTGGCGCACTCTGGGGTAGCACAACCTGCGCAGTGCAGGTGAGTTGATTCCCTGTCCAAACAGCAGACAAGAGGCAGAGGTGGGGGTGGGGGAGGCAGGCGATCTGGACATGCTGTGGGAAAGCCAAGAGATGCCCGATTTTTCGGCCCGTCTCTTGGTTTTCCCACGGCCCACACATTGCGTCTGGATCGCATACCACCCCCTCCCTGCGCTTCTGCCTCTGTCTGCTGCTTGGACAGAGAATCAGCTCACCTGCGCTGCACAGGCTGTGGCTGCTGCCAGACACCGTCCGCCCGCACATGCTCACTACCTCCTGTGCTGGCCATGCTCACCTCCCCTTACTAGGGCTTATTTTCAGGGAAACAGTATATATAGTGCAATTTATTACAGCCAGTCCAGCAGGATTTACTTACATCATGATGGCTTATAAAGCTGAATTTGTTATTTTTAATTTGGTGACAGAATGAGTGCTCTGAGGCAGTTTGTACTCCTTGAAGCACAAAAACTACATATTGATGAAAGCAGAAAAATAATTTATTTTGCAATGCTGGACTTTCCAGTTGGATACTATGTAATCATACATTCCATACTATAGTGTCAGAAAAAGGTAAACAAGGTAGTAATTTGGGCCAGTTTCAGTATTTCCTAATCAAGCAAAAAGATCTTCAGCTGTTTGTTGAAAAACTATCAGCAAAACAAAATGGTGAGACAGGCAACCCCAGGGATTAAATTCAACTCACTCTGCCAATACAGGTAGTCCTCAACTTACAACAGTTCATTTAATGACCTTTTGAATTACAATTTTATTTATTTATTTATTTTAGGTTTTATATACCGCCCTTCTCCCGAAGGACTCAGGGCGGTGAACAGCCAACTAAAATACATGTAGACAAATATAAATAGTTAAAAAAGAATTAAACCCTAGGCCGTCCCTATAAAAATCTAAAAACCCCAATTAAAATAAATTAAAACTTTGTACACCCATCCCAACTAATCTAAAAACCCCATTTAAAATCCCATTTGAGTCAGCTCAGGCCGGCCTGCTCGAAGAGCCAGGTCTTCAGGTCACGTCTGAAGGCCCTCAGGTCACTGGTCGTTCGTAATCCAGGGGGCATCCCATTCCAAAGGGCGGGTGCCCCCACAGAGAAGGCCCTATTCCTCGGGGTCACCAGATGACACATAGAAGGCGTCGGGACCTGGAGGAGACCCTCTCTGTGGGAGCGCACCGGTCGGTGGGAGACTACTGGCAGAATGCGGTCTTGTAAGTATCCTGGTCCGATGCCATGGAGCGCTTTAAAGACCAAAACCAGTACTTTAAAGCGAACCCGGAAGGCCACTGGCAACCAATGCAGCTCGCGCAGGAGGGGCGTCACGTGGGAGTATCTCGACGCCCCCATAACCACCCGCGCGGCTGCATTCTGTACCAGTTGAAGCCTCCGAGTGCTCCCCGCAGGGAGCCCCATGTAGAGGGCATTACAGTAGTCCAGACGGGAGGTGACCAGGGCATGAGTGACTGTGCGTAAGGCGTCCCGATCAAGAAAGGGCCGCATCTGGCGTATCAGGCGAACCTGATAAAAAGCCCCCCTGGAGACGGCCGTAATATGCTCTTCCAAAGACAGCCGTACATCCAGGAGGACACCAAGATTGCGTGCCCCTTCTGTGGGGGTCAAGATCTCATCCCCAATAGCCAGCGATGGAGTCAGCTGACTATATCGGGCCGCCGGAAACCACAGCCACTCGGTCTTGGAAGGGTTGAGTCGAAGCCTGTTCTCGCCCATCCAGTTCCGCACAGCCTCCAGGCAACGGGCCATAACCTCCACAGCATCGTTGGGGTGGCTTGGGGTGGAGATGTAAAGCTGAGTGTCATCAGCATACAGATGGCATTTCACCCCAAAACCACAGATGATCTCTCCCAGCGGCTTCACATAGATGTTGAACAGAAGAGGGGAGAGGACCGACCCCTGAGGCACCCCACACATGAGGGGCCTAGGGGTGGACCTCTCCCCCCCCGTCAACACCAATTGCGAGCGGTCCGAGAGGAAGGACGAGAACCACCACAAGACGGTGCCCCCAATTCCCAACCCCTGGCAATGAAATGGCAATGAAAAATGAGACATGACCATTTTTCAGTTATAGCAATAGAATTTAACTTATATACCACTTTATAGCCCTCTCTAAGAAGTTTTACAAAGTCAGCCTATTGCCCCCAACAATCTGGGTTCTTATTTTACTGACCTCAGAAGGATGGAAGGCGGAGTCAATCTTGAGCCTGGTGGGATTTGAACTGCCAAATTGCAGGCAGACGATAGTCAGAAGTGGCCTGCAGTACAGCACTCTAACTACTGCGCCAAGGCTCAGTGCAAGTTATGACTTTTGCAGCATCCCCACAATCACATGATCAAAATTCAGATGCTTGGCGTTTCATGTTTATGACCAGTGATCAGCTTTTGTGAACTTCTGATGAGCTGAGTCAATGGGGAAGCCAGATTCACTTAACAACCGTGTTACTAATTTACCAACTGCAGTGATTCATTTAACAATTATGGCAAGAAAGGTTACAAAATGGGGCAAAACTCACTTAACAAATGTCTCACTTAACATAAATTTTGGGCTCAATTGTGGTCATAAGTTGAGGACTACCTGTATTCAGCTGATACTGTTTTACTGAATATTAAATATTTATTCATTTTTCTTTTTATGCTTATCTAGTATCTTTATGGAGCACAATTTAAGTTCTAGTTTTTATGGCATAAGGGCATAGCGATTGGCTGTTTAGCTTTGCATAATTGAGAAAAATCAGCAAATCCAGCTTGTAAACTGAGGATTTCATGGCAGTGCAACAGAGTGCAATTAATGTTGCTAGTTTTTGCACAAGATGTTTAATTTATGCATATTTTCATCTTGTATTTTATATTTTAAAATTTATGTCATAGTATGCCTTGCAATGCTTCTGACACAAACAGCAATCCTTTATGTCTTAGAAGAAATATCGTGCCAGATGGTATGCTTTGTATTGTAAATTTCCACAAAGGAATGAGAACAATGAGCATGATTACTTACTGTAATGCAAAACTAGAAATAGTAACATTAGAAAATATTGTTTAAAATATAGAACACAGTATTCAAAATGTTACTGCATGACTTCTAATCACATAAAAAAAGAAGTCACAACTCCTAGGCATTGATGTAAAGGAAGAAGGTCTTCATTTTTGAAGACTTGGAGCCTGGCCCTAAACACAACAATCTGATTCTTACTTCTGACTGGATAAAGGTACAATTTTTAAAATCATAAATGTTGAAGAAGCCACAGTTGCCTGCACTTCTTCAACACATTAAACTATAACGTGCTTTGATTTGATGTAGCTGATGTGTAAACCGAGTCGTGTTTTCCAGGAAGAGCCCAATAAATCAGTATTTATTGTCTTTATTAGACAGACGGGGAGAAGCAGAACACTAGCTAAAAACTCAAGACGGGTGGGCTTATTAACTAAAGCTAAATTAGGGTTAGGATTAGGGCGAATGAAAACGTCAGTTTTCAAGGAATAAAGCCCGATTTCATCCTTTGGCTGCCGCGCACGTATTTAACAAGGCAGGAAGCCATACATTATTTCTCCTCAGGAATCTACGGAGGTTTGCTTACAAATCGCGGGTCGACTTTCACCCGCGCTTGAAAGCAGCAGCCGAAAATTTTGGATGGAAAGAAATGCCATTTGACCAAATGTAGACCCGCTTTCAAGCAGTTCGATTCAGAACGAAAAGAGGCCAGCACTGCCAACGCGTCTCCACGTTCTAGAACTCGCCGTCAGTGACCTCACTGACTAAGAACCTCCCGGGCTGCGTTCAATGCCCCTCTTTGTTACCCGGCAAACATACCGTCTTCTCTACCGGAAAAAGGTACACCCAGGACGCGGCGGATGTGGGGCGTGGCCAAGGCTCATTACAAAAAAAAAAAGCCATTCAGAAACCAGATCGAATTATAGCCTAAGGTATTCTCGGCGCTCTGATTTCCACTCCCGCCTCCTCCCTCACCCTCCGCAGCCGACCTTGATCTTTCTTCTATTGGTTGCAGGCAAAGCGAGAAGGCGGCTCTCACCGCTTCCCGATTGGCCGGGATGGTAAAAAAAAAAAAGCGGTGAGCGAAATTAATTATTCACGAGCCCCGTCGGGGAGTTGAAAGAAAGGCGACGGGAGAACCACGCCCCCTCCTCCCCCTCCCGGTCTCATTTACATACGGGTAAGGCACGCCCCTCCCGGAGGTATCCAGGAAGGAGAGGCGGCCGCGGCGGCGCGAGGAGGAGTTGTGTGCTTGCTTGCAGGGTAGGTGGGCTTAGCGCCAGTCCTCCGGCGGGGCGGGAGGATGGGTGGGTGGGGAGGGCTGTGGGGTGGGGTGGGGTGTGGGGGTTGGGACTAGGGTGCCCCGGTTCGAGGAACGGAGCGGCGAGGGGAGAGGAAAGCGGCCGGCAGGTGAAGAGGCTCCTCGGAGGGATGGGGTGGGGGAAAGGAAAGAAAGGAAGCGAAGAGGCTCGTTTGGACGGATGTGGGGGGGAGTGGCGCTGAAGGGTGGACTCCCGAGTGCCGAAAAGGTGAGTTGGGCTCTGCTGCGGTGGGCAGGGAATCGGTGGTGACTTAACAACTTCCAAGTCGGTCGGTGTCTGCGTGCCGCGCTCTGTCCGGGCTTCATAAATAGGCGCGGTAAGTGGGGGAAACCGGGGTGGAGGCTGGCAGAAGGAAAGAGAGTTGTAGGTATCGGGCAGGGTGTTTCCGATGCGGGCGGGAGCCGATAGAGGAGATTTAGCGGCTGAATCGGGAGCCTTAGAGTGGAAGGGTTTTTTTTTTTTTGTGTGTGTGTGTGGCTTGAATCACATAGCAGATAATCAGAGTTGGAAGGGATCTTGTAGGTCATCTAGTCCAACCCCTGCCCAAGCTTGGATTTTGGGGGGATGGGGATGGCCCCAAATAAGCCGCCTGGAGTTGCCTTTGGATTGCGAGATGGGCGGTGTATTTAATATGAGTAAATTAATGTTATTAACATTCAATATGAATAAATAGATATGCCACAAGCCCAGTGAGAGAGGTGTGAATACTCGAACTAGGATTAAACTTTGCAGGGTCCTTGGCTGTCCTAAAGACTCTGGTCCTGGCCATTCTCACCTCTTTCAACGCGTGGAATAAGGTGGATGGTATTTCAGGAATGCTTTAACTTGAAACTGGTTGTCTTACAGGTGGAGACAGTAGGTTAAAAAGCAAATGAGTTCCTCGGTATTTTTTTGTGGGGGAGGGAGGGTTTTGGGTTTTTTTTGCTTTTCTCCTGTTACTGCTACCTGTTTTCAGGTGATTCTTATAAGTGCTGCCCGGATAATTCTTGCTTTCTGTTTCCCTTCCTTTTGAGTGTTGATGTAGAGATCTGTATTTCATAGAACAAACTTACGGAAGGAAAACAAGGAAACCTAAAGGAAAAAAAAAGCCAGATCAGTGTGGAGATTGTGGTTTTAATGCAAGCAATCTAGATTGGAACAAAGTGTTATGTCTTGGGGCCAATACATGTGCTTTTTAAATGAGTCTTGTATAATAAGAGTGTTCTTAAGTTGAATATTACATATATGCCACCTTGAGTTGTACAAATATAAAGGTGGAATATAAATCTAATAGTAATATAAAGTTGTCCCATTATTGCCAAGGTTCTATACACTGCATATTGAGTGAGCCTAGCCAGTTTTAACTGATTTAACAAACCACGTAATACAGGTAGTCCTCGACTTACAACAGTTCATTTAGTGACCGTTTAAAGTTACGGTGGCACTGAAAAAAGTGTCTTACATTTACATACGTTTTTCACATTTAATGACAGTTCCAGTATCCCCATAGTCATTTGACTGAAATTTAAATGCTTGACAGCTGACTTATATTTATGATGGTTGCAGTGTCCCAGGATCATGCGATCATCTTTTGTAACCTTACAAAAAAATTCAATGGGGAAGCCAGATTCACTTAACTGTGTTACTAACTTAACAACTGCAGGGATTCACTTAACAACTGTGGCACAAAAGGTCTTAAAGTGGGACAAAATTCACTTAACAAATGTTTCACTTAGCAACAAAACTATTGGCTCAATTGTGGTCATAAGTTGAGGACTACATGTAGCTGTATGGACTTAGCTGCAAAATTAGATAACTTTTGTTTAAGGATCCAGAATTAGATTAAGTTTAGACCTATTTGTGAAACTTTACTTAAAGAGGCTTGATACAGTGAATGCTTCTGCCAACGAAGTTTAAGAGAAACTGAATCTCCTTTGTAGTCTTTGTCAGTATGAACTAATAAAATTTCCCAGTTAAAGAGATTGGTCTGTTGAGTATCATCTTCTAAGAGAGTGAGTGCCAATTTTGCCTGACCCCCTGTTTGCTTAGGGGTCTCAGTGACCTGACAATCTACATTTTTCAAAACCATAAAAGAGTAGCCAATGGCAAAATTGAAAAATTAACTGCATTGTAAACTGGGAAAAGTTGTCCTGTTCCCCCCTCACACACACAGACCAAAGTGGGCTGATTTAGTAGATACTAGAACCCTTTGAAATACTCCAGTTTATTTTTACATCAAACACAAAGATATTTATTTACCACGATCATTTAGCAGGTTTTTATTTTTACATTCAAACAATGGTGCATAGACTTTTATATGGGTTTAATTCCCTAATACCCACTCTCTGCCTCTTTTTTGCAGACATTTTTCAATGAATAAACTAGTGTGTTTTGTTCTTAAAGCTGCCTTTGTACATTTATTAAGTTGAGTAAGTTACCTATTCTTGCAGTTTCCTGTGATTAAACACTGGTAAACATGTACGTTTGTTGTTTTATGTATTATATGCAGACATTTGGATAATAGTGTTTTTGTATGCAGATCAATGACACATGAATAAGATGTTTAAAAATGAATCTAGCCCACAGAGAATAGCAATAGCACTTAGACTTATATACCGCTTCATAGTACCGTACAGCCCTCTAAGCGATTTACAGTCAGCACATTGCCCCCAACAGTCTGGGTCCTCATTTTATTGACCTGGGAACAGAGGTGGTATTCATCAGGTTCTGACCAGTTCTGAAGAACCAGTAGCGGAAATTTTGAGTAGTTCGGAGAACCGGCAAATAACACCTCTGATTGGTCCCGCCTCCCTTTATTCTCTGCCTCCCAAGTCCCAGCTGATTGGCTGAGTCTTCTTTTGTTGCCCTGCACAGGAGAACGAAGCTGGAAAGCAGTAAGTGGGGTGGGGAGGGAATGGAGATTTTACAGTATCCTTCCCCTGCCATGCCCACCGAGCCACGCCCACCAAGCCACACCGCGCCTACAGAACTGTAGTAAAAAATTTTGAATCCAACCACTGCCTCGGAAGGCTGAGTTAACCTTGAGTTAATAAACATAAATGATAATATTTGATTATTCTGCAGTTGAATTCTAGCACCCACACTAGTTAATAATAATCAGTTGACAGTGATCCTCAGAGTATGTACGTTATAATTGGTGTGTTCGTGGTTTTCCTTGGCAATATTAGAAACTCTCAGATTGCTGGACCCCCAAGAGCAGTTAACTAAAAAAATGGGATTAATTTATGGATAAACATATGTAAGGTGTGAGTTACAGATTGCCTCTTCAGAGAGTTAAATTAGAAATTGTAATATCTCTTGACAACACACAGGATGAATGCTGTTTTATAAGTTTTCTAGTATAGAGAAGCTACTTATCCTATTCCTTTATGTGCATTAATACAAGTAGTGTATTAATTGATGGCTTAACCAGTGGAAGCCATATGCCATTTCTGATTCAGCTGCACTGTAGAACTTTTGATCACAGAATAGTCTTTTCATACAGTAAGAAGGCCACATAAAGATTTATATCAAGAATTGATGAAATAGTGTTGATAGATAATATATCTTTAACCTTTCAGGCCTTTCTGTTTTGCACCTGTATATAAATATTGCAAGGTGATCTATTTGAAGACTTTTTAAATTATAAATCCTGAGTGATTATTGATCATTATGTTTTTATCCTGATTTTCAAAAAGGAAATAATATGCTGCTTGGAGTTGGTTCTGATTGGAGTTGCCACTATACCATATAAAAACAATTTTAAAAGAAAAAAATACTACTTGCCTTTGCTTGACACCAGCAAATTTTTTGTATGACATTTGTTTAGTTCTTCAGATGAGATTAGCAAATAAATTAGCTATTCAATATTATATATGTTATTGTGTATATAGTACAAAAGTGAATGAAAATTGTAGTTTTAGGATAAAATGAAATTCTTTACAATGGATGATAAATGTGTGGCATAATTTACCTGTTATCAAATGATTTACTGTAGAATCATAATTTGGTTTGAATCTAAATCTTTTCAGCCCTTGTTTAGTGATAGCTTGAGAGTCTTGTGCTTATTATATTCCTTGTTATCTTGTTATAAAACACTGTAGATGCAATTATGATAGTTAATGTTTATACCTCAAACTCTAAAAGAAAACTTAACAATGACTGTAAAGGTATTACTTGCTTATATATTTTATTACTTTTTTCAAGCTGCCATAGCTAAATTTTTTCAGTGCTACATTGTTATCTTAGCCATTGAGCGCCTTAATAAATGCATGCATCATGCTTAGCCTTAATGTTTGATTTTTGCCTAACACGTTGTGTGGACATTATCATTATGCTTTGTAATCCATAATTTTTAATTAGCAAGTTAGATAAATGCAGTCACTAATTCAAATAAACTATGGTTGAAAAAAAGGTCTTCGTGATATGTGAACCCAGACTATATACCCTGACAATGATCTGTGTAATTAAAGTGTCAATATTTGTGTTAATTCATAGTTTCATAAATGTTGACATAATGTCTTGGGCAATCTTTTTCTTCTGTTAATTATGTTAGTAATATTCATCAGGGTTTCATCTATAAAGATACTGTAGATCTATACATTTGACAAGAAAGCTAATTTTGCAAATATGTTTGATTTACTATATTTTTGTTTCATAATGTTCTATGTGCATATGCACATTCCAATCTATATTTTTAAATGTCCTGAATTAGTTCTATACTTAATATTGTATTTGTAGTGTCATATTGAATCTTGGACTTCAGTCTGTTTTCATTCTTATTACTTTGATCATTCTGATTTTTGACTGCCAGTCAGTCAACCTATTCTGCTTTTGTGTGTATTTTACTTGCTGTATCATTTCTGTTCAGTTATCATAAAATATTAAGGGAATTAAGTCTCTAATAGGCTATGGAAATACCATATAAAAGATTGTTTGGGTTTGTTAGTCATGAGGAATAATAACAGGTTCTCAAATCTCAGTTTTACTATAAAGCTTCGTAAGTTAAATTAATATTCTGTCATGTTCGGATGACTATCCATTTCAATGTTTTGTTATGTGAGGAACTTGAAATCAGGGTGGTAGTTTCTGAAACATAAATGATTTTTTTAAAAAAGCATGATCTAGAAAAACTAGTTTGTGCATATACAGCAGAAGTGTTTCCTGGTGTGTGTTGGGAGGGTGGGCTATTTGGTTTTCCAAAATCCTAATCTTCCTCTATTTATTTCCTAGTAATTTGCATTGATTCTCTATAATTGTGAAGATTCACACAGACTACTGTGTAACATGCTAACTGGTAATTTTCAGTTACATTGGCAGCTGTAATTCCTGGTGCTGCACAGGAATATACAAAATGTTTGGTTTTAAACATGATTTTTTTCAGACTACTACACAAAATGGAAGCACATTTTGGAAAGAATAATGACAACAGCATAAAGACATACTTTTCAGAAAACTATATTAGGAGTCCTAAAATATTGCCGTGGTTTCAAGTAAGCGTAATTATTCAGTTTTGAGTTCTATTTATAATTGGCTTAAATTTACACGGAATCTAAACAGTATATTAATTTCTTTAGGCTTTCATAAAATCTGTATGCTATTTAAGTCTAAGCTTTTAGTTAAAAATAAATACGTTAACTGGGAGCTTGGCATAAAGCTGTGAGAAACTAATTAAATTTTAATCCTATAATTGCAGAGATTATTTTAAAATTCACATAATCTTTCTCTTGCTTTATTTTATTTTATTATTTATATCCTGCTTTTATAAATAACTCAAGATAGCAAACATGTCTAAAATTCCTTCTTCCTATTTTCCTCACAATACCAACCCCGTAAGGATTGGTCTGAGAGTTTCACTGGCTTAGAGTTACCCTACCAGCATTGATGTCTAAGGCGAAACTATAACTCACTATCTACTGGTTTCTAGGCCAGTACCTTAACCATGTAATCAAATTGGCTCTCCTGTCTGATTTGTTACTGGGAATGTTACTGGGAATGTTAAGTGCAGTCAGAGGTGAAGATTGAGAGTGAGCTTGTGTTTCTTTTTAAATGGCATAAAACATTTGTCAGCTGGAAGTTACTAAATAAGGCTCCAGTATAAATTAAATAAATATGGAGAAGCTATACATGTTTCTGTGTTCCATATTTTAAAATTTAATGATTGAGCTATGTCCTGGCTTATACATACAAAGCATCAATTTATGTAATTTACAATATTTCCATATCCTCAAGCAAAAGAGTTTGGTGGCTGGGGTAATAAATATGAACAAACAAAGACAATTTGGTTGATTTTGCTGTGTTATGTGTGAATCATGGTTTGATGTACAAAATGATTACTGTGATTTGTTTAATCAGTTATTGTTAAGTAAGACTAAGGGGTTTTATGTGGAAACATTGCCAAAATATGTTTCAACAGGACCATTGTTTGTTTGTTTGTTTTGGGGGGAGGTGCAATATTTCCATATTACAGCTAATTGAACATGTATTTACAAGGTCTATTTTATTGGAAAATCTTTAGGTATTTTTGTCATTAGCAGAGACCTATTTATGGTGAATATTGGATTTGATACAGTACTGTAAGGAGGAGCATGGTTCTGAAAATACATGTATTGAAACTGAAATAGTTGCATTTGACAGGAAAAAAATGAAGTGAATAACTCTATGTTATATACGGTATAAATGGTCAAAAATTAAAACGAGATTAATTTGGGTATCTTAGTATAATGTGTATGGAGATTCTCAGTCATCCAGGTGGTCATGATTGTTCCAAAGGTGCTTTTTCAAAAGGCAACTGGACTTTGTTTTTCCTTGAAGACAGAAGTCAGCACTGAAGAAGCTACTTGGATGAGAAGCAAAACATCTTCAAGGAAAAACAAAATCCAGTTGCCTTTTGAAAAAGCACTTTTGGGATTCTATTAAAGATGGAAACGCAATTAGAGACATTTTAAAACAACTACTATAAAGGTTATTGATTGAACACAGTCTGTTGCAGAGAAAAAGTGTCAAAATAAGTGAAAACGATTTTTGCTTGCCTCTGCATACTTTATTTCAGTATATGGAAATGAGCGTGGATTATTATCAGGTGTGGAGTGCACAGGGAATGTGTATGATAAAACAAGAAGAATTAGGGTTGAGAATGAATGGGTGTTGAATGAACATCGACTGAATAAAAAAGCGAATGGCCTGTGCAAACATACTAGAATATGCTGAATTTCTGAGATGCAGATAGAATGAACTTCAAAGTGCAGAACAAATAAAATATGAATAGGTTGAATAGAAAGATTATTATGCTAAATAACAATTGCTATCATTAAAGTGACAACTTTAAAATAAACTTCATAAAAGTAACATGTCATAAAAATTATTATGTCCTAATTCAGAAAACAAATCTACACTAACATAATTCCAAGTTTAATTCCAGGTGAAGATTTTTACTTAAATTTCTTAAGCTTTAGAACATTGCTTATTCTCCCTTTTAGCTTTTACTCCTATGTTGATATTATGGAAGAGTTTTTTCCCCTTCTATTTTACTCTAGCAAATTAATTGTCATGTTATTAGTTCCCATACTATTTTATAATTTTTCAGCTGCTTTGAACAACTCTAAAATTCATTCTGTAAAAATGTTTGCTCTTAGTATGCTTCTAGCTGTGAATTTGGGAGTTGGCTCAATTATGTGTAGTTCTTCTATCAGTCAGGTGTGTATATCTACTTTAAAAAAAAATATTTTTATTGCTGCAGGAATTAGAGCACATACAGCATTGTTAATTGTTCAGTTATGCATAAAACAATATGCAAACTGGGGTGATAAGATAAAGCCGAATTGAATTCAAAGGACATCACTCTCAGAAGTAAAGAATTAGTTTAAGAATGCCTTTGAAGTGGCAGTGTTTCTCTCCCACAATAATATTTAAAAGGAGGAGCAGTCTGCTGAGAAGGAGTAGACTGGGTGACCAGACTTTAATCTTCTTAGTGTTGAGGGTGTTGCACTGCAGAGAGAAATGTGTGCCCTGTGAATAGAATACTGCTCTCTGTATAAATCAAGTTAAACCAATCCTGTTCCATCTGTATAAATTTACAGGTCTTGCTTTTAAGGGAAATGTGCTCAGGACTGAACCAGGACATTTTGTTATGCACTCGGCTTAACAACCTTGGAAAGCCTTTTGTTACTTATTCATAATAATAATGAAGGGCAAAGGTTGTTTGTTCAAACAACATCTTTATGAGTGTCTCACTGGGGTTATTACTTCCACTTCTTTTTTCTTTTTGTGCTTGGTACAGAGTTGGACACTGCCCTTCCCATTTGTTTTTACTTATTGTAATTAAAAAACCTTGTCATTCTATCAAGTTACTACAATACCTTGCTATATTATTTTTATTCAAATTAGTATCTCAATTAGTTGGACTTTAGAAGCTACACAATAATACAGATTGATGCATATAAACAGAAGATAATTCCACTTTGTGCAAAGCTAGGTTAGGTTCTAAAACGTTAGCTTAATCCTAAAACATTACACAAGATGTCTAATAGTCTTTTTAGATTTAGAGAAGAAACAAGTTGTAAAATGAACTGATATTGTCAGCATTCTCATTTTGTCCTGTGTAGTGACTAAATTAAACTATTCCTTTGTGAATTTTTGACATGACAAATGGGATAACCTCAGTATTAGTTGGAATGTGGAGACAATGAGCCCACTTGTTTACATAAGCATAAAGTAATGATGTACTTTATGTAATGAAGTAATGAATACTGTAGCTGATGCAGTATTCCTGCTCAGTCCAAAAATTTCAAATGGAAGTAATTTGATTAGTTCTCATAGTTTTCTAATTAATGTAGTTTTGTCTGTGCTTAGTTACTAACATTAAAGTAAACCCTTCTAGAATATTTATATTTGAGATAGTTCTGCATGGTTTATTTGTACTAGAATAAAGATCTTACGGAAAACAATCTGAACAATCTGATTTTAACATTCTTACAAGTGTGTCTTAAAATCTCAAACAAATTATATATTAGATCCTTGTAGTACTCCTTATGGTGTTTTCTGCAAAAGACCAACATAGATACTGTAGTCATATAAAAATAGATTTGCAGAATTCTGTTTTAATTGCCTTTTACAATGTTTATAGCTTTTATGATTTTATGCCTACGCTACACTGCCCAAAGTTGCTCTGTGAGGAAGATGGGCGGTTTGTAAATGAGATATATAAATATATGTAAATAAAAATTAAATTCTACAGCTTTCTTTGTGGTCACAGACTATGGTCTCATTCATTTCTTGACTGAAGAACATGTGTTCGTACAGGATTGTTTTGATCTTGGAGATTTAAAAAAAAAACGTATGGAAGAGTTAATAGCTCAGTCAAATGCTTTATATAAAGACCAGTTTCATAAGTTTATCATTTAAAATCAAGTTCTTTTGAATAAAGATGCATTGGTATTAAATGTTGCAATCAAAAGAACAGGTGTGGAAATTGGAATGATTTCTATGATGAATGTACATTGGCAATAGTTAGTGTTTTGGTGCTAATTGTTTTGGTTTAGCTTGAATTTCCATAATTCCCATCAGTACACTTGTGAGAGTTGATGTCCAATATGTCTGAAGTATATCCCACTTAGGCAATAAAAAAAAAAAGTGGTAGCATACTGCAAAATAAGGCCAAACTTTTGTCTCATTACTTTCTCTAAATAGGGCCATTTTCTATTTTGATTGAAGAATTGAGAATCCCAGTTGAACTACAAATAGTTCAAGCACCATGGTACAAATAGTATCAGTAATTAATGGTTGCAGGAACTGAGTATGTCTAGTCTAACAGAGAGAAAGACTAGGGTTTGAAGGTCATAGAGAAGAGGGGGATTAATCTATTCTCAAAAGTACTTGAAGGTAGGACAAGAAATAACAGATGGAAGCTTATCAAGGAGAAATCCAACCTAGAACTAAGCTAAGCAGAATAATTAACCAGTGTAACAGTTTGCCTCCAGAAGCTGTGGGTACTCCATCACTAGAGGATTTTAAGAAGAGATTGGTCAGTTATTTGTTTGGAATAGGGTCTCCTTGATTGAGCAGGGGGTTGTTCTGTATTCTGCAACATCTTTAATCTGAATGCAAAACTTTGTGAACAGGAAAGCTGATTCTCGAATGTACACAGATATACGGCTTAAGGATTTCTTTATTTTACTCAATCCACAATTTTGGGGTTTTTTTTGCCTTTTGTCCTGCTATGATATTCCTGTACATCTTATGTTTGAGGCAGTAACCTTTGTGTTCTCAGTCTTCTTTTAAATTGGCCTTCCTTTATAGTCATAAACTTTCCCCAACTTTTTTTTTTTTTGCAAATGAAGGCAAGTGAACTTTGGACTCTAAATTGCACTGACTCAGAATGTTTCTATTTAGTTCATTATTTATTAGTTTTTCAAGAGATACTCAGCATTCTATATAAAAAGATACAAATACTCCATACTCCAAGGTGTTGGCAATCCTTATTGTTTTGCCTTTTTCTGCTTTGAGCTTTTTTGTGCTTTCATAAAATTAGTTATTAAAACAAGGCCATATTCTACATTTTGTTACTTTAGTTCTTAAAGAAGGTTAGATATACAATAGTTAGCTGACTAGCTGTAAGCGGAATGAAGATTCATGTATATCACCATTATTTCTTTAAATATTTGTAATTGTTTAGAATTGCATATCTTTTTATTTATTGTCTTCAACATCTCATTTCAGGAGACCTTGTTTTCTACTTGTTTCTCTTCAACTGTGGCTGCAACTCTAAAACATAATTTTAATAGAACTTTACTCCTTCTATTGCAACATAATTTCACTTAAGGTTTCTAGGCCAAATATAGATGAAGCATATTGCAAAAAGAAACACTCATTACGATCTTGCCATCTTCAGCTCAATAAGGGATATGTCTTCTGCATAGTACCCATTAAAGGGATAAAAAAATAATTGAAAGGATTCACGTGCAATCTGGCTTCAGACCTACATCTAAATTTTGTAGATTATACTGATATGACTTACATTGAGGAATAGATTAAAATGCATATATTCTGATGGGTCCTTCAGAGACCTGAATATGCTATTAACCATGACATCCTTCTTATTTACTTGATTCATACAACATTAGAAATTGTATTGTGGATTTTAAATCTTTCTGTGAGTGCTTGCTTACAGGTTGTTGTGCCATTTGTGGAATAGGCCTTGGCTATGTCAGCATTATCAATATGTGCAATTCCAAAGTCAGTTGGGGTATGTTGTACCACGTATTACCTTGATTTCCATTCCTGAGACTAATTCTGTCCTAATCTTGATTCAGTTTTCTTAGAGGACTACCTTTCTCCACTGGAACCTACCATTCATATTTATATCAACTTATTGGTCTAATTTGTGGTCTCACAAAGACCAATCCGGTTGATTGGTGTCCAATAGATTGCTTGATTGTTTGAAGTATGCTAGGTTGACTGACATATGCATCTTTTGAAGACCCATTTTTTTGTTCTATTTTTTTCTGAAGTAATAGTGGGTCTTTTAAGTTGGCTCAGAACAAGCTAGTCTCTTGGAAAGTAGAACCAATTGACAGAATCGTTATAGTCTTACGGCAGCATAGTTGATATGGTACATAGCTAGGCCTTTGACAATCAATGAGATTGTGTGTGTATGCACCAATGCCCACAATTAATTTCAAGAGCCTATGTGTTGCTTTAACCATTCCAGCTCGAAACGGCATAGAGTAAAATATCATACTAGAAGATATTCTCTAAGGACATGGGTTTTTATATTCCTAGAAATATTTTGCAATAAATCAATTCTAATAAAGAAATGCCAAGGCAGGATCATATATTCTCAACTCTTTAAGATAAATTCTTGGTTTAGATTACAGTGCTGGGTAATATGAACAAAGGAGAAATGTCCTCATAATAACATAACACATAAAATGTATATTCGCATATGTAACATTATTTTAATATGTTTATTAACAACTGGAGGTACCTTTATTACACTTATGGAAAAGCTAAACTTATTTTCCTTTCTCCATATTCAATGAACTTGAATTTGCTATGACAGGAGATACTAGTACTAATTATCATTCTGGGATATTGAAGACCCTTTAAATAATCTGCTGGAGTCTTACCTAACCTCTGATGTATAGTGTAATCTCTTTTTTGCTAGTTTAAACAGGCAAGATATCTATTTTCAGTTCTGTGGAATTCTTAGTGCTCCCTAAGCTTGTTTTTTTTCCTTGCAGACAATTCATTAGACAATTGGGTAATAGTATCAATAATACTGAGTATCTGGGTTTGCTACCTACACTCCCTTGCACTGATGATGTTACCTATTTGGGTGATAAAAAGTCTGCAAACAAACAATCAAGCTCAGAGAGCACCAAGAACTCCACAGTTCAATCCTGAGCTGCAGATATTTTCACTTTTATTTCTATCTAAGCACATTGTATATAGCTGATATCCAAGTGTCTTTACAGATACCTTTTCTTCTCTACAGCTTTTGGTGCCTCGCAATTAAAGAAGAAAATGAGAAGATTTCTGAGGCCGGGACATGATACCGTAAGAGAGAGGCTCAAGCGTGACCTTTTCCAGTTTAACAAGGTATATTGTAGGTCTTGAATATGATCTAAGAGGAAAGAAATACAGAATCTTTCCACATTTTACGTTTCGTTGCTGATTTGGGTGAATTGAGGGGTGGAAGAGATGGTTCTCTTTAACCCTATGACTTTTCCAAATGCTGCTTGTCCTTAATCATACTTAATTTTTGGCTTAGAACATAGCATGAAACGTATGCAAAAGTATCTGATAAACCTCCCAGAATTGTTGGGAGTTGGTGGTGTTCAAATTTAATGAATCATCATCTTATGCTGGACCTATGTCATCATTGAGGCAATTTTTTTTTAATATATATTTTCATGTCAAACTTGCAGATGGTTTCCTGAATCCCAGGTGGCCATTTAGAACTCATAATTTTCATTTATAATTTTTAAGACACAAAGTCCCTTTCTCTGGCAATATGTTCCTTCTGTGGAAACACATGGTAGTTATTGTGGTTTGAATGTAGTACTGTTTTTAAATAAACAAGCAAAGGGCAGTGTACAATTCACAAACTTGTATGTACTCCTTCAGTGCAAGTAGGAGGAATGTTAAATTTTATTTTTAAAAAAATGAAAGCAGTTGGTATGATTGTTTATTAAAATATCTGAAAAGCCAATATTTTTATGGGTGTTAAAGTAACTCTAAATAGATTTCTGTTAATTGAGGATAAATTTCTTCTTTGAATTCAATATCACAAACAGTGCAGTTAACAACAGGTAGTCCTTGTTTAACAACTGCCTCATTTAACAACCATTCAAAGGTACAACTGTGTTAAAAATAGATTTATGACTAATTTTCACATGGATGACCATCCCGGCATCCCGCAGTCATGTGGTCACTATTCGGACACTATTTGGCAACTGGTGCTGTTTATGACCATTGCAGTGTCCCACCGTCAGATGATCATCATTACAATGCTTTGCAACTGGCTTGTGAGAAGCAAAATTTAAAATAAAGAAGTAAAATTGCCAGTTGGGTTCATGTAATGTTTCACTTTGTGACCACAACATTTAGCAAAAGTTTTGCTGGTCCCAATTGTGGTGGCTACGAGATGGTTAACTATATTTAGAAGAAGTTAAAAAAGAGGGTGTTTTTATGATGCTTACACATTCTGCTAGTTCTTAATTTTTGTGTAAATCTGTAAAAATGACACTTCTCTGACTTGACAGTCATGAACAACTGAGAGAAAAGACATTGATTTACAATAGTGAATTGTGGCCAGCCTTGGTGGAAACCTTAAGAAAAGTTAGGGTGCCTCGTGCAGATGCTGTGGAGTACTGGAATAGCTTCAGTGTTTTACCCTCCAAGATTTTTGTAACTAAGCTGTACTATTCAAAAATCAGTTGTAGAAAGCCAAAGTAATCCATGATTGTATTCCCTCCCCTGCTGGTTTCCAGAGAGACTTCAGTTCCTACCATTCCTATTCAAAGGACAGCTGTTTAATTGGGAAAATGGGTTGTAATCCACACTATCTGGAGAGCATCCCAAAGCTTCCGTTCTGGCCTTGCAATTATTTTACTTTAGGAATGATAAATTATGTCATTTCTGAATTGCCATATTTCTTTATACTGAACTGGAGAATTGCAAATTCAATTGTTCGTGCACAGAATTCCACATTAAACATAAGCCACCAACATGATTTCATTTGAAAATATAATTTTGATATCCAGATTCTCATATTACAGTTGGTTTACACACTTAAGTTTCATTTGCTAAATATAAACTGTAGTGCAGGAAGTATCCATCCTTGACCCTTCTCTCTCTCTTAAGTCATGATGAAATGGCAATATTTTTAACTTACAGTACATATCCAGTTTCTGATTGGTGTGATTTGTGGTGAATTTGCCCAGGGCAGAAAAATAATTATGCCTGTTGGACAAATTTCACAAAGTAATCAGATTTATTGATATGGTAATTTATTTTAAAACCTTAAATTGTACTCAACCCAGGAAATCTTTCTTTAATAGTGTCCATGAAGTAAAGAATCATTGGAGGTATGTTCTGGAAGGTTCTTTTAAAGTTAAGATTACATTTTTGCAGTATTGAACTCAACTGCATTGTTAAATATTTGTTAATCTATATCATCACCTAATGTTGGAGCCCAACATTTCCGCTGCTAAGTGAGATAGTTTTTAAGTGAATTTTGCTCCATTTTATATCCTTTCTTGCCATAGTTGTTAAGTGAATCACTGCAGTTGCTCAGTTAGTAACAGGGTTGCTAAGTGAACCTGGCTTCCCCATTGACTTTGCTTGTCAGAAGGTTGCAATAGGGGATCATGTGACTCCCGGGTACTGCAACTGCCATAAATATGAGTCCATTGCCAAACATTACCAATTTTGATCACGTGACCTTGGGATGCTGTAATGGTCATAAGTGTGAAAAAGAGTCATAAGTCACTTTTAACATTGAATGGTTGTAACCATTCACTCAATGAATGATTATAAATTAAAGACTATCTTGTGCAGGCATAATATAGTTTTTTTCCTGCACTGGAATAGGGAGCCTAGAACCAAATCTTATAAAACCTGAGTCCCATTTTTGTGGTCTTCAAAAACTGCTAAGATTGCATCATTGGCATTAGATACCAAACTACTGGTTTTGGGTGGCATCATATGTGTGATTTTAGGTGAACTATAGTCTCTGCAAAGTCTGCCATACATGGAAACTCTTCTTAGTTATACATTACTTTGATTGCATTTTAAGAGCCATGAAAAAGATTGCCTGCTGTATTTTATACAGTGTAATGGTGCATGGAGAACCTTAGAATATTGAAATGTGCATTAGAAATTTAGCTATTAAGTTATCTCATTGTTTATTCACCAGATAGCCGCAATAAAACAATGAATTTATTGATGTGTCTGGTTATTTATTTACTTGAAATATTTATACGGCCAGCCATCTCAAAACAAGTTTAACTCTGGGCAGTGTGAGAAACAAAACAAAAAAAGGAAAATCAACAAAACAAACCTATCATTTAAAACCAAATAAAACAGTAAACATAAATGGTAACGTGACTGAATCCATGATAACTTCTAAAATGGAGAGTCTACTCATTTTGGCCCAAAGGCTTGGGAGAAGTTCAGGATCTTAATGGCCTCCCTAAAGAATTAATAGGATCAAAACAACTACTGTATGTTTGGAAGAAAATTATTTTAAATAGGTACTACGACTCAGATTGCATGACTCCTGGATCCTACAAGTAATCCTGAGATTATTTTCATTTTTCCAGGGACTGTTCAAAGTTATGATGTCATTGAAAAACCAACTTACAGCAAGTGCTTGTGCTAACAACAGTCAAAACATTCCTAAGATCATGTGATCAAAATTTGGGCACTTTGTGACCAGCCACACTTATTATGACTGCTGTGTTGTCCCACAGTACATTTTCCTACCCTGCCTGGACTGTCTCTGCTTCAACTCCTCCCCACTTCACCTGTCTCCCTGGATGCAGAGTGAGCTTTGCAAAGCCAAGCACCAGTGTGGCCAACATTAGCACTACTTCCGCTGCATGCAAGCAGAGGTGGGTGCAGCCTCGGAGGAGGCACCTTGTGGGGTTCTCAACCATGACTGTCCAAGAATGGATGGGACGCTCAGATGGGACACTCACCTGTGTCACCGTATCTCTGCCCTTTTGCTCACAGAAATTTGCCTGGCCCACTTCCTTATTTGATATCTACAGCTGCCCACCTCAGCAAACCACTCTGGGTGGTTTCATTTAGCATTAATTTAGTGAAGACTTTGATAACTCCTTCATCTATTCATTCTCTTCTTGATTTGCTTTAAATATACATCTTACAAATGGCTGAATGCCAATTCTTTTTTTTAAAAAGAAATCTTGCTAAAATGTCACATCAATTGTTTGCAGTTTCTCTACGAGTCCATTTTTCATTTCTAGAGGCCATGCAGTATGCCAATTTTTGTTTCAAGCTGCTTTAGTTACGTATAAGTACTCTTAACTGCAAACATACAATGCCTACAGCTCAGTCTTTACTTTAAAGATTACCCAAAGTAAACCAGCTCTTCCAGTCTTTCTCCTTGGTGTTGGGAGTACTATGCTTTTGGCAAATAAACAAACAAAATTCCAAAACTACTGGGAATATTCCACTTGGGATTCCTATTTGCTTGGAAGACTGGATCTATACTATGAATACCATTTATATTTTCAAAATGTAAAATTCAGATATTAGCATTCTTAATCTAAAGGAAAACGTTTTCCTCTCTGAAAAGCTGCATCATAAACAAGAGCACTAAAGGGGTAAGGTATGCACTATGGGATGGAGTGGAAAGAGAATCCACTGACTATGATGCCCCAAAAGCTGCAGCTATTGATAGGCACACCCTATGGCAGCTCTCTTTCTGATTACTTAGTTTCACTCAAGTTTTTAATTTAAGGATATATAAAACATTGCAATTGATATGTAAAACATTGGACTGGTTAGTCTAAAACGTTGAGCGTCCTGCCTCTCCCAAACTCAAAAAGACCTTTTTCAAATTTAATCTGGAGCTGTTTTATTACACAATGCTTCCAAGTACAAGTAGTCCTCAACTTATGACCACAATTGAGTCCAAAATTTATGTTGCTAAGTGAGAAATTTGTTAAGTGAGTGTTGCCCCATTTTACAACTTTTCTCATCACATTTGTTCACTGCAGTTCTTAAATTAGTAACATGGTTGTTAAGTGAATCTGGTTTCCCCATTGATTTTGCTTGTCATAAGGTCGCAAAAGGGGATCACATGATTCCGGGACACTGCAAGCATCATAAATGTCAGTTGCTGTGTCTGAATTTTGATCACGTGATCATGGGGATGCGGCAACGGTCATAAGTGTGAAAAATGGTGAGAAGTCACTTTTTCAGTGACGTTGCAAGTTTGAACAGTCACTAAATAACTAAATAACTGTTGTAAGTCGAGGACTAATTGTATAGTCAGAACAGTGAACTTCTAACTTCGAGCATTCAACCTCAAACTACTACAAATCCAGAAATTTGGAGTATCTCCAGCTTTATTAAAACATTTCCCTTCTTGAAATAATCTGTCTCCAAATGAATGTGAAACGAGTGTGAGAAATATAGCAGCAATTGAGTTCTGTTTGAATTGTTTTAAATCTTTCTGGAGTAATATAAAACATTTTTTGAATTTGACTGTTGGTGGGTTTTTTTAAAAGATTCTGTTTTATAGCTTGTTTATTCTGAGGGTTTTTCCACATTTTGTTGCTCTTGAATTTCTCCTTCTTAAGCATGTCCACATTATGGCCAGGCATATCTTTAAAACAATGGGACATTGATCTGTTCACTCAGGCATTCCCCCCAGGCAAGGCCAAAAACAGATACACAACTGAAAGAGATTATCTTTTTAGCACGGTATCTCTATGGTGTTGTTGCAGCATGTGGTCCGAGGGTGGGAGGGAAGCTGCATTTCTCTCCTAACCAGAGAGTGCCTTGTTCATGTATAAATACATGTATCCCAGCAACACAAGCAGCTGTCACTACCTAACGGCAGGGGAAACACTTGGGGATACTAAGAACACCTGTGATTCTATCTTGCAAAAATTCTCAGACCAATGAGCAACACAGTATGAAATTTAATTCCCTCATCTTGGTATGGCTTGTTGTAAAATTCTGCAGGGCCAGACATGCCTCAATTGTGAAGTTAGCTGATCAGCCAAGTTCAGCTGCCAGACAGGCTGGTTTCACCTGTGTTTTACCTAACTGGAAGCAATCCACTTGGTTCATACCTGAGTGGGGTTCTTTAAGCGGGTAGGCCTTTCAGCTTGCCTCGTTCATTGGGGTAAACACAGGCTTGTGTGGTGGCAAAGCAGTTGCCAAGATTAGATCTGCTGTATTTCGAAGGACAGATTCAGAGAGCAGCTTGTTTTTCTCATGGTTATAAAATGATTGTGTCACCTTTGACTAGACTTGGGGAGAAACAGCTCTGCCTATCCTTTCACTTGTCTAAAAGTTGGCCCCTCCCAAGAGAAAACAACCAAATATGGAGTTCCTTGTTCTGAGAATAAAATTTACTTTCCCTAAATAAAAGCCAACTTGATGGCTCATAATCAGTCAGCAAAACTGAGTTGGCTTCTGTGTGCATGTGTGTCTGCTTCCCACTACTGTTTCATTGTTCCTTTTCCTTCCACACCACTCCAGGTGTACCTGCTTCTGTCCGATACTGATACTTTGTGTTCTAAGGTGCAACTTTCTTGGTCTTTTTTTTTTAACTAAATCAATATTTTTGCTTTTATGCCCAAATAAATTTATCAGTGGCCATGTTGGTTGTGCTACAAAGACTTGGAGTGCTATAAAATGTAGCTAATTATGATTAAACTGAAAGCAAAGCGCTATAAGTTATCCTCTCCTACACAGCTAAATAGACTTTCCTGAGGGTTGGGTGGACTCTCAAACAATGTGTGTTGTTCAGGCTAGTATAATCAGTGGAAATAAAATCTCTTCAAAGCTTTCTATTTGTGCAATAAGCTATGTGGACTCAACACATTAACATGTTTTTTTCCTCTGAAACATGAGGCTTAAAACAGGTGTACTTGCAGTTAATAAACCCTGAGTAATGTTCATTGAATTCATAGTAGCAGAGTGTAGTTGAAAAAGATGCTTTGATTCATAACCTTTTTATTTTCTTCAGTTATGTAATCAATGTTCATAAAATAAAAGTTTGTCAGTTTTCCAGGGGTGATTTATTAAGCAGAATACAAAAAGATGAATTCAAAAGAATACAAGGGTGACCAAACGTTTTCTAAAGTTCTGTAACTCTGTTTGCAATGTATAATCAGGACTGAGATGTTGCTGCTTTCAGTGCATATATAGCTTATTAATGCTCCATCTTACAGCGAAAGCCAGGAAAAATGACCTTTCATTTCTGCCATTCTTTGCAATTGGCCTCTCATTTGTGAGGCCAAGGTATGGGTGTTCTTTCCAGCAAGCAACCTCTCAGTAGTTAAGGACATCTTGGATGTTTTCTAGATTGAACCATTTTTAGAAAAAAAAAAAGCAAAATAAATGTTTAATTTAAATCCAGACTCTCTACCAGACATTGCATAAAAGTATGGTGCCAATGCTGCATTTTTTTTTACAACTGCTACATTCCTTTAACAGCCACCACAGACAATGTGATAAAATTGGGTAAGCCACATGACCAACCTGTTTTATAATCATTATGACTTTTGACCATAATGGACAGGCTCCATTATGGAAATAACTCAAGGACTACCTGTAGGCACCCTGCAGAGACACTTCTGTATTTGTGTGTGTGCGTGTGTACACACACACACACACACACACACACACACACACACACACACACAGAGGTCTTTTGTCTGCCTCTTTTCAGACAACTTTTTCAAAAAAAACCACCTATTCCATCTAGCTGGTCTGGCCTAGAGTTATGTGTAATGGTTTTAAATTCGGTTTTTAAATGGTTTTAATTTTCTTAACTCCCTACTTTTTAAATTCTTAATTGGCCAACCTATTTAATTCTTTTAATATATTTTAAATTATTGTATATGTATTTATATGTTTTTTATTTGTCTGTACACCGCCCCGAGTCCCTAGGGAGAGGGGGCGGTATACAAATTTGAATAATAAATAAATAAAATAAATAAATAAACCAATTATTGCAAATAATTCTTGAAGGATACTGTCATGATAAGACAACTTGACTTTCTATTGTTCCCTATGTATCCTGTTTGGAAAAAGCTCTGAAATGGTACCCAGTGGTACTTCAGTTCAGCTGGAAACCTTTTCCACCTGCAGATATTAATTCTGTATACATAGATGTAAGGGATTGGCTCCATGACATGTGACAGCAAAGAATAGTTTTATTCTGCACAAGTCCTGGTTACATCCATATTTTGGAAGAAGTAAGTTTAGAGAATGCTGATCATGCTGTAGCTTTTTAGTTTTTATGAAACCAGAAATGTGGCTGATTTGAAGCTGAACTTTACAAATGTTGTCAGTTGTGTGTTATTTTCATTGCTGCAAGGTTTCTGGCATTAAGAATAAAAAAGATACAATTGTCTCCTTTAGCAAGATTATCTGCTGAGTCCATCTATTTATGCCTCACAGTAATCATTATAGTAAATAAATAGTCTAGAATTTGTATATTTCCCAGATTGTTAATGTTGATTACACTGTCAACCAAACAGTGTTATTGCTCACTTTCATAGAATAGAAATATGTTCCCAAAAGTTCCAGCATCTTGGCTGTCATGGAGTTTGATTTAAACCCTTATTCTAAAAATCTTTCACCATAGTTTGTGTATTTGCTCCTAAGCAGAGGGCTGCAAATGGACGGAAGAAAGACCAGATGACATTTTCAACATTGCAAATGGCAAAACTTTTCTCTTAACATATACATCTATGCCTGAAGAATCAGTGATTTTTGTAAATGAAAAAGAGAAAGTATGTTTAGTTGTGCATATCCAGTTTTTTTTTTTTTATTCCAACCTCTGGGTGATAAAGGAGGCCGTCCAGGCCAAAAATGGAGCGTTGGGAGATTGCATGACCCATTATGGCCAGCAGGGTGCTGCAGGAGGCGTCCGTCCCATTTCCCCCCTCCCCCTTGGCCGGCCCACAGAGGAGAACTATAATGCTGATCCAGCCCTCAAAGAAATCCAGTTTGACACCCCTGGCTTAGAATGCTCTGTTAATACAATCCTTGTGCTTATTCACCAGGCTATGGGTAGCGGAAACTGGATTAGAGCAATGTTCAAACCAAGTTGTATATTTTCCTATATATTTTGCTTGCCTGCTTTGCTTCTGAAATTGCTTTGCTTGTACTTTGGAATGCTGTTGTTAAGATTAATGATACCTATATGGACTAAAGGTTTAGCTATATAAGACCATAGAATGCATGTTTCTTGTGGTCTGATATATTTACAGAGTAAAGGCAATGCTGTGCAGGATGCTTGATCTTCACTGTAGAAAATCACAAAGCACATAGAAAATAATTTGTTAAAATTAATATTAACAAGCTAAATACGGAAGTTCTGGAAATAAAGGTTCTCAAGAGTGACTTTACTCAAGCCTGGCCTGGATGAATGGGGTAGATTTTGTGCTATCAATATTTTACAGTAAAAGGATTTTAAACTATATTTCTGAGCTATTATTCTAGGGGAAGTTCTATAATGGCTCTAAATGTGATTAAGGCAGGCCTCTGGTTCTGTAAGATTTGTCTGAAGAAGTACTTTGTCTCAATATTATATTGCTTGAATTCAAATGTTATAAGTCCAGAGTTATGATGAAATTTGCTCTTATGTAAGCTCACATTTTTCACAGCTTTTTGTCTTCGTGTATAATGTGTATTGATGGTTCATCTTCTTCTTTTCCAACAGACAGTTGAACATGGTTTTCCTCACCAGCCAAGTGCCCTGGGCTACAGTGCTTTTCTTCATCTTATGGCTATTGGGACCCGGGCAGGAGCCATCAAAATGTATCCTTTCAGTTATTTATTTCTGCTTTCTAATCAGTTTTAGGGGAGAAAGTAGGTTAGTTACACACTTAATAGATATAATGCTTTAGACTAGAATCCCCAAAGATGCTATGGAGCCCAGAAATAGTATTTATCTATAATTCTTTAAAGCAACTGTGCCTTTTCCAGGATTGTGTGGTAGCAGAACTCCTATGAAACACTTTAAAAACTTTAATCAAAGCACTGCATGGCCCTCATTTTTAGTCTGTAGACAGAACTTCATTCAAAAAAATTCTGCACATTATTTATATTAGACTACAGCAATAATATCTCAGTTTAGATATTTGGTCTTCCTAAACATAGAACAGATTTCCCAATTCTGATCACAGTTTCCCTACCAGCAGGCTAAAGTGGATAGAATCAAATTTCAAATTATACTTGCTGGTCTTGTTCTTCCTCATCATATAAAATATAATTGTGAACATGATTGGTACTAATGTTATCTCTGTATTGCAAAATGGGTTGGGAAGGTAGGATGGAAAAATGCTAGCTTGCTTTAAGTCAGTTGTCTTTGAAATGATGATAAGACTTGAACCAGGATAACCTTAGAATGGAGTCCCAGGACCTCATATTGAGTCACGCTAAGCTATTTCTCTCATGGGTAATGGAAAGTGTACGATATTGTTGAGAGATTCAAAAATACTGATCTAAAAAAAAAGACTGCTTTAAAATTGCTTATCTTACATTCAGCCCCCAATATATAAAATGCAATCCTTATCCCTATATCATGAAGCCAGTTAAATGTAGAGGTGTGGAGGAAATGGATGGCAAAGAGTCTAAATGCTTTTCCACATAATTGTCATTATAATTGGCTTCTCTTTTGGAAATCATTTATATAATTGGATCATCTGCATAACTGGATTTATGGATTGAAACAGGAGCCTCCTTGGGAACAAATAGATTCCAGTTGATTCCATCCTGCTCATTTCTTTAAAAGGTACATGAGATCAAGCCCCTCAAAAATTTAAATCGAGGGTCTTCAAACTTGGCAAGTTTAAGACTTGTGGACTTCAACTCCCAGAATTCCTGAGCTAACATGACTGGAAGAGGAATTCTGACATTTGAAGTCCACAAGTCTTAAAAATGTCAAGTTTGAAGACCGCTGATTTAAATCTTAAAACTTGTTAGAAAGTATAAGGAAAGGCTTTGAAAAGGGTCCTTTACCAGGGGATCTCATATAAATCAAGGATTAAATTGCTTCTGCTGTCATCTCTCCAGATTAATGGAAATAGTCCTCAACTATTTCAACATATAAAAATGTTATTAGAAGAGGTGTGGTCAGCCTAATTCTAGGTACGATACAATGAAAAATTACTGTTGTCTTAAAATATAATTAATTGCTTCATGCTACTTGTCAGTTGTCATAAATGTTTATTTCAATGCTATTGACCTCAATGGTGGTTCAGCTATGGTACTCCAGGAGTGGAATTCATGGGCTTGCACGAAGAGACCAACACTGTCATGCAGATACATTTCATTCCTAAACAGGTGAGTAAAACTGATGCAACCAAATCTGGCTTCCTCAGAGATAATGCAATTACCCAATATTAAAATGAAAGTATTTTTAATGTAACCTATAGCACTGTTGTAGCTGGTAACTCAGTATGATTCCTGAAGTGTTTGTGAATTGAAGTTCATTTTATTCCCAGCTCCTCAATCCTACATATTAATTTAAAGAAAGACTTCGATTTTGGATCTTGGTTCCAGCAGAACTGTCAAAAAGAGGATTCCAGATTTGTGGTCTTCTTTCTTAAATGTTTTGTTGCCAATTTCCTGAGAAACCAAATACTGCTTGATGCAATTACTGGGAGGAAGGCTTTGAGAATCATGAACTATCCTGTCTCCTTTCCATTCCATTTAACCATCCTGAAGATAATTCAGCCTCCTTATCCTATAGTTGTCCAAGCAGAAAAGGGAGATCAAATAGAATGCTTGCTACTTCCTGAAAACTGCCCTGTACAATTCAGTTAGTGTCTTACGACACCCTTTTAAGATTAATGATTTTATGATGACCTAAATCACTGTAAACTAGCCAAGAGTTGCTTAATAGAAAGATGGGTAGCATACAAATTTAATAAATAAATAAAACTAGAGTTTGAATTTACCCAGTGGCAATTACAGTATTCTCTCCTTGAATGTGATAGAGTTCTGCAGTAGATTGAACATGCTGCTGGTTAAATTTGTTTGGCTAGTGGAACATACCAATCTGAGCAGTTTGTTAACATGTACATTATGATATACAGCTAAAACTTGCTTAATTTCCATTCAAAGTTACGATAAACACTAATGAAGGGACTTATGACTAGTCCTTGAAGTTCTGGCATTGTAGTGTCTGTACAGTCATATAGACAAAATTCAGGCCCACCCACCCTTATGATAACTCTTTAGCTGTCTGCTTACCCACTGTCACTAACTGTCCTTGCCAAGCCCTGCGTCCCACTGTACCGCACAACAGTACTGCACCAGTTGTGAACTTCTTTCATACCATCTTTCACACTAATGCAGCTGGACCTTCTCTTGTGCCCCATCCGGGGCTACTGCATGCTAACCAAACTCCCCCTTCATGTTCCACCAAGGGCTTGCTTTTGCCAAAGATATTCAGTGCATGAAAGAGGACCTTAGCTTCTGGGTCCTTTTGAACCAGAATACAGTCAGCTCTTTTTTCATGTGCCTGTTTTTTTTTTTTTTTTTTATGAAATAAGGCCCTGGGGTGGAGCAGAATGGGGCCCCCGGAAGGGATGTGAAAGAAACCATGGCTGCACCAGTCTGAAAGAAGACCTAGGCCAATATAATAATGGTGTGTAGTGTGGCATCGAAAGGGTAGAATGGTATGGGAAGAGAGGCATGAGGGTGGAGTTCAAGAGGAGGCAGAGCAGGCAAGTCCTTTACCTTATCAAGGATTCGGCCTGGGAAAGACCAAGGTGGGAAGAGTTTGGATCAGGGTGGATCCTCATTTAACTATTTGTGGGCGTCAGTTAATGCCAGCAATGGAGACTGCCATGATTGTCATTGCTAAGTAATGTTAACCAAGGACTATCTGTATATCAGATATATGATTTGACAAAGAATAGCCCAGTCTTCTTATTTTCTGAATGGGACCCTCCTTTGGATTAGGACTATGGGTTTGTGGGAGAAGGAAATGATGTAAACATTTTCCCCAGTAACTTGCAGCCCAAAATTTCCTGCAGAAATTTTTTTAAAACAATCATTAGTGCTAACGAAGGTTATCTCTTCTTAACCTTTATGTTTGGAGAAGAGCAGAACAGGAAGACAAGAGCTAAACATTTAAAAAGGCTAAATACCAGGGCTATGCACTGATCTGAATTCAAAGTATGATTCATAATGTGCATGGCCGTATGCACTTAAAACAAGCACTTTTTAATTAAATTGTGTATTTTCAGCTTGATTAAATAATTGTCAACAGGTACAATGAGTATGTTCACACACACACTCCAAATTCCCTTTTCCATTTTGAATCTGTTTTGCTGCAAAATTCTCTTAAGTATCTTAAGTGCTATGCTACGTTGAAGTGTCATGTATTCACCTGAGAGTAAAAAGAGAAAGCAAAGAGCCATATATTTAATGTATCATGTAATTTCCTTCAACATAGTTCTTATTTTGAAACAGGGTGGGTACCTATTGAGTGAAAGTCCCTTTCAAATTAGGAAAAAGATCCTGTGTTTTGGAGTATTTCGTATTCCATTTGTTTTGGGAAATTTGGATCTGATTCCAATGCTTCAATCAGGAAATATAGGAAAATTGGTATGCTCAGCGGAGTGTCAGTTTGGTGTTCAGGATATTTTAAATCTAAATAGTGGTTAGGGTTGGGCTTTAACAAATACTCTGGGACACCACTTTTAAGAATTGACACATATGAAAAGAATGCAAAAATGAAAAAGGAGATTTAAAAATGCTCACTTCATAAAAAGGTGTGTTGTTTGTTTAATTCAGACATCAGGAATTCAGATTATCAACTAGGTAAAATTTATCTCTGAAAACAGGTAGCTCAGTTAACTTTGGATTAACTGACCTAAAACACAATTTGTGTGAGTTATTAGTGTTGTGTAACAGTACTTAAATACAATGAAAAGTCCAGAAATCGTTTGGAATGCTTAGACTTGATGGACAGAATCTTAAGGAAGTACAAGAAATGGAATATTATTGGAGTGGGTTTGAGAACATCATGCAGGATAAATGTTTATGGTTGGTGGTGGTTTGTTCTCCAAGCTTGTTCTTTTGTTTCTGAACATTTCATCACCATGCTAGGTAACATCGACAGCGGAACTAAAAACATCTACCACCCGAGCTACAAATATTTTCCACCATATCTAAAAGTTTATGGTACTACATTAATGAATTTATTAAGGTGAAATAGATTAGGGAAGTGGCTTCCAAACATGGAAAGTAATACAAAAATACAATCAGAGAAGACAGTTTTTTGCTGAACAAATTTATGAACCAAAGAGTCATACTCTTTAATAAGACTAATAAATTCAGGTTCATTTGATTTATGTGATTAAGTTAGTGTATATTACCCATTAGAACTGAAAGTAACTTCCTCTTTGGGCCAGCTCTTTTCCAACATGCTAAATATCAAGAGTTTCCCAAATGTCCGGAATATATTCCCTATGTCAAAAGCAATATAAATTTAGGGGAACATTTAGTACTTTATAATATCTTATCAGTTGACTGCATATGTACTGCATTATAATTTTTTCCCCTTCTGGTTAATCAATTTAGAATCAATGTTCTAAATGGACACTACATATTAAATTGAGTAAATGTTGGTAACAATAAATTTATATTCTGAAATGTGCAAATCTGGTTTTGTTTGGTCCGCTTTGATATAGAATTTTTCTTAAGGTCTTGCATGTTTTAATTTATTTATTTTTGTTATACACCAGTGTGAGCAATTTATAAACTTTGTGATACATCTTTCAAAGTATTCCCCCCTCCTTTTTTTGCCGGGGGGGGGGGGGATGGCAGTTCTTGGTGCTCTCAGATCAAACAACTAGAATTCAACAGCAAAGAGGTTTTATTGGTTTTTTTCAAACTAAGAAATAAAATTAGCGTGTCAAATATCCTGTCAGATTTTACTAATAGTTGTATAGGTAGTCTGCACTGACAGCTGCAGCTGTGCATGTTCAGGAACATCCATGTGCACATACAAACACACCCTGTGGTTCATGCAATAGCATTTTAGATACTTGGCCACCAGCTCACCTTTATGGCTGTTTGCATCTTGCAATGACATGACTATGATTTTCTACTTTTTTGCCGGTTTTGATCATTTACTTCTGGTTTTCAGCAAAAAGAAAAAAATGCTAGCAAAAATCCATTTTGGGTAAATTGATATTCTTAACAATCATGGCATTTGCTTTATGGCCACGATGTTTGCTTAACGATTGTGAGGTTCACTTAATGACTGGCAAAAAAAAAGAGTCATAAAATTGAGTCTGATCACACGATGATCTATTTAGCCACTCCAATGACAACCATAATTCTGGGCTTAATTACAGTTGTAAGTCTAGGACTACCTGCATTCTGCTTATTAGATATTTCACACATAGCACACACACATAGCCATCCCATTTGCCAAATCCTATGTTGCCCTATCATCACTGCCTCGTCCCTTATAGCTTTTAGAGGCTGGACTGTGTTGTTGTTTTTTTAATAGGATAAATCTTGTCTTAAAAGGGGTTCCTGTGCTTGGTATAGACAGTATATGTGCTGAAATAAGCTGTCAACTTCTATAAAATATATGAGCATTTGCCTATTAGCCTGGTTGTTGCTTTTGGCTACTCCCTTGGAATAGATTTCTAAAGTGGAGATTTTGTAACAAATCTGTTTCTGCATAACTTTGTCCCATCCCAGATGGGAATTTTATTTCAGTTTAGTCATGAATTATAGCTTAAAACAATAGCCCAGTTCTTGTCGTGCTACTGCAGATAATAGTTCTCCAAAGGTTATTTTATCTCTTTCCATTTGATAATTTTCAGTGCCGCTTGGTGACCCTATTGGATGATAACAGCCTGCATTTATGGACCCTGAAACATTCCCATCATGGTACATCAGAGCTTCAGGAGGAAAGACACTTCACACTACGTGGCCCCCCTGGGTAACTAGGATACTTCCAATCCTAGCACTTCTGGGCTGCTAAGAAAGCCAACTTGCTTGATATACAGTAGATTCTTCACTGTTGATATTTCAAGGAAATATAAACTCAAAGTTCTCTGTACTCTTAAGTAATCTGTTTTTTGTGGTATAGAGAATTGTGGTATGCATCATCTTTTGTAAACCCAAATAAGGTCCTCTTGACCTTATTTGAGCAAATTTAATTTGTTATTTCATCTGAAGCAAAAGCCAAATGTGGTCCAGCTAGAAAATCAGAGGTTGGATACAGTATCCGAACTTAGCCTAAGTTATTTCAATTAAAACAATGGCAAATGTGTAGTGCAGATTTTAGGATAGCAATGAAGGGGGAAATATTAACAAGCATCAATATAGTATTTGCTAGTATTTTGTTTACTGTTCCTTAAACCCAGTATTGTCAAGTAGATGGAACTATCACTAAGTTTTTGCAAGTTTATGTATTCATAAACCACATGACATTTTCTGTTTCAGAGTTCGAATTTCAGTAACTTGTCTTCAGTGGTCCTTTCTGAATTCCTGCAAATAGATTTTCGATCAAATGTTTATTTTATATGGTGTGACATGGATGTTGATTGCAATATCAAGTTCATTCAACTGAATCTTAAAACATTTTTCTTGTTTTTGTCCATTTCTAGTTCCCCTCCAAGTGCTACCCAAATTACAGCAATCCTGACACATTCTTCTCAAGAACTTCTGTATCTTGGTACTGAAAGTGGTAATGTGTTTGTGGTAGAACTCCCGTCCTTCAGGGTGCTAGAAGATCAGATCATTAGTCCAGAAGAAGTATTGCAAAGGTGATGTCAGACACTGATTACGTTAGCTAATGACATTTCTGAAGTTTTGCCCTGTTTATAAATCCAGCCATACATAGATGTGGATATAGATTCTGCAAGTCCCGATCAATATACAACCTGTCCGTATGTCATACATGAAATCTGGAAGTTAAGTCATGTTAATTGGACTTCTTGTTGGTTTGAAACATTTTGCTGCTTATCTAAGTAGCTTGAGCAAGTTGGTTAGGGGGATCCTATATATGTTTTCCAGGGAAGTTTTATTTTTTAACCTAATCTGAATTGGCTCCTTATGCGAGTAGGCAGAGTTGTTGGGATGTGAACGTTCCAACTCTCTGAAGGAGTCAAAGCCTTCTTCTAAGAACAGGGGGCAGCAAGACCTAAAATCAGAGAAAGAGTAGCATTTGGGGGTTGCCCATGAGTTTACACCTGTCCTGTCTTGGAGAATTTAGGTGATTTATATGTTTTCAAGGTTCAGCTTGACCATAACCACTAAAAGACTTCTGTTGTGACCATTGTTCAGATACGTCAAGGTACCATGTTGTTTCCTTAAATACAGCCCAGGAAAAAATAGACTGAATTAAATTACCTAAGTATGTTGCACTCAAACAATGCATGAGCTTAGAAATAGAAGTGTTTCTTTGGAAGATGAACTACTTTCAATAAATGGCCTGGAGCCTGCTGGTGAAAAGGCTTGGTCTGCTTTGAGCTGAAAGCAGTGGCGCCGGCAAGAAGCCATGTACTTGGCCTTATGATGGCGCAGAGGAAGATGAGCCCTACCATATGTACAAATTTCACTTTCTTTTGCTTGCACGGTAATGTTACATGGCTCCATTTGTGTTTCCTCACAGAGTGCCAGAAGACTATCGGAACAGAAGATCACTGGAATTGGTAGAAGTGTTACGGGAACATCCTCGGAATCCCAATCAGATTTTGATTGGTTACAGCAGGGGCCTCATTATTCTCTGGGATTTGATAAATAAGAAAGCAACACATCATTTACTTGGCAATCAGGTACTTGTGAATTCTGAAAGTTCCAAACAAAGCCTAGGAAGTCCCTGTTTCCTTAAGCTTACGTAGCAAGTTACATTTTATGTTCATCCAAATTGATATGCCGAAATGTGATTGGCTTGAGTGTGGCTTAGTGTACTGTGTGAGACCCTCTGTTGTTGTTTTTTGTAAACTACTGTTTATGAGTTACTGTGGACCTGACAGGTTTTACTTTGATAAGCTAGGATTAAATGAACTGGTCATTGACTGTAATAAAGAATCAAGCCATGAATACTGTACAATATGAGCAAGGTTATACAACTCTGTACAGACAAAAACCAGGGACATCTGGTTAGGCATTAACCATGTCTTTTGTCTAGCAATTATTATGACATCCTTGCAGATTTTATAAAAAGAACAAGAAGGAGGTGAAAGAAAATGCATTTTTTCTATCCTGCAGTTTATACTTTCAGCATCCTTCTTCCTAAGGTAGGGAATAGGAAATGGATGTTTCATTACTCTCGTCGAAACATGAAAACAAACAACCCCCACAATTACTATCGGGTTTGTTATACCAGTTTATTAACATATAGCTAACCCTTGAGATCTCTAGTCCCTAGAATATGATTTCACGTTCTTCATTAGCATTTTCCAGTAGCATATTAAAATGCTTGGTTAGTTGGTTAGAATAACAGTATGACTGAACAGTGAGGAGTGCAACTTGAAAAGACAAACCTTACATTGACAGGGTTAATGGAGAAACAAGAGGTCATAGGGTCTGTGAGAAGATGGGAGAATGTGCTGTGGAGGGAGCCCACAAGTTGTCAAAGGCTGCCTTCTGTCTTTTGAACGCTCTGTTGAACTTTCTTAGTTGGCCTGATTTGTTAGTTATACCATAAAAATGAAGAGGACTGACAGCACTATTTCCACATTATCACACATATACTCTGATGAGAATATTGAATTTTTTATTTGGAAGTATTTCACACATACTAGGTCAGTTTGAAAAAGAGAGCCCAATTTTTCCCCTAAAACTGTGGCTATGGCTCCACTCCAAAAGGTTGCACTGGCTATCGATAAACAGAAGAAATGATTAAATCTTTCAGCAGCAGTCATAACTGCTCAAATTACATTTTGGTTAAGCTTTTGTCCCAGCCTCACTTCTTTTTGGATGTGTGACCTCTGGTGTGCCACTCAGGTAAAGCTCAGATAAAGTACACTTCTCCGATTTGAAGATGAATGAATGTGCTATGGCTTTCATGGGTCAAGAGTCCAGGCTGGTATATGCTCACCACCTTTGTTTTGGGAAGAAAATGCAGAGTAGCACACTGTGATACCATCACCACAGCCTGAATCTGGCCAGTTCAGACTGATGGTATCTAAATAGCTCTGTGGTCTGGTTCAAAGCATTAGCTGCAGGAGGAAAGATCCCGTTAACAACTTATAATGAACTCCAGATTTCCAACATATGATATTTCTATAAGGATTCGAGATAAAAGTCGGAGAAATAAAAGAGACTGTGTTTTAAATACAGACATTCTGAGCAAATGGATCCTGTTGCTACTTCAGGATGTGTCTCTTGTTTCTCTCTAGCAACTAGAGAATCTCTTCTGGATGAGGGATGGTCATCATATCATCAGTTGCCATTATGATGGGAGCTATACACAGTGGCCAATTTCAAGCAATGACCGACAGCCTGAGCCTTTGGAAAGCAAAATACATTTTGGTTAGTATGTGGGAAGCTGGGAAGATATGCCTTTGGCATCAACTTTGATTCTGATTTTATTGGAAGTCGCCTTTGGTGAAAGGGGTGCCCTATAAATTTGATAAATTCAGAGCTTGATTTTAGAAAATCTGGACCTATCAAACCGAACCTAACAGATTAGCTTTTCCAAGTAGGCCTGTTTGGTTTAAATATCATACATACCATCCTGAAGATATAAAAAAAGCAAGAAAGAGGATTGTTTAGTATTTGACCAATAACATGACAATATATTGTATAGACCTTCTTTAGAGCTTTGATTCATATTGCTAGAGTTCCTCAAATGATACAATAAAACATTGCCGCTTGATCAATTGCTACAAGGTTTATGTGTAGCATATGTTTATCTAAATAATTCTTACGATCAGAAACTAAAACTTGTGCTAAAAGAAGCACTCGTATTAAAACAGTTGAAAAAAAATAGACTGCAAATCATAGAAAAGAAATTAGAATTGCTAGACATGTTGATGTCTAACAGCAATAGTGATAGGTTTTAAGAAACCTTCTGGAGATATATAGGGATGGCAGGGTTTTTTTAGCCCTTGGAATTAGTTTTTTTTACCAGAAAATAGATGAAGGCTATTCATATGAAACAGGATTAGCTTTTCTTTTTATCCTTCATGTCATAAAGGCAATCTAAGTTTACGTTGCTCTGCATAATTAGTTGGTGAAGCTGTCTGGCTGTGCAATTTATATGCAGGTTAGATGCTGTGTCAGCTTTCTAAAACTATCTGAGTTTTGCAATACAAGAACATATGGTACAATCTTTGTAAATGTTCTGTTGTAGGTCCCTTCCCTTGCAAGGCCATTTCCAAAATTTACTGGCTAACAACAAAGAATGGGTGAGTATTATGGATGAGTAACATGACAATGTGTGTTATCTGTATAGAGCATGGGTGTCAAAATCAAGGCCTGTGGGCCGGATCTAGCCAATGGGGTGCTTAAATCTGGCCCACGAGGTTGCCCTAGAAACAATGAAGAACTGGCCCACAGTGTATCTGCCAATGAAAAAGGAGCTCGGGAGGACTATGTGTGGCCCTCCCAAGCTCTGTTTTCGCTGGCAGAGCACTCGGGCCACCACAGGCACCCCGGACACAAGTGATGTCAAGCTAGTCACGCCCACCCTGGCCATGCCCCCCCCTCAGGTCAAACACAACCCTGATGTGGTCCTCAATGAAATAGTTTGATACCCCGATACAGAGTGACTTTTTAGTAACAAGAGAGACTATTCCAGGAAACCTGCAACTGGTTAAGTAACAATTGTGTCCTTTTCTACATATAATAAAGATTTGTATATATACTTACTTTCCTTCTCACCTAACTATAAATAGTTATGCTGTAATTATAAAATTCCGTAGGCATATATTCATATTTCATATCATTCAGTGAAAGCCAGAATGAGAACAGTGGAAAATACAATGAATAGAAATGACAGCTAAAGACCTGACAGAAGAATCTTAAATACCACTGAAAATGATAGAATGAAAGGACTAAAATATAACAGTCAAGACTCTATCAGAGAACCCTGAGGAGGGAAAGTCCTCAGTAAGTTGCCACCACAAGGAATGGTTCCTCTTTAAAGGGGCTTTGGAAAAGCAACGTCTGTTTCCGTAAAGGTATATGGGAATCTGCCTTGAGGGATACTGCTAGTAGGGAACAATCAGGTAAGCGAAGGAGAAAACCTCGGTGCTTAACAGTCAGATAAAGAAACTTAGAAAGAACCTGCCTGAATTGATAGGCTTCTCATATGATTACTCTAAGCAATTCACAATACATAAAGGAGCATATTAAAAATAATGTACCCTTCCAGATCAATCATCCTTACAGCTCAACCTCCATTCTAGCCTAATGCTTGAAGGAACAGCCAAGTTTTCACAACCCACTGGAAGACTCAGGTGCAAGGCTGTTCCATGACTGAGACACCAGCATCACAATGTTTTTCAGCCTTACAATGTTTTTCTTGTACAGTATTGCATGCTTTGCTTATCCCGTGCTAATGACTTCTTTCAAGGATTTAATTCTAAAGATGGAGAGATGCAATTTTCAGTAAGACCATTTAAAAAAAAACCCAGCTATGAAATGCTATTAAAGTGAAGCCTCAGAATATTATCTGTTTTTCTTTTAAGGCTCCCTTACCTCATATTCCAAGGAGGGATGCCTCGAGCCAGCTATGGTGACCGGCATAGCATTACAGTTGTTCATGGCAGTCAACAGATTGCCTTTGACTTCACATCACGGGTGATAGATTTCTTTGTCATTGCCAATGCTGAACCATTCGCAGGTATGTAGAAGGCTGAAATAGTGATCTAATACAGTATCATTTCTGAACTCTTAGAGAGACTAATTCATTAATTCGATTAGTGAGTCGTTTGTTCCCTTGTCACACCATTCTTCTATATTCCTTAGAAGAAGAACTGAACTGCTTGCCTTTTTCATTTTTAGGTTCAATTACACTTAAACCCTAAGCTACTTAAGTTTTTAAAGACTGAAGCAATGATTAACTTGCCCATAACTCAAAATGTGCTTCTGATACCCTGTTCCAAATACCTTTGTTGCAGAGGCGCATTCTGCCAAATACCACTTCCTTCTGCAGATAATTTTAGGTGGGGTGCCCTGGTTTTGGAATATTCTTTTGTGAAGTTATCCCTATCATCTGTTTTGCAAACATTTAGATGCCAAGGTGGAGCGCTGTTGTTCACTCAAGCACTTTCATTTTGTTTTCTGTTTTATATCTAGCCTTTTATCTCACAAAGTACAGTAGGTAGAAATGTACTATAATTTGTCAGTGGTTTTATTGTAGGTTGCTATCATCAGATTCTTCGTTTTGTTGTACTATATTTCACATATATAATAAATTGATCTTTCTCCATTAGCTTATATTAAATACACAAAGTGTATTCAGTATTTAAATAGTATTTAAAAGTATTAAATGTACATTAAGGTGAAAACAAAATGTTCAGATAAAAGAGTGAAATATAAAATGTTGGGGAAAATTTATTTTAAATATTGATAGTAGTTGAAAAGTCACATATTTTTCCCTATTGCAATACATTGATATAACAATGTGAAACAAACCTTACTTTATTGAAATGCAGGAACTGTTTAACAGCGTTCACATCTTTTTTCTGATGTGCACCAATACATTGAAGATTTGTTTTTCTTAAATGCTATCTGGAACATTTAACTGTACAAACGAATAGCTTAGAGCAGGAAGGAAATTAGACCTGCTTCTTGTACTGGTGATTGCTGGGACTTAATGAGAGACAGACTTCAAGGTGAAAGGGCCGAAATGTCCTTTGGATTTAAGCCATCCTTTCTTCCCCCAAAGATTTGATTCCTAATTTACCAGGAAGCACTGGAGACTCATACTACTCAGGAAGGCTATCTTAAGCATCTGCAAATGAATAAGCTTTCTTCATGTGAAGCCCCGGGCTTTTCCTTATCTTGGCCTTGCTCCATCCCTTTGGCTTTGCTTCAGTTGCTTCCAGACAGAAGGAGCTGTTAATGCTATGCTCCATTCCTGTTCCTTGGGGGCGGGAGAAGAGAGAGAGAGAAAGAGAGCGAAAAGAAACACAAGCATTGAGCTCAGCTTTCTTCTGCGTTGCTGCCAAAAGAGGCAGTGCAACCTCGGTCCCTTGGAAGTTCAGGGTCCTAGTGACGGTGCTTTGCTGACAAGTTGCTGGCACAAACCTCATGAATTGCAATGTAAACCGGAACTTGCCTGCTTAATCCAGGAAATTGTTCAGTCATCTGAGGTTTCTGTGGCTTGCAGTGGCTGCTTTCTGAAGGCTTAGCCAATCTTACTTATTGTTTGCTTTGCTCAGCACTTTGAGCCCTTTCGGTCACTCGTTGTCCATGGTTTTGGGAAATTGTTGTGTTTATTCAGGGTCTGGGCTCTGATCAGTTGGGATGGCGTCTGAAAAAAAAACAGGTTGTTGGGGAGAGTGTACAAAAATGTATTGGCTACTCTGCCAGTTGGAAATAATAAGAGAGGAGAATATCTCTCTTTTCCAAGAACTGTTTCTGTGGAAAAAGAGGACTCTTTTTTTTTTAATTGTATGTTTTTGTACAGTGTTTTCTGCCTGAAATGGGCCACCAGATACGGCTATTTCAGATGAGTTTGTACTTTGACTTAGCAATGCCTATTGAAGGAATGTTATCAGTAGTAGTACTTAAGCAAAGTTTACATTGCACAGATACCAGCTTACAATGCATTTTGCAGGGGTGTTTTCTTGGGCCATTTTTTGCATAGAGTGGGATATGCTTTTAACAGTGAAGATGTGGGCTATAATTAGATAGATAGATTAGGTAGGTAGGTAGGTAAGAGCCAGTTTGGCATAGAAACCAGGAGAACTCATTATCCCATGTGAACCGACACATCTGTGGTTGAGGTTTGGCTGCCCAGAAGAACAGCTCATAACCAGGCTGATTCATCTGCTGTGTGAGCCATGTCCAGCATCTTGGCCTGAAGTGACATTTCCAACTTAGTCCAGTATTGTGGGAAGTGCCAGAGTTTGCATTGGCAAAACACAACCCTGTCTGGTTTGAGGATACAATGATGAGAGGTTGGAATTCTAACTCTGATTGATGAGAAGAGAATCTGGTTGGCCAAACACCTCCCTCTTTGTCTAGGTCCAGAGGTCATGGGACATGGTTCTCTTGGAATGAGAAGGCATGAAAGCAGGAATTCCGGGAGCTGAAGGGGGATGGAGGTTTGGAGGGCTCCTTGTGCCCAGGGAGGGGGTGGGGCCTAATGAGAGGTAGCCTGGGGGGAAGTGTTAGAGAGAATTTGGCATGGCTTCATTCAGATAGAGTGGCAGGTGATTTGCATGAAACCAAAAATTGCTTCCCAGAACAGCAGTTATGCATAGAACATTTTGCACTTCCCTATTATTATATTTCATGAAAGGAAAAGTATGTGTGTATCATCAAAACTCAGAAAGAAGTCATTTGGGTGTTCCAGAAGGCTTTTATTTTGCTTATCTCCCTCCTTAAATATAGTTTGGAATGGAAATAGCAATAGCACTTAGACTTATATACCATGTGTGTATAGTGATCATAGGGAAGAATCAGTGTTACTAATTTCAGTTTTAATAGTATGTGCTTTAATTGAAATGTAATGCTCGTTTATCTGCATTTTCTTTTCCAAAAGCAAATTAACAAGTTCTCCAGTAGAAGTAGTGTCAAAACTATAATGCAATTCTTATTCTCCAGATAACGTCGTAACTAGCCAAGTTGGTACATTTTAAGTACCTGAAATTTACCGAATTGGCCTAAGTTCAAGCTCCTCCTGAGGCCAGATTATGGACTGGATAAGGTGTTGCAGGTTAAAACTCAATTTAGACCAAAAAAAAGAGTTTAATGGGTTGGGAAAGAGCGCAACCTTTCAGAGGGGACTCTTTTTTTCACTCTAGTTATGATTTATGCATGTCTCTTCCTTAAAAGATCTGATTGAGCTACCAAGATCCATGGGTTTGTACCACCTGACTGGATTGTTGTAATACATTTGGTGAAAGGGTGGATGCCCTTGAAAAGTCAGCCCAAGTTGTCAACTGAATTCAAGTCTGAGCATGTAACACTGTTCTGACTAAACCATGTCAGTTCCCAATAGGTTTATGGCTCATTGAAATCCCTAAATGTTTTGGAATCCTCTACCTTGAAAAAATGATTTCCTCTTTAAGTAGTTATCTGGGAACTACATTCCTCTGGAATGTAAAGCCTTTTAAACCTGCTGTCTTGGACAGAGGGTTGCCTTCAGTTATAAATGCCATGGACTTTTTGCTGGTGGCTCCAGAGCTATGAAGTTCCCTTCCATAAAAATGCAGTCTGATGGAATGTTTTGGAAAAATGTAAACACTCACTTTTATCTCTTAGTCTTTATTGTGTTTCTATGTTCCTAGTTTTTTAAAAAATGGCACCCAGGGGTTTACAACATAAAAAAGTGAGATTCCCCTAACTCCATATTAAAGACTCAATTCTTGCTCAACCTTTAACATAGACAAACTTGTAACTAGAATTTTGAGTTTGTGCACCCCTCTGTGAAATGATGGTTATAGGTGATCCTGTCTCCTACAGAGTTTGATGACCCTTCCGCCATGGTGGTATTGGCAGAAGAAGAACTAGTAGTAATAGACCTGAAGTCTCCTGGCTGGCCATCTATCCAACCCCCATATCTTGCATCTCTCCACTGCTCGGCCATCACATGTTCTCACCATGTCTCCAACATTCCTCTAAAATTGTGGGAAAGGATCATCAATGCTGGAAGCAAGCAGAATGTGCAGTTTTCTAATATGGTATGACTTGCATGTCCTACTGAAATAGGGATGCATTTGAAGTGGATGCAGATTGTGATTGTTTTTCTCCTTGGTTACTACTGGATTTTTGAATGACCACAAATAAGACTTTGTATGTAAAAAGTATTCCTGCTTCTAAGGAAATATAGGAGCAAAGGGGAAAATGGCAGTCTCAGTAGCAATTCCATTTGATAAGTTGTACGGAACCTGCTTGATTGACATTAGAGGAAAGACATTAGAGAGTATAAGATAAATTAGTGATTGTGAATAATCCTGCCATGGAGATAAAGTACTCTTTGTTAGCACTAATATAAGGTGGCAGATGCTTGAATCCATCACTTACTTGCTACTCATTAAGACAGCTGCATTATTTTTGGCTGGGAGGAGGAGGGGCTCTCTGCTGTATTCCTGGGAATAGGAACAATTGTTTTAATTGGGTGAAAGACAGGTGCTTCATTTGGCCTTCTCCATAGTTCACCCAAATCGACTCCAAAATATAGCATAGCTCACTAATGAAATTATTGGTGGATAATTTTAACCAAAAAATTATTTAAAAGTTTGTTATTATGAGGAAAGCTAGTTTTCCCACTAACACTAATACAGGTAGTCCTCAAGTTACAATCACAATTGAGCCCCAAATGTCCATTCCTAGGCAAGACATTTGTTCAGTGAGTTTTGCCCCATTTTACAACCTTTCTTGTCACAGTTATTAAGTGAATCACTGCAGTTGCTAGGTTAGTAAAACAGCTGTTAAGTGAATCCGGTTTCTCCATTGACTTTGCTTGTCAGAAAAAGGTGTCAGCAAAAGGTGGCCCCAAGATCCTGCAACCATAATTAATCTGAGTCTCTTGCCAAGCAGCTGAATTTTGAACACGTGACCATGGAGATGCTGCAATGGTTGTAAGTGTGAAAAGTGGTCGTAAGTCACTTTTTTCAGTGCTGTTGTAACTTCAAATGGTCACTAAATGGTCGTAAGCCGAGGACTATCTGTAGCGATCCCTTTGCTTTTTTTGTATGTCACTCCTGTATGTCATGCAGTGAAGCTTAATCTTCCTTTTTACCTAAAAGTAAATCCTGTAATTATATTAAATCTTCCTGAATTGTATGCTTACATATTTATAGGATATTGCTTCCAAGCAAATCAGGGAAGTGCATCTTTCTGAAATTTTGGAAAGCTGTTGTCAATTGGCAGAGCCCAAAAAACTGAAATTGGGCCAGATTTCATTAGCACTTAAGAGCGTGAAAGTGAAGATTTGCTGCCAACCTGGAAGACGCATAATGGACTGTGTGAACCAACCCTCCCTGCTGTTACTGATCTCTGTCATATCCATGTTCCTCAGTCCCTACAGCAACCCTGTTATATAGATATTTGTATAGCATAGGAGAAGGGAGACTCTGAACATGTATTGATATACATCTGTGGAATTTCTTAACTGGAAGGGGGATTTGTGTTCACACCAGTCCATCCTCACATGGAAAAATTGCACATGAATGCGTGCAGTTATATATGTATAGAGTCAATTCAGATAAACAAGTGATTAATGGATTTTAATTGCTTTCTGCTACCAAGTCTTTTATTCTATAAAAATAACACTGTCCTTCACTGTTTGTGAACTCTCCTCCCACAATTTCTCTTTTCTCTCTTCCCAGCCCTGGCCAATTAATGGGGGTATCAGCAAAGCTCCAGATCCTCCCCAGCGGGATTTACTGCTTACCGGGTAAGTATAAGCATGCAAATTCTTCCTTGACTTTACTCCTGTAGGACTAGTAACTCATCACTGCCTTATTCCCCCTCTGCTTAGTCTGTAATAAGCAATCAATAGAAAATGAGGGTCCTAACAGCAGCAATAAATGAGGTGCCAATCATTTTGGAAATGACCATTTAGTTATTACAGGCTTTAAATTGGCTTTCCAAATACTCCATTTTTAAAACAACCTTTTAACATATACTGTAAGGAAACAGGTGGGCTAGGATGCTACAGGTGATCTAATCCTGAATGCTCAGCATATTAAGTAGTCTCATATAGCTGCCTTTTCTATCTGGAATTTCAAAAAGAGAAAAATGTTCTAATAGGATTTTCAGGATTCTTGTGCAAATTTCTGGTAAGATTGTTCTTAAATATCCCGACACTTTGCCAGTTAAATTACAGAGAGTTATTTGCATGCAGGAGTTGGGATATGATAGTCCTGAAAGCCAAATGGTACTGATTATCTGGAATAATTACTGCTACTGTTTCTGGAATAGGATACTTCTTCACCAAACCTTATCTAACCAATTAGGATACAAATCCATTTCTGATGTACTGCTGTAAGCAGTAAAATGGGGATAGATCAGTCCTTACACCCACCCACCCCCAGACAAAATTTCTGTTTGATCTCACATGCAGGTGCATGGAGTATGTATCTGTGGCTATAGATACACATGTGTAATACCAACATTTTAAAAACACATTCTTTTTTTAAAAAAACAGCTGTGGTTTATATAGATCTCCTATATCCTGCAAAAATCTGGAGGGTGACCAAGAGTTACAGTTGGTTTAGGAATTTTGTAGCTGCAATTTAAGGAATCAGAATAGAGGAGGAGTGGAACTAGAGAGAGGAAGATTGATAAGTCCAGGCACCAATTATTTAAGAGCTATGTATTGATTAGACTGACTCGTAACTATGGTAGGGAAGGATAGCCCAAGACTAGTAAGCCAAAAGTGGACTGACAAACATTCAAATTGTTTACAGCAATTTATTTCTTTTATATTTGATTTACTAAGTTGAGCAATGAAAGAGAAGCTACTTTAGAACACTCATTGGAAAGAAAAGTCCCTTTCCAGGTAAATATTTTTTTAATATACTTCAGAGCTATTGGAAACAAATATGGATAGAACATAGCTGCCCTACTTTTCTGTGTCCTGGTGAACTAACAAGGAGCATCAGGCAAGCGTCCTCAAAAGACTTGCTGCCAAGCACCTGCAGTCTGATGTGACCAAGAAATGTTGTGGGCAGCTCTCCTTCTTTCTGCAGTAGGCAGATCAGCTCAGTATAGGTTTAGGCTATATGACTATCTATATAGTATAGGCTCAGTATGCACTTGATGACGTTCTTCCCCAGTCTGATGACCTCCAAGCAGTCTTGACCTGCAGTGACACAGATTTCTAGCCAGCATGCTGACTGGAGATTATGGAACTGAAATCTAAATTTGTCTGGAGAACACTAAGTAGGGAAAGGCCGCTCTACAATATTTTGCCAAAACTGCTTTGAGGTGTGTGCAGAGAGAGAGATCAGTGTGAAAAGGGAATTTTGCATAATGAAAGTTTTGTTAAGCCTACATAAACAGCAAGAGGAAATTTAGATTATTTTTTTCCCCATTAATATTTAGTATATATTGACTAAAATGCTTCCACCGGGCTAGCCTTGATTAAGGAGCAGCCAGTCATTCAGCATCTCTCTTGCTTAGAAATCAGGGAGTGATTCTGGTATAACCTGCCTTTCTGCTTTGGGCTCAGGCACGAGGATGGCACAGTGCGCTTCTGGAATGCATCTGGTGTCTGTCTAAGCCTCCTGTATAAACTGAGCACAGTGAAGGTGTTTCTCACTGATGCAGATCTCAATGACAATATGAACCAGCTGGGAGAGGAGGAGTGGCCTCCACTGCGCAAGGTAAGCAGCCTTAACCCGCTGAAGCCAAAGCTTGTTCTGCATTGTGTACTTCTAAAGAAGTGCTTTTTGCAACTATATACTGTATTTTTGTGCTCAGGTGGTATTTGTTGCTTCTTTCTGCTGCATTAGGTTGGCTCCTTTGACCCTTACAGCGATGACCCCAGACTTGGGATCCAGAAGATCTTCTTATGCAAATACAGTGGCTATTTAGCTGTAGCAGGGACAGCAGGACAGGTACTAATAGGAACAATATCTCAAAGGGATTTGTATGGGCTATTGTAGCTTAGAGACCTGTGCTTTCACACTGATAATACGATTATCCTTAATTAGACAGATTTGTTAAATCGTCTCTGTTATCCTAACAATTTTAGGGTTGGGGGAACTGGATGCAATCCAGTCTACTCAGATATTGTGTCCTTTCTGTGCTAATTCTGGCTAAAAAGTGGGTTCTCAAACAACTGTCTCTTTGTTGCACAACGGAGAAATAATTTCCAAACTCTAGCAAGGCATATTTCTTCAGCAATCGTTCTGCATGTAGTACGCAAGTCTTGCTATTTACTTAACATACTGTGTTTCCAAATACAGCTACAATTACAGGTAATCCTCACTTAATGATCCCATTTATGACCAGAATATTCATTACTAAACAAAGCAGTTATTAGATGAAATATTACATGAATGGATCACTTAGCCACAACAGTTCTAATAGCCTGGTTGCAGTTCATTTGGCTAGGACAGGAGTCTGCAACCTGCAGCTCTTTAGCCATATGTGGCTCTTTTGGCCCTCTGCTGTGCTCCCTGTCAGCTGATCCCACCACTGGCTGCCCTCCCCTCTCCCCATTACTCCTCAGCCTGGCCTGAGAAGGTAGAATAGAATAGAATACTTTATTGGCCAAGTGTGATTGGACACACAAGGAATTTGTCTTGGTATAAATACTCTATGTATACATAAAGAAAAGGTACATTCGTTAAGAATCAAGAATCATAATGATAGTCATAGGGTACAATCAACAATCAAATCATACTAGGAAACAGTCAATATAAATCGTAAGGATACAAGCAACAAAGTTACAATCACAAGTGGGAGGGGATGGGTGATAAGGAGTGATGAGAAGATTAACAGTAGTAATAGTGTTCACTTTGTAAATAGTTGAATAATGTTGAGGGAATTATTTGTTTAACAGAGTGATGGCTTTCGGGAAAAAACTGTTTTTGTGTCTAGTTGTTCTGGTGTGCAGTGCTCTATAGCGTCGTCTTGAGGGAAGGAATTGAAACAGTTTATGTCTGGGATGTGAGAGGTCTGTAAATATTTTCACAGCCCTCTTTTTGACTCGTGCAGTATAGAGGTCCTCAATTGAAGGCAGGTGGATGGTAATTGTTTTTTCTGCAGTCCTAATTATCCTCTGAAGTCTGTGTCTGTCCTGTTGGGTTGCAGAACAAACCAGACAGTTATAGAGGTGCAGATGATAGACTCAATAATTTCTCTGTAGAACTGTATCAGCAGCTCCTTGGGCAGTTTGAGCTTTCTGAGTTGGCACAGAAAGAACATTCTTTGTTGTGTTTTTAGAAGATAAGGGTGATGGCAGGGAATGGAGACTCATTCCATATTCCAGAGCAGGAGGTGACTGAGTGGGAATGAGTGACATCGAGTTGGCCACACCCACCCAGTCACATTGGTTGTTAAATTATTGGCTCCCGGTGTTTTCTTTTCTGTGGGAAATGGGTCCAAATGGCTCTTTGAGTGTTTAAGGTTGCAGAACCATGGGCTAGGACTATGCCATTGTTAGGTCAGGACCTCATACTTCTCCTGCCCTGCCATGCTCATCTCCTCTTCAGCTCCCCGCCTCCCAAATTGTCTTCCCCAAATCTCTGTCCTTCTGACTTCTCTGCACTCCATTGCCACTATCCCTGCCACGCTCCCATACCTGTTGACCTTTATTAAAGCCAAAAGAAAATAACAAGTACCAAAACATGAAACATGATGGTGAATCCAACTGGCAACCCATATATCACACACTTCACCAGAGGCTCCATCCAGACCAGCCCAAAATGTGTAAGGAGAGTCAAGCCTTTAAGGTCCTCCAGAACACAACCAGGATGAGAATTTTCTGGAGAATTTTCATTCCAGAGGGCAGGCACCATGAGACCTCCATGATGCCAATAGATGGGATTTTTGAATCAAAGAAATACAAAGGAGGTCAACTAGGGCAGACGCCACAGGAGATGGCAAGTAAAATATCAAGTAACCAATAGATGGCCTTTTTAAAAAAGAAATCTGGAATGCATCAACTAGGCTTTATGTCACATAGGGCTTCATAGGTTGTAACCAACACCTTGAGTTGCACTGAGAAGCTTACTGGCAATCAGTGTAGCTTCCAAAGTTAACCAGCCCAGTGCAGGCATATAGTTAAATGCACTTGGTGTTTAAATGATGTATCACCTACCCTATAGTCAAGTAGGTGAATGATGTATCACCTACCATATAGGGCAGGGAAGGCCAGTTATGATAAATAAATCACATATGCCTCTATTTTATTCTCAAGGACATTCCTGTAGATACAAAATTGCTTTTAATGTCTCTGTTGGATTTTCATTGAAATATATTTCATAAACTAGAGGGTCCAAACTGTGTTTTTTTATGGTTAGCCCTTGGCCCAGTCTCCATAAACATGAAGGTAGCAGTCTGTCATGCTCAAGTAATTTTATGAATGAATTTTCTTTTACTGTTTTTTTAAAAAAGCGAATACCAACAAACAGCTGGAGTAGCACTATCTACACCTGTAAAAATCTTGTGTTACACTGCTGGTAAAGTGCTTACAAGTCATAATTTTCCAAAAGTGTGGCTGTTTTGGGTAATAGGTTCTTGTTCTTACTGGTCATAGCATTGTAAGGGTTCCCCTAAAAGCTGCACATGCTTAATACAGGATTAGCTGTATTAAAAACATTTTAATGACAGGTAATCCTCAACTTACAGCAATTCATTTAGTCACCATTACAAGGGCACTGAAAAAAGTGAAATTATGACCATTTTTCACATTTACCACTGTTGCAGCATTCTTATAGTAGTCGCATGACCAAAATTTATATGCTTGGCCACTGATTCATATTTATGACAGTTGCAGTGTCTCAGGGTCATGGGATCCCCTTTTGCGAACTTCTAACAAGCAAAGTCAATGAGGAAGCCAGATTCACTTAACAATTATGTCATTAACTTAACATCTTCACTGATTCATTTAACAACTATGGAAAGAAAGGTTTCAAAATGGCAAATTTCATTTATCAGATGGCTCACTTAGCGACAGAAATTTTGGGCTCAATTATGGTCTTAAGTTGAGGACTACCTGTAGTCACTTTACTATCAGATAAGGCTTACATCTTGCTTCTATTTTATTTGGACTCCTTGGATATTAAAGCAACATCCTTTTGTTGGTTTACATCCCAAAATAAATGTGATGGTTGGAATTCTCTGCCCCTCCAGCAGAACATGAAAACAAAACAGTCTGAAAACAAATGAAATGGTGAATTGTTTTGCACCAGTAAAAGCCCAAAGGAGGAAATGTGTATATTTTGGATTAAATGCTTGTGCAAATAATGTGGGATTTGCAGTACCGAGGTTTCACAGGGCAGCTCTGAATGGAATCTATCTCTATCTGAAGGTCCTTGTCATGGAACTGAATGATGAAGAAGCGGAACAAGGGATTGATCATGCAGAAGCGGACTTTCTCCAGGACCAAGAAGGCTACAAGTGGAAGGGCCATGAACGCCTGAAAACCAGGGATGGGCCTGTCCAATTTGAGCCTGGCTTTCAGCCATTTGTCTTGGTCCAATGTCAGCCCCCAGCAGTCGTCACATCACTGGCCCTTCATTCAGAATGGAAGCTTGTGGCCTTTGGTACAAGCCATGGATTTGGGTTGTTTGATCATCAGCAGAAGCGGCTGGTTTTTGTGAAGTAGGTCACTTTCTGGGAAAGACGATACTTAAAAGAAGGCTTATGCAACATGTTTAGTATACAGCTTCTAAAGCTTTTCTGTTTTCAATTCTGGTGTTACTATCATATTTGATAGCTGGAGGTTTTGCAATGAAATCTAACCCAGGCAGGGAATGGCTTATGTCACCGAGTCCCAGTTTTTTACATTCCTGGAGCTCTTTTGAGTTGCACCACCATGGTTTCTGCTAATTTGGAGGTGAGAAGAAAGACTTAAAAGTTTAACATAACTATGAAAACAAAAAGGCCATCCTGTAAAACCCACTGATAATCCTGTTGCTATCATAAATGGGTACTATGCAGCCTTGCCTCATTAGCATTGCTATACCTACTTTGATTTCAGCTGTCCCAAACTTTAAATGTAACTACTAGCCATCAAAATATTGCTTACTCCTGATTTAAGTAAATCATTATCCCCCTCATCTGTTAAATTAGTTGTAATTTGTACTGGACACCTGAAGAATGATAGGAAAAATATCAAGAGTCTGTATAATTAGATGGAATTCTCTGGGCAAACTATTGAGAAGAATCCTGGTTCCCTAAATCCTTCAAAAAATAAAATAAAAAGCTTAAGCTCCAGTTAGTTCAGATGCAGTACAAAATGTACCAAATGAGTGCCAATCCTGACTAAGGGAGAAGAAGGTTAGGGATTCTAGAACAGTGGTCGCCAACTAGTGGGCTGGGGACCACTGGTGGTCTGTGAGAAAATATTGCTGGTCCTCAGAAATATCACCCACAAAGCTCTACCCCACAAAGCAATTAATCCAGGCTGCACCAGCCACATGGCCTGCCCACCCACTGGCCCCTACTCTTTGGCCAAGCATAAACCTTACTTTGAATAGAGCCACGCAAGTTGGAAGGTAAGACCAATGGCGGGGGAGGGAAGTCCGCCCCAGGGTGGCTTGCTGATATTGGTGGGAAAGTCGGTCCCATATTCCAGAGCTGTAATAGTCACAAGACTGGCCCTTTGGTCATCCCGGAACAGCTGCTCCAGTCCATGGCAGGCTGGTGCACCCGTGTAGAGGAGCAGCTGCTCTGGGATGACCAAAGGGCCAGTCCTGTGATTACTGCAGCACTGGAATATGGGACCGACTTTCCCACCAACATCAGCAAAACACCATCAGTCAAAATTCATATTAGTGGTCCATAACATTTAAAATTATGAGTTTGGTGGTCCCTGAGGTCCAAAAGGTTGGCAACCCCTGTTCTAGAACATTCTAGAGCACAGCAGAATAGGTGGAAACTATGCTGCTTCTAACTGTTTCTCTGGCAAAATGATAGCAAAGCCCTCCTGATTGCTAGGCAAGGAGTGTTGACAGAAGGATTCTTCATGAACTTACGACTGGTGTTCCATTAGAAGGATAAGGATCACCAAGATAATTGATCATAAATATTAACCAGTTACATAATTGTAAAATGCCAGGTCAGGATGGCATGGAAACTAATCTATCACATTGATTGACAGAAATCCACAAGTAACTATTGGAAGGCTCTTGACAGGGCTTCTAATATTTTGCCAGCATATTGGTTGTAAACATTGGCCAATTTCGGCAACTAGTGAACTATATTAAGTGAGCATTAGTATTTTGAATGAAAGAAAGAAATGTCTTAATGCCCTGGTATTAGACCACACGTCTACTGGCTTCATTCTAGATGCACCCTCCATCCTAATGATCATCTGGCCTTGGAAGGTCCGCTTTCCAGGGTGAAGTCCTTAAAGAAGTCTCTCCGCCAGTCCTTCCGCCGGATACGAAGGAGCAGAGTGTCAAATCAGAAGCGGCAAACTGCCCAGGTGAGGCAATGCGTCCTTTGGCTTCACACAGTTGTAACAGCCCCCCCCCCCTTTTTTTTTTTTTCTTTTTTTAGTGATAGGTCAATGGTACAGGATCTTGATATTGCCTTTCACGGCACTGATATGTTGCAAGAAGATAAGAATTAGATTTAAATAAGAGTGCTGCTTTTGAGTGAAGACAACTTGGGCTCTTGGATTAGTAGAAAGGAAACATTATTTCTTTCCCTTCTGCCATTTTCAACAAATGCATGCACTCAGAAGCTAGTCCATTCAGAGGTCTTCAATTTATTACAACAAGGAACTTGATACTCAGCTTATTATCCAGAAGTCTGGTTTTATTTTATGAGACCCGTTTGATTCTTTTGCATACGGTCTGTATATGTTTGTTCTCAATGAACTGCTAAATTAGTAAAAGTGGAGCAGCATCTTCATAATCTGAACAGTTTTGTTTGTTTGAGAGCTGCAAAGGGTGTTATTCAATGGTTGCCCTTTTTTTTTTCATGGGACAATGCAGGAGGGAATTTCCAGGCATAATCGTGACGCACTACAAGAAATTGAATTAGCTCCAGTCCAAAGAAAGATTGAAGCACGATCAGCAGAGGACTCTTTCACAGGCTTCGTCCGCACGTTATATTTTGCTGATACCTTCCTAAGAGACAGTAAGTACTTCTTCACCTTTGAGGATTTGCCATGTGTCCCTTTGCTCAGAGAACAAATAATGGTTAATAGAGTGCATTTATCACTTCTGGTCATCATTGGCTAGATTCTAACTCTCCACCAATGCCTGCAAAACACACATCAATGCATGAATCACTTGATCCTTTATAACTGGTCACTACAATTGGCTGAAAACAATTACAGTTTTTTGACATTAATGAAATATGTTCTCTTCTAGATAAAGGTTTTAGTAAGTGACTCGTCCAAATATTTCAATAGATTTGTTTGTTTTGAATTAGGAAATGTTTGTCAAGAGGAAAAGAACACACCACACCCTTTTAATGAATGAACAGCAGCATGTGTGCATTCATTCATGCACATACATCCATACACTAAATATTAAATCACCTGGAATAGGTAGCAATAGCACTTAGACTTATATACCACTTCATAGTGCTTTGCAGCCCTCTCTAAGAAGTTTACAGAATCAGCATATTGCCCCCAACAATCTGTGTCCTCATTTTACCAACAACAGAAGGATGGAAGGCTTGAGTCAACCTTGAGCCTGATGAGAATCAAACTGCTGAACTGCTGGCAGCCAGCATTCTAATCACTGCGCTCAACATTGCTCCGTACAAGAGCTATGCATGTTGAATAAATGGTGATCACTGATCAATGTATCATTGATCGCCATTTATTCAAGATGCATAATTTCTAGAGTAATTTTTTAGAAGTTGAAAAACAAATCACGCTAAGAAAAGGAATATTGGCTTTGATGAGGAAGGCCTTTGTGACAAGTTTTGGACTTTTTAATTTAGGGGGGAAATGGTATGCTTGTATAAACTTTTACAAGCCACATGCAGTGTGAAAAAAAAAGCTACATGATGGCTTTCCCCAAAGCAACTTAGTATACAAAAGAAAACTCTTGTATTTAGAGGCTGCATGAATTAGAGTTGTTGGATAACAAATATTAAAAGAAGGAAATACATTGCTGAATTATGCACATTTTTATCTGATTCATTAGGGCTGTTTGGATATACAGATTCTGGTCCAAGCTCATATTTTTCTTCCCATTTTTTCAGTCTCTTCACATTCACGGCACAAATGTTAGGAATGTAAATATTTTTTAAGAAAGCATTTAGTCCACATTATTCATTGTGTCTTTGAGCTGGACTGGACTGGAGTGAGTCAGAGAAGTTCTGTACTTATACAGAAAACATTGATGCTTAGATTGGAGATCTGAGCCCAGTGTGAACAAAACAAAATAAAAACCATTGTTATTTCATCATCACTTGTTATGCATGAGAATTCCAGTCATGCCTTCTGTTACTCGTTTTCAGGTTCTCGGCACAGCCCTTCTTTGTGGGCAGGTACCAATGGGGGCACAGTGTATGCTTTCTGCTTGCGTATTCCTCCAGCAGAGAGAAGAATGGATGAGCCTGTGAGAGCAGAGCAGGGTGAGTGAGACACATCGATGAACTGCATTTAGGGTTGAGGATGATCTTACTCATTCTATCACAAAGAGCTGACTCATGATATTTTCATAGGTGATAAATGGTCTTGAGGGTGATGAGCTCATAGTGTAACATAAAATCAGAAAGCTACTTGAATGGGTATTTTACTCCCATGAGCACTGACAGGGCAAGCCACTAGAATATCAGCCGAGAGCAAACCTCACTTAGGTAACACTGATGATGTTACCTAGTTTGGATAATGAAACATCTGCAAAAAATGAGAGCAACAGGGAGCCTCACTATCCCCTGATATTGTCACATCAATTATTAAAATTCTTCTTTTCAATCATAGTTATGTCTGATGTGTTGTGAACTAAGACTTTTATCAGTCTGTATTCAAAAATCCCATCATATTTTAACCTATTCATCCTCAACTACTTTTTCAGCCCACCAATTTTTCATTACTGATACATGATCTTTTTACAGGTGTTCAGTGAATCATTTTGACATAACATTTTGGTGTTATGTCTTTATTTGTAATCAGTTTGTGCAATCTTAATTGCAAAAGCTAAGTATATAATCTATTCCTTTATGATGATGATTATTTTCAGAGAAAATTATTCAGTAGTTTCCTTTTGAACATTATATGCTATTTATCAGTGCTAAACAATTGTCTTAAGCTTTAAAGTTTTGCCCATTTATCAGTTTTTAATTCTTGCGTTTTTATTACGTTTATCTTATCTTTCTAATATGGAGCTTAGAGCAACATATATTTGTCTGCTCCTGTTTCTTATTTTGCAATTGCCTGTGAGGGAAGTATGATTGTGAGAAAGTAACTAGACAAAGAAATTAGAAATTTGAACCCAGATCTCTCCATTCATAGTCTAAAAGCCACATTGGCTCTTCTTGAATTTCATCTGAGTCATGTTGAAATCATTAAGGCACTAACAATGCGTGCAAAACAAGGGAGCTCTGTTCTATCAGGAAATTAATCAAGTTAGCTAAAGAATGAATTTTTTACTTATATAACACCTGACAACTACAGTTCTAATAAGCCATGAGCTAAACCAATGATAAAAAGCTAAAGATATATTAAAAGGAGCTTAGGAAACATCACAATAGAGTGGGCAGTGGTAATAATGACAATAAAAATATCATAAAAGCAATATAATAAAGAAAAATCAAAAGAAACACAAACCAAAAAACACACCCCAAAGCAAAGCAGCTTCTTCACCGATGTCTTGGAGCTAGATCTTGCCTTATCGCTATGTGCATTTTCTCTTCTTGTTTCTTTAGCCAAAGAAATCCAGCTAATGCATAGAGCTCCAGTTATTGGCATTATTATTCTGGATGGCCAAAGCACTCCTCTTCCTGAACCACTTGAAGTAGCACACGACCTCTCCAAAAGTCCCAACATGCAAGGTTGTCATCAGCTTCTTGTAGTGTCTGAAGAACAACTTAAGGTAACAGGGTTCTCTGTATGTAAGGTTTTGTACACTGCGTGAATGTCCTTGGAATGCAAAGAATGTCTGGAAATACTGTGTTACTCCCTTGCCTTTTCCTTGCTTTCAAGAGGCATTCAGTGACATGTATTACTAAACAAGGCTGCCCAGAGTTAAAGAAGCATCCTGTAAATTAGGAAGGTTGAGTTGCATATGGCAGAAATCCCCAATTTTGTCTTGTCCACTTGTCACGCATTCTCAACATGTGTGACTTCTACACAGGAAGAAGAATAGCTGAGTTATTTGGCTGGTGTGTTATCTTCATTCCATCACCACCCAAATAATTTTAGAGAATTTATGAAAAACTGGGACCCTAAATTGAGCAGAGTCTCCATTAATATAGGAGGATCTGTGCTGTGGGTAAATGCCCTCTGCTTCTGGAAGTTGAAGAGAAAAATTATTTGAAAAGGCAGGAGTGCAAACAGAGCCAGTAGACTCAACTTTCCCTTCTCCCCCAGCTGCAGAATACCTGAGCATTGTTTCATCATTATTATCTCTTCACTTGACCCCTTTCCCCAATTTATATTTGGTTTGGTGGCTTCCTTAAAAAGAAACCAAATCAGGCTCAAATTGAAGACATTACTCTGGGGTCCTGCCAGCAACAAAGTATACCCTATTTTCTTTTTTTGTTTATAGAAAGATATTTGCAAGTGGTGAGAATCAGATCGTGGCCATGTAAAAAATTCATTCATTGCTTTCTGTAGCTTGAGGCAGAAAATCATTGCTTTAAAAACAAACAGGCTCTTTTGCTAGTGAAGGAGTTCTCATTACAGGTTGACTAGCAGAGGCTTTGATGTAATTCTTCCACTAAGGAAGGAAATGATAGAATTTGTTCATGTTGGCAGGTTTTCACATTACCCAAAGTCATCTCCAAACTGAAGTTGAAACTTACAGCTCTGGAAGGCTCCCGGGTGCGAAAAGTGGCCGTTGCCAACTTTGTTAGCTCTAAGACCGAGCATAGTGAGAATGACTTGGCTGTCCTGACAAATCAGGGAGACATCCAGATTATCTCTCTGCCTTCACTTAAAATCCAAGCGCGTTATCCCTGTATTCGCAAGGAGGATGTGAGTGGCATTGCTTCCTGTGTGTTCACCCGATATGGACAAGGTAATATGAGGATCATCCATAAGTTACCACACTTTGGTGTGCTAGGCCTTTGAAAGCTTTGAACTGATGCCTCAAGCATAGAGCACAGAGATGTTTTGTCTTTGTACTTACAGTATATAATACTAAGAAAGCTAAAGAAAAAGGCCAGGTTGGGGAAAAGGGGAAGAATCATCTCCTTTTGCACTGAAATCCAAATTTTGTTTACACTGGTCTATTAATAAAGTGCTCTCTACTTTAATATTTGCATAAAAGAGTGCACAAAAAGCCTTTATGAGGTAATAGCCCAAGGAATCAATATCCATATCCTAGATGCAATTTTTAATCTTTAGGACTTTTTTTTACATATTCATCCCAAAAAAGGTTAGATGTTTCACTGGGATCTTCAGTAATAAAATCAATCTAATCAGTTCAGATGTGACACTGAACATTGATCATGTAGTCTGCTCTGTATGTTTGTTCTGAATTTAAGTCTGCTCAGGTGCACTTATTTCCAAATAAGGGGATATTTATAGCTTCCCTGTATGTTTGTAACCTTAATCTGTTCAGACGGGAGAATGTGCCTATGTAGGATTTTAGGAAACGAGACTCCCTTGCATAATATCTATCTCTGCTCAACTGGCCGTTTCTCCATCATTCCCTGCAGGATTCTATCTCATCTCCCCATCAGAATTTGAAAGATTTTCCCTTTCGCCAAAATGGCTGGTGGAACCTCGAAGTCTTGTGAAAGCATTGGAAAACAGAGAAAACTGCCACGGGCACAGCACATCTGGCACAGAAAAGACTTCAAAGAAATCAAAGTATGTCTGACAGAGTTTCTGTCAGTCAAGTCCACTATTTTGTAACGCTTACAAAGTATAACTTATTTGACAGTATGGTTGATATTTTAATATTTTTGTTTTGTTGTTGAAGACCCAAATCCCTAAGGAGCCTAGCCAATGTTGAACAATACCATGATGATATTGCCTATGCATTCATATTACTACAATTTTTGGAATGTATAATTCCAGAATTATGGGAAGACCTACGTCCAAAAGAGATCCATGTCTGATGTGGTACAGATTTGAACAGATATTGTTCTGTAAGCAGATGCATAATGTGTCAATGCGTCTGCTTGTCCTCTGATATCCAATCAACTAATTCATAAGGCTTTACCCAGTGCAAGTAGTCCTTGAGTTATGACAGCAATTGAGACTGGAATTTCCATTGCTAAGCAATGTGGTCATAAAGTGAGGCACCATATGGATCATACCACTTAGCGATAGCAATCCCTGCAGTCCCTATTGCAACAAGCGAGGATTGTGGGTCATTCAGTGAGCACCTCCTCATAAGGAGTGTGGGTTGCTGGCAAGACATGCCACAACCTCAGAGAGGTTTTGGGAGAGTACATGGATGGGGTGGGGGGGGTGGAGATTTACCCAAGCAATTTGAGTCCTTCCCTGCCAGAGAAGACTTTGCTTGTGGGAAGCCAGTAGGGAAGGTTGCAAATCATGATCACATGACTTCAGGATGCTGCAACCCCCATAAGTTTGCAACCCTAAGCCTTAGGCTGCTCAGTTGTATATTTCTGGGCAAATGAAGCCTGAGATTCCTAAACCTTGAAAAGTGAATAGAATATAGATTTATCTGTAAAACCAATCTATTTACCTCTAGCAGAATGCTGTAGGTGTTCTTTTTGTATATGTTTGTATATGTTTAAATAAAACATGTCTTGCTGTAATGTTAGGACTGAAGAATACTGCTTGATATATCAAGTTCTGAGCCGGAACTATTGAACAGTTGGTCTCATTGGCTCTTTTCTTTTTTTGCAGCAGCATTAGGGAATCAAGACAAACCTCTGGTGAACCAGGTGGTGATGGTAAGTAAACTATGGTGCTTAAAACTCAGTTGCTTTTGTGCCTGTCATAGAAAACGATGGGATCTTGGTGCCAATTTGCTGCCTTGCTTTGTAATCCATAGTCATAAGAATAGGTAGTGTGGTAATCCATACACAACTGGGTACTACACTTGCAGAAAAAATAGCCGAAACATTTATAAAACGTTTTGGAAAACTTCAGGAAAATCCACCACCACCACCACCCCACACACACACAAAAGAAAGAGCTGAAACAGCAAGGAAGAAAACAATTTATCACTATATCAGAAATGACCTCCATCTGCGTGCACAAACACACCATCTCACACACACACACCCTTACATACCCATGCCTTCTTAACTAAGAGTTAGTTTTTGGTTATTTAAATAAACTCTACAACCATCTGGGGAATTCTGGGAATTGAAGCGTACATATCTTAAAGTTGCCAAGAGTCTCTCCTCAGCATCCTTTTCCGGTATCAACTCTTGGCCTGGAAAAAAATGGAGCAGTAATGTTTTACTCCTTTTCATACCTATGACCAATTCATCAGTAGGTTGGTAGTAGGCAACCTTACAATTCCCACTTCAGGTTCATGCAGTTGGTTTACCTTATTTTTATTACAGCTAAATGCTGTTTTGTTTAACTCTTGTTGAACCATTAAAGCAGGGGTCCCCAAACTTGGCAACTTTAAGACTTGTGGACTTCAACTCCCAGAATTCTCCAGCCAGCTGAGAGTTGAAGTCCACAAGTCTTAAAGTTGCCAAGTTTGGAGATCTCTGCATTAAAGCATAACTATTGTAGTAATATTAATAACAGTTAATTAATAGGTGCTATGTCCATGTCTCTGCATGGTCTGAATCACCTTTCCTCTTCAAATCTGGATCATTGCAGCCATTTACAGTGGCTTTGAATTTCAAAATTGGGTTTTGGTATGCAGAAGTAAGTCATGGCCTTCATTGTTCAGAGGATTTAAGGAGCTGTCATCCATTTTAATAACTTTTAATTTTTTTTTTCTGTGTTGTTGATACATTCACTCTCAAAGTCCTATTTTTGTCTCTAGACTGAGAATTAGTTGCTTTAATATTAATTTTTTTTTTCAGAAAGAATGACTGGTAGGCTGATGGAACACGCCCTCCTCAATGATGAAAGTAAGAAAAAGAGTTATGAAACTTTTTGTGGAAATGATCCTGAATGTTTTTACTAATGTAGTTTCAACTACTTCTTTTTCCATCCAAAGGCATACAACTTTAATAGATTTCTTTTTGAGTTGTATATTTTGTATGTTTAATAGATCAGACTTAATAATATATCTGAGAGGACTAATAGGCATTATTTAGCATAGCTGGCCATATCTGTATGTATCACATAGTTTCCAGCTGTCATTCATAATTCAATTACTAATATGTTTAAAAACCAAACCACATTTACTTTGTCTCTGTTCTGGGCACAATGGTCAGTTACCACATCTGTGAAATGGGTAATGTTAACCTGCCTAACAAAACAGTTTCAGAGAGGTTTTTATGTACAAAGTGTTCTGCAGCTCCAAAGTGTTACATTCACTTGTTGTTTCTAGATTTCTTCCAGGTTATGATGATATAGGCAGCTATATTTCTCATGACTTATTTTGCCCCTTCTTTCAGGTGTTCTGAAGGAAATCCAGAGTACTCTGGAAGATGGGAGAGGGTAAGTATGATACACCGATATTTGTGATGCTCATTAAAGAATTAATTTGGTAGGTCACTAGTTCAGATATAGTAATGGAAAAGGAAGATCAATAATTTTTTTTGGTATTTTTGGAGATAAAATATTCTGAAGGAAGAGGGCTGTTACCATTTGGATTTTAATTACACAGCTTTCAGCCAATTTGGATGAGATGCATGTATTTTTCGTTTTATGAAGAGCTTTTAAGTGGTAAAAAGACATTGAGATGTATAAACTAGGTCAGTGGTGTCAAACTGGTGGTGAAGTTGCATATCTGCATGATATATACATATTACAGTGTTTGTGTGTCCAATGAGAACAACATGGAAAGTTGATTGGTGTTAATTGTATGAATTTGGTTTTAAATTTTCCAATTAATTCAGTTTGTAACATTGGAGTTTGTTTTTCTTAGAAAGACAGCTCTTTTTGTCCCAAAGGTGCCTTTCCAAAAGGCAACTTTCTTGATTTTTCTCTTTGAAAACTTTTGCTTCTTTAATCAATCATGACCTGGGTGACTGAATGTCTCCATAGACACAGCTGCTTTTTCTGGCTCAAAAGAGCCATAAAATATTGTTGCAATGTATTACTTGCATGTATATTTGCTTGGAAAGAAACTGCTACTATATATTGTATATGAAAATGATATGTCATAAGCTGGCTATCTCATAATCTCCTTTTTTAAAGTTTTTGTTTTTCTTTGCTTTTTGGTAGGAGTTATTACAATAGAAGTTCAGCAAGAATCCAAGTAGGGCATACGTTAAGCAATGGAGGAGGTAAGTTGACTATATTTTTACTTGTAGTTGGTATTGAAACATAACAAACTATGGCTTGTTACAAAAATGTATTGCTTCCTACTCTTCAGTTTGGGCTACTGAACAGTCTTATAAAAATGTTCCCCTTTAACTTGAATAGGAAACAACTACTTTCTCTGACCCTGAGAATGTTAGCAACTAGAATTGCATCTAGTTTGAATTTTTCCCAATAACTTTTATTATGATTATGGTGGTTTATTTTGAACAGATAAAAATAACAAACCTAATACAAAAATATATAAAAAAAGAAAGTGTGAAAAGTAAGGGGAAAAATCCTCCCAAAAGATAGTAAGAAAAAGAAACTTTCCTCTTTTTCCAAAGCAAGTATATTCAACATTAACAATTTATGACTATCTGTTAAATTACAGCCAGATACATCTTCATTCTATACTTCATCCCATTGTCTTTAAACTCATCTCTAAATTGCAGGATCCAATCTCAGTCATCTCTAAATCTTTAGCTCTCCTTATAGATCAATAATATCAGTAAAAATTAACAAAAATAACTAACAACATAAGTATAAAACCCCTCTTTCCATTTAATTTATATCCTCTTCTTAACAAATATTAAAAAAAAGAATAATAAAATTGAAAGCTATTAAACATTACCAGAAATAACCCGTTACTTACATATCCAAAAATGGTAATATAAATATTACAAATGAATCCATTGCAGCACTGAACATTTCCAAACCAGATAACTATGAAATATCACCAAAGATAGCAAATCATTATTTAACTACAAATAAACCAATTTTGTAGGGGGTTTTTCCCCTTTTTTCTTCCAGCCATCCTTAAGTCCCATAGATAAAATTCTAACTCCAGTTTTCTTATAGTCTTTTTGCTTCATCTGTTGAAGTTCTTATCTTTATCCAAGTCAATTTGTAATTTCTATGAAGTTAACTCCAATAAATCTCTAACATTTCAATTTAAAAGACTAGTCCATATTGCTCTTAGAGTACATTGTTTGTAATGTCCTTTTTAATTTTTAAATGATCATCCAATTCTACTCATAAATCCAACACTTTCATCTCATTTTTGTAATTTGTAAGTTTTAATAAGTCCACCTTGAAGTCCAGTTTGTTGTCTTCAAAGAAGTTTGTTCATTTTCAGTAGCAACTTTTAGTTCCAGTTAAGAGTTAAAAAGCTCAAGGACTTCTTCATATGCCCACACATCAAGTATTTCCTATTATGTGCTTTAGTAATAGACCTTCCAAGTCTTGTTTTGCACTGAAAAATGTAAACAAAACAGACTTCCTACAGGAAAGGATCTTTCTAATTATTTTCAAAATCTTTCTTTAAACCAGTTTCATGAAGCATTAACGTTTAAATTCTGAAAACACCTCGACAGTCACTTCTTTGCTGTATATTGCAAAAAGTTATCAAAATAAATAAATATCTTACAAAGCTGAAAAGATACAGTTCCCTTTAAAAAAAAAAAAAGACTCAGCCAGCAACTTGTTGGCTTGCAGTTCTGAAAGTTTTTCAATCTTAAAGAGGCAGTTCAAAAAATTAAACTCAAGTGATTAAAAAGATGAGGTTTGGTCATGGCTTGAATCCATAAAAGGCTGCATTTAAGGCTCAGAGCATGATGGAACCTCAATTCCCAGTTAATTGCAAGTGGCAAATTCTGCCATCTGCTCACAAAAATCAGCTGTTCAGGAGTACGTATTTATTGGTAAAATTTATATGTTGCTGTTTTTCTTCCCAATAAGGAACATATGTGCATCTCCAGAGCTCTTTTTATTCCAGAGAGAATTTCAACAGTCTGGGCCTCATATCCAGATGCCTTTTCAGCTGTAGTGCCCCTGCAATTTGCACCAGAGTGAGGGAAAATGTGGGCACCAACTTGCCTTGCCTCACTGAAAGCCTGAATTGTGTCCCGATAACCTTTTATAAAAAACGTTTGTTAAATTTTCAAACTATAAATACAAACGAAAATAAAGACAGTAGGAAAATGGGCAAGGGAAAAACGGGGAAGAGGGAAGTGTATAAGAGAAAAAGAAGAAAAAATGTGTTCCCATTTTTCTCAGAGCAGTAGAACAAAAATAATAAGGTACAACCTTGCTTTTTTGACATATTTAGCATACTAGGCATTTCTATAACAACAGACTTGTCTAATCAGCAAATCCTAAAGTCAAAATTTCATTCCCCCCTGTCTTCAGTCTAGAAGCGGTTTCCAAGTAGAAACAAAACTGGTTGTATTTTTCAGTTAAAGCATTTGATTCAGCCATCTCTGCTAGCCCTACCAGTTTCTCCATCCATTCTTTATTGTGAGGATTAATCTTTCTCCTTTTAAGCATACAGAATTGTTGCTGCAGTCAGTATATACAGCCACAAAGTCACAGGTTTTTTTTAAGTTCCTTGTCCACTTACTGGGTCCTGATATCTTGACGGAAATCTTAAATCTTGTTATATCCAGAAGAAGAAAAGGCTGTTTTTAAAACCTATTTTGCTCTTGAAAGACAGCCTTGTCATGACAGTTCTTGACATTATGGCTGTCAACAAGACTGTTCAGTATTTTTTTCCAGACTCTTTATTTTTCTTCAAATGAATGGAGAGAATTTATTCCTCATTTTCATCCTACATTCTTTTTCTTTCTTTAAGACAGGCTACTGGGAACCTAGCCAGAATTTACTACAAAACCCAACATACGAAAAGATCCTTTTAGTCCTCTCTTTTCCTTCTGGGAAGAATAGTTTAGCTCCTTTCTCCAAAAGGCATAGCAACAGTGGAACACTTCACGCTGCTAGAGAGATGGCGTTGGCATTTCTTGGACTACTTACTTACTATCTCAGCCTAGTTAGAAGTTGTTGGATGAGTCAAACACCATTGTGTAAATAAAAAGATAAGTTAAATTATGTCACTGATACATAATTTGAGCTAGGGGGAAATACCAGCAAGTAGTACATAGATTATTTTTGTCACAGATCTTTAAAAACTACAGATATTAAATACACAGCCTGGCCCAAGCTAGTTAGATGTGCTGAGACCACAATATCCAGAGTTATTCACTCATGTGGTCAGTACCTGCACTGGCTCAGATCAATTCAGTGTTTCACTAGTCAACTGACCATATAAACTAGCTAGAAATCATAAATCCATCACACCTGGTTATCACACTAGGTTGGCAGATTGTTGTAAATTGAATAATGATATGTTAAATCTTCAAGTTACATGGAGTAACTGCTTTTTTTCCCCAACAGAATGATTGTGCCTTGGTGTGTCGTTTGTGAGGTTTGGGCATTTAAAAGGAGTGCCATAACACTACTGTTGTAGGTACATCATCGTCGGGGCTAAGAAGCATCCCCTGGCCAGGGCTTCGGATAAAATTGAAGGGCTGCATTCTTTTCCTCATTGTGCCTCACCTGAAGCTCGTACCTATCTTGAGTTATCCGCCTTGTGAAGAGGCTGGAACCACTCTAGTCTCTTCCTTTTTATGCCTCTGGATCTGTGTTTTGCAATTCTTCAAGTGTTTGCACAATTTATTTCCTTTTTAAATATATATATATTTGTACTGGGATGGGTTTTAAATTATAAAAATTACTGTTTTGGAAGCAGACTTTTAAGAATAAGTACTGTTTCCACTAAGATTATTATTTTTTGTACATTTTTAAAATCGTAATGGGTGTTTAACAGAGGCATATTTTAGAAGTGTGCTTTTTAAAAAATGATTGAAATAATATATGTCACTTTAAATCCCTGTGGCTGCTCCAATGAAGTTTTTGTCGTATTACAGTACTGTTAAATGGTTTGGCAGACTGGGTAATTATTTTTGTAGCTGTTCAGATGTGAGCAATCTAATCAAATTTAACTTGATTTGTATGTGAACACTACATTAATTTTTTTCTTGAAATAAAACAGTACCTTTACTTATTTTTTTCTTGTGGCCAAGAAAAAAACTTTGAAATGTTTAGAATATCTATAAATTCCAAATGCTTGATTTTTTTTTCATGTTTTGCTATCCTTTTAACTTTAAACTTAAAATAATCTAAACAATTCCTTCACAAGTAATTTTGTAAAATCCTTTCATATATGCAGTTTCTCCAAATACTGTATATTTCAAAGTACATGTGTTCCACGTTGAAGAGATGCTGTAGGCCAAATATATAACAAGTTTTCATTACAATCACTAATGCATTTTTTCTGTGTAATTGTGGGCCGCTACAATCCATTGAAAGTAAATCTAATTCAGCAAATTCCACATAACTATCCCGATTGGATCTTTGTCAATTCACTATTTCCAAATTCTATGCAAAGGATTATATAATATAGTGCTTCTCTAGGACAGTGATGATGACAAGTCGATCAAAGGCAACATGCCACAATGTTTTGGGTGACATTCTAGTGTTCACCAACACTCAACAACTATTTTTGAACGTCTACCCCATTCTACTGTGATTTTTTAAGATTGCAGAGGTCTCCTGATAAAGTAATACTCTTATTGAGCCTCAACCCCCAAAAAACTTGTTTGGAAAAGAGGTATGGTTTTGTATAGTTTTCTGAGGCTGCAGAGGCCGTGAAAGATCATTTTCTGAAGCCACTTCAAGAATGAAAGCATTGTGTGAGCAACCTTAGGTAGGCCACAGGGACTTGCGAACAAAGAGTAGTACATTGCCTGAAATTAAGCAGCGCATAGTAGATCCTGGGAATCGTGCACAATTGGATTGTATTTTTTAAAATAAATGAACATGTAAAGAATTGTTTCTCTTTTGTTTCGGGCCACCATCTGACATGCCAACAGACTCAAGATCAGCATTTCTGAAATGTTGACATGCCAAGCCCAAAACATTTGCCACCACTGCTCTAGAAAAAATGGTACTGGTATGTTGAACAATGACCCAAATTCTTCTTGCCAAGACTGAGAAACATAAACTGTGATCTGAGGTACAGGACAAGGCGATTCCCATTTTCTGTGGTCCAGTGAACTTTAATAAACACCTCAGTGACTAACAACTGGTCTTGCTCAAGGCTTTGTTATTACACAGTGCTTACACTAAGCACTGTAAAATATCTAATATATATTCATTTATAGTTATTATTTGGAAGATTTGTTAAAAGATTTATAACTTATGTTCAATGAAATATAGTTGTAGTCTTCCTGTGACATCTTCCCAAGCTTGTCTACTTTAAAGGGCTTGCTGTCAGCATTGCAAGTCTAATTGTGCTTTTTTTCCTCCTCTCTCGTCTATATCCCAGTGAATCAGAGGAGTTTGCCTCTTTCCAATACTATCTTGTTTTCCAGAACCCCTAGGGACTATTTCAGTCCTCTATATGGTGGTTCTTGCATAGGGAGTAGGGACTGCAACTACTAAAAAAATACGAATAAAATTCAAGTAATACCAAAGTTGAATGATGTAAGCTGATGAAAAGCAACTTAAAAGAAGGGAATATGAAACCATAGGCAAATATTCTCATTTCCTATATCCATTGTGAAAAATATGTGCCACTGCTCCTCTCTCCAGAAAACAATGTTTACCAGATGAAACAAAGTGAAAGGCTGAAAATCTCGGGGGTACAGCCTCTGATTTGTACTTGCTCTCCCAGCCTGAAAACATGAGATAGTACAGAACTAGGCAGGTATAAGGGACATTTACACATTCTTATTTTAGAATACAAGATTCTTTTCTTGGCCAATAAACATCAAACTTGAAAAAAGTATTCCAAAAAATGCACATATGATTGTGTCACATTTTATGTACAGAAGATGACATCCTACATTTCTACAATATCCCTTACATTCTGAAATAATTCCTGGTTGTGAGCATATAAGAATGGACCATCCAATTTCACTGCTGTTGGAGCCACACTGCAGACAGGAGTGTTTTTCAAAGTATCTTGTTTTGGCAGGTGGAAAAGGGAGAAATTAATATCCTATTTCTAAAGCTACTAAGAATGAATGAAAAACAATTTCAATTACATCTTGTAAACATTTATTTCAAAAATACAAAAGTAACATCTTACACTAAGCACTGTAAAATATCTAATATATGTTCATTTATAGTTATTATTTGGAAGATTTGTTAAAAGCTTTGGTCTTAGGCACATTTAGCAGAAAATGCACCAATTTAGCCACATATCTCTTAGAGACAGCCATGAGTGTATCGTTTCTTTGGTGGCAGGTGGGTATTTTGAGAGTTCATGGATTCTATGTTTGCCACCATAAGATCAGGTAAGGGAGAACTTCTCTTCGACCTCAGTTGCTGATGTTGCTTGGCAATTTTTCCGACAGCCTCTTGAGAGGTAGAAACATCTGTGTTCCTGACAAGCAAAAAGCCATCAGCTCCTGAATGGATTGGACTGTTCTTCCTATCACAACTTTGTTTTAATTTAGGATTAAACCTGCGATAAAAAGATTCCACTTCAGGGAGATCAGCAAGATTAGTCATTGACATGGTATCTACCAGGTGATTGTATGCCAATGGGACTGGATTTCTTGCATGCTCCTGCAATGGGGGTGAGGTCTCTTTTTTCCATACTTCCACATGCATCTTTCGGTGAGGTGGCAGCAATCTGGGCCTCTTCCGTGCTGGAGACTCCATCAGTAAATCAGAAACGCAAATCTGTAGGAGTTCCTCTTCAACATTTGTCATGGTTCCACTTGGCACCTTCTTGTCTGTAGCATCATGGTTGCTATGCCAAGATGCCACAGCATCTTCCTGTGGGCAGTGTTCACCTACATATACACCCCCAGGAGTTGGATGCATTTGCTCTGGAGGAAGGGGCATTACTTTCACAAAGTAAACGGCATTTTCATTATGTTGCAATGAGGCCCTTTTTTTAAAATCTGACAGGGCCTTGTTGTTCCTTGTTCGCTTTTCCTGGACAGAAATATCAACTACTGACTGAGATGCTAGTGTTTGAGAATACAATAAGGGACATGGCTGGAGTTTCAGCTTTTCATTCCATGCTTGAAGAAACTTCTCCCTGCAAGATTTTGGCTTTTCTGTGTCACTGGGATGCACGGCCATCTTATCTTTTGTGGCTGCTGCCTCCATGAGAGTTTCTGAGATTTAAAGATTGAGATAGAAGTGAAAGTTAATGAAAAGAGCTTTCTAATATGTAATTTGCTAAAGGATGGTACTTCTAGTATTTCCCCTCACCTCCAGGTCTCTAATTGATGTAGGAATAGCTGTAGTGTTGCCAGGCAACACACATTCTAGATCTCACAGGCCTGGAGCAAGCTTCGTGGCCTAAGCCATGGAAGCTGTAGCAGTTGGGACAAAGATCCAAACTTTCCAGGGTCATAAGCATTCTGACATAAGTAATCTGGAACAAATGATCAGTTAATTTAGGTCAGGATGCCCTTTTTACATGGAATCTATTCCTAACCAAAGCTGCAGCTGGGAAACCTTGAATATCTTGTATGTGTTTACAGGAGTGTTTTTCAACCTTGACTGCTTGTAGATGTGTGGGCTTTAATTCCTAGAATTCCCCAGCCAGCATGCTCACTGGGGAATACTTGGAACTGAAGTCCACAACATCTTCAAGCTGTCAAGGTTGAGAAACACTGATTTACAGTGCAATAATGCACCCAGAAATCAGAACTGTTTTCCTTTCTATGATATGCTATGATATGCATAATATGATATGCTGTCATAGTTCTATGGCTGCTCACAGAGAAGAAAGCCTTGAAACTTGCAGAAGCCATTCCTGATCTGTTGCCCTCTTGACATACTAGACTTCAGTCAAACACCATGCTGGCAGGGAACTGTAGAAAAGCAAGAGGGAACCAGATTGGGGGAAATGGTATATTCCTTGCCTGAGCCCACTGCATCAAACAGAATGGGAGGTCATAATCTGATCCTCAGATTCTACTGACTTTTGGACTTGATGTAAAGGAGCAAGGAGCCAAAGAACAGATCTGTTGGAGAGACTGCTTACCAAGCCTTTTCAAATATAAGATCTTTCTAATATCATAGGCAGTTGCAATGTTAATTGCATTCATACTCTGGCCTTGGTTAAGCAACCAGATCTGCCCTGCAAAAATCCAGGTGGCCACTAGATGGCAGCAGAAAACCCTGCTGGCTTCTTTTTAATTTTTTTTTAAAGCAAAACATTCAACAAAATTTTGCTTTCCTTTTCTAGTAAATGTGCCTGCTCTACAGCTAGGGTGTTTCGTTTTATTTTTGCTTTGAACTTTGAACCTTGTGGTCCTTTTCATGATTGTAGACAGTTTGATATTCGTATTATCAGTTGGGCTATTTCATTCTTCAACTTGATACAAATCTGATAAATAAGCTCTTTAAACTAATCCCATTAACATTTATGGTCTTCTAAATTTGCTACAATGATTAAGGTAGCAGGCTAGAAAACAGTGGACCATCAGTTCTCGTCCTGCCTAAGACACAAAACCAGCTGGGTGACTGGACCAGTCATTCTCTCCAACCCTAAGAAGGAGGCAGGGGCAAATCTTGCCAGAAAAACTGCAGGGATTAGCCTAGGTTATTGCCAGGAGTTAACACTGACTTGAAGACACAAAACAAACAAACAACTGGATCAATAAATAGCAATAGCACTTAGACTTATATATCACTTTATAGTGCTTACAGTCCCCTCTAAGCAGTTTACAGAGTCAGCATATTGCCCCCAACAATCTGAGTCCTCATTTTACCCATTTTGGAAGGGTGGAAGGCTGACTCAACTTTGAGCCTGATGAGATTTGAACTGCCAAATTGCAGTCAGCCAAAGTAGTCTGCAGTACTGCACTCTAACCACTGTGCCACTGTGGCTCATAATGTGTTATTCACCTGCAATATAAATATTTTGCTTGCACCTTTCTGCCCAAATATCATTTGGTATAGTAGTTAAGAAGAGCCAGTTTGGTGTAGTGGTTAAGGCATGGGACTAGCAACTGGGAGTTCTAATCCTGCCTTAGGAACAAAGCCAACTGGGTGACCTTAGCCTTAGGAAAAAAGCAATGGCAAGTCACTTCTGAAAAACCTTGTCAAGAAAATTACAGGGACTTTTCCAAGTAATCTCTGAGAATTGGACACAACTGAAGAGAAGAAGAAAAATAAATGAGCAGCCTAACTCTCTGACCTTCTTGAGGACCAAGGAGGAGAGACAGCACTTCCATTACAACAGCAAATACTGTGCCCAGAGCCTCACTGAGTGACCAACAATTAGGTAACAAAGAATCTGTGAAATGTAAGGGAATAGTTTTTTCCAAACTGTGTGTCATTCAATTACTCTTGTTCTCTCTTCCTGGGCATGAATATTTTAGCAAATCGCCTCCGGTTTCTTTTTGAGGAAGAGATTGAATATGAATTTTCTTTCATTTTCAAAGCAGTAACATGATCTCCTGGAGCATAGAAGCAAATTGGGGAGATAATTCAAAAGTTGCTAGTTCTCTGGAAGCAAAGTGGGGGCTCTGTGTGTGTGGGAGACAGCACTGATTTACTGACAATTGGGTTTCAAAAACTATGGTTACTAAATAAAAGGGATATAAATCCAAATGCCACACCTTGGTCAATAACCCTCTTGGCTTTTAATTTATTACATAACTAAAATTACTTACCTGATTGGACTTGTAAAACTATGAAACAGCTTTTTTTTTGTCAGTCAGAAAAGACGAGGTCTACATGTGAAGATCCAATTAAATTAATTTATTGCTACACATAGGAATCTTCTCAACTAATGGTTAGCACCTGTTTGGAGTTAGATATGTATAAACTGAATTTAAGGGGAGTGAACTCAGCCCATGGCTACGTAGGGATTCTAGGCTGAACCCTCCTTTAACCCCACCCCCAGATTCTGCCACTCCTTCATCTACTAATTAGTACTCATTTTTTTCATGAAAAGTATAAAGAGATGTATCTCTTATTTAATCCAATGAGGATGTGAAGTTAGAATATGGGGTGGGGACAATTTCAATAATATCTACTTTAACGTATGTAAATTATGCAAGCCAGCTTAGTAATTAATTCATGCTCATTGTCTCTTGAACTGAGCAGTAACCCTGCTTTTCTTGAATCTATTCTCTTCATGCCTGTTCCCACAATTTTCTTTCAACCAAGTATTATCTCAAACCTTTGAAATTCATATGCTGACCTCAACACTTTTAATTTTAAAAAATCTGGCAGGATTTGACTTCCAGGAGAAAAATGGTGAAAATGGTGATGACCGTGGCAGAATGAAGAGCTGGTAAGCTCTTCATAATTTCTCTCCCAATCAGGAGAGCTCATGAGATTGTCTACACTCTACAATGTGATAGGATGGGATTTTTAAGGTTGGACATTAGAGGGAACTAGAAAGAACTAAAGATTACAATGAAAGGAGAATAACACTTAGATAATAAGAATGGAGGAAACTATTATAACATTGAACATACTGAAGGATATTTTTGAACAATGGCCCTGGAAGCTAATTTTAACTTTTGATTGTGTTTAAAAGAAGTTATGGAAGAGAATCAATTTTATCCGACAAGATTGAGACTTATTGGGAAATGGGTTTTAAAAAATGACAGGCTAGAAGAATGATATGGAAAAAGATGCTACACTGGACATGTAAATGAAACCAGCTGATATCTTAATAATTTAAAGGAATATACAAATAACAAACCAAAAGAGTGATCTGGATAACTTTCCTATTATTGAAATTGGAAACGGGAATTGTTAAAAAGGATTGAAGGATTTTGTGAGAAGGAACAATTGTAAATGAAAAGAAATAAAGTTCTAAGACATTATTTGAAGGGTCAGGATTCAAATTATTAAAAGTAAAAAGAACATACAATTTTAGTTTATTTGATCAAATAGATGTGCTGTTATTTCTGCTAACCCTTAAAAGATTTTTGCTGATCAGGACTGAAATGATGAGTTTTAAGGATTTGTTTAAAGATAAGACATGAGTTATGGAAAGAAGTAATCTTCAAAAAAAAGGTGAAAAGTTACTAAAATAGTTTGTACTTGCGTTAAAGGGGAAATTATTCTTTTCTTTACAATATATTTTTATTCTTTCTTTCTAATTATCCTTCTATTTTTCCTATTCTGCAATTTTAATTATTTTTAATTTGTATATATATATATTATCTTTTTAATTATAATTTTAATAAAAGTATTTTTAAAAAACTGGCAACATTTCAGTGGAATATGCAGATGTGCACTTGGTTTTAAAATCCCAAGAATCCTACCACAGAAAGACAATGCCCACTCAGTTTTTATGATTCTCCAAACCTCAAAAAGGTAATGAATCATTATTAGCAATACACCCATATTTTACAGGGAACATAGTCTGAATACTTTCCACTATTTCTACATCAATCAATTTTTACAAAGCAAGGATGCTTTCTACTTTAAGAGTAAAAAAATTAGAATGTAAATTGAAACACCAAGGAAGAAGGAGAACTTAAAATGGTGCCTTCCACTTCTTGTCCAAGGTGGCCATCGGTCCCAACTTCTTTACAAGCACCCAGTCTCCAGGTTGAAATGGATGTATTGGATGATCTACGATAAGGAGGAGGAGGGGGAAGGAGGAAGAGGAGGATGAAGAAGAAGGAGGAGGGGGGAATGAGGAATCCTAGGCAGCGGGCTTTTAGGAGGAAAATCAAAATCAGATCAGATTTAGATTTAGCATATTAACCTTATATTTAGAACCACTATGCTGTCTCAGAAACCCCTGCAGGTTTTAGAGACAAAGTCAAAAATTCAGTGAAATCAACAATCAAAATTTACTAAAATAAACATGGATAATTTGGAAGAAATTTAGAGGATTGGAGTTGCCCAGTTTGTCAACTTAATAGCTCTGATTTTCAAAAAAAGTTAAACGTTTCGTACAATATCTAAAGAGAAATTAACCAAAACTTCTTTTTAGGTTTAATAATGAATATTCCCATTATTATTCATTAATAATGAATTATCTACTGGTGTACATTTGAAGGTATATGAGTAGACATTCTTTATACAGTTTGGTTGCTTTGTATTTGTTAAATATTCCAACCAGGGTGTTGGAAGAAAGTTAAGTTTTAAAGGTGTTAATGTGTTGCTAAATTATGTTCCATAAACAGGGAATGTATCTATATGTAAGGAATTTTGGATTAGCCTTAGATTGTTGCTAAGTGATTTGTCTTCTGTTCTTGGAAAGACATTTGTATATCAGATACGAAAGGTTGAACTGATGGCCTAGTCAACTATCAAGCTTTGAAATACCCTTTTTATCAGCATAAAGAAAAGACTGAACAATATAATTTCACATAGTTAAGATTCAGGTTTTTATTTGATAATTTATTTCTAGTAATTTCCACAGAGTTATTGTTATTGGTATATCTTAATTTTTGCTTTTATGTCTTTGTTACTTTTCTTTACTTGTATTCACAGAACTCTGCTATTCTTTGTAGTTATATTAAAGCAATACAGTAAAATTTAATTTTAAATTTAATTTTAAATGTAAAAATATTAAATTTTTAAAAAGATTAAAGTAAAATTTTAAAGTACTAAAAACGATTAAAATTAAATTAAATTTTACTTTTGATCTGGATTGCATGTCTCCAGACATTTAATTAATGGCTTGAGGGAGCTAGAATATTCTGTCTCCCTAGTAGTTTTTTGGACTTCTGTAATCCTGATTTATTAACCCTACTTACTCCAAAAATAATTTTTAAAAATGCCTCTCATATAAATGTTTATAGTTTATATTCACAGTTATGATATAAATTTTCACTGGAATGCTTGTAAAATTAATATTATTAAAAATAATAATTAGGAGGAAGAACCAATCATGTCTTGAACTGCTCAATGGCAAACTAAGATAGAAATAGAAGCATAACCCTCAATTTATTTACTCTGGTATAATTTGGAAAAGAAAAATGGAAATACTAAAACTATATTAGTTTTAATATTAAACTAGGATACCCAACTACTTTCCTGTGGCCTGGCACATAAAAAATTAATTCAGAGCTTATAACTTTCCAGTTTGGCTAGCATTGGCTTTATTGAAATGTATTTTTAGAAATAGTCCTTTTTTCTCCAAAAGAATGTAATAGCATCCATCTGCTAAACAAAACCATTTCCTGTTGAAGAGTCATCATTAGTTTATTTTGTCTCCTGCCAGAAGTGTGCATTTGTAGACTATCAATTTCATTTTATTTCGTTACCTTCCATTCTCCAAAAGTGTTTTCTTCGAAGACACTTGTATCTTTAATTACACAGCAGGCCAAAAACCATCCCTGGAATCACTGCTTTCTGTTGGCACAAAGAAACCAAACATTTGCTGTATTTATTTACTTATGAAATTTATAGGCCACCTAATTAGTTACAACAGTCAGAAGGCTTACAAAATAGAACAATAGAAGTATGACAAAAAGACAAAAAAAACCCAATCGAAAATCTGGGGAAAAAGTAACAATCATTTAAGAAAAAAAAAAAAAACCCAGCATCATCCAAGGGATCCATCATCCACTGTAGCCAAAATCCTGGGGATACAGCCAAGTTTTAAGGATTTGTTTAAATAAGGTCAGAGTAGGCGGGCTGTATGAATCTTGGGGGGTATAGTATGTTGCTCAAGAGGCCAAGTATCATGACAGGCAAGGCTGGATCTCATCATTTTAGGATTCAGAACAGGTAAAATCTGCAGTCATTAAAAGGATTTTGGCCCTTTAAAAAGGAGAAAGTAAATATAAACCTTTGTTTGATATTTCACCTCAATACTGTATTTGCAACGATCTAGCTGCAAGAAATCCATGCTTTGCATTCTGTTGATGGGAAGGTGGAAGCTGTCTTCAATAAGCATTTTAAAGGAAACTTAAGTCAATCTGCTTAAGTCTCAAAATATAGAAATATCTCTAAAATGTGTTCAACATATAACGGGCGGAGAGGAAAGTTATTATTTTCAGCTCCATTGAATCCAAAGAAGAGGACAGTCCTATGGGATTAGGTGTTCTTGGAAATTGGTAATGTCACCCGGTCTCTTCTCCAGTGAAAGTTATAATCAGTTTCTTTTGTCTTTGAAACTGGAAGGTATACAAGATTATTTCCATTTATTGGGGGGCGGGGGTTGTTTGCAGAGGATATTCCAATTGCTTTTATTTATTTATTTAATTTGGAGAGGTTATTCTTTTTGCCTTTCCAATTTGCTCTCATATTAAAATTGGCATTCCGGAATGCATATAGGGGCTTAAATCAGATTAAAAATGTTTTATAGTTTATTTTCAGATGGGCACTCATGTTGCAGCTTCTCTGAACTTCAGGGCTGACTTTTCAAGGCAAATTTCTTAAATCAACAGTCCACTCAGCCAATTGTATGTACAATCCCTGGATGGTTAGTTAGCCATCTCTGGATGACATTAGATGAACGATTAAGAATGTGATTAGATGGGAGTTTTTGAAAATAGCAAGATCATATTTGATATTGCACCTGGGTTAATGGACTTCAAAATCCATTTCATCCCTTAGTACTGAATGCAATATTGCTTCAAAGTGGAATCTGAATAGCTACCCTTAGGAACAGCAGGGTTTTTACCCCTTTCTTCCTAGAATCTGTTACCTTGGTGGCCTGCATAAGTAGAATTCATAGCCTATCATCCTCTCCCCTGGTTCCCCTGTGTAGATAGAAGAACCGCAAGATTCTGATTAAGTTTTCTGATTTAGTTTCAGGAAATGTAGTCTTTTGTCATGTTTATGTAGTGTATATTGGAGGTGGTGACCCTTTGAGAGCCAAAGCAATTTCATTTTAATGTATGCCGATTGATGTACATTTAAAGTGATCATAAAGTTATTCGAAGTCCAAGAAGAAGAGAGAAAAAAGCATCTCTTTCCGCTACCGTGTCCAAATTAAAACATCTATGCTATGCATTTACGCTCATAATTAGACTGAGCAACCGGGTTTAAGCGCCACTCTGAAGCTTTCAATCCGATTTAAATTGCACGTGAGAAGGAGTCGCAGTCACGTCCGTTCTTTCTCCAAATAGCCAAGACCGTATTACAGTATTTTGCACTTCAGGCCGCCGCCGGCGGAGCCGGCAGACGAGTTGCCAACCTTCGCAAGCGAGCTGTGTAAACTCCGGACCCGATCCCTCCCATCCCCCCTTCCCCTTTGGTTGAAAAGTGCGCGTGAGTTGGGGTTACAGGTTGAACCTGTCCGGTAAACCCAAGCCAAGCGCAACACCCTGCTGGTTTGACTTCCCCTTAGCCAAGGGCGAATGCCGCGCTTCTTCTGCCACGCGATCCTGAGCCATTCCCCAACACGGACATTTATTTTTTAAATGCCGAGACGCCATTCGGTGCTGCTGCCTCGAAACAAAATCTTGAGGGGGAGGAAGATCCGTCCAGCTGGGCCCCCTTCTCCTCGACCTTGGACGAGAGGAAGCTGGCACGGGAGCCCCTGGATCTTTTCTTAAGATCCCAGTCATGCAAGAAAAACCACCTTCCCTTACTCCCATGTTCCTGAGCCCACGTAGGGCACGCTGCACCCGTTGGAAAGTTTTTTTAAAAAAAGGCATGGAGGCTGAATTTGGGAAAGACCCGGTCCCAAAAGGGGGGGAGGGAACCACATCGATTTGCCAGATTCGATTATATATATAGGGGCATTCAAAAACAAGGAGACTCCACGCATCCAAAGCGTTAAAAACGTGGACGTAGCCCAATCTTTTCCAAAAAAAAAAAAAAAGGGCGCCCCTGCTACTTCGGAATGGCTTTCGAAGAAACCGGGGAGAAGGGAATATATTTCTCTTCCATTCGACCCGGGAAGGCACGAGTGGCGGTGGTTGGGGAAGCCCTCTCCGGCTCCCCAAACTATCCCCGCGGCCTCTACTCTGCAGGCTTCTCTTTGGCAGCGTCTGGCCTGGAAAAAGAAGCGGGCGAGACGGATCAAAGGGGCGGGGGGGGGGAGGGGGGAGAAAGAAGAAAGCTACTTCGAATGAGAGACTTTCGACTTTTAGGGGGCCAAACTGGGAATCATTTAAAAATAATAATAATAATAATCTATACAGGAGAGGTGGGGGGAATCATAAAAACCCAAACTAACCTGTTTCTTTCCAGACGTTCACAAGCCCCAGGGCGCGAGCTGTCGGGAAAAGCGAAGTCTATCTGGTTGGAAAGCGTTTGGAGGGAATTCAAGTGTAAATCAGGATCGGCTTTGGGGAGATTTCTCTCCTCTCGCCACCCCCCACCCCCCAACGTAAGTGGATGTTAACTAAGTAGCCTCTTACGGGCCGAGAAAGAGAGACTCAGGCCCCACCCTACATGCAAAGAAGGGCTAGCATCCAGGTCTTATCTTAACGACCTTGCGGGGGTGCAGAATCTAGCTGCCTTTTTCTTTTTTAACAATAGATAACAGCACTTTAACGCCGCCTCAAGCTCTTCCCTCTCGACTCTTTCCATCGCCCCTAGGCAGGCGGACAAACCAGCTTGCACAAACCCTCGGATGAGTGTGTGCGCTACTGAAAACCGTGTGGACCAGCACCTGAGTTTTCCTGATAGGGTGATAGTAAGGATGGTGGCGAGAAGGTAGGCATGGTGCAACAAGGGGCTTTGTTACTGTGTAGCCCCCATCCTCTAATCCATGATCTAACAAAAAAAAAATAAGGTGATTTACTCAGCAGCTGAGATGGAAAACCTTCAAAAAGAGGTGGAGATTTATATGTATGGCTGGAAGGGGAGGGCAGCATTTTCCTTGGAAAAGGACATGTGTGCAATAGATAATATTTATATACCAGATAAAGGGAGTGTTTGGGAAAGGTTGTCAATTAAGTTTCAGGTGGGATGCCATTAGCAAACGTTCAAATAGTGCCACCACAAATGCAGTAATGGAGGAAAGAGAAAAGAACAGCTTGTCAATTCTTCATCAGTGCTAAAGGTAATGCCATTGCCTTCTTATCCAAAAGACCAAAAAGTGTGTATACTTCATTGTCTTTTTGCATGGCTCTCTTTCTCTCCTTGTGGTTCCATCTCAAAACTGTCCTACATCAAGCAGAACCCAAGAAATACTTTTGAGTATTTCTGAAAGTACAGGTATGTTTCCCCACCATCCAAGCAAGATACATGAAACAAGAGGGACAACAGTTGGGATCAGTGGCTTTGATACAATTCTGAGAGTCAAATTGTACGTACTCTTCTCTGCTCTCATTTAGCGCAACAATTACTAAAATACTGGGGCTGGATTTTGTTGAACCCACCCACCTGCCAGGCTTCAGCAGAAAAAGAAAAGGCCCCAGTCTAAAGTTGCTGGCCTTGAATTGATATGCAGATTTACTCTCAGGCTCAGAGTGGCGAAACAATCACAGTTTTTTACCTTGCTATTATTAGCTGGGATAAGGGCACATCAGCCTTAATTGGATCTTTTAACCATTTGATGAAGGTTCCCCCACATTCTCTCCTCTTTAAGGAATCTGTTTTGATGAGTTTCATTTGACTCTTTTCCTTCTCTCTGTGCCTAGCAATACATTTGTACTGGCAAATAAAAGTTGGTACCATAATTGATTCATTAGCTTTTCAAATGCTATAGAACTCCATATCATTGTTTTCTTTTTAATACGCAAAATTGTTTAAGAAAATCCTGCTTTAAATCCACATGTCACAATCAAGAATACATAAATTAAAAATGCAGTCTTAATGATTCCTGAGTTAATTCCGATGTAAAATCTACAGGTTTTTTTTTAAGAGCCTCTTTTTGCCACTGTATTTGAATCTGGCATGTCCTCTACATTCAATCAAAACTCATTGGTTCTATTTTGCCAGAGGACTGCTAGCTACCTTGTGCCATTGTTGGTTGAAAAATTCAATTGTGCCATACAGAATCTTGAATTATTGATACTACTTCCCTTCATCCTTCTGTTCCTCATCGCATAGACTTCCTAGTTTAACCAAAGTTTGCTATCAAAGTTGATATGCATATAAATATTGGAAAGACCTGTATTGTACTGGTTATTAGAGAAATAAGGAACATGGTTTCCTTAGTTTTGCAAAAGTGTGAGTTCTGCTAACTTCATCACAACTAATCCCTTAATTAAAATCAGAGTGGACAGGTAAGTAGGAACAAGTGAAAAAACTATGCTTGCTTTTTCGATATTAAGATAAAACAGAACTTTTGGTTAGAATGTAAACATTTTTAAATCAGAATGCACTGAAAATATGGGTTTAGATCCCGAGTCAATAAAATGTTATTGTTGTGATAGCTCCATTCATTTGGATTGCAAGATAATCTACCAAAATTTTGTTGGAGTAGGTTTTATTAATGTAAGATAGACAAATTGGACAGTCTGCATGTCTGAATTTTATTTGTGTTACAGTGCATTAAGCTAACAGTTATGTAAGTTACCACTTTTGTAAGAAATCTCAATTATTCTAGCTAAAAATAAAAAGTTGAAACCCTATCTAAATCAATATCAGACCTACCCATTTGTCAAATGTGGAGTTTTCTTTCTCATAGCCGATAATATTTTTCATGTGCTCCCTATCAGCAGACTAAGACAGAATTGTTGCTGTGGGCACAATATTGCTTGTTTGATTTTAGAGTACAATTTATTCTTTTCAATTTCCATGGAATAAGATTGCTGTATTTTCCTAAGTAGAATTAAAAAAGAAAACGTATTTGCAGATGCTTAGTGTTTGAGAAAAATTTAACAGTTTAATTACATTCTGTACTTGGTGACTATTCACCTTAGTTTAGCATCTTTCCTTCTAGTGAAATAATGCATTAGTGCAGCTCCCAGGTTGTTTGCTTTATTGACATAAGCAGAAACTGTAATTTTGGACTTATCATAAACTGCATAGGATCCACCCTTCCTGCTAGGACAACATTTGAATTGTATTTAAAAAGTTTAATGTTCCCAACTCTTTAATTCAGGAGCAGCAAAAAACTGTCCTCAATCTCAGTGGAGAGAGAAAGGAAATTGTATTTAAAGACCAGGTTTAACATATAAAGATAGAAATATTACATTTTTGTGTAATATTTTTCACAAGATTTGGTTGTGATATCATAGGTGTGTTGGAATAATAAAACACTGATATCCTTACTGTCTTGATATGTAAAGAAAAACTGATAAGTCCCTAAAATTCTGGAGGACAGAATTACTTCAGATAATATAGAAATTGGTCATCTTACCTGTAAATGTGTTGCATTCTGTATAAGGATTTTTATTTGCAAACAGTTGGACACAGAAATGGCATTTTTCTCTTCCTCCCCCTCACAGATGTGCTCACAAATAAAGAAAAATGGCACCACCTCAATCTAAGGAAGAACAAAAAACACATCAAAAAAAGAAATTCAGCAATCCTTCCCAGAAAAAAAATGCTGAAGAATGTAAAAGACAGGAGAAAAGACAGAAGAAAAGAAAGAGCGATGAACAAACCAATTCTGATCATAGGTTCTCTGATCAAGATGGGGATTGTGCTTCCCTACAAAGCCTGACAAAAAGTGGGAAAGATTTGACAAAGGGAGAAAGAAGGAGTGACTTGAAAGAAGTAAAAGAAAAGAGACAAACTAGAGAAGGTCATTCTGAGAGAAGATATGGAGAACCAATAACCTCTTTGGAAGAGAAGACTAAAAAAAGGGCCCAGAGACCAGAATATCAGAGTTCAGAGCAACTACACAATATCATTGTCAAAAGTTACAATGCCAAGAGGCATTGAAGATCGTGAGACATATGCATTGAAAGAAGATAAAGGGCCAGCAAGAAAGTATAAAACTGCTCCTGATGCAGAATCTTTCAGAATAGAAAGTGAGGAAGACTTCTCTTGGAAGCAAGAGTCATGCCAAAGAAGAAATTATAATAAAACTGGAAAACAATCTAAATGGGAGGCTCACCCTAACAGCAGTAAGAGGCCCAACAGAATAAACAGAATAAAGCAATAAAGGCTAAGAAATCAGTCAAAATGCTTTCCAAAGCAAGTCCTGTGAATTCAGAAGATTCATCATGTTTGGATTCCCAAGATGAATGCAGGTGGAACCAAAGAAGTGAAAATAAAGGGACAGGCAAGACCAAGTTCAAATCAATAGAGAAGAGAAACTTTTTGGAAGATAACCTTGGTGAGAAATGGCAACCAATTTTAACAGAAGGTCAGTTTGCCATAGAAAGAAGAAGTTATCGGACATCTCAAAAAACAATTAAGCAAAGGGAAGAAAAGCCTGAGATCAAAAAGAAGAAAAAAGACTTTCAAAGTAAAGAAAATTATTTTAAGAGAAATGAGAAAATCAAGAGGAAGGACAGAAGTTCAGTGACAGGAATAGCTCTACTGAGTGACAGCCATGAGTAAACTGATAATGAAAGGAGCCCAGAAAACTACAGCAGAAGCCACACTGAAGATGAGAGAGATTCTTGGGACCATGGAAACCCACCAGCATGTGAAAATGGTAAAGAAGAGTCTAACTATGAGGACAGTAGAGGTGGAAGTGAAGATACTGAAAATGAGATAAGTAGCACTGAGGTTAAAAGCGTCAGTAACAAGGGAACAGCACTTCTTGACATGGCAAGATCAATGCTCCATAATGTTAGCTTGAATAAGTCCCTACAAGAGAACACCATAGTAGAAGAAAATACAAGTTTCAGTGATCAAATGGCCGGTATTCAAAGCACATCTTCACAATTGGTAAAATGTAGAAGTCAAGCTCCTAATAAATATGATACAGCCAAACAAAGCTCCCGTTTAGAACAGCAATCAAACCAAGTGAGTCGAACCAGGCTGGATGGAGTAGCTTCACTGGCCAAAAGATATACTCACTCAAATTCTCAGCCTCAAATTCTGCTGAAGGTAGATAGCAAACATGCTAAAACAAAGCTATTAGCGATTAGCAAGCTTTTTTCTTCAAGAAAGGAAACAGAAATTGGTTCTGAATTGGAGGAAACTGAAAGTCTCCATTTAGAAAAAAATGCAAGAAAAAATAAATCATTTTCAAGATCTAAAGTAAAAGAATGTTCTGCTGAGAAGAAAGACACAGATGGAAAAAAAAAATAGGAAAGGTCAAAACAGTTGCACACCAGACTCTAGGCAGAAAAGAGACCAAGGAGATTGCATGGGAACAAACTACTGGTGAAAAACAATTAATGTTTAAACAACCAAGACACAAATCATTACAAACAATTTCAGCATTTAGGAAAGTAACCCATTGGCTCAGCCATAAACCTCACACAAAAGCAAGCTCGAAACATTGTTTCCTAAAGATAGTGCGTGCAATTGGCATCTCAGGATGGTTCTCCAAGAGGTTTGGTAAAAGAGGATGAAGAACAGCCAGCCATATAGATTCAGGAGAAGAATGACCAACAGAATTGTTAATTTAGTTGGGCTGGCCAAGAAGTGCAATAAGACTTCAACAAGACAGTACACGAGAAAGGATTTGGATATCAAAGAATATTCTTGTTCTTCATCAAATTGTGATCAAACTTCAAATGAAGAGATATTAATAGAAAAGGATCAGCAAGAAGGGAGGACTTCTAATGATCTCTTCAATGAAGCTGTTTTTTCATAGATGAAGTCCAATGAACTTTCTGAGGAAGAAAAGCGGAACGGGCTGCCCCTGGGGCTACGAACAACCACTGACCTGAGGGCGTTCAGACGAGACCTGAAGACCTGGCTCTTCGAGCAGGCGGCCTGAGCTGACTCAAATGGGATTTTAAATAAGGGGTTTTAGATTAGTTGGTTGGGGTACGAAAGTATTAATTTATTTTAATCGGGGCTTTTAGATTTTTATTTGGGCAGCCTATAATTTAATTCTTTTTTAATCGTATTTATATTTGTGTTTTGTATGTATTTTAGTTGGCTGTTCACCGCCCTGAGTCCTTCGGGAGAAGGGCGGTATATAAAATTATGAAATAAATAAATAAATAAATAAATAATTAAATAAATAAATAAATATTACTAACAATAAGTTTGCCATTGTATTTCCCCAGGTTCACCAATTAGTGAATTCATAAAATGTTTCTCTTGGAATATCTAGAAATAATGGGAAAAGAAATACACAAGGATTCCCTTGCAGTTTTCAAGCTGATGAATCCATACTAAATAAGCCCAATCATATGAAATCTAAAGTAAATGAAAATTCTTTGTGGTACACGAAGACTTTAAAGTCAAACACGTACAACTGATTATTTTCTAAATGATTTTGCTGTGTCCTCTTCCAAGTTTAGGTTCCCAATGCATTCTCTTTTTGGGCTTTCAGCTACTATATAATTCCATTTTCTTACTAATAGCTACATATATTCTTGGTTCTTAGAATCAAAATTTAGCAATACTAAGGGGATCAGTTCCAATTCTCTGCTCTTCTCTTTCTTTAGCCATGCTGAGTCCAAACTAAATAAATAAAGTCTAAACTAAATAAATAAATAAATTTCACATATTGATTATATTCTTCTCTTCTGCAGTGCTATGAATAAATAAAATGTTGGACATTGAAACAAACCACACACAAATTAATGGACTGTCCAATATGCATGATCTTCACTGTTCTCCAAAATACATATGTTAGTAACAAAGTTGACATCGTCAAAGGAAATTATCTATCTACCTACGCCATTAGAAAATACATTGTTTTTCTTTGCAGTATTTATAGCTACAATTTAGAATGATTCTGCAATTATTCTTTTATTTTTAGCTGAAATTAGATATCACCAAATCAAGAGGCAAACCTCTTTCCCATGAGACATCATTGTTTAAAATTTTGAAGAAAAATCTGGGAGGGAAAACAATGCACCAAACAATATGTTCCCATTTTTTTAAAACATCCATATTGTAATGTCTCTGTAGCATTTTTGTTTTCCATTTTTTGGAAGGACCAAGGGTTTGAGTAGACACTCCATATAACTTGAAATACAAACAATAGACATTGTTATAGCTATTTATCTCTCTTTTAGTGAAAAAGAAAAAGTCCCAGCTGCTTTGAGGAAGAAGATATGGGAGACCTCATTCAGAGCATTGAACCAGACACCACGAAGCAAGTACACTGGACTCAGCACCAACCTCTTACATGTGATCCTACAACTTGGTTGAATTCTGACATGTTACTTCCACGGCTTACCATTGAGAACCTAAGCAAGTGGACTTTATATAAGGAGAAGGACTCAATCCAGTCTCATAAATCAAAAAAATCACTGTTGGAAAGACGGGAGGCAGAAGATATGACTGAAGATATTCTTCAGCAGGAAATGGCCCAGAAACAGGTTAGGAACATAGAAAAGTATCTTATAACATCATTCAGTCTACTGGCACTAGTTTGTCCTTGCTTCAAAAGAGTTCTTTTTTAGCCCATTCAAAGATGAACCTAAGTCTAGAAACTTATAGAAACTGCCTGATTCACAGCTGCAGAAAAGGCTTAATTTAATCTGAGTCATTTCAGAAACAGTGTGGTCTGATTTGGTTTGCTTGAAAGTCAAGGGAAACACTTCCAGGACAGCTTTGTTTAGCCCACATCTGGAACAATATAAGCTCAGACCCACCTGTTTCATTTAGATCAGGGCTGTCAAACTCCCAGCCTACAGGCTGGATGTGTCACATGTTGGCCACGCCCATGACTGGTTTAACGAAGGAGGGAAAAGTTCCTATATCAGAGATGGTATTCAGCAGGTTCTGACCAGTTCTGGAGAACCAGTAGCGGAAATTTTGAGTAGTTCAGAGAACCTGCAAATACCACCTCTGACTGGCCGTGCACTCATCTATTCTCTGCCTCCCAAGTCCCAGCTGATCAGCTGGGTCTTCTTTTGTTGCCCTGCACAGGAGAACAGAGCTGGAAAGCAGGTTAGTGGGGTGGGGAGGGAATGGAGATTTTATACGCCTATCAAGCCACACCACGCCCACCAAGCCACACTCACAGAACTGGTAGTAAAAAAATTTGAATCTCACCACTGCCCAATATGTCATGTGATGCTGCCATGATGACATGAGTTTGACACCTCTGATTTAGATCAATCCAAATCATTCCATGCTTCCTCAGAATTTGGTATTTGGCTGAATAATATACTACCTTCTCTATGCAAATGTATCTGCAATCACAGATCCGCTATCTTATCCTACTACATAGACTTATATTTAAAATAAAGCCCTTGCATTCTGGTTAGCCACATCAATAAAGGATCATTATGGGTGATAATTGATTAAAACGATGTTATATATAACTCTTAGAAATATCTTGGTCATATTTTTCCAGATATATAAAGATGGATATTGTTACACAGAATTAGAAAAGACAGAAGACCTTTCCAGGCTGGAGTAAGTAAAACATGGGTAATTATTGTCAGAACATCCCTTGCAGTGCCATTTTTCTGGCCTATCATTGATTTCCTCTCCAAAGTATTAGGAAAGCAGTTCTTAAAACACAGTGGAACTCTCTACATTCTGCAACTAGTCCATCCCTGGAAATGAATCATTATGTACTTCAAAGACTGACCATGTTTCTACCTGACTCTAGTTTGAGGTTAGTAAACGCTAAGTATGTGAATATTAAAAATAACTACAATATTTCTGTTTCTTCTTAGGGAAGTCTGTGAAAGCTCTGTGTTGTTGTGCCTTAAGAAGAGATTTCATCAAGGTGTTATCTACGTATGACCATTATTTTTTTAATATCTGTGATCGTTGGCAATATCTCTGATTGTTGTATGCATTTGAAAGGTGGGGCATGAGAAGGGAAGACATTGTCTGTGAAGATCCAAAATCATCTTGAATAAACAATAGAAGAGAAGCAGCTATCTTGTAATAGCTCTCCAGAGGACCTCTTGTTGCTTTTTCTGGTTTTCTAGAGATTGAACATGGGAGATATTTCATGCAAAGCCTGTGCTCAACAAGAGAAATGGAATTGTTTGTTGACATGCCAGCTAAGCTAATGAGCATAAACTCAATAAGGTCATATTCTGTTTCTTCCCAGACCTATGTTGGCCACATCTTGATCTGCATCAATCCATTCAAGGCTCTCAATCTTTGTTCAGAAGATGTGATCTTCCAATACCAGAAAGGAATGCTTTCTAGACATTCCCCCGTATGTCTCTATTTTTAATTCCTCTTTTATTTGGGTTTTTTGTGGGGATACAGTAAGGCTAGAACCAGTATAGCTGAATGTGGATGTATGGAGAAGTGTTCCCTTTGGGCTCTGGGAATTCATATTGTGGTTTTTAAACATTTTTTGTTTTTATTGCTGTTCTGGAAGCCAAATAAGGTTATGGTGCATAAGATATATATGCTATAACTTATATTACCTTATGGTGCATAAACCTATATAAGTTAAATACATAATTTGCATCCTATAAACTAATCATTCAATTTATATTAGTTAAAATTCTTATTGTTCCTTGTAATCCTAGAATATTTTTTTCTGACTAAAACCATCTTTGGAACTAAGCAAAACAGTGTATTTATCATCACCGAGCATGGTATATTTCCTTGATGTTTTAACAACTTAATTTGGGAGGGGTGGAATATGCCTCTATAGATAAAGAGTTGGAAATCAGAAATTCTTGCTGAACTCTGCAAATTACAGGTAGTCCTCAACTTACGATCACAACTGAGCCCAACATTTCTGTTGCTAAGCAAGACAGTGAAGTGAGTTTTGCTCCATTTTACGACCTTTCTTGCCACAGTTGTTAAGTGAGTAACATGATTGTTAAGTGAATCTCGCTTCCCCAAAAGGTGATAATATGATCCTGTGACACTGCAATCGTCATAAATATGAGTCAGCCACCAAGTATCTGAATTTTGATCACGTGACCATAGGGATGTTACAACAGTTGTGTGAAAATTGGATATAACTCACTGTTTTGAGTGCCGTTGTAACTTTGAATGGTCACTAAACAAACTGTTGTAAGTCGAGGACTGCCTGTACTTTTATTGACTTTCTACCCAGATTGTTCTTAACTAAGGTTGCCCTTGGTTCTAGAACCCTTTAATCCATAAAATGTAATGATGGAACTCTCCAGTGGTGGGATTCAAATTTTTTTACTACTGGTTCTGTGGGCGTGGCTTGGTGGGCGTGGCAGGGGAAGGATACTGTAAAATCTCCAGTCAGAGGTGGTATTTGCCAGTTCTCCAAACTACTCAAAATTTCTGCTACCGGTTCTCCAGAACTGGCCAGAACCTGCTGAATACCATCTCTGGAACTCTCACTCTCTATTGTATTTATTTAAAGTTATCTTTTTTCCCCTCCTCATGAAGCAATAGAGAAACCTGTAGTTATGATATACTATTGCAGTAAGGATGATATAACTGTGTCATCCTGGACTTTGGAATTAATAGTTTCGCTGATAAAAGGCCTTTGAATGAAAGAAACTTCAAATATTCTCACTAGACAAAGAAACATACAGTTCTCAGATGTTCTTATTTTTGTATCCACAACATTTAGTACAAGGGATTAGTTTTTTTAAAGTGTATCATTACTTCAACAACTATAGTTCTTTGTACCTGGAACATCTTATTTTGATGTGTTTCAGTTTCACTTCCAAACCGATAGGCATCACATGTGTTGATAGCAGGCAAAATTATATTCTGCTGAAGAAAAACTAATAATTTAGAAGTTTCTCTGAGCTGTAGACATTAGAATTCTTTATTGGCCAAGTGTGATTGGACACACAAGGAATTTGTCTTGGTGCATATACTCGCAGTGTACATAAAAGAAAAGATACATTTCAAGAATACATGTCAAGAATCATAAGGTACAACACTTAGTAATAGTCATAGGGTACAATAAGCAATCAAATCATACTAGGAAACAGTCAATATAAATTGTAAAGATACAAGCAACAAGTTATAGTCATACAGTCATAAGTGGGAAGAGATGGGTGAAAGGAAGGATGGGAGGATTAATAGTAATAGTAATGCAGACTTAGTAAATTTAGTTTGACAGTGTTGAGGGAATTATTTGTTTAGCAGAATGATGATGTTCGGGAAAAAACTATTCTTGTATTTAGTTGTTCTGGTATGTAGTACTCTATAGCATCTTGTTGAGGGTAGGAGTTGAAACAGTTTATGTCCAGGATGCGAGAGGTCTGTAAATATTTCCACAGCCCTCTTTTTGACTCGTGCAGTATACAGGTTCTCAATGGGAGGCAAGTTGGTAGGAATTGTTTTTTCTGCAGTCCTAATTATCCTCTGAAGTTTGTGTCTGTCCTGTTGGGTTGCAGAACAAACCAGACAGTTATAGAGGTGCAGATGATAGACTCAATAATTCCTCTGTAGAACTGTATCAGCAGCTCCTTGGGCAGTTTGAGCTTTCTGAGTTGGCACAGAAAGAACATTCTTTGTTGTGTTTTTAGAAGATAAGGGTGATGGCAGGGGATGGAGACTCATTCCATATTCCAGAGCAGGAGGTGACTGAGTGGGAATGAGTGACATTGAGTTGGCCACGCCCACCCAGTCACATTGGTTGTTAAATTATTGGCTCCCGGTGTTTTCTTTTCTGTGGGAAATGGGTCCAAATGGCTCTTTGAGTGTTTAAGGTTGCAGAACCTCTGTAGAACTGGATCAGCAGCTTCTTGGGCAGTTTGAGCTTTCTGAGTTGGCACAGAAAGAACATTCTTTGTTGTGCTTTTTTGATAACGTTTTTGATGTTAGGTGTCCATTTTAGGTCTTGTGATAGATAGATAGAATGCTTTATTGGCCAAGTGTGATTGGACACACAAGGAATTTGTCTTGGTATAAATACTCTCAGTATACATAAAAGAAAGATACATTCATCAGGAATCGATAATCATAAGATACAACACTTATATGATAGAACTTAAAAATGTGAAGGTCTCTACTATTGATACTGTGTTGTCTAGTAGGTTTTGAGTGTGTTCAGTTCCAGATTGTTCCAGTCACACCACCATTACATCTTAGGCTATGAATATGGCAAAGTTAAGAACATTGAACATCTAGTCAGAAAAAGTATCCCCCAAATAATATTACTAAGAGGAATCCTTTTAGTAGATTTATTTAGCACCATGGCACTATATATGCTGTCCCAAAAAGAAGCTCCATTGTGTACTGAATATTTCATCCAGGTAGCTCTATAAGATTATAGCCTTTGTGATTTTGGCTTGGGAATTGATTTTTAGTATGCTTCCCCTTCCAATGTTCATTTCAGTATCTACAGAGGTTTTTTTTTCCTTTTAGTGAAGGCTAAGCTAGGAAGAATACACATATAGGTATTGTGTTTTATTTCTGAAACAAATAAAACTGAAGTGACATTGCTGAGCAGAGTTGGAAGTTCGGTGGGTATATTAAGAAAATTGTGTTTGTTTGTGGCTTTCCAGATACATCTTCGCTGTAATGGAAATGGCTTATGCCTTTTGTCAGAGCTCAGAGAAAGAACAGTGTATTGTTATCAGGTAAAAGTAAAGGTACTTTTGTCAAGATAATGTCATATTTTTCTCCTTGTGTTATTTCCTTGTTGTCTTGAATAAATGCAAATTAATCAAGAAACATTCTGAGGACTACTATTGCCTATCCCCTTTACTTCATATATCTAGGCTTCTCAGTGAAGTTATTTCTGTTTGTTTGTTTGTTTATTTTATTTTGTCAAGCAATTATAAGATAACAGGTATAAGAATAAACATAGATTATGAATACATGAAATGGATACATATAAGAAAAATAAAAAGAAACAATAGGATAGGGATGGTAGGCACATTGGTGCGCTTATGCATGTCCCCTACAGACCTCTTAGGAAAGGGATGAGGTCAATAGTAGACAGTCTAAGGTTAAAGTTTTTGGGGTTTGGGGAAGAAACCACAGAGTCAGGTAGAGTATTCTAGACATTGACCATTCTGTTGCTGAAGTCGTATTTCCTGCAATCAAGTTTGGTGCGATTAACCTATTTTTTGCTCTTGTATTGTTATGGTTGAAGCTGAAGTATTGACAGGTAGGACATTGCAATATATAATTTTATGTACTATACTTAGATGAGACCGAAGGTAGCGTAGTTCTAGGTTGTCTAGATCTAGAATTTCAAGTCTGGCGGCATAAGGTATTCTGCAACGAGTAGAAGAGTGGAGAATTCTTCTTGTGAAATATTTCTGGACTTTCTCAACTGTGTTAATATCAGATACATAATGTAGGTTCCAGACTGATGAGCTGTATTCAAGTATTGGTGTAGCAAATGTTTTGTATGCTCTAGTTAATAGTGTGATATTACTGGAGAAAAAGCTACACAGGGTTAGGTTAACAACTCTTAATGCCTTTTTGGCTATGTAGTTACAGTGGGGTCTAGCACTTAGATCATTAGAAATGAGTACTCCAAGGTCCTTGACAGAGTTTGGACAATCAACAAGGTCTTGACTATTCAGCTTATATTTTATTTTCTGATTTTTTTTTGCCAATATGTAAGACAGAGCATTTATTTGTTGAGATTTGAAGTTGCCATTTGTTTGATCATTCTGATACATAGTCGAGGTCTTTTTGAAGGGTAGTTGTATTGTCGGTGGTGTTGAATAGCTTTACATCATCAGTGAAGAGAATGCAGTTGTTCTTAATATGATCACTGAGGTCATTTACATAGAGTATGAAAAGAGTTGGTCCTAGAACACTGCCTTGGGGGACACCACTGTTGACAGGTACAGAATTGGATAGGACGCTCCCAATTTTGACCATTTGTTGTCTGTTTGGCAGGAATGCTTCTATCCAGTTAGGCAGGTGTCCAGAGATACCATAAGATTTTAGTTTTAGGAGTACAGTGGTACCTCTACTTACGAAATTAATTCGTTCCAGAAGCCGTTTCGTAACCTGAAAATTCCGTAAGTAGAGACGCATTTTACCTGTAAATGCCCTAATCCGTTCCAAGCCCCCGAAATTCAGACAGTAATTCTTCATTATTACTTCGTGCTTTGCTGAATTTCGCTAGCATGAGACTGAGAATGTGGCGCGGTGCGTACACAAAGATCCCTCCTAGCCAATGAGATGCCAGGAAGATAACCAATGGCAGAGCAGCTCGGACGCGCCATTTTCCAACAAAGCCTTTCGTATCTTGAAACATATTCGTAAGTAGAGATGATATTTTCTCGAAGACGCGCTTCGTAACCTGAAACTTTCATAACTAGAGCCTTTCGTAAGTAGAAGTACCACTGTAGTTTGTTGTGTACCACTGAATCAAAGGCTTTACAGAAGTCTATGTAAATTGCATCTGTTGCTTTGCCCTGATCAAGTTGTGTAGTCCATATGTTTTTGCAGTGTAAGAGTTGCAGATTACAGGACAGTTTTCTTCTGAAACCAAATTGTTTATTAGAGAGTAGGTTGTTTGTCTCTAAGTGGAGGATAATGGATTGGTTAATAATTGATTCCATGACTTTACAGGTGACGCAGCATAAAGAGATTGGTCTGTAATTTTCAATTAGGCTGGAGTCTCCCTTTTTGAAGATGGGGATGACCATGGCTTGTGACCATAGGTTTGGCAAGGAGCTGGTCCTGAAAGATTTTTCAAAAATTATGCTTAGAGATTCAGCTATGGCAGTAGATAGCTTTTTTAACAAGTAGGCACATATTCCATCTGGTCCAATAGATAAAGATGGTTTTAGATTGCATAGTGCTTTTTCAACATTGTCTTCCGTAAAATTGGTATGTATTAGATCTTTGTAGTTGTCTGTGGTTTGATAGGAAATACTGGGCATGATCCATTGCTGTTTACAAATACTGAGCCAAAGAATGTGTTAAAGAGGTTGACTTTAATGGTGTCATCATTGCGGTCTTTACCATTAGGTCCTTTCAGGGGTGGAATGGACCTTGAGTCTTTTAGTTTACCATAATATGTATTTGGGGATCTATTTCAAAAGGTGTTCGCATGAATAAAGAGCTATTGTTCTTCTGATTGGTTTAAATCAAGCTAGAGCCATGAGTCCTAGACCACAAACCAAAGACCCCCGTAGATGCATATTAAATGGGATAGGAGGAACACAATATTCTAATTAGATTGTCCTAACATCATAACTAAAGAATGCAGACTTAAATACATATACATTCATCAAGTTACAGTATTACTTCAAAAGTACATGGAGTATTTCTTTGGTAATTACTATAATTTATACTATACATAAGGAATTTACAAAAAGAAGTTTCTCTACAAATTATGCTAATTTATTGTACTGTATTTTTGTAACACATTAGAACAATAGATGCAATCACACCACTTTGCTGGAAAGACTTATTATTTCAAGTCCCAATTATTCTGAAGTAGTTTATGGATTATTGTATCTTTATAAAGTATTTGATGTGTTTTTGGCTAGCTAGAATGATTTAAGACTTTTGATTTATTATGGTATCCCTTATGTGCATATGCATGTGAACCTAGAGATCTCAATTAGGCAATGTGCTCTAATGAATAAAAATATAAATACATCAAATGAAACATTTTTCTATTACATAAAGATGGTCTGGTGAAAATGCTGATCAAAACTGATTTTTTAAAAATGTTTTCTGCTGCGGTGGACAGAGTGGCTCAGGGAAGAGTGAAGCTGCCAAAGCTGCTGTCTTATACTTGTCTAGGCTATATCAAAAGCAAGAATGCCACGGAGGAAAGCAAGTATGATTATTATCATGATAGAACAATATGCAAGTAACCATAGAAGAGAGTATTTATGGCTTAGGGTTGAACTGTGGAGTCTTTAGTGCTCTCTGAGCTTGGTTGCTTTCTTGCATATGTTTCATTACAAAGCTAAGTAACATCCTTAAGGATAGAAGGGCCCTTTTATATATAGCAACTTGAAGTGTGAGTATTGGTGGGAGTGTTCTTGATGGTTCATTGATTAGGCTGTTGTTTAATATTAGCTAGTTTGTCTGAATTGGTAATTTCTTCATTGGGGTATTGTTTACTTCTTGATTGTTGGTCTAGAATTAGTCTTGGTGTTAATTGTGGAAGCCTGGCACTCAGACACATCAACAGACAGGCACAATATCTACATACCATTCAAAAGAGACAATCAAAAGGCTAGAAAGGAAAAAAACAACGCGTCATCACCAATCAAAACCTAGATAAACAGAGATTAAATGTTTTAGCATTGATGATGTTATTGAGTTCAGTAATGGAACATCTGGAAGAAAATCACCAACCTCAGTGAGTCCACAATATGCAAGTAACTCAGTGCCTGCTCATTGTTAGCTTACGTTTAACATTACTATGATCTGACCTCAGTGACGTGTGCTTAGTCACCAATTTATGCAAACTTAATTGATCAGTTAGGGAGCAGTCTGAAATTCTTGTGGGGTCTGCTAAGTATCTGTAAGTGACTGCAGATCTCTCTCTCTGCAGGTAGAAATGAAGATATATGAGAAAGGACAAAGTGAGTTGGGAATTGAGGTTCATTGCTTTGGTGGCTCAGCTACTCCTGTTCATTGGTCAATGCCGAGAGTCAAATAGGACATTTTGGGATATGCTTTGGGTTGATCCTTAGGATCCTGAAACTTCTCATTCATTCTTTCTGTAAAATCTGATTGGTTTCAATGAAAAGGAAAAATTATGGTGTGTGTGTGTGTGTGTGTGTGTGTGTGTGTGTGTGGGGATGGACAGGATGGACGCAAAACTGTTACAAAACCTAGCAGCGCCCTTACTTATTGTGAAGCTAGCAAACCTTTAGATATGGCTGATTATCTCTGCATATCCTGTCCCTGGAGGATGCTGGCCCACCTCAATAAGTGCATTTGTTCTGTTAATTAAAACTCAAACAAGGGTTCCATTAATTTCCTTTTATTAAATTTCAGTCATATTAAATAACAATAACAGTATTTATCTTGCTCTTATAGCCATCCAATGTGCTCCCCATCCTAGAAAGTTTTGGAAATGCAAAGACTGTCCTGAATGACAATTCCAGCCGTTTGGGGAAATTCTTGTACTTCCAGTTGAGACAGTGAGTACAGAAAGACATTCAGATGGGCATCCTGCCTTAAGCTTTAATGTCTCCAACTGTCCCTCTGAAACATATGCTTATTAATTGTTTTTGCTAGAAACTAAATCAATGTATGTTGGATTGATTTATTATACTCTTAATAGCCTAATCAAGCTTCCATGCTTGAGAAATCTGTCTGTCAGAAACTGAGGCTACTATTCAAGCCCCTCTTTATTGTGGGGAAGAATAAATTGCTGTTTAATATCATGATCTACACTTTGGAAAGTCAAAAGAGGCATTCACAGAGTTGAGCCATCTTTTGTTTGTTATTATTTTGTGAATAAACATAGTTCATAGAGCAAGTTAATCCAAAATCAATTATATTATGATTTATCATAGTGTATAAAACCAATCTGTTTATTGACACTTAAATGGTAAATATCTAACTAAACCATAGAAAGCATTTAATTTTTCCCCACCACTGAATGACAGAACCATTAAGACTTGTTGTGAACTATCAAGATATACAATAATATATCGACAGCTCTAATCTCCGGGTGTTATCTCTTGAAAGTCTCTTGATGCTGAATTCATTGGCTGAGCTCACATATAATGCTAAATCACAATGTTTAATTAATGTTATGTCTAAACCAGTGAAGGAGGGTCTAAGTTGTTTCTGTTTTGAGTTCCCATTATTGATTTTGGATGTAAATTTAAATATAGTAGCAAATAATGAGTCTTGGACATTTGCTGGGTCTTAACTTCCTCATCTTGATTTCAAGTACAAAGTCTACAGTCAGGATGAGAAGTAAAATGACTCCAGTATCCAATCTGAGTCAGTCACTGAGATCAAAGATTTATTCTTTCAAGCTTCACATTATGGCAAGAGAGGAGTTCCCTGATGATGGACTCCAGTAGAAGCCCGAAAGTTTGGAAGAATACATCTTTGGTCCTGGTAACTAATTTAGATCGGATCGGCAACATTTTACCTTCATTCATGTAAAATGACTCCTTTTACAATAATATTTTTCCTTTAAGTGGTTTCATTGTGGGTACATCGATTTCTCAGTACCTTTTGGAAAAATCTAGAGTTGTTTTTCAGGTAAGCCTCAATCATCTATATGTCTCAGGCCATAGATGGTTATATATATGCATTGTATAATTATATACCAAGGAATCCCAATTGTGTGGTAAGTCCATGCAGCATTCAACAGAACTAGATGTTTGGTTAAAATAATACTAATACTAATAATCATGGAATATATTCACCTTCTCATCACCAAACAAAAACCTTGTGGTTGAAACGCTCTTCTGCATTTCCCCCCACCTTCTTTTTCTTTGCTCTTATTTTGGTGGCAACAGAAAAGATAGAAAATATGAGAGGGTTATAAGTGGAGTTATCTAGAGTTCCTGTGAAATCCTAACAACAGGACAAATTAATTTTCTACTACCGGCTCTGAAGAGACTCAGTTAATTGGGTTTTGATCAGTACCTCAACTTCATAGAGATGCTTTTAAATTGCACTACTCTTGGCAGTGTTCCCTACGAGGCTCTCCCCCTAGTCTGGCACCTTCCACATGCATTGGGCAATTCCTAACACATCTGATGAGTAGCAGGCTGAGGGTAGGTTGCTTTGAAACTTCCTTATTTTCCTTTTTTTCTTTTTAAGAGGTGTGGTGAGAGGAGCTTTCATATATTTTATGAGCTGTTGGCTGGCCTGCCAATAGAATAGAAAGAAGAACTGTATTTGCAAGAGCCAGAGACTTACTTTTATCTCAGCCAGGCAAGTAAACAGATGACTTCAGAGATGTGATTCAGTCATAACAGGATTTGTCCTTGCATTTCATCGAGAATAGAAGAAATGAGCTCCTGCGCTCATCTTTTTAATGGCCTCCAAAGCCCTTTTGATTGCACTGCTAAATTTTCTTATCGCTGTGAGGAACAGAATATAATAAAAACAGTGGAAAATAGTATATGAGTATGTGTCTGCCTGCCTATATATGTATACTTGTGTTTGTATGGATATATACATATAATACACAAATACACATAATCATCCACATCCATTAAAAAATAGAAAATCTTAATTCCTGCTGCAAATGGAAAAACTATCCTTTGCGGTCCTTTCCCCCATCCCATAAAAACAATACAATTGGTCCTCAACTTATGACCACAGTTGGAACAAGAACCTCTGTCACTAAGTGAAGTGGTTATTAAATGAGTCATGCCTGATTTTATTACCTATTTTGCTGTGGTTGTTAAACGGATGACCATATTTGTTAAGTGAATCATATGGTCATTAATTAAATCTGGCTTCCCATTGACTTTGCACATTGGAAACTTGCTGGGAAAGTCACAAATAGTGATCAGATGATCCCAGAATGCTGCAATCATGATAAATACATGCCTGTTACCAAGCAGCTAAATTTTAATCATGTGACCATGTAGATATTGTGATGGCTATAAGTGCAAGGACCAATCATTGGTCACCTTTTTCAGCATTGTTGTCATTTTGAAAGGTCATGAGTTGAGGATTATCTGTCCTATTTTGAAGTTTATGGCATATTGAAAGCTATACAATAAACATGTAACAGAGTCAGTCATGATAAGAGGAGCAGATTTTTCTAAAATAAAGATGAGTAATACAATAACCACTCTCTGTTGTGAGGAATTCTTAATACTCTATCAGACTATAGTTTTTAGGAACAGAAAGGTTCATACCACATTTTTTCCCTCTCAGGTCTATTTTTGATGAAGTCTGATAAAGTCTGATGATCATCTCTGACTATTTGCCAGATTCAATGGCAATTATATAAACCTAGATTTCTAATTCTAACTGACTTTAATCTAAACAATTATCTTTCTTCTGTCTGGGATGAAAGGGCTCAACTCTTTTAGGCTGAGAACAATTTTGGTCCCGCCGGAGACTCCATTTCCAAGTGTCCACTGGCCAGAGACAAAAAAACAGGCAGAGCCAGGAAATATCATAAAGATATTCATGATTCAAGTTAATAATTAACAAGACATTTGTGTTAACTCTTCCAGGGTAGAACATGCAAGATTTCAGGGAAACACGATGATCAAGATTTTCTGGTCTTGATTAAAACTCTCCAAATAATCGGCCTTTCTGAAAATCAGCTGACTTCCATCTGGGCAGTCCTTGCTGGAATCCTGCAATTAGGAAATATCTGCTTTACTTCCTTTGAGATTTGTTGCATTCTTGTTAATTTCAGGCAGTCTTCATAATGTTGCTTGAGTCTAATGTCCCATCCATTCCCTACCTTTTTTTTCCTTCTAGAACAGGGCTCTCAAACTCCCGGCCCATGGGCTGGATGTGTCACACGCTGGCCATGCCCATACCCGGTTTAGCAAAGGGGGGAAAAGTCCCGATATGTCACATGACGCCACAGTGACAATGTAAGTTTGACATCCCTGTTCTAGAAGGAGATGCATGAACTGATATTCATATTAGACTAATAAGATGTGCTATCCTTGGACTAGTTTATTTATTTATTGGCAGCATTTGTGAACTACCTCTTCTGAACCCTGAATGGTATACAACAAAACAAGAAATATCAAACATAAAATAATAATATAATTATATAGTGAACATTGTTAATACACCAATGATATGCAATTGCAATACATTTTGTTATGCAATTGTAATACATTTTGGCATGATGTACATATAAACATACATTCTTATAATGTCCTTATCTGGAGCTGAACACTCTTACAACTGAAGAGATGATAGTAGATTTTAGAAGAAGCTCTCCTGTTCTACCATCTCTTATAATATTAGGCAATACACTATTATCTCCAAGAACTTGAAATGGAGATCTAACATTAGAACCATCATTAAAAAGGCACAACAAAGAATGTTCTTCCTGTATCAACACAGAAAGCTCAGATTGTCCAAAGATCTGCTGATATAATTCTACAGAGGAATTCCTGAGTCTGTCATTTGTACTTCAATAATTGTCCATTTTGGCACAGCAACCAAACTGGATGGGTACAGACTTCAATGGATAGTTAGGACTACAGAAATAAACAATCGCAACTAGCCTGCTTTCCATTGAGCACCTGTATACTGCACAAACTAGAAAGGTAGCTAAAAATATCTACAGACCCCTCACATCCTGGACATAAACTGTTTCAACTTCTTCCCTCAGGACTACCACTATAGAGCATTGCATGCCCTAACAACTAGACATAGTTTTTCCCCTGTGCCATGACTTCGCTGAACACTTCATTCCCACAGCACTGTTTAATTTATCATCTTTTCTCATCATCTCATTTATCATCTTTTCTCCTCATCTTTCCTACTATCTTCTCCTATTGGGTTTCTTACGAATTATCAATTGCTTGTACCTTATGATTAATGTTGTAATTATGATTTAATACCTATGACCTATTACTTTCTGTTTATGTGTACACTGTGCAGTTATGAATTGGGAGACAAAATCCTTGTGTGTTGAATCACACTTGGCCAATAAAGAATTGAATTGAATTGAATTCTGTTCTATTCTTTTTTTTTAAACAATTTTATTAACAAGATTAAAAACATACAAATACAAACATATAAAACATTAGTATATAACTAATCCAAGTTTTTTAACATTTGTTGTCGAGCTTGGCAGATCCTCATTTTTCTTTAGGCGTTGGTTTAAACACTATTCTACAATCAATAGAAACATTCATTCATTTACTATGTTATAATATTTATATATTATTAAACTAATGAATCAAAAAATGTAATCCATAATACTAATAATGACACTATTAAATAACAGGAAAGCTTTGCTAAGGTAAATTCTACATTTATATAAAACGTTAAATATATAACTGATTTATATAATATTTCCTCCTACAATCCTTTATTTGTTTCCACCCCCTCTTTTTTTTCTACCCATTTATACCATTTGCCCCATATTCTATAGAATTCTGTATCCTCCTTTCCATTGATCTTTAATGTAAGTCTCTCCAATTGAGCGCAGTCATATGCTTTCTGAGTTGTAATGTGTATTGGTGGTGTGTTAGAGTTTTTCCAATATTGAGCTAACGAGATACGTGCCGTAGTTAATAAATGTATAATCAAATATTCTACTTTGGAGGTATACTCCCCTTTAATTATACCCAACAAGAATAATTCCGGTTTCCACTCCAACTTACAATCTGTAACTTCTTCTGTCCAGTTTTTGATTTTTACCCAATATTTCTTTACTTCAGGGCACGTCCACCATGAATGAAAATAGGTACCTATTTTTTTTTTTACATTTCCAACAACAGGGGTTGGTTGTTGGAAATATCTTCGCCAATCTTGAGGGTGCCAGATGCCATCTATATATCATTTTATAGAGATTTTCTTTATGGGCTACTGATTTAGTTAGTGTCAAGTTTTTTTCCCGTATCTCCTCCCAAATCTCCAAATCAATATTGTAACCAAATTTTTTTTCCCAAGTTAGCATTGGACCTTTGACAATTTTCTCAGCCATTTCACATTCCAATAAATAATTATATAGTTGGGAGATTGAGCATCTCTCCAGATTTAATAATATTTTATCTAACTGTGTAATTTTAATTTCAATTCCATGCTCGTTCATATTTTTATTATATCTCATTTTAATTTAAAAAATATGTCCAATTATCAATAAATATTTCTTGTGTTTCTAATTCCTGTTTTGTTTTGATTCTTCCCTCATTATTTATTATTTGATAGTATTTTAATTTTTTACTACTATCTATATTCTATTCTGTTCTATTCTATTGTCTCTTTTTTTTCCTGTTGCATATGCACACATACATACACACATTTTTTTGTTACTTAGAAAGAATCCTTTGAACTTGTAGTCATCCCCAGTGAAACTGAAATTCAGATCGTTGCCAGATTGCTGCAAGTTTCAGCAGAGCTTCTTCAGAGAGCCATCACTCATCAGGTGACTGTGAGTATCATTCCCCCTCTTAGCCATGTCTCACTACTTTGCACTGGGTTCTCTGTAGAGCTATGTTTCTCAATTTCGGCAAATTTAAGATGTGTGACCTTCATCTGGCCTTCAATTTATTTATTTTTTAAAAAATAAACTTTATTAATTTTGCAATTAAAACAGGCAAACAACACATACATAAATGTGAAAGAGAAATGCGAAAATGCGCCCCAACATGAGTCCGAATTGCTGGAAATGTAAAAAAAAAAAAGGAGGGAACTTTCTTTCACATGTGGTGGTTGTGCACAGTGGCTCAAAAATATTGGCAGAAAATTAGGAAATGGTTGGAGGAAATGACAACAGAACAGATCGAATTTAAACCAGAATTCTTTTTATTAGGGATTTTAAATAAACAACTCTCAAAAAAAGTGAAGTACACAACAGTACATATCTTGACAGTGGTCAGACTGGCCTTTGCACAATATAAGGTTGGAAGCAACCTTATATTTCATCAGAGGAATTGATTATTCAAAAAATATCTAATTGTGCAGAGATGGACAGATTAATTTTGGCATTAAAAGGAAAAGATACATCAATGTATTACGACAGCTGGAACTGCTGATATGGATGGGTAGAACAAAGATCGATTAAACAATAAAGGGCAAAAGAAAATGTATTATAATTGTAGTAGTGATTATATATACATATATATATTCGCACAAGGATTAATTGTATAGAGAGTATAAAACAAGGTTGAAAATAAGGTCTCACAAATTGTCGAGGACAAAATGGTTTTTAATTGTTTTCTAAATTTTTCTTTTCCACTTTTCTTTCTTTCTTTTTTCTTTTTCACATCTGGCCTTCAATTTAAAATGTGTGGCCTTCAACTCCCAGCATTCCCCTTGCTGGCTGGGGATTCTGGGAATTGACAGCCGACATCTTAAAATTGTAAGGTTGAGAAACATTGCTGTAGAGGATAGAGTGAGTGAGGCTGATTGTGTTCTTGCTGGAGTTAACCCAGTCGGTTTATTGCCACTTGTGGCCAGCTAGAAAAGGGTGAGTTGCCAGATCTTACAAGAGGATGGTGAGCCATTGGGAGCCAGAGAACTGGGTGGTTTTTATATGGTGGTCCTTGAAAGAGGCTGATCTTGGAGGGTGAGTTTTTAATTTGATCAACAACTTTCTCAACACAAATATTTATGAATGTATGTTTATGTACCTTTATATACATTTATATACAGGAGCCTCTGTGGCGCAGTGGTTAGAGTGCAGTACTGAAAGCTACTTCTGCAGCCGGCTGCTTACAATTTGGTTGTTCAAATCCCACCAGGCTCCAGGTTGACTCAGCCTTCCATCCTTCGGAGGTGGGTAAAATGAGGACCCAAATTGTTGGGGGCAATATGCTGACTCTGTAAACCGCTTTGAGAGAGCTATAAAGCGGTATATAAGTCTAAGCACTATTGCTATTGCTATATAGGTAGCCCTTGACTTCTGTCCATAATCGAGCCCAAATTTCCATTGTTAAGCAAGACAGTTGTTAAATGAGTTTTGCCCCATTTTACAATCGTTCTTACCATAGTTAAGTGAATCAGTGCAGATAAGTTAGTACCACCATTGTTATGTGTATCTGGCTTCCCCATTGACTTTGCTTGTCAGAAGATTGTAAAGATTGCAAAAGATCACATGACTCTGGGACCCTATCATAAATATGAACCAGTTGCTAAATGTCCAAATTTTGATCATGTGACCATGGGAATGTTGCAACAGTCGTAAGTATGAAAAGTGATCCATAAGTCACTTTTTTCAGTGCTGTTGTAACTTTGAACGGTCACTAAATGAGTTGTTAGTTAAGAATTACATGTATGTATATATGCATGTGAACATACATGTGCATATGTATATGTATATGTAATGTATATTATATATTATATGTATATGTATATTTATATACATGTATATGTATATTTTCCCAAAGCAATTCTCTCTCTTGTTTAACTGGCTGTGCTTTATAACGTTACTAAATTCTTCAGTGACAACAAAAAATGTGGAATTATTTTATTGTGCTAACAGTAATAAAATTTATTTGCTAAAGTTAAAGGTGCATAGTTCAGTTTCAGACACTAAAAAAAAGCATATAAAAGTCTTTGTGGCATTGTATATAGAGAAGAATTATAAAATTTCAATCCAGGAATTATGAAAATTCCAGAAGGATTCAAAATCCCAGTAAGTGAATTTGTCTTGTGGCTCAAGAGCAGGGATGAGAAACTATGCCCCTTTGTGTCTTAGGGACATCAACTCCCAGAATTCCTGAGCCATGGGTGGCTCAGGAATTCTGGGAGTTGAAGTCCACAGGTTATAAATACACAGGTCATAGTTACCTATCCCTATTTAAAGGGGAATGGAGGCTCTTCCTATTTTTTGTCCCAATATCTGTGGATTCTGATTCAGGTATGGGGATTTCCCTGTATAATTAAGGAGGCACATGGGATTTTGCATTCCTAAAAAAATTGGATTTCCAGATTTCCATTTAATGTTTTGCTTATCATTTTGCTTTTGATGGTCAAAGCTTTTGTCAACAATGAGTATAAATTGACACGCTCAGGTTACATTCAGAAAAGAGGATAGTTTTAGTACAGTTTCCTAAAGCCATTTGCTTTAGTTTGCCAGTGGCAGAACCACAAGAATGTAAGTACTGAACTCAGAATGAATTCTTACTTGTTAAGAAGATGACAGTAAGATATGCAGCACAAGGGAAATATCATGTGTCTGTTTTCAAGTTTTCCTCATCATTGTGGAAAATGAATTTTCTGGCAAGAATAAGTGGCTCATAGATGTTACAGATAAGCCTCCTTGCAAAAGAGCTGTGCATAAGTTTAGACGTTGTATAAATCTTTCATTTAATTGGAAAGGAAGATAGGGTTTTGGTGGAGGAGAAGGAAAGCTGTGACATTTTTTTAATTAAACCATTGTCTCCAATTACATCTGAAATATAACCAGAGATCAGCATTTCTTTGAATTTGATCAATGGGCTGAAGAAGATAGAGGAAGTTATTGAATAGCCTTTATGAGCATTTCACAATTCTGAAATTTAGAGTAGGCTTGCAGGATCCTTTTTTCACATCTCATGAGTTCGCAGAAGGTTGTCAGGACATTGCTGAATGATTGGTTGATTTTATACTGTATGTTATTTTTATGACTATGTTGTTTTGGTGATATTGTATTACTTTCTAAACAAAAGTATTTTAACTATATCAATTCCTCAGGTAGAGCTTGCAATTTTTTGCATGCATTAATTGCATTATTACTTTCTCTACCAGGAAGGACAGCTTCAATGCTGCTTTTGATAGTTTTTATATTTCAATATAATATTGGGTTGGATGTTGTAGGTTAAGGGAGTAGTAGACTTCATTACTTAACTAAATGTATTAATTTCAGTGGGAATCCTATTCAGTTAACTTGGTCTTGATCCAATCCTTCAATTTGTTTTTAATTTTCAATATGCTATAAAAAGGAGAATATTTGTTAATAAGTATTGGATTCAGATAGATGAGAGGGGGGGGGAGGGAGGAAGGGAGGAAGAAAGAAAAGGAGGGAAGGAGAGAGATTGGGAGAGAGAGGGGGGGAGAGAGATGATAGATAGTTATATCCTACTGTAATGAACTGTGCTAATCTTTTGTGTATCAACTTTTGTGTATCAAGATATTTGTAATGTGCACTTTTTTATCTATTTCCAAAACCAGATGGTCAAATGAATGCACACTTTACATTAATACCTTTTAAGAGGAAAGATGTGGACATACTTTGATGAGTAATGAAACTTAAAAGTTTTTCTATCACATAATATATTTTCTTACCGGACAACAACTTGACAATTATTAATAGCTGCTTAACATTAGAATTGATTATTCTGAGAGGCGGTAGGCTCCTCTTTATTGGAGGTTTTTGAGCACAACCTAGACAGCCATTTGTCAAGGATAACTTAATCTAGAATCCTGGATTGATCAGAGGATTGGAATCCCTGGCCTAAATACCTCCCTCACTTAGACCCAATGAATTCTACTATGTGATAAATCATATCAAATTCATTTCTTTTCTAGGAAACACATTATGACTAGATAGTAAATCCATTGTCAGTAGAAAGCGCTATAGATGCCAGGTAAGATTCTTTTTCTTTCTGACACCCTAAACCACGGGTCTTCAAACTTGGCAAGTTTAAGACTTGTGGACTTCAACTCCCAGAATTCCTAAGTTAACATGACTGGAGGAGGAATTCTGGGAGTTAAAGTCCACAAGTCTTAAAGCTGTCAAGTTTGAAGACCCCTGCCCTAAACATTTCATCCATACACTAATTCTTGTTTTGTTTTCCTCCCTTCTTCCCCTTTCCTCCTTATTCAGAGATTCTATAGCCAAAATTCTGTACTCTCAGCTGTTCGATTGGCTGCTGCTGAAAATCAATGAGTGGCTGGCTCCCTTGGAAATGGACAGCACTGTTGGCATTGTTGACATGCATGAATTTGAGGTCACTTTCTACCTACAACATATGCTTTTGATGGGCCAAGATGCAGGGAGGGATATAGCTTGTGATCCTCCCTCTGCTTGGATGGATGAAAATGTTGAGGAAGACCTACCTGAAGCACCTTGCTCAGTGGAGGTTTGGAAAAACCAAGACCAGACAAACTGAATATGATGAAAAAGATCAGTATCTTAATCCTGATAGCTGCAATTGCACTCTGGTTCTTGGCCATGATGGAACTCTAATGCAGTAGTGAGCTGATCTTGCTATTGTTGGGTTTTTGTCACCTACTTTGCATATCAGGGCATGTACGGACTTGCTATTATACCTTAGTTCATGATTTTAGGTGAGGGAAAACTCTCCAAAGTGTTGTGGCTCCTCCTTATCTCCAATAAAGAAAGCTGAAATGCAGAGGAACCATTCTCTCCATCCCTTTCATGACTCCAATATCTCAAGAGGGAGATGACCCCTAGCTTCCCTGTGGAGGAGAAAAGTCCGGATATATATAAATATTTTAACCTTAACTCAAATTATGTTGTTGTGAAGGAGCAACGACAATTTCAATTCTCAGCATTTGAAGTATGCCCAACTTGAAGTATATGCTAAAGGCAGCAGGGCCCAATTGCAAAGATGCTTAATTCAAGGCTACATGGTCCATCCTCTCCAAAAAGTTGGAGTGTATTATTTTATCAATTTGTAAGTTTTAATGTTGACAAGGGGAAATTCCTTAAACATAATAAGTGATTGGAGGGTAATATTACATGTATTTAATTTCAAGTAAAGGTAAATGAGATGATGTCAACTTCAGCTTTCGTCCCACATCCCTACACATCATTTGGGGAGTGACCCTAGTACACTGATTACTAAGTGCATAGTACTTTGTATGCAAGCTTGTGAATTAGAAGTGAAAGAAGTTTGGATTCCTTCCTTCCTTCCCTCCTTTCCTTTCTTTTTTCTTTCTTTCTTTCTCCTTCCTTCCTTCCTTCCTTCCTTCCTTCCTTCCTTCCTTCCTTCCTTCCTTCCTTCCTTCCTTCCTTCCTTCCTTCCTTCCTTCCTTCCTTCCTTCTTTGCAGAATCTTGGCATGAACAGCCTGGAACAGCTATGCATTAATTTTGCCAATGAACATCTCCAGCACTTCTTCCATCAGATAGTTGTCACCCAGGAGGAGGTAAGAGACACAATTATGAATATGTGGATGCACAATTGCATAAAAACACAACAGAAAATGTCAGCTTTTACAGAGGCAATTTGGTGTAGTTGTTCCCGCCCTGGGCAAAGAGAAGTGTGGTATAAGGTTTAGGTCTTCAGTTAGTAGTGAGGAGACCAAGACTCAAGCCTACCCTGAGCCATGAAAGTTCATTGGATGAAGTTGTCACCCCAATCTATTCTTCAGGACTCCTGGGAGAAAGAAGTTGGAGAGAATCCAGTGTATATTACCTGGAGCTCCGGGAGAGTAGGCAAGATGCAAATCTAGCATATACATTTATAAAATAGATATGGATTTCATTTGCATTCTTTCATGCTACCCACCAGGGGCAACTGCAGGCAAAATCACCAAACTGTGTCTTATTCTATATTTTCTCAATTTTGCAACACTTATGCAAACATGTGATCTGCATGGTTTTGTATTTGCACTGGGGAACTTCAGAACACTAAGACTTTATTTAAAATTATGACTATATTGCATGTCAGTGGGATTTTACTTGGATGATATCTGACTACTAGGAGGAGTATACCCAAGAACATCTCCTCTGGAGTCCTGTGTCCAAGAGGCCTTCAGAATTGTGCCTGGATCTGGTACCCGCAAAGCCCCATGGGATGTTGCATATCCTGGATGAACAAACTCTCCTGTCACAGGTCAGGACTTTATTAGAGTTCATATTCCTTCTTACATTTGAAATGCAGAAGAGAGATTTCTATTAGCAGAATGAGCTTTCTGTTTTTGCTGTACACCCCATCCCTGATTTTGGATCCAGATGGCCAGATGACAAGCTCTGGAAAACTCCAGAATCTTTGACACTCTTGCATTTTGCTTAATCCCAATGAAGGCATTACAGTACCCATTTTGCGTTTTCTTTACCAAATTATGCCTGATTTTGTTACTATGAGAACACGTTATAGCCATATTTGATAAACAAGGTATGGGCATAATGAAGCAACTATGCACAAATAGCATCTGGGAACCTTCATTGTTTTCTCCCATAGTTACATGTCATGAATAAATGGCATATGCGTATAATAATTAATGGTCAATCTTATAGTAAACTTTTCATATTCCCAAATTTAATAAAATTAACATGGAAATCCCAACAGCAAATTGTTTTCTGACAGAAACCTGATGATGTTAAATAAAATTAAATGGAACTACTTTCCCTAAGCATCGGGATTATTTTGAAGATATATCCCGATTTTCAAAAATAGCCGACAGCCAAACAATTAAAACTTGACACTGTTAAAACTGGCAGCTAAAGTTGTTCTTAATTACATCCACATTTATTGTTAGGATTTTGGACAAGTAAGGATCTTACTGGATATATTTTTCAGCAATTAGTCAAAGCCCAAGAGCCAGTTTGGTCTTGTGAATAAGGCACCAGGCTGGAAACCAGGAGACTGTGAGCACTAGTCCCACTTTTGGCACAAAATCAGGTGGGAGACCTTAAGCCAGTCCCTCTCTCTAAGCCTTAGAAAGCAGGTCATGGCAAATTATTTCCAAAAAATGTTGCCAAGAAAACTTCAGGCAATTGTCCTGGCAATCACCAGGATTTACCATTGACTTGAAGGCACCAAAACAACAACCGCAACAGTAAAAGCTTAGATAGAGATTCAAAGGCCTTCCCACCTTGCTTATATTTATAAGGATGTTCATTCTTCACTAGAAATCGAGCCCTTCAGGTGAGGGAAAAAGTAGTTTCTTACTTTCATATCAATATTTGTAACTGTGACTCCTGCACAAAAGTACAGGTTAAATGTCACACACATAGATAATAGTCATGCTTTCACCAATTATGAGAACATAGATCTATCTTCCCTTCCCATTCCTATAGCATTATGACATGTTAATACTTTTATTAATTCCTAGAAGAACTGAGTTCTTTCTGTTCAACTAGTCAATTAAGAAAAGTATTATTAGCTAGACTGCCACCTCCTTTACAGCATACCTGGCTCTTATTCATTTTTATTAGTTAAATAAATAGGTAGGAAGGCTACCTAAGTTGGCTTCTAGAGCAAGATATACCTTTATTTTTCAAAGATATAGTAACAGATATTATAGTATAAACAGAGGACTAAGAAATAATGTCTTGTATGTATATTTATACAGAAATATTACAACACATCTATTTGTGGGTGTGGCTCTCTGAAGCTTTCAAATCCTTCCAAACTCCAAAGGATAGTATGGATGTCACTGCTGATTCTAATGTTTTGTGCCTCTTCTTCAGGCTACAGATCACACCTTCCTACAGAAGTGTCATTATCATCATGCCAACAATCGTTGGTATGTCAAGCCAAACCTGCCTTTGCCCATCTTCACTGTACAACATCATGCAGGACCAGTTACTTACCAGGTACATTGAGAAGCTTCAACTTCAAGCATTCCTGATTTCGTGTGTCTGAATGTAAGCTGGGGTAATGACAGAATTTTAAGTGAGACAAAAATAAAGTTGATTTAATCAACGAAGTGAGGTAGATAGTCTAAGGCAAGAAATTTTAGTTATAGCATTCCTAGCTGTTTGTTTTCAATAAATAACTTAAGAAAAAGAATTTATTTGTGGCATCTTTGTCATGCTGGCTTGGTTGTCCAATTGAGACATATAATTCTTATGTAAACTCAGAAGTGTGATATTTCTTTTAAAAGTCCTTTCTGAATGTTCTCATAACATATTATGACCATGGTTTGAAATGGTTTTCTACAAAAATGAAAGTTTTTTTAAAGGCAAACTAAAAACTAAAAATAGAAGTAGCATTTTAATTTTCAAAACAATATAGGCAAAATAGTAAGCCAGAATTGCTGAGAATTTTAGTTTTTTGATCATGAGAAAGTATTTGTAGAATATTCAATCTTATTTGTTAAGGATAGCACTATAGCTCTCAAGAACATATTAATGGTAGAAAGTTGAGTGAATATGTTTGAATCCACACTGTTGTCTTTCTTTTCCCTAGTTAGAATTTGAAATCAGGTCGAATGTTTAATTTTGGTTTGGTAGGAGAAAACAACCAGGGTATGAATTTAGTCTACACCAGGGATGTCAAACTCAAGGCCAACGGGCCAGATCCAACCAGTAGAATGCCTTGAAAAGAGTGAAAGACAGGCCCATGGTCCCTCTGCCAGTAAAAATGGAGCCTGTATGCAACTCTCCCAAGCTCAATTTTTGCTAGCAGAGGGTTGCAGGAGGCCCTCCCAGCCGAAAATGGAACTTGGGAGCCTGTTTTTGCTGGCAGAGTGCTCAGGCCACAAGTGACGTCAAGCTGGCTACTTCCATCCCGGCCACACCCAACCTGCCCCCCAAGGTCAAACACAAGCCTGACGTGATCCTCAATGAAATTGAGTTTGACACCCCTGGTCTACACTTTAGTGATTGATACATTCTCTGTCCCTATAAGAGACCTCATCTGTAAGAAGAACCCCAGGGAGACTGATGAGCTGCAGCATGCCTTAGTCATTCTATCTTATTGTTTTGTAAAACAGGTGATGTAAGAATCCTCTTGGGAAAAGTCTGAAAACAGATAAGGGAAACATGTACCACAATATAGCCACAGTGCAATCCAGAACACATATACCCTGATGTAACCTCCCTTGTGTTCAATAAATTATAGTGCCTGAGTAAATCCATTGAAGTTACCAGCCTCACGTTAAATAAATTAAGAACCATAAACAAGAACCAATTGTGAGAATGATATACATTCTGGCTTTTCAGGTTCACAAGTTTCTGAATAAAAATCACGATCAGTTACGCCCAGAAGTCCTGGACCTTTTTTCACACAGCCATCTCAAGGTATAGTGAATGAATTAGGTTGCTGTTTACTTTTGGTACGTGCATTATTTTTGAGATGGACTTTTTAATGTATTTATTGCACAGACAATATTATATGATCAAACATTCATGCATGGGATGCTGCGGAATTGTGGACAAGACACAGTGAAGGGCTATGCAGAACACCTTTTAATGTGGAGTCCTTGTTGCTCTCTGAACTTGCTTATTTGCTTAAAGACATTTCGTTAGCAAACTAAATACTGTAATTTCATCAGTGATAAGGACAGACATTCTCTTCTATTGGAATACCCTTTCCTGGAACATTTGGATCATGGTTCAGTCTGTTCTCTTATTGATATGGCTCATTGTGTGGCATATATAATTTCTAGAATACTCCATGATTGAATGCTTTGTGCTTCCGTTCTCTTATAAATGTCAGTTTGTTTGCTTATTAAAGTTCAAAACCTGCCTGCGGTAAGAGGGGAGCCAATACATTGTATAAATACATAAATGATGTATTTCAGGTCTTGAGTGAAGAGAAACACACCTTCTTTATGCTTACTTTTCATTCATATTTTGACATTATTTTGATGATGAATAGCTTTAATTATTTTCCTATGTTCTCTTCGATTCTTTTCCTGTGAAGCTGTTCACCCTTTTCCAGAATATCAGGGAACATCAGGTCAACCAGAGAGAGTCAAAAAGTAGAGTCCAAAGGCTAAAGCATTGAGCATCTACATTAGTATCTAGATTTCAGCAATCTTTACAAGATGTCATTGCTAAATTAGATAGGTAAAAAAATAAAGTTATGTAGCTGCCATTTCATGCCTATATTACCATATCTATGTTTGGAATGTGAGTATCAGAATAAATTAAAATGGTATCCAATAGTTGGAAGGGAATCTACTCACAAATACATTTCATGGTACCTTTTGAAGATAACCTTACAATTTATTGTTTTCAGCCTATAATGTTAAAACCATAATGTGTGCTATGTCAGGCAGACTTATTTGCAGGAAATATATCTAGAAACTTCCTTATGCATTATCCCAGAAATTCTTTAGATAATCTTGAGAACATTGGTGGATTACATAATAAGGATAGAAAAAATGGTAAAGTGGATTTAACCAGATTAGTGCTCAGATAGGAGGTCATCAGGAAACCCGCAGGGCTACAGGTTAGATTAAGGAAGTTATATTTTAAACATTAAATCGTTAAAGAATTATTAATTGTTAAAGAAAGCAAGAGGAAATTGAAAGCTGAATGCTGCCCCAATTCCCATATAATTCTGTCCACGGTGTAAGCAGAAATAAAGCTTGACTTGGAGGAGATTTAACTTTAAAATAAACAAAGGAAAGGTGGTTTAATTCCTATCACTTTCCCTAATAAGTGTAGTTAAGTAGAAATCAGTTCCCTATATCTGGCATCTATAGTAGTGTCTAGAGTAATTCATCTCATTCCATTAATGATTTTAATTTTAAAAAAGTCTGTTAATAGTTACAATAACCAATATCATCTTAATTTCTTTAAAATGTGAGATACATTCTTCAACATTCATTCATAGCAATGAAACTATATTTCCCCCCTCCATCTTCATAATAGCTCTCCTAAACTCTGTCAGATCTGAAAATAATGTTTCAATTTCCAATGTTTCACTCCCCATATACCTTACAGGAGCCATGTTTTCTTCATTCAGTGCATCAAACCCAATTCCAAAAAGGTAAGAACGTGATTCTATTTGCAAAACTGGAACTGAATTGATTGTCAGGCACTTCTAAGGGAAGGAATTGATTTTTTGTGACAAAAAAACAAAAATAAAAGTTGGAAGTATAGGAAGAGATGGCAACAGTATTTCATTTGTAACAGGGCTGTCAAACTCGAGGCCTGCGGGCCAGATGCGTCACATGCTGGCCACACCCATGCCCAGTTTAGTGAAGGGGGAAAAATTGCATCACATCATGGCGTTATCACATGATGCGAGTTTGACACCCCTGATTTATAAAGAACCAGTAAATCAAAACCAAGGAAGATTTGCACCTGAGTATTTGAGTTCTTTCTTAAAGCTATAAACTTTTTTAAAAACAAACAACAACCAAGAACAATTGAGGATGCCAACTAATATCTGTAGTGGTACTCTAAATAAATTGTATTTATTTAGAAAGTAAGAAAGCATTTTGCTCATTCAGAAGTTCATACAATTCTTTCATCCTTAGGTGCCAGATATCTTTGATACAGAATATGTGGCTTGTCAGTTGAGACATTTGGGATTTTAGAAGCCATTTGCCTCCGGAAAGGAGGCTATCCTATCCGCCTTTCGTTCCACCACTTCTTAACTAGGTAAAGGTATTCCTTTTCTTTACTATATCAACACATAATAATGTCTTTAAATGTATTTAAAGCATATGTGTTTACTTCCAATTCAATCTTTCTTGAAGTAATTTCTTGTAAAATTCAACTTAAAAATATTGCCTAACTTATTGGAATAAAATATATAAAATAATCAATAAGCAATAAAATAATAAATCAGAATAGAGAATAAAAACAGCAAAAAAAGAGTCTAAACTATTGGAGCCAACTTAGCATCTTATTAAATGACCCAGGAGACTAAAAAGTATTTGTCTAGCACTGAAAAGGCTTTACTTCTGCTACTTGGGTCCCAGCCATGAAAATCAAGTTCAAGATTACCATTGATAGTTCAGAGAAGTAAAATGGGCAATATACTAGTAGAATCTGCAGCCTGCTTATGAATCTCAGGTCAGAGAGAGAAATCTTATTAGTCATTGACCTGACATTCAGCAGCAGCACCTGTAGGTGAGACAATACAGCAGAATGGCTTTTTCAAGAAAACAACTTAACAAGTTACTGCTGCAAATGATATACTTTCCTTCACCTTTAATTATCTTAATTGGAGCCCCCCCATCCCTCGGCAAGATATCATAGGATTTTCTCAGACACATAAAGTAAACATCTGCCATGGTCTGTGGGAATATCCTTGAGAGGCAGGAGGAGGAACAGCCACAGCCTAGCAATTGTCAGATAAGAGATATTTGCCTCTGAAGTGCTTGGATTTGTGTGTACTTTCTCTGATTATATCTTGTGAGACTAGAGTAATTTGGGAAGTGAGTGTTATCCTCCTTTGTGTGTCTCAGGTATGGAGTCCTGGCTGGCCAAGGTCCCAGCTGCTTGCAGAAGAGAGAGAGCTGTGTTGCTGTGCTTTCTCACGTGGTGGGAGATATCTCAGAGCTTTATCAGATTGGAGTCACCAAGGTAGATTGTCTTAAGTGCCTGCTTACTGTTTGGCTTTAGAAAGCTCAAATATGGATATTGGTTTCACTGGCTCATCCTGAATAGATTATCCCTTACATACTGCCAAAATTTAGAGTGAGCCTCATAGTCATCATATTTAAGCATGCTGCTTTATCAAAAAGGACTTCCCCAGGTTCTATTGTCACATTTGGGTTCTCATTCTGTTCCTTGGCACAGTGGCGTCCATTTTTCTCCCACTCTTAAAAATATTTTTTACATATTGCATATGGAAATACATAATTGTAAGTCTAGACACCTGTTTAATACCTTATTGTCTCACTTATTTTTGACTCTTAAACTATTGGTAAAAAATTATTAATTGAACAAAGAGTTTTCTATGACTGCTGGATACTCTTTATTGCATTTACTGGTGTAATTGTTATAAATATATTTTTATTGTTTTATTGTATTCTATTTCTTTTACTTGGTCCTTGATGACCAAGGTGAATCATTAATGAAATTAATGATGCCTTGGACATGAATATAGTTAAATACATTGATATCTGAAGTCATCTTACTTCATGAGTGGAATAAAGATTGTTAAAATTAATTAAACAGGTTGTGCTTTCCCACCCACTTATCCCTTTGTTTGAGACTAATAAGACAGTGAGGGAGTGAAGTTACCTATGTGTTAGGTAATCGCCCATTTTTTCTGTTGTCATTTTTTTTTGGCTATTTTTTTCCCAGGTGTTCTTGAAAGAAAAGACATGGCAAATGCTAGAGAAGCAACGAAATCAAAAGTTGACATGGGCCATTGTCACCCTCCAGCGCTATCTCTGAGGGCTCCTCAACCGTTGGCAGTTCCAGGTCTTCAGGCAGAAAATCACAGTGATCCACACTCACTTCCGAGGTCCTCTGGCAAGGTCAAGAAATGATGATCAAGCAGGCAGGGCTTATATAATGTTCTAAATATTGGAGGAAACTCCATTACTTTTGATGTCAACTGGCAGGTTTACTGACACCAATGGGTTATAGCAGCTTTACCCAGCAGAGGTTTTCAAAGTCTCACACATGTCTTGTTTTCTAATTGTACTCTTTCTTTGTAAACTTTGTAAATGATACCAAAGACTGAAGAAAACTCTGCTACACTTTGGGGTGACCGTACTTGTTTCTGGAAATCTGGTTCACAAATGCAAGGTAACAAAATTATTGATGAGGGGGAAAGTTTAATATAACCCTCCTCCTGATGTGCCACATTATTACCAGAAGAAAGAGGAGAAATAACCAAACCTGAGGAGAAATAACGAATCATTTATTCAACAATTGTTAAAGCCCAACTTTACCTGAAAGAGGAACCCTGAACAATAAGAATATAAAGAGTTTTATAGAAATTAGAGGGGTGCAGGTAGGAAGTCCTAGGGATCTGATTTGTTAACAGTTTTTTGGGGAAGTCAAGCAGGTCCTCTCCTACATGAGGTAATTTATGTTGTTTTAAGCCTTTTCAAGAGTGCACCAGAGCTGGGGAAGCTCATTGTTAAGGACATTATTCTTAAGGTAGTCAAAGGGATTAATAGTGGACCTTGAGGTTTCACTATGTTGCAATTCCTTTGTTAAGGCTGCTCTTATGCTATGGGCGGGTGTGGAAGCTTTTATTCTTTGCTTTAGATGGGATTGCAGCAGGCTTGGTCTGGGGGCAGGGAAGGTCAGTTGGATCTGATAGGATTAGGCAAAGGCAGGAGCTGAGTTTGACCTGGTCATGTCCAAAAGACAGGGGAGTGCCGCAAAAAGGGTGCGGCCTCCATTTTATATGCTACATTTATTTTCTCTGGCACACTTTACAAGATAGGCTTCTTGGGAAGCTGTATGCTAAATGAAACATCTGAACTGTGATTCTGTTACTTTGGGCTTTTAATCAAATATAAAGAACTTTAGTTTAAGTCAAAGGTGCACAACTGATCCATCTGGGGCAAAAGTGCAAAGTTAGCATAAGAAACCAATCATTATTCCCTTTTTCCCTTGAGATGACTTCTTCCAGTAAAAGTCACTGGGAGTCAGGTAGTATACAAATGTAATTAAAAAAAAAAAAGACCTGGCAAAAAACTGACTGATCTCCTCAGGTATTATTGTATAACCCAAAGTGGTAGCATTCAATTACATACAGTATCATGTGAGTCAGTGGTGAGATTCAAAAATGTTTTACTACCGGTTCTGTGGGCATGGCTTGGTGAGTATGGCTTGGTGGGCATGGCAGGGGAAGGATACTGCAAAATCGCATTCCCTCCCCACCCCACTAACCTGCTTTCCAGCTGTGTTCTCCTGTGCAGGGCAACAAAAGAAGACCCAGCCAATCAGCTGGGACTCGGGAGGCAGAGAATAGATGGGGGCTGGGCCAGTCAGGGGTGGTATTTGCCAGTTCTCTGAACTACTCAAAATTTCCACTACCGGTTCTTCAGAATTGGTCAGAACCTGCTGAATACCACTTCTGGCGTGAGTGGATTTTTCTTTAAGATTTCCTCTTTTATGAATCCCTTGCGCAGCCTGTTCAGGGACCCCCACACACTCTCCAAAATAAATAGGGGGAGGCAGGGAGAAGAAGGAGTCTGTTCTTCTGCTCATCAGTCAGTACATGGATATAATTAAATAAAACCCAGTAATTACCTGAGAAGGTCCCAGGAAAATGTCCACTGCAGGCCCAGCTTGTTTTGGATTTTTAAATTCAGTTCCTAGCCAGAGGTGGTATTCAGCAGGTTCTGACCAGTTCTGGAGAACCGGTAGCGGAAATTTTGAGTAGTTCAAATACCACCTTTGATTGAAGATTTACAGTATCCTTCTCCTGCCACACCCACCAAGCCACGCCCACAGAAAAAAATTGAATCCCACCACTAGCCTAGGTGTGTGTTCTGCACCTATTCTTCCCTCTTTTAATGGTTCCCTGTGATTCAGTGTTAGGAACAAAACAAGGTTATACCTTTGCTTCATCATCCCTGCCCTCTGTGTTTAGTGTATGACATGGAGAATTTATGGGAAAATTACAACAATAAAAGATCTCAAAGTTCACTATTAGAGTTGCAGATCCTCCCTGTTCATTTTCCTCCGGTCGATACCGCTGTTGCAAGGACTTTAGCACTCTTTTAGTCTTCACCAGGCAGCTGGTTGTATCTGTTCACTGCCACTCAAAAACCGGACTGTGGGAAAGAGGGAAAGAGGAAGAATATCTAATATATCGCTTAAACAGCAAAACTGGTAAGTACCTGTGGGGAACACTGGTTTATGGACAGAAAAGACAAAGCCAGGGAGGAGTAGATGATTGTAGTTCAATCTGCCACACTTTGGAGGAAAAAGAAATATGACGCATCTTTCCCAGTATTTTCAGTTATCCTCTTCAGGGGTTTGAATAGTAGAGGAGAAAGATGAAATGAATACCTTTTCTGAGTCAAAACTGGCAGTTGCAATTACATCCATCATTTATAATATTGTGTTAATTCAGTTGCTAGTTAATAAATAGAGCTTGGGATTTAATGGTAGCAAGAAAAGTATTCTCTCCCCCCCCCCTCTCCCCTCCCCTGTGTGTGTGTATGAATGTATATAGATTTATTTCTATTTTGAACATTTAAAACTTCCGGGAGCTTCATATTCTATAGCTAATGGTATCTCATATTCCTATTACATTTTCCCTAAATATGTAAAAAGCAGTTTGGAAGACAAGCCAGAGGTGAGGGAAGAGAGAAAATATAGCTTTCCATAAGATGTATGGAGAGTCTATGGGATTCCCATAATGTCATTTTATTTATTTTTTCAATTGCTTCTTCGTGTAAGATGGAGTAAATGTATATGCTGTAATATAAAGCTATATAATTTACAAGAAACAAAGAATTTAATTTTCTTTTTCACAGTGCTAAGATTTTTGTTTTGAAAGAGTCTAGCTTGATCATGCATACTGTTTTTTTTTTTTTATACTATCCTTGTTCCAGAGGTCTAAAGACAGAAAACAGAGAAACAATTCACTGATCAAAGGTACTGAAGAGAGGAGTTGCCTGGAAATGGTAGGTTAAATTGATAAAGTATTGGCTGTCATCTGGCAACACCCAAAACTCTACATGCATACATTTATTACTGTGCATTGCTGGATCATGTGTGGAAGTGGGAACATTTTCTCTCTTTCTCTCTGTGTGTTTTGAATTTCCATATATGGTGGCACTTAGTATGCAAAGATATTTATAGCCATCCATTAAAAACACAATTAGAGGTTGCTCCCAACAATCCTAAAACAATAAAAGTGAAAAACAAAGGCAGAAATAAAAACTTGGCACCATAACTACTCTTTCTTCAACGAAGCCAATACCATTACCTTAGGGGAAGAGCAGCAATTCAAGGCCATCTAGATTCTAGAAGGCAGGGAGGGCGTGGGAGGTCTGCCCAATATTTGGGGGTAGAATATCCTACAGGGCAAGACTATCATGGAAAAGGGACATTTCCTTAGTCCCACTAGACGGCAATATTTAAGGGAAGGGACCTAGAACATGCCTGTTCTATACTCTCTGATAGAATGGGCAGATGCTCTCAGGGAGATGTGGTCTTGCAGCTCTAAATTGTCTTTTCTACTTTCCAAACTGTTAGGCTGAGCTTAGGGCCCACTTCCAAAATACTTCATCCACTTTCTTCTACTCTGTTAAGTAACTTTGGAGAGTAGCCAAAGTACTGAAATCTGAATTTTAAGATATTTTCTGTAAGTTAAACGTTCTTGTGGAAAACTCTTATCATAATTGTAATAATCAGATTTTGACCTCAGGTTCTGTAGGTTATTGCTTAAACCACAAAAGGCAGGAACATGTTTATGTATGTTGCTATAGTATGGCATATAGTATATTTTTTGCATGAGTAATTTAGTAATTCAATGCTTCTGCAAGGAGGTTGTCAAACTGCTGGGCACAACCACATATTGAAACCTTGCTCCTTTGTATATGTATATGATATCAACACACATAGAAAGAGCCAGGGCTTCAATCAGTGGTTGTTCCCTTTCATTGCAGACCTTCTGAGTGGATTGATTTTATATTGGATAAAGCATCTTTGCATGATTTGTCTATCGATTAATGTAATACAACATAGATAAATGTAGCTGATTTGGGAGCAAGATGCTTTGACAATAGTTCATGGTCTAATCACCTTGTATTTAAATTGCTGAAGTTCACTATCTTTGGACATGCCCTTGGAGACTATTCAAAAACTACAATTATTGTAGAATGCAATAACATACTTGCTGATGAAGTATTTTAGCAGAACTCTTGTTCTAAGAGTTGGCAAGTTACTTCAGATTACACTTGAATATTCTTTTAAGCCCTTTCATCTAGGGAACATCATGCTCTGAATAGAGTCTGCCAGTTGTGTGGGCTCAGTTCCAAGAAGGTGTCTTTCCATTTAGAAGCTTCATGTCCAGAAGCAGGTCTTTTCAATAGTTAGCCTAGTTACTATGGAACAACTCATGCCCAAGGCCAAGAAGTTAATTTCTTTAACTTTCAGGAAAAAGATGAATTCAAATGGATAAACATCTGCCATACACTACCCCAGACTTAACAAATGTTGATAAGAAAGACAAAAAAGTTTGCACTGTTGGGCCAGGAGACAGCAAAATAAAAGAGAAAGCAATGTAAAAAATATCAAAATACAAAGACTCCCCCACACAATAGAAGTAGAAGTCTGTGGCAAAAGAAAGCAAAGATAGTACCAAAATTAATAGGCACCTTGTGTGCAATCCCAAAACATGTGGAGCATCACTTGAACAGCATTGGTATTCATCAAATTCACCATCAGTCAGTTGTAACAGGCAGCTGTACTTGGAATACTACCTCTAATGCCCTCAAAACAGCTGCCTATCCCAGGTCCTTTAGAAGAATTTGATAGGTGGATGCCAGATTCAGTCTAAATATCTGGCTGCCTGAGTTATGAACCATGATAATAATAACAACGATAGGAACTATTGATTTCTGATTCTCCCCTTTTTATACATCTACTACTTTGGAATATTTATGGACATTCAGGCCCCTTTAAAAGCCAGAGTCTTTATATGGGACTCTTACTTGTTTGAATTTAGTTACACTTCTATTGTGTAAGTAAGCTGTTATTTTTGCCTGCTGTGTATTCACCAAGTTTAAGTTCCCAATCAGATATTATTGAGATTGTGTTTTTCTTCCAGTGTTGAGCAAATTTTATTTTTGCTGGTGTAAACATATATTCCATTAAATTATGACATTCCTTGTTGATTTTTTTTCTGAGATTATGCCTAGTAGGAAAAGTTCTGTTTTCCATTTTTTTCTGACTGTGAGCCATCCAGAGTCAGTCTATGCTTAGGGTATCAAATAAATCTTCTGTAATAAATAATAATCAAAGTATTGCAAATCAAAAATAGTAGTTTACATTACAGAATTAAACTCTACAAGTTATTATTTAAACTCAAACAGGTAGAGTAACATAACGGAAAAATATCCCATTCCTCATTAATTCCTATATGAGTAATTTAAAAATTTAATGCAGTGGGCTCAAAAATATGCAGTCACTGTGAAATTGCACAGTACTTGAAACTCTTTTGTCTTTTGATTCCCACTTTTGTCCCCTGTCAAAAGGGAGAACAAAATGTAATGTCTCTGTAGATTGGATGCCACATTATTGATTGTTTTCATGAAAATACTTCATGGAGTCTAAGAAGTAGCAAAGGCACGTATCCTCTTCTCAACTAGAGAAGCCCAATAAAGCAAGTGCAGATCTGACTTAATCATTTCCTCATATTAAAATCTTAGACTGCTGCTAGTTAAGGGATTGCCATTATGATAGGCTGCTCAAAACAGCTATTTGTATCATTCCAGCAAGTGAACTGATGCAACAATATATTCTTCTTTTGAGCAATTATTAGCAGTATATGTGGGTGTGGGTGCCTTTGAGTCAATTTATGACTTCTAACAACTGCCTGCGCCAGTCCCTGAGGTTTCTTTGCAAACATTTTGCCATTGGCTTCTTCCTACAGCTGAGAGGGAGAAACTGGCCCAAGGTCATCCAGCCGGTCTAAGGCAGGGCTAGGACTCACCATGTCCTGATTGCCATTCTAGTGCCTTAACTATCACATCAAACTGGCTCTTTTATTAGCCACAAGGAAAAGGAATGTATTTATGCTTTCTGGTGTATTCCCAACTTTATGGTGCCAACAGTATGAAGTCACATTTTTTCCGCTATGGTGCATATTAGTCATTGTACCCTGATCTGATTTGTGAATTGATTTATATTGTCTTTAGTATTTAACAGGAAGATAAAGACTGCTTTAAGCAGACTTACCCAAAATGAGCTTTAATTAGACAGCCATCTTCTCTCCTTACAAGAGCAAGGAGAAGGTAACAGAATAATAGAGTTGGAAGGGATCTTGGAGATCTTCTAAATCTAACCCGACTCTCTACTCAAGCAGGAAACCTTATACCATTTCAGACAAATGGTTGTCCAATCTCTTCTTTAAAAACTCCAGTTTTGAAGCATCCACAACTTCTGGAGGCAAGTCATTCCACCAAGTAATTATTCTCACTGCCAGAAAATGTCTCCTTAGTTCTAGGTTGGTTCTCTCATGGATTAGTTTCCATCCATTGCTTCTTGTCCTGCCTTCAGGTGTTTTGGTCTATAAGGCGTTATCTTCTGTTTGCATCTTTTCTATGTTTTCCCATTGTTTATTCCACTTTTCCTTCCCATTTAGAAAACAATAGAATAGCTGCACAGAATCTTTAACTGGTAACTCAATTGCTTGCCATCCATTCCCTGTGCTTTTGAGACCTTCTTTCCTTAGTGAAAAGGAATAGGCTTATGTGGCTAAAAGCAGTCTCTTCTATATTTAGGAGAATGTAAGTTTAGGCATTTAAGTTTTGAAAAACTGCCAAAACCTAGCTTTGCCTGTGTGAATCTGCTGATCATGGCCCAGTTTAACTGGTTGAAAATACGTTAAACCTCAGTGATTATTATAACTAGCTAGAAATAGATAGATAGATGACAAACAGACAGACAGACAGACAAAGACAGACATAGAAATAGAGATAAAAACATCACTAACACATAATGCAGTAGAGACATCTCAGATCTACCTCTGCTTACACTTCTTCAATTTAGAAGTGATCATTTTATCATTTGAGTCTACAATCTGTGGGAATGGATTATAACAGGAATTTGTTTTTTCAACAGCTGATATGATACTGAATGTTGCAGCCATCAACTTGAAATCTAAAAATAATTTTAAATATCTAAAAAAAAAGTTTTATGAGCCATATATTCCAAAATATATGGAAAATTCAGTAAGTAACCAGGAAAAAAAAAACAGTTATTAGAATTTCCTAAATTGACTGAAGCTTAACAAGGTGTTTTTTCTGGAGCATTTGGCCACCTACACAAATAAACTCTTTAAGGCAGGTGCCTTTCCCCCCCTTTCTTTAGAATGTATAAAACAATTCTATGCAGTTCTATATTATGTTTCTCAAATTGCCCCTAGTTGATGACTTTTTTTTATTGTTAATGGCTTCCTCCTGAATCGGATTTATGATTTATTTCTATATATTTATTATGAAAGTGAAGGTTTTAGTTTTTTTATAAATTTAACCAAATAAACTGCATTTTACATGAGGAGACGAATTAAACCAACAAAGTTCCTTTGCTGCTATTTCTTCTCCTTAGGATGTCCGAAGGCTCGAAATCCCTGCTGACCTTGCAGCTCTCCTCCGCTTGGCTCAGGGTGAGTAGAATGCCTGAGGCTTGCATTTGAATTAAGATGGCGTCTGCAAATCTTAACCTGCAAAATGTTTTTAAAAACCTAAAGATCATCTTAAAAATTAGGATTTCCCCCCCACTGAGTATTTTCTTGCTGTTCTCCATCTGCTTGAATATTTTCTAAGTACTTCGGATCCAAGTGAGGTTGTTTTGGTTTGATAATATGACTTCTCATTTTAAATGTTGAAAAAGTATTTAAAGGTTGAATTTAATTTGATAATCCCCAAGATACATGTATATTCGATGTGTAAGCAGTTGGAAATGAGAACTGGTTGCCAAGTGCCCAAATGACAGTCACGTGACCCTGGGGGAGGTGTGACAGTGATAAATCAGGTCGTAAATCACTTATTCCAAGGCTGTGATACATTTGAACTGTCATTAAGAACAGTAAGTCAAGGACTAACTGTACAATAATGAACTTAGAATTGATTGTGAAGGTGTTAAACCAAAGATCTTCAACCTTGGCAAGTTTAAGAGTTGTGGACTTCAACTTCCAGAATTCCTGAGCTAACATGACTGGAGAAGGAATTCTGGGAGTTAAAGGCCACAAGTCTTAAAGCTGTCGAGTTTGAAGACACCTGTTAAACTGATAGTTTTGGCTTTCTTGATTCAAGAATAAAGACAGAGAGCCTACTAAAGAAATAAGAAGGAACTCAATCCTATAGAAGACAAGGACAAATTTAGACAAGGACAAATTTAGGACATGAAGGGACATCTTAGCAGAATTATTACAATAATGGTATTTCCGGTAATAATATGTGACTCATGAAATCTCTACACTGAGAAAAAATGAGAGAAAGTAAATAAACATCTTCAAATTATGAATGTGGAGATCATAATGAAGTACACTGTGGATTGCAAGGAGAACCATCAATCCATTCTGGATCCAAAAAGGAGTAGAAGCTTTTGTGATCAACAAGCCACAAATGTCTTATTATATGATCAAAATTAGGTGTGATTCACTTTACACATTACGTTACAATTGCCTTGCATATGAGTGAAGTATTGCCAGCTGATCACTAGGAAAAATTATTGTGCAATGGAAAGAAGATAGAAAGAGAAGAACAGATATGATGTCAAACAGATCATTGGAATATCTTCAAAACAGCTATGAATTGAGGGGGTCCTTGGTGTTCTCTGCTTGTTTTCTTGCAGACATTTCATTACCCAAAGTAGGTAATATAATCAGTACTGATAATGTCACCTAGTTTGAGTAATGAAATATCTGCAAGAAAACAAGCAAGCTCAGAGAGCACCAAAGACCCCCCATTTCAAACCTTTATTGGAGCTATGAATTATTTCTAGAGGCATTTTCGAACAGTGAACATTTGTCCATAAAATCACCACACTAAAACCCAAGCTTGACTAAATGACACCTAACCAAAATGTAGTGATGGCTTGTTTAATGCAACATCTGTTCTTTTAAAAGTGTTTTACATTCAAATTCCTCAGACTAAAAACAGGTTTTCAGCAGTTACTTAATATCCTAAATCTCTCTGTCTCAGCACGTGGACACCTTGTTTGAGCTTGGGAACTAAGCATAGTGGGGCTTTGTTAATATTTGGATGGCATGGGATAATTCCAAGGCAGTAGGCTAGACTGGGATATTGAAAAACATCCTGGAATAAGGTAATAACAAACTGCTTCTGCATTGCTGCCAAAACTGTATTGCTACATATCCTACAAATATGTTAATGTTAATTTAAATTTTATTTGTATTTTTATTATGATTTTATTGTGAATTTACACATCTGAAAGTATATATTTATGGTTTATTTTGAGGTAAACCACCCAGAGTTGCAGAGAGATAGATGGCAAACAAATTTAATAAATAAATAAATAAATAATGTAGATACTGAGAGCTAAGCTTGACTTAAAGGAAATGTTAACTTTTTCAAAAGAAGTTTCTCATACTTCAGTTCTAATGCTGAAAATACACCTACACATACTGATTGCTCTTCTTAAGATTATATATATCAAGACATGTATATGAACACAAGGCATGCAAAGACAGTCACAGTTGGGGCATCTGGTTTTTCATTCTTATGTTGGGTGGTGTACTTGAATAGACACGCCTTCATTATATTGAAAGATAATGCTATCCTATACAAAATATTGTCTCTGATCCATACCGATCCTGAACTGGAGAAAAGGTTCTAAGGAACAATCATCAGACTTTTTGCAAATAACATCTCAAGCATTATTCTCTAGGGATAATGCCTTGATACAGTAAACTCATTTCACAGTTCCAGTGATTACTGTTGTAAAGCATTATTAAGCCCTGGGAAGCTTTAAAGGAGAGAAGGAAGCATACTTGGCAGTAATGCACCTTTTATACATCCATTCCTTTCACAAAAAATTATGAGGATCTGGCAATCAATGGCTCACCCCAGCTTCTGCTCCAGAGGGAGTGGTCCAAAGCTAGTTTTACTGCATCCCCTCTGGAGATACATGATGGTGGTTTTCCACTGGGGGGCACTCTTGCCTCATCCTATCTCTTTGCTCCTTTTGAGTTCCCGCTTGAAGCCAAAGAGCTGTAGCATCTTCTTCCCTTCTGCCTATTGCTCTCCGGAATAGTTTTATTGTTCTTCAGCATTGTTTGTTTGTTTGTTTATTTATTTATTTATTTATTTATTTTATTTGCTTACAAGATAATAGGTATAAGTAAAACATAGTTATGAATACATGGATATATATAAGAAAAATAAAATATAAAAGAAACAATAGGACAGAGATGGTAGGCACGTTGGTGCGCTTATGCATGCCCCCCCTATTGTGGCTGGTTATATCTCTGCATTGTGGCTGCAAAATGGACATGTGAGAGAAGAGTAAAAACAAGGCACAGGGCCAGCTGGCTAACACTTTCTATGTCCCTCCCATTGGCCAACATTTGCAGGGTTGTTTTCTGGGTTTTTAAGTAGTAAACTGTTGCAGATCCACAAATAGAAGAAATGGATGAGCAACTTCTTAAAGTTATATAGTTTATAGGATACATATTTCTCTTTAAGGAACTGAAATATTATTCACCATATCACTGTAATTGTTCACAAACTCATAGGTTGCAATGAAATAGTAGCAATCACAGTAGATAGTCCTCAACTTATGACCACAGTTGGAAACAGAATTTCCCTCTCCTTGCAAGGCAGTTGTAAAGTGAATCACACCTGATTTTATAACCCTTTTGGTCACATTTGTTAAGTGAATCACTGCAGTTGTTAAATGAACAATATGGTTGTTAAAAGAATCCATTTCACCCCATTAACTTTGCTAGTTTGAAGTCATCTGGAAAGATTGCACATAGTGATCACTTGACCTCCCAAATGCTGCATAAATACATGCCAAGTGCCCAAATTTTGATCACATGACCATGTAAATGTAGCGGTCATAAGTATGATGTCCAGCTGTAAGCAATTTTTTTCACAAAAGTTGTAACAAATGATTTTGAATGGTCACTAAACAAATGGTTGTAAGACAAGGACTTTCTGTAATCACATGGAAACCTTGTTTACAAAAATATCACTGAGTATGTTGGGCAACCTCTTCATATTTTGTAGCAGCCATCTATAAAACCCATATAATTTGGACTTCGGTTACTGCTGGATTGGGGAAAAATAATTCCATGATTAAAGTCAGTGGGCAAGATTCCTTGGCTGGAAAAAAAATCATCTGAAATAACTGGCATGTATAAGCATATCCCACTATTAAGCAAAAGGGTAACATTGACAAGAATGAACACGACAAAGCCAGTAAGTATTCTAGCTCAGCCAGATAACATTTTGACAACCAAAAGGAATTTGGAAATGTCACAGTCAATGTAATACAACTTTCCTAGCTTGATAGGCTTTATATTGGTGGACGTCCGCTCCCTGAATTCTCTGCAGTTGCAAAGCTGCTAATGAATTCTGGGAATTGAAGTCCATAGATATGAAGATAGGGTACGGTGGCTCAGTGGCTAAGACACTGTGCTTGTCAATCAGAAAAATTGGCAGTTCGGCGGTTCGAATCCCTAGCACCACGTAACGGAGTGAGCTCCTATTACTTGTCCCAGCTTCTGCCAATCTACCAGTTCGAAAGCATGTAAAAATGCAAGTAGAAAAAAATAGGGACCACTTTGATGGGAAGGTAACAGAGTTCCGTGCGCCTTTGGCGTTTAGTCATGCCAGCCACATGACCACAGAGACATTTTCGGACAGCACTGGCTCTTCAGCTTTGTAACGGAGATGAGCACTGCCCCCTAGAGCCGGAAACAACCATCACGTATGTGCGAGGGGAACCTTTACCTTACATATGAAGAGAGCCCCCAGGTTGGGATGCCCAGTCTACTCATTCCTGGAGCCTATTGACTGCAACATGCTATGTTCATAAATGTAAGCATTGATCATTACAGCAAACTTTATGGGAGATTTATACTGCATTGCTACCAGGAAAAATACATGGGTGCATATCCCTGCACTGAAAATAACTTTTCCAGTCTTCATGGGTTAATTTACACTCGCTTTTCACATGGGGAAGAGCTTTAACTTAGTCCCTTTTCCATCTTTGTTTAGATCACCGTATTGCTCAGAGCAATCAAGTCACTGAAGTGTCCCTTCCAGAAGTCAAAGCAAACGCTACCTTCTCTCTCCCTCGTGATATTAACAACTTTCCCTTCTCTACATTTATCAAAATTCACTTCCAGGTAAGACTGCAGAGTCTGTAAATGAGTGTTCCCTGATTTCCTTATGACCAGAACAGTTTCTAGGCTCCTTTTTCCTGTTTCTTGTCTGTTGGATGGACAAGGTAGGTCTTGTAAGCAAGGTCGGCTGCAGCATTGTCATCTCAACTTCCAGCCTACTGGGCATCTAAACATCTTTCCTTCCCCTTAGCTGTAGCTGCCATTACATATGTGAAAAAGGTCCTTTAGTTCATGCTTGCCCACCTGTCAATAAATGCTAGAAAGTAGGAGACTGTGAGTTCAAGTCCCGCCTTAGTCATGAAAGCCAGCTGGGTGATCATTGACCAGTCACTCTGTATTAGCTCAACCCACTTCATAAAGTTATTGTTGTGGGAGAAATAAGAGGAGGAAGGTATGTTGGATATGATCACCGCCCTGAGTTATTTGTAAAGATAACAAAAAGGAGGCTACAAATAAATGCATAAATAAACTGGAGGCATGTGGGGGTGGGGAATTGTGACATAAATTCTTGTAGTGCTACTTTCCCACCATCTGTCTGTCTTTGGTCCTTTGCAGGTTGTGAGTTTTCCAGCCCTTGGACAGCCCTTGCAAGAGCCTTTGACCCAACTCCAGACTGAACACAGACAAAACGCTCTACAGCTCAACAAGCTGGTAAGAAGAAACAAAGAAGCAATTGAACCCGCAACCCGAAACTACTTCCCTGGCTTGGTCAAAAAATGAAATCAAATCCAGTTTAAATCCAGCGCATGATTTAAATAAAGACACGGATTTAACAAACTAAACTTATGAAGGCTCTAGAGGGTCTTATGCTATTTCATAGAGGGACCTTCCAGGAACCTCAAGGTTTTCCCAGGCTTTTACTCCTGTTCTCTAACAGAAGGATTTCAAGGAGCTTCCAAGGAAGGGAATTCTGGATGACCAGACCAGGTCCAAAAGTCTTCTAGAAGAGGTTTTCAGCAATTAAGAATAACAAGAAAGGATTGTGCTTGTGCCTAAACTGGATCCTGTGCACGTGTCTGAGCCCTATCTTCTCCTTTCAGAAATGATTTCAGAGGTCAGATGGAAGAATGGGCATATCTTTAGCTCAGGGGTCGGCAACCTTAACCACAAAGATCCTAATTGGAAGCCCTCCCGTTCAATTCTGGAATCAACCAGACTCTATTCCCCCACCATAGTCTCCTCCTAGCATGGCGTCCTTTTTCCTCTACCTGTCCTAACCTAAAGCCCTATCAATTGTGGAGCCAACCAGCAGCAGGGAGCCACAGCAGAGGGATGAAAGAGCCACATGTGGCTCCAGAGTCACAGGTTGCTGACCCCTGCTTTAGTTAGACATATTCTCATATACGCAGGGCTCTTTGCCAGTCTTCCCTTCTTCCTACTGCTCAGTGCAGCATGGAGCTGTTGATGAAAAGAATGGGACAGAAGGAGTTGGGAGAACAATTTTGAAAACTCAATCTTGAGTTTCTTCTGCCCTATGCAGATTCTCTGGCTATTCCCAACAAAATCTTGCCTCTCGTTTGTTTTCACAATTTCCTCCCTATTATGCAGAATCTTTTTTGACCAGAGACCACAGGATTACTTGGGATCTGTTATCTAAATTGTGTTTAGAATTGTGCCTACAGGCTCAGACAACCTTTCTGTGGGTAAAGCATGAATGGGAAGCTATCATAATACCTTTGATCAGTGACTCTGTCCAGAAACTTCATATGGCTTTTTAAAATATATTGAATAGTCCTTACCTGTCCTCAGGTTTCTGTTCTTATCTAGTGGGCCTGTACAGAAAGTGGTTCATTGCTTGGGTGTGATGCCATTCAAGGAGGCAACTGATAAGATACCAATGTCAGAACAATGCAATTAATACATTACCTTTATTATGTGTTTATGTTATGTAACTATATATGTCATAATTTTATGATCTTGGAAGAAAAAACCTTATTTTTTAATCATTATTAATTACACTGTTTCCTTTTAAACATTTTAATTGGATTTCTTTTTTACATAAAAAGAAGGAAAATCACCTTTTACTGCTGCTTGTACCTAGAGATATTACAGGTAATACTCTGAAGATAGAAAGAGAGAAGAAAGAACAGGAATAGCACACTAATCATAAATTCCTAACAATTAATATATCTCCTTACCTCCTTACTGCATTTCTTGTAATAAGAAAAATAAGCTTACTTCGCTAACATGGATAGAAAGGGAAAACAATCACCAATAGGTTATTGACATTTTAGTGTGTAGAAAGTCTCAGGTTCAATTTCTGGCATCTCCAGTTTAGATTTAGTGAAAGAGAGGGAGAATTATATTTTCAAGAAAGACTGAAGTTTTTGGATATTTTCAGAATTGTAGTTTTCCAAAATAGAACTATAAATTAATTCTCTGCTTGCATTCTACCCAATGTGTAGGCTCCATAATGTAATCCTAATTTCTATAAAATGGATGGGGTATGCGCGCTAAAACTTTCCTTTGAATTTTGGGAGTCCTGGGCTCTTGTGCCCAGGGGCTAACCTAGCCCTGACTTCTTGTAAGGATGATAAGAAGGGATCAGAGATGAGATTTTTCCATCCATATCTGACATCAGTGCCCCTTATTTTTATGGTACATCCCTTCCTCTTCCTGCAGATTTTGCGATTCATCAATGACCAGAATTTGCTGGGCATCCATGAACAGCTTCTAGGGAACTACATAGCAAGCCGGGGAGTGGCCAGCGTCCCACTACGCAACGAACTGCTGAGCCAAGTGGCCACCCAGCTGTGGAAAAACTCAGATCTGGAGCAATGCCAACGAGGCTGGGTATTGATGGCTATCCTCCTGAGTGCCTTCACACCTTCACCAGCTCTGGAGAAACCTCTGCTGAAGTAAGAAGTGGGGCTTTTTCCTCGCTGGGTTTTTGGGAAGCATTGAAATAGCAGCAGTGGTTACTGAAGGCTCTTTATTTGCTGGGATGTAGGTTTGTGTCCGATCATGGTCTGGAGGGCTACAATGGAATGTGCCAGCGCAAACTCTTAACCTCCATGAAGCAGATGGAAAGTTACTTGGAGCTGTCCCGCAATTTTCCCCCCACCCGCCTGGAGTGGACTGCCAATCAGAGGAAAGGAAAGATGGTGCTAGAAGTCTGCACTTATAAAGGTAATCATTGCTCTCCTATTCAACACTCAATCAATCAATTGAAATAGAGCTGGAAGGGACCTTGGAGGTCTTCCACTCCAACCCCCTGCTCAAACAGGAGACCCTACACCATTTCAGAAAAGTGGCTGTCCAGTGTCTTCTTAAAAACCTCCAGTGATGAAGCACGCGCAACTTCTGAAGACAAGTTGTTCCATGGGTTAATTGTTCTCACACTTAGGAAGTTTCTCCTTAATTCCAGGTTGCTTTTCCCCTTGATTAGTTTCCATCCATTGTTTCTTGTCTTGCTTTATGTTTGCAGGAGTAGCATTTTAAAAAACCAGTGAACTGTGGAACTGTATGTGGAATATGCTGAAGCTCTCTGTTCCAAAGGTTTTAGTCTGATTAGCAAAAATGCTAGTACAACAAACCTTCGTACAAAATGTTCTATTGTTTTTCTTTGGATCTGCAAGGAGACAAAGGTTTCCTGTCCCACTGCAATTTATAGTGCAGTTTTGGCGAACCTTTTCAGCACTGGGTGCCGAAATGGAAGCGTGCGCATGGGGGAGCACCGGATACTAGAAGAACAGCTCCCCCGGTGTGCATGCGCGCAACAGGAAGCTGATCTTCCAATTTCTGGCACGTGCATGCATGCCAGCCACCTGGTCTTCTGGTTTCTGGCATCCCATGTGCAAAGACCAGCTGGCCAGCGCCCATGTGCATGCCGGAACCCGGAAGAGCAACGGGCGATAGCCTGTGTGCCCAGAGAGATGGCTCTGCGTGCCACTTCCGGCACACATGCCATAGGTTTTCCATCACAGTTATAATGCATTGCTAGCATGAGAGCAAAGTCAGAAATCCAGGGCCTGAGAACAGACTGGGCCATTACAATACAGGAGTCATCCAGTTGTATCACTATGATAGATAGGTTGGAGAAAGAGACATAACAGTTGAACCTCAGTCTGCTATATGTTTTAAAATTGAGGATATAGGGAGTAAAAACAGGAGTAAAAAAAGACAGAGCTTACAATATTTTAGAATAAGCATGTAACATTAAGCTGTCAATCTCACATTGTCCCTACAGTGAGCTGCTCACACTGCAACCTGGTATGCCCATTTACTGTTGACAGTCCTTTCAATTATTAGGATGGCATCCTGTGTACCTACAAGAGAGGTGCCCAGAAGAATCAAACCTTGTAGAATTAAACAATATATGAAACAATATATTTTGGGGAGCAGGGAAAATAGGAAAGAAATATGATTAGCTGGCACGCATTATACAGTATAGCAAGATTTTCTTATAGATTATATTCATGGTTTTTAAACTCTCTTTTTCATTCATTTAGAGGAGAGGATTTCAGCAGAAGTAGAATCTTGGACCACAGGAGAGCAATATGCAGGCTGGATCCTGAACTCAAGGTAATCTAAAGGCAAAGAGAAATTGGGATTTGCCTCTTTTTTCAAAAAACCCAGTTGTTTTTAGATGCCCACCAGAGCTAAAGACTGTATTCTTTGATAGAATTTCTAGTCACCAACAGAGATCTCCTGTTTCTTTAAAGATTTCATCCACATGATCTACAAACATATTTTTTATTACTTTGCAAGATAGTTCAGAGACTTGAAAAAGCAGAAGTTTGAAGGAAAATGATAATGTTTATTTCATTTACTCTTGAAACAGTCGCCTCTGAATTCAATGGCCCTTATTCATTATTCAGTAGTGACTCTTCTGCAGTGAGAGATTTGATATTCTTTCAGTTTATTCATTAACTTTCAAAGGTCCAACTCTTATCTCTGTTGCATGTAGCCTATGATAACCTGAAATTTATTAGCTTTTCTTATGATATTCTTATACATATTGTTTATGTAAGGTGATAACCAGCACATAAGAAATACAGAAGGGATGCGGTGATCAGAAAGGTTGGCAGTTTGAATCCCTAGCACCGCATCATGGAGTGAGCTTCCAGCTTCTGCCATCCTAGCAGTTCGAAAGCATGTAAAAATGCAAGTAGAAAAATAGGGACCACTTTGGTGGGAAGATAACAGTGTTCCATGTGCCTTCGGCATTTATTCATGCTGGCCACATGATCACAGAGATATCTTGGGACAGCTCTGGCTCTTCGGCTTTGTAAAGGAGATGAGCACCGCCCTCTAGAGCTGGAAACAACTAGCACGTATGTGCAAGGGGAACCTTTACATTACCTTTAAGAAATACAGAAGCTGGAGGAGGAACGTATGATTTTCCTCCCTGTTTCCAACTCACATCATGTTCCTGGTCCTTTTCACTGCTTCATATCATCCTCTGCTACCTCCTGTGACACTATGTCTCTTCACTTTGTTGATCTCAGAGGTCTGGATACAGTCCCTCGCGGATGGTCCGTATCAATGTTCACAGGCAACAAGTGGCAGGACTTAGCAGGCTGTGACTTTGTGTTGGATCTCATTGGTGAAATGGAGGAAGTAAATTGCCCTTCTCAGTCCTCCTCTAATTATCCTATTAACCCGGAGAGGGATGTGAGCTACTTTCAAAAGAGCTCTCCAAATAGGTAAGTGACTGTCTGATTACCTCCCGTCCCCAGCAACTTCTCTCTTGTATCCCCAGAACTTTCTGCTTTTGAGGCCCCACTCTTATTTCTTTTTTGATAGGATGTGCTTGGATATCCCTCCTGCACCGACCTTTAAGGCCCCTTCTTTCCCTCCACCTCCCTTGCCTCCCACGTTTAACAAGGCAGTCCATCCAGGTGAGTCTCCATCTTAGGTCAGGAGTTCAACGCATCTTAGAATGCAGGAGAGAATTTGATTTTTGCATCCTGAACCAGTGGTGGTGTGCTACTGGTTCGGCCCGGTTCACTTGAACCGGTAGTAAAAGTCACTACCCAGTAGTAAAAAAAAAAAAGCCTCCATCAGCTGAGAGGAGGGGGGGAAGCCTCAGATAAAGAGCTGAGAGGATAAAGGACCGAAAAGCGTATAGGAGGGTGGGAGGGTCGCTCCTAGATTTTTGTTTCTTCATCCTGTCAGCTGATTGGCTTGTTAGATGCGCGCACATTAGGGGTATGTGTGCATGCACATGTGATCACCCACCAAATTGATAGCGACTAAGGTAGGATCCCTCTACTGTCCTGAAGCCTCAAAAGCTCCCCATATTTGGATCTTGGGCAGGAGGGGGAAATACTCAACTAATGCATTGAGGATAGGTGAAGGAAATGAACAAGGGATGGTAATGGAGATTGACAGGAGTTTTATTTCTTTGATTAACAAGGATTTTTTTTATCCCTTCCTCCTCCCCTTCCCGAATTAGACATCATGGATAGACCAACTCTCCCTAGAGAATTGGATCACTACGTGGATGGCCTCTTTAAACCTCTGTTACATTCTGGCTCCAGATCTCATATGTCAGTAAGTCTAATCTTATCTAAGTTTTTTTTTTGCTGTTCCTCAGACATCACTTTCTGATACCAGTGGGCACCGATAACAGAACAGTGATGGTGTTTGTGATCACTGCCTCTTTGCCAAACATATATGATCTCCAGGAGAAGCTAGAGTTGAAACTAAATGTTGATATGTCTTTTTTTTTCTCCCCTGCCTCTCTGCAGGATATGGAAAGTGAGGCAATCCTGACTGGTCGTATGAAAGGAGGTGGGAAAATTGGACCTATGAATCAAGGTGTCTATTCAGGTATGAGTTTGAATATGGGAAGGAGAACAACAGGGAGTTACTTGGTGGGGTAGGTGGTGGCTTCTGCAACTGTTCTTTTTGATTTTTAGCAATTCTGGTATCGAGGCTTATTATCCAGACTGCTGGGATGAGGGTTATTTGGCCTAAATATTCTCCCTGCATCTAGGGAGATTAAAAAAAAGAAAGGGTGGGCAGTGGGGGGGGAAGAAAAACAACTGTACAAGGATAACATGAAAAATCTCTAAAAACTGTGGTATATGCTTCAAATACAGTAATTCCTTTATAGGGGGAAATGTAAAAAAATGTTACAATGCTCATACTATTAAATGTATTTGTAACTGCAGGTATCTTTTACAAAGGTAAAACATATGTATCCATACGTAACAATAATATAACTAGCAGTATGTCAGTAATGTAAAATACAGTGAATAATCTACATAGGGCTTCCCTTGAAGACCATCCAGAAGCTACAGCTGATCCAAAAGCTGCATGAGCTGTGGTAAAGAGATTGTGTTAGACTCAGGTGACTCTAGTGCTATGCAAGCTGCTCTGGTTCCTGTTTGGTTTCCATGTGCAATTCAAGGTGCTGCTTATCACCCTTAAAATCTTTTGTGGCATAAGGTGCGCTGTCCAGCCAATGTATGGGAATTGGATAGTTAGTTAGCAATTGTGAGCTGTCCCCTTAAGGGAATGCATCATGGTAAATGTAGTTAAGGTATCCTGGAAATGTAGTCCATGTCACGTGACCACATCTGTAATCCTGATTGGTCACTAAATTAACCCTCGATGGGTTGGGAGAGGTTTCTTTACTCTTGCCTGAATTCACAGACTTGTGGTAACTACTGCTACGAGATGGGAGAAAAGGGATAGGAGATAACCATATTTTTACCTACAAGACAGATATGCAAAGGATTGGTCATTAAAGAAGAACTTAGTCACAAATGTGAGTTATGAGGATACCTGATGAACCAATAATAAAGACTTTGTATGAATGTTTTGTTGAGTTTATCTATCTGCATCTGTACAGAAGACAAAATCTACCACTGTACAGAATACAGAAGATAAGGGCTTTGGATTTTATTTAGGGCCATCAGATCTGGCCTGCAAAACTCCAGACAAACACAAGGATAGAATATTGTTGCAATCTAGAGGTCATCCAGGTTTGCGCGACCCAAAATAGGGAGCCATAATCGACCAGGCTCTCTTCTCTCCATCCATCAGGTTACCCTGGAATGATGACCATGCCAACTTTTCCATCTATGCCAGTTATGGGAGGAATGATGCCAGCCACCATGCCTGGAATGCCAGGTAACAAGAACACAAGGACTTGAGGGCTCAGGGGGGATGAAACCCAGCAGAGAAGAAAAAGTCCAGTCCCTGGGAGAAGCCCACAATCTTCCTAACAATGTTAGGTTTTCCAGTATTAAATGATCACATTGCAAATGATTAAAGCATGGGTGTCAAACTCGCACCGTCACATTGCCGTCATGTGATGTATCGTGACGTTTTCCCCATTTGCGAAACTGGGGTGGGTGTGACCTGCGTATGAAGTTTGACACCCCTGGATTAAAGCGTTTTTGTCTATCAGTTCCATTCTTTGCTACTTGCTTCCCTCATTATAATTACATGATTATGGATATGTTTTTATAAAAAAATATTTTATTTGCAAATACTTTTTTATAATTTGACACATGCTTAAATCCATCCCCAAAATGTAATTTTGATGTACATATGTGTGTAATTTTTTTTTTTTTTAAATTGGGCTGTGCTTGTTTATCATGATCTTTGATAGTCTGCCAGTGGATAAACATCCTCTGGTAGACTTATGACCATAATTGAGCCTGAAATATCAATGTCTCATAGTTTGGATTGGTTTCAGTTGCTATCTGCTTACTATTGGTATAAACCAAGAATGTCAAACTCAGGGCCTGAGGGCTGGATCTGGCCCGCAGGGTGTGTAAATCTGGCCTGCGGGCAGGCCTGGAAATAGCAAAGGACCAACCTGCAGTGCCTCTGGCAGCCAAAATGGGGCGCAGGGGAGCCTCGTTTGGCTGGCAGAGTGCTGCAGGAGGTATCCGCCCCATCTCCCCCAGCCCGGCTGGCCCACCGAGAGAACTACAATGCTGATCTGGCCCTCAAAGAAATCCAATTTGACACCCTTGGTATAAATACTATAAGAAGAAGTCACTGCTTGATTTTCATCCAGCTATAATATTAATTTCTATATTCTTATTCTCTGGCTGTGATAATTCCCCTAGGAAAGCAATCATCTTTTAAATTTTTTATCTTAATTTATTATCCCCTTGCCAATTCCAATGGACTTTGGACAGCATACGCATCTTACACATTTTTCATTCAAGTGAAAGTTTCCCATTTGTCGCTTACGCAAGAATTGCTGTGCATTTAACAGTGTGTGGGGACATATGCATTGTGATTCTATGTGAAACACCCCCCCTCTCTTTTGCTTTCAGCTATGATGATGACTCAGCCCATGATGCCTTCAGTGGATCCTAACCAGGCAGTAGCACAGCAACAATCAGTCATCAACCAACAAGCCCTGCTTCTGGTAGGGGACAGGGTTAGAGTGAAAGAGTATGCAAGACAGAGAATTTATTTGGCTGGAAGTCATGCCTAATTTGCCAGTTGACTTGGCTGGGAGTCATGCCTAGTTTGCCAGTTCCCACAACAATCTGAAGAAATAATTTCTTATGCAATGTTTATTTATTTATTTATTTATTTATTTATTTATTTATTTATTTATTAATGAAATTTCTATACCGCCCTTCTCCCTAGGGACTCAGGGCGGTGTACAGCCAATCTAGACCCCAAAAACAATACAAAAGTTAAAAAGAATTAAATTAGATACTGGCCGATTAATAAGAAAACCCACCCACCCCCCTTAAAACCCCGGTTAAAATCGAAGATAATACGGAGACCAATTAAAACCATCTCAGCCCAGGCCGGCCTGCTCAAAGAGCCAGGTCTTCAACGCGCGCCTGAAGGCCCTCAGGTCCACGCCGGTATGAAGTTCCGGCGGCAGAGTATTCCAGAGGGCAGGGGCCCCCACAGAGAAGGCCCTACTCCTCGGGGCCGCCAGACGACATATAGCGGCTGACGGCACCCGGAGCAGACCCTCCCTGTGTGAACGCACTGGCCTGCAGGAGATCACTGGTAGAATGCGGTCCTGCAGGTAACCTGGCCCAATGCCATGGATCGCCCTAAAGGTCAAAACTAGAACCTTAAAGCGAACCCGGAGAGCCACCGGCAACCAATGCAGCTCGCGCAGGAGAGGCGTCACATGGGCGCTACGTGACGCCCCCATGATCACCTGCGCGGCTGCATTCTGCACCAGCTGGAGTCTCCGGGTGCTCCCCGCAGGGAGCCCCATGTAGAGGGCATTACAATAGTCCAGGCGAGAGGTGACAAGGGCCTGAGTGACCGTGCGCAGGGCGTCCCGATCCAGAAAGGGCCGCAACCGGTAGATCCGACGGATCTGATGAAACGCCCCCCTGGAGACGGCCGCAACATGATGTTCAAGCGACAGCCGTACATCCAGGAGGACTCCCAGGTTGCGAGCCCTCTCTGTGGGGGGCAAAATTTCCCCCCCAATAGCCAGCGAAGGTGTCAGCTGGCTATATCGGGGCGCCGGAAACCACAGCCACTCGGTCTTGGATGGGTTGAGCCGAAGCCTGTTCCCGCCCATCCAATCCCGCACGGCCTCCAGGCACCTAGACATAGCCCCCACAGCATCGTTGGGGTGGTCCGGGGTGGAGATGTACAGCTGGGTGTCATCTGCATAGAGATGACACCTCACCCCAAGACCACGGATGATCTCACCCAGCGGCTTCATATAAATGTTGAACAAGAGAGGGGAGAGGACCGACCCCTGAGGCACCCCACAAACCAGGGGCCTAGAGGTGGACCTCTCCCCTCCCGCCAACACAAATTGTGAACGGTCGGAGAGGAAGGAGAACCATCGAAGGACGGTTCCCCCAATCCCCAACCACTCCAACCGTCGTAACAGGATACTATGGTCGATAGTATCGAAAGCCGCCGAGAGGTCTAATAGGACCAGGACAGAGGAGAACCCTCTGTCACGAGCCCTCCAGAGATCATCAACCAACGCGACCAATGCCGTCTCAGTGCTATGCCCAGGCCTGAAGCCCGATTGGAACGGATCGAGGTAGATTGTTTCCTCCAGGTACTGAGGGAGCTGACGTGCCACCACACTCTCAACAACCTTCGCCACAAAGGGAAGGTTGGAGACTGGACGATAGTTTAAAACAGCTGGATCCAGGGAAGGCCTCTTGAGGAGGGGCCGCACCACCGCCGTCTTCAAGGCGGTAGGAAGCGACCCCTCTCTCAAAGAAGCATTGATAATCCCCTGGAGCCAGCCTTGTGTCGTCTCCCTGGCGGCCGAAACCAGCCAGGAAGGGCACGGGTCCAATAAACAGATGGTGGCATTCAGACCCCCCAGCAACCTGTCCACACCCTCGGCAGTCACAGGGTCGAACTCACCCCAGATAACATTCACAAGACCTGCCCCGGACACCTCCCCCGGGACCATCCAATTGGAGTCGAGCCCCTCCCGAATCTGAGCGATTTTGTCATGCAGAAATCGAGAAAACTCCTCTGCCCTACCCTGCAGGAGGTCATCCCGCGCTCTCGGTTCAAGTAGAGAGCGGGTCACTCTAAACAGGGCGGCAGGCCGATTTCTTGCCGATGCAATAAGGGCGGAGAAATACGAAGATTTCGCTGCCCCTATCGCCACAAGATAAGTCTTAATATGAGATCTCACCTGTGTTCGGTCAGACTCAGAACGGCTCGCCCTCCAAATGCCCTCTAGACGTCTTTTCCGGCACTTCATCTCCTGTAGCTCCTCCGTATACCACGGAGCCAAATGGGATCTGTGCCGGGTCAGAGGTCGCAGAGGCACAACTCGATCTAGAGCCCTGGCGGCCAACCCATCCCAGGTGGCCACCAGGTCTCCAGGCGAGCTGTGAGCCAGAGACTCAGGAAATGGCCCAAACTCCCTCTGGAACCGTTCCGGGTCCATCAGGCGCCTGGGGCGGAACAATCTATGTGGCTCCGCCTCCCTGCGGTGGGGGGTGGCGGAACAGAAGTCCAGCCTAAGGAGGGAATGATCTGTCCATGACAAGGGTGTGATGATTAGATCCCCAAAATTACAGTCATTCAACCACTGCCCAGAGACAAAAATCAGGTCCAGCATGTGTCCTCCAATGTGAGTGGGAGCAGAAACTAACTGGGTCAGGTCCATGGCCGTCATGGAAGCCAAGAACTCCCGGACCAACCCCGAGGTTTCACCGGACGATGGCAGGTTGAAATCCCCCATGACCAAAAGCCTAGGGGTCCCAACCGCCAGCCCGGCTATCACCTCAAGGAGTCCGGGCAGGGCCAATGAGACGTGGCAGGGAGCCAGGTACGCTATCAAAAGACCCATCTGAACCCCTTGCCCCCACTTCACAAAAAGAGATTCACAGCCAGCCGTCTGAGGGACAGTGGCCTCCCTAGGACAAAGGACTTCCTTTATGAGCACCGCCACCCCACCACCCCTTCCCTGAGCCCTAGGCTGGTGAAATGCAAGGAAACCTGGTGGGCACATCTCAACCAGAGGGACACCGCCCTCTGGGCCCAACCAGGTTTCGGTGACACCTACCAGGTCCGCGGCCTCCTCCCAAACCAAATCATAGATCAGGGGAGTCTTGTTAACCATGGACCTGGCATTGCACAACAACAGCCGGGTATTCAGGGCCTGAGGTTCCGGACAGCCAGGGCTGCAGGATGGGTATGGAGGGTCGGAGCGCGCTACCACTTGCAAACATCGGGAGTGCGATCCCCTTACCGGATACGGCCCTCTACCCCCAGCATATCTACCTCTCCCAGTCACCGTGCTAATAAAATTGGCCCCTGGCTGCCCACCCCCCATCTGCCTCCCCGACACGGAGACCCCCGAGGCCCCCCAGGCGCGTGGGCCGGCCCGGCTGCCCCCAACTCCATGTGGGCTGTCTCCCATACCCACCCTGGATCCTTCCAACCCCTTAAAAAACCCCATTAAAAATTTAGTAATCCCGGGTTTCCCGCGCTTTCTCCAGTTTCTCCGGTTTCTCCGGCCCCACCATCGCTCAGGATCCCAGGATCCCTCATTGCGGAAAGTTTTTGAGAGCCTTGGAGGCCACCTAAGGGAGAGGGGGACATCCCTCAGGGCCCAAAGCTCTGCCCTCGAGTACATCCGTGGCCCCGGCCACCTCATCTTGACGGTCCCGAAGCGTCTGCGATCTCTGCCATCTCCCGGCCACGGACGATGGAATCCAGTCAGACTGGGGTATGCACCGCCTCCCCCCGGTCGTCCCACCTCTGCCACCGGTGGAACTCCCGGAGGGAGAAGAGTCATAAGCAGAGTCAATCCCCCTCCCCCCTGGGTCCACCACCTCTGCCACCGGTGGGGGCCCCAGGGAAAAGAGGGGAATAGCCATAACTCTGCCCAACCCCCAGTCTCCGCGCCATCTTCGGGGCCATAAGGGCTGCCCCAGGTCCAGTCCAGGGCCGCCATGGCCATAGCAGGTCCATTTCGGAACTGTCCGGGGGCCCCCAAGACCGCCGCGGCCCGAGCAAGGCCGCCGAGCCTGCCACACTGCCGTGCCTCACCGGGGGCGTCAAGACCTCTTCACAGTCCCTCGGAGTTTCGAGGGAATGTGGTGCATAAAAGGGCCAAGTTATGACTGAGCATCTACTACAGGTAACGTGCGACCTCAATTGAGTCCAAAATTTATGTTACTAAATGAGAAATTTGTTAAGTGAGCTTTGTCCTAATTTTTGACATTTCTTGGCTCAGTTGTTAAGGGAATCACTGCAGTTGTAAAATTAGTCACTGGGTTGATAAGTGAATCTGATTTCCCCACTGACTCTGCCTGTCAGAAGTTCACAAAAGGTGATCATGTGTCCACAGGGCACTGCAGCCATCATAAACGTGAGTCAATTGTCAAGCATCCGAATGTAAGTCATGTGACAATGGGCATGCATACTGCAACAGTCATAAGTGTGAAAAATGTTCATAAGTCACTTTTTTCAGTGCCGTTGTAACTTCGAATGGTCACTAAGTGAACTGCTGTAAGTCTAAGATTACCTGTACTAGGGAATGGGTTCAATAGAGAGAGATTGGTTCATGGGAAGGGATTTTCTTTTGCCAAATTTGTGCATGATTGAAATATACAAATGAATGAATTCATGAATTAAAGATATATCAGTGGTACCATATTTAAGATAGTCCTTGACTTACAACAGTTGGCTAGTGACCATTCGAAGTTACAATGGCACTGAAAAATGTGACTTATGACTGACCTTTGCAGAATCCCCATGATCCCATGTGATCAAAATTTAGATGCTTGGCCACTGGTTCCTATTTATGACCTTTGCTGTGTTCCAAGGTCCTCTGATCTACCTTATGGGATCTTCTAACAAGCAAAGTCAATGAGGAAGCCAGATTCACTCAACAGCACAGTTCCTAATTTATCAACTGCAGTGATTCACTTAACAACTGAGGCAAGAAATGTCATAAATTGGGGTAAAACTCACTTAACCAATGTCTCACTTAACAACAAAAATTTTGGGCTCAATTGTGGTCGTAAGTTGTGGGCTGCTGTATTCATTGTGTTTGTGTTAAGCTTTACTTAAGAGCAAGGTGGGAGATATTAGAGAATAATAGATGTAGAGGAGAAACACATGAAGAGAACTAACAAAAGAAAAAAAAATTAAAACGTGAAAAGTGAAACCAGTTATGATGAACCAGTTATGATGAACCAGTTATGATGAAAAGTTATGATGAAAAGTAATCTGAGATCTGAATGTTGGTGGATATAAATCCACAAAATTAAATAAGGAACAACAAAATATGAATTTGATTTTGTAGGCTCAGCAGATGACACTTCAAGCCATGAAAATATCAGAACAGGATCAGCAGCGGCATCAGAAGTGTAGATCTCCTGAGCGTTCACCCCCAAAGCAATTCTCTTCACATAGATCACATGAATATTCAAGGCAAAGAGAACCCTCACCCCACAGTTCACCTACATTGTCAAGGCCAAGACGAGCATCACCAAAGAGGAGGACATCTGACCATTTAAGACGACGGCCATCATCATCAGAAAGCTCACCTGAATCTTCAAGATCAAGACGAGTTTCACCAAGGAAGCGATCACCTGAAGCTTTAAGATCAAGACGAGTCTCACCAAGGAAGCGATCACCTGAAGCTTCGAGGCCAAGACAAATATCACCAAAGAGCAGGTCACCTGAACCTTCAAGCCCAAAGGAAACCTTACTCCTCAAGAGGCCTCCTGAACTTTCAAGACCAAAAAAGGTGTCAATAAACGAACAGCCTTCTGAATCTTCAAGACCAATAGAAGATTCTTCTTCTCCTCCACCTCCCCCACGATCCCCGGTACTGAGTATTCCTTAATAGAATTCTTTTTCTGGACGATGCTCCACTGAGCCTGCATGATGGAAGGGAGGGAAAGAATCCTATTACTTCATTTTATGGAGTATAGAACATGATATCTCCCAGATACATATTTGTTGTATCTGAATTCCAAGAAATATAAATATGAATTCCAAGAATTCATAGATAAGGTCATCTCATTTTAGTTATCTGTCAATATATCTGATCATAGATTTGAAAATTAGTGTGTATTTGGATGTATTCAATTTTAAATTTCTGGCTATTTATCAGCTTGTATTAAATAATTGAACTAGTCATATAGTCACAAATTACATAGGTTGTAGGACTGGAAAAGAAAACCAATGGAATGGAAAAATATCCTGTCATTATTCTTTGTAGTTTGGTGGTCCATAATTCATATCTTCCTCTGCTTGTTGATTTGGTCAAATGCTATGGGACAAAATGCTGATTAGGCTTTCATAAGGGGAAAAATGGGATTTCTGCCCAGCTCCCAATGTTTAAAGAGAAAAAAAAGAAGAGAGAGATTGCTACTCAGAGTCCCCTATAGTTAGGCAGCTAATAAATTTAAATGAAATAAATAAAATGAAGTTCAAGCTTTCTGCCATTATATTTGCTCTTAATTTAGAAGACTTGGCCCCAAATCTTACACACATCAGATGATAAGGTAAATCCATTTTCTGTTGTTAAAATAAGCCTGCATTAAGTTATTCCATTTAATCGTTGAGCTAACGTAAGTACATTAAAATGTGCAAATACATAAAATGTACCCTAAAATTAACTGAGAAAAGGCTAGAATAGAATCATTTCCTCTGACATCTTGTTTTAATTTATATTGTTCTGAAGTGAACTGAAGAAGAAGCTTCTTGGATGAGAAGCAAAAAAATATTCAAGGAAAAACAAAGTCCAGTTACCTTTTGGAAAAGCATGACCTGGATGACTGAGAATTTCTATAGACTTGTTTATGTCCTCAGGGATTTTCCTTAATAGAAGATCATTTTGTTACTTAGGAGTACTCTCACATTTTCTAATTGTAAAAAATAGGCTTAATTTTTGATAGGTGATAGAATTGCGTCGGAAAGCACCCATCTGCTTGGAGAAAGGTGCTCAGGCATGTCTCCCTTGGAGTTTAAAATTCTTCTGAGGATGAAACGGTAGTAATATGGAAAAAATCGAGCCCTCAAAGCTAGTTTAATGAAATCTCTGTCAGGATTCGAACATATTAGAGAAGACAGCCTCTATTTGTTTTCCCTTCAAGATTGCTAATATGTTTTGATCAAATGCTTTCCATGAGTATTTTTATTACTCATCTGGGATTGGGAAAAGTGGACCTAGAAGTATATTTGAATTCTACAGTTTAGCTGTTTCTCTAAAGAAGAAATCAAGGATCCACATTTTAACCCACCTTCTGCTATATGTCCTAGATCCACATTTTGGAAGATGAGATGCCTTTCGACATCAGAGTAGATTCCCTCTCTAGAGGGACTTTTCAAAAGAAAGTTGAGTTCTTCCAGAGAATGGGTGAGTTGTAAGCTAATGTCCTTCCCAGATTGTCGTATCTTCATTTTTTAATACTAATGCAAGAAGATCTTTGTTACAGCCTTCTCATACTTCCAAGTAAAGTTTTTGTAAGAATAAGAACGAATTCTTGAGATGTGATTAATTCTTTTCAGTTCTCCAAATAGAAATTAATATTGATAACAGGAATAGGATGAGGACTTCTAATGACAAACCAGCTTTGTGCATCCATTGTCCGACGATTAGGATTCAGTAAAAATAAAATTTCCAGTCATATTCTCTAATATATTTACATGGTTTAGAACAGGGGTCCCCAAACTTGGCAACTTTAAGACTTGTGGACTTCAACTCCCAGAATTCTCCAACCAGCTATGCTGGAGAATTCTGGGAGTTGAAATCCACAAGTCTTGAAGCTGCCAAATTTAGAGACCTCTGGTTTAGAATAATCTACATCTTTGGTTTGCTAAAGACTTCCTTTGTGGTAGTGGCATCTAAGTCTCAGTACAATTCTTTCCTCCTATATACAGGTAGTCCTACAACAGTTCATTTAGTGACTATTTGAGTTACAACAGCACTGAAAAAAGTGACGTGAATGTTTTTCACACTTATGACCATTGTGGCATCTCCATGGTCACGTGATCAAAATTCAGACGCTTAACATCTGGTTCATATTTATGATGGCTGCAGTATCTCAGGGTCATGTGATTCCCTTTTGCCGTTTCTGACAAGCAAAGTCAATGGGGAAGGAGATTCACTTAACTATCATATGTTACTAACTTAAAAACTGCAGTGATTCATTTCACAAATGTGGCAAGAAAGTTATAAAATAGGGCAAAATTCACTTAACAACTGTCTGATTTAGCAATATAAATTTTGGGTTTGATTGTGGTTATATATTGAGGACTAGCTGCATAGTCTACTTCTGACTGTCCATAATCCATACACTTTTAAAAGTAAAATTTAGTTGTATCAGTCTCTTAAATCATTTGCAATCTGTGTTAGTCTGGTTTCTTGCAGATTTTGCTTAGACTGATGCTAGGAAATAGAATAGAGTAGAGTAGAGTAGAATAGAATGGAATGGAATAGAATAGAATAGAATAGAATAGAATAGAATAGAATAGAATAGAATAGAATAGAATAGAATAGAATTCTTTATTGGCCAAGTGTGATTGGACACACAAGGAATTTGTCTTGGTACATATGCTCTCAGTGTACATAAAAGAAAAAGATACATTCATCAAGAATCATAAGGTACAACACTTAATAATAGTCATAGGGTACAATAAGCAATCAAATCATACTAGGAAACAGTCAATTAAAAAAATTGTATGGATACAAGCAACAAAGTTACAGTCATACAGTCATAAGTGTCATAAGAAAAAACATAGATCCATGCTTGGACCTCTTCTTTTATATAGGAATTGAAACAATTCCATTGAAGAAAGTCATTTCCTCTTCAAAAAGTGATAGAATAAAAGAAAAACCAGAGGACCCAAGTGCCAACCAAGAATCAAATTCAGGTAAGCTGTAAACATTTCTGATCAGCATCTGAATACTGTAAAAAGCTCTTGCAAGAGACTTTCAACAGCTTGATTCTTAATGGTGTTGCAAGAGGACCCAAAGTGCTACCATACCGGTTTTGGGAATGATCTTTTTGTTGCAGCAGATATTTTTTATAGATAATAGCTGATTTTGAAGGGGTCACTGAACTTGGTTGTTTTCTTGCTGACATTTCATTATCCAAACTAGGTAATATCATCAGTGTTAGTGAAGGGTACGGTTTGCTCTCAGTTTATATTTTAGTGGCTTGCCCTGTCAGTGTTGGGGAAGGGGTTTTGGAGATTCATTGGTTGTTTACTATTAGCCTATTTGGCAGTTCCTTGGTTGGAGTATTGTCAACTTCTTGATTGTTGGTCTGATATTAATCTTGGAGATTTTTTCAGATATGATAAAGAAATAATGCCAAAATATTAATGCATGGAAGAAGACATCAGTTAGATGTTGACTACTCTTTGATCTGAGCAAACTGCAGGACAATCCATGATTTTTTTAAAAAAATATTAATCTTCTATAGACCAATTTTTCTATTTGCCTTTCACATTATTACAGCATGTTTTTGAGAAGTTCCAAAACATGTTGTAATAGCATTTCATGGGTGAGAGTATGATTCTGCACCCCAAATGGCTTCTTTCATATTAATCTCTGCAGAAAGAGCTATGGTTAGAGCACAGAAACATATTCATTCACTCACTTACTCAACAAATCTATATAGCAGTCTATCCAAGGAACCCTGGGGTTGCTTTTCCATCCTGTTCCTTCAACTTTTCTACTCTGAAACAGTTGCTTTTGCTATTTGTGTCACTACCCATTCTATTTTTTTAGACATGCACACAGGATGCAAACAGCAAGATATTTGTGTAAGAGATTGGAGAGTAGCTGTTTAGAAACTATTGGAGAATACAAAACAATTTGTGTGGGGGAGGGGGAAGGTTTAATAGGGTTGTAATTAAAAAAAGAAAAGGAAATACATGCTCTTAATTCTTTACTTCAGATTTATCACCTCCTTTGCAACTGGAAAATTATCAGGAGAAGAAATTCCAGGATATGAAGCCTGAACAGCCTGAACCAAGCCAGGAGATACGGAACATTATTAAAATCCACAAGAATCGTCCAGTCCCACCACCAAAACCCATCATGCCTGTTAGGTAAGAAATGTGCCAAGTTGAGCAAAGATCTCCCCTGGTGGTTGAAGTTGCAGAAAGAAAAGATTCAGGCCACTCCTAGAACTTCTCAGTTTGAGGGAAGGAGGAAAGTCTGTTAATGTGTGAGTTGGTCATTGACAAAATATCTGTCTGCAAATACTGGACATTTCTTGCATAAGTGACTAACCATCTCGTCACAGGATTCCCTTCCTACAGTTAGAAACAGCCATGGACCTTTTGTATCTACATATGTAAGAGAACTTCTATAAACAAAGTCTCTAAGGTTGAGTCTTTTGTTGTGCATAATCCATGGTGGTCCACACAACAGGTCATCTTAGCTGGTTTTTGTTTGATTGCAGAGACATCTCTAAAGCTCTAATGAAACGTGAGCCAAAGGAGGAAGCTCTAGCAAAACTGGAGGCTTTAAGGTTGAATCATTCATCGGTGAGTGATGGGTTACTTTCAATCTAGTGTGCAGAAGGAAATGTCCTGCCAAAGTTTGCAGGCTTAAATTTCCAATCAGCTCGTAGTACTCACTGGGAAGCCTCAAATAATTCACCTTTTCTTTGCCCAGCCTGTGGATAAAAATCTGCCACCAAAGGGAAAATAGAACTTATTTCCATAACGCATGAAAACAACTCACCTGACTACAAATGTTTGCAAATAATTCTGTCTGTTCTCTGGATGGAACTCAATCTTCTGAAAATAATTTTCATAGCTTGAACCAAAAGACACCATGATTTGACTTAGAGACAAGGCACCGCTAACTCTATTTAGATGCTGTTCAAAGCTATCCACACTACCAATAAACTGTTATAGCGTTTATAATGTTTGCTCCATTTAAATCATCCTAATGGGTCCATCTATAGAACTCTTATCAAATGAAATGGACAAACTAAATGCCAATTGTCTTCAGTAACTTAGAAGATTTCTGTCAGAAACCTTCCAGCTTACATTATTGTTTGCTTTTTATATTACATGTTGTTGTCAAAGACTAACTTGCTAGCTGTGTGATGTGAATGAGAAGCTAACATACAACCATGGCTGAACTGAGCCTTTGTTCTTCTTTTCTGGTCCCCCCATCACAGGTCTCCTCTGAAAAACATAAGCCATCACCACCTTCACCACCGGCCAAACCCTCCAATATCATCAAAGAAAAACAACTCACAGATGTTGGTCCTCACAGCTCAGTGCTTCCTCCTCCCCCTCCTGGCCCACCCCCTTCTTTCCCTCCGGATTTTGTCACAGATGAAACAAAAGGTAAGCAAACCCTCTCTGATGCTGTAGATGTCCGGCAGATCTGCTGTTGATTAAGTTAGGAAGCAGCCATCATTACAGGTGGAGTGTTTTTCCTGGGGGAAAAAGTGGTAAGCATTTTGGGCATAAGTCTGGATACATTTATTTTACAAAACTAATCAAGGTTTTTGGCTAATGTAGTTAAGGCTGTGCAATATAACCTGGTCTTCATTGCGTTTCATAAATAGCATAATTTTATAACGCAGCAGGAGATAAATTGTAAGGGTGATGCAGTAGCAACATTCCTTCCTATTTTGAATTTATGATTTCCACAAAATATTTTAGTTCACCTTTTGAGTTTATATAATATTGTACCAGAAGCAAAAAAAAAAAGGTTGATTATTGAGTATTTATTTATTAAGAAATTTATTTGCCGCCCATCTCATGATCTCATGACTCAGGGTACCTTACAGCATAAAAACATTAAAATCATCAGATATGCAATGAAAAAATAGATAAATTAAACTCATGAATACAAAATGGTGAAGGAGGGACCTGGATACATGGGGTGGGGTGGGGAGGTGGGATTAGCTTTTAATTAGTCAACCACCTCCAGTATGAAGCTCCCTCATTGGGTTCCCAAACCATCTGACAGAGCCAGGTCTTAAAACCCTTACAAAAAGTCAGGAGATTGAGAGCCAATCTCATCTCAGGGGGTAAGATAAGATATTTCAAAGGGCAGGAGCCATGGCAGAGAAATCTCTTCTCTTCGATCCTGCCAGCTGAAATTATTTGACTGACAAGATCCACAATATGAATATGCTATTTTGAAAGCATTCGAAAGCCATGATGGCACAGTGGTTAGAATGCAGAATTGCAAGCAAACTTCTGCCCACAGCCAGGAGTTCAATCCTGACAGGGCTCAAGGTTGACTCATCCTTCCACCCTTCCAGGGTTGGTAAAATGAGGACCCAGATCATTGGAGGCAATATGCTGACATTGTAAACAGTTCAGAGAATGCCATATAGTAATATTACTATTGCTATTTGAGTGTTGACCTAGATTATAAATGTCCTGAAAGCATCAAACAATATTTAAATGGTAATAGCAAACAGAAACCATTAAATCATATTCCTCCTTTTTAATATAACCTTTTAATACACATGGCCTTTACCTGCGTGTCTCATCTACAAGCACTAACCATTCAACTATAATGCAACTGTTCTCAACTAGAGATCTCCAGATCAATGACGATGCCATTCTCACCAATCATTGTCTCCTTGACTGAGGATGTGACAAAACTCTATGGATCATTAATTGGGAAAGGCTGCCACAGCCTCCTGGCTAGGACATTGTTCACAGTTATTGGTGTGATTTCCCCCCCCAGTTTATTCTTTTTTTTTCTTTATTACTTTAAATTGAATTATTACATTGGATGTCTTTCATTGAAGGGTACTCTATGCATTTATTATAGCAGACAACAGTTCATTGGTCCATGATCGGTTTTGTTTTATACAGTTTTAAAATCTGCTTGTAGATACTGTGAGAAAGGTCGTTTGTAGCCAGAATCTTTATGAAGTCCCATTTTAAGAGGAGATGCTATGTTGTTTTGAACTTGGAAATGCACTTGTAGAGCAAGAAGATCTCAGAGATATTGCAAAATATTCTCAGTTGCTTTGAGGATAACTTTAAAAAAACAACAACCTATACAAAGTAGAATACTACATTCCCTTCTTTTTCTGTTTCTTTCACATTTAGATTCGGCTAAGACACTGTTGGAAGACACTACTGTCAAAACCCAGCTCTTCAATCTTTCCGCTAGTGTCAGCTTCTCCTATGCTAACCCTACCTGGAAACTCTTCCTGCGGAAAGAGGTGTGTCATGGTCCCACCTCCTTGCATTGCTTTTCTGGTCATGTTTAGCTACTAAAATTAGTATCTCTGATTTCATGTCCTTCTGAAGTGACAGCATCTCCCACAGTTTAGACATTTGGTGCCTAGTCCTCTTGCAAGTCCCATTTTGCAAAATGTGTTTGGATAATTTCAATGCTTCTGTCCTGTATGCTTATTATGGATGATAGTCTTAGGGTTATGAAATCTGGGGTGGGTCACGTGGGTTATTGTATCATTGGTAATGATCAATTGTTCAGAATTGGGATAGGTCTAGTGGTTAAGACTTTGGGCTAGAAACCAGGAGACTCTGAGTTCTAGTCCTGCCTTCGGGGGTGAAAGTCAGCTAGGTGACCTTGGGCCACTCATGCTCTCTCAACCCAACACATTTCACAGGGCTGTTGTTGTGAGGAAAATAGGAGGAGGAAGGAGGATTAGGTATGTTTGACACCATGAGTTATTTATAAAAACAATAAAGGTGGGATTTTTTTAAAAAAATCTTTAAAAAATGGGGTCAGGATAATAGCAAAAGAGTTATCCTGTGGTAAGATGAGTGGCCAAAAAACTTGATAAAAAAAATAATAAAAAATAAAAAAGTGGTAAGCCTTTTTAAATTACAGTGTGAAAGCATATAATTGGTTAGAAGCAACATGTCTGATTGTATGATTGGTTGGAGAAGAATAGCATTCAAAAGGATAGGGTGAGTTTAATTACTTTTCCTATGCCAGTATAGAGTTTTATGTCGATAAGCCACTCCTTCTCCCCCAAAATGAAATATATGTTTATATGTTATCTTCACTCAATGAATTGTGTTTGAATATATTAATGTACACAATTATTTGCTATTTTGAATCATGATTTTATTTGTACACATGCAAGAACAACTTTGTGTTGGATCTCTTCCTCAATAGGTTTTTTATCCCAGGGAAAATTTCAGCCATCCTTACTGCTTGAATCTGTTATGTGATCAGGTAAGCGTGTGTGCATGAGAGAGGGGTGGGGAGGGAGGGAGGGAGAGAGAGAGCTCACAAGTGTGTCTGAAAGATAAGAGACTCATTTTTTCTTTTGGTTATCAGCCTCTCCATCACAAGATTCCATCTTTTATTTATTTTTTTCTTCATTATGTTTTGTCTCTTTCAAAGAATATACCTGGTTTACTTCACATGCTCTATCTCAAAGCTTGATACTTGCATTATAAGTCTTACGAGTTGAATTGAAATCCATTTTTGTTCCTTCCCAGATCTTGAGAGATACTTACTCCGATTCATGCATTCGAATTTCCAAAGAGGAGAGGCGCAAAATGAAAGACCTGTTAAGTAAGGAAGCCATGTGCCCTTCCTGGTCCTCAAAGATCTTGGAGGCATGCACATTCCATCTAAAACTGAAGAATTGTTTTCCACTCTTTTATTCATTAAAATTATGGGACCTGTTATATGATAACCATCTTCTGCCTTCACAATCTGTTATTGAACCAGAGGTGGTATTCAGCAGGTTCTGGCCAGTTCTGAAGAACTGATAGTGGAAATTTTGAGAACTTTGGAGAACCGGCAAATACCACCTCTGATTGGAGATTTTACAGTATCCTTCCTCTGCCACGCCCACCAAGCCCACGCCCACAGAACCGGTAGTAAAAAATTGGAATTCCACAACTGTATTGAACCCACTTTAGATGCTCCTGCTAAGACTAATAAGCCACTTCTAAATGTTCCTTGCTTAGTGGTAACTGTGTTTAGGAATTGAAATAATCAGCATCATTGTGTCAGATGAATTTCTGCTTAGTCCCAACGTCCAGAAGTTCAGGACTCTCCTTCCATTCAATAACATGAGGCAACCCAGTTCCTCCCTTCCTTCGGAAGACAGCACTGCCAAGGGCACAGGGCTTATTCTCCACCCCGGGAACCAGCCTCTTCTTTTGGGTACCTCGGAAGGCATTATTGCTCTGCATCACTTCCATCAAAAGAAGATTCATCTGCCAGTCTAGCTGCTTTCTGGGCATGGCAACATGGCATTATGTTTTTCTTCCATTTGGGCAATAACATTTCTTTCCTGCAAATCATTCTCCAGCATCCCCACTCCAGAGAGGTTGGGAAAAGGTACCATTGCTGCAGGGGTGGGATTCAAAATTTTTAATCTGTGGGCGTGGCTTAGTTGGTGGGTGTGGCTTAGTGGTCATGTTATTGGCTGGGCATGGCCAACTCAATATCACTCACATCAAGGCACGCATCTCCTCGCCTGACCTCTCATGACTGTGTGGATGCTGCAACAGTCGTAAGTGTGAAAAATGGTCATAAGTCATTTTTTTCAGTGCCATTGTAACTTTGAATGGTCACTCCACACAAGCAAAGTACCAACAAAGGAGGGGAAAAAAACTCCAGAGAAGTTCCTGAGACAGGAAGTCTAGTCCTGCCAAAATGTAATAAGGGTTAATGGAGAGGCGGTTTCTGTAAACAACACCAGAATGTTTCCTTCCTGCCTTCCTTACAGGATTAGGCCAATAATTTCTTCTAACAACTGGTTCTCCGAACTGCTTAGAATGTTAACAACCAGTTCTAGCGAATAGGTGCGAACTGGTAGAATCCCACCCCTGCATTGCTGTGCATAACCCAAAGAGAACTTGATCCACAAGTTTAAAATCCAGAGTACTTTCTGCTAGCCATTTTACATGCACATGTCCCAAATTTACTTAATCCAACCTAATCTCACCACAGTTATATATGCATTCCTATTCTTCCAAAAGAAAAAATATCACAGAACAGTACTATCAGGGTTTGTTTCTTTGAGGTGAATTTGTCCTAAAGTTTTGAAATGTCTGTTTGCTTTATTTGCAAAGATAAGTGGAAGCAAACAAGTACTTCTAAAAGCCAGGCAACAGTATGGGTAGCCCTCTGAAGTTGCACCCAGAGTTTCACTTAGAAACTTGCATTTCTTCCTTCTCCCTTCAGCCACAAAATTGCTATCTTTCACATGTACAAGCACTCGCATGTTTCCTTCTGCTGGACCTATTCCAGATTCTGATGGCTCCTCATTCAAAAAGGAGGAGATTCTCAAGTCCCATTGCTATCTCCAAACCACAAATTCCCATTAATAAAATATAACCAAAAGCTTTAGATTATTAAAACAATCTATTTAATGCAAATTAATGGTTTATTAACCAGCTCCAAGAGAAGGCACTCTAATGTTGGCTGCAGAACACCAGATCCCTGCTTATAAACTGTCCTTAGAAACAGTGCAGTCTTTGATGTGCTTCCTAAATGTGCTAAAGTCATCTCTGTAGCTTGCTTCCATCAAGGGGATGGATCCATAATCTGAGCCTGCTGATTAAGCTTTTCCTTTGTTTTGTTGCCATCAGCTGAATTCCATGTGGGCATGGATGTCAGCTCCATCACAGAAGAAGGGATCAAGAAAAGAATTGTGGTGGCTGCTCGTGATAACTGGGCCAGCTATTTCTCTCGCCTTTTCCCAGTAAAAGTAAGTTTGCCTACCTCAACCTTCTATAATACGACAGTCCTGTTATGTCCTTCCACTAAGATTTAGGGGTTATTTTCCCCTCAGGGCTTCAGCTATTATGGGCAAATCAATAACAGGGCACCCATCTGGACCAAGCTTTCTGCTACATAAAGGTTGCCTGTGCAATGAAGACTGACATTGTTGAAAACTGACCATGAGTAGGTAGACTGTGTGAGTAGATAGATAGGTAGATCACACCACAAAGTTTTTAGGCATCGTGTTTAAGCCTGTCTCCAGATCATACTGGAGCAGGCCGGCCTAGGCTGAAATGGGATTTTTAATTTAGTATTTGTGTTTTAAATTGGGATTTTACAATTTGGGTTTTAATAACTTATTGGGGGAGGGTATAATTTTAGACAGCCTAAAATATTTAATTCTTTTTAACTTTTGTAATTGTAATAAAGTTTTATGGTTGGCTGTGCACCGCCCTGAGTCCTTCGGGAGAAGGGCGATATATAAATATAATAAATAAATAAATAAATAAATAAATAAATAAATAAATAAATACTACTATTTGTTTGTTTGTTATCATCTCAAGGCAGCATTCATACCCAATGCTCCCACCTCCTAATTTCCTCACAACTTTGTGAGGTGGGTCAGACTGAGAGAGAATGACTGGCCCAAAGACCCCCCCACCTGGCTTCCTTGCCTAAGGGAAAACTAGACCTCACTGTCTCTAACCCAGCATTTTAGCCACTACACCACACTGGCTGTTGTTTTTATTATTTAATTGGATTAACCCCTTCTGCTAAGTTCTACTTTGTTTAAGTATAGTTTATACTGTAGATTAAAGGATTATTGGTTAGGTTTCCCTGTATGGCTGAGCCAAGTCAAATAAGCAATATTTTTTCTTCACCTGGAATTTTCTCTTGTCCCGTCATCTCATTTAATCTGGATGGGTAAAACTGCAAAACTCAGAATGAAAAATGATAAAGATTTGTGTGTGTGTGTGTGTGTGTGTGTGTGCGCGCGCGCGCTAAGGACTGTGTGAGGGAATAATTTCTCAAGGGTAGACCTGGCCTGCCTCTTTTGTGTTCCTCTTTCTTCTGGCCCAGGGGCCTGAAACAGAGCAAGAGATTGCAGTTTTCATCCATCAAATATTTGGTCCAAAGAGCCCAACTCTTTAGATTGTCAACCAAAGCAACTCTCACAAAAGTTTCCTTGCTGCTTGAGCAAACCATATTTGTCAACCATTTTGTTGCTGCTGTCTGTTCCCTTCTTGATAGGGAGAAAATGGAAGTGATGTCCAGATACTGGGTATTTCTCACCGAGGTCTGCAGCTGTTGAAGAAATCCAAAGATGCCAGTTTCAGTTCTGAATATCTGAAAATCCTTTGCAGCTTCAGGTGAGAGACAATAAAATCCATGTATATAACTGTTTTCTAAATTCATGAGGGAGACCATTGCCTCCTTGGCAATGGAATACCACAAACTTGATCTACAAAAATCTGGCAAAGATATAAACAAATGCTGAGTGTGGGTATAGCAAATAAAGCAGGTATGCTAGATACTTGTTGGAAAACATCAACTGACTCTACTTGGTGAAAAACTCCTTTATGACACGAATTTGCACAGCACATCAATTCCCAACAGACTTCCAAAAACATATGGCTTTTTGTAGATATACTGAAGCATTTCATTTCTTCTTTTGACTTTTTTTTAATTATTTACCCTTTGAGACTTCATGCTTGTGAGCAGGGCCTATTTTAGTCCTCCGCATTACTTAACTGTTCAATAAACTTTATATATTTCAGTTTGATAAACCAATTGACATATATACGTACAAATATGTGTATTCAATTTTTAAAAAATCAAATGTTCCCATATTCCCATCAAAACACAAAATAAAACAAGTTTTGCTTTGATCTTCTCATTCAACTCATGTTTGATTCACTTGTCTGAATCATTTTGAGTTATTCAACCTGCATTTATTTATTTTTTTGCTGTAGCACCACCTGGTCTAGATTGCATTGTGGCAGATTAGAGAGATCAGCAAGCATAGGTTTAGAACTTGATAAAAGGGGAGAGCAGATGACCTCTGCCTTGGTACTTTTTGTGCTAGTAGATTTCTTATAACTACTTTTGAGAGTACCGAAGCCATGTCCTAACAAAAATTATCCCAATAGGCTTAGTAAAGTATGGTAGGTGTTAAAGAACTAAGCCAAGCATGAAAGCCCAACAAGTCAAAGAATTCATTTTTCTCTGACTTTTTCAGTTATGCAGATGTCCTTTCTTTGGAGCTGATCAGTCAGAATATCCTTCAATTCTCTCTGAAAAATGAGCAGCTCATCCTTCATTCTCAAAAAGCTCAGCAGATCAAAGCTACGGTGGAAATCTTCCTGAAAGAACTGAAACAGGTAAGAGCAAGATCATTGCGCAAGCCACGAATCCTTATAGGCTGACTTTAGAGGGCTTGTACAGGTAACCCATCTAAAGCACTGAGCGCAAAAGCCAACATTTTAAGGTCAGCCTATTTCCCCAAATACAGATAGTCCTTGTATTACGATCCCAACCGAGCCCAACATTTTTGTTGTTAAGTGAGACATTTCTTAAGGGAGTTTTGTCCCATTTTATCACCTTTCTTGCCACAAGTGTTACGTGAATCACTGTAGTTGATAAGTTAGTAACAGGGTTGTTCAGTGAATCTGGCCTCCCCGTTGATTTTGCTTGTTGGAAAGTCGCAAAATGTGATCTTGTGACCTTGGGGCACAGTAACAGTCATAAATGTGAACCAGTTGCCAAGCATATGAATTTTGATCACATGATCATAGGGATGCTGCAAAGGTTGTAAGTGTGAAAAATGGCCATAAGCCACTTTTTTTCAGCGCCATTGTATTTATTTATTTATTTATTTAATTAATTAATATACCGCCCTCTCTCCCAAATTGGGACTCGTGATGGTGCACAGCCCAACTAAAACAATACAATATCAGATATAAAATTTAAAACTAGATTAAAAATGAGTTAAATATATGGCTGAGAGATTAAAAACTATAATCGATTAATAAAAAGCAGGGTAAAAATTACAAAATTAAAATCTTCCAATAGTACTAGGCCAGACCGGCTTGTTAGAAAAAATAGGTCTTCAATGCGCGCCGGAAGGTTCGCAGGTCAGGGATAGTCTGCATCTCCGGGGGGTAACTCATTCCAAAAGGAGGGTGCTCCCACAGAGAAGGCCCATACCCTCGGGGCCGCCAGCCCGCATCGTCCAGCTGACGGCACCCCAAGGAGGCCCACCCTGTGAGAGCGCACTGGCCAGTGGGAGGCCGATGGTGGCAGGAGGCGGTCCCATAAGTACCCGGGTCCCAAGCCATGGAGTGCTTTAAAGATGATCACCAACACCTTGAATCGCACCCGGAAGGCCACCGGAAGCCAATGCAGCTCGCACAAGAGCGGTATAACCTTGAATAAACGAACTGTTGTAAGTTGAGGACTAGCTATAATTTCAATCTCTTACCTCTTTTTTTCCTCTCCCACCCTTCCAAAAGGATTCCAGCTACGTCATTGCTATACGTAACTATGTCACAGATGACAAGAGCCTCTTAAATTTCAAGAAAGGGGACTTCATTCGACTACTTCCCATGAAGGGGCTGGAGCCAGGTGAGAAAGATTCAACCCAATGAATCCTCTTTCAACCTCAAAATATTCCTTGTCAAGGGTGAAACAGCTGCTTCAACGACTGCCAACTGCAATGCATGGTTTTGAGCATTTTACAATTGTTTCGTGCTCAAAACAGATCTCTTACCTCCTTCTGAGTTCACAAACACAATATAAAAACAAAAGACTGTCTCTTGCCCTGCTCCCTCACATTCAAAACAAGACGTTTCAAGCTCAAAATGGGATGTTTTAAATTCAAATATGGCTGCATTTGTTGAAAGAGTTCTTAGACATTACTGAATACTTCATGCTTGTCTGTCAGGAATTCAATTTTGTGAAATCCTCTGGCCACAAATAACTAATATCAAGAGTCCATAATGACAACATACATATACACACACATTGTGATGATGTAGCAAAAAAAAAATAACAAAGTCACAAAGTAGATAAATTCCTTTTAATGCCTCCAACTTGGCCCCCAATGTCCAATTATCTTCAGCGGAAGATCAAACACTTCCAAAAACAGTCTACAAAGGGAAGAAATGCAGTCCAAACCCAAAATGCAGATAAAGTAGAAATAAAAAAAACCAACATAAACCATGCTGAAGTAATTAACACGACAGACCAGGATAATAACTTGTAGACTTCCAAAAGATAACGAGGCAGTTGGGAGAACGCCAAAACCCAGATAAACCTCGACAAAGATAATGCACACTTTGCTTCCAGCAACTTTGCCATGCATAGTTTGCCCTTTTAAACAGTCTTCCCAGCTGTAGCCCATGAAGGGGATTGGGGCCCTTTCCTCCTCCATAAACCACATTGCTCCCTTATCTGTTCCTCCCTGCATGCCCTAGGATGAAAAGGGGATGGGCCTGGGTCTTCCCCTGAATGCCTAGCCAGTCTGTGCCCTTTCCCAGTTTCCTTCACAGCCACTGGAGCCTTACTCCAACTCCCTGTCAGATGTTCCATCTCTCCCTCGGAGTCAAAGTCCAACTGGGGCATGACACACATACACTAATGCTTTGATCAGACAAGCACATTGATTAGCTAATTTTTGTGACATGGTTCTCAATAGTTGTGCTGATTAAAGAATTCTGAGGAGTTTCAAACTCACAAATCAGTAGCCTATTCAGATTTGGAGGGGCTGTCCTATAGGTTATACGTTGCAAAGGCAAGTTAAAGTTGGCTAGCCTAATTTCAATCTTTTCTGTTCAGGTTGGCAGTTTGGCTCTATTGGTGGGCGCTCTGGCCTTTTCCCTTCTGGAATGGTGCAGGTGGTGGCAGCTCCCAATTATCTCAACCTCCACATGAATCAACAGGAAGAAGTCCGAACAGGCTGGAAGAAAAACACCCAGGAGAAAATAGTTAACAAGGAGGTGAGGGCTCAAGCAGAGACCAAGGGGATTAGTCATGCAAGAAAATGAAGGGAGGAGATGGTGGTGTTGCTGAAGAAATGAACACCATCCACAGAGACTGCAGAGTATCAAGACAATGCAAGAGATGGAATATGAACATCACAGGATGAATTTTTTTCAGTACCAAGAGTACCGGTTCTCTGATGACTGATTTTCTGTCTCTTCAGAACTCTGCCCCCAGCTCAGAGTCAGAAGTTACCAGGCCTAGTACACCTATAAACTCTCTTGATATTTGCCACTACACTATGACGGAGTTTGCGATGGCACATTTCCGAGAAGCCCGATTCATGTAGGTATTCTGCAGAAAAAACCCTTTAAACATACGCTATTGCAATCTACACTTTCAGTTTAACTACTAGCTGTGACCTGCTTTGTATTATGTTATCACTGGCATGGGAAAAGATTCTTTGTTTGATTATTGCAACCTTGTTCATACATGCGGTGGGCAAATATTCAGACATTATCTAGGTTATGTTAATTAATTTCTTGTGTTAATAAAAAGCTGGTGTACAGATAGGTTAAACAGACCAGTGAATAATAGTCTGGGACCATGCTTCCAATTCCTTTATCAATGCAAAGAGGATCTGCTCCTTTGTTTCCCACTGTCAAGTTTATTTGGTCACAGGTTTTTTTTCCTCCAAACCTTTTCCATGTATACACCTTTGAGGTCACTTGTTTCACAGAGTTTTAAGGCACATAGAAGTAATTGAACCTTCAGTAATGTCTCAGACATTGCAATTCTGAATTACATTTTTATAAATGATACACACTGTAGAAAAATAAAGAAGATATCAGATAGCTAAATAAAGAACATGCAAAGGAAAGAGTACTTCTAGCACATTTATTCCTATCCAGATATCTTGAAGAAACTTTTACTTGCAAATAAGGCATTTTTTTCATAACCGACAACTGAAATCTCACATCTTTTGGACCTTTATGGGATCAATTACATAACTACATTATGAGTTGTGGTGGCGCAATGGTTAGAATGCAGTACTGAAGGCTACTTCTGCTGACTGCCGGCTGCCTGCAATTTGGCAGTCCAAATCTCACCAGGCTCAAGATTGACTCAGCCTTCCATCCTTCCAAGGTGGGTAAAAGGAGGGCAATATGATGAGGGCTATAAAGCACCGTAAAGCGGTATATAAATGCTAGTGCTATAGCTATCAAGGATAGATGTTCAATCAGTCATCTAAAATAGCCTTCTGATCCTCCTCCTGAAAAATATTTATTATGCCAGAGATGGAATGGAACGAGAATTTTCAATGGCTGGTGATCTATTTGAAAGATATTGCTATGCTGTCAGAATGATCACAGAAGCTACACTGATTTTTAGCTGCTCAGATATATTTCTCCCAAGACTCCTACTGATTCATCAACTCTACTGGAAATACAGGTTTAGGAGCACCAGAGCACTGGATAAAGATCTTCTTTGCTTGACAAGCTGAAATTTTGCTAATTTGCTGATTAGATAATAATTGGATGATACTGGAAAATGTTCCAATGAACTTCCATATTTTTACAATATATAGAAAATACTGGCTATGTAGAAAATTGCTATCCATTACAGTCAGCAAGTAATTGTACTCCAAAGAAGCATCTCCTCTCCTCTCCCCTCCCCTCCTCATGATTTAATTATCTACAAATAAATATGTTTATATTTCATTTATATGCACGCACCCACAGCAAACACCCACCCATATGTATTCTCTGCAAGTTATTATGCTTCATCCTGTTAAATTTCAACCAAATCCCAATCACTGTCTAAATTTCATTATCTTCCCACCATTTTGTTTAGTGAAGTCACTCTTGATGTGCTGTAATCAATTATTTTAGTGTATTTATTTAATCTGCAATATTTAGTTTAATGTTTGATTTATTATAATCACCTTTATATAATGGTCTTATATAATGTCTGCTTTTTATATATTTAAAATATGTGTCAATAAAGAATTAAATGTCGAAAAAAGTATGTGAACTTTTTAAATTAACAGCGCACTGAGGTTCATGGAGCTAAGAAACACATTGTCAGGTGCTATCTCAATCTGAGGAAGTATTTGTGCTGATAAGACCAAATCCCAGACTATTGAACAATTTAAAGCATACCTAAAGGGATGACTTCATCTCTGACCCATGCAGAGAATAAAGTATGTATAGTCAAGGCTATAGTTTTCCCAGTTGCGATGTATGGCTGTGAAAGTTGGACCATAAGAAAGGCTGAGTGCCAAAGAATTGCAGCCTTTCGACTATGGTGCTGAGGAAGACTCCTGCGCATTCCTTGGAATGTAAGGCGATCAAACCGTCAGTCTTAGAGGAGATCAACCCTGACTACTCTTTAGAAGGCCAGATCCTGAAGATGAAACTCAAATACTTTGGCCACCTAATGAGAAGGAAGGACTCACTGGAGAGGAGCCTAATGCTGGGAATGATTGAAGGGGAAGAGAATGAGTGGCTGGATGAAGTCACTGAAGCAGTAGGCGTGAGCTTAAATGGACTCCAGAAGATGGTAGAAGACAGGAAGGCCTGGAGGAACGTTGTCCATGGGGACACGATGGGTTGGACACGACTTCGCAACTAACAACAACAACACAACAAACCATAATTAGCAAGACTGTATTTACTAGATATGATGCCCCTCAGAAGTGATCTTGAGTCTTTGAAATCCTGTTGTTTTGATATATCAAAGAGGAAGTTTTAAGGATTTTGGAATCTCAAAGCACCCATGTTCCAATCAAAGCAGCTATTTTTGAATTTGAAGCAGGATGTTTCTTATTTGAAATGGGGCGTTTTGAATTTCAGATGGCTTGATTCAGAACATTTTGTGCATTCTTCTTCGTTTCCAGCACATCTGCTCTTGCTTTTCAGAATGCTTTGAAATCTTCTCTATTAATAGCTGTATCAATATCGTAGCTTTCGACTTTGTTGAAGATTTAGAAAGTAAAAAATGATGAGATTTCCTCTGAAAGCGCATTTATTGCTCACTTCATTTTGTATTTCACTCCAGAAAGCTTAAGATACTTCTCATAAAATGATCATAATTGTATTTCCTCATTAACAGGTGGATAGCATTTCCTAAATTGGAATAAACCAAGATTAGTTTTTCAGATAAAGGAAACCATGTTTCCAGAGGCATACTAGAGGATCTTAGATTGGTGCACCTCCTAGTTCACTTAATTTGTTCAGGGTTAGCTAATGTCGGTAGAACTGTCACAGTTAGATAAGAGCTATTGTACTATTTCTTGAGTTCCAATTTCATTTAAAATAATAATTAATCTAAGGGGCTCTTTACATTGGTCAGTAAGTATGTGCTATTAGAGAACAAAACATTTCACTCCCAAATTTTCATAAAAGTTCATGGAATTAGTTTTTTCGAGCATCTAGCAATATTAGCAATTTTAGACTAGAGCTCTTTCATTTCACAAAGGCAGAATTAGGTGACTTGGATAAATGGAAAGATCATGTGTCATAAAAGCAGTTGTGCCTGAGAGACTTATCAAGTAAATATTATTTAGCAAAGAAGGATTGCAAATACGTTATCAACTATTTCTAGGAGTGATACTAAGTGAAAGAAGTATGGAGCTCAAAATGCAAAGCAGGTGATTGTTTTTGTCACGTTCCTCAAGAATGTAGGAGTGGGTTTTCCTGTCTCCATCACCCAAAAGAAAATCATGAAATAACAGAATGACAGAGCTGGAGGTCTTCTAGTCCAGCCCACTGCTCAGGCAGGAAACCCTATACCATTTCAGACAAGTGACTGTCCAGTCTCTTCTTGAAAGCTTCCAGTGTTGGAGCATTCACACCTTCTGGAGGCAAGTTGTTCCACTGATAAATTATTCTGTCAGGAAATTTCTCCTTAGTTCTAGGCTGCTTCTCTCCTTGATTAGTTTCCATCTTTTGCTTCTTGTCCTGCCCTCAGGTGCTTTGTTTGACTCCCTCTTCTTTGTGGCAGCCTGAGATATTGGAACACTGCTATCATATCACCCTAGTCCTTTTTTTCATTAAACTAAACATACCCAATTCCAGCAACCGTTCTTTATATGATTTAGCCTTCAATCGCCTAATCATCTTTATTGCTCTTGTCTGCTCTTCTCTAGAGTCTCAACATCTTTTTTATATCATGGCAATCAAAACTAGATGCAGTATTCCAAGTGTGGATTTAACAAGGCATTATAAAACACTTCACGTGATCTTGATTCTATCCCTCTGTTAATGTTAGTGATGTAAACACTGAACTTGCTCATTAGTCCTTAATTGTTTAACATTGAGCTTCATTTCCAAGAAAACCTGAATGGAATACAAAGCTTATTAAAACAATATGCAATAAAATAAAAACACTGAAGCTGCATCATTAAAATAAAAATAGAGAAGGTAGCAAATATTGTACCTATGGTCACATAAGACTTCCATTGCCTTCCCAGAAAAACTTCTTATTTTTTACATGCCCTATTTATTCTTTCAGGGTGGAGAAACATGTATGCAGCTGATAATGTCTATTGAGTATTTTAAACTAAATGTTAACGTTTTTAATTTAAAGATGTTTGGGTTTTGAGAACAGTATTGGGAATTGCTTCAGTCCTTTAGCATAGATGTAAGTTATTGTCTTGTAAAATAGATGAGTGCTCATAGAGCATAGTTTAAAAATTATAAACACAGAAAGCTACTTTCTAACATGTCAAGTTAATATGACTGAGACATATTCCTTATAAAGATATTTTAGTTTTAGCATAGTTTGTTGTGCGAGTCCAACAATGTTGATTGTTCAATAAACTCTGCTAAGCAAAACATGGTTAGTGCAGCGTATGACTCCAGTTGTTATATTTGATATTAGAAAAGCCCCTTCTCTTTTAGTTCTAGAGTCCCTGCCAAAATTTGTTCACATTTGCTGGTTGGTTGTGAGGTTGTTGTTTTTCTGTAAAACACAAGTAACTAATCTTGAAAAGTGAGGGATAGATAGGACCTGAGATCTTCTGCAAATCATCGTATGCCTTTCCACTGTGCAAAGGTTGCATCTGGGATTGACCACTTGCTAGAGATTGGAGCATCTCTTGTAGCTTCTCGCAATTCATTTTGTAGGTAATCAAGTCTCCATTTTGTGTTTCTGCCAGGCAAGCATGGAATGGCACGCGAATTGAACAGATGGACCCTGCTCTCTTGGTTCAGCATACAACGGTAAATCAGGAGGAGTCCTTGTGTCCGGGTGCCTCCTTCTCTTTGTTATTTGGAGTATGGAAATAAGTCTTTTTATTTTAATTAATATTTTTATTTTAAATACAAATAATACAAACATAGTACATGTACATCAAAATACAAAAGGAAAAAGGAAAAAAAGAAAAAATACAAATATTACAGTGCACCCCACCCCTGGAGACCAATTTTTTCTTATAATTCTTCTTCTATAACAATTAAACATAGCACTGAGACGGCATTGGTCGCGTTGGTTGATGATCTCTGGAGGGCTCGTGACAGAGGGTTCTCCTCTGTCCTGGTCCTATTAGATCTCTCGGCAGCTTTTGATACTATCGACCATAGTATCTTATTGCGACGGTTGGAGGGGTTGGGGATTGGTGGAACCGTCCTCCGATGGTTCTCCTCCTTCCTCTCTGACCGTTCGCAATTCGTGTTGGCGGGGGGGGAGAGGTCCACCTCTAGGCCCCTGGTTTGTGGGGTGCCTCAGGGGTCGGTCCTTTCTCCCCTCCTGTTCAACATTTACATGAAGCCGCTGGGCGAGATCATCCGTGGTCTTGGAGTGAGGTGTCATCTGTATGCAGATGACACCCAGCTGTACATCTCCACTCCGGACCACCCCAACGATGCTGTGGGGACTATGTCTAGGTGCCTGGAGGCCGTGCGGGACTGGATGGGCGGGAACAGGCTTCGGCTCAACCCATCCAAGACCGAGTGGCTGTGGTTTCCGGCGCCCCGATATAGCCAGCTGACACCTTCGCTGGCTATTGGGGGGGAGGTTCTGCCCCCCACAGAGAGGGCTCGCAACCTGGGAGTCCTCCTGGATGTACGGCTGTCGCTTGAACATCACATCGCGGCCGTCTCCAGGGGGGCGTTTCATCAGATCCGTCGGATCTACCGGTTGCGGCCCTTCCTGGATCGGGACGCCTTGCGCACGGTCACTCAGGCCCTTGTCACCTCTCGCCTGGACTATTGTAATGCCCTCTACATGGGGCTCCCTGCGGGGAGCATCCGGAGACTCCAGTTGGTGCAAAATGCAGCCGCGAGGGTGATTATGGGGGCGTCGCGTAGCGCCCATGTGACGCCTCTCCTGCGCGAGCTGCATTGGTTGCCAATGGCTCTCCGGGTTCGCTTTAAGGTTCTAGTTTTGACCTTTAGGGCGACCCATGGCATGGGACCAGGTTACCTTCAGGACCGCATTCTACCAACGTTCTCCAACAGGCCGGTGCGTTCCCACAGGGAGGGTCTGCTCCGGGTGCCGTCGGCCGCTATGTGTCGTCTGGCGGCGCCAAGGGGTAGGGCCTTCTCTGTGGGTGCCCCCGCCCTCTGGAATACTCTGCCACCGGAACTTCGTACCGGCACGGACCTGAGGGCCTTCAGGCGCGCGTTAAAGACCTGGCTCTTTGAGCAGGCCGGCCTGGGCTGAGATAATGATTTTAAATTTGATCTCCATTTTTAATTTTAAATTGGGTTTTAAGGGTGGGGGGGGGGTTTTTCTAATTTTAGTCTGCAGCTGATTCTAATATTTAATTACTTTTTAACTTTTGTATTTGTGGGGTTTTTAGACGAGCTGTTCACCGCCCTGAGTCCCTTGGGAGAAGGGCGGTATATAAATGTAATTAATAAATAAAATAAATAAATAAATAAATAAAAGATTTACTATATATTCCAATTATGCTCTTATCCCTTCCAAAATGACATATATTCTTGAGTAGGTTTATTCCCTTTGCCTTCCACCAACATTGTTTTTATAAAATTCCCCCATATTTCATTATAATTGTTTACTTTAATCATCCCCTTTTTAAATTTAATTTCTGTTGTTAATTTATCATTTGTTGCCATACTTCAAATTTCATTATATCACTCATTTCTTTGAATATCCCAATTTCATCCCCAATATTTAGCCATCACTAAACTAGTAGTCATTATCAAATTTATAACCAATTCCTTTTTTGTTTCATTTATATCCCATTTATCCACCAGTAACTGTAATGCAATTCTTGGTGACATATCTAAATTTACATTCAAAAGTGCATTCATTTCTCTAAACACTATGTCCCATATATTTTGTGCACTATCACAATTCCACCATATATGTTTATATATTCCAATCTCTTTCTTGCACCTCCAACAAATATTTGTATATTTACCATCTACTTGATTTAATTTACGTGGTGTTAGGCACCACTTCCATATCACTTTATATCCATTTTCCTTAACTCTAACTGACATATTCTTATATACTTTTCTATTCCAAATATTTTTTCAATCATTATCATTTATTTCTCCTAAATCTGATTCCCAAATAAATTTTAAACCTTTTGCCTGCTCTTCTAATTCAGTTAATATTCTATATATTTTCCCAGTTCTTCCTTTACCTATATATTCTTCGTTTACCTCACATTCTTTTATAATCATTTCAAATTTTGTTAACTGTCTATCTTTCTCCTCGAATCCTTCTTCCACTTTTATCCATTTCTCTAATTGTATCAAATTCAATCAATTTCATTTAATATCTGATAAAACGTTCTTTAATTGTGTTATATTCTTTATCTTGTTCTTCCAGTCTTCCCATTTATATATCTGATTTTCTTTTAATTTACTAATCTCTTATTTCAATTCAATCTTAGGGAATTTCTTCATTTCCACCACCGGTGAAAAGGAGAAATTCCTGGCATTAACCGATGTCTCCATTTATTCCATAATTCTATAAGATTTTTAAAAAAGGGATTTTGAATCCTCCTTGCAATTTTTAAAATATTCTTTTTAAACCAATACATTTCTATAGAATCACCTATTTCCCTTAATTCTTTCAACTATATCCCTCCATATTAAATTTCTAGTTACTGCTATAATATCTGAGACCATCTTTAAGGAAGAAAATAGATGAGACAAAAAGAAAAGAGAGTTGGGGGCCTTTACTCATTTTTGGCTCTGATCCCATCCAGCATTAGCTGTAAAATGTGCCCCCCACCAATGAATTATTCTTGTGAAAATTGACAAAAAAAGTTGCTTAGTCACATATTAGTGTGACTGACACAGCACAGAGACGGCGTTGGTCGCATTGGTGGATGATCTCTGGAGGGCCCGTGACAGGGGTTATTCCTCTGTCCTGGTCCTCTTAGATCTTTCGGCGGCTTTTGATACTGTCGACCACAGTATCCTATTGCAGCAGCTGGGGGGGTTGGGGGTGGGAGGCACCGTTATGCGGTGGTTCTCCTCCTTCCTCTCTGACCGCTCGCAATTTGTGTTGGCAGGGGGGCAGAGGTCGGCCCCGAGGCCCCTGGTTTGCGGGGTGCCTCAGGGGTCGGGGCTCTCGCCCCTTCTGTTCAACATATATATGAAGCCGCTAGGTGAGATCATCCGTGGCTTTGGGGTAGAGTTCCATCAGTACGCTGATGACACCCAGCTGTACTTCTCTACCCCGGGCCACCCCGATGAAGCCGTCGAAGTGATGACCCGGTGCCTGGAGGCCGTGCGGTGTTGGATGGGGCGGAACAGGCTTCAGCTCAACCCATCTAAGACTGAGTGGCTGTGCTTCCCAGCACCCCGATACAGCCGGCTGGTTCCATCGCTGGCTGTTGGGGGGGGAAATTCTTGCCCCCACAGAGGGGGCCTGCAATCTGGGTGTCCTCCTGGATGTACGGCTGTGATTGGAAGATCATGTGGCGGCTGTTGCCAGGGGGGCTTTTGGACAGGTCCGTAGGATCTACAAGTTGCGGCCCTTTCTGGATCGGGATGCGCTTCGCACGGTCACTTCCGCCCTGGTGACCTCTCGCCTAGACTATGCCAACGCTCTCTACATGGGGCTGCCTTTGAAGAGCATCCGGAGGCTCCAGTTGGTGCAGAATGCAGCCGCGAGGGTGGTAATGGGAGCACCTAGGGGCTCCCATGTTATGCCACTTCTGCGCGTGCTGCATTGGCTCCCGGTGGCCCTCCGGGTGCGCTTCAAAGTCTTGGTCACTATCTTTAAAGCGCTCCATGGCTCAGGACCAGGTTACTTGCGAGACCGCCTCCTGCCACCATCGGCTTCCCACCGACTGGTACGCTCCCATACAGTTGGTCTCCTCGGGGTGCCGCCGGCTGGACGGCTGGCGACCCCGAGGGCGCGGGCCTTCTCATTGGGAGCACCCCCTCTCTGGAATGAATTACCCCCGGAGGTAAGGGCTGCCCCCGATCTCATGGCCTTCCGTCGGTTACTCAAAACGCACTTATTTCGGCAGGCCGGATTGGCCTAGGGGTTTTTAAATTTTAACCGGGTTTTAATCTTTTTAATACTTGCTTTACATTTTAATTAGAGCCATATTATATTTCAGTTTTTAAATTTTAATATTATTATGTTGTCTCGTGTATTGTACTTTGTATATGTGTTTTTATTGGCTGTTCACCGCCCCGAGTCCCTTCGGGGAGAGGGGGGCGGTATATAAATTGAATAAATAAATAAATAAATAAATAAATAAATATTAAGTTTCATTGGGGAAAGAGGACACGCCCATCATTTTCTGCGTATCTTTTTAAAATCCACTGCCTCTGTTGAATCTCTGCCTTCTTTGTAGGTATCAATCCAGGAAGCTCTCCTGTTTCATTCTGATGATGAGTTGAATGACTTGGCTACGAAAAATTTTTTGAGTATGTAATGGTCCATTAATGAATCAATGAGAAGTGATGAGTAATCTAAGAACCATACTTAGAATACAAATTCTGCTGACTGTCGGCTGCCAGCAGTTTGATTCTCACCGGCTCAAGGTTGACTTAGCTTTCCATCCTTCCGAGGTCCGTAAAATGAGGACTCAGGTTGTTGGGGGGAAATATGCTGACTCTGTAAACTGCTTAGAGAGGGCTATAGAGCAGTGGTGGGATTCAATTTTTTTTACTACCGGTTCTGTGGGCTTAGCTTGGTGGGCTTGGCAGGGGAAGGATACTATAAAATCTCCAGTCTGAGGTGGTATTTGCCAGTTCTCCAAACTACTCAAAATTTCTGCTACCAGTTCTCCAAAACTGGTCAGAACCTGCTGAATGCCACCTCTGCTATAGAACCCTGTGAAGCAGTTTGTAAGTCTAAGTGCTATTGCTATGGCTATTGCAATTGCAACAGCACTGATTAAACTTTTATTTATTTGGCTATGGATTCAGGAAAGGTGCTGAGAACATTTCTACTTTTACTAGTTCTCTGAAAATCAACTACCAGGATTATATTTTTGCTAGGATAGCTCCATATATGGTGCTTTTGAATTTTTCAAAACTTTTCCAGCTGACAGTGTGGTAAATAAAAGACAAATGATGGGGGCAGGAGAGAAAGGATTAATACTTAGTCACCATCTTAAATGAAATGTGAGAAGGGATGCTATTTATATTTGGACACTCAACCCGTAAAAAACGATTTTGGTTATGTATAAACATTTTAAACACTGATGGAATGAGAAATCTTTTTAAATGCAATGTTTGATCCCCTCCCATTTTAATTTTTTTATTTTTATTTTAAATAGATTCTTTAGCAACAATCAGGAATTGGTTTAGACACCAGGCAACACTGCAAGTTCTTATGAGATGGTGCTTATGCATTTCCCCTCCCACATTTTCTGATAATTTTCAAAAGATCTCGTACAAGAACAGAGAAATCCCATGCATTCGGGTCTATAGTTTTATTTTATTGTACATAATTGGGGGTCAACAACAGATGTTTACAAAAGTTATATTGCTAATTCTTATTCTGAATCATCCTCTTTAGAAAACTCACACACATTCACTGGCAGTTTCTCTTTCCTAAGTGGAAGATAAATTTAGATATTATACTGTTTATGTTTGATGGTGATAATACTGATCAAAACAGAGGTCCCTAAATCTTCTCTTAGGAATCAGTGCCATAACCCTATATTTTACTTTTCCAGCTAAGATTAATGCTGATTTCTTATTTTGAAGCTCTGATGAGATTCATGGGAGACCAGCCAGGCCTAAAGAAACAAGATAAAATGGATTATATCTATGATATCCTTCAGGTTTGTGGCTCTTGTGGTGGATTTGTGTAGATAACCGTGACTGAATGAGACTTGGAAGGCATTGGGTTTCTACTGAAGGGGCCTTGATGGCCTTGAAAGGAGATTGATTTTGAGATGCTTATTTTCCCTTTCTATTCCCCTTGACTAACTCTAGGAACTCATACCTTGTCTTAAATTCAATTATGCACAGTTTAAGCATTTGCAAAATAACAGCTATAGATCAAGAAGAAGCAAAACATTTCAGCTGACAATCAAGATGAAGTAGGGAATGGGAAGAGGGAAAGGAAGCAAAAAAGTTAGGAAAGGAAAGAAGTTAAACACTTCAAGTTCTCAGAGTCATTTCAAAATATGAGTTCTTATCACTAATGGGTTGATATATAGTCTGGTTTATTTCAAAACTATGGTAAGCTAGTGCTGTTGCCTTTTTGTTAAAGTTTTGAGAAGATCTGAGCTTCTGCTCTGAGTTCAGCAGGAAATTCATTCCTGATTCCTTTTCTGTGGCACATATAACTTGCCTCTTTGGCTTCCAAATTCTGCTTGCTAAAGCCGTGATGGTTAAGTGGAATAGTTTCTGGGTTCTTCAACAGAACCAAAGGGTTTTTCATATACTCCTAACAACCACAATGCAGATTATCACGAAATACTGACCTCAATCTGACCTCAGAGTCCAATGAAAGTGCCAGATAACACTCCAAACTTGGGAGTTCAGGATTGCAAAGTACAATTAGGGACCATTGCAGAAAAGTTAATATCTCAGTGTTTCTCAGAACAGTGGTAATCCTAGTGCCTCCCATGTGGCCTGCAAGAGAAGAGGAAACTAAATTCTTCACATTTTTTCCCCCTGCGTTTTTACAGCGGTGCAAAGATAAGAAGACTCTGCATGATGAGGTTTATTGCCAGGTTATCAAGCAAATCACCGGAAATCCTAATATGTAAGCACCAGAGAACATAACACTAATTCTTCACACCTTGCATGGGTTGCTGATTGATTCCTGACAAATATTTAAAGAGTTGTTTTTTTAAACTGGTTCATTAAATAAGAAACTCCTCATTGCCCCACACTGCCAAATGGCCAAGGGAACCAAAACCAGAACGTGTTGCTTCTCCATGGTGGTACCAGTGCTCTCAGTTGACTCCCAAGGGATATCAGTCTGACTAGCCCTCCTTCTTGTCTCTGGAAAAAAATGTTTAAAAGAGAACAGTTATCAGAGAATGTCTTAACTGAGTTTATGCACCAGGCCTTCTTCTATTCCATTTATTTATTTTTGTGGTATTTACTTTGGTAATGTAGGGCCTTTGAGTTTGGGTTTGATTTAGGTTTTTATTAGTGTGATTTTATTAGTACATTTTTAACCATAACATAGTATTTTTTAATATTTTGTCTACATTGTAAGTGATGTAAGCTGTGAAGAGTTGTTGGATTCCAATGGGATATAATGGCAATAAATAAACAAACAAACAAGAAAGAAAGAAAAAAGGGAAAAAAAGCGAAGATAGGAGTAGTGATACATTAACATTAGTAGATGGACTCTGTTTTGGGAATTGACAGATAATTTATTTTTCTGTTACATTCTTATATTTTTAAATGACATTTTCTTTTATTCTTACATAGTCCTACAGAAGGCTATAGGCTAAAGTTGCTCCAGATAAATGTACATTGTCCTAGTTTTAACTTCAAGAGTACAATTATGTTATCTCATAGGCTTCTTTTTAAAAAAATACAATGGCAGTTCTATACAGAAAGCTCTCCCCAGATCTTGGGTTTATGTTTTTTTTAGTGCTGAGATGGGCAATCTTATGATGATCACATCCTCGTTTCCTTTTTTTTTTTTTTTTTGAGGGCAGGGTGTTATGTGGTGGTGGGGTTCATTGGTATTTTTTTAAATTGTGATGTGGCTATTTGGAGACTTACACAGCTGTTGTCACATTTCCCACTTCAAAATTCCTTTTTTGTACTTCTTCATTTACCACCACCTTCTCATTTATTTCTCTGCAGTGTTCTATCTTTTTTTCTTTTCCCCTTTTGGTCGATAAGAAATATTTTCATTTGTGATCTCTGAGATGTGCTCAAAGTCTGTCACGTTTCTTTCTTTGTTCCAGGGACAGTTGTCACCTTGGCTGGCAGCTCCTCAGCCTTTTGACTGGATACTTCCTTCCATCTAGTACCTTGAGGCCTTACATCACTGAGTTTTTGCAGCAGATCTGCTGGGATAGCACCCACCACTGCTCAGGTACATGGCCTGTCTCCTCCTATTCATTAGTTGTGAAGAATCTGTGGTGGGATTTTCCATGCTCACAATCTATCCACCACCAACCCTTCATTTCTGAATGTTTCCTAACATCCTTTTAATAGTCACAAGTCAACCACCAACCCTCAATCCTGTGTGGGGAAAGTAGGTGGGGAACTAACTCATGCATGAGTTCCAGCACCTAATTCTATTTTAGCAGAAGCCTCTTTAAATGTCAGTCACGCTTCCTACATCGTATGCTCAACCTTGTGTGTTTTTTTTAATCCCCAGAAATAGCCAAGGATTGCCAGAGCAACCTGAGGAAACTGATCGTGTATGGAGGCCGTCAACACTTGCCATTTTTTGCTGAGATGACAGCATTTTTGGTAAATGAGAAGGCAATATCAGGGTCAGGGTAGGAGTGTCTTGCGCTTGAGTGCTGAAGCAAATCTTCCAGGCAGAAAAGCAGAAAAGAACCTAGCTGGGGAAGATAAAACAAAGCAAATACTGGAAACAGGACAGCTTTTTTTATCTGCATCTTGAGGTTGAATCGTCTGCATGAACATGATTTATGAAGGTCAGGGTTGAAGGCAATTTGATGTGTGAGAAAACAGGCTTTTTTGAGCAAAGGTTTATTTGTGCTACTTAGTATACATCTTTAGGGAGGCCTGATGTCCAGAATTACAGCAAATTATTCAAATGTTTTAGAATTTAATATTTTGAACACCTTCATCCTCTGGCAGAATCACCTTAAAGACCACAATTACCCAAAGGTTCATTATTCTTGTGCACAATTTTCCTATAGTTTTGATTAACTATTTGAAAAAAGTAATCTTTGGGGTGGTGAATTTTTAGAGGCAAATTGTGGACTTATGACAAAACCCGTTTTGACAGGTCACACCATTTGCACACATATTTATAATAAATTTTGTGTACATCCTTGATGTTCATTAAGAAGTTTTGAAGAAGTAGTAAGCCAGAAGAATATGTTGCTCAAACAAATTCTTCTTTGAGATGATTAGAAGCAGTTATAAGAGAAGACGTCCAAGAACATGTGTTATGTGGAACAATGTATCTGGAATAATAGATGTAACAATATTTGAAGGAAAACAAGATCCATACCTGCTATACTGTATCAATCATCGTCATATGTGTGATTACAGTGACCCAGAAATTAATTTTTTACTTATTAATAATGCTAAGGACGCAACTAGTAAGACTAGCTCAGATAGCTTACATATGTCTTTGCTTTTAATCAAAATTATCTTTTTAATTTTAATTTAAATACTAAAATAAAGGTTTAGCTTCAGGTTCCATTGATTTGAAGGATAAACAAAATGGTAGTCTTCTATTTATGACCGCAATAGGGACCAGAATTTCTGTTGCTAAGTGAGGTGATTGTTAATTGAACAGTGTCAGGTTTTAGAGATATTTTTTTTTGCCATGGTAGTTAAGTCAATCAGTACAGTTGCTAAGCAAATCGCTGGTCATTAAGCGAATCTGGCTTCTCCATTGACTTTGCTTGTCAAAAGCTGGCTGGGAAAGTTGCAAATGGTGATCAGGTGAATCCAGGGTATTGCAACCATTGTAAACACATGCCGGTTGCCAAGTATCTGAATATTGATCAGGTGAGGATCTGTTGTAAGTCACTTTTTCTGGTGCCGTTGTAATTTTGAATAGTTGCTAAGTGAATCAGTGTAAGTACTGTACTCAAATGCTTAATTCTATTTCTCAAGGGCTCTATTTTGCCAAGAACTGGCTTTCAATTAGGAACAAAAATGCCAATGCTGTACTGATTCTTGCTTTCCTGTTATCAGAAGGGCCACTATTTCCGCCGGATATCAATCATCTTACCTGGAGGTGTGCGATATAATGCCAAGATTAAGATGTTCACTGTAAGTTTCTGTTTAGTCCATTAAAAAGGATATTGTGGAGTGGTGTTTTACATATCCATGGTGATGAGTATTTTCTTTCTTTTTTAAATTAATGTTGATGTTGCCTTATTGAGAGGACACTCAAAGAGCAGTTTTGATGCAGACATCTAAGAGATCAGTCTGCATCTTGGGTGACTCAGTGATGCTCTTTTCTTTTAAAGTTCTTGTGTCTTATTACCTGAACTGTAATAATTTTTTCTAGCCTTTTGAGGAGGGAAGATTGAGGGAGCTTGGCAACAGTGGTTTGCATCCCTGGATTAAAAAAGAAGCAGATGAGAACAACCTGAACTTGGACTCACAGCAGACAATAAATACTCAAATGGCCTGATTGAACTTCCTTGTATTCCTTCCTTTGAATGATTTATGTGTACATTAGGAATCCCTCCAAATTTTTCCATTTTTAAAAATTTGGGCAAAGCTTTGTAACCTGTTTGCTGAGAGGTATAGACACAATCACACTTTGGATTAAAGCTCATGATAAGAATGCTAAATTCTCTCTTGCTTGTTGTGAAAATCCAAAACGAACCAGATCATCTTTCTGAAAACTGAGAGGGGTTGTTTCATCCACTGTTTCTCAACTTGTTTTTTTCTTTTTTGTATGTGTGATTGATTGTTCCCATACCAACCTATTTTTAAAAGTAACGGAATTAAACAAATATTAAATCTCACTTGACTATCTTCCTTACACCTTCTTATTTTTAAAATGAAAGATGCTGAGTCCGAGACTGCCTTTGCCTTGGAAGGCCTCATTCCTTCCAGAATGCATTTGGCAGGTTACATTGTCCAGACAAAACGATTTGTGTACACTTAAATAAACTATTTTTTTTTCTGGTGGTAGGTTACAGCAGATATGTTAAAGCAAATCTGTGAGCACATAGGAGTTACTGAGTTGGAGGAGATCCAAGAATTTGCCATCCTAGCCAATAAAGACAAAGGCAAGTGTACCGGAGCTAATGGTCAACTTCAGTACAGTGAAATCTGCTAAATATGGAGATTCACCCTGGTGTAGCTTTCTCCTTCCCATTGACTTCTACTGCCAGGGTCCTACCAGTAATTCTCTGGGGTTATATAAGGTCATGTGAAGAAGAAAGTAACATACCCTCTTTGAGTTCTATGGTTTTATGTATTAGGAGGACATAGTGAAAATCATCTGGTCCTTAGCAGTGCTTAAAAGTAGTTGAAGAACAACATATGACATGGCTTTTCCATTTTGGCTTTCTGTTTGCAAAATAAATGATGACATAATGTAGTTCGATCATGTCATTGGTTGGATTGTGACGTATTGTGATGTTTTTTGCCTTTGAGGAGCCAGTGTGCCCTGTGTGTATCCAGTTGCCAGTTTGACAGGCCTGGTGTAATATGTATGTTTTTTTCATTTGAGGTTGTATTTAACCTACTTTCAAGCACTGCTAAGGACCAGAAGATTATTACTATGTCCTAATACATAAAACCATGGAGGGTAGTTTTTTTCCACATGACTATAATTTCTCAAGGCTTACATGTGAAGAATGTATTCATGGTGATAGTACTGATATTGATTTTAGGGCCGCGTTATGATATGCACACGATAGAGAATCTTGCACATATTTATTTAAAGTGTGGCTTTGTGGTGGTTTGTGCTCCATGCTTGGTTTGGAAGGCTTCATGTTCCCTATTAAAGGAAAAGATTTGCCAGTACTCCTGGATCTGGGCCAGGTAGCAGTGGGGGATTTTTTTTTCTTGTTTTGAACCAGTTTTTGATACAATAGCAGGTTTATAATCCTTTCTAGAAATCACAGCCTGTTGATTGCCATATTTGATCATGGTAATGTAGAGTTTTAAGGGAATTTAATTTAATTCTGTTTTTAGTGAGCAATCTCTTGTCTCATTCATGAAATTTGATGGAGGGTCCAAATACCATCATTTTTCTTTTTTAATTTTCCCATATTTGCCTCACCCATTCTTTTCTCTCTCTATAGAAAATTCATTGAGGTAGGGGATATGACAAAGCTATAAATGCCTTTTGTTTGGTGGTACTAAATGTTGTCTCTTTGAATGTAGTCATTACATTACATTAGCATTTCCAATGTTAAAAATCTAATTGCTTGTTAAGGCACATATCTTTGTTAGCAGCTCTTTTATTACTTTTTAAAAAAAATAACATTTAAATTGCATCTGCTCCTTTTAAGTGTAGGTGTAGATGTCATGTTTTGCTTTCAAATGATGCCAAATATATATTTCTCCTTCTGTCATGACATTGGGGCTTCTGTATGAAATAACTAAATTTGAAAGGACATGTAACTAAAAGTTTTATGAGATGAAGATAGAAAGATATAGACAGAAAAAAATGTTACCATTTTCTTGATAAGCGATGATATTGTTGAGTGAAAATTGACAGACAAGCTGGATGTGTTTAATAGGTGGAATTGTATACATAATTGCTACATTTTGCTATCAGCTTGAAGATTGTAAAGATTGTATAGTATATAAAGGGGATAAGGTTGCCTTACATTTGAGGAAATAGGTTGACCTTGAAATATTTGCCTTTGAGCTCAGTGCTTTGGATGGGGTTGGCATGACCATCGTTCTTTATCCCATGCAGGCAAGATGATAAGGCCTTTGCACCAGGAGGAATATGTCCTTGACTATTTGTTAGAAGAAAGTTCAATAGAACTACATTTCTGTAGGATCACATGGAAGATTCCTTTGCACTTTGATAATGAGATCTACATCAACATTCATTATAACCAGGTATGAAAGGAACAGTCTTGGACTCTTAGTAAGACTGTAAAGAGCTGGTATGAGATTATGGTTAAGGCCTGGACGATGTCTTGGCCATAAAAATGCAATGCGATTGAATGTGTGTCAGTAACAGTCTGCCCATAGTAGTTCACGGGGTTGTTGTGAGGATACAATTAAGATACGTTTCCATGTATGTCTTCTTGAATTCCTGGAGAAGATGTGAGATGATGAACAATGATGATACAAAGGATAGCTGTATAATTCTTATGGAAGGTGACTCATGTATTGGTTAAGAGTACATGATAAATTCCTATTCCCACTTTGCTGAATTTGCTGTATTTATTTACTGAACTTTTTTGTTGTTGTTATCACAGGATAATGTTAGGAGTTGCAACATCTGTACAATTACAAATGTTCCTTCAATGATGCCCGCTTTAAAAAAATCTACTACGGAGAAGTACAAAGCAAACTCTCTTCTGGTTTATTTATTTCTAGGTCTTGCAGAAATATATGACAGAAAAGCTGTTGTTGCAGCAAACCAGCAAACTTGGGCAGCAGCTGGGCATCTTGGCTTCGCTTCAGCACTGGGCCAGAGGAGCTCAATCGGTCCCTACAAAGTAAGTCTTTCTGCAGTATTGGAATAGAGGTAGGCATATCAATTCAGAAGAGGTCTCCATGTATGTCTTCTTGAATTCCTGGAGAAGATGTGAAATGATGAACAATGATACAAAGGACAGCTGTATAATTCTTATGGAAGGTGACTCATATTGGCTAAGAGTACATGATAAATTGGGACTAGGTTATTTGTTTATTTATGCAGTCTAAGAAATGGCCCCAAAGAGGGAGAAAATTGTGTGCTTAGACTCCAAATATCTATAATATTAAGGAAATGAGTAACTGCCATGACCCATTAAAGCAGTTCTTTACAGATGATGACACCTCTGTTAGCATATTCAGGGGTGGGTTTCTACCGATTCTGTCCACCCTGTAGAACCGGTAGCTCTGAAGAGCAGCAGGCATAGAATCGGTTCTATGTCTGCTGATGTTTTTGCCCACCCGCCCACCTGGGCTCTTACCTGATCTTTATTTCCTGATGTTTCAACTTCAGCTGCTGAACGAGGCACAGCTGTAGTTAAAAAAAGCAGGAAAACAGGGCTGTTTCAAAGGCTGCGTCTCTACACACAGCACAGGCACGCAGCTCACAGAGTGCAGGGAAACTCGTAAATCCCAAACCGGTAGTTAACCCTGTTGTATCCCACCCCTGAGCATACTCAACAGTCTTGCAACACCCCAAATTCAATTGCATAATTTCTCTTCCCTTCCAAAACCTAGGTAGCTTTCTAGTAATCCATTTTCAAAAAAGCATACATAGAATGAACAATGTGCCATACACAAAAACAAGAATCTGAGACAAGAATATGTGTATGTATAATTTAAAAACTGCCCATCTCCCTCAGAGTGACTCTAAACAGGAGTCAGTTAAACTCTTCTGTCTCTGCATAGGATCCTGATCCACCATCCAGATCAGTTCCCCCCATAACTATGGCCTTTATGCAGAGTTGCAAATTGCACACGAATACTTAGCATTTGTGCACTTGGCTGTGAGTTTTTTTCTAGCTCACCTTGACAGTAATGGCAAGAAGTAATTTCTTCCCCACACATGGAAGGGTTTTTCTGGATACTCTCTAATTTCAGTTTATGGTCAAGTCCATATTTTCTATTCGTCTAAATAGAGAGGAACTGAAGAATTACATCCCTGCTTCAGACACCCACATCAGCCCAGATATCATTGAAATTGCCATGTCTTATCAACTGGAGACAATAGAACCACTTGAGCCCCTGCAGGCACAAATACGTTTTATTGGTAAGTTCAACAGCTGCATTTGATCGACATCTTCACCTTGGATCTGGTTTTATGCTGCTACCTGAAATATGTTATGTATGGGGTAGCATGGGATTTGAAGGGAATGTTTTTTATATACCTATTTTCCCCCAAAGTTGTATGTACATTTTATATCTACTGTACATGTATTTTATAATTATCCTCAATAGGCAAGATTTTGGCATGGCTTTATTGTTATTTCATCTTATTTCTGTATGGATATAAGTTGTATATTTGTTCTGACCTAGGCTTCCCAAGATCATGAAGCAGACTCCTTGTCCTGATAAAACCCCTTTTATTTAGGTTAAAGGGAATTCCTCTCCAGCAAAGTCCCGGCAACAGTCTTTCACAAGATTTCACAACTACAGACCTTTATCAGGCTTGGAGAGTTGCCAGGCTGATATCTTCCAAATGCCACGCTGTGGCAGCAATTACTTGGCAAGAAGTCAGGAACAGATCTTCACCCTAATGATTTGAACTAATTGTCTCCTGCAAACACCACTCCCCTTTTGCTCCTCTTTATTCCCTATGGGAGGGGTCATTCACCGTCCACCTGAGCTTTTGCACCCGAGTTGACCGTTGTTCCTTAACTGTTCCCTTCTCCTGGCAGCTCTGCGCATGCACATACTGGGAACAGGCTCCAGCTGTTCTTCTGTCCCACTGATCTCTGACTCCGAAGGCAGCTGATAACTGTCAAATGGCCCTGGCCTAATCTCTGCCTCCAATGCAGAGCACTTCGTCAGAGCCTTCCCCAGATGCCAGGACTGGCCCATGTTCCTCCCCAACCTCCTCACTGTCCGAGCCTGCCACCAGCTCTGCTAGCCACTGGTGGGCCACAACAATATTGTTGCCAAAACTGTGTATGCGTAGACGACCTCTAAGGATGGTTTCAGTATGCAAGTGCTGTGATTCAGTGGAGAATCTCTCCCACTCATTACAGATAGTCCTTGACTTACAACAATTCATTTAGTGACCATTCAAAGCTACCCACAGCACTGAAAAAAAATGACTTATGACCATTGCAACATCCCCATGGTCACAGGATCAAAATTTGGATGCTTGGCAACTGATTCATATGAAGCGGTACATCACAGGCTTACAAGGTTCCGTTACAATCTCGATAAAAGTCATTTTGGCCCTTTTGTGGAGTCCATTTCTTGATTTGGTACACCTAGCGGAGCTAACAAAAGCAGAGAAGTAATCCCTCAGAACCAAATGCAAACCTCCTTAGCATCATGAAAAACAGATGCAAGTCTCTCCTGTTGCTCTCGTGTAAATATAAATCCTTTCCCAACTCTACTGTAATTACCCAATTGAGATGATTTGCAGGCAGGGAATCGTATGGCAATAGCTGTCCAACCCCAACTGCAAGCATTGTTGGGTATGCAAAGTGTTTGGGTCTGGAGACTTGGGCAGCTTTGAAAGTGCCACAGTTTCAATGGCTTGGCTTTGAGCTACAGTCTTGCTTTAGCAGAGATTGATTGATTGATTGATTAATTAAACTTATATACCGCCCTATTTCCCTAACAGGACTCAGGGTGGTGTACAGCCACATTAAAATACGAAAAACAATACAAAAGTAAAAGCTACTAAAAGACCAAATATAAAAGGCTGAGAGCTAAAAAAGAGGGCTAAAAACTAAAAACCAGACGAACCCTAATTAAAAATCCCCTAAAAACCCTAGGCCAGACTGGCTTGGTGAAATAAATAAGTTTTCAACGCGCGCCGGAAGGTCAAGAGATCAGGGATGGTCCTCATCTCCGGGGGTAATTCATTCCAGAGGGAGGGTGCCCCCAACGAGAAGGCCCGCACCCTCGGGGTCGCCAGCCGTCCAGCCGGCGGCACCCCGGAGAGGCCGACTCTATGGGAGCGTATTGATCGACGGGAGGCTGATAATGGCAGGAGGCGGTCCCACAAATATTCTGGTCCCAAGCCATGGAGCGCTTTAAAGATGGTAACTAAAACCTTGAAGCGCACCCGGAGGGCCACCGGGAGCCAATGCAGCTCATGCAGGAGTGGCGTAACATGGGAGCCCCGTAGAGCTCCCAACACCACCCGCGTGGCCGCATTCTGCACCAGCTGAAGCCTCCGGGTGCTCTTCAAGGGAAGCCCCATGTAGAGACCGTTGGCATAGTCTAGGCGGGAGATTACGAGGGCGGAGGTGACCGTGCGAAGTACACCCCGATCCAGAAAGGGTCACAACTGGTAGATCCTACGGACCTGACCAAAAGCCCCCCTGGTGACGGCCGCCACATGGTCCTCCAATGACAGCCGTATGTCCAGGAGGACACCCAGAATTTCCACCCCCACAGCCAGCGATGGAACTAGCTGGCTGTATCGGGGCGCTGGGAAGCACAGCCACTCAGTCTTAGATGGGTTGAGCTGAAGCCTGTTCCGCCCCATCCAACACCGCACGGCCTCCAGGCACCGGGCCATCACCTCGACGGCTTCATCGGGGTGGCCCGGGGCAGAAATGTACAGCTGAGTATCATCAGCGTACTGATGGAATTCTACCCCGAAGCCACGGATGATCTCACCCAGCAGCTTCATATAAATGTTGAACAGAAGGGGCAAGAGCACCGACCCCTGAGGAACCCCGCAAACCAGGTGCCTCGGGGCCGATTTCTGCCCCCCTGCCAACACAAATTGTGAATGGCCGGAGAGGAAGGAAGAGAACCACTACAAAACAGTGCCCCCCACTCCCAACCCCTCCAGCCGTCACAATAGGATACTGTGGTCGACAGTATCAAAATCCCTCCAGAGATCATCCACCAATGCGACCAAAGCCGTCTCCATGCTGTTCCCGGGCCTGAAGCCCGATTGGCGTGGATCTAAATAGACAGCTTCATCCAGGTGCTGGGGGAGCTGTCGTGCCACCATACTCTCAACAACCTTCGCCACAAAGCGAAGGTTGGAGACCAGACGATAATTAGATAACAGAGTTGGGTCCAGGGACGGTTTCTTGAGGAGGGGTCTCACCACCGCCTCTTTCAAGATGGCGGGCAGATAACCCTCACTCAAGGAAGTGTTAATAATACCCTGGAACCAACCTCGTGTCACCTCCCGAGTGGCCAACACCAGCCAGGAGGGGCACGGGTCCAATAAACATGTGGTAGCATTCAGCCCCCGCAGCATCCTGTCCACGTCCTCGGGGGTCACAGGATCAAACTCTTCCCAAATGACTTCCCCAAATTCCGCCTCCGACCCCCCGCCCAGAGTTGCCCATTCATAGTCCAGCCCATCCCGGATCTGAGCGATTTTATCCAACAGGAAATTTGAAAAGTCCTCAGCCCGTCTCTGCAAGGGATCCTCCCGTGCTCCCCCTTCCAAGAGGGAGCAGGTCACTCTAAATAGGGCGGCTGGGCTATTTCCCACGGACGCAATAAGTGCAGAAAAGTACAAGTGCTTTACCACCCTTATCGCCACTAAATAGGTCTTAATATAAGACCGTAATAGTGTTCGGTCGGATTTGGAGCGGGTGGTCCTCCAAATACTCTCCAGGCATCTTTTCCGGTGCTTCATCTCCCTCAGCCTCTCAGAAAACCAAGGGGCCGAGTGAGAGCAGCGCCAGGTCAAAGGCCGCAAGGGCACGACCTGGTCAAGGGCCTCGGCCGCCACCCTGTCCTAGGTGGCGACCAGGTCCTCAACCAAGTCATGTGCTCGAATGTCGGGACAAGGCCCAAGCTCCGTCAGGAACCTAGCTGGATCCATCAGGCGCCTGGGGCGGTACCATCGTAATTGGTCTGCCTCCCTGCAACGGGGAGGAGTGGCCTGGAAGTCTAGCCTAAGGAGCGAATGATCAGACCATGACAAGGGTTCAATAACTATATCCCCTACACCTAAATCATCCTGCCACTGTCCAGAGGCAAAAACCAGATCCAAGATGTGACCTCCAGTATGAGTGGGGTCCCTAATTAATTGGGTCAGGCCCAAGGCTGTCATGGAAGCCAAGAACTCCTGGGCAACCCCCGGGGTCCCGTCAGCCGAAGGCAGGTTGAAATCCCCCATGACCATCAGCCTGGGGGTCTCAACTGCCAAGCTGGCCACGACCTCGAGGAGCTCAGGCAGGGCCGATGTCACATAGCAGGGAGTCAGGTATGTGATCAATAAGCCCATCTGAACCCCAGAACCACACTTTACAAAGAGGAATTCACATCCGGTCGTCTGAGGAACAGTGGATTCCCTAGGAACTAGATCCTCCCGAATAACTACCGCAACCCTCCCGCCCCTCCCCTGGGCCCTCGGTCGATGAAAAACTCGAAACTTGGCTGGGCACATCTCCACCAGGGGAACACCCCCCTCCTGTCCCAGCCAGGTCTCGGTGATGCCCGCCAGGTCCGCAACTTGCCCTGGAAAACATGCACAGCTGATGTGTTCTTTTTGCCTATGAGCCTGACATATTACACTCCTTCCTATCTTGTTTCTCTTCTTGCAGAACATGTGATTCAGCTGCCGCTCTTTGGCTATAATATTTTCTCTGTGGAGAGGATCAGTGCTCCAGATATCGCTTCACCTTGCAGTGTAGGAGTGAACCAGGAGGAAATTGTTATTGTGAGCCGGGAAACCCAGGTAGGGCTACAACAGATATATCACAATGGATGAAACACTGGAACTTAAATAAATAGGATACCATTCAGGTCAGGACATTGCCTCCCGTCTCTTTAAGAATACCAATCGTTCCTTGGCTTGTATTTGTCAGAAGATATTTTCATTCTTTTGTTGAAACACAAAATTTGGTTAGCACTCAGCCATGCTTAGATTTTGAAAGCCAATGAAACCTAGCTCCGTGATGGTGAACCTATGGCACGCATGCCAGAGGTGGCCCACAGAGCCCTCTCTCTGGGCACATGAGCCGTCACCTTAGCTCAGCTCCGCATGCTCATATGCGCTTCTCGCCGGCCAGTCTTCAGGTCTCTGCCGCGCATGTGCTGGGGGTGCGTGCATGCATGAGGCACGGGGTGCACGCATGTTACACTTTGGGGATGCGCGCATGCACTTTGGGCACTTGGTGCCAAAAAGGTTAGCCATCATTGACTTAGCTATTTCATTCAGTCTTGCTGGCTGACAAGAAGGATCTCTTTTAAGTGTACGTTAATGCTGCCTGGTACATGAAGAAGATACTGTATTGTTGCCGTAATGGTTTGTTCAGCTTCTTGTTTTAACCTTGTTTGTATGCTAGCCGTTTGGAGCAGGTAACAACTGGAGCAACTTACAAGCCTAAGAAAACCACTTAGAACAAGTCATTCATACCAATATTGCCAAAACACAACTCTATTCTGTAGCATTCTGTGTTCACCGTATTTGAATGCTGTTGGGCGCTTTCAGTCCTTCCAGTGGAACTTTACTGGTGTATTTTAATCCACACACATACAGAACTGAGCAACTAACATGCCTTGGATTTACTTTTAAAAATCATTCACAAAATTTCTTATTGACATGTAATGATGGCCTTTGTTGAGATGGCCTTTAATGGGAGCCAAGTGAAAGTGAAATGGAATACTAAAGTACGAAAAAGATGACCGATTCTGCCATGTCCACCCTGCCTGTCTTTCCTCATGTGCAGAGCAATCAGATCATCATCCCACTGAGGCAGATACTACGGATGAAATCCTTACGCCCATTCAGTGCTGCTGGCTTTCCAGGCATAGAAATCAATTATGGCTCAATAGAAAATCCCAAGACTATCTGGTTTGAATTACAACAGGTAACATCAATTGTGCCGTCTCTTTATAGAAATATTCTGAATGTTTATTGCACTATCATCTTTTCTTTTTTCAACTCAAAGATAGCCAAAGCTATAGCCAAAGATAGCGGAGCATAGATCAATGCAGGCAGCAGCTGCGGCACCGTAAAAAACAAACGAACCACCCTGTGTCACGCTTCCAAGTAACAGATCCAATGCAATCAAAACTCTGAGGCCAAGGTGCTCCTCAAAGTCCAAATTTATTAGGCATGTCCCATTGGTACATTTGGTGAAAACCCAACTCTGAAAGGCGTGAGGTTTTGCCCTCACCCAAATTAAAATCAAATTCTTTCCCCCCATTCCACATGTCCATCACATGGTCCAACCAGGTCACAGTCCCAACTCTAGTTGGTTTCAGTCCATGCCTCCCCCACCTGGTGAGAACGTCCTTGGTTCCCAGGAGATAGAATTTTATTTTGGCTTCAAGTCCCCAGCTATCTCTATTCCCCCCCTCTCATTCCCAGAACTCCAACCAGCCTTGATGTAGCAGCCCTGAAGATGCTCCAAAATGCCCTCAGGGTTGACACCCTGGTTTGCAACATCAGCTTTCAGTGTATCTTTGAATGAAATGGGGTTATTCTAGCTTTAAGGAAAAGGGAGAATACTGTGCCTACCAATAGCTTTTTTTGTTTGTTTGCTTACCTCAATGATTTGTGGTCTAGTCCAAGCCAAAAAGCAGATGATGGACTTAGGGTAAACATATAGGATCATGTTAAATTTAATTGGCTACTTGTTCTACCTTTTTGTACACATTTTGTTGTAATAGTTGCTTGTTTGAATGTATGTTTGTTTCATTTCATTTTACTGTTTGTTTTCCTGTTTTATATTTTATTTTCTCTGATAAAACAATATTTTTTTTAAAAAAAGTAGATTTAAATTCTGTACGATCCAATTATGGCTCTAAAGCACTAAACATGATTTATGAAGAAAGAATATTATGTTATCCTAAAAGTTATATGCTGTGTTTGTACAGGCACAAAGAGAGTTAGATGGAAGGTTTGACAGGAGTTATTTCGAGACTTTGCTTTGGAAGGAGAAACTGCCCGTCTGAAAGGAAAAACAAACAAACATTTCACACTGTTTTCTCTTTTGACAGGCTAAAACATTATATCATTTAATTACAATCATCGGTGAGGAATCAGATTCCCAGGCTTAGTGACAACCAAGAGAAGTTGGCTGCAATATCTTTTCCCGGTACTTGAAAAATGCTCGTAATCTTTTGATGTGTCCCCTTGCCAAGTGCTTTCTCCCAAGTCAATGTGAGCTATGGAAACATCATTCTTTTGAACCACCGTTCACTATTCTCCTATCATCGTTCCTGCATCACTTCCAGCCCTTCAACTTGCAGATAGCAAAAGCAGCTTCTCGACTTCAAGCCATACAAATATGCCATAGCTACTCTGGAGTATCTTTGGATGGGTCACCTAACCCAGGGGTGTCAAATTTAGATCTGGCCCGCGGGGCCACCCTGGAAACAGTGAAGGACCAGCCTGCAGTGCCTTTGCCAGCGAAAATGGAGCTTGGTGGGAGCATGTGCTTCCCGCCCCCCCCCCAGCTCCATTTTTGCAGGGCAGAGGACTATCAAAACAAACTAAAAGCAAAATAAAACAAGAGGAGAAATGTTTCCTCTTTTGCATTTGAGCTTCCAAGAAGGGACAGGAAAGGAGAAAGGGAAAGAGGAAAGACAAAGAAAAAGATGGAAAGAGCGAGGAAGGAAGAAGAAAGGAGAATGAAGAGGGAAGGAAAAAGAAAGGAAGGAAGGAAGGAAAGAAGGAAGGAAGTCCTGCCTTAGCACTTGGCCACTAGCAGACAGCAAGGCTCCTCTGGAGGACAAGGGTTTGGTGCTCTCCCTGGTCTTGCTTTCCTCCAGTGGAGACAATGGATCCCCCCAGCCCCACACGGGCCACCTCAGGTGCCCCCGACATGAGTGATGTCGAGCTGGCCAAGCCCCCCCCCCAGCCACGCCCCCCCACGGTCAGATACAACCCTGATGCAGCCCTCAATGAAATTGAGTTTGACACCCCTGGCTTAGTGAGTGATCAGGCAAGGTTTTCACCAAGTTCAACAGCTGTTTTCTGTAGCCAGGACAATGGACATTAGACCTGGCCTCCCTATTTTGTACACACTTTATTTAACTTATTAATTTTTAAGTCAAAGAGAATCTTCCCTCAATAATGAAATTATACTGTAGTTTGGTGAGTTTCAATATTTCAGAGTCATTTTGGATTTAAAAAATTGATCTAGAACTTGAATTTAATTTATAGCACAGGAAGACAAATTTTGGGATTTTAAAACTCTTTTTTGGGAGGGGCTAAGCTGCTTTTTTTTAAGGATTAAAATTTAGATTTGAAGAATCTGTACCTGATCTTTGAAGCTGCATTCTTTTCCTTTCTGATTTTAGAATTTTCACCTGGCTCATTGGTTTGGATCTACCAATGAATGTAAATTGGAAGAGCTCTCTGTATCTGCCATCCCTCCCTCCTTCTCTGAGAAATCATAATTTGCAATTATTCTCTTGGACACTAGAGTGTGCTATTTAATATGATGGGGAAGGAGGGGAGAAATCACACCAAATTCTTAGAGATGTTAGTTCCTAGAAGCTAAGTTTGAGAACTCAAAAATTACTGGATAATAAAATATATGATTCTTGTGAAACATGGACAAATAAAAGATAAAATGGAAATAAAAATTAAAGAAGGACACCTTATAAATTCATCTTAAGTTATTATTATCTACAGAAAGAAAGAAAAATACAGGAACAATTTTCTTATGATCATTTTCATTTGATTTAAGATTTAAAAGCTGAAAAATTAAATATAACTAGTTTGAAAGAAACCTCTACGTGGAGTTTGAGAAAAAGACGGGAGGGAATGTTTTATTTTGCTTGATGCATACCAAACAGACTGTATTTCATAGATCAAATGGGAACTATATTTTGTCCAAAGGTTATTGCCTTTCATACCAGAAATATACTATATTTTGATCAAAATGTATCGAAACAGAAGGAAATGCATATTCAACAACACTCTGGGGATTATGGATAAGGAATTGGAGAAAATACCAGTAGGAGGCATATGTTGGAAAGGGAAAATATGTTACATATAGATTATAAGGCTTTTTTTAGTCATGTTATAATGCAAGTTGATTACAGATTTGTAACAAGATGGCCTAGAACTTTTTATTGACTATGCTGAGTAAATTACTTTTGTTTGAATAAATTTTAAGTTAGTAAGAGAACTGTAAAAGGAAAATAAGAGTGTGCATACATATATTTTATAAGAGTTTGGATGAGAAAATAAGTATTAATAGAGATGTATGTATTAATGATCGCTATCAAGGTATATTTTTTAATTGATAGTGATTAAACTTCTAAAATAGGTATAGTATTAATTTTGATTGTTGGTGAATGTAAGGAATGAAGTTTATGGTGAACTTGTGTCTTATATAAGAATGTAAAGATAGATGTGTAATTAAGATTAGAATGAATAGAATGGAGAAAATATGGGAATTTTTAAAGGATTATGTTAGATAACAGAATGCATAGAGATGAAACAAAGGAAATAATTGGTAATGAAAAAGTGGATTTGGAAAAATGAATTGAGAGATGCTAAAATTGAATATTTTGTTTATCTTAAGATTTTGTTTTCGTTTATTTTTAAATTATAAATTATTTTTAAATTTTTATTTGATAATGAATAAATAGATGAATAAGTATTTTTGAATTAGTGACTAGATAATTAAATTGACTGTAGATTGTACATGTTATTGAACTTAGATATTGGCTATGCTATGTTTAATTTATAATAAAGAGATCATTTAGTTATATATTTGTATTTGTACTGAGGAAAATTGGAAGTCTTTTTAAATATATTTTGCTCATCCCTCCACCCCCCCCTTCCCCCCACTTTTTATTTTTTCCCCTTTTGAATCCCTTCTCCCATTTTTTGTTATCTTGTATTTTCTCTTGAAATGTTATTTTAAAAAAGACCAAAAAACTAGTGTACTCTGTGTCTCTCACACATACACGTATGCAAACATAATTTCACCTTTGGATGATTTAAAAAATCTCCAGATATTACCATCACCACCCCTAAGTTTTTTCGTGCAGTTGTTGATAAAAATAGGATTACCAACATGATCGTCAACGTCAATGACGGATATGGCACAAGAAAAAGATATTCTCCTATCTCTTCTTAGGGTCTTAATCTGACTTTGAACTTTTGACATCTTTTTGTTGCTGTTTGCTAGTTTCATTTAATCAGAATGTTTTTGCAAACAAGAAAGGAATCTGACTGGAGATTAAAACATATGAAGAATATGTTTTACAGGAACTGGGTTTGACTAGTCTAGTAAAGAGAAGGATCAGAGGAGAGACATGATAGCAGTCTTCTAATATTTGAGGGGCTGCCTGCAACAGAGAGGAAGGGGTCAAGCTATTTTCTAAAGCGCCTGTAGGCCAGTCAAGGAATAATAGATGGAAACTGAACAAGGAGAGATTTAACCTGGAAATAAGGAGAAACTTTCTGACAGTGAGAACTATCAACCAATGGAACACCTTGCCCTCAGAAGTTGGGGGAGCGCCATCACTTGAGACTTTCAAGAAGAGATTGGACTGCCATCTGTTAGAAATGGTGTAGGGTCTCCCGCTTGGGTGGGGGAGTTGGACTAGATGACCTACAAGGTTCCTTCCAACTCTGATTATCTGTTATCTGCATTTCTTAAACTATGCATAACAATATTATTAATCCTTGGATAATCAAGGGCATCGTCACATCATTACAATTTTTACTTGATTCTTCAAAAGCAGTTTAAAGTTAACTAATGGTCTTCACTGCCACCAATTTCAAAACATAAGACTAGCACGAACCACTCAGGTCTTCCATTCAACTATCCTACAGGAGAGGATGAAAAATGACGCAGAGTAAGTGGCCCCGAATCCATATTTTTAGTTCCTAGTACTTGCTCAGGGCTTTGCCCATCCTAACAGAACAGCCATTGCTGTGAGCAGATGCAAAGCTTCCAAGGCACCAGCTGTCAAATTGTTTTAAGAACATTTGCTGAAATGATACCACCTCACTACAGCAGCTGAATCTCTCTGCAAAGGAGGGGTGGGAGGTAGGAGAAGCTGGCTTAACCTTAGAAGGGAGAGGAAAGCCAGTTCCTCAGTAATAGGCAATAGCCTACGTGTCTATGGAAGCTGCAAAAGGACATAGTTTTCAATGGTTTTCACGTGCACAGTTAAAAGAAAGGTTTAATATGGATAAAAAAAACCTCTCTGAATTGAAAAGCAAAAAGCAATTTGAAATGGAATTATGTAAAATGGTGAACATGTAATAACAAAAATGTATAAACTTTTAAGATTTGAAACAGAAGTACAGATTAAAGACTACGTGACAAAAATGGGCTATTAGATTTGGATATAACTGAGATGAACACTTGGGAGAGACGGTGGGTAATTTATTACATTGCATAATTTAAGAGAAAAATTTTATAAAATGAAATGTTGCTGGTGTATGACACCAGATGAATTTTAAAAAATGTATAAAGGCATTTCAAACCAGTGCTGGAAATGTAAAATGTACGAGGGAACATTTTATCATATGCAGACTTGTGAAAATGCTAAGAAATTTTGGATACAAATTCACACCTGATACAAAGGGTTTAAAGACCAACAGTGCAAAGAAACTAGAATTCTTTTTTATTGAGACTTGAAGACAATGAATGAGAAAAGATTTGTGATAGACTGATTTTTGTATTTCTTTTTCATTTCTTGTACTTTTCTCTTTCTGTTCGTTTCCTTTTTTTCTTTTGATTAGTCTTTTATTCTATGTAAAAATTTGATATAAACAAATAATCAAATCATTCTGCCCACCTGCACATTTGGTAGGTCTTCAGGGTTGCAAGTGGGAAAATTCATGTCATTTAAGACAGGGGTCGCCAACCTTTTGGACCTCAGGGACCACCAAACCCATACTTTTAAAGCCCAAGGACCACTAATACGATTTTTAAAAAAAAGATATATATATATAACAAAATCGTAAATACCTAATCATAACTGTGGGATAGAGCGAACAGAAAGGAGGGGCCTCTCTCATCCTTTGTGGGGGGAAAGAGGGAGGATTTAAGAAGCCACATGGTGCCTGGAGGCTGGGAAGATCTGGACAGGAAGGAACCGGCTCCCCCTCAAACGGAAGCAGAGCCATCTCATATTTCCCCCAAGTCAGAGGAAACCTCTTTCTCCTTTGCCAGGTGTTGCTGCCTGGAGTTGGGGGAGGGAAGGAGGGCTGAGCTGGAAGCACCGAGGAAGACGGGCTCCTAATAACCAGGCAACACCTTCCCCTTCGGCCTCTACATAAGAAGTCTCCCTCTCCCAAAGCTAAGCTCTAGGTTTTTCCTGCCGCTTCCAAACAGGCTGGTTATTAGGAGCCCGTCTTCCTCAGCGCTCTTTTGGTCTGGGCATTTGGTCCCCCCGTCCCCGCCCCATTCCAAAGGAAAGCCAGCTGGGCTTCTCCTTTCCTCCTACCCTTCCCCCTGCTCCTTTCCCCCCACTCAATCCTACTTCAGGACAGAGGAGAGTGCACTGGAAATGTGTGTTGGCATTTCCAACACATCTTTCTCTGGCACTCGCCCACAATTCTTCATGTTCCTCCAGGCCTGGCTTGCTGAGGGGGGGGGGGGGGGTTGATGTCTCTGCTACACTCCACCCCCCCCCCCAGCAAGCCAGGCCTGCAGAAACATAGCTCTCGCTTGGGTGAAAGAGCAGAGATCGGAAGGCACAGGCAACAGAAAGCGGCACTTTTCAAAGGCGTCAGCTTCCGTCTTTTCTTGCCTGTGCCTTCCTCGATCTGAGCTCTTTCGCCCCAGCGAGAGCTATGTTTCTGCTCGCTTCTCCTGTGATTTCCCCAGGCAGCGATGGCTGGGGCCATTGGGGGGAGGGGGAACAGCAGAGCAGAGAGCCGAGAGGGACGAGGAAACTGACAACGCCCCATTCCGGACCTCAGAACTGGATGGTAAGTGCAAACTTGCTCACTCCACCCCCTCCCACCACCACCAGCCAGTACTTTTCCTGCCCCGGGCCATCCCTACAGCCCGTGGCCATTGAGGAAGAGCCCAGGCCAGGAGAGGCAAACTGGAAGGTGCGGGAGTGCCACACAAATGCAATTAATGCAGCGCTGCTGAACCTCCCAGCCATCTCCACTTCAACCCGCCTGTGCTGCCAGCCTCCTCTTGCTGCAACAGCATCATTACCTCGTCCTGGCTGGCCAAGGCTGTGCTGCATTTTGCAGGTTTGTGCTCAGCCGAAAGATGGGGGTCAGCGGGTGGGCGGGCCGTAATCCAGGGCTTTGGGAGGACATTTCTCTGCGGCCCACCAAAATTTTCTCACAGACCACCAGTTGGCGACCACTGATTTAAGATACACTGCAGTCAAAAATAAATCATCTCAGCTGTTGCACACAAACAATTGTGTGCATGCTTTACATGGAGTGCAGAATGGTTCCCACTGGAAATTCTCTTAGTTCACAGACTATGCTAAGTAGTCATTGATTAACTTTACCAGACACAGAAAGATTTGTTCTGAATAAATAAAAGCCACTAGAGTAACATCTTTAACATTAATTTTATTAGCAGCTTGCCATGTACCTTTAAAGTTACAAAGCCTATTTCTCCAGCAGAACGAATTTGAAGATCTCTTCCACAATTCTGTCTTTGACAGCTCTCAACATCAGAAAGATCAGTGGCTTTTCTAGGGACAGATCTAAGGCACAGGTCAAAAAACAATAATGATAAAAACTACTATTTTAATCAAGAATCCCCAAATATATTCAGTTTCTCTTAAATATCAATAAAGCAGCCTTTTCCTTATAAGCTCTGGGTCACTTTGCCATAATACTGAGTTACAAGTTAGGTCCAAATTGGAGGCACAGTACAGTAGTATGGCTTTTAAGCATGTGACATAAGAAAAGAATTGTCTCATTTCTTTCAAATGCACATTTATTTCTCTACTTATGATAGGGAATGTGAGCAGGCTGTAAAAAAAAATTTTCTTGCCTGAAAACAAAACTATTTGAAGCAACTCAACTTCAAGGTGGGAATTGGAGACTATTACAGTTGGTGATAATTTCTCACATTTTTCATATTTTAAAGTGCTAATTTTACATTATTTACCTAAAAGCATTTTTAGTACAACAAACCCATGTTTATAGTGGGGCAAATCAAAGAGTTCCTCAAAACGTTACAGCTCCTCACCATACAAATAATCTGTGTAACGGCCTTGCAAGAATCAACTGAAAATGTTTGTGAATGATCTTCTGTAAGGGTCTAGATTCTCCATTGAGCTGCTCTGAGCATCCAGAGAGTGGGAGGTGCTTAGTCTCTGTTGCGATAGGCTGGGCTTAATTGATAGGACACTGATGCTCTTCCCTGGCTCCACCCTAGCATCCCCCAGTTTTTAGCTCAGCCTTTGACGTCTCAAAGGCAGCTTTCCTTGGTCGGTGCAGGAACAAATAGAGGTGACTAGAATTTTTCCTTACAGATTGGCTTTATTCAAATTTTTTCATTACCTTTGTCTGCAGAACCTGACAGCAATTAGGGAAAAGCAGTCGGTGCGATCGCGGATCGCCTCTGGCATTCCGGATGCAACTGCGCCCATAAGGCAGAGGCGTTCTTCCCTACCGCTTTAATTTGGAAATAGTGCCTTTCCCTGGTTCTTTTCCTGTCTTGTGCCTCCCCTCCTTGCCTCAAATTTTAGCGCGTTTCTTTCTCTCTCAAGATTCGAATTCCTCCCCAGGAGAACGCAGGGGTGGGGGTGTTGGATATATATATTGCAGAAAGGACCTTCATTATCTTCCGGTACCTTCCCAAGGGGAGCCTCTTTAATTTCCCATGCACATTCACAACATGGTCAGCAGAAGGAGAGGAGCGTATGGAGCATTTAGATGCTGTTTCTCTTCAAGATAGTGAAGCCTCTCTGGAGGAGGAACCTCCAGAAAGGGGCATGTCAGATGATGAAGGTATCAAGCCTGACCAACCTACCTTTACGGGCCTTTTTCACCCACAGCTTTTCAAATCTCTCCTATATAAGGCGAAAACCACAGCTTGTTTTGACAAGTCTCCCTCTGTCCAATAACAAGAATCTCAAGAGCAGTCGGAAGATCTGGTTTTCTTTTAACCTGTTAACAAGGTCGAGGTTATCCCGGTTCCTCAAATGTTCTCAGATCTGCTCCACAAGCAGTGGTCCTCAGCAACAGCGTACCCCCCCACAAGCTTCGATAAAAAGTTCTTTAATTTACCTTCGGATTTTTCCGATTTCCTGAATACACCTGTGGTGGATGACCCTATTGTTGCCTTGGCATCTTCCTCCATTGTTCCCACTGAGAAAGAGGACACTCTTAAAGCGGAGGAAAAGAAGATTGAGATCACTCTCAGAAAGGCACATCAATCTGATGCGTGGGCCATAAGGGCCGCTACCGCCGCATCCTTCTTTATTAGGACTTCCCTCAGATGGCTCCGACACCTGAGGGACTCCATTCCAAATTCAAACATTAGGGCGCATCAAGACATCGCCAAACTAATTGCTGCTACAGAATTTTCTGCGGATGCCACATTTAATTCGATCAAATTTTCAGCTCGAGCCATGGAGTCTCAGATTACGGCCCGAGGACTACGCTGGCTCAAAAATTGGCAAGCCAATTCCAAACACAAATGGAAACTTGCTTCCTCCTCAATTTCGAACGAAAAATTGTTTGGCGCTGCCTTAGATCCGCTGTTAATTGAAACCAGAAATGAAGAAGGTTCTCCCCTCCCTCCTCCATCGTTCAGACACCAGATCCTATCAGCCCTTTCGTAGATGTTCCTTTGTCCCTATTACCAAGGTACTTTCTCCAATAGATTCCAGAGAGTACCAGAGTACAGGGGCGCCCAACAATCAGAGGGATCGGATTTCAGTGACAGATCTTGTAGAGGACAGGGAAAGAGACATTTCAGAGCTTCGGGAAACAGGGGTTTCCGTCGCCCAAGATAGTTCCAGGGAATTGGTCCCCATTGGGGGAAGATTGAGATTCTTCGCAGACATTTGGGACTCCTCTACATCGGATTCCTGGGTTCGTGACACCATCAGATTCGGCCTGGCTCTAGAGTTTCGCTCCACACCCCCAAACTTTTTTATGCAATGCCCTCTCTCCAGGGACCCTATTAAAAGGAACCTGATGGAGAAAGCAATCAATCACCTTCTGGAAATTAAGGCCATCCAACCGGTACCCCAGGATCAACAGGACCAGGGTTTCTACTCTCTTCTTTTTGTAGTAACCAAGAGTTCGGGGGGATGGAGGGTAATTTTAGATTTAAAATGACTCAACCGTACTCTAGTTTATTGCAAATTCAAGATGAGTATGTTGCAATCCATCCTGCTGGGAATAAGGGAGGGCGATATTTTAGCTTCCATAGATCTGACAGAGGCCTATTTACACATTCCAATTCAACCTTCTCACTCCAAATTTCTCAGATTCTGCTATAACAATCGACATTTTGAGTATGTTGCCTTGCCCTTTGGGTTGTCATCCGCCCCAAGGACTCTAGCGGCAGTAGCCACACATCTGCGGGGGTTTTCTGTCAGACTCCATTGCTACTTGGATGACATTCTAATATTATCTTCCTCCCATAGACAGGCGGAATTGGATATGCAAATTACTTTGCGAACACTTCCAACAACACGGTTTCTCAGTTAATTGGGCTAAGAGCCATTTGTTCTCCTCTACCCGCTTATCTCATCTGGGGGCAACAATAGACACAGTTCAGGGACGAGTATTTCTATCCCCAGAGAGACTGGAGAGCATCAAAAAATTAGCTCAAAATGTCAGAATCCTGAAATGAGTTCCTTTGGCCGATTTGTCAAAGTTGCTGGGAAAAACGATTTCCTCTATTTCTATTATTCCTTGGGCTCGTTTCCATGCTAGGTCACTCCAATGGTTCTTACTTCCCTACCAAAGGTCAGGACGAAGCAATTCCAGGATCCAAAGGTTGGTTCCAACAAGAGTCCTTCTCTCTCTACGTTGGTGGACCATTCTGAACATCAACATAGGTTGTCTACTGAAGGAACCCCACAGACTCACCATTACCACAGACGCCAGCCTGTCTAGATGGGGGGCGCACTTCCAGACCATCTTGATACAAGGGCGTTGGTCAGTAACAGAATGATTGAACAGCATAAATTGGAGCTCAGGGCAGTTCACCTGGCCCTTTGCAGTTTTCTTCCTCATATTTGCATGAAACACATCCTCATACTTACAGACATCACAACGAAAGCACACATCAACAGACAAGGGGGTACAAACTCAAAACAGCTCATGGAGGAAGCAAAGAGGCTATTCCGCTGGGCGGAAAGGAATTTGGGCTCCATCACAGCGGAACGTATTTTGGGACTGACAAACACAAAAGCAGACTGGTTGAGCAGGGCCACTGTCGATCAGTCAGAGTGGCACTTGCATCCGGATCTGTTTCAGGAGACGATACAGAGGTTCGGTCTACCGGTTATAGATCTGTTCGCTTCCCCCCAAAACACGCAGCTCCCGAGATTCATTTCATGATACCCATCTCAGGGGGCAGAGAACTTCAACGCCCTCCATTGGCAATGGCCCCAGGGACTCCTCTATGCCTTCCCACCTCTCCCTCTGATACCCAAGATGATCCAGAAGTTGCTGGACGAGAGAGCAGATCTGATCTTGGTGGCCCCACACTGACCCAGGAGGACATGGTTTGCGGACCTCAGGAGATTGTCCATAGAAGAACTATGGAAGATTCCACCGCACAAGGTTCGACTCATTCAGAGACCAATCCAGCACCCCGACCCCCAATGGTTACAATTAGCCATTTGGAGGTTGAGCGGAAGCATCTAAGACAGGAGAAATTCTCAGCCAGGGTGATCAACACCATTCAGGCGGCTCGGCGCCCTTCTACGAGCCGCATATATAATGCCACGTGGACTATTTTCTATAAATGGTGCACCAAATCCAGAATAGACCCTTGTTCTCCATCAGTGGCACAAGTTTTGGAGTTTCTTCAAGATGGATTAGACAAAGGTCTGTCTCCAAATACCTTAAGAAGACAGGTGGCAGCTATTGCCTCGGTGGTCAGCTGGGAAGGCCTAGCATCTATTTCCCATCACCTACAAATAAAGAGTTTTCTTAGAGGTGCAAAGAATCTATGTCCTCCGATGATTCATCGTTATCCCACCTGGGACCTTAATAGGGTACTTACAGCTCTCACTAGGGGTCCATTTGAACCTCTGAAAACCACGAGTCTTCATTATCTTACATATAAGGTAGTTTTTCTTGTGGCTATCACATCAGCACGACGTACCTCTGAAATAGCAACTTTATCGGCCCGTAAGGACAGAGTAGTTCTTCGGCCGGACCCTACGTTTACAACAAAAGTCAATTTGGCCTTCCACAGGGCACAGGAACTGATCTTCCCAAATTTCTGCCCCAGACCTTCTCAGGCCCTAGAACATCAATGGCACTGACTGGACGTCCGCAGAGCTATCCGTACGTACCTCCACCGAACGGCTCCTTTCAGAAAGGGTCAGAAGGTATCCCCTTTGACTATTGGCAGGTGGTTGAAGGCCACGATAACCAAGGCGTACGAGACTCACTCATTACCGTTGCCTAGAGGTATCACAGCACATTTAACAAGGACCGCGGCAACTTTGGCAGCCTGGGCCACCCAAGCTCCTACAACAGAAATCTGCGGGGTGGCGACATGGGTCTCCCCATCACCTTTCATTAGACATTACAAAATTGATGTATTTGCTTCTGCTGAGGCCTCCTTTGGTAGGAGAGTGTTACAAGTCCACTTGGACAGTTCCAACACAGACGGAGATTCTCCCGTATGACAAGCCAAGCTTTGGTATGTCCCACTCTCTGGATGCTTGGAGCAGCTCAAGGGAGAAAGGGCGTTGGTACTTACCTGATACGCCCGTTCTCAGTGAGCTGTGGCAAGCATCCAGCCCTACCCAATTTCCGTCTGATGGTTCCTGTTCCAGCCAACGATAAATTTCAATAAAGGTACCTAACAACAAACTGATAATGGAGAGGCTGGGGGTTCCGTCACCTCGTCTTCACCAAAACTGGGGGATGCTAGGGTGGAGCCAGAGAGGAGCATCAGCGTCCTATCAATTAAGCCCAGCCTATCGCAATAGAGACTAAGCACCTCCTACTCTCTGGATGCTCGTCGTAGCTCACTGAGAATGGGCGTATCAGGTAAGTACCAAGGCTCTATTTACTCCATATGCAAAAATTAAAATGCAATGTAAAATATTAAAATTACATAATTTTAGAGCAATGTGCACTGATACTGCAATGGCAATTTTTCTTAAATATATCAGGCATTTCCTTTCGATTAATGTAGAAGAACAGAATCTTTGGGAAGGGAGATATTGTTGACCTTTATTCCTGAGGTTTTATGAAAAGAAAAATCTGCTCCTAACTAGACATTTCTAACCATAATAGGTGTGTATAGTCCCTCTTGGATAAAGAAAGACATGTCAACTAGGAACAGAAGCAAGACACAAAATTAATTCTCTCCTTAAAAATAACATTTTTGCACCATAACTTTCTTCCCAAACCCAGTCTAAAGGATAATTTCCAGCGTTCCCAGCCAACAAAGACCCTGGTCATACTGGTGGGAGATGAAGGAAACTTACACTAACACCTATCAGACAGCTTAAGTACAAATAGCAAATACTGACAGATGATGCAGAAGGAGGACAGAATTCCTTAATTGCACATTTAGAACTTCATAGGAGAGCAGGGTTACTGGAGCAGTAATTGGGAATGAAAATAATGTAGGAAAGTTTAAGCATCAAAATAGTTCCTGTTGCTACATTGAAAGGCCCTCTTGCATGTGTTTAATTAGTGCTGGTTGCTATGCCCTTAATTTGCTGCATTTAATTTGTTATATTACTAATTCAGGGAAAATTCTGTCAATATGCTGCCCAGTCAACTCAGCACATTTTGTTACGGCTTATGAGCTTTAATTAAAAAATAAAATTCCGGTGTAAGGGAACACTTTTGGAATAAAATAAACATGTCAGTAGCATAAAATAACAGAAATCTAAAGAGCTTTGGCCAAAATAACTCTTCCAGGTTTCCTTCCAATTATAAATTAACTTGTCTTCCCCAAAGTACTCTCTAACACTTTACTTTCACAGCATAGAAATCCTGACTGAGGCAAATGCATGTCTTCTATTTAAGGCAGCTGCCAGTAAAATCTGTATTAAAAGACTGGAGACTCTCCAGTCACAATCATATGCCTAGCCAAATAATAAAATTCAGTTCACTCATACTTGCTAGAAGAAGAAAAGTGGGCTGCCCTTAAAACCTGACAGCGATATGACTTATTTTTTTTCAGACATACAAAATCTATGGTGCAGATCAAATCCGTAACCCTGGCGCTTCTATCTCCTCAACTGCCCCCTCCCTCCGCTTCTCATTGCATCGTTACAAAGCGTAGCTACAGCAAAACTTGGAGAGACAACAGTCTTCTGTCACAACCAGCAAAATGAAGCAGGGCCTTTCATGAGTCACGTTTCAAAAGTGGTCAGCTCCTGCCAGTCTGTTTCGCTTTCACACTTGCCCCGTCTTTTGAAAAATGTCTTGATCTGCCTCTGCGCTTCTTCTTTCACTGCAAACAGAAAGAGGGGCACCTGAGATAATGACATTCTTAATCACAATTTATTTATCACACCTCTCATTAATTACCAAATGCAAATTGTGCCTTTTGGCTCAAACGGCATTTGCAAAATACAGTCAACAGAACTTGGTAGGACAAAGAATGTGGTGAAAATAATGTTAAGAATAGAATTCTTTATAGGACAAATGTGATTGGACACCAAAGAATTTGTCTTCGGTGCACAAGTTCTCAGTGCACATACAAGCAATAAGTGATAAATCATGATTATAGTCATTATAAAAATACATTCATTATAAATTATAAGATACAACACTTACTGATAGTCATAGGATACTAAATAAGCAATCAACAAAAATCATACTAGGAAACAAATTAAAACAATATAAATTGTAAAGATACAAGCAACAAAGTTATAGTCATAAGTAGAAAGGGAGATAGGTAATAGGAAAGATGAGAAGAATAATAGTAATACAGCCTTACTAAATAGTTTGACAAGTGTTGTGGGAATTAGTTGTTTAGCAGAGTGATGGCAATGGGAGGAAAACTGTCTTTGTATCTAGTTATTCTGGTGTGCAATGTCCTATAGCATCGTTTTGAGGGTAGAAGTAGAAACAATTTATGTCCAGGATATGAGGGGCTAATAAATAAATGAATAAAAGTGAGCTAATGGTGAGCAAGAAAAATGTGCAGAAAACAATCTCCAAATACTGAAAGTCATATATATCTCCAATTCCTATCCTTTATCAACAACACAAACATTTTCAAACATTTCCATTATATCAAAAATACTACAAGCTTAACTATACCCTATCTCCGGTTATACCAAAAAAGGAACTGAAAATTAAGAGATCTCTACAAGTCAACGATTTTGCCATATGAGGGACAAAGCACAAGACATTTCTTCACCCCATCCTTTATTTGGCAACTCACCTGTTTTGCGGAAACTACTCTTATCTGCAGCCAACAAATGAGAGAGGTGTCGAGCAAATCCCTTGAACAAATCCTGCCAGGTAAGAGATAAGGGAGCAGAATAAGCATAATGGAATGCAATTCCCTCATTAACATCTAACTCTTGTGCTTCTATGCAAGACAAAGTAATTGATGCCCAGCTGGGCAGCCTCATAATTAATGTGCTCTGTTTATCATACAATAAGGAACACGCTATCTGGGATTCAAATAGGTGCATGGGCAAATAATTAGACATCACAAGTCAGTCAAGGCTGTGAAAGTAAAATCAATTCCATGTTCTGCTAGATCAGGGATGGGCAATTAATCTTCCCAAGGGCCCACATGAGAAACTGAGACTGTGGTGAAGAGCCGAACTGATTTGATGTCCTCAAATCACTTCAATGCCTCAGATTGCTTCATTTAAAGGGCGAGTACGATGCAAGAGCAGAAAAGTGCTACCTCTCCCACCACTCCGACTCCCCTGCAGCTGTCAATTGGCTGAAGGAGCGAGTGCAGGGCAACTGCACAGTGTTGAACCCGACTTATCTTTGTCTCCTGCTTATTTACATTTGATTTCTAAGTTCCAAATGACCTCATGCGGGCTGGACGGGGACAGCCAAAAGCCAAAGGTGGCCCAGGGGCCATAAAACGCTTATGTTATAATTACCACTATAAGGATATAATAGTATTAGACCCAGGGATCTACAAGGGATTTGGATTTTTTAATTTTGAGAATCTGCCTTACACAATGACTCCCCTTAATGAGGTAGCCAGAAGGCACACTGGGAAGTTGCTCCCTGCCAACCACTCTAAACTTTCACAGTGTTTTCTACCACATGTTTTATCTTTGCCTTTTTTCTTGAGGAGTTAGGTAGGTATCTAAAAAGCACAGAGTTGTCACCTGCCATTTTTATTTTCTAAGAATTATATTAGACCCCAGAAGCATTATTGGAAATAAAACAGATGCTTGATATTGGTGGTTTGCTTTGATCCACGCTAGATAGGGTCTGGTATGTGCTAAGGGAGGTACCAGCATTTTGCATATTTTAAATGAATAAGCAAGCAATAAATAGGTTGTTCCCTATCCAATAAATTGTGCTGAAGTAATCTGGGCCGACTCCAACTCATAGAAGCCTTTACTGGGCACACTGCAGCTCTTTATCCTTGTGGTAGAGTAGTAAGTTTAGAATTCAATATTTCCGTCCTGGTAAGAAAGCAAAGTAGTTCTAGTGATGTTACCTGTTATTCTGATTAAATGCACAATCACCCGTGAGATCAGAAGAACAGCTGAATTGAATGTAAGAGAGGCTCATGCAGACATCAATGTCTTGAAGAGGAATAAACTGCTGACTTACATGCATCTTCCTCAATGAATGAAAACTACAACTGAGAAGGCACTTCCAGGCAGTGGGCTTCTAAGTGATGATGTGCAAAACATTATTTGATGAAAGGCTCCGATTTTGAGGTTGGCTGTTCAACCATGGAATGGGAGTTGCAACAAGACACTCAAGAGCAGGGGTGTCAAACTCATGTTGTCACATGATGTATCAAGACTTTTTTCCCATTCGCTAAATCAGAGATGGGCGTGGACAGTGCATGATGCAGCTGGCCCGCGGTCTGTGAGTTTGACAGCTCTGCTCAAGAGGGTTCCAAATTTGTTAAACTGCTTGTGGAGTATTTGGAGAAGCAAATTTTGAGGTCAGATTAGTTCTGGATCACATGAAATGTTTTGTTCTAGGATGGAACATTTTGTGATGTCACAATTTGCACGTCCCTACTTACTACTACTTACCTATCCCGAAACACTGCTGCTATTTTACATAATGGGTTTTGTTAGAAGTTGATGGAAATAATTGGGAAAGATAGAAAAATTATAAATGGAGGACAGTGCTGTTGGCTCATAAAGAAAACAAGTTAAATACATGCAATTGTTGTTTGAAAGTACTGTGCTTATTTCACTGGAATACAGTGGCAGGAAAAAAACAATAACAACCTTATAGAGAGAGATCCAGCACTGTCCCATCCCCACCCTACAGGACAAAGGACTAAGATGACACGATTGTGGAAATTATATTTCCTATGCATTTCCTTATTGTCTGCAACAGCATTTAATTTCATACCTAACTGTTGTGTCACCATGGAGGCTTTAACCAATCGGGAAACATAAATTAAACAGAGGAGAAGGGGGGGTGGGAATTAAATAGTTCATAACCCACCTTAGATGCAAATTTCCCACTTTTGTAGAAAGGAGTCAAATATTTTACAACAATATCTGCTGTTTCCTTAAGCGACAATGTTTTAGAAGGTGGCTGGATGGCTCTCGTGGTCCCTTCTTTATCATCCTGTGATAAATTTGGGTCAAAAGTGACTTTCTTTTTTGCCAGCCTATCAGCTTTCCCCTCTGACTGTGACAAAATGGAGGACTTGTTCATCATCCGTAGCCTCTTTTCAGCAGGGCTCTCCAGGTCCTGGCAAGGCAGAAACAGAAATCCTTTAAAGCAACTTTACATGGCTAAACCTAAGCATCCTTCCTGAAATACAAGAAACACATGTTTTTTGTCTATATGATTTACAACTTAACCCTCAACATTGCATGTGTCAAGAGACGATAATGTGATCTGATTTCTTAATTCAAGAAGCAGAAGGAAAAAAACACTTTATTTCTTTTTTGTATCTTTATTGAAGTTTGAAAGAAAAAAAGATGGAAAATAGCAAGAACTAATTCTGTATTTAAAATAAAGGTAGGGGGAAAAAGATAAGAAAAAGACAAAACCAAAAGTGCAAAAAAAAGTTATAAAAATGTTAAATGGTAAAGTTTCCCCTTGCACACACGTGCTAGTTGTTTACGGCTTTAGAGGGAGGTGCCCATATCCGTTACAAAGCCGAAGTAAGAGCCAGCACTGTCTGAAGACGTCTCCGTGGTCATGTGGCCGGCATGACTAAACGCCGAAGGCCACGGAATGTTGTTACCTTCCCACCAAACTGATCCCTATTTTTCTACTTGCATTTTTACATGCTTTCGAACTGCTAGGTTGGCAGAAGCTGGGACAAGTAATGGGAGCTCACTCCGTTATGCGGCACTAGGGATTCGAACCTCCGAACTACTGACCTTTCTGATCGACAAGCTCAGCATCTTAGCCACTGAGCCACCGTGTCCCTATAAAAATGTTAAGTAATGCCATAATGACAGTAAAAGCTGAATTTTCATTTGTACTTATCACAGTTGTAAAAGAAAATAGGAAGTCACTTCTTCTCAAACAACTTATTCCCATATGGAACAAGGTGTCTCTCCATTTGAGGGGGCCAAAAAGCCCTAGTAATAAGCAGGCATATACAATGGAATGAAGGCTATTGCTGAGCACCTAGCATGGTGCTCCATAGACTGTAAGCCGCCCTGAGTCTCCGGAGAAGGGCGGCATATAAATGTAATTAAATAAATAAATAAATAAAATAAATAATAACAACTCATAATTCTGGAACTTTTTGTAAGTATCTTTTTGTATGCCTGCATATATGGATGTGCAAAAGTCACAGTGGGCAAAGAGAAGGAATGATTTCATGGATTCACAAACTTGGCAGGGAGATAGCTGTGCTGAACTCACGCAAGCTAAGAAATCATTGCTCTTATACTGTAAGCTCAAAATGGAACTGCAAGAGAATTTTTACTGACACACATATCCCACTACAGACTATCCATTGTAGTTACCACAGCATTACTTTCTCCAATCTTTCTAAAGCAATGTAGTTCACTCCCAATGAAACTAATCTTAAATGAACCAAAAGCATGTTAATCATCTGGAAAGGATTTCCTTATCGCTTAAAAAAAACACTCTAAGAAATGTCAGAACACTTTCATTTAACAGCATTTTAGCTTAGTTTTAAATATTTAAAGGCACTAATGTACAATAGAACACATTATAATGTTACTTAATTTTTTTATTAAAAACAACAAAAAATAAATATGGCAATAATCATAAAGGGTATTTCACAAAATTCTATACAGTTATTGTAAGATTTGTTTTTCTTAATTGATCAGTCCAAACCAAATGACAGATTTTTTTAAAAAAGGCAGTAACACTGACAGATGCAACAAGAAATAATATAAAATTTTGTGAAGCAGGTTCACAAAACCAGTTTTTTAAATATCTTATATTTTTAAAACATCCCTTTATATATTTAAAATATCTAATATTTTCATTTAGTAATATATGAAGTTTCATTATATAGTTAATCAGGAAGGTCACTATCAAAAAGTATTAACAGCTTTTTTTAGTTTTAATTTCTTTTGGAAATAAGTCAGCAATATATTGTTAAATAACTTTTATATACAAAAGGTACAGTGGAAACCTCTTCAAGATAGAGACAGAAATTTGGCAGGCAGGCCCAACAAAACACAACAGAGTATTTCTTTGTTATCTACGTTTCTCAACGAAGATGCATCATCATCTCAAAGATATATACTCATCAAAGGAAATTATCGTGACTTTTCTGAAGCCTGGTTCTATCCTCATTAATAGTCTGAAGCAAAGGATCAAACAGATATCTAGGAACACAAATTAACAAGCACAAAATCTTCAGTGCTAATCACATCTCTTCCTCTACTGTTTGACCCTTTGCTTTAATTTGGACCAGACAAAAGCAACAAGACTAACAAAGACTTTTTTGTCTACATATCTTCTAAGGCAAGATGTCATTAGTCATTGCCCATTTTCTACTATTTACATGATCAAAAGAGGATAGACAATCTTTGTTCGAGAAAAATAAATGAATACTAATTACTCATTAAAAATAGGAACAGTCAAAAATAAACCAAAAGAAGGCCAGTTCCCAAATATGATGTTAACATTGATATGTGCATCACTAAAATGCAATGCAATGAAACCAATATAGTGTTAGCATTAAATTCTAGAAGTAACCCACTCAAAATCCTGTTTGTGTTAATGGCTATTTTTATTATTTTTCTGGTCTGCTCTGTGTTTTATTTTCTGTAATACGTATATACTATATACTCTTCTCTTTCCCCACTCACAGTCATGTACTTCAGATGCATGACCAATTAATTACATTAATTAAGTCAGCCAGCCTTAATGTCACTGTCATTTGGTGGTTAGCACTAGAGACAAATTCTAAAAAGAAGAAACTGACTTCTCTTGGATGAAGCTTCATGTATTTATCAATTTATTAAATTGCCACCTGAATCTTAGTTGGCCAAATGTCATTTGGAATTAGTTCAGGCAAACAGAAATCATCTCACTTGCTACTTCCTATTCACTCCTATATTCCTGTTATCAAATCTCGGGCCCATCCCTGTATATGCCTCTTTGCATCTCCGATCCCTTTCTCTCCCTCCCCCCCTCTCCCCCTCCCTCCCTCTCCCCTTCCCTCCCTCCCTGTGTGTGTATATATGGATGGATAGAAAGATAGGCAATTTTAATAAAATGTAACTCACTTCAGGTGATCCTGGTCTTTTTCCATTAAGATATTCACAATCATTGGTTATATCTTCTTCAACCAAAAATTCAGCCCTTCAAGAAAAAAAAGTATAACAGATACATCTTGTAAGAATAATGTTACATTTTTATGGAGACAGAGGAAGTGCCTGAAATTACCCTACTCTTAGATATCACTTTGTGGCGAAGGTTATTGAGAGTGTGATGGCACGACAGCTCCCTCAGCACCTGGATGAAGCTGTCTATTTAGATCCGCTCCAATCGGGTTTCAGGCCCGGGCACAGCACGGAGACGGCATTGGTCGCATTGGTGGATGATCTCTGGAGGGCCCGAGAGAGGGGTTGTTTCTCTGTCCTGGTCCTGTTAGATCTCTCAGCGGCTTTTGATACTGTCGACCACAGTATTTTATTGCGGCGGTTGGGGGGGTTGGGAGTGGGAGGCACTGTGTTACGGTGATTCTCCTCCTTCCTCTCCGACCGCTCGCAATTTGTGTTGGCAGGGGGGCAGAGGTCGACCCCGAGGCCCTTGTTTTGTGGGGTACCTCAGGGGTCCGTGCTCTCGCCCCTGCTGTTCAACATTTATGTGAAGCCTCTGGGTGAGATCATCCGTGGTTTTGGGGTAGAGTTCCATCAGTATGCTGATGACACTCAGCTATACATTTCTACCCCGGGCCACCCCAACAAAGCCGTTGAAGTGATGACCCGGTGCCTGGAAGCCGTGCGGAGCTGGATGGGTCTAAACAGGCTTCAACTCAACCCGACCAAAACTGAGTGGCTGTGGTTTCCTGCGCCCAGATATAGCCAGCTTATTCCATCGCTGGCCGTGGGGGGAGAAACTCTGACCCCCACGGAGAGGGCACGCAATCTTGGTGTCCTCCTGGATGTACGGCTGTCGTTAGAAGACCATATACCAGCTGTGGCCAGGGGGGCTTTTCGTCAGGTCCATTGTATCTACCAGTTGCGGCCCTTTCTGGATCAGGGCGTACTCCACACGGTCACTTCTGCCCTTACCATCTCCCGCCTAGACTATTGCAATGCTCTCTACATGGGGCTCCCCTTGAAGAGCATCCGGAGGCTTCAGCTGGTGCAGAATGCGGCCACGCGGGTTATTCTGGGGGCTTCTCGGAGCTCCCATGTTATACCACTCCTGCGTGAGCTGCATTGGCTTCTGGTGGCCTTTCGGGTGCGATTCAAGGTATTGGTGGTCACCTTTAAAATGCTCCATGGCTTGGGACCCGGGTACTTACGGGACCGCCTGCTGCCACCATCGGCCTCCCGCCGGCCAGTGTGCTCTCACAGGTTGCCGCCAGCTGGGCGATGCCGGCTGGCGGCTCTGAGGGTGCGGGCCTTTTCTGTGGGAGCACCCTCCCTCTGGAATAAATTACCCCCAGAGATGCGGGCCATCCCTGACCTACGAACCTTCTGGCGCGCATTAAAGACCCACCTCTTTCAACAGGCCGGTCTGGCCTAGTATTATTAGAATGATTTTTAAATTTCTTAACTTTTTACCCTTTTTTATACTTCTATTGTAATTTTAACTTCAGCCACTAGTTTAATCTTTTTAAATCTATTTTAAATTTTCTATTTTGTAACAGTATCGTTTTTATTTGGGCTGTACACCTCCCCGAGTCCCAATTCGGGAGAGGGGGTGGTATATAAATAAAATAAAATAAATAAATCTCCAATATCTACATACTGAGCTATCCTTCTGCTCAATTTCAATCCATATATAGATAAGGTTTAGCTTTTTCACCTTCAGTTGTACTCATACAATCTGTGTCAACTCTCAGGATGAGCAACATGCTTAAATTCAATTGCTTCTCCAACATGATTACAACAACCTCAAATTTGACTACAGAAACTATAGTTGAATCATTGCTTCTATTCAACTGCCCACTGTCTATCCTAACTTCAAAAAAGGTAGTAACTGAGAGGCAAAGAAAAACATATCTCACTTTAGCTTTTCAAAACTTGATCCTGAGTATGAGTACTCTCTCCCTAATCTTTGACTGCTCAAAGGCGTATCTTCTACATTCTTGGATTCCTGCTCTTTTTGGGGGGATGAACTCGTTAGTTCTTCTTTAGAGACAGTAGCAGTTTCTGGAGGTTCAGCTTTCACTTCACATGCTCTTTGGGAGGGCAACTGAGGCAGTTCATTGAGACAATTGATTTTCTCTTCTGCCAAATCATTTTCTGAAGCCTTGACTTTACATCCTGCTTTGGGGATGGAGAAGAATTTGGAGATGTTCTGAGATTCTTTCCTAGCTGCTTCTGCCAACAGCAACTGTTTCTTAGTAGGTTTTCTCTTTTCAGGACTAATGGCTAAAGCGGTGACAGCCTCAGCAGTGTCATGCTGTCCTTTCTTTTCAGGAGTTTCACCACCGTTTTTGCATATTTTGTTGGTTGCTTCCTCCTTATCAAAAATGTCATCCATATCCAAAGGCTTGGGATCACAGCTATTGTCCTCCTTCCAGTTGGAGCCAATTTCCTCTTTTATAACATTAATGTCATCTCCTTCCTTAGCAGATAGAACCTCTGAAGCAGACTGGAACATGCCAGACACCCTTCGAAATCCAATCCCCATTCTCTTGGGTTTGAACTTGGGGAAAGAGATGAAAAGTAGTTACATTTCTAAATCATTTAAACTTGCCTAAGAAAATTTGAAATCAAAAGCACAATCATTTACGATATTTTTTTTAATTTCTAATGCATGCAGAGCTTCTAATACACTGCCTTCACAGGAAACATTTTAAAAATTCAGGGAAATATTCAGAGATTAATCTGTCTTGAAAATAGCCCTTGTTGAATTGTGTAGCTCAATCAAATATCAGGACCACAGGGAAAGGTTTTGTATTTTGTATTAGGTCATAAAATGTTTTAGAAAATTTTCCAAATTTCAATTTCAGGGGAATTATGGGTTTTGGATTTTGGATGCACTCTGTAAGTTATTGGGGTACTTTGGTTCAAAAACTGTTCCATATTATGCACAATTTTGGCCAGTTAAAGTTACACAGAAACAAACAGGAGAATTTAACAGTAATATACTAGACAACATGTGATACCTTTGTGTCATCCTTGCAGAGTTATTCAATGCCTTCAACGAGAGAAGTAATGTACAGCTTTCACTGGAATAATTGGGATACATTCAGAGACATGTATCTGCCTTGAAAATAGCCCATGTTGAAGGGTAGCGCACAGACAAACAGGAAGCCCAGGAAATGTTTTATGACATTTTGTATTATGTCATACACTGTTTGATGTTAATTTTTATGTCATAAAATGTTGTATAAAATTTGCCAAATTTCCATTCTATGGGAATCATGGATCCCAGATTTTGGATGCATTCTAAAAATTAGCCACTAACCTTATTCCAAAAAGTTTTGCCCTATGGTGTACCATTTTGGCTAGTTCAAGGTTATAAGAAAGAGAATTGTAATAGTACATGGATAGATATTTTTCCTATATGGCAAATGTCTATAGAGATTCATCCAGATCAGGGTTGTCCCAAAGGTGCTTTTTCAAGAGGCAACTGGAGTTCTTGTTTTTCTTTGAAGATGTTTTGCTTTTCGTCCAAGAAGCTTCAAGAGAGATGAAGAAGCTTCTTGGATGAGAAGCAAAATGTCTTCAAAGAAAAACCAGAAAGTCCAGTTGCCCCTTGAAAAAACACTTTTGGGACTATATGGCAAATATAATAAAGAGACTACTGAAAGCTCAAGGTAATTATGCATCAAATAAAATCTGTTGCAAAACTACCTATCCAATAATGAATTATAAACAAAAGGTTCATAGCACTTACAGTATTCACTTTGGATGCTTGACAGAAGACGTCATCATGTGTAGTAGTTGGTTCACTTTTCATCTTAGGATAGTCACTGATTCCCAAGTCCGGGAGAGCATACAACTCCCCATTTTTGGAAGCTTTGTTAATTTCTGTGACCTTTATTGAAAAAGGGACAGAGTAAAGAAGGCTATCCAGAGGATTCTCTGTCTCCGGTACTGTACAGTGTTTGTTTCAATATACTAGTCCTCATTTAGTCTAAATAGTCACCAACATTGGAATTTCCACTGCTAACCGACACAGTCATAAAGCGCCATGTCATGTCACTGCACCGCTTTGTGACAGAACATTTGGCACTTCTGGTTGCCATTATTAAATAAATGGGTGTTAAGCAAGGACTTTACGTGGTCACTTCCTGTGACCTCCTGCTGACTTCCCCTATTGACTCTGCTTGTAGGAAGCCAGGAAAGAAGGTTGCACATGGTGAACCTGTTATTGTGGGATACTGTGGCTGACCTGAGTATAAGCATCAGTCATAACTATTACTTGTTCAGCACTATTATACGTTCAAACGGTTGCTGAATGAGTGGCTGTTAAGCAAGGATTATCCGTAGTTGCAACAAGCAGGAAATCCATATAAGGAAATGTTAAGGAATTAGGCTTTTCTTAGGTGAACCAGTTAATGTAGCATTACCATCATTCCCAACCAGGTTCTAACAATCTCACCTGGATTAACCTTCAGCTATTCCTCCCTTGTCTGAACTCTCATTCAAATGTCTTGAGCACAGATAGCATGGACTTTTGTCCCCTTATTTTATCCAAAATAAAGTTCTGGCTTTACAATGAATCATTCAAAATAGATGCACTCCTCCTTTTTTAAATGCATATCCTATCCTAAGCTTAAATATAGGAATGTGAGAAATTAACAAAGAAAACAAAATCTTTAGAACAATGGCGGTCAGTGAATTATGGGATAAATTTAAATTCAAGTCGTACTTAAGATTCCACTGTAGTGCCAAACAATCAATGCAAGAAAGGGCGATCCATAATTGGGACACGGTCTGTAGCATCAACCTCTGAGAGTGGGGCCATTTCAAGGAGAAGGCAAGCAAACCTTTAGGTGCCTGTCTTCCAAGCCAGTTATTTATACTTATGCAATATGAAGCGAGATCCTAGAAATTACAGAGGAGCGCTAGAAGTTGAGTGCAGAATTGTTACTAATTTCAATGATGCTTCTTCTCTTCCTCTGAAAGGAAGATTTTGCCACTGAAACTGACACTTATGTACACATCAGATTCTTACAGAGCATGGGTGTCAAACTTGCTGTGTCACATTGCTGTCACATGACATTTCGCAAAGTTTTTTCCCGTTTGCGGAGCTGGGGTGGGTGAGGCCTGTGCATGGCACATCCAGCCTGTGGGCTGCCAGTTTGACACTCCTGTTATAGAGCTAGCCACAGGGAGAGTCATGCAAGTCTCCATTTCAGTGTTAGAGAATGGCTTCCAAAGCATGCAAAAGAGAGCAACGCCTTCAGCTGCTGAAGCGATGAATTTTTCTAGATATCCCAAGCCACTTGTCTACTTTCATTTGACTAGAAGGCTCTGCCAACATTTATAGAAGAAATAGGTTTCTTCCCCCACCCTTTAATCCTTTGTGAAATTTTATTCTGTTGTTGCAACCATATAGTTTTAAAGAAGGGCTGTTCAGAAATGAATGAGGGACAGCTGTACTGCTGACACAGACACTATTTCAAAGCATACATTCTTGAGAAGATATTCAACTGTGATGCAATGCTTGATTTAAAAACTGCTACAAATCGTATTATTACTGAATCTGCATTCTGTTGAAGATCTGCACGACAACAGCAAACACACCACCTTTTTTCTTTATGATCGTATGTTTCAAGAAATCCAGCTATCAGAGAACTCTGCCCCACAATGTCAATCTCCACAACTGTTTATTACCTTCTTTAGAACTGATGCCTTGTATAGGTTTGCCATCTTATTGGTCCGGAAAGCTTCATATTCCATCTCTACAGCACATGCTAGAAAACCTGAACTAAAACAGACCCATAGTTTGATAATCAGTGGCCAAAGGCATTTTTCCCAATACAAAGGAAATATTCCATACTTTCTTATAAGAGGTGTCATTGTAGAATTGTGACAGTTGGCAGTTCCAAATTTATTTATTTATTTATTTATCGTATTTTTATACCGCTCCCTCTCCCAAAAGGGACTCGGGGCGGTGTACAGTCTAAACATATAAAGATACAGTCAACAGTATTTATTATTACCTGAATGCAAAAATACTAGTGCCAATTGACTATTCTTCCCCAAAGGAGACAAAAAACAGTTAACTCAAAGTTATACTTTTCATTTCAATATTTCTAGTTTATTGCACAAGTACTTCTAAACCTGCCTATTTTTTTATTTTTATTTTTTTGCAGTATGGTCTATTTTTATAATACATTGCTATCCTCTGGTGGAAACAAAGGGAATTGCAGTATTTAGATCACAGAAGAAAAGATGCAAATATACTTGGGTCATTCAGATAATCACATCTGGATAAGAAAAAGGTTTACCCAGTAATACAAAAACGACCACATAACTACCTACTTGGATTCCAACAATAGCATTTGCTAGAGAACTAACATAGTCATCCCTAAGAATGTGCATATTTAGAGCTTTAAATTGAAGCATGATGACATTTTGTGTGACTTGTGCAAATACTCTTAAAATTTTTCCATGGTTCAAAATATGGCAGTGGTATGCAAGTTTACTCATTTATAGACTGTCTTTCAAGAAGGAAAACAAATCCCAGGGCAACTTTAGAACAAAAATAGCAATAGAAATAGCACACAAAAAAAATCCCCACAGAAGTTATTTGTTTCCTTAGCTCTTTTTAAGACTAATAGAAAATCTGGCAAATCAACATATTGGAGTTTGAAACTGATACAAGTGTATGTGTGTGCATATTCCTTCCCTATCCAAAAATTTCACCTGCATGTGTCCCTTGCAAGGGGACATTGAAAGAAAGGTTGGATGAAACTACAGGGAATAGCCGAAGCTCTTATACATAGTAGTCCTTCTATGCAGTATAGAGCTCTTATATTTGGTCTGCTTCTGTGCCCTTAGCTTGTCTGAGGGCAGGGAAAAAAAGATCCAAAGGGAGCTCTGGGATTCTTCCACCAAATTGGATTAGATCTACCTATCTGTAACTGGTGTTGCTTGCTGGTTGGTGATCAATGCTTCTTCCAGCATCCTAAGGCAGTGTTCTCGAGCCTAAAATAAAAAGAGGACATATGGAAGTGTGTTCCTTGCCAAAAGTGAAACTTAAATGTATGTGCAGCAGGATAATTTCCAGGATCATATCTGTCCTGCTACCCTAATAATTGTTCCAGGAGTTGAGGTTACAGTATTACAGTCAAGGTCTATGTTTTGCTTATTAAGCTTTTTCTTTAAAAAGATTAACCCAGGCCTAAAATGAAGTAAGAAAGAGCCCAATACAATAATGGTTTGGTGTATTCATCAAAATCAGGATATGTATGACAAATTACAATATCATCATTAACTGATTTTTTAAAAACATGTTTTAGGGTATAAATAAAAAGATTTCACGGAGTTGGAATGATAAGGACTGGAGAAGTCAACACCATGGTCTAAACAGCTAAGACAAGTTTTAAAAAAAATCAGAAAAAGAAATACAAAGTTATTAATGGAACTCTGAAAATACATTTAAAGCACTCCCTAAACATTTTTTTTTTGGGGGGGTTACAGAATGGTTTCTAGACCACGCATAAAGTTCAAATAATGCATAGGTATTAATAAAAAAACAACCAGGAAGACATTTTAAAGCTATAAATCAATACCTGTGAGTGAATGTTATATCATATTGGAGACAAGTAGTTCAGAATGAACTAAACTGCATTACGTGAAAGCTGGGGCTAAGACTTACTATGGTTCTTTAGGTCTGGATGTGGAAGAAGCAGTGAAAGAAGGGTATCTGAATCCTCATCACATCATAAAAATTCAGCTGAACAGCACATAGATTTTCTTTTACTGAATAGGGAGATTTGCTCCACTGGTATAAAACCAAGTAATCAGAAAGAACTTTTAGAAATCTTTCTACATTATTAAGCACATCTGATATTAAAACATCTCTCTCTTGTTTTTAAAATTCCATGTATAAGAACATCTGGTGGCACAGCGGATAGAATGTAGTACTGCAGGCTGACTCTGCCCACTGCCAGCAGTTGACTCAGCCTTCCATTCTTCTGAGGGTGGTAACATGGGGCCCAGATTGTTAGGGGCAATATGCTGACATTTGTAAACTACTCTCAGAGTACTGTAAAGAGACAGAGTTGCACTGAAGAGGTGTCTCACCTAGATTTTGGTTGATCCTAATTTTATCTAGGAAACATACCTGTGCTATATTTTTCTTCACTTACTCTTCAATCTGAGTATCACAACTTAAGCAGTTGACAACAAATAATAAGTAGATTGTATTAAAATAACCTGCCTTGGAAAAAATTCCACTTACCTTTACTGTAATTCTAGCAATTTTCCTACTGGTTGCATCCTTCAAGGGACAATCACTATCTACCAAAAGGAGCAAATACACAAGCTAAGTTAATAAATTCTAATACGTTGTCAAACTTTTCACAAATGGGAAGTATAACTGTACATCCTGTTGGTTGGTGTATGTGATGAGGATACATCTTATTAGCTATCTGGAAATCTGCCAGTTATTTTATCTTTGGGGTAGATCATAATGAAAGTGTATCATTTTACTGACATTTACCCACTATTTATTATGCATCATTTTGCTCATATGTTTTTGATTATCTCTGAAATTTTCAATAGCATAAAAGCCATTCTGAGGGCAATTAAAGGAGTGGCAGGTTTTTTTTCTTTCCGTAACTTTAAATGCCACCTAAGTTACAGAACCAATTATGTTATCTTGTATTTCATCTTACTCATAATGAGATAGCTCTAAAACACATTTACATGATGCCCAAGCACCATTATTAATCTGTATTTATCACAGATTTCCAGAATGGTATTTGGCACTGAGCAAAGCAAAGTGCTAATGAAAGTCTGATTTAGCTATTTATGCCAGTGTTGGGCTTAAATCCAAACGCTTTAGCAAGGAGCTCTTCATAGGCAATTATACTATCTGTAGTTCAGTCCAACATGGAATCCTGGGATCAGTAATATCATATACAAAGAGCAAACAGCATTCTAATATCCATTCAACAATTTTCTGGTGGTAGATATAAATGTTGCAGACTTACAGTAAACAGAAAAACTAAACATTCCAGCAACTACTATGTATAAAATGAAAGCTACATTTATAATTAAAGTACAAATTTTTGCACCTTGTTCTTCTACCTGTGTGATAAAGAAGCTAGAAGCATCTCCTTTTTGAGCAGGATGAACAGTTTCCACCTGTTCTTCATTATTGTAAACTATCATCTAATTTCAGGTTATTTGTTTCTAATTCTATCAAACTAGCCCTCATATTAGAGTTTATGCAGATTAAAGCATTGACTGATTATGCATCCTCATAGACAGATCTTCTAGACACACTATCCCCACCTGATCCTTCAGATCTTCCAATATAGCACCCATTGCTTCTGTGATTGAATCCCTTTATCTTACAGGCTAAACTATTATACAGGCTGTGATTATTGTCAATTCCTCAAAAACACCCATGCAAACTTTATCCAAAACTGATATGTGAAATAATATTTACCCGGAAGAACAAAGTTATCATTTTCAGATTCACTGCCCTGAAGATATAAAAAGATGGAAATTAAAGAGGTTAAACAGAAACAACATATTTCAAATGACCATATGAAATTTAAAAAAAAATGTTGCATGCTAAATCTTAACTAAGAATCTGAAATTTGAACTCAAAAAATCAATGCATTTAAATATTTTAAAAAATATTTTAAACCAAATTTGGTTACTTAGGCTAATTAACAGGATTAAGGTTAATAACAATAGTGCCCCCAACTTATGTGGCAATTACGGTAATTTATCTTTCGCTGGTTAAAGTAGAATTACTGTTAAACTTATCATATACAGTATCTTCATCCTACATTTTCTGACCTCTATAAATAAATTTTGGATGAATATTACTAGATAATATTCTAGTCATATAGAAACCACTCAAGAAAGTGCTTAGAAGCAGAAATAATTTAAAATTGTCTCACATGTGAAGAAACCCTATTCTTCTTATCCTTGAGTTGAGATCTGTTTGGCCTATGGGTTAAGGTACCAGGCTAGAAATCAGAAGACTGTAAGTTCTAGTCCCCCATTAGGCACGAAAGCCAGCTGAATGGCTTTGGGCCAGTTACTTTCTCAGCTCAAACCACCTCACAGGTTTGTTGCTGTGGGAAAAATAGGAGGAGGAAGGAGTATTACGTATGTTCACCGCCTCGAGTTATTTATAAAAATAAGAAACACAGGTATAAATAAATAAATAAAATTAAACAATTCTCACTATCTGTCCGAATTCAGTGGCAAGGTTTCCTGTTATTTTAAAATAGGAAATGCATTAAAATGTAGTGCAAGAGCTAGCAATTCAAGAATGGTGGCTCCTCTAATAGGCTCTTAATTATATATTTACAACAATATTTACAAAAAGTACATTAAAAATTAATTAATTTAACTGATCTATAGAGACAGTACATTAGAAAAAATAAAATAAAATAAATAACAATAAATGAAACATTTTCAAATTGGGCAAATTCTTGTGAAATGGCCATCAGTCACAAAATCTCTGAGGTTTTATTAATGTTGTCTAAAATCTTGCCCACTTTAATGTCTGATTTTTAAATATAAAGTACTCTCTTTGATGCCTGCTGTTTGTACTCTAAGCCCTGAAACACTTCTCCAGAATCTCAATTTAAAAACAAAACAAAATAAAGACAAAATCCCACTCTTGCTCAAGTACACTATATGGTTCTACCTGTTTTGGAAACATATTCACCCTCACGTTATGCTGCCTCCAGTCACCCAAAAGATGCATATATCTGTGATAAAGCACAAAAGGTGCCCCCAAAATATGATTCTCTTAGCAACAGAGAAAAGCCAGAATTATATCCAGTTTTTAAAGAAACCGAATGGCTTTCTTCCTATTAGTATTTGTACAAGGTTTAGTCTTAATATTTTAGATCAATTCTGAAGTCTTACAGATGGCCCTTGATTTACAACAGTTCAATTAGTGACCGTCTGAAGTTACAATGTTACTGAAAAAAGTGACTTATGACTATTTTTCAGTTACTATGAGCAGCATCCCCATGATCATGTGATCAAAATTCAGATGCTTGGCAACTGGTTATGACCATTGCAGCATCCCAGGGTCTTGTGATCACTTTTTGCAACCTTCTGACAAAGTCAATGGGGAAGCCAGATTCCCTTAACAACCAGGTTACTAACTTATCAACTGCAGTGATTCACTTCACAACTGTGGCAAGAAATGTCATAAAATGGGGCAAAACTCACTTAACAAATTCTCACTTAATATAAATTTTGGGTTCAATTGTGGCCGTAAATCCAGGACTACCTGTATTTTCTTGGGAGTAAGTTCAATTTAACTCAACGTGACTTACTTCTTAGGAAACACACCTGGATTCAAATATATTCAATCCAAACATGCTTCTGATGCTTAGGTAATCCTTGAGTTATGACAATTCACTTAGCGACCGTTCAAAGTTACAACATACCCCCCAAGTATTTACGACAGTTGCGAAATTACGAATATTGCATCACCACAGCAGTAGTTCACACAAATAATCACAGAGCCTCTACAATATTTGTCCTGCCTATTCGTCTCCCCTCCATCTCCCAAGCTGGGTCTCCATAGGCACTAGGCCTGTGGATACTCACCTTGCAAAGAATTAGCGAGCCTTCGGTTTCTTGGCCTGCTTCGGTGCTTCAGGCCTTCGATTTGTAGAGAATGGTGGCCTAAAGTACCACAAGATCATGTGATATCAATAATGCAAGATCTAATGCTACTGATCTCGCATGATCTCCCTTTACTTTAGCCTTTTGTTCTGTGCAAATGGAGGCCTAAATGAGATCTGCAATAACAGGCTTTGTAGACGGAGGCAAGGCCTGTAGCATCAAAGCCTTCCCTCCATTTGCAAAGCCTTTTGCTGTCTTTGCCAATGACAAGAGAGCCTGGGAGGGGTACATGTCCCTCCAAGCCTCCATTCTTGTTGGCAAAGGACTTGAGGAAAGGCTTTTGTTGACAAGAACAGAGGCCCAGAAGGACGTGTGAACCCCTCACGGCCTTGTTGGAAAAAGCCTTTTCTCAAGTCCTTTGCCAACAAGAATAGAGGCCCAGAGAGACACAAATCCCTCCCAGGCTCTCTTGTCATTGGCAAAGGCTTTTTGCAAAAATGACCAGAGCCTATAGGAATGCAATCTCTCGTCCCTGTAGGCATCGGCAAGCCTTTGCTCAAGATGAAATCGCGGTAGAGAAGCTGGAGAGGAGATAGCTCCATTGATCATTGAGATCTATGTAAGGTAAGTGACCCAGTTGGGCAGGATGGTGGGGGTGGGAAGCATGAGATATCTCAGTGGGTTGAGGAAAGCACTAGGCCTCTCGTGGCCTTCTTCCTGAAATACCTCATGCACTTAAAGACCCACACATTCAATTAACTAATGTGTGGGCAAAAGCAGGAAGTGATTATGTTCAAGTTACATGATTCACTCCTATGAATCCTCGGGTTACGAATGTAATTGGCAGGCTATGTAGGTGAAGCTCTATCTTCTATAGAAAGCTCTTCCACTTACCCTGCGCAACTTCATCTGTTTGTTATAGAAAATGTTCCATTCCTTTTTCTGGCTGTCCTCATTAACTTCACCCACACTCCTGGTATCTTCATCATATCTGAATAGTAACTCAGAAAGAGTTGAAAGTTGAACAGAAGAGTCATATAAAATTATATCAAATCTTAAATTAGGATTAAAGCCCAATATTCTAGGCATTAGGATTAAGCATCCAGTTTTACATTTGTATTAAGAGAATTGCATAACTACATTTAAACATGTAAAAGCATTTCTATAACAATTTAAAACCATATATATTTCTTATCCTCCTTGTTCTTGATCCTTTTGACTTTCAAACTGAGCTACAAAGAGTAATTGTGTAATCTACTGAAGTGACAGATTCATGAAGAAGCTGTGGTTTTTGAGATCATCACTTTAGTCCACTTACACAGAAAAATTTCTCAACTTTTGTCCTCCTTAGTCAGGAGAATCATTAAAGTTACCAAAAGGAAAAAAAAGAAAAGAGCAGTTCTTATTTGTCATTAACAACATTGGCCCCCCAAAAATGCATCTTCCCAGTTAGTTAATGCAGACCCACCTTTCAAAGCCACCACAACCTCGCTTTCCTCCTCCATACAGCTCAGGATCACAGGCATTCCAAGATGAAGCAGAAGGTCCAATATAGGTTCTGCTCCAACTTTTGGTGCTATGCTGTAATGCTTCTACTTGCTTCTTCACTGCTACTGGATTCTTACAGTAATCACAGCTTTTGTTACATTGGGGAACATCATCTCCAAAGTAATTGGCTATGGCAGCATGGCGGCAACTAACAGGCAAACAAGAAGTAATGTTAGATTAAGGAAAAGGAAAGGAAACAGAGAAAATGCTTTTCTTACAGTGGTTTGGAAGGTTCAGAAACTTTCTGAAGGTGGACAAAGTAAAAATATTCACAGGATAAGGACATAGTGACACAAAGCATTATTTGCTTACCATGCTTTCTAGACCAGCAGTTGCCAACCAGTGGGCCATGGCCCACAGGTGGGCAGTGGGAAATTTTTGGTGGGCCACAGAAGAAATGGCCCCCAAAAGCAATTAATCTGGACCATGCAGTTCTCGTGCCTCCTGGCTCTCCGAAGGACCCCGGAGTTAGGCCCCTGAGATGCATGCGCCAACCACCTCCTACACCCGGCGGCGGCGGCAGTAGCAATCCCCTCCCCCAGCACCCGCTGTTAGCTCTCCCCATTAGTTCTCTAGCTTTGAATTGCTCCCACCTCTCTTTCCTCCCCCCCGTGCAGGCAGGAAAGGAAAGGGAGACGGAGCCATGCGCAGCTCTCCACTCTCCCACCCCTCGCTGCCTCTCCCAACATCGAAGCCTCAGAGATGCAGGCAAACTGCAACGGTAGCGTCCTGAGTTGCCTTAGCATGCTCGGTTAGTTAAGAATCGCCCTACCCAGAGAAGGAAGTGGTGCTGGAGGAGGCAGTAGTGGAGAAGCAAGCAACTCAGGGCGCTACCGCTATGGCAGCTTTGCTTGCGTTTCCGAGGCTTCGATGTTGGGAGAGGCAGCGAGGGGTGGGAGAGTGGAGAGCTGTGCACGGCTCCATCTCACTTTCCTTTTCTGCCTGCACGTGGGCAGGGGGGAGGAAAGAGAGAGAGCCAGGAGCAATTCAAAGCTAGAAAACTAATGGGGAGAGCTGACAGCGGGCACTGGGGGAGGGGACTGTTGTTGCCACCACCGCCATGTGTGGGAGCGTGCATCTCAGGGACCTGAGCCGGGAGGCACAGGAACTGCAAGTGGGAGCGTTTGATGATTTTGAAGAACTCCTGGAACATGGTAGATTGGCATTTTGTAGGTCTCAGTGAAAGAGTGAGCTTTATTTCGTCTCCTTTCCTCCCCTGGTAATGCAAGAGATGCTTCACCCCCCCCCCCAAAAAAAAAATAATAATCACTGGCTGTGGCTGGGTTTGGCAGCGAAGTGCTAAAGTGAGCGAAGTGCCCCCAGGAACACCTTTCCTTGCCTCTCTCCAGTGAGGCTGGAAGAGCCCCCCCCCCCAGCTTTTCCTTGGGTGCAGATCTGAGCCTCTCAATCCTCCACCTGGGAGCTGAAAGAAGCTCCCACTTTCTCCCCCTCCCCTCCCCCAATTAATCACCAAGAGCGGCAGTCCTTCTGCAGGCAGATGCCTGCTGAGAAGCCCCTGGAGTGGCAGCCAAGGGGCGCTGGCCCCCAAGGAGAGCAAAGCCCCCTTTCTGCCTCTGCTTCTCCCAGCGGCAGTTGCCCCGAGGCCTCTCAGCTCAGACATACACACACACCACCCGCTCTTCTGTCTCTTTGGAAGGTGCCAGATGGGGGGAGGCTTCCAGTCCAGAACGTTTTACTTTGTTATCATTAAGCATTTACATTTTTGTTATAATTAAATAAGTGTGTGTATGTGTGTGTGTGTATCATGTATGTATGTGTGCATGTATATGTATATATATATGTATGTATATGTATGTATGTATATATATATATATATATATATAATTTATATTTAACATTAAAAATTATATTAAATATATTAGCTTTTTAAAAAAAATCGTATTAGTGGTCCTCGGGATTTAAAAGTATGAGTTTGGTAGTCCCTGAGATCCAAAAGGTTGGCGACCCCTGTTCTAGACTATTGAAAAGCCTTCTATTTTGAGATAATTTGTTTTGTTTTTTAGATAATTTGAGTATACAGTTTGGTAACCTTAACGATGTGTTGGCAACCTCTCCTACTAATCTCTAACCAGAAGTTATAAAAGCAGTTATAACACATCAAACCACAGGCATTTAAAATTACAATGAGGTCTTGTGTTATGGTTGGTTCATATTAACCTTTCCCTCCATACATGTTTTTATGAATATTATTGGGCAGAATGTCGAGTGGAAAAATATGCTGTATACTGTTCATGTTAGAGCAACCACCTAACTGGCTGGATGAATGGAACTGTCTGTACAGACCATAAAAGGTCAATAAAAAAGGAGTCCTTGTTGACTGAGCTAAAAGATACCTTTGGAAGAAGGATAATCTATTTCTGTTGACAGCATTAAAAAAATAGAACAAATGCTAATGAACCAACATTCTCTTTTCCAACCTTGCCATTAAGCACAGATGGAAATTACCATTTAAGAGAGACTTTCAAAAATGTTTTTCCCCTAGTATATTAATTTCCAAGCATGCCACAAATGCAGTTATAAACATATAAACTGATCATATATTTTGTCTCATTCTGCATTACCAAAGGAATGTAGGCTTCAGTTTATGTCCTATGATAGGTATAATATCCTAGGTGTTCATTTACAATAATTCTAAGCACTGGCACTTTTCCTTATTCCAAATAATATGAAAACTAAAACATCTTCCATTTGAAAACAGGCTTATGCTGGAAAGATATGAACCATGGTGGCAGAGTATTTTTGTGGCATTTAAAAAAAAATGCCTTTTGAGGCATTTCCCTATTTGAATTGTAAGGAGGAAGGAGTAAAACTTTCCAACAGTAAGAACTATTTCAGCAAACGTACAGATAAACAAACACCTGTTTGTGCTAACATAGTACGATTTAGTACCCATCCGGTTGAGAAAGCTGTATCTCTCAGATACTCAGCTGGTGGCTTAAAATCCCAGCATACAAAAAGTTAGGATGGGGAAGAGAAAAAAAATGCTACAAAGCTACTCTTATCAGTTCTGCAAAGTGACACTGACTCACACTGCTCTTGGGCTAAAAGAAAGCCTCTTTTCACAACCAATGAAAGATTATCCGGTTGAATTTTTTTCTTCATGCCCTTCTAGCAATTGCTAGCATTACCCAGCTGGAAATGCCAAGGGTCTTTGGCAGTCCCATTTTTTTTGTCTTCAGAAAAGGAAAAGAACAAAATATAATTTGGTTACGCCAGGAAAGAGACTTTGTTTTTTAATTATCAGCACTCCCGCAGGGCTTCCAAGGTAACAGAACTCAGTATGTACAACTAAAGCCATTAAAATGATACCAGTTAATAAAAATGCAGGCAATGTTTTTAATTAGTAGTTGAGGCAATGGAGTTTACAGGTTCAAGTCAAAAGGTCAATCTCTGGCAGAGTTACAAGAACTGGCCAAGTTGTCAGTTGGTTTCTTGGCTGGAAGGGGTTGATGGTCTTTTTTAGAATAGTCAGAGCAGCTTTCTTTGGAATACTTTATTCATGACCTTAGAGCAGCCAACTCTCTGCAAAGTGTTCAATTGAGGCAGGGGATGTGGAGGAGGAGGAGGAGGAGGAGGAGGAGGAGGAAAAAAAATGAAAACCAGAGAAGCCATTCTCTTCCTTGCAAGGAATAACATGGAATCAGAATATCTATCCATCCCTCTATCTCCCTTCCTTATCCTACCCCACCTTGCCCACTGCCTTGGAAGTGCACATGCTTCCACTTGTATTTTCTGTGTATTAACAGTTCTTCTCAAAACCTCTCTTCTTGTGAACTATGGAATTATTTCCTCACTCCTGTGGAGGGGGGGGGGGCACAGCCATTGCATAAATTGGGTCTTTTGATTCTTTTTCATGGAGTATTTCACAGAAAGGAAGAAAAAAGCCTGCAAAGATCTTCATGTATCCATGGAGGAAGGGCCTTTTGGTTATCCATGCTGTTGATTTTGCTAAGAGCAAGTAATTCTTTTTCTAACACCAATTACAAAATTAGCAGTCTCTAGTGGTGTGGAAAAGAACTCAAGAGTTGCCCAGACAGTGTGAGAAAAGAGCTGAAGAAATTTCTCAGATGCAGTCAAGAGTTACACAAAAAGTTGCAACAACTCTTGATTCAGGGAACCTTGTGGCAATAGTAAGGCTCCAGTTGTGATTTTTCCCTTCTTGGTGAGTATGTAATATGAAACTTTACATCTCCAGGATACTAACAACAAAAAGAGAGAGTGCCAGCACGCATGCACGCATGCACACGCAGGCAGAGAAAGCAGCTGGCTGTCAGGATAAGAGAAACAGAGGAGGGAGCTATGCGTTGAGAATCAAAAATGCAATGGGAGCTGACATGAAAGGGCAGTGACAGAAAAATACAAAGGACAGAGAAAACAGAAAGTTCTTCAACACCACTGGAGAAAAGCTCTTCTCAAACAGAATCACAGAGGAAGACTGATTTGTTCAACTTACAGTTGTATACAGAGTTTAACGTAAGTGTTTGTAAATGGAGCTTGCCAGAGGAAAGTATGTGAAAAGGACACACCAGGGCAGGGGAGTGCAGGGTGGGGAGATAAAGGCTTTTTGTTGGGCTGGCAAAGTTGCTCTGCAGGAAAAGTGTATTAGCAGATCAGTTTCTGCACGTTCCCTTGTATTCTTATTTCTTAGAAACTCAGCGCTGAGAACTTAAACTGGTAACAGGAAAAATAGCAACTACTACTTGAACATTTTTCTTATGCAAGAAAAAGTAACATATATTCCTTACTACTTTGAAATTTATGCATTATCCTAAACAAATGAACTACTACTATAAACAAGAATTTAGGAAATATTTTCAGGAATTTTCTACTCTTGGTCTATAAGGCATTTTCAGACATTCAGCTATAGATGTTCAAGGAATACTTTGGAACTTGCCAATCGTTATTATTGTAGCACTTTTTTCTGAAAGAGTGAAATCTTTATCTTCAGGAAGAGAGCTCTATTTCTGTTGCACAACAGCTGAAATTTGACTCACAGAATTGGACATTGTACCAAATAGAGAAAAAAATATCAAAATTTGTCTGCTTTTACCTCACTCTCCAGCAGTGTCAGAAGGAAATAGCTGCATAAATATCTTTTAACAAAATCAATTATTAAAGAATTCAATGTGAATTTATGTTGACGTGTAATTTATTATTACTGTTGTGTAGACAATGTAAAGGAAAAAGCTTCAGCTGCTCTAAGAGTTGCATTACATTTAGTAATATTCTTTAAAACAGTGACATCTCTATTTTGGGTTTGGACTGCTCTAAGAAATAGCAGAAACGCTGTGCTTGTTTGAGGACAGAAACACTTCTTTCAAATACCTTTTGAAGCATGCATAGCCTAAGCAGAGTATAATTTCAGAACAGATTGGTATTTTATGGAAAGTTGAGCTTTTTTTTATTAAGAAGCACGGATGAGATTAGTGTGGTGTTTGAATAATGCAGGTATTTTTTAAAAAGCAACTGGATCAATTAGTGACATGGTCACAATGGGCTATATAAGGTCGCTACAGTAAGGAACAAATTCACTTCCAAAATGAACTGTAATATTAGTGTTTTGCCTATCTGCATATTCAAGAGCATGACATATCTGCTGACACTCATTCACCAATATGCCAATACTCCTGTTGCTAACCTGTCTGGATTGGCAAATTTCTGTATGAGAAAAAAAATGAAGCATTAAAAGGGCAACTCCCAGAAACCTGTAGAATGACATTCCAAACATTGTGGAGAATATGTAGATTCCTCCAAAAATCTTCAAAAGAAGACCAGCCTAAAGCTCAGATAAATTCCACAGTAAATTTGACCTAAAGAAATCTTGGCACAGGCTACTGTACAATAAAAAGATGGTTGTTCTCTCATTTACCCTGTGCTAACAAATGAACATGGGTACTCACTTAACATTAACCAAATGTTCATTTTACTGTTCACTAAGAAAGATCTGTATTTGGAAGTGGCCAAACATGCATTGATTGGCTTGATCTAATATTATAATTTGGTTTTTTTCTTATTCCTATTTTTAGGGTTATACATATTTATACTACACTTCTTCATGTAAAAGATTTTTGAAGCTGATTTTATATTTTGTTTGTAACAAGTGCTGTTAGTATATGTTATTATTGCATCCTGTAAGTTGGCCAAAGGCATCAATCTAGTTGGCAGCATATACATTTTCTAAATATATACATAGAGAACTCTAACCTATAAAAGCATAAGTTGTAATACACGTGTTATCCTTCAAGATACAATAACACATAATTATTTTAACTGTAACAGGCTATGGTCTTTAAAAGATTTAAGGAGAGCTTTGAATCTGAAGAGTTTTTGTCCAAGAAAACAAATTGTGAGAAAATTGGGGAGACTTGTGGAAAGAAAAGAGAAATATTTTTATAAAGGAATATTGAGCTACGATATTTTCTTTCAGTTTCTATCCAAGCCTGCCATCACCAGCACATTATATTATCAGCCTCCAGCTAATACCAACAACTAATAGTACATTTTTCAGCTTTCAACTATAGATTTTAAGCACCTACACAGAAGTTATTGTCTAAAAAAATTAATAATCAGTTGTGGCAGAGAGCTAACTATACATAATCTGAATCTTAGTTTGAGGACTTCCAAAACTGATTTTCAAAATGTAAAAACTAATTGAGAAATAGCAATTTTCTCCAAGATCTAAGAGGAAGATTAATTTAAAAAAATGAGAGGCCCAAGCAGCTAAGCTGCAGAAATTAAAAAACAACAGGCCTTCTTAGGAATTTGGCATCAACTGGGGCTTGAAGATAGTTTGTAACAGCAGTCCCAAACAAACAGATCCAGAAGTCTATAAAAACAGAGACAACAGTCGCCAGACTACATTTAATTAGCAAAGGGACACTTCATATCAAATACACAACAGAGCAAAAAACAAAACTGAGATGTGCACAGTTCAATTGGATGTTATTTATACTAAATCTCATCCTTCCATTTAAAGAGCTAATGATAGATATAATAAAGGCAAAGTTAAAACTAAAACAGTAGAATTGGAACAAGTGAAAACGTAAATATCTGAGTTTATTAAGCCTACAAAAAGTGTTCGTTTGTTTGTTTTTTGCATCAATATAAAACATTTCAGTGGCAAGCTCCCTAGGAAGAAAAGACTGTATTTGTAGTTAATATTCCTTTCACTTCCAAAGGGATAGAAATCAATGGAAAAATCTTTGAGGAATATCTTAATCTTTAGACAGATTTGTGTGAGTAAATTTTGTCTTTAGAAATCCTTTTCTGTCAGCTAAATTTCAATAGATTGTTATTGTGGGGAAAATACTAGGAAGAAGCTACGCTGGATATGATCACTGTCTTGAATTATTTGCAAATCTATTAAAGCTGGGTACAAAATAAAAAATAAATAATTCCATCTGCATAGGTCAGTCATTTAAATTTCTTTCCATTATTGCCTCTACGTTTTCTGGATAAATTTTCCATTTGTTAATGGTTCTTTTATAACAATCTTAGGTTCTAGGACTAAAAATTAAAGTTTTTCTCATTTTGGGTGTTGGCAATATAAGCTTCCAAACTATCTGTTGTATTAGCTTTTTTCTAAATATGCAGCAACATAGAGAATAAATCGGAGGTTTAAAAACTCTTATGTTATCCTTGATCCTGGTTTAGATAATTGTGTAATATGAGATAACTCACAGTCTCAAGCCTTCTGACTCTTGATCGTAAGGTATGTCACAACATAAGAAACTCAAAACATCGTGGAGATGCTCATTTTAACCATATAAGGTCTCTGTGCTTAAAAATAAGCCAATTTGCTCAAACTCACCAGAAAGCAGATTTGCTTGAGTAAGGATCTGTCTTACTGAAATACTTGAGTCACTTTTTGTTGGTGGAGATAAAAATTAACCAAATTTCTTCTTTTTCTTTGTACATGAAGCTAATTAGATCAAACTACTAATATAATGGTCTGGGTGACAATACAGCATAAAATTTTAAATAAGTCTACAGTCTTGATGGAAAGAAAAGCCTCAAGCTAAATTATCCACAATAGGACCTTTTCCCTAATTGTCTTAAACTTTTGATATAAACTCAGATTCAATGTGGATCCAGCTGATCTTAGGGTTTTTTTTTTCTTGCTAAACTGTTATTCTGTTTAGAACATTCAGTAAGGAGGGGGTATAATTAAATTACTATTAAATTATTAATTAAGTAGGAGAACTACTATTGTCTTTCTCTAGCTAGAACTCTTGCTGCTATTAGCTGAAAGAACGCTAAATAAAAAAAGAAGATTCCAGAGAAGGCTAAAAGACAGGGAGGAAAAATAGTCCAATTTTCTGTGGCCAAAAGAAAAGAAAAGCATCCAACATTTGGCCAGAAATGTATGCAGCAGCTAAAAGGAAACATGCAATTTAAAACACATGTCTTGACATAAGAATCCTTGCTTGCATTGCCAGCTGTCATGTAATAAAGAGGCCTCTTGGTCTTCTAAAGTGGTATTTTTCAGCCTCAGCAACTTTTAAGGTGTGGACTTCAACTCCCAGAATTCTCTGCCAATAAGCTGGAGTCCCCACATTTTAAAGTTGCTGCTCTTAAACACAACTACCAAATAACTTTTATCAGGGCTAGGCACAACAACAGGCTGGCATAGTGCCATTCACTTTACAAAAACTTTGAACAGATGAAACATTAACACAAAAACTAATTTTCCTTTATTTCTATAAGTATTTGGACTTGATCCCTTTTGTGAAAATAACACTGGCCATTTCTGAATATCTGTATCATTATACTCACTTGAAGAGACCACTTTAAGAGACGGCACTTTAAAACAATGGGGTAAAGCACTTTCAGGCCATTGTAGAAACAAACACCCCAGTAAAGTTCTGAATGTATGCACATGACCTCAACCTGCTGATTTGTTATCCCGTGCTGTTTCTTGAGGAATCAAAAAGCAAAAATAATAAACCCCTAATTCAGGTTAATGGGGCAGGACGGGTATTCTGGAATACATGCATACAAAAACAGGTACAAAAACGTCTGTACAAATTTTTGCTAATTAAAAGAGTTTTCCTTATTTTCCCAAAGGGGGCCCATTTTCAAACCACTCCCTACAACAGACAAGGCTTTGTTCCAAGGAGTACACTTAAGAAAGGCTCTTTTAAGCTAGCTAGCCAGACCGTGTTGGGCTCTTGCACATAAGGCGAGGAAATGAACAATGCGATCCCTCATCCAATTGTTCAGTATAAGCAACTGGCGGTTTTAATAAAAGAATTTCACTCTTAGATTCCATCAGGAACAACTAATTCTATGGCTTAGAGGAACAGTCACCTTCCCATGGGCTGTGTGATCCTCTGTAATGTTTCCTCTCTCTTTAGATTTTTGGAAGCATAGAAAGGGGACCTGCATATGCATGAATGAAAAACTTGCCTTATTTTTTTTTTGTGTGTGGAATAAATTCATAATAATAGAAAAGAAGCAATGCTTCACACGTGCAAGCTACCCAGTTCAGCCAGAGGGGGACTGCAGTTCTCAGAGAGCTCAGCTAACAATCTGCATGTCTTTGTGCAAGTTAAAACAAAACTCAGAGTGAAAGAGAATTTGAGAAAATCAGTTCTGTATAGGTAGTCCTCAATGTATGACCACAACTGAGCCCAAAATGTATGTTGTTAAATGATAAATTTGTTAAGTGAGTTTTGCCCCATTTTATGACTTTTCTTGCCACATTTGTTAAGGGAACCTCTACAGTTGTTAAATTAATAACATGGCTGTTAAGTGAATCTGATTTCCCCATTGACTTTGCTTGTCAGAAGGTCACAAAAGATGACTCCTGGACACTGCAAATGTCATAAACGTGAGTCAGTTGTCAACATCTGAATGTAAATTACGTGACCATGGGGATGCTACAATGGTTGTTAGTGTAAAAAATGGTCATAAATCATTTTTTTCAGATGTTGTAACTTTAAACTGTCATTAAATGAACTGTTTTAAGTTGAGGACTATCTGTATCACATTCCACTGGTAGCTGTGAGAGGAGGTAAAATTATAAGCCAAGAAAATAAATATAAATAATATAAATAATATAAATATAAGTACATGTACAGATACATACATACATGGAGGGGAGGGAGGGAAAGAGAGAGACACAGAGACAGAGACTTTGATGAGATCATTTTCTAGAAAAAACTATTTTTCCCCATGTAGTGGATGAATATCCAAAGCACAACTGCCAATAAAAGCCGAATAAAATCCTTGGTCAGTAATGAAACTTGATAAACATACCGTGTTTCTCACAAAATAAGGCAGGGCCTTATTTTTTTTTGAGCCCCGAAAAAACAGCTAGGCTGTCTTTTCGGGGGTGAATTAATTTCTCTCCCCCCACCTCAGAGGGTGGGTGGCAGCAGCAGAAACGCTTCCATGTTTCCACCGGCACGACAACAGCAGCAGCACCGACGGGAACATCTTTCAAAAAGATACAAAATAACTTCTGTTGGAAGAGCAAACCATGTCAAAGCATGGACCTTCCATGAAATTTATAACTTGCCATCAATTTTCTCCTTCAGAAAGTGGAGGAGAGTACAAGATGTTATTCTTTACTTGATATTATCCAACAAAGATATGAACAACTTGTGCAATGATGCAGTTTGGAGATGGCAAGATTTTAGGGAAGGGATCTGGTGCATGGCTGTCCAATTTGATCTAGTGAGACAGGTGGACAGTCTTGGGAAAAAGCAAATCCCACAAATAACCAGGTCCCATGCTATATAGAGTTTTAAAGGTGATAACCAGCAACTTGAACTGCACCCAAGTCTTTACCTTAGCCCCGTCACTGCCACAAGTGCTATACCATAGAGTGCTATTGTAAGCCCTGAACAGTCATTGAACTAATGGTCATAAAGCAAGGCGTACCAGTGCTCTCATGATAACCAACTGTATATCATCACCTCAGGTTGCGAGGGATATGCTGTTGTCATTCTTTGCTGGTGTCTGGAGGCAGTCAAGGTCTGGATGGGAGCGAGCACACTGAAGCTGAATCCAAGTAAGTCAGAGTTGCTGTTATTGCCTCTTTAATCGGCATGCAATACTTGGCAGAGAGCAGGCTTACCACTTGGGGTCCTTCTGGATTCGCAGCTCCTGCTAGAACAGCAGGTGGAAGCTGTTGCCAGAAGGACTTAGCTTGTGTGCCAGCTGTGACCTGACCCTGGGGCAGAAGAATCTGGCTATAATACAGTAATTGATTACACCACCAGTTAAACTACTATGATGCACCCCATTTGGGGCAATATTTAAAGGCTATTCAGAAACTACAATTAGTTCAAAGTATAGTGACTCACATTACTTCTGGCCTCCTGAGGTGAGAATATACAACATTTGGCTTTCCAGACCTTGCCTTGGTTGCCTATTGGTTTTCGAGTTTTCAATCTATAAAGCCCTTTATGACTTGGCATCTGGACACCTGCAGGACTGCCCACTCAAAACCAGTAGTGTGTGCCTCTATGAAACAAAGGTGAAGCAGATGCTGACATTAATTGATGAAGGGGCTCTGCACAACACATAGCGTATTTCACTTAGTGGAGTCTTAGGTTCAATAAGCTGCTACCGAGGACAGTGAACTTCTGAATATTCCTTGGAAGAATGTCTAAGAAATTCCTTCTACAGAGCATATTCTGGAGAAAGAAGTCTGTTCCATCGTCAGGGTTTGGAGAAACAACCTAAAGGTTGAGGATACCTACATAACTATCTGCAATTTATTACCATCTGACAGGAAAGCATACTGGAAAAACAAGTTTAAAATCATTACTACAGCATACCCAAAGGTGCTTTTTCAAGAGGCAACTGGACTTTCTGGTTTTTCTTTGAAGAAGTTTCACTTCTCATCCAAGAAGCTTCTTCAGGTCTGGCTGGATAGTGAGGAATGGAAGGATTTATACTTTTTGCAGACAGCTAGTCATTTGAATTATAGAGTTCTTTCATCTTCAAAGAAAAACCAGAAAGTCCAGTTACCTCTTGAAAAATCAAATTTGGAACAATGACCTGGATGATTGAGAATCTCCACAGACATTTACTATACCATACTATTATATAAACAAAATATCAATATTGCTTCACACTGTAATGAATGTTTGTATGAGCTGAACTGCAATTGCATTTCAATGGAGAAAGTGGCATTCAAGAAGAAAGCTAGCTTAAGAACAGTTCATTTTTAAAGTGGCTGGATTTTTCTATTGGAGAATTGTTTATTAATGAAATGGTATACAATAATGCATTGCTTATTATGTATTTTACTTAGAATAAACAAATAACTCCATAATTTTGACTTTAAAAGCTGCATCCAAATGGAGAATGAGAGGAGTTCTCCAAATTCCCAACCATAATTTATAAAAGGAAAAGCTAATGCAGAATGTTACCAAATTATCCATTTTCGGAATATGCTTTATATTCAGTTCACTGTTTTAGGCTGGTGTTTTTTCATTGTTTAATAGGTACTGCAATGGAAATCTACATTTTAAAATATCAATTTAGGAAAAAATAAGTCTTCTTTACCTGCAATCCCACAAGCCACTATTAATTATTATCATATGCTGCAAATTTTTCCTAAGTCTTGCAATGACACACTTTTTACTTTCTCACACTAAATCCAATAAACTTAGATTTTTGCCAATTCAAATCCTTCAGTTTGCAAAAGTATTTATACATGATTGAAGAATGGCTTAGAATTCCAAGATTTTGTATGAAGACAGTTAATTGCTGTTTTCAAATTTTTACCCATGTTAATATAAATGCTGAAGAATCAACAGTAAACCCATAATTCATTGGACTTAGGCGGAAGAGATGTCTATTAAATATGATTTTTAAAGTCTAAAATACACAGTACTCCCTTACATAAGAATACTGTATAGAGACTGAAATGATACTATAGCAGTACACTATCTTAATGGCTTCGCAGAACCAGTCATGAAAAATGCCTATTTTTTCAGTCTTAGATTAAATCAGGGTGTCAAACTCAAGACCCGGGGGTTTGATCCAGCATGCAGAGTGCTTAGATCTGACCCGTGGGGCTGCCCTGAAAACAGTGAAAAACTGGCCCGTGGTACCTCTGCCAGCGAAAACGGAGAACAACCCACCCGGGCTCTGTTTTCAGCTTCAACAACGTCCTGCAGCCCTCTGCCAGAGAAAACAGAGGCCTGGGGAGGCCGAGCACTCCATTATCACTGGCAGAGGGCTGCAGGAGGCCGTCACAGTAAAAAATGGAGCCTTGAGTGACATCGAGCTGGCCACGCCCACCCCAACCACTACCCCATCCCCCCAAGATCAAACACAACTCTAATATGGCCCTCACTGAAATCGAGTCTGACAACCCTGGATTAGATGATTTGCTAACAATGACTAGTTTTAATCCATGTGATTAATCAGCATTTACATCAATGAATACCAGAACTCTTTGCCTTGCTAAGTGTTTTTCCAGTGAGACCGATCTATCAACCTGGTCTACCCAAATATGGGATGGAGCATACTGCTTCCGTTTTCGCCTTTTAGCCCCAATCCAGGAGCCTTCGCAGGTAAGCAAAGGGGGTTCGAATCCCAAAAGGGTATGGTTAGCTGATGAAAGCTAAAAACCTTGAAATAGCTATACTAATCTCCCTTTATTTCTTTGTCGGTAAATTTAACTCTCCTTGCTTTTGGCCTAAAATTGATATTTCACATTTGAAGATCAGAGTATACTTGGAAAGTGAATGCTAGAAAGCATTCTTCGACTTACAATTATTTGTTCAATGACTGTTTGAAAAATTACTTATGACCAGTTTTCACATAACCATTATAGTATCCCTGTGGTCATGTGATCAAAATTTGGGCACTAGGCAACTGGCATGTATTTATCACAGTTGCACTGTCACGTACTGTGATATGTGTTCACCAATTGTAACCTTCCCAGCCAGCTTCTGACCAAGCAAAATCAATGGAGGAAGCCAGATTTTGCTTAATGACTGCATGATTCACTTACCAATTACAGTGATTCACTTAACAACTGTGCAAAAAGGTTGTAAAATGGGATGTGACTCACTTAATAACTGCCTTGCTTAGCAACTGAAATTTTGTGCTCAATTGTGATTGTAAGTTGAGGATTACCTGCAATCACTCTTGCTAGCCTAAAAATAGTGGAATTATGATACCTTCATAATCAATGATATTTTAAAAAATTCATCAATTGTTTTCTGCTTATAGGCATTAAAAAATTTTCTTGCCTTTTACAAAATTATTCCTTTCCTTTTACTAAATTGCAAAAGTCATTCCAACATTAACTCTGAAACTTATTTTCACATAGTTTGTTTCTGTAAAAGCTTCAGAACTTAATTCCACTGAACGTGCATTAATATCACATGTTGAGTAGACATTTTTTTCCTGTGACATTTTAGATCTTTTCATGCCCTAGCTATGGCTTTCTTATTGCAACATCTACACAGTGCATTCATAAAAAATGTTAAACTTTTGTTTAATACTTCATAAATATCTGGTAGTTTCTTTAGACTTCACTCATTACAAATGTATGGAACAAATACCCGAATTCTAATTTTTAACCAATTCTTTTTTTCCCTCACCTCACTTTAAGCATGATTGATTAAATATCTCTGAAAGAGTATAGGGCTTGTCTCGGAAAGCCTTGAGAAGAGAAAGAGGCCAATTAAATGTTCAGGCAGGAGAAACAGCAGCTCAATTTGTGAGAAAGTGCGCAGTGAAAAATAACTCTGTTTTGATTTTGTTTAAGATTAATATGTGGAACAGAGAAACTCTTAAGAGGCTTTCAAGACTCTGCCACTATGTCCTATGACAATAAAGAGCATTTCTAGGTTTCCTGCTATCCCATTTTTACCTGAACACCTTGTGACAATTAACAGAAATACAAACTGATATTTTATGCATTGAGAGAACTCCCAGAAACAATGCAGCCTTAGTAACATTAACATCAGTAATGTCCAGAATGAAAAAAAAATATTCTGCACATCTGCAGAAAGAAAGAAAAACTGTGAAGAGTGCAACAATTAATATTTATTTTTGAGGAAAATCTGAGTAATTTGTTATCTGGAATGATCTGTTTAACAACAGTCAGGTTTTTACAAATCCCTTGGAAGCATCATGGAAGCAATCTTCACCATAAGAAACAGGTTTTACCAAAGGAGGGCGTCCCACACAGAGAACGTTTGCTATCATGCCCCTCATTGTATCTCTTGGGAGAATAAGAATATAAAATATAAGATTAAAGTGATAAAACCAAAATACTATATTTCATTCTCATTCCTTCTTCTTGATTTCCATCAAAAAACAGCGTAGAAAAGAAATGACCAAACAATAGCATCATACAGAAAATATCTATTTTCCTCATGTTTTATGTATGGGTTATTAATATTCTAAGATGCTATAAGTATGTATAAATTCTTTAACCCAGTAAAGAATTATATTGTATCAGGGAATTGTGCAGTAGATGTCCAAATGAAGTCAGAGATGCTGTCACGAACTTGTAGTTTTACGTAAATAAGTATATTTAACACCTATATTTCCAGCAAAATAAGATAATCGGGCACATCACTACACCATGAGGTAAATCATCAGGTAAATCACAGGACATGTAGAGCACGCAGAAAAGACAGGAAAAAGGGAAATGTTCTCTTTACACCCAGCAATCAATCATGCATAGATTAAGATTACAGTATCTCATTCAGGAGCCTGCATTCTCCAACCAATCAACTATCACTATGAATTCTAGCCCATTAACCACTTTACTGTTCCAGCTATTAAATATCTTAACACCCCCTCCAATTTAAAGCTGGACAGTATTTAAACCAAGTTGTTTCACAAGATCTTTGTGTCTTTGTATGCTCGATGGCTTTGTCAGGAAGTCAGCTAAATTGTTTTCTGATGGACAATAAAATTAGGTCTATTACATTTTCTTTCACTGCTTCTCTGATATTACCGGTACAATACTTTATGTCCACATGCTTGCTTCTGGTTTTTACTCTCTCATCAGTTGCTATTTATATATATGTTGTGTTACTTCAAATATTGGTGTAGCTCCTTTCACTTCAATATCCAAGTCCTTTAACAATTGTATGTAACATGTTAACTCTGAACACAATTCTGACAATGCTATGAAGTCCGCCTCAGCTGTGGAAATGGGAACTGAAGTCTGTTTTCTAGATTTACAACCAACAGTATATTTGCAAACACTACAACAAATCTTGTCATTGACTTTCTATCTTGTACATCATTAGCCCAATCACTGTCTACAAAACATTTCCATTCCAATTCATTTGATGGTTGCAAATGCAATCCAAAATCCATGTTTTCTTTTAAATGTAGTATTCTTTTAATTTCTAACCAGTGTTGTTGTGTAGGCTTTGAGCAACTAACCTTGCTTTATATTGTCCATCATTCATCAAAAGTTTCTTTTTGTACACCCATCTGCATCCAACAGCCCTTTCTCCCTCTGGTAACCCTACTGGAGTGAAAACTGTTTTTTGCATAGACAACATTTATCTATAGCCTGTTTCCATTTCTTTTATTCTGCCAGAAGTAAATTAAATATTTCCTAGTAATTTGGGGGCTCATAAAAATGTCACTTACTTTTTAATCTCATCAACTGTGAATCTTTCTGGAGGAACAGCTTTGTTTGCTCTCTCAGACCTCCTTGGAATAAACGGTTCCTGTTTCACTGGAATCTAACTCTCCAAACATTCCCCTGAGCTATACACAAACCCTAAGCTACACTTGGATTCCTGTTTAACTTGCCTGTTCATTCATTGGAGATCTCTGACTAACAGGCATTAAAATTTCAGTACTAGCATGTACCTTTTCCCAATTCTCTATTCTGAAAAATTTGCAGAACGTGAGATAACATTTACAGATGGACACAAAAAAGCCTTTGATAATGATTGATAACCTATAAATTTCATTTCCCTTGCCTTTGGCTGTCCTTTCTTCCTCGTTGTGTTGACAATGTGCACGCATGCACTGTTGCCAAAGATTCTTAAATGTACCAAGGATGGTTGTCTTTTATATGACATGTAATATGGAATTTCATTAATTGCTGAACTCCATAGTCTATTGACCAAATAATTGGCAGTTGAAATTGCCTCACCCCAATATAGCTTACTCATTCCTGCATCTGCTAGTAATGTATCTTTCATGGTTTTTAACACACCATTTTTGCATTCAGCAATTCCATTCTTTGCCAGAGTGTAGGGGTTCCTTCATTCTTCTACGGGTTATGCATTTCTTTCTTAGCGACTGCTGAAAAATGTTAGACATGAACTCTGTTCCTCTATATGTTTGTGGTTGACGTACCCTTTGATTATACTCCTCTCTACAAACATTACCCACTGCTTAAATTGTTGGAACAGTTGTTTTGCTTTTTAGTAAATAACAATATCCATATCTTGAGAAATAATCAACAATTACCAAAGCAAATTTGGCCTCTCCCATTGATGGAGATAGAAGGCCAATTAAATCAGCATGTACTAACTGAAAATTCCTGTCAGATTTCCTATCATTTCTTTTGCTGACAGGGTGTACCTTTGATTTGGTCTCTTTGCAAATAGCACAAGCCAAATAGTTGTCACAATCTTTACATTCCAATCTACAGCCAAGTCAAGCATTTTATGTAATATTTTAAAGTTTGCATGACCCAGTCTTCTGTGTAATAAATGTGCAGAGCCATTATGCTTTGATTCATTAGAAATTATTGTTTGCACACTGCCACTAGTTTTCTTGTGGTTCAAAACATATAAATTGTTCAGCTTCAAACCTTGTGCACACATCCTGATAATTTTTTATGACTTTGCATGTACCCTTTGCAAAAATTACCTCATACCTTTCATTCTTCAAGCAAGACACACTCAGTAAATTGTGATCTAAATCTGGTACACAAAACCTTATCAAATGACTTACTAATACACGGTACATATACTTGCCCCTGTACAAAAGAATGATTACCATTTGCCAGGCTTATTTATTTATTTATTGATTGATTGATTGATTGTACTTATATACTGCCCTAGGCGGACAGGACTCAGGGCGGTGCACAGCCAAATTAAAATACAGAGAACAATACAAAATTAAGAACAGTTAAAAGACCAAATATGAAAGGCTGAAATTTATAAAAAGTTTAAAAATATTCCTAGGCAGCTGATCCCAGACTGGAAAAAAAGGTTATTTACAATATACTCACTTGCCCCACTGTCCAACAATCAAATGTCTTTAATGTCTTTGTTGTTTGTCTTCACCATAGAAATCTGTGTGTCTCCCTTCTTCTGTTGTTTTGCTGTCTCTCTCCTGTTTGTTTCTTTTAATCTTTTTAGTGGGCAATTTATCTGGATATGTTGAGTTGATCCACAAGCAAAGCAGCATTTTTAGTACACAAAATTTCTCTCCCACCTTGTTATCTCTCTGGAATGCAGATCTTTTTTGACTGAGCTATAAATTACTATTGTTACTCTCAAGTGCAATGTTTCTCTCTAATCTTTTCTGTTCTTCTTCCAAAAGCCTCCTGGTTACATAATTCAGTTAAATCACGCTTTTTCATGGACTCAAAGCTTGCTACTACTAACATGTCCCATGTATCATCAAGGGAATAGAGCACCATATTCTTTGTGTGCTTCTGAAAACACCATTCCTTGCTCTTCTAATTCAAGGAAGGTTTCCTCATGAACTGGAAGTGATCTGACAGATTTTCTCCAGCCTTGCTCTATAAAGTTTTCTGGTGAGAGTTACTTTGCTGCTTGCCGTCTCCCTTACATAAATTCTGGGTAATGCAAGGCAGTATTCTCTAGCAGATGTGAGCCCATGTACATGTATTACCTGACTAGCCTCCCAGCACAAAATTATGCTGGCTGGCGCTTTTTCATTTAGCTTTTGCTATTCCTCATTAAGATTTGCTGGAGGACTGCTTGCAACTTTCTACAAATCTTCCTTCCCAGAAACATCTCCATATTTACACTACATGAGAGATAAATCATCCTAATAAGATAAGCCAAAGGAAATCCTCCTCCCATTCCTGTAACATAGCATCATGCTTTCTGTACAGGCCAATAATCCTCAACCTTTCTCACAAAAAAACTTTTACTTCAGAGAAATTTTCTATTGTCACTTCAGGAAGCTTTTGAGCCCCAAAACCTGTTAGGGAATTGTGGAAGCAGCTGTCCAAATGGAATCAGAGATGCTGACACAAACTTGTAATTTTATATAAATATATTTAACATCTATATTTATAACAAATAAGATAGTTAGGCATATCACTACACCAGGAGGTAAATCACAGAATAGCCTACAGAGCATACAGAAGAAAAAAGTTGGGAAAAAGGGAAATTTCCCCCTTTATATCCAGCAATCAATCATAATGTAGTTTGCCTCATGCAGAAGCCTGCATTCTGCAACCAATCAACTACCACTATGTATTCTGACCCATTATCCATTTTACTGTTCTAGTCATTAAATATCTTAAAACATTGCTTAGACAATAATTTTTTAATTCATGAGTTCTACCCTCTATTTGATGCATAAGAAAAAAAATCAACTTTATTTTGACACAATGCTAGCAATTATTGATTCAAATGTGATCGATTTTAGGTATTTATAATTTTATTCCCATATTTCTGCTAAGACTACATACATTTACTATTTATAATTTAAAATAAAAAATATTACAAGATGTAAAATAACAAGAACCTCCCATAAATGTAAAAGTAGGCTATATGTGATGTCCATAGGCAATTTATTTTATGGACACCTGTTTTGACACTCACCAGTTTTCCCTGAATCTCATTTTAAAGCACGGGTGTCAAACATTTTTATTCAAAACTACATCTCTGGATTTCCATGTAACCAACCATTCATTTAGAAATGTGCCCACATTTTCCCAGGTAAAAAACAGGATGTTCTGAAGAGCAGGGGAGGTAAGGGGAAGCACTGTCCTTGATTTGTAAATCAAATTTGTAAATGGACACTCTGTGAATCAACCTGCCTAAATGATAGGGTGATTTTTCTCAAACTGATCCCCCCACCATCAGTAGCCAAAATCCATTTTCAAGTCCAATGCCATTATTATAATTGGAGCTAGTCTAATTCCTTAGGTTAAGGAGTTCCCCTGAGATTTTAATTATATTACATGCTATTACATTGTCATTTTTCAACAGCTTTAAGGCAATACAGAGCTCATAACAAATTGGTAGCTAGGTCAGAAAGAATGAACCTGTAACAGATGTTTTCTTTGTGGTTCCTTTCATTATTTTCTGATATTTTATACCTTCATAATTTCTATGCTATATTTTAGAATATATCTAATTTGAGTTATACTATAAAACACTGAACAGAACATTCAGGATGAAATAGTGACGCCACTTTTAGACTAGAGGTTTCGGAATGTACCAAGTAGCAGATAGAACCCCAACAACTCTGGAACAGAAACAAATACTTCTTAGTAGAGTGGAACATAGAACTTAGAACACCATTTACTATGTGAAAGGCAATATGATCCACTTCATGTTGAATTTGCTCCAAGCTTGTTTTACTTTGAGATGGAAGTAACTAGAGCACAAACAGATTATTTTCTCAATGGGAGATCAAGAAAAGCTAGCAAATGAATTATAAGCTCCTCTTAACTGTCGGTATGCTGTCAAAATAGAACAAATCATATCACCATTGATAATGTACTATGAAGATACAACACACATACTTTAAATAAACACATATGCCCATAATTAATTGTTTGAGCTCTATACAAGGAGATGATACACTCATGCTTCAACTCTAAACTGAGACAAATGCAAATTAGCATTTGATTGCTTTCAATATATTTTTATGTTTGGGTAACTTTGGAGAACCTTCATCCAAGCAGCTGTCTGAAAATCCTGGGGCACAGGCCGGATAAACTTGTTTTGTTAATGATCTTGCTTTTTGCTAGCTTCAAATAAAAGGCAGGTTTTTTTCCTGGCGTTCACAAGCTGAAACTAAAGCAAAACACATTGTCTTCTGCCTTTCTCTCTGTGCCCCAGTGCTGCAAGCTGTGGACTGAAAACAACAGAATGTCCTTCAAAGAATTTCAGAAGGAGCTCAGTGCTATTGGTTACAAATTATGGCTTAAGCTCCAGAGACTACCCAAAGCTGACCCGCTGGAGATTGTCTGTTTTTTTATTATTATCTTATTCATTGGTAAGTATCCAGTTTCCTGATGCTTACAATAGATCCAGGCTCAGCTACTGTGTTTGATAGGAGCTCTAAATAGTGCTGCTTCGTAAGCTTATTTTGTAATTTAAATATTTTCTGATTTGTTAAAGACAAATCAGAAGGAACTAAATGCTTTAATTTAGAATTGGGAGTCTAAAGTCTTTATGTATAGTGCAATACAGCAAAGCTTTCAATATGGTAAAATATATACATATTTAAATTAAGTTTCTCCAACTGGATGGCTTCAGATATGCAGGACTACAATGACTACTATTCAATATCAGCATGGTCAATCAACATAGTAAGAATTATGAGAATAAGGCTTTTGATTTAAAAACTGTATTAGCATCTTTTTTGTTTCAGGTTATGAACACTCTCTAAGCATAGATAATGACTATTTGTTTAATGACTATTAATAGTTATAACAGTGGTGAAAAAGTAACTTTACAACCAGTTCTCACAACTATGATCTTTGCTGGGTTATAAAGAAAAAGAAAGCTGAACTAACATCATAAGAATGGTTTCCTTTAACAACCGCTTTACTTAATGACCAGATAGCCAGTCCCAATTGTGGCCACTAAGCAAGGACTACCTGTAATTGTAAATATGCATATCTCAACATTATATTGAAGTATACATAATTATAACTGGACATTTATCAATATAAAAAGAAGGGATACTTGAAACATTAGAAAGCAGATTGTGTGGAGCAATGAAATGTCTGTGATTATATTTCCATGGAACATATTTAGTTCTGAAATATTCTAATAACATGTGCATATTTGAACCAACTCCAAATTAGATCAGGAGGAGTAAAACAGTTCATGGAACAAATGAACATTTAATTAAGGCCCGTTAATTTTTAGGAAGATAACCATTAAATAAAAGCAGCTGAAGAATAAGTTGAAGTGTGAAAAGGAGAGGCTGGCAGACAAGCCTGAACAAACCTTAGCAAATTGTTGAGTCTATTTCTCCCCTTCTCCTGTGTGGCCAGAAGATTTATTACAGTGGCAAAGGAAAGAGGAAAAACCAGGGTTTGTGGAAGGTGAAACTAAATCCACTAAAATTCTCATGTCTATGTAGAAGGAGAAGGGTGGGATGTGCATAAACACAACACTTTGCTTATACTTTTTCTACACCAGGTATTCAGCTATACCTACCTCTCCATCCACATCTCCTCACTGAGTGTGGCAGATAGCGTTTAAGCCCAAGAAGCTCAACTATTAAAAACACTAAGGCACAATTTATAATTTGAATATCAAAAGTAATAATTCTTATCAGCTAACATTTTGTTGGCATTATAAGCAATCTCAGAAATTACTTTCTAAAGCTATATCTGGACTACATCTGCTACACTCACTGCATAGTGGGCTGGGCTGGTTCTAATTTCTGATCCATTTCCAAAGCCAATATTGTTTGTCTCCTTTCACCTTTCAGCTACGATGCTTTCAATGTTGTTTATAGCGTGCAGCTTTTGCTGCTGCAGCTTCTACGATGGAAAACCAAAAGAGAAGGCCAAAAGGATTGAGGTTCAGTCTGCAGATGATTTATAAAACTGAATTTAAAAAAGAATACAGAAGTTGGGGAAAGACTTGGAATGACTACAACATGGCATACTAATCCATTGAACATAATGGTAAATGAGGAGATAAAGTAAGAGACAGAAAGAGAGAAGGAAAAAGGGATCGAACCTGAACATAGGACTGTATTTTATGGCTTTTGACATGTTGATAATGCACCGTTTGCAATAGTTTTTCTCTCCTCAACCTATCAAGACAATATAATTTTAAAAATTCCAAGTGTAAAATCTGGATAAACATGCAGAAGAAAGTTGCACCAGATTTCATGTCCACATTACAGCTGAAGAAGCCCCAGACAGATCAAGATATACGCAAGCATTCAGCAGAATGAAGTCTAACGTAAGCATGGTTTCCACTCTGTTCAACCATTTAAAGCTAAGTTAACCAGAGACATGATGGCTAAGCAAGTCATGCATTTGGAAAATGATGCAGGCTTGTAGATGACAAACAAATTCAGAGACAGCAAAGAAAAGCAGCAACAAATTCTCTAGTCTTCCTTCCCTCCTTAATAAAAGAATAAACAACTGTCAAAGAGAGCACATATGCTGTTGTGGCTGTATACTGAAGGAAAGCTGAAGGGATACGATAATGCTCACAATGCTGTATTGTTTCTTGTCTTTAAAAATTACTGTCTTTTTTAATGTTTTGGTGTCTTCTGTTTAAACTTTGTATATGACAAATCCTTAACTCAAAGGAAACGGAACAAAAGAATCATTTGACTTTATGTTGGGCTTAAGAATATGTTCTCTACAAATACTCTTACGAATAATTTATAGTTGTGGTGGGTTCATGTTATATTTAAGGCAATTTTAAAAAGGCAACTCTTGGATTATATTCAAGGAGGAGGCATGGTAACAGGAACTTTTCCTATCATTCAGTGAGGTTTACAGTTTAATGCTTTGCTCCCTTTATTGGGAGTCTGTGTTTTAAAGCAAATTTATATACAGAGAGATCAGACAAGAGTACAGAGAAAGCAGATTTCATTCAAGAAATGAGTACAACAGCTGGACAACAGTATTATGCTAAATGGTACAGCAAAAACATAACCAAGAATGAACTACCCAGCTACATCTTATAGCAGAATATAAATCCCTTTCCAAAGAGACACTTTTTGCTTCAATCAATTTCAAAGATAGCTACATGTGCACAAAAGAGAAACAATGGCACTTGACCCGTGTAAGTGGAAATAGAAAAGTTGGTGGTGGATAACAGTATATCTGCTGTTCTTTAGAGGTGTTGGACTATATCTGTCACCACCCACAGTTAGACTGCTAAGACTCCTATTGTGGTAATAGGTAAGTATCTCATTTACCCCAAAGCGATTTGACTCAGAATTTAACGTGAAATAAGGCTACCTATTACCACAATACAATCTCATAGCTACCTAGTAATATCCCATGAATCCACGTTTCTGAATAATATAGATTAATAAACCTTTATTCTGGTTTACTTTAAATATGCTAAATATATGCCGTACCTCAATTAAAACTCTACATCTTTTCCACTCAAGTTTAGAGCAATGTACCAGTTATATATTGTGTTGCAAATATTTAATTCTTCCAAATTTCTGCAGTGCCAGGCAAGTTGCAAAACCAGATTTATCAAACATCCAACCGAGTTGTCATGCAGTGTTTCTGTATTAAGGTACAACTGAAGTTGTTTTTCTTAATGGAACAATGACAAACCTATGGCCCAGACATTTAGAACTATAATTGGGAAGGACTTCAGTCAACATAAGTAAAGATGAGAGATGCAGGGTGCTGCATTTCAGTAACATCTGCCAGCAAGTTCTATTTCTATATGCTATGAAGAGTGATGAAAAGCTCCAGTATATTTATTCTGGGTGTGCACTGTTTCAGAAGTCACTCCCTTGTGCAAATGACAGGAATAAGAAAACAGCTTCAGCAACCACAGAGACACAGAGATTAACTTGATTTCAAACATGGCTGCTTTTTTATAATTGCACAGCTGCCAGACTGTGGAGAGAACAAGGCAGCCACGCAAAATGATCCCATAGTCAAATCATTGCCCAGCATTTCCCACAATACAATGATAGTGCGCTACAGAAAAAAAATCTGTACAATATCCTGAATCTCCATTAAGAGTATAATAAATTTAAACCAAGTATTACACTGGAAAAAAAATGCTGGCTTAAAAGAAATTGAAACCAATGGTAGACTGAAATAACTGTTTTTAAGGATTAGGGAGGAAGTTTTTCAGGAGAAAGTGTTCAACTCTTTTATTGGACACATCTGCTTTTCTCAGAAATCTGTTAAAGAGATTTGTTTTTTTGGGGGGGGAGCAAAAGTATGTGTTATATTGAGAAAGGCCTTGCAAGGAAAAAAAAAATAAGCACCTTTTTTGGAATACTAGTTCCACTGATCTTCAATGAAGGCATGTGAAACAATTAATACTTTGTTTCTGAAAAAAAAGTCTAGTGTACACTTATTTGTCATCATTCATACCTTCATTTTGGGTGGATTACTGTGGCTTTAAACTTCTATAAAATATTTATTACTTTAACATTAATTTATAAAACACATACAGCACCGAAAGCTAAATTACTGCCTGATTCTTTATAGAATATAAACAATTGCCTGCTCAAGAAGAAACCAAAGTATAACGTTTTTAGATGAAAAACTAATAAAACAATCAGCTTCTTTTTATCGTAGAAGTAAATATTATATGAATCTAGGTCTTTCCATTCTCACCCAGAATCATTACTGCAGATGCCACTTTTATTGTATGTATCTTTATAATGCATAAGAAAATAGATAGCCCAGGACCAAAATTTATTTCCTAACAAACAGAAAAATGATTTTTTTTGGGGGGGATGGGGGGGGGGGGGAAGAGAATTCCCAGGAAATTAGAAATTTTTCCAGAATGCTTTTTCTTGTGGTTATGACAAATTCTACTCAGTTTTGGAGGTAGATTAATCATGGCAAAAATAAATTTACAGCAGTATTTATAACACCAGAATTACAAATAACCCTGTCCCCTAGAAACTTCTGTATTAGAGAAAAAAATAATCTATTGGTGTGTTAATGATTTACTAAAGAATAAATACTATATTAGATATTCTGTATTTGCAATTCACATAAGTGAAATAAAGTCTTTTAGCAGACAGGAGAGCATTTGAAGACTTCCACAGAAACAAATCACATCTAGTACAGACAAATCTATACAAAGGTAAGAACAGAATCATTATTTTGCTTTTTTATTCTCCAAATATATTAAAATTATTACAACTAAATGGGTGTTTCATAAAGATTTGGGATTTGAAGCAACTGCTGTTGGCAAAGTTGTCATCATTTTATAGGAAGTGCTTCTGGGATTCCAAAAAGTCCTGAAGGCTCACAGATGAATTTTTAGAAAGGTTTTTTGTTGCTTCTATCTGTATTGGCTGAATGTAGTAATAAATAAAAAATCCTTTTAAAATAAAATGTGTAGTACTATCAGGAAGCATCAGGTAAATAGAGTCACTAATGTGCAGATAAATGACAACATTTCAAACATTCAAACCGAGTATGGCCCTATATTAGACAAATTATTTACATTTTACTTAATTATTAATTTTTACTTAATTAATTATACTTACTCATTCCAAACCAGATTTAAGGCAAAATTTGAAAGTAAGACTAGTTAGAAGCAGGCGGAATCCAGCTAATGTTTAATTTTCAATCTTTAATAAGTTCACTTTACATTTGCTGATTCAACGCATAATTCATGTTTTTTTCAATGAAAACAAATCAAGGAAATTACTGTAAAAATGAAAGTGGCTTTAAAATGTTGTCTTTTAAAAACATGACATTTCATACTAAGTTAATTAGCCATGTCACTTTCACTTAAAAAGTGAAATGCTAATTATGGGAAATTTCTGTTTGAAAGGTAGAACATTAACATTTGTGAGACACAGGAAAAATTATGCCCAACAGTATCAGCTGACAGCCTGAATTCACTATTGTTACCGTGTTTCTCACAAAGTAAGGCCGAGCCTTATTTTTTTTTGACCACTGAAAAAACGGCTAGGCCATCTTTTCGGGGGTGACTTAATTTCCTCCCCTACCTAGAACGCCCCATGCGCACTCACCTCTCCACAAGGCCATTTCTATCGGCCGACTGAAGCTTTCCAAAGGCAGTTACCAGCCGCTTCGATTGGCCGGTAGAAGGGGCCTCATGGCGAGGGGAGTGTGTGTGGGCGCTCGTCCCGAGGTCACTTCTACCAGCCGATCGAAGCGGCTGGTGACTCTGCCTTCAGGGAGCTTCTATCGCCTGATGTTCTATCGGCAGTAGATCGGAGTATTCTAGCCTAGGCTACCTGCGGGTGCTCCTAAAGGCAAGTTTTCTCCCCCCCGCCCTTCCCCAATTTCTCTTCATCTCGTGTAGTTCTAACGAATGATATGAGAAATAGTGGGGAAACGCATGGTTTAAATAGGCCTAAATTTTGGGGGCGGGGCTTAATTTCACCTTATGCCTAGAAATCATGCTGGGTCTTCCTATTGGTGGAGGCCGTATTGTTGGAGAAACAGGGTAATTGCAAGGAGGGTAAAAAAATAGCTGGATGTTCACACATCGTAGTTCACATCACAATGTCTGATTTATACTACATCATAGTTAGTTTAAAAATAGTTTTTTTTAAATAAACCAGAATCGGTTTATTCAAAAAAATCGAATACATTATTGCTTAGTGCAATGTGATATACCAGTTAGCATGTGTTCACATTATAAGTTCAAATAGTAACAGAGTTTAGTTAGCTGCCAATCAACTTTTAGCAACCTTTACCAGAAATATCCACACTAGGAAGCAATCGGAACAGTACTTCAATTCATTTTTTTTTCTGGGTCTATCTTAACATTTACAGTATGTTGTGATCACCACAATCTCATGGGGTAACATGTTCTGCAGCTTAGCTAGGAATGTTACAAGTAATGAGATTCAATACCCTGACTATCAGAAGGAGAATGATAGCAAAATATGACACGTCTTCAGAATGACGATATTTGCTAGCTTTCTAGCCTTCCTAGCCTAGCAAATGTAGTAATTCTTGTAGTGGTTCAGAAGGTCCTCCTCCAAATTATATGATTTGTAGAAAGAGCCTTCCAAAACTTTGCGAGAATGGAGCCCACTTGAAAAATGGCACATGGAGGACCTGATAAGGAGGTTGTGCCTTGCACTGGCTGGATACCTCTATCAGCAGCTGCAGAATAAAGTAAAGATAAATGGATCCTAGTGCGATGGACCTGGGCTTCCCAGACATGGTGGGGTGGGAAGGTGAGAGCCTCCCAGCAAATTTTCATGAAACTGGTAGGCAATATGGTTTTCCCACCACCTGAGGCACCTGTGCACTCCACAGAATCACTTATTGACTGCAACTGGGAGACCCTAGAATGTGGCCATTGAGCAAAGCAGTAGCATGGGTATCTTGCCTAAAGACTGCTTGGTTCAACAAACAAAATCCCCATCCCAATTGTGGGGGTAAGCCAAGAACTACCTCTATCTAATGACCTTCTTCCTTTCTTTTCATTCATTTTTAATAGTTTGTTTAAGTATAAAATACAAAAAGAAATTTTAAAAAGTCATAGTAACTGGACAGAGGAGAAAAAAGAAAATATGGAGTAAAGAGAAAAGGCACTGACTTCCATCTCTCTTTAGCACAGAAGGTAACAACATTACAGCCTCAATTTTTTTACTTTTAAACGACATACTCACCATTTCTATAGCAACAAACCTATCTAATCAGCAAAAACAAAATCAAAGTTTCATTTTTTCCCCCACTGCAAGCACAAAATCCGGAAGCAATTTCCAAATAGAAACAAAATTAAATATCTCTTCTTGGGACAAAATAATCAATTTAACAATCTCTGCTTCTCCTTGCTGTGGGGAATGGTATCTAGAGATCTGATTTCCATAGCCATCTTTAAGCATTTCTACAGGTTGTCCGCAACACGTGACTGTAATAGAGTCTACCCATTATAGTCACAAGTTGTAATGGTTGCAAACGATTTTACAACATTTTTTTGCAGCAGTCGTTAAGTAAACAATGTGACCATAAGTGCAAATTCTGCAGTCATTAAGCAAATCCAATTTTTTTTTGCCATGGCATGCTTTTGTCAAAAACTGGAAGTGTTGCGGGGGGTTTTTTTGGCAAAACCTTTGTAAAATGCAGTAATGTGACTGCAAAAACCTGTAAACTGCTATGTAAATGCAGCTATGTTGCCAAGCGCTCAAAATTTGCTCACATAACCGGTGAGGGGCTTCGATTGTTGGAAGTTAAGAATCTGGATCATAAGTAGCCTATAGGTAGATCCATTGTAACTTTGAACAGTCGCTAAGCAACTGGCCGTAAGTTAAGGACTACTTGTATTGTTTGAGAATTGCTAACCTGGAAATAACTTTGACTGAAGTATTTTTTAAAGCATTGTCAATTAAATAAGTGTACATATACGTTTCATTTCCTGCATTCTTCAGGGCCTGGAAACAATGCCAACTGCAAAGCAAGCAGCTTTTCAATTTCTAGAAGATATGAACACACGGATTCTGACAGATGATTGGGTTCTTGGGGGACTAGTGGTGATAGTTTCATTTCTCACTATCATTATTGTCCTCATTTTGTTTGCTGTGATCTTTGGCTGCTGTTCAACTGAAAGGAATAAACGAAGTTCTGGGTAAATCATCAGATCATTTGCCTTTACGGTACTTCAACTACAGAGTGACTGAGCAGTGTAAAGAGCTGCTGCTTCTTACTATTTTATCTTTTGAGTTGAGAAAGGAATGCATCAAAGAAGAAACCGGTGCTGCTAAAGCACAAAACCAATTAGCACCTGAGGGATGATTTCAAGTGAAGTTTGCATTAAGAAACCATATTCCTACTGTGTTTTTGATGCAAGGATGGTGTCTATTTGCAATGGAAAACTGAACAATAAATGGCTGTGGTTTCAGAAATCTACATTTAATCTTTCAAAAGGCCAGTTTTATACTTCAGATTATGTCTAATTTTTCTGAAGATTGTCTACTTAACTTTTTTCTCTAGCAAACTTTTTAAGTGTGAAAGGACCTGAAAGTTGGTCTGTTTATAGCTTCTGCTGTATCTGAAATCAATATTATGAACAAAAAATAATCAAATTGTTATTTAAAATAAAGAATAGCCTTATCCTTTATACAATCTATTCTGTTGTCCAAATGAATATATAGTGTAACATTTTTCATACAGTATATGTAGTCTTACATACACAAAATGAATTGTCTTTTACGGGTACTTGGATGCAATGTCTGAGTATTACATAGGGCTATGTGAATGTTGATTTCATTAAAATTTTCACCAACAATTTGCAGGCATTATGGAGAGTTAGGATTATTTCCATAACAATGAAAACATTCTTCTCATTCTAATGGGCCTCAATTGCCATTAATTCAACATGTAGCCAAATCTACATATTATCCCAACCAATATGTAACCTAGGACCAGAGGTGGTATTCGTAGGTTCTGACCAGTTCCGGAGAACCAGTAGCAAAAATTTTGAGTAGTTCAGAGAATCGGCAAATGCCACCTCTGACTGGTCTACCCCCATCAACTCTCAGCCTCCCAAGTCCCAGCTGATCAGCTGGGTCTTCTTTTGTTGCTCTGCACAGGAGAACAGAGCTGGAAAGCAGGTTAATGGGGTGGGGAGAGAATGGGGATTTTATAGTAACCTTTCCCCAGGAGTGGGGTGGAAATGGAGATTTTACAGTATCCTTCCCCTGCCATGTCCACCAAGCCATGCCCACAGAACCGGTAGTAAAATTTTTTGAATCCTATCACTGCCTAAGACCACTCAAGAATAAGAGAAAAAAATGACCTAAAGCAGTCTTAGAGATAAGAAAAAGCATCTGTTATAAGAGTAATCTCCATTCTCACCTATATTTAGATAAGTGTCATAAGAACTAGGGTTGGGCAACAATTCAAAGGATATGCCATTTGAGCCACAGATGAACATACTTGTACCAATTGCCTGAAATACTCTAAGCCAAATGTGAATTTTCCTGAGTTTGCATACCAGTTGTAGAAGGCAGCTGGGTGCCCCAGGAAAAAATGCAGTTGCTTCAAAGTGTTCTTAACAGATGTGAAGTATATATACAGGAAGCTGCTGATTCAGATTTGCTCTTTAATTTAAATCACTACCCTAATGAAAAGTACAAGTCCCTGAAGGACAATTTGCTTTATGTTGTTTTTTCTACATGTACAGTATATGAAAAATTTATTCCTTTCAATCAGTGTGGCAGAGTAGGCATAACACCTGACTAAAACCAGGGATATCAAGTCTATAATTGGCCACAGAATACTGAGTAATGTTGCCCAGATATTGTATTTCCTACTTTTATTGTAACTTGCTTCAAAAAAAGTAAGGTGAATACAGAAACACATTCTAACTTAAGTTATGGGAAGAAAACATACAAAATACATGAAACCCCAATAGCTTTATAAGTAAGCCCCCACTATTCCAAGATTTAGGTAGCAACTCCCCCAAAATAATTTATTTCAGAATAGATCAACTCAACTTACAAGTTTTATTCAACATGGGAATGGAAGTAAATATATGACATGACCTGTAGTACCAATAAGCAACAATTATTCAAGAATAATGTAAATAAAATTGTGTTATCTTCTTGCAACCTTATTCTACCATAGCAGTTACTATCGTGTAGGCAACTTGGGCTGATCTTGAAAAAGCAAAACAGTGTAATACTTGGTCAGTATCTGGATGGAAAGCCACCAGGAAATTAGAAACTGAAAGAGTCCTTAGTGATCTTTGAATTTGGTTGTTTGCTTGCAAACATGTTATTACCTAACTATTCAAGCACTGATCATCTTACCTGACATATTTTTCAGCCTATAAGATGCATTTCCCTCCTAAAAAAGAGGGTGGAAATGTCTATGCATCTGATGGAGCGAATATTGTGGTGGTGGGGCAGTGGCAGAGATCCCCGCCGCCTAGAACAGCTGATCGGTGGTATTCTGGGAGGCCAATCCAACCACCAATCAGCTGCTCAGCAGTGAAAGCTCCAGCGTTCCCGGCGGAGGCAACAATGGCAGCATTTCTGGTTGTCAGCCCACTGATCAGCAGGGCTACAGGAGGCTGGGATCAAACTGTTGCTCAGCTGACCTGTAGTGGGCGCAATGAAGCGGAGCCCTGACGAGCCATGTGCTGGGGCTGCAATAATGTGCTGAAGCTGACCAGGCTGTTTGCTGTTTACTGCTAGGATGAGTACCAGATAAATATTGGATGGATACCGGGATGCAGAGGCAGATTTTTTTTTTCCTCCTCTAAAGCTAATGTGCGTCTTATGGTCCACAGCATCTTATAGACCAAAAAATATGGGTAATATTGGTAATGAAACATCTGCAAGTAAACAACCAAGCTTACAGAGTACCTAGGACTCCATAGTTCAACTTCAAGCAACATACATTCTTTTATATTGAAATTTGAAGTTGTAGGCTAGATTGGAAAGTTGCAGAAATATCCTGGCAATGGCAACCTCAAACTATTGCCAAAATAACTATGCAAATATAACCATATAATCACAAAGTCTTAGTTCTTATTCTTATTCTACCATAATATGGATGAAGCTAAAAAACTAGTGCTCTGAAATTTGTTAAATATTTGGTATCACAGTGTTTCTTCAGTACAGAGAAAGCTTTTGAACCTCTTTATTACAGACCCAGCCTTTGATTAAAACCCCCAAAACTAAGTAAGAAATTGTCTCTTCTCTATCCACATGTAAGCCTCAGTCCTGCCCACCATTATTGCCTGGCATCTCTGTAATACATTAAATGCCCTCTAGAAATCCAACAATGGCACACTAGACTACAGAGAAACCTATATTTTCCTATATTTAGCACCTATACATTACTGTCTTACTGCAAAAGTAAGTTCCTCATGGCTCCAACAGCACAATTTATTTTAAATATAGAATTTATTTTTGTACAGGTTGTAATTTCTACACTAATTACTGAATATTGCAGGTACTATTTTATATAAGGAACATTGGTAACTATGGAGCATCCAATTTAATATTTTATCCTCAAGCTGTTAGGCTTCACACCTTTTTTTTTTCCAAAGAAAAGAAGCTTCCCAAAAATGGTAATATAAAGAGCAGGTTTCTCACAGATCTTCTGAAGAAAAAAACTGATAGAATACAGGTGTCTTGTGTATATATATATCTGTAGCACAGAACGAAAGCCTTCCAACCCATCTGAGTATCCATCCATACTTACACAAGATTTTCAGAGAAGGCGACCATAGCCTCAAAGTTTTTCATCACAGCTTTATCAGACTCCTTCAAGGAACCTCGTTTCCCCTGAGGAAACATAAAACTGAATAAACAAAGCTATCTATGTCCTGAAGCACTGAATTCAGAAAAAACATTTATTCACAACAATGTCACATTATCCTTAGTTGCATAATGAACAAACAAATATGCATTTTATTTAAACCCTGTAAAAGTACTGCAGCAATTTGAAGTATACTCTTTATGGGTATACTTCTCCTTCATATAAGATTGCAGCAAATGAGTCTTCACTTTTTTCTCAGTATTACTTGTGAATAAATAAGAAGAGCCAGATGTGTGTGGATGTGGCTCTTTACTTTTTGTAAGGCTAGAATGTACCTCCACATTAAATTTGTCTTTCTGTGTATTTTTTATGTTGTTCTAAGAAACATAAGTAAGAAATCAACAGAAAAAAATTTGGATGGTATTATGTAGCCATGAAGCAGCAATAGCCTTCAGATATGTTTTTTGGGAAATGTATAAAAAACATGGAAACAAAGCTATATTTCAGCTGTACTATGTGGGAAGTAGAACCAACAAAAAGAATGGGAAACCACAGGCAGCTTCCTTATGTATGTTGCTAGGGAGGAAGTAACGTACCGTATTTATTCGAGTATAACGCGCACACGTGTATAACGTGCACCCCCTAATTTTCCATTAAAAATCGGTATAAAATTTTGTTTCACATCAAGCCGCGCACTATACGCTACGAGGGGACGTTTTGTTTTTCGGGGCTGCAGCCGCGCACTATACGCGAGGGCGAAGAAAAACAAAACGTCCCCTCGTAGCATATAGTGCGCGGCTGCAGTCCCGAAAAACAAAACGTCCCCTCGTAGCTTATAGTGCGCACTTTCCCTGCGACTGGAGAAAGAGCAAGCGCGGCCGCGAGGGTTTTCTGCCCCGTCACGATAGTTTTGGAAGTCGGTGGCGGGAAACAGTTGGCGTTTGCGGACTGTGGTTGTCTGGGTTATTTGGGGCTTCAAGAGCATGTAGGAAGCTTTTTTGGTGGGCGGAAGTCTCCACCTGTCCAGAACGATCTCGCCCTCCCCACTTCCATCTCCCCCATGGAGCCCTTGCAACGCTAAGAGGGGCTTGGCAACCAGGGCGCGCCTGCTGGAAGCAATCCGTCCTCCACAGCCTGCACCAGCCCGAAAGAGTCGCCAGGCCCCGAAGCCCCCGGGCTAGTCCCTACTGCAAGCTACCCGCCACAGACAAACGCCTACGCCGCTGCCCCAAGTCATTTGCCCAACGCTCCGTCCGGGCCCCGGAGGTCCCTGCGACGGGCCGGCCGTGGCTACTGCCCGAGGTTGCCGGGAAGGGGCGCCCGGCAGCGCAGCCGTCTCCGCCAGCGCCCGCCGCACACGTTCCGGGGCTGCCCGCCACAGGGGGCGACTGCGCGCGGCCCCCGGACGGTGCTTAAGGTGGCCCCGGCGTCTGGAGCGGAGCGGCCTTGCCGGGCGAGCTCGGCCTGGCTGTCACGGGAGGAGATGCCCTTCACCCACGGCGAGACTCCGCAGGCTCTCGGGACGGGCTCCAGCCGCCGGGAAGGCCAAAGAGGCGGCGACTGCCGGGCGAGGCGGCCGTAACCTGGCCAACCGGCGGAAGGGTCGGGGCGCCAGCCCCTCGCCGGCTTCCCGAGGGCTGAGGAGGGTCCCGGGGGGCGAGGGCGCCACGCAGAAACCGTCCTCCCCAGGCACCGATGCCCCCCAGCTGCTGCTGCTGTTGCTGGGCGCGCGTCCCCACGGGCCAGCGAGAGCCACCGGCGGAGCAGGTGAGCGCTGGGCGGGGGGCGCGGACCCCGGGAGGAGGCATGGTTCCTCCCCAGTCCCAAGTGGGCGACGCTGGGCCCTCGCTCTCCGCCTGCGGGGGGGAAACGAGACACTCCCCGAGACCCCCCCCGCCCGCGGCAAAGGACCCAGGGGAGCTGAGTGGAAGAAGCGCGCGGGGGTCTCCCTCATAGCTTATAGTGCGCGGCTGTTGTATGGTCGCCGCAGTGCGAACTCACAATTCGCCTGCGCCCTCATTGGACCAGCCGCCATTGCCACCCCACCCCACCCCTCGTTTATAACGCGCACCCCCTAATTTTCAGTTTAAAATCGGTATAAAATTGTGCGCGTTATACTCGAATAAATACGGTAAGTTTTTAATGCGTTCTAATCTGAAGATAAGCAGTCTGATAAGCAGAACCCGCAAGTGTTGAGAAATCTGAAAATCACTGTGCATCATAAAAGAATGCTAACAAGGAAACAAAGAGGAGGCGAAGATATTAATGTCCCCATAATATTTATTATATTATAATATTATATTATAGTTATTTTTTAGCATATTCTTGCTAGATTGGGCAATTCTGTGACTAACCTTTCACTAATTTAGTGTTTGTTGTCCTAGATCAAGCAATGAATTTTGCAAATTCAATGAGATGACACAAATTCTAAGCTACCATGTTTTTTCCTCGAAAATACAACCTACTTAGAAAGTAAGTCCTAGCTTGATTTTTACACGTGACCTATGCCCTAATTAAGACATCGCCCACTCCTGGGTGCACAGGTAAAAATTAGGATGGGGATGGGGGTGGTGGAGCTGCCCTACTATTTACCTTAGGATAGTTGCAGCCAGGCCTCCCACAATTCAGGCCATTTCTTTTGCTGAAGCTGGCAAGGCTTTCCTGAAGGACTCTGTAGCCGATAACAGAGCTCTGGATCGATTCAGAGCTCTACTATTGGCTGCAGAGGCCTTCAGGAAAGCTTTGCTGGCCTTGCCCAATGAAGAAAGTAAAATAAAATTTGAAAATTATATAAAGATATAAGAATAGTAATTATAGCTAAAGATATTATTTAATAATAGACAAATGCAATATAATGTATTATGGTATTTAAACCAAAATCCTGTATAGATGCCAAGAACATTGTTGATACCATGATGTTTTACGATGTAAAAAAAGAAAATTAATAAAATATATTTTAAAAAATGAAGAAGTTCCTGAAGGACTTTGATAGCCAAAAAGAGGCCAGGGATTATGCGTGCAAGTGAGGTCAATTAATGACATCCCTCCCAAAAATAAGACCTGGAGCCTTTTTTGGTGGCAAAAAAAATATAAACACAGGGAAACATGGTATGTAAATTCAATACACCCTTTGGAAGACAGAAATTCAAGCTCTTTAGAAGTATTTCAAAAGAAATACAAACTCTGTACTGATTTGCAAATTCTGGAAGGTTTAGAAAGAGTATTGTGTTTTATTGATAATATGTTGATATAAGATCAGGATAAGCAATTACAAGATAAGAGAATTATCTTGAATGGTTCTGGAATGGCGTGAAGAAAGAAATTTGAAGTTAAATAAGCAAAAAATTAAATTTGACATAAACTGATTTTTAGTGGTGTGAAACCAAGATTGAAGCTATTGTTAACATGCTAAACTCAAAGGATAAAATAGACCCCAGCAATTTTTAGGTATGCTTAATTATTTAGCAAAATTTGTTCTGATAATAGCTACTCTTTAAACTCGATTAAGGTAGCTGATGTTATAAGACATGGGATTTCCCTGGATGCCAGTATATAAGATGTATTTATAATACATTGAAAGAATTATTGACAAGTGTAGCTGACTACTTAAATGGGATGGTAGAAATAATTATACAGATTGCAAACAGAATGTTAGAGAAGCTGGATGGTTCTGATTTTTATTTGCGCCTTTGAGCTTATGGAAATAATCCTATTTGGACAAAAAGTCACCAATATAATTACTGATGGGAAATGTTTGCAAACTAGGTTACCAGTATCTAGTATTTTTTTAAAAAAAAAATTAAAAACAATTTTATTCACAGAATTAAAAACATACAAATTCAAAGACATTGGTATGCAAGACACAAAAACATTGGTATGCAAGCAAATCACAATTCTTTACATTTGTTATCGAACTTGGCAAGTCCCAGTCCTTCTTCTTTACACATCAGTCCATCACCACTCTTCTATTATAAATATATTCATCCTATGTACCATAACATTTTCGTACTATCCAACTACTAAACAAAGAAATGCAATAAATAACACTAATAATAATAATAATAATAATGGTACTAGTGAAAGACAAAAAAGGTTTACCATCATCAATTATTTATACATTGGTATAAGTTGCTAAATTTAAGTTTCTTGAATTCATTTACTTGTTTTCCCTTTTGGTTTTCTGCCCACTTATACCATTTATCCCATATTTGATAAAACCGTGTCTTCCTTTCCATTAATCTTAAGTGTAAGTCTCTCCATTTGAACACACTCATAGGCTTTTTGAACAGTAATGTGTATCGGTGATATATTTGGGTAATATTGTGCTAGTGAAATACGTGCCGCAATTAATAAATGGATAGTCAAATATTTTACTTTAGAGAAGCATCTAGTATTTTGTTAAACTCACAGGATGATTGCAGAGATATGTGTGAATTGAAGCATAGGTAAGAAAACAGAGTGTAATATTATAATAGGGGAGGGGGAATTAAGCCCTTACCTCCTTTGAGCATGTGAGATCATGTGAATCTTAGACATAGTAAAATGTGAGGACTTGCCCAAGTTGTAAAAAAAAAAATTAAACTCCTAGTTCCTGCTCTGTGCAAACGGCTGAAGGACTAGTTTATTGAAAAAATTGATAAAAGTTAAAAGAAAGTTGAAAGATCTTATGCTGTCTCCATTCAAGTGCAGAATATGGAATAAATTACAAATGGTGAGATCACTGCTAATAAGAGCAACTATCTGATTTTGAAGGGAACACAGACAATAGTGGTATTAAGGGGAGAAATGGAATGTAAGCCAGTACAGTATGGAAATTTTGTACCTCAAAAAATCCTTTATTTACTTGTGAGTAGAATAGAATATGTATATAAAAAGAGCCAAACATGTGTTTAAGCCTGCAAGTTACTAGTGAGAACCTGTCTGCATATTAACGAACATGACTGTCACCTTCACAAAGAGAAAGCAGTAAAATCTGAAAGGCTCTACACTGCCATGTATGTATTAAGATGTTTCCTGCCTGTTTTATTCAAATATAAAACTAAACTTGCCTTCATAAGCGTCAAAATGTGAGCTATAGTACACAGTAAATGAAGGATTCTTAGTTATGAGCAGTTGATTTGGCAAAGAAAGAATTCACTGAAGCCATACCACACAAGGCCCTTACCTGAAGCGTAGTAATTTCTTTCTTGATGAGAAAGCAGATTTGTTCTCTATCAGTATGAGAGTAATAAAGGCGACAGCTTGATGGATTCCCATCTCTCCCTGCCCTTCCTGATTCTTGATAATATCCAGCCATCGATTTTGAAATATTCCAGTGTGCAACGAATCTGTGTGATATGACCAATAATAATCTTTACATGGGACACATCTAAAATACATTTAAAATTCATATTAAAGGCCAACATAACCACAGCAATAAATGTAGGCCAGTTTATGATTCCTTTCCCCCCCGCCGCCCCTATTTTATTAAATGAAAAGAAGCAAAAATATATACTTCCTGATATTGAGAGCACAAACAGTTTGTTTGGTTACTTGGTGATCATTTTGCATGTACCTGACATTGGGTTTGTCAACTCCCATTCCAAAACTGATAGTAGCAACGATGACTGGAAATTTTTCCTCCATCCATTCATTTTGAATGGAGGTTCGCTCTACCAGCTTTAGCCCTTAGAAAAAAAACAAAGGACAATAATATAATATCAGCAGACTTTGTCTTTATCCATCCATTTATCCATTTTTTCTTACACTTATATGTCATGAAATACATGTTGGAACAGCATCTTAGAGACTGTAGATGGGCCATCAAATCTGACTCATCTTTATCTCAGAAAACTAAGCAGAAGAGCAGGTGCTGTATCTGGGCATTCTTTTTTTTTTTAAGTCTCACTCCAGAAAAAAAATTGCATAGAGAAGGCAACACGTCAAGTGCAGTAAGAAACATTATGGTTAACTGTGGTGTAGTGGTTAAGGAGTTGGACCTGGAGCAGGAAGACCCAAGTTCTAGTCCTCCCTCTTAGGCATAGAAGCCAGCAACTTTGTGCCAGTCACTCCCCCTTAGCCCTAACCAGTGTTGAGCTCTGCAATAAGCTGGCTATTAAAACAAAATACCCTAATCACATCATATATTGATAGCTTCATGCATGCAATAGGCAAGCACTATGTAAAAACAAATAAATCCTGTAACCATAAGGAACTAATATTAAGAACAAGATTAACATTCAAAGTAAATGTTATTAAATATAGGGTGATAATATTCTATTGTTGTAGCTTTTGTTCACTTTGTTTTTTTCTCCTTATGACACAGAGTTATTCATATATTAATGAAAATTATTGGCATTGTATTGTTTAGATAACTTAGAGTAATGTCAATATAGGGGAAAAAAGAAATATTATACCAGTATTAATTACAACTTAGGATATTGATTATGAGCATAATGTAATTTGACTTTTTCATTCAAAATTGAATATAACATTAGAAAAAAGAAACTGCTGCAGACTGCATCAAAATATCCCTTATACAATAAAATTTCAGCCTTGAGCTGATTATTTAGTGCTAAAGTCTTCACTATGCGCTCTAACAAGATTTAAAATATTTTTAAAAATAGTAATTTTAAAAAGAGAGAGAAAAAAAGAACTATTGGGTTTCTAATTGCCCCTTTTTTGTATATCTGCTAATTTACAATATTGTAGACATCTAAGTCCTTTAGAAACCAGACTGAAAATGACTATATTTGCCATACTGAGTGATATATTGTATGTATGGGAAACCTTCTTGCTTAAATTTATTTAAAATTCTACTCTGTATATACAGTTTGGCTTTACTGCATATTCTCTAAGATTAACTTTTCAATCAGATATTGTCAGATCTTCTCGTAATGAGCAAAACTTATTTTCACTGCTAGAAGCATTTATTTCAGTAAATTGTGTTTATTTTTTATTTTTTTCTGAGATTATATGTGATAAAAATATTTCAAATTTAAATTCTCAAATTTTCTGGATTGTACTTTTTTATTTCTGTTGGGTTTGAACATGTTTTTATATTATTTAAACATCTTGTTTGAAATATCATGTATATTAAATATTAGCTTCTAATTATATTTTAAGTTATCAAAATGCTTGCTTACAGTGCCCTGTTTATTTTGATCAATGCCCATAAAATTACACAAAAAAATTGCATTTCTTGACTAGATCTTTTTAACATCAGAATAAAGGCTAAGAAACTTTTTTTTGCACATTAAATAATTGCTTGTAGTGGAAAGAAACAGAGCTTTCATTACCTGCATGATATGCCTTGGCTTTTACTCCTCTATTGCTTAGCTCAATAGACACTTGCTCACAAGCATCTCTCATCCTGCAATAGATAATTCCACAGCCAGGATACCCCTGCACAGAGGAAAAGAGAATGAAGCTAACATTAGTATCATAAGGAAATGCAACTATAAACAAGCTAGATATGAGGGATTAAAAGATAAGTTTTCAAATGCTTGGCTTAGGGTTAACACTATACATATTTTATACAGAAGCCAACATATTCTTGTGAACCTTTTGATTTTGTACCAGAACTTGTACCAAATCTGAACGGTATCTGCTACATTGAACAGTCAAGCCAAAAAAGACTATCGGTGGACAATGTTTATGTTCTCTGACTCCAGCCATTCATATAGATCAGAGGTAGGGTATTATGGTCCTTTTATGACTTGTGGACTTCAACTCCCAGAATTCCTGAGATAGCATGGCTGACTCAGGAATTCTGGGAATTGAAATCCATAAGTCGTAAAATGGCCATAGTTCCCTGCTTGATTATAAATTTATTTATAATTGTTTATTTCAAATATTTATATGGTTGCCCAACATGTAAAACACAACTCTGGGTGGCTCTGGATTTTAATTTAGTATTAAACTACCTAATTATTAGACTCATATCCTGCTTTTTCTCAGGGACATACCTAGGTAACATACATAGCATCCTTTTCTCTGATGTCTTCTGCAACAATCTGTGGGGTAAGAAACAGTGAGTGGCCCAAGAATGTCTATGACTGATCCTGGATACAACCTGGGATCAACAGCTTAACCACAACTGCCTCTTTAAAAAATACCTGTAGCTTTCTTTTTTTTAAATCAATATAGACTATACAACTTGTGTCACCTTATGGGAAAAAGAATAAAGTAACATTGTATTTATTCTGTTTCCGATCAGGTGACACAGGTTCTGTTTACTCCACAATAAGTTAGATTTCTATAACACTTATGTAAGTTGATAAAATCTTCTATTCCTATGCAATATTTATATAGTCTGCATTTTCATGTACAGTCCTTTTGCTGTGATCTAACTCTGCCAAGCTAATCAAGAATTCAAACTCCCATATGCTGCTAAAAAGTTCATACTTCCTTAATGAAATCTGAATTCTTTCTTTTGAATCTTTTGGATACATGTCACCTATGTACTTATTTATTTATATCCCTCCATTATTCCTGCATATCTAGAAATAATATTGTGAAATGGGATTATAGTTCTCCATATGCTGTGAAATAAACTCTTCCAGTAGCCCAAGTTAATGTGGGCAATGCTGAGGGCTGTTGAGATCTAGCAATAAAGAAAATTTAAGAGGATCACAGCTTCCCTTCATGGATATATAGGCAGTCTTTGACTTACAACCACAATTGAGCCCAAAATTTCTATTGCTGAGTGAGACAGTTGCTAGGTGAATTTTACCCCATTTTATGACCTTTCTTGCCACAATTGTTAAGTGAATCACTACAGCTGATAAGTTAGGAACCCAGCTGTTAAGTGAATCTGGCTTTCCCATTGACTTGGCTTGTCAGAAGGTGACAAAAGGTGAGCACATGAGCTTGGAACATAGAAATGGCTATAAATATGGACCAGTTACCAATTTTGATCATATGGGATCATGGGGATGCTGCAAAGATTGTAACTATGAAAAATGGTCATAAGTCACTTTTTTCACTGTCATAATTTTGAATGGTTATTAAATGAACTGTTGTAAGTCAAGGACTACCTGTTCATAATTATTCTTTCCGTAATACTGCTCTTATTGTTTAGCTGTTTTTCTGAAAAAAAGCCACTTCAACAGAATTATCCCATGCATGTCTACTCAGAAATAAATCTTGAGTATAGTTTTGAATGAACTATATACTTTTGAACCTCTTAAATATTGATATTATCCTTGAAGCTACAAGTATATTTCACAGCTGAGTTCCTAGTTATCTCTCTATAGATGCATGTGATGTCTTATGTATGTTCTGTCAGGGAATTCCTCTCTCTAAACAAATAGCAAAGGAAATATGATTCAATCCAAGTTTTGTCCTATCATGTTAGTTGTAAGTTACCTAAGACCAATAATCCACAAGCAACCTTTTCTTGTAGAGATTTCACTCACCCCTAATTCATTCTGCTGTCCAAGAGACTTCAGACAGAAATCCTTCAGATTTTCATAGGGATCTGCTAAAAGGTCTTTAAACTGCACGTCATAGAACAGATTGGGCCTGAAGCAAGGTGTCCTGAAAGTGGCAACAGGCTGCTTTAGCTTCAGCAGGGCTATAATATCTTCCTGAACTTGCTTAGTAGCTGTGGCTGTCAGGGCTATGCATGATATATTGGGCATGCGACAACGCAAGGAGCCAAGATGCAAATAGTCCGGTCGGAAGTCATGCCCCCACTGGGAAACACAGTGAGCTTCATCAACCACCAGGTAAGAGATAAGATTTTGAGACATTAGACGCTCCAAGGAGGGCCGAAAAGAAGCAGAAGCTGCCATCTCTGGAGTGATGTACAATAGCTTTATCTTAGGATGGTCACTTGTCAAGTCAGCAAGGATGGCTTTTCTCTCCTGAGCAGACATCTTGGAATTAAAAGAGCTCACTCTGACTTTGAGAGAGAGCAAATGATCCACTTGGTCCTACGGGAAAAGAGAAACATACTTTACAGAAAGAATCTGACCAGCCAACTGCTGCAATTTGAAGATTAAACAAGTTGATTAAAGAAAGATGACAATGAGCATCATCCATTATGGTATCAAGATGGATTAATTCCTTGAATTTTTATTTACATGAAACTTCTAAAAACCTCAAAAGTTTGATAGAAAAAGATAATTCAGAACAATTATATATATATAATCTCCTGTGGCAATACCTGAAGGCCAAAGAAAATGCTAATTCTAGAATTTCCAATTATTTTCAGTTATGAGACTGAACTATACAATAACCTGTAATTATTGATCTGAATTAAGCTAACAAGCTCTTCAGAAAAGGCAGATTCTAAGACATTTTTCTATTTAAAGAAATGTATTTCTTCTTTCAAATATGTAATTATAGAAGATACCTGAATAAGTGAAATTAATGGTGAAATCACTATTGTGATGCCCTTTGCCAAAACTGCTGGAAGCTGATAACACAGAGATTTCCCTGCTCCTGTTGGCATACATACAAATACATCCTTTTCCCCTGCAAAAGCAACAACAAAATGTACAAAGATCTTTTTTTCAATTACAAGTGTCTCCAGATTGTTTTGAAAACCAGAACATTTTTTCCTAGGATATGCATAGGATATCAAATCTTAACATATATCCATATAAGCATAACACTACTGTGACAACCCATTATAGTAAAACATATTAGAGTTAGGTACTCTATGAAAATGATTTAAAAGAAATGTTTTAAGTGAGCTTGACTTTCTGCTGTTCATTGACAGAACCTATTTTTTTTTAATCTGAGTCCAGAAAAAGGGTACCAGAGATTATGTTTAATGAGTAGTTTTGGTATCATATACAGAGGTATTATTTAAACGAGGCTCTAAATTGGCCATCAAAAGGCTACACAGCCCCACAGCAATGACCATGTCTTACTCATTGATGTTGCTGAAATGTGTCCATGAGCTTCATTCTTACATGGGGTGCCTATGGAATTAATCAAATGTAACTGGAACTATGAAATTTGCACTTCTGGGTGCCATATAATAAATTATTTTTTTAAGAAAACTCCTCCTTGTTCAAAAAGCCCTGTATGCATGCACACTATCAGCTCTCAGTTTTTTGGCACAGCATGCTCTTTTGGTATAGCAGCTGCAGGGCAAATGGAAGATGGAGCAGAGTGTCATGGTGAGGAGAACAAGCTCTTTGCAGCTGTTCTTTTTCTGGGTGATAGATGGGACTGGATTTCTATTTGCTTTAATTCCAGGTAGGCTGGGAGAACCAGAGGTGCTGGGTTTACCAGCCAATAGCACACGACTAATATTGATTTGTTGAATTAAGGTGAAATGGTTCATTTTTGTGGGTCAGAAAAATAGTCATGACTTATAGGTAGTCCTCAACTTACAATAGTTCATTTAGTGGCCATTCGAAGTTATAACAGTACTGAAAAAAGTGACTTACGACTATTTTTCACACTTATGACCATTGCAGCATTCCCATGGTCAAGCTATTTATATTTGGATGCTTGACAGATGGTTCATATTTATGATGTTGCAGTGTCCTGGGATCATGTGATCATCTTTTGCAACCCTCTGACAAAGAAAGACAATGGGGAAGCCAGATTCACTTAACAACCTGTTACTAATTTAACAAACTTCAGTGATTCACTTAACATATGTGGCAAGAAAAGTCGTAAAATGGGCCAAAACTCACTTAGCAAATTTCTCACTTAACAACATAAATTATGGGCTCAATTGTGATCATAAGTTGAAGACCACCTGTGCAGTTTTATTTGATTTTCATTCTTGGAATGACCAAATTTGACTCCAGTCCATAGCTCTTCAGTTTGGATGTATTATGAAATTACTGTTAACTGAAAACTTTCAGTATAAATTATAGTAAATCACATTTCAGTTTATGAAGCTAAGCCAATGTCATCCAAATTGATGTAAAATCCAATACCAGGCAAGCACTCTCTAAATGTATTAGGATTGTAACACATTTGCACGACTTCTCAGCTAGCATGACCTTTGGCACTGGCAATTCATTTCCTTAGAAAACACTGTTTAATGGGGTTTATTTCCCAGATAAATCGATTTTTACTACAAATTTGGCCAAGTTCAATTACTCATTTTAAGAGAGTCTACGGAAATCTGCAACTGAAATAATAAATCTAAAAGATTTTCTGTAATTTCAACAGTAGAAAAAAGTCTTTTAAAATATTTGGAGCTTTTTCACTGTACGTTATCTTATTGTTGCAGGGAATAGAATTTAATACTTGCCATGTTTTGGGAAGCTGGGAATCTTTGAATGACATGTTAAAAATATTTTATATTGTCATAAAAAGTACTTGTGATTTACCTTTTACCACAGTCATAGTTGCACTTCCTTGCAATGAAGTCTTGAAAGAGTTAAATCCAAAAACTTTTGTCAGAGTTTGCAGAACTCTATCTTCCAATCTTGAGGAAGAGATGTTACTCATCTTAAAAGCCAATACTAGGAGTAATTCAAACTAGAGGTAAGGAGAGGGCCTTCATGCAATTATTTTCTTTTTTTGCAAACCATCACCTGTATAGGCATAACAGATGTACTTCAATAATACCATCTTCTTTAAAATGAAATACAATTTATTTTTATACAACCATCACCATGCAATTCTCTGATTTAGTAAAATTCGAAAGGGTTCTTACTATTAATTAGCCTATAGAAAAAGCAAAGCTATAAATATATTGAATTATAATCCAGAGACTACAAGAACCTAGGCATAAGAAATGTAATTATTTTCTTGCTTTTTCGGAATGCAGATTATCTTATAATGTGTACTACTTTTTCTATTGCCTTGCAGCTCCAGCAACCTGCTCAATTCCATGCGATTTTCTAAACAATAGGGAAGCAGCTGTCTCTTCAGGATGTTTTTCTTCTTCCCAGTTTAGGTTAGTTTTGGGATTGGTTCAAGGGGTGATCAAGCAAGTACTGAGCCAAATCTTAGCCTTAAATGCTCCACAAAATGCGATTTTTTTAGGTCAGAAAGTACTCCACAAAATGCATCTTTTAAATTTACAATAATATATAATATAATAATTTATAATATTTAACCCTTCAAGGAGGGGGTGAGCTTGGAGAACAAATCGCTATTTAACCGACACTTAATTTGAGACCAATTTGAATTTCCCGATCTTCTTTTTATTATCATTTTTCTCAAATTACTTTCTAACGATCAGATCTGCCAGAGAAAACCTAGCAGGTTCGAAGAGCTACGATGAAAAGTTCAGACCCTTGTCCGCGGATAGGGTTAAAAAAATCGGCGGGATTAAAATAATCTCTAGGTATAGACCACTCCAACCTTTTCCATCTGAGGGAAGCCGAGACCGAAACTCGAGACCGCGGCTCCGCGGGGAAGCGTTTTAATGCATCCATAAACTAGCTATTAAACTTCTTTCTTTCCCAGCTCTCCGAAACTATGTTCTTGTGCCATAGGCCTCAGTGCGGGCGCAGCCGTTGCCAGAATCCCGGTTAATTCAGAAGGCTTCGTATTCCAGCAGCAGCAGGGACTTTGGCATCGCTTAAGCGCGGGTTGATGACGTAAGAGGCCGATGAAGAGCCGAGACTTTTTTGGTGTGGGCGGAAATGCTCTTCTTTTCCACTGTTTGAACGACACCCAGCAGTACACGCAATGTACCTTGGGAGGGAGGGAAATACCTGGGGTGGGTGGGGGGGGGATTATTCCGCTGCTATCGCGGTCCCGAACAGAAGGACGGTAGTTCCGGCGATCGCTTCGCTGACGCCATTTTCTTGCGCCGGAAGAGAATTCTAACGGAGTTCGAAAAGGAAGATGGCGGCGGCGGCGAAAAAAAGCGTTCTATCTTCCTTGGCAGTTTACGCGGAAGATTCCGAGCCCGAGTCTGATAGCGAGGCCGGCGGGCTCGGTAGCGATCGAGGAGGAGGGACGGGTGAGGCCTTGGGGCGGCGGCTGACAGAGGTGGCGGTTTGGTTGGGTTTAATAAGACGCCATGCCTCGTTTCTTCTTTGAAAGCTGATCGGGATAGCTCCCGATCAGCTTCGAGCCTTTGCTGGGTGTGCTGATGCATCATAGGGTTGGCTTCGGCTTCGTGTTCAGGGAGGTATGATAAATGGCTTTACTCCCCGTTGAAGCTTTCTCCTCCCTTCACCCTCCGTTTCCTGGTAGGGTTTGTAGCCCCTCTTTTTCTTGACTGATGGGTGTTGTGGCGGTATATTCCTCTCGAATGATCTTGGGCGGATAATTTGGCTTTTAGAGAAGGTGCCTTTCTGAAAATATGAAGCACCTTTTTTATTTGGCTACGCTGTTAATTAACTTTAACCCAACACGGTTACTTACAGCGACTGCTTTCTTCAGCCTCTAAACTAAAGTGTAAGTTCTACCATACTGGTTGTTAGATAAAATATCAGACGTTTGACTTGGTATGTTTGGCTTTGGTGTTTAAAAGACCTAAAATATGATCTGTTCTCCCCGCCAATCCTAGAGCTAGATAAAGAGAACCCAATTAAACAAGTGAGCCAAAAGGTATTTAATGATTTGTTGGGGAAAATGATCCAGAACTGCATATCTATCCGTGTGTGGCAAATGTATGTGAACCTTTGTTTTCAGTAACTGATACTTCCACCACTATGGCTCGCAAATGGGATAAAGTTCTTATGCTGAAATACAGTGTTTGCCTTTCACCAAACATGTTTTTCATTCAAGTCAGAAATTTCTATTTTGGTCTTATCTGTGCACAGAACATTCTTCCAGTTGCCTTCTGGTTTATCTGCATGGTCTTTCGCAAATGGTAGATGGACAACAATTTTCTTCGTTTGGAGAGTAATGGCTTTCTCCTTGCAACCCTGCCAGGTACACCATTGTTGTTCAGTGTTTTTCTGATGATGGTTTCACAAACACTGACATTCACCAGTGCAAAAAGGCCTTTAGTTCTTTAGATGTTACTGTAGGCCTCTTTGAGACCTCCTGAAGTATTACACACCTTGCCTTTTGTATGATTATGGTTGGTCAACTATTCCTGGTAAGGGTAACAGTGGTGTTGAATTATCTCTATTTGCACAGTGTGCCTGAAAGTGGACTGATAGAATCCAAACTCTTTGGAAATAATTTTGTAACATTTTCTAGCCTGATAAGAATCAACAATATTTTGGGAGATGCTTAAAAGCCATAACATATTTTCCCTTTACCTGTGTTGCAAAGATTAGACTTTGAAAGTGAATACTCAGAATTCCATTATTTAAATAAGGCAAACCTTTTACGTATCGCACCTTATTATCTTCCCACTGATTGAAACCCCTGAAGTTCCCCTTCAAATGAATTGATAACCCTAGAGCACGGGTGCCAAACTCACAGCATCATGTTGCCGTCACATGACGTTTTGCAGCGTTTTCCCCATTCATGGAGCTAGGGTGGGCATGGCTTGCATGTGACACATCTGGGCTGTGGGCTGCCATTACTTTAGCCACTTTACAAGTTTGTATCTTTCCTAAGTAAATGAATTATAATATTTGTTTATTTGGCTTTTAGTTTTAGTAAACTAGTTTTAGTATCTGTATGGAGAACAGATGCTTTAGGTTATATTTCTGCAGAAATATTGTAAATTTAAACAAGTTCACACACCTTTAAGTGTATGCAAAACAGTAAGACTAATGCCTGGTATTTTATTGGACAGTTAGCAAGGAAGAACTTACACTATAGAGGGGCTGAAGAAAAGTTACTTAAGTAAAATATATTTCTTGTTTAGCAGGGTAGTTTTATTTCAGCAGGTATGTTTATATATGTGATTTTGTATGTATCAATCTTCTGCATGTATTTTCACTGGGTTGCAAAGTGACTATTAACCATTTTCTTCCCTCTTTGGATGGTTTAGAAGAAAAAGGTGGTTTGGTGTCAGAAAGCTATGGAGAAGATGACTTCAGTAAAATGGAAGGAGAAGAGGATGGTTATGATGAAGATGATGATGAAAATAGCAGACAGTCAGTAGGTATTTTGTTATACAGCAATCATAACTTGGATTGCAGGTTTCACTAGAGCATAATAGGAATATTAACTTTTTGTACCTTTGTTGCTTTTGTCTATGTATATTGTATTTGAAGTTATCACAGAATTGCTAGAGGAATGCTTAAATAATATGGAAAAGCCCATTATTTATCCTTAACTTCCTTCAATGGAAATGCATTTTTGTTTGCAAGATCAAATCTTAATGTAATAATAAAATGATCCATTTTATAGATGATGTACACATGACATTTCTAGATTCTAGAAGTACATTTCTAGATTCTAGAATTTAAAAGTAAAAAAATAAATTGATAAAAACAACTGTAACATGATTATAAGATAGTAACCAATACACCATTATTTCTTCCACCCATGCATTGCTTGAACTGATTATTCTTGCAAAGCTTTTAAAATGTAGCTTCTCTTCTATGTTCCCTTTTTTTTTTTTTGCTTTAGATAACTTTCCCTTCTTTGGCCAGGATGTTAGATGAGCCCATTCTATGAACATTAATCTGAAATGTATTGTTTTTATTACTCTTGGGTATGATATATTTTTGTTTTCTTGCTTTTAATCTAATGCCGAGTGCCCAGAATTGCAATTGTGAGTTGGGTAGCTCTCTAAATTGATAATTAAAAGCAGTCTTCAAACAGTATTTTAAAATTGCCAGAGTTTCAAGTGATCGTTTATACCAAGATATACTGTGGCATTTCCCAAGCATATTCTCCTTTTATAATGTATTATCCCTTCAGCTTGGGTTAAATTTCCCTGTAACTTTTCCATTCCTATATGCATCTCTATTCAGTTTTGTATTACCTCCAAATACCTATTATTTAGATATATAATTCTTACAAATGAATGGCATGAAAATACTTCTGATTCCTTCTTAAAATGAAATGTAATAGGACATGCCTGGATGACCTTTTGAAAATATAAAGGGATGCTAATCTGAGTAGTAGGATAAGTATATTGCTCATCTACTTTGACTAACGACTTAGTTTTTATTTCAAAAAGAATCTTTTCATATGAATAAATCCCAAGGATATTTAAAGCAGGAGAATTCCATTTAAAAAAGACTCACTTGCTTTATAGCTAATAATATTCAATATTCAGGCTAATGCTATTGCATGAACACCTCAGAATAAGTTCATAAAGGTAGCACAATTCATCTAAGTGAGATTCTATATCTCTACACTGATTGGCAGAATCTATAAGTGCTATCAAAAGCATCTGCAGATGGGGGCTTATTATCATAATTACATTAGTGTATTATCATAATACAAATATTTGAATATCACAATGCAAATCCCATTTTTGTGTATGCATCAGTATACTTGCTCAAAAACAGCAATGCCACACCTTGTCTTCTATTTTGCTTATTTTGATATCCTCTGCAGATGGTTGTTACTGTATACAAGACACATCCAGAACACCTGTTCAAGATTCCTGCCATTTCTTTTAGATCAAATAGTAGCAATAAGAGGGAGAACTGTGTATTAGTAATATTAATATTGGTGCCTCATCCCAAACCTCTACCACAATATTGATGTTTCATGCAGCTATGTTAAAATTAAATTACAGAGTTGCTGTAATGCTGTTTGTAAATTCTTCTAAGCTTAACCTTAAATAACGGTATTCCATTCTTCATATTAAAGAAAGCATATTTCCAATTTTTAAAATTTCATAATATGGTGGCAAAAGAAATGTTTTTGTTGTGGGCATTCCTATAACTGATTATTCAGTATTTAATCTCATGTTGAGTTTGAAATAAGTACCTAAAGTAGAATCTGGATAGCAAAACTGGGTAACAACTTCGGTTTCAGAAAACACAGTGGATGTGATAATAAATGTGGATGCTGTAACTTATTATTGAACTCTAAAGTAAAGATGTTACAGAATTTCAGGGATGTTGTTTAGCAATGAAAAACCATGCTATTGATTGATAATACAGTTCTGTGGTAGTAGTTATATGCTAGTCTTTGGAAAAGTGTCCTTTCTCATTGTTCCATTCATTCCATTGTATGCAAGAAAACCGTCAAGCTCAGAAGGCACCAAGGACCCCACTTTCCATTGTATCCAACATTTTCAATAGTTTTCTTACAAATGTGCATTATCTTGAAACTTTGTTTTGGAGTTTGAATCAGATATACATTGTTAACTGGGTATAGGGCTAGTTGTCCTCATGTTTGTGTGACCTGCTTTATTTATTAGAATAAAATTGGCAAAAAAATAATTCTCTACTGATAAAATTTATCCTATCTGCTGACTTGTGGTGCCTTTTTAAAAAAAGAAACCCAGTATTGTAAGAGTTCCTAAAATCAACCCTGCCATCTTAGAAGTAATCTTAATTTGTTTACATTTCCTTGAATGGCTGTTTTAACAGAGTTTGGGAAAGAAGTTGAGAGAGCAGCCCAGGTGAATTAAAAAGTAAAATTAGGCTATTTAGTGCAAGTCCCTTGCCAAATACACAACTTGCTGACAATTTAAAGGGTAATTCTGTACATTCTTTGTCTTATAGGAAGAAGACGATTCAGAGACTGAAAAACCTGAGGCTGATGATCTGAAGGTATTTGGAAGAGTATTATAATGGGATGGGAATACACTGCAAACTGTATAAAAGCGTGATTTAGTTAGTCATCTGTATCTTCTATTCTTGACATGATAACTCTTGTTTGGGGAGTGGTAGATGGCTCCTGAGATGTCCTGAGAAGTCAGGAGGACTCAGATAGCACCTTTTCAGACTAACAGATTTTTATTAAGATTTTGTGAATGCAGTTCGGTTAGTCAGAAAAAGTGCCACCAGACTTCTAATTTCGATCATACTGTAGACTCACCACACTTTTCCTTCTACAAAGTATATATGAGCAGTTGAATTTTATGAGTAACTAAGTTAATCTTCCATATCAGAGATCGACTAATGATTAAGAAATGCCATATTATGCTTTGTATGGGCTCTTAACACAAATGGTCAGAAATCATGCAGATGTCCGAAAAGGAGTTATATGTTTCAGAGAATTGTATTAAGAATTAGTTTCCAAATTTTCATCTTTAAGCATGATTTGTGAAGTTCCTGCAGTACTTGAGATTAATTTGAGGTTGTTAAAAAAATAAGACCACATATGTATTTCTCAATTTACGAAGGCAGAATTTCTGTCAATAAAGTGATGCGTGACCACATTGCAACAGCAATCTCTTCAGTCCCAATTTCCATTGACAACTAAATACCACAGTCATTCGGTGAAACAACTTCCTGTTGGCTTCCCATAACCAAAGCTAGTTGGGAGATTGGTAGGAAATTGCAAATGCCAGGCCCACAGGAAGATGGGGAAAAAAGCAAAGGGGTGATAGGGAAGATTGGAGAGGATATGTGCAAGGAGGAGGCTTGTGAAGTTGTGAGAGAGGGCCAGGGATAGTGCGAGGGTCGCAAGAGAGGTACCACATAGGTCAGAAGGGGTGCAAAAGGTGTGAGAGAGGTGCTGCACAGGTTGGGGAAGGTGCAAGGGTGTGTGCGAGAGATGCTGGTTTGGAAAGGTATGAGGGAATAGGTGAGAAGCATTGTGTGGGTCAGGGACAGTGCATGGAGTCTGTGAGAGATGCCATGTGAGTCAGGGAAAAGGCATGGGGTTGGTTTATTTGTGTCAGAAGTTATTTGTGTTACTTGTTACATCACAAGTAAAATAAGGCATACCATATGATATAACATTTAAAATATAAGATTAAAATATGTACAAGTTAAACAGATCTTGCCCATAAACTAGCAACTTTAATTGCATTGTGTCCTGCTGCCACGAGCTTCTCAAGTGTATACTGATCGGGGCACAAAGGGCAGGTGCACATATGTTTTGCCTGCAAGTTACCACAATCACAAAGAGCAGAAGCAACCTGATAACCATTTGTTCAGAGGGTCTCTGGATTTTGTTGTTCAATGATTTCCATACGTCCCAGTTTTCATCTGGCCAAGGTCCCAGCTCCTCCGCTGGTTCCATCCAGTGTTGGTTCTTTGCATTGGTCCATTCTGCTTTCAAATTCTTCTGTCAACCTAAGGAAACTTTTCCTGGATTTTAGTCTCAGCGGAGCTGATTGTAGGCCATAGAGAAGGTGTTGTCTAAATGTTGATGATTTGAGTCTGTCTCTGCATTCTGCTGCTTCTCTGCTGGCTAGGTGATAGATTTTATGTTGAGTAGGTTTAAGGCATCCGATAATAATTCTGCTAGCTTCATTTTGAGCAACATCTCCTTTACCAGCATGTTTTGATTTTTACCAAATTGAGCAGGTGTATTCACCTGTTGTGTAGCAAAAAGCTAGAGCTATTGTCTTAAGGATCCTTGGTTTGGCACCCGAGGTAGAGCTCATTAATTTCCTGAGGATATTATTTAGTCCACTGACCTTTGGTTTAATGTTGGTACAGTGCTGCTTATATGTTAGAGCCCTAGCTAGAGTGACTCCTAAATATTTAGGGCTGTGGCAATGCTCCAGTAATGTCCCATTCCACATAATAGTGCATGGGGCTGTTGAATGGGTTAATGTTAGGGTTTACTGAAGAACCCAAACAGTTGGTTTACCATATATGGCTGTAAACCATGATGTCTCATTACAATTACTGAAGTCAGGATCCTGATTGGCTGCAAGAAGCAGGCTTACTATAGAGCAGGAAGCCAGAGAGCACCTCTCTCTCTCCATTGCTGCATTTGAGCTCCGGTATTGCTATTTTGCTTGCTGATTATCCTGGTTAGTTTCTACTGTATTGACTGCTTAACTGTGTATGAATTATTGAACTACTGCTTGACATTGAATATTGGACTGTGCCTATATCTTGTATATAAAACCTTTATCTTTATACCATTTACCTTCTGTGGTTTTGTAACTTTGTGAATATTGCTATATTTTTGCACACTGCCTTCGTTTGTTGCATAATCCTTGTTACCAAGGACGCTCTGCTAATACTTACCATTGGTTATGGGCCCAGACTCCGTGTCAAAGGTGGTTAGCGTGAACTGAGTGAGTCACTATACAGAAGGTTCATTGTGGTATATGGTTGATGTAAAGATGGCACAAGAACATATGTCCAGCCTAGCTATTATTACCCGGTTGGATGGCACCAACTATGTTACCTGGTCCACCAAGTACAGTTTGCTCTTGAGAAGAGAGAGGCTATGGAATGCTATTGTCGATCCACCAGATGTAAACTCTTTGGATGCCTCGAACGATGCTGACTGGAAGAAGCTAGATGATTTTGCCAGAGACAATGAGAGAGCTTTGTGCATTATCGGACTTACTCTTGGTGATTCACAGCTTGTGTATGTTCGTGGTATGGAATCTGCAGCCGAATGCTGGAAGACCCTCAAGAAGCTCTATGTTAGAGACAGTGTTGATTCACATATTAATCTAACACGAAAGCTGTTTAGAGCGCGTATGCGTAAAGGTGATGATACGCTTGCTCATTTGGAGTACATGAAGAGAGCTCTGCAACAACTTCATGAACAGGAGCTGATTTTCTCTAAACTTCATCAAATCTATATCATCCTTTCCTCTTTAGATGACTCTTATGATGACTGTGTATCTTCACTTGAGGTGTTAGCCAAGGAAAAAATGACTTTGACTAACATAACAGGGAGGCTAATAGAAGAGTCAAGACGGCGAAAGGACAGACAACAACTGAGACAAGACGACCAATCTATGGCTGAGGAACGAGCTACAGTTTATGTTGTTAAAAATGTTATACATGTTGGTCTAAGGATCATTTGGCTAGAAATTGCAAGAAGAAAAATACACAGGGTAGACAGTTGAAAAGAAAAGCAGTAATTTAGCTGTGTTAATACTGGTTCAGCAGGAAACCATGATAAATGGGTTGTGGATAGTGGAGCATCACAATGTATTACTAATAGAAAGCAACAGTTCGTTCACATGGAGCACAGTGCTCAAAGTATTTTGCTGGCTAATGGCTGGAAACTCAAGGGTCAAGGTAATGTATTCTGTTCATGTCTAAATGAGGAGTTGCCAGGCTATACATGCCTAGTGCGACATATCAGTTGTTATCAGTGAGTGTACTGATAAAAGCGGGGTATACAGTAACATTCAAAGGATTAGAATGTGTGCTAGAGAAACAAGGGAAGCATGTTACCGCTAGACTTGATAATGGCTTGTTTATGTTACAAGATAATCCAGTTCTAAACACTAAAGTGGGGTTTGAGAACAGAAAGCCACATGACGAATGCATTCACCTATTACACAGACGTATGGGGCGTGTTAATTTTAGAGCATTAAGACAAACTCTGGAATTATCAAAAGGCATCAGGATAAAGCCCTGTAATCACTATGTAGATTGCAATGTTTGCAACAAGGAAAAGAGTAAAATAATTCCTGCTAATAGAACAAATGGTTTTAAAGCCAGTGAGCCTCTACAAGTAGTAATAGCAGACTTGATCGGTCCAAAGGAACCCAGCTTTGGGGGAGCGAAGTATATATTAAGTACTGTAGATCTATATTCTCAATATGGGTTTTGTTATCTTATAAAAAGCAAGGCTGAAACATGTCAGAATTTTACCAGTTAGTTGCGGTTTGTGGAACGAAAGACAAAACGTAAAGTCATAAAATTAGTGACTGATAATGGGTCAGAGTTCACTAACAATAAGTTTGTAACTATGTTGAAGAAGGCAGGGATAGACCATAAGCCGTCTGCGCCTTATAGACCTCAACATAATGCCTATTGCGAATGGAGAGGTCAAACATTACAAGCCATGGTTAGAGCTATGCTCAGTGATTCAGGTTTGCACAAGAAATTTTGGGGAGAAGCTACAAAATGTGCTAACCATATCCTAAATAATGTAGTCCACACAGCAACAAATGAATTGCCGTTTGTTCGCTGGCATGGTAGACAACCAGAACTCAGTTATCTCCATGTGTTTGGGACCCCTGCATGGGTACATATCCCAGCTCAGCTGAGACGCAAGGAGCAACCTAGGGCTAAAAAACTGTTTTTTGTGGGATACGAATCCAACCACAGGTCATTCAGATTTTGGGAACCAGGCACAACTAAGGTTTATTGTAGTGCGAATGCGAAGTTCCTAGAGCACATAGGATGGGAGAAAATAGACCAGGATTATGTCATTGTAGAATCAAAGGTACCAATTAAGGATAATGATAATGAACCTGTAGAGGAGACAACAAATGAGGATTCAGATATAGAGGAGTCCTCTGTCTCCATGAAAGAGGAAGAAGTAGATGAGAGCTCGATAGGGGAGGTAAAAGAGGAGTTTACTCAGGTGACTAGTCCAGTATTGCCCAGAAGGAATACCAGAGTGTCACGACCTCCTGATAGATACCAGGCTAATGTTGCTCAGCAAATCGGTCTTGAACCTTCTAGCTATGAAGACATTAAGTCTTATTCTGAAAAAGAGCGAGTAGCTTGGAATGAAGCTATGAAAAAGGAACTAAAGTCATTGACTGCATTGAAGGTATTTGATGAAGTCAAACTTCCAAAAGGTGAAAAGGCAATTGAGTGCAGATGAGTTTACAAACTTAAGAAAGATATGGAAGGAAATGTGACCCATAAGGCACGCCTAGTCACCTAGGGCTTCACCCAAACAAAATTAGACTACGACAAAGTTTTTGCTTCAAGCCTAAAGGCTAGCACTTTAAGAGCAGTGCTAGTATGGGCAGCAAAAAACAGATACGTAGTGAACCATGTAGATGTTGAAACGGCATACCTACATGCACTGTTACATACTATATACATGAAAAAGCCTCTGGGGATAGATGATAATAGGAAGGAAATGGTTTGGCTTTTAAAGAAGAGCTTATATGGACTTAAACAATCAGGCAATGAGTGGAACAAATGCATAGTAAAGGAACTAAACAAAATAGGTTTTGAGAGTGGTTTGGCGGACCCATGTCTGTTAAAAAGAAAACAGAATGGGGTGTTAGCATTTTTATTACTGTTTACCGATGATATTGCCATAATCACTAAGACTATGCAGGAAACTGAGGATATAATAGGCAGTTTGCAAGGAAAGTTCAAGATAAGAACACTATGGGAAATTAGACACTATCTTGGACTTGATATATGTAAGACACAAAAAGGGTTCAAGATATCACAGGTGGATAAAATCACCTCTTTATTAAAAAAGTATAACCTGGACCAATGCAAAACTTCCAAAACTCCTATGGGGAAGGAGTTTAACAATGATAACACTGATAGTCCTATATTTGATAAGAAAATTTATCAGTACTTAATAGGTAGTTTGTCATATCTGGGAAATTGGTCAAGGCCGGATATAGCTTATAGTGTTAATCAATTGGCCAGGTACATTATAGAGCCCAATGTTAAATATTGGCAGGCTGCAAAGAGAATACTTAGATATTTGAAGAACATATTGAACTATGCCTTGTATTTAGAACCCGATAAAGAATTAAGTCTCACCGCGTATGCTGATGCAAGTTTTGCAAACGATGTGAAAACAAGAAAATCGACATCTGGTCTGTTAATAATGCTAGGGAACGCATTGATAGAATGGCAGTCCATTAGGCAGCAACATATCAGTCTTTCAACAATGGAAGCTGAATTTTCTTGCTTATCCTTGCTATGTACAAAGCTGATTTATTTCAAACAACTCTGTTTAGATATCAAGTTGGATGTAACTAAACCATTTATTGTGTACGAAGATAACCAAGCTGCTATAAAATTGGCAACCAGTATTGCTGTTAAAACAAGATCAAAGCATACTGATTTAAGGTATCTGAATGTACGGCAATGTGTGGAAAACAAATTGATTGTGCTAAGGTATTGTGAGAGTGAACAGAATACAGCTGATAACTTCACGAATGCACAAGGTTTTCAAAAACACAATGATTGTTGTAAGAAATACAGTTTTAACACTTTAATACTATAAATATGCAATGTAACTTTGTAGATGTGTATATGTTGGATATATATATAGTAAACCAAAGGGGAGAATGTTAGGGTTTACTTAAGAACCCAAACGGTTGGTTTACCATATATGGCTGTAAACCATGATGTCTCATTACAATTACTGAAGCCAGGATCCTGATTGGCTGCAAGAAGCAGGCTTACTATAAAGCAGGAAGCCAGAGAGCACCTCTCTCTCTCCATTGTCGTATTTGGTGTTGCTATTTTGCTTCCTGATTATCCTGGTTAGTTTCTACTCTATTGACTGCTTAACTGTGTATGAATTATTGAACTACTGCTTGACATTGAATATTGGACTGTGCCTATATCTTGTATATAAAACCTTTATCTTTATACCATTTACCTTCTGTGGTTGTGTAACTTTGTGAACATTGTTACATCTTTGCACAATGCCTTTGTTTGTTGCGTAATCCTTGTTACCAAGGATGCTCTGCTAATACTTATCAGTTATGTGTAAGGGGATGTTCGAGAGTATGAAGGAGGCATAGCAGGGATTTGGGTGGGTGCTTTGGTGTGCAAATGACCATCACAGTGTGGGCACAGAGGGGGTGGCAGAAATTTACCCCAGCAACCTGCAACCTTTCCTGCTGTCTTCCCCATTGACTTTCCGTAGAAGCCGGCAGGGAATGCTGTAAATGATGATCAGGTGATTGTGGGGCGTTTGGACAACTGGTCATAAGTGCAAACGGCTTGCCAAGCATCCAGCTTGTGATCACGTGACCATGGGAATGGCCAAGATGTCTGGAACTCAAGGACCAGTCATAACCACCATTTGTTCAGCTCCTATTAAATGATAAATAGGATTATACATATGATAAGCAGATTTTTCTCTTGCAGTCAGAATCTGTTAAAATAGTTCAAGAGAAGCTGAAAAGTTCATAGAGAGAGGAAGATTGCTAGTCCCATGAAGCTATTTTGTAGATGCTGCTACTTAGTGGCCACTTGTATTAATATGTGGCCACCTCCATCAACCAAAGTAATAAGTTCACAATCTTCTGTGTTAAGCAAGTCCCCATCTTCCAACCCCAATTTGTTTGAATAATTGGTAAAACTGATTTGAAATATGCACTGAAGCCCAACTAGGGGATGTCAATGTCTGCAGAGCTTTCCTTCCTTTCTCTCTCCTGCCAGTTTCCCACATGAAACATTTTTGTTAGGGCAAAAAGCTTCTTCTCTTTCTCATTTCTATTTGATCACTGTGCTTGTGCATGTATTTCTTACTTTCTATATTTTACAATCTTCCTAGCCCAAGATCAAGATTCAACTAGCTGATCTCCTGGGAGCTTTATGTTGCTAGATTTTGAATTAATTTTTAGTTTCTCAGTACATATATAACTTTTAAATCTATACCTACATATCAATCCTGCTGGAGTGATACCTTCTGAAGCTATATAAATGTGGAATATAAGCTGTTGTCCACCCATATACATTGTTATAAATCAGAGAGATGTATAAACCTGCTGTAAGAAGGCATTATAATCTATTTTCAACAAATTTCATCTGTTTCCTTACTGTCACTTGGTTGAAGTTAAAATATTGCTTCACATATTCAAGTATTTTAAACTGAATCGTGAACTGTCGCGTTGTCGTGGTTTGCTCGTTGTCCTTAGGTTCTCTGATCAGCCCGTAGAGCCCCCGCAGGGGTGAAATTTAGAGGGACCCTCGCGAGGGTGAGTACTTAAGTACTAGAATCAATAATTGACACAGACACCATAGTTTCTCAAGGTGAGAGAGCACGTTGTGCCCGGGGTAGATGAAGAAGTCCCCCGATTGCAACGCATCACCCTCTTTTATTTTGCAGTTTTATCAGGGCGGGGGGAGCGAGACATATGTGAAGAGGAGCAAGGAAGTATAATTCTAATGGCGCCATGGCAGGATGCGACCACTGTTGTGTGCTAAGATAACGTGATCATCTATTAACAAGATATTTTGTGGTCAGCTAGTTCCTGTAACTATTTGCCTACGTGTCGTGCCAAGCTGAGTTTATCATGCAATTCCTAACTTGAGAAGGTCATTCTTACGGCCTTAGGTCAAGAGGACTCTCGAGGTTTACTACAAGTCCTCTTTTCTTTGTTTTTAAGGTGCCGCGATATCCGATTCAAAATATAAGCCTTTCTCCTTTGGAGTATCATAGTGCTTGGATAAGGACATACCCTCCGGGACATCCCGATCCGATTGCACAACCTCGTTCAAGGGCAGGTTATCAGTGTCATCATCGGAACATAAGTGCAAAAGCGGAGCCTTGCATTCCTCAGTTGGGATTGCCATATATACATGATTTTGCATTAAGAGATTAAGTTGCGCAGCAGCTTTAGCTTCGGCAATAGCATTTAAACTACGTTTGATCATTGAAATAAAGATAGGTAATAAACAGGGTAGCAAAGTTGGACCAATTAGTTATGACATGGGTGATGTTAATTTCCTGGGCCTGCCACGGCCATTGTTCCCCCATCGTAGTTCCCCCACACACAAAGCAATTTTTAACTTGCAATGCTTTAGCAATAGTCTCTGCAAGGTGTACAAAGGTGTTGCGCACCTCATGTGGTATGGTCAGGTGAGTCAATTTTGCCAATTCCGAATAAACAGAATGAAATAAGGAGTGTCTGGTTGAGTCGATGGAAATTTTGCTTACTATTATTTTGATGGCTACTGAAGGGTTGGTTCCTGTCCCATCAATACCCAAGCCATAGTCATTATCAGTACCTTTCCATGTTTGGAAGGAAAGCCAATTTTCCGGTACTGGAAACGTGAGATTGATGGGATTGCACTGATGTTGCATACAGTTGGGATCGGAAACTCTAAGACGGGTGATATAGAGTTTTTTAAGGTTATCCCTCTTGGGTATGGTGTCGGGTCGCACTGTGAGCCCTCTGGATTGAAAGTCCACACATTTCCATTCATTGCAGTAGGTGCCTTTGCCACAGGGGTCGTGTTGATTTGAAGTTCTGGCACAGATGTACTTTTCGTTGCTGGAATATGTCCGTCGCCAGACAAGTGAGCCACATTCGTTTGTGCCATAGTCCATGGCTTCGCAGGCATCAAAAGTGACCGATTGGGATACCTTCGGATTATAAAAGTCATGTCTTTTTCGATGAGCCGGCTCCGACAGTGTGAGCCACATTCGTTTGTGCCATAGTCCATGGCTTCGCAGGCAAGTGAGCCACATTCGTTTGTGCCATAGTCCATGGCTTCGCAGGCATCAAAAGTGACCGATTGGGATACCTTCGGATTATAAAAGCCAGTGTCTTTTTCGATGAGCCGGCTCCGACAGTGATGAGGATGTTGTAGCGATGAGTGGGGCCTGTGGGGTCATAACAGGTTTGTTTGTTGTTATCTTTACAAATACTATACGTCGTGCTATTCCACACACAGGTGTGCGTGGATGGTTTGGTGCAAATAAAATGAGTGTGATATATTAATGTAGTTCTGATGGTCAGCCCCTGTTGAGTTTTTTGCAAGCAGGGGGTGCAATGTTTGGCATCTTGGGAGGTGATTGCACTTCGTGTCCTCCGTTGGGGGGGATAAACTTTTGTTGTAGGGATAATGTCAGCCGAGAAGAAGTGGCAAAGCCTCGTACCATTTTTGTAATTTCACATTGGTATAGACCAAAGTCTGAGAGGGTCAGATCAGTTACTGAAAGATGAGTTGCTCTAAAATGATAATTGATGGTATATTTGGGTGAGTCTTGTAGATATATGGTATTGTTGAAAAACCAGCGCCAGATGATTCCCTTTTTTTTGATTGGAGACCTCTGGTAACAGGAGAGGGCCTGAGAGCAAAGATGCAGTGCTCCCTCATTGTTGTAACGGTGCGTGTGAATCAAGGAGTTGAATTTAGGATGTGGAGAGGACTCGAGAAGCTGTCTACGAATTCGTTGTCCGCGGAGCGGTGACCAGGAACCAGGATAGCGGTCAGGGAGATGGGAGCCAGGTGTATCCCATAGGCAGCTGGTGGTATCACAGGGAGGTTGGCAGCAGGAGAAGTGGCGCACCAGGGTATGGGAAAAAGATTGAGGAGAAGATTGAGACAAAAGGAGCCAAGAAAGAAACATAGAGGGTAGTGGGGGCGAGTTACAGAGAAAATGGAAAAGAGATAAATTGTATGATTGAAGGATTGACGGGAAGCAAGAAAGCCTAAGCAGGAATAAGGTCCCACCGTATTCGCGGTGACATAGACATGTAGGTAGACCCGACAGGGTTGGTAGCCATACAGAAGAGAGACGTGAGGTGAGGGACGCAAGGCACGGCCTTGATGTTGAAAGGCATAATTACAGGCGGAAAGAGAGATGTCTTCAAAGGTAAAGGTAACGCGTGTGAACGGAGGGGCGAAGATAACAGCAGGATCAGCCCGAAACTGAGAAAAGACAGGAGATATCAGAATCAGAAGGGCTAGGAGAGGAACACTTGTCCTTAGCCTCCCCATGATAAGGTCGAACACAGCGCGCAGGCACCCAAAGAACACGATCAGGAAGTTGAACAGCAGCGTATCCTTTGCCCCAAGTGATCAGTTGCACAGGTCCCTTCCACTTCGGATCTGGAAGTTGCCTGAAATAAACAAGAGGTCTGGAGGTAGGGACAGGAGGTGTGGTAAAGTGACGAGAAGCAGCCGTAGAAGAAGGAGAGCCAGTAAGATTCAGAAAGTTCAAGGTATATAAACATACATTTAACACATTCTGTAACGCTGGGAGGTTCGGGGGGCATACGCCTTTTTTCCCCATGTATCGATCAAGGGCCGTTTTGAGTGTTAAATTTGCTCTTTCCACAATAGCTTGGCCTTGGCTATTGAATGGAATTCCAAATTTGTGTACAATGGACCAATGATGACAGAACTCCGAGAAGGAGGAGCTCGTGTATGCAGGACCATTGTCTGTTTTTAAAATTTTTGGACATCCCAGTGTTACAAAGGTCCGAATGCAATGATTGATAGTGTTTTTAGTAGTCTCCCCCCTTTGCAGTGTGGCCATGATGAACCCAGAGTAAGTGTCTACAGACACATGAATATACTTCCAGGGCGCAAAGGATGGATACTGAGTAACGTCCATTTGCCATGTGTCACAGGCCTCGGTGCCTCTAGGATTTACTCCTTCTGGGACACTTCGTGCCTGCAGACTACATGTAGGACATTGTTGAACAATTGCCGCGGCTTCTTGATGAGTAATTCCAAATTGTCTCACCAGAGCTTTTCTATTTTGATGAAAATAATCATGACTTTCTCCTGCTGTTAAGGTGTTATTCTGCAGGATTGGTAACAAATGCAACTTGCAGGCCTCATCTGCCATGTGATTGCCTTCTGAAAGAAATCCGGCAGATGCTGATGGCTTCTGATGTGGGCCACAAACAGAGATTCCTTCCTTTCCTTCAATAGGTCTTGTAATTGTAAAAAAAGCGTCATTAAAGGAGAAGGGGTTGCAGGAGAAATGTAGGCATCAAATATATTCAAGGCCAATTGTGCCACATACAGACTATCAGATATTACATTAATTGGCTGGTTGGGAAAAAGTGTGAGTGCCATATTGAAGGCAGACAGTTCAGCCTGTTGAGCAGAAGGTTGTGGTGTGGTAAGTTTTTTTATGCCATTGATTGTCAGTTTGCCACACACAAGCCCCGATGGTTTTAGAACCATCAGTGAATACAGTAAGACAATCTTTCACTGGTTGTTGTACTAAAGGAGTCTCTAGAGTGAGCGGAATTGTTTTCAGCACTTGTATGCGTGGGTCTGGTGGTAGATGGCAGGAGACATTCCCTTGCCACCCTTCCAACGCATCTTGTAACGCATCAGAATTTTGGAAGAGTGGTTCCCATTGTGTTAGTCTGCAGGGAGTGTAAAGCGTGCAGATATCCACACCCATCAAGGCTCTAGCTCTTTTCCTCCCCCGTTCTATAAGAAGAGCCATTTGTGCAGCTCTTGTGGTGATTGATGCTTTTGGGGTATGAGGAAGGTGAATCCACTCTAAAATGTGTAGTCTCTTTGAAGTCGAGATTTGAACGATGATTGCTGTAAGGAGTGTGGGTGTGGGAAGAAGCGCCAATGAGAGTGCATGATTGTGTAATGAGCGGTCCACCCAATGGGTATGCAAGGCGCTGTTGATTTCTTTAAGAGCATTAAGCTGTTGCTCATTCAGCCAAATGAGATCCGCTGGATGCTTAAGGCCGACCAATGCTTGAAATAATGGCGAGAGAGTATGAGTTGAAATGGAAAGATATGGACGTGCCCAATTGAGCGTGCCCAGGCATTGCTGTAACTGAACCAAGGTTGCAGGTTGAGGGAGTGTGAGAACAGGAAGGTGAGGTGAAGCTGTGGAGGCTAAAACCTTGTGTCCTAAATATTGTAACGGATAATGAGACTGCACCTTTTCTGGTGCTACATGCAGTCCTGCAAGAGCAAGGAGAGAGAGAAGACATGGAAAAGTTTTACATACTGTACCTTTAGGACCATCAGCTGCAATCAGGATGTCATCCATGTAATGATACACTAAAAATTCAGGAAATTTGTCCCGATAGGGTTGTAAAGCTTTATTTACAAAATATTGACACATCGTAGGAGAATTGAGCATTCCTTGGGGAAGAACTTTCCATTGATATCTAGCTGTAGGTTTAGAATTATTAAACTCAGGAACGGTGAAGGCAAATAGTATTCTGTCCTCTGGTATCAGCGGGATGGAGAAAAAACAATCTTTGAGGTCAATGATTATGAGATCAAATTTTACAGGAATTAAATTTGGATTTGGAAGGCCGCATTGCAATGGGCCCATAGGTTGCAATATAGCGTTCAGAACACGGAGATCCTGTAGGAGGCACCATTTGCCACTTTTCTTTTTAATTACAAACACTGGTGTGTTATATGGGCTGGTAGATGGTTCAATATGACCTTCTGCCAATTGTTGTTGAACGAGAGTGTGAAGTGCGTTTAATTTTTCTTTTGTAAGAGGCCATTGATCAATCCAAACAGGAATATTTGATTTAAGAGTGAGAGAAAGAGGAGAAATAGCCATAATTCAAGGTATGTAGAGAGAAGTGTGGAGTTGAGATAGCAGGTCACGGCCCCACAAATTGCAATGTAATGGAAGGACAAAGGGTTTAAGATAAGCAGTCACAGAGGAATGAGGCGTAGAGGCAGTAAGCCAAAGTGAGCTAACCTTTGCTGCCTGCGCTCCACCGACGCCTTGTACTGAAGTTGTTTCAGCAAGGGGCCAAGAGGATGGCCACTCAGAGGATCGAATGACAGAGACGTCAGCTCCGGTGTCAATCAGGCCAGCAAAAGATTGGCCATTCAGCAATATGGTTAACATAGGTTTGGAGGCTGGAACAGATTGCTGTAGAGCAAACAAGGGGGTTCAGGAGAGGGAAGAAGAATGAGAGTAGCCACAATCGTTCCCGCTTTCAGGGAAAAGCACCGGTCGCCAATGGCAGCGAGAGAGAGATTTTTCAGAGAAGAGGAGTCGTACAAAAAGGTGCAGCGACTACGCCTTCAATGGTAAGGGAGGAGTTAGGTATGAGCAAAACAGGCAAGGAAGGCGGAAGTGGCTTCAGAACAGTGATAGAAAGAGGGAGAGTGAAGACCGAACCAGGATCATCATAAACGATGTCCTCTGTCAGCTGTACAGGGAAAGAAGTAGGTTGTAAAAAGGAAAGAGAAGAGGAAAGAGAAGTTTCAGCCTTTGTAGCGGGGTTAGCTGAAGACCCCATGCCTAGTTTTCCGATTGCTGAGCAGGAGGAGGGTTAGAACGACATTGGGAAGCCCAATGAAAACCTTTTCTGCAACGAGGGCAAACAGTTTTTGGCTTGGCAGCATAGGGTGCAGTACCCCGAGACTGGCCACGAGGCGTTCCCCCCCCACCCGGCATTCTACACTGATTTTTAAAATGGCCAGGCTTCCCACAATTAAAACAATTGCCAGAGCGAGACAAGGCAAGGGCGTCGGACGACGGAGGGGAGGTGGGGAGGGATGCAGAAATGGAGGTAGAGATGGCAGCGGCAAGGGCGCTCATTTTGTGAGAAGTAGTTCCCACAATCTTACAAAGCTGCAGGAACTCAGCCAAGGTTACACCAGGTTTATTAGCAACAGGTTGAAGTATTTTTTGACAATCTTCATTCGCATTGGTGTAAGCCAGTTTAATAAGAAGTTCTTGTCTGGCCGCCTCATTGTCAATTTGGCGTTCCAGAGCGGTTTGCAAACGGTTAACGAATGAAGAGTAAGACTCGTCAACCTCCTGCACTACCTTCAAAAAGGTGTGTGTGGATTTAGAGTCTGAATCATCCACACGTTTCAGGGCATTCATCGCACAAAGATGAATGATTGCAAAGGCACGGCGAGGGCAAGTTTGTTGCTGAATCAGGGTGGAGTATAATCCGGTTCCCTTTAAGTGATCAGCAATGACCAGATTAGGGAGGCCTCGTCTTATTTCAGCATCTACTAATTTTTCATATTCAGACTGCCAAACAACATACTGGGCAGGAGTCATAAGCATGGAAAACAACATCTTCCAATCATATAACAGCATTACAGTGTTAGCAGACACGAGAGAATCAAGCATGCCACGAGTGTAAGTGGATTGCAGTCCATACATATTTACAGCCTCTTTTAAATTTTTCAACACTCTTAACTCTATGTTGGTATGAACAGGAGCGCCAGGGGCTCCCGGTACAAGAGTCATAGGGTAAGCAGAAGGTATATCACAAGATTCTAAGGTGAAGGAAGGAGAAGCCAGGATAGCAGTAATATTTCCCCCCGAGGGATGTGGGGACGGAGGATCAGTAGGAATGGGAGAGACAGAAGGAGAGGAGGGCTGCAGACGATTGTGCGGAGTGTCAGAGTGAAAAGGAGGGGCATAGGCAAGCTGAGGAATATCATCCGAAGAGTCGGCAGATTGGTAAGGTGGGGGAGGAGAATCAAGGTGAGCAGCAAGAGGCTCAGCAGTTTTAGAGGCAAGAGATAAAGACTCGGGGAGAGTGGTGGAGGGGTAGATAGTATTGAGCGCAGCCATTATCGCACGCCAGGACATAAGAATGTCCGGTGGAGCTCTGGGGACATCATACAGATATTTTCCCAAGCGTTCCCACGAAGTGCGATGCAGCGTGCCCTCAGCCGGATAAGCAGGACAGTGCTGCTCCACATAAAGCAAGAAGGAGGTGATAGATTTTCTAGACAAGGTATATACAGTGGTGCCGTTAATTTTCTGCAAACAATTAGCCTTCTTCACTAATTGGTAAAGTTCGTCCCTATGAACTGACGAAACTTTGGAGAGTGAGGAGCCCATTACTTACGATTGTACAGAGCCTTTGCCAGGTGCGTAGCAACGGGAGTGAAGGCAGCGCACCTCTAGACAGAAGTCACGCCGTGGAGCTGAAGAAGTGAGAGATCCCGGACGAGCCCCCAGTTGTCGCGTTGTCGCGGTTTGCTCGTTGTCCTTAGGTTCTCTGATCAGCTCGTAGAGCCCCCGCAGGGGTGAAATTTAGAGGGACCCTCGCGAGGGTGAGTACTTAAGTACTAGAATCAATAATTGACACAGACACCATAGTTTCTCAAGGTGAGAGAGCACGTTGTGCCCGGGGTAGATGAAGAAGTCCCCCGATTGCAACGCATCACCCTCTTTTATTTTGCAGTTTTATCAGGGCGGGGGGAGCGAGACATATGTGAAGAGGAGCAAGGAAGTATAATTCTAATGGCGCCATGGCAGGATGCGAACCACTGTTGTGTGCTAAGATAACGTGATTATCTATTAACAAGATATTTTGTGGTCAGCTAGTTCCTGTAACTATTTGCCTACGTGTCGTGCCAAGCTGAGTTTATCATGCAATTCCTAACTTGAGAAGGTCATTCTTACGGCCTTAGGTCAAGAGGACTCTCGAGGTTTACTACACTGAACAATCACCTATATCCCAAAATATGTCCATTATAATTTGGTACCAAATTTGTATGACTTGGATGAGACACTCTTTTACAAGGTTTTTTGTTGTGAGGCAAAATGGGAAGAGGAACTACTGAGCTTCAGATCAGGATTTAAATGTCTTATTGTGATGTTGATTAGATGCTTTCTCTCTCTGTCTATATACGAGATATTTATTTGGTTTATTTGTTTACTTAGGAAAATACTTGTGGAGTGTTTTAAAGCATCCTAAAGTTATATTTCTTTCCAAATGTATGCCTGTCAATATCTAAAACATCTGAGACTTAAAAAAGTTAATTAAAAACTGTGTTAATTAATGGTGTTGTCCATGTAGTGGCAGTATTTCTTCACTAATTTTCTAAACCTCTGATTTCATTACATAAAGCTGTATCAATTGTATGACTCAACTGGCAAACCCAGGTTGATAATTTAACCAGCCTGATTAATGTCCAAATATAATAGTACAAATAAGACTAGTAGATGAGGGTATAAAAAAAATCTGAACTGAATGTTTTGAAAAATAAACTTAGCAATTATTTCTATTCGGATGGGCATACATTTCTATTTTTCAAAAACATTTTAAAAGTTATAAAGATCCTCCTTTCTATAATTTCTGCAATTTGTATTGAACCAATTAATATCTAAATCCAGGCTTTCTATATATGAATGCTAGCTGATTTGATTTTGCTTTGTTTCTTAAACTACTTTTTCTCTTTCTGGAGACTGTTTTTCTTTTATAAAAGGCTGCTTTTTGAAACTTTTTAGTCATGCTGAATAACAGAACAGCATGTCCAAGTCAGCTTTATAAGTTCAGATATGGATGTCAAGTAGCAATTTTCTCCTTAGCTCCAGGGCTAGGCTAGCTGCAATTGAGGACAGCCTTTTAAAGAAAGGCTTTTATTGTACAATGCTGATATAAAAATAATCATGTAAATACAGCTGTTGTTTTTAACGATCCAAAATCCTTGTAGCTTTGATGTTATACCAGTCTGGAAAGAATTTTGAATAGTAATCACAGATTTATGACCATAGAGTAGTACAATAGGTAATAAACACCGTATGATTAACTCTTCTGCTTAAGCTTTTCAGGGAGTGTTCTCAGAGGAATTATTAACTACCGGTATATCCATTAAGACTAGCCTGATGTGACTGACATAAACACATTAATCAATAGAGTCATGCCATGAACACATTTCAATACCCACCTTTAACAATTAATTCATAAGGAGTGCCTGCAGTAGAATCCCCTGCTACTTTCCTTTTAATTATTTATTGGGAATATTGTCAGGTTGGAAACCTGGCTTAAATAAACACGTATTTACAGAGCAAAATATGAGTCGCTAGCCATAATTTTCAGCCTTTAATCTTAGAAGTTAGATTTATTTATTATTACAACCTTGATCCAATTTATTCTTTGGTGTTAGCACTGGGGAAAATCTCTATGTGAATTGTAAAGATCTGCAGTGTTGATGTAATATTTTTTCTTATATATGATTTACAAACGATTGACATGCAAAACATTTAAACATTTTTAGCTGCCTTGTGTCCAAAAGCAACATGGTGCTTATGAATGACCATGGTGAATCCATATGAAAACGTTTGGAATAACTAGCCATCAAGTCTAATTTAAATATAGGCTAATAGTTAAATATTTACCTGAAAGCCTGTTTGACTAATGACTGCTATATTTTGAAGAGATGAATATAGTCTCAGACACTAAAATTTCTTGGTTCTTCCTTTTGTCATGGATTCTCAGTAATTGCATATATAAATGTTGCAGGATGTTACATTTGTTATACAGAAGCACCTTGTTTGATGAAGCCATATTTTCATTAAAAGTTCCTAATTCCAGCTCTGCATACTTTCTTTAAAATAACCATCAAGTAACTCCAATAGAAATATTGGTTAAGGGAAATTATAGACTTCGTAGAAAAGATTATAAAGAACCTTCAGTTCACAATGGAATGTGCGTGGTTCCAAGTAAGAGTGACTGTTGGCATTTCCTCTTTGTACATGTTATTGATTGCTTTATGAGTGGCAAAGTCTAAATGTTGGATTACTAGCTACCAACTATTGTATCATGAATTCTATTTTCTTTCCAGTTAGATGATTGTGAGTCTATTGAAAATCTTCGGTCTTTGAATTATGAACTAATTCTAGGGCAATCTATCCCTAATATGTATTTTGTATTTTACATAAAAAATAAGGAATTCAATTAAGGATCTATACTTATTATTTGTCATTTTTCCATTTCCATACATTGTCACATAGAATTCCTTTGTCAAATTCATGAAGTATAATGCTTCATTATCCAGAATCATGCCATTGGCTCATTTCATCTGGTGTTGTATACAATTATAGTGGCAAGCTTTCAGGGTCCCTGTTAGGAGTGCTTCCTATCTTTGTCTAGAGATGCCAGGAAATAATCCTAGGACCGCTTGTACACAGAACTTATGCTCTAGCAAAGGTATAGCCTCTCTTTAATTAACATTAAAATTCACAAGCTTAGGATATTTGATCCAGTCTATGGTTTACAGTAGTTTTTCTCATATGCAAAATATAGTTGATATTTTTCTCCTTTTTTATATAGCCAAATCCCCTTGTGAAACCACCAGTGAAATTTAAGCATGAAATAATGCTTAGCATCAGAAGTGGGAAATTAAAATAAATTTGTTCTAGCTGGAAAAAAATGTAGAAAAGATGAACAGTGGTGTATTTTAAAACCCACCCCTAAGAATTTTACTAGGAAGGAGATTGATTCAGACTTTCTGTAGGAACTGAGATATAGACATCCCCAAAACTCCCTTTCTTTCTGGAGGCCTTTCCTAACTTCCCAGAAGCTTGTTTGACGAACAGAATCAGAAACAAATAGCTATTTCTGCAGCATGGATATCTATTAAATATCTTTTTAAACAAGATAGAAGCCATATAATTATATCATTAAAACACTTTCCCCAAATACTAAGATAAAGTGCACATTTTACATTCTGAGAATTGCTTCCTTTTTTGTTTTGTTTAAGAGAGAATATTCTATATAACCAGATTTTCTGCCAGGTATGAACTAATGTATACATTGGACCTAGACTTGTTATTGAAAGGACTGTGTTTATGTTCCAGTTCCTAAAAAAAGAGTGACGGTACAATATCATTCTAATGCAAGTAGTCCTCACTTAGCGACCACTTGTTCTGAAACCATTTGAACTTGACAGGGGCTCTCAGAGTGGTGCTTAGGACTGGTCTTCCTACTTGTGTCAGTTGCTGTGTCCATGGTCATGTGATCAGCATTTGCAACTTTCATTGCAGTCTTCTGACAAGCAAAATCAATGAGGAGAGAGACATGGCAGTAATCTTCAACTACAGGTAATCCTCGACTTACAACAGTTCATTTAGTGACTTTTAAAGTTACAATAGCACTGAAAAAAGTGACTGATGACTGTTTCTCACACTTATGCCAATGCAGTATCCCTATAGATATTGATACTATACTATGTCTGAACAAAATTCAGACATAGGGCATCTAGTTCATGTTTATGACAATTGCAGTGTCCCAAGGTTCCATGATCACTTTTTGTGACCTTCTTTCAAGCAATGTTAATAGGAAGCCAGATTCACTTAACAACCATGTTACTAACTGAACAACTACAGTGATTCACTTAATGACAATGGCTATATAATAACCTACTACAGATAGTATAATTTCATCCAGTGATGAAATTATTGACATTAATCATAAAAAGAGGTTCTCCAGTGTCCCTTCAATGTAATTGTCCTTTCTCCCCAATTCTTTATACTATAAAAGGAAACAAGGAATTGTTTTTCTTGGGGCTTTGTAGGTTCTTTTCTTGTTTTTTCTGTACTTTTTAGAGGATAAGGCATGTCTCTTACATGCCTGCTTGGTCCTTCCTTAGCAGCAGTACAAGCTAGAACAACCTCCTGACTCCTTCAGTTCTGAATACCACAAATTGCTGACATGGGTGTGGTGTGGCTTCCAAAGGAGAAATTGTATTTTTTTTTTTTGCATTGGCTTATATTATTACATTACATTATTATCCTCCCCATGTGCCCCTTCCTGACAAATCTAACAACTCAGATGGGCAAAGTGATGCTTCATTCCTGCTCCTTGACTGTTGACTATCTTTAGTTTTTTTAAAAAAATCTCCCTGTCTAAGTCTGTCAAACAAACCAGAGTAAATGTGAATGGTTCCACATTTCTGGTTATTTAGACAATGTTCCAGCTAATTTTCTGAATTATTTGGAAAGAATCAGACTGAGGGTATTCTCCCAATCTATTGCTTAGTAAACAGCTTTACGTTTACTTGTGCAAAATGAAATCTATGGTACCTACTTGGCTGACCTGAGCATTTATAGTATTTTAAGTATTTTTGGAGAGGAGGGAATTCTCACATTCAATCCTAATAATAGGCTTCCTTTCTTCCACAAGAATCTCCAGTGTTTGTTAAACGTGTTCAGAAAAGTGGCTTTTTCCTGTTTTTTTTCCCAGTGAGAAATAATTTTAAGTAAATAGTAATGTCCAAATATAGCTGCAGATTAGGGAGTGGGTAGTCATTTTGAAGAGACTGTTAAGGCATCTGTAGCATCTTACTAAAGCTAGGAGATGCTGAAAAACTGTAAAGAATTTTGGCCTTGTAACTAATCAGGAACAGCTGAAGCCTACCATTCTTAACTGGTTTTGTTCCTAACAGTTATATACAAAATAGAACTAATGTGTTAATGATAGCATACGTCCTGGGTTCAATTTAACATTTATAAAATATTGAGCAATTAAACACAATGTTGAGTTACTGTTGACAGTACCCTTTCCCAAATTTTATGTTCAAGAAAACAAAAAGTAAGCCAAGGAGAAACCAAGGAAAAATTTTACTGGGTAAAAGTATAAAATAAACCTTGCCTAGAATATATAGCAATTTTAAACATTCAGGGCTTATTATCACTTGTTCTGAATTATTAGTCAGGGTTAGTGATTATCCCACAAGCTTTGCTGATTTGGCTAGTTTATGCTTGGTGCAAATATTTCAGGTTGCATACAAAAATAAAAATGCAACTCTTGTTTTGAAAAGGTATGTGTGTACAGGTAGTCCTTGACTTACAACCACATTGAGCTCCACATCTCTGTTAAGCGAGACAGTTTGTTAAGTGACTTGTGCCCTATTTTATTACTTTTCTTGCCATGGATCTTAAGGGAAACATTGCAGTTCTTAGTTACAGGGTTGTTAAGCGAATCTGGCTTCCCCATTGACTTTGCGTATCAGAAGGTGATCACCTGACACTGGGACACTGCAACTGTAATAAATAATAGTCAGTTGCCAAGTGTCTGAATTTGGATCACATGACCACAAGCGTGCTGAAACAGTCCTATTTATGAAAAATGGTCATATGTAAGTCACTTTTTTCAGTGCTGTTGTAACTAAATGACTAAAATGAACTGAACTGTTGTAAGTAGAAGACTACTTGTATATATAATGTTGGCCTGTATAAAATTTGAAGATACTGCATTGAGTTGTTGAAACATTTGCCATAATCTGTGAAAATAATTTCTTTCCATCATGTTGTCCAGTGAACTTCACTGTAGTAAAATGTATTGATGACAGGATTGGGTTTATCATTCATTATTGCTAACTTAATGTTAGGAATCACTGTTTTTAAAATCTTTCAATATCCAATCATATTTTGCCAAATCTTGTTGGCTTGATCGGGAGTCTACTATTTCAGTGATGTGGGTTTGTACTGTATTGATAATACAGTACATATTAAAAATAAAAGCAGAAGTACTATGATGTTGTTAAATATTAGCATTTAAGGAATAAAATGTTCCTTGATAGTTGCTCCTTCTCATTTGCAAACCAATTACTACTTCCTTTTGTAGAATAAACTTGATTGTCCTGCAGAAACCTAGAAAATTGGATTTCTAGATAGAGGCATATGTAAATTTCTTCACAGTATAGCCTGTTCTGTTTCCACAGAGCCATAATCTTTCAAACAAATTTAACTGTCTTTTAGTTTGGCATTTGGCCTGGAGCCTTGTCACAAAGCTGGCAAACAGAATACACCCATAGGAAATACTTTTAAGGGTTTCATTTCCCTAGCATTCCACCTCCCCACCACCACCAGTGTTGGGCAAGGAAAAAAAAATACAGGATTCTCCCACTGAAGCTTCATGTACACAGAAATCTATGTAACGTGTTGGAAGCTTCTGTATACCAAGAAGTTTCATAAAATGAATCTGCCATGTAACTTAGATCTCCAGCGTGATTTCCCCCCATTGAATTCAGGTAGATTTTTCGGTTTGGAATCGGCAGGAAAAAATTGATTAAAAGTTCCTTTCATACTAAATGTGATCATTGATGAGTTTATGGACACACCCGTGTTGTTTTCTGACAACAGTATAAAACTGGTTTGTGGTTGCATTCTTCTGTGATACTTTTTGACTTCCCACTCTGACCTTGGCATTTCCTAGGGGTAATTAATGCAATTCCTAATCAGGTCCAACCTTGCTTTTACTTTTTAAAATCACCCATGATTGACAAGACGCTGCCACCTAACTGGGCCATTCCTAAAATGCTTCTAGACTTTTGTAATATACACTGTTTGTAAGATGTTTGATGATTGTGTGTCAATATATCTTCTTTTTCACAGTCTTACTACCTGAGTAACTTTACAAATAGCTGCTTATGAGTGGCAACCAAGTGAAGAGCTGCTTAAGCATTATGTTCTACCATCAAGACCATATTGTATATGGGATTTCTTGGTCCATTTCTCCACGGTGTAGAGTAGACCGTAGGTTCTTAACCTGAATCCATGGACAAAATTTACAAAGCTGTGAACTTGTATGGGGAAAAAAGTACAACTTTATTTTCACTAAAATAATTCAAATTTAGCCTTCTGTTCAGTAACGTAGGTAAGCAATGAAGCACTTTATGACTCTTAGACCTGAAATAAGGGTTAATTAGCTCCCATTACTCTCATTGTCTAAAATTATTATACCTAAAAAAGAGTATTTTTATTGATTTAATGGATAATAAAGAAGTTTATTGTATAATTTGTTGTTATTCAATATTTTGATAAATGCAGAGTAACATAATTGATATTCTTTGTAATATAATCTGTCCCAAAACAAGACATGTACCTAGTCTGCTGATAACATTTTTATTTAGCGAGAATAATTTTTCTCCAATGATATAAGCATAATCAAAAATCTATCCCCCATGAATGTCTAGCAGTCTTTCTCTCACATAATGTTGATGGTTAACAAAAGGCTACATAGACATCTTTTTAAAACCATAACCAATCTTTAGGATGGACTCAGGTTGAGGTGCAGTAGATCTGATTTTGAATTGCCAGGGCCATGCTGAAGAGGAAAATGAAAAGCCGCCACTATGTACCAGATTTGATAGGTTTATGCATAACATGCTTTGTAAGAGGGCACTTTTTGTGATATTCATCAAAAATCGTTTCTTAGACTGGAGACAAATTTCTAGCAGCCTAATTGTCAGAAATTATTCATTTGTATTATTTCCCCCCTCCCTCCATAGATGGTACCACATGTGAATTTAGGATATTAAAAACCAGTACAATCTGTACAATACACCTATGTAATAACTGATAAAGGAAAGATAAAAAAAAATTAAAAGCTATCATATTAATCACCAGGCTCCAAAAGAACAGCCAGTTTTTTTTTTATTGCAGCATAAATTCTCAATCATATTACTAATGATGAATCACTAGGTTTATAGAACTGAATCAGAAGCACGTCACTATCATATAAAGAAGGCCAAATATCTTTTTATCAGAAAGGTCTGAAAGTACATAGTGACTATCCTGGAAATATTTTTTCCCCAGCTAGCATCTATAAAAACTATCAGAAAAGCACCTGCTCTAACAATTTCCAAATTCTGCATACGTGTAGAATATATGACTAGTGTTCCATACTGTCTGGTCCTTCACTTTTTAGTCAGAAAATATTCTTTTTAGCTAGAAACTCCCTTTTTTCAGTCTTTGTTGATTTCAAATCAACTGTTGATTTCGTCTCGAGAAAGTCAGGGGAAAAATCCAAGAGGGTCCTATTGATTGGAAAACTCTATGTAAAATCCACGTTGAAAGTGTTAGTAGAGCACATTCGAAATGCCAAAGCCAGTTTGCCAATGGTAACTTTGGTGAATCTGCTTCTGATTGGTTATCATGTCTCTTTGTCATTGATACCTATGTGATTGATTTAAACGTCTGAAATGAAACTGAAAGCTGTGTATGATGGCTTTCCCAAAGGTGTACTGTACTTGATAGCGGTAGTGATTTTAATGTTATAATAGCAGACTGTGGTTTGGACTAGTACAGTCTTGAAACTTCTGGGTTTTTTTTCACTTTCAGTAAAATTCATATCCTCTGGGCAAGATGAGCTCTCGAACATTGATTTTATTTAAGAGAACCTTGTATTTTTTTATGTGACTAATAGTTTTGATATGTCTCATATCTCCAAAGGCTACAGTTAGTTTTAGTTCTAAGTTTTAATCCACATTTTGGCTGCTGCTATATTTTAATTAAAAGGATCCAATTACTGGTCCAATTGGAGGGGGGATTATATCTGTTTCTAGTAATTTTCTATTGGTCAAATTTAACCAAATGAGTCCAATATATTTTTCCTTTAAAATATGCAAAGCTACAGGAGTCAATCCAAACACTGAAAGAAGTAATTAGCATATATAGTGGTAGTGTTTTTAAATAAATTCTTTAAAATGCATTGGCATACATAAAGTTTTACAGAGCTTTGAGGAAGAGAGTAGAATAGAGTAGAACTGAAGATGTTTTCAAGGGGAAAGAGGGGAAAAAACCAAGAAAGTCCAGTTGACTTTTGGAAAAGCACCTTTGGGCCTATCATGACCTGGATGATTGAGAATCTCCATAGACAGAGTAGAAGAAGACTTGGCAGCACAAGGAAACAATAGCCAATCACTGACCATCATCACACCAATCAACCTGTAGGATTGCACTACATAAATAAGATGCATAGAATAGCCCAAAGCATACATTCCAGTAGAAAGAAGTTCCCTGAAAATGTCTATGGAAATTCCCAGTCATCCAAGTCAGCTCTGACTGGATGGTGGGGAATGGAAGGATTCCTTGTAGATGGGCTCCTCCATGAATCTGAAAGCTCAGAAGACTAAACTTCTGGTCCCGGTGATTGACTCAGATTGGATCTTGTAGAATACAAGTTTCTTTTTTAGATTAACTGCAGGCAGGAGGAATTTCCAAATTTCCAAATGTTAATTATAATACCATAATTTATTAAGATAAGTAGTCCATATTAATTAACTTTGTAAATTATGGTTTGCAGATGGTTTATTTCTATAGCTTTGTACATTGAACAAAATCTAACACTTGTATTGGAAAGAGAAGGGTATTGTGGCCAAGGAGATCTTAAGTTTGTTCTTATTTATTGTTCAAATCAACTCAATGAATGAGATGCTTCCCTTTAGTCTTTTCAAAAGACTACAGCAGTGATCTTCCAAAATCATGACTATTAAAATATTTTCAAATTAAAAGTAAGATTAAAACTGAAGCAGTTCAAAGTTCTGCTTTTGATTAAATTGGCATGAGATCTCCAACTAGACGTGTGTGAGGGCTGTACCGGCAGTGAGTAAGAAACACAAACCATGTGCATTGTGGTACCAAATTCAGACTAGAAGAGTGCAGTTAGAACAAAATAGCCCTTAAAATTAGAGAAGCTGCTGCTCAGTAAGTTTACAGCATCAGAGAATGCAAACCTTGCCTAAGGAAGAACAATATATCTTATTACTTGTTCTAATATAAGGAAATGGGAACTAGGAGAGGTTTCCACATAGTTAAGCTGGTGCCCAAGAAAATTAGAGAGTGTTGAACCTTTTTGCCAAATGATGTAAATTCCATTTGCTTTGTTTCTCTTCTGTGTAACTCCTGGTAAAAATACATACTCGTTGGTTGAATCAGTAGTTGGAATTTTTACCTAAATTGATGTATTTGAGAATAGACTAGAACCTATGTTCATCATAGGTTCTGAATTCCAACAAAAGACAAACACAAAGAAGTGGGGGGAAAGGTTGTTATTTTCCTGCCTTGTTTGTGCGATTCTCAGAACAATCTGTTTCTTATGGGATCATCGGGCTTTTAAATTTTTGTTTATTAGCCTTTGTACACAGCAATGTATACTTAGCCATGATGAGAACAATAAAGGATAATGATAACTGCATTTTAATTGTTCTTTCCCTTTGAATAGAACAGGAACAGTTTCTTATTGTGACAGCCGGTTTTGTGTAGTCGTTAAGACATCAGGCTAGAAACTTGGATGAGTTCTAGTCCCATCTTGGGCACTAAGCCAATTGGATAACCTTGGGCTAGTCTTTTTCTCTCAGCTCCAGGAAGGAGGCAATGGCGAATCATTTATAAAATGCCTTGCCAAAAAACTGCAGGGACTTGTCCAGGCAGTCTTCAATTATGAATGTAAACGTACTTGGTATGTTAGCTCGTGTTTTAAAATATGGAGATGGGTAGTCAGTCTCCAGCTGACATCATTGCAAACTCTTCCCACCCACCCACCCCCTTTTTTTTTTTTTTTTGAAAATGCTCAGGATCCAAAATTCATGCTTAGATAATTATAGGCATCTTCTAAGAGGCATCTATGAGTGTGAAAAGGAAATGCTTCTTTTAAAATAATGTTGCCATTACTTGTTTTCAAAGTTAACATTGACCATAGCTTTGTCTGATTTTGACAATTTTGATTTTTGGCCTGCTAGTTTAATATATTTTAAACATCAAATTGTAAAATTTCCCAGATTTTATGTTTTGTAGCCTTTATTATTACCCCTGCCTTTATTTTGAAAATTGCCTGTGCAACTGGAATCTCAGTATAGGGACAGCTTTAAATATGTAATTTGACATTTAACATTTGACTTTAGTACAGAGTTTGAATGTGTATCATGAATTGTAGACAGTTGTACGGAGAAATAAAGCAGTCAGTGTTTGCTGCAACAAAAGGTTGGAAAAAAGAAAGAAAGAAAGAAATAATTAATTAATTAATTCTTCCTATTTAGGACCTACACATTTTTCTAACCATGCAACTTTTTTTAGGAAAAAAAACCTATATAAAATTATTTAACTGGCTTTAGTGATTGAGAAAAGGTCTTAAAATCCCTTAGAGGTTCTTTAGAAAAGGTTATGTTGATATCATGGATTTGGCAGAGCCAATTTCCAAATTTACTAAACGTTGGCCTTCTAAAACAAAATCCCCTGCTATGCCCACCTGAAATAGAAATAGTAGAATTTTTGACCGTCATATTGCTAGGCAACAAATGGGCAGTGTTTTCTATTTGAATGAATAGTATTGGTACTGTGCTAGACAAACCCTGGATATTAAAAGTCTTGGCAAATTATAAAAGACTTGCTACTGCTCCCAGTTAAATTCATTAAATTCTTATTAAATTCATTTAATAAGAATTTGTGCTTTTATACCTGTCTTTTTTCTTCATGTCCCTTGCACCCTTCCTCCTGGTAGCCATACTTTCTCATATTTTGCATTTAATATTTCAGGAGTGTTCTGAGTAAATTCTTCTGTTTGTAAACATAAAGCTGAGCTATAACAGCTATAGTGCTGTCACGCTATCAGCTGAATTTAATCAGTCGTAGGGCCAGAAGTCCTGTTCTCTTCAAATACATTCAAGTTCATATCTGTACTGTCTTGCCTACAAAAATGTGTGGACAATTTTTTTCTCAATAATGATGTCAACATTGGGTTGAAATGGGTTCTCTGTAAGTTATTAACTTTAGTCTCATTCGTGAACACTAATCCAGTAGTTTTAATCAGTTAACGCACCTATGGTAATACAAAACAGCCATGAACAGAAAACCCTAATCTATAGGGTTTCTCATATTATAATGAGAATATATATTGTTACTGTCAACTGTATCCTACATGTCAGTAAATTCCATTGTTTTGCTTGTCAGAAATAGTTTTTTTTTCTTTTATTTGTATTCAACTGCTGCATTGATCAGTACTTGATATCTCATGAATTATGACATTATGAGGGTGGGAGAAAAGTTTCTTTATTCATTTCTCCATAATCACACATAACTGATATCCAGACAGTCATATCCCTTTTATTTGCCTTTTCCTTAAGCCTAAAAACAACCCATTACCATAATCTTTTTTCAAAAGATCTTACTCTCTAAGAATTTTATCCATTTCTGACTCTTTTTTGGAATGTGGAGAACAAAACAATATTTCTTCACGCCTACTAGCTTTTATACTTCACTCCTAAGGATTCTCATGATGGAAATTTCCTTTTTTTTTTTTTACAGCAACCAAGCCTTGGGTTACTACACTCATTAAGCTATTCATCATAATCCCAAATCACTTTCCTGTTAAGTAGCATCATCTCAGACCCTGTGAGCATATACATAAAGTTAGATTGCTTTGCTGTGTTGTGCAGCATCTTACCCTGAAATTTGAATACCTTATTCTCCCAATTTGGGAAGATATTTGTCAAGCTCTTTGGTTCCCCTCTTTATTATTTCATATCAAACCTAAATTTGGCACTGGCCTTCTAACAGCAATGTAAATTGCATTAAAGTTCAAAGACATTACTGGAATAACAGTTATTGCATTCAATTGTAAAATTTCATGAGATGATACATTGGGAATATGGTTGATCCTGATTTTCTACAATTCACTTGATGTTTAACCTTTTTTGTTCTAAATTTAGGCTCTTGGTTGCACATGCTAAGCATTTGTATTGTGAGCCTCTGAGTAGTAATTTATTGCATGGGCTTGGGTAATAAACACTCTACATTCAGGAATTTACAAAGTCTGAATACCATACAGGCTTTTTGCTAATCTTTTGTTGTTTTTTCTTCTTTGCTTGCACTTAGGACTTTTCAGAACTAGAAAAGAGGGATCCCCAGGAGTTAGTTGGTAAGTACTATAAAAATATTGTTTTACCTCACCTTGTTTTTCTTGAACAATTAATGCTATTTGAATTTTCATACAGTTCCGTTCTCATTATAAAATCAGGCAAGGTCAGTGGATAGAGGTGAAAGAAGAAAGGCTTCACAGCCTGGGCCTAACTTTTGCAAGATGGCCATGTGCCGTAATGGACTCCCCTTTTTTTCCCTGGGACCTTTTTTCTGTCTATTCATGTTTCTTCTTTGTTTAAGTCTGCTCAAGTACATGCTTATTCATAACTCTTCACAACCAGCTACTTATCTCCCTTTGTATAAGAATTATACCGCTGGCAGATATAATTCTCATTTTTCTTATGCAATCATTTATTTTTCATGCTTACTTCTTTCCCATTCATCCCAAATATTTCTTATTTCCTCAAATGGCTACAGAAGGCAATAGTTACCTTGCCTATCTTACTATAGCAAGATTGTTGGGTTTTGTTTTTTTTGCTCAAAGACTATAGGTGAACTACAAAAGAACTACCATTCCACCCGCTTTATTTATTTTCTGTTTAATTATTAAACGAACCCATTTTATAACCTTAAATGACACTGAGAATATAGCTGGGAAAGAAGTTGCTTGAGGAAAAAAAAAAGAAATCCAAATCTCTTCAGTGACTCCTTGCTCCCACAGATTAATATTTTCTTTCTATAAATGAACTTATCCTTCTTCTTGATGCAGGAATCAAAGACCCAAACAAGTTACCTATATTCTCCATTGAACTGCTCCAAGCATCCAGAGATTGGGAAGTGCTTAGTCTCTGGTTTTGATAGGCTGAGCTTAATTGGTAGGACGCTGCTCCTCCGTCTCTCTCCTAGCGTCCCCCAGTTTTTGCTCAGCCTTGGAGAGATAGGCAGCTTTTCTCTTGATCGGAGCAGTTTCTTCAGGTGACATTGTGAATATTGTTTTTTCTCTTCAATTGGCTTCTTTTAAATTTCTCCTTTAAGGTTTATTCCTTTAAATCGCTTTTTTCATTTCCTCAATTTAGTTACAGTCCCTCCAATTAGCTTGGGGCAAGCACAGAGCGTGGCAGCAAGTTCTAATCGCGCTTGCGATCTCCCAGCAGGGGGCCATTCGGCCGCTTGCCTTTTTTAAAAGGCAGTTCCTTTGGCACTTTTTTTTACTTGATTCTGTTTCCCTCTCTTGCCATTGTCCTTTTTCTCTCTATTTGAAGATTCCTCCCCAGGAGAACGCAGGGGTAAGGACGCTGGAGTCCAATCTCCCCAATTTACTTTGTTTCTGGGCCATCAGAATTGACTAATTTACAGCGTGAGTCATTGCGCTGTGATATTTGGCGCCTTATTATCTGCGCCATTGCTGGGGACAGTCTGCCTTTTTGGGCACATGTTTTCCTGCAGCAGGACTTCGTTATTGAAGGCCTCAATTATTTCAGGCCGGGTCCCTGTGAGAGGGCATTTGTTTTTTCCTCTTTGTTTTCCCAGGTTGGGAAGATTACAGATGGAAATTTCTTCCCTTTAATTCCGGTTTGGGAGTTGTGCTTTTATATTACTTCCATTGGTTACCCTCTCAGTCCAGACAATTTACTCGGGCCTGAGGCCTGTGATATTATTGTCTAGAGTTTCTTGCATATAACGGTCCTGTTCTTATACACATATAAGACAGTTCTCCATTTGGTCTTTTTTGATTGGAATTGTAAATAGTTAACTTTATTTATATTTCTTTAAATAAAAATAAAAAATACAAAAAAAGGGGAGAAGTATATTTGTTGGGCTTTCTGTTCCTGGTGAGGTACAGGAGTCCGGATGTGCCAACAGTCCATTCAAACCCATAAGTTCATATCTATACTCTGGGTAATAGAGAGTTATTTCTGGTATTTAACAATGGCAAGCAGAGGGGAACCTACGTCACGAACCCAAGACAAATCCAAAAGGACCAAGGGTTCTTCAAAGGCGGCGGATAAAGAGGCCTCTAGGCGTCAAAGGGCTTTAGAAAGACAGATTGGGAAACACTCCAGAGATAGAGAGAGAGTTTCCATCCTTACTAACATATCTACTCAAACTCAGGCTCAAGATTTGTCCAGGCCGTTAGATTTATCTTTACCATCTTGTTCACCTAGTACCACAGCTCCCAGTCATTCTCAGGTCCCGAGAAGAGCCCCTGAAGCAACCTTCACACCTACAGCGGCTGGACTACGTCGGGAAGAAATTCTTCCAGAGGAGGTTCCAGAATCCTTGAGGTCTTGGATGGAGGTAGCGATCAGTAGGGGTATCGCTGCAGGTCTACAACAATCAAGGACCAGACAGACGCCATCTCCAGATCTTGATGCTCATTCCGTATGTTCTTTAGGTAGAATGGATCCTCATTACGTCCAGGTACCTCTTCCAAGAGAGCCTTCCTTGTTTTCGCATGCTCCTTCTCGATTTAGTCAGGAGGAGGGTGAAGGAGATGTACATATGGAACAATTAGATGCTGTTTCACTTCAAGATAGCGAAATTCCCCTGGAAGAGGGATCACCAGAAAGATGCATGTCTGATGATGAGGATATCAGGCCTAGCCAACCCACTTTTACTGGTCTTTTCCATCCACAACTTTTTAAATATTATACAAGGCAAAAAATGCTGCCCACTTGGACAAGTCTCCATCTGTTCCCCAACAATCCGAGGAGCAGTTGGAGGACTTGGTTTTCTCCCAACCTGTGAGTGAAGTTGAAATCATTCCGGTCCCACAAATGTTTTCGGACCTCCTGCAAAAGCAGTGGTCTGCAGCTGCACTGTACCCACCGCCCACAAATTTTGATAAAAAATTTTTTAATTTGGCTGTAGAGTTCACAAATCACCTGAATACTCCTATTGTAGATGATCCCATTGTAGCCTTGGCATCCCCCTCAACAATTCCCACAGAATCAGAGGATACGCTTAAAACAGAGGACAAAAAAATTGAGATAGCTCTTAGAAAGAGTCATCAATCTGATGCGTGGGCCATCAGAGCAGCTACTGCCGCATCGTTTTTTACTAGAACTTCTCTTAGATGGCTTCGTCATCTCAGGGATACTATCCCAAGCTCCAACATCATGGCGCATTAGGACATTGCCAAACTGATTGAAGCAGCAGAGTTTTCTACGGATGCCACCTTTAATTCTGTAAAATTTTCTGCTTGAGCCATGGCTTCACAGGTTACAGCTCGAAGACTTCTCTGGCTAAAGAATTGGCAGGCCAACTCTAAATATAAGTGGAAGCTTGTTTCCTCCCCAATTTCAAATGAAAAGTTGTTTGGCGCTGCCTTGGATCCACTATTGATAGAAACTAGGAACAAGAAGAAAATCCTCCCCTCCCTTTTAAGGCGGTCAGACACCAGATCCTACCAGTCCTTTCGGCGGAGTTTCTTTCGTCCCTACTATAGAGTGTCGTTCCCGACCAGATTCCAGAGGATATCATTCTAGGGGTGCCCAATAAACGGAAGGCCAAGAATTTGGTGACAGATTTCGTAGGGGAGGCCAAGGGAGGAGATCCTTCAGGGGCTCGGGTACCAAGGGGTTTCGTCGCCCAAGATAGGTCAGGTGATCCAGTTCCGATTGGGGGTCGTTTAAAATTTTTCACCAACAATTGGGATGCCTCCACATCATATTCCTGGGTTTGGGACACCATTCTATTCGGTCTGGTTCTGGAGTTTGCCTCCACTCCCCCAAAATTTTTTATGCCATGTCCTCTTTCCAGGGTTTCCAATAAGAGGGTCTTGATGGAGGAAGCAATTAATCATTTGTTAGACATTAAAGCTATCCAACCAGTTCCTAGGGATCAACAGGGTCAGGGTTTCAATTCCCTTCTCTTTGTAGTGCCCAAGAGTTCGGGGGGCTGGAGAGCCATTTTAGATTTAAAACGGCTAAACCGTTCCTTTGTTTATCGTAGGTTTAAAATGAGTACTTTGCAATCTATTCTCCTAGGGATAAGAGAGGGAGATTTTTTATCCTCCATAGATTTGACAGAGGCCTATTTGCACATTCCAATTCGTCCTTCTCATTTCAAATTTCTCAGATTTTGTTATAACAACAGACATTTCAAGTATGTGGCCTTGCCTTTTGGGTTGGCATCGGCCCCTAGGACGTTTACGAAAGTCCTGGCAGCAGTAGCTGCTCATTTACGGGGCTTCGGCATTAGACTACACTGTTATCTGGATGACATTCTGATCTTGTCATCCTCCTATGAACAGGCGAAATGGGATGTGCAAACCACATTGCAAGTTCTCCAGTCACATGGTTTTTCAGTTAATTGGGCTAAGAGCCATTTAGTTCCTTCTACTCGGTTGGCTCACTTAGGGGCTATTATTGACACTGTTTTGGGACGGGTATTTCTATCCCCGGAGCGTTTGGAAAGTATCAAGACACTGGCCCTACAAGTTAGGACCCTAAAGCGAGTCCCCCTAGCGGACCTTTCAAGTCTTCTTGGAAAAATGATTTCTGCTATTGCTATTGTTCCTTGGGCTCGTTTCCATGCTAGACCACTACAATGGTTCTTGCTTCCCTACCAAAGATCAGGGAGAAGCAATTCCAGACAGGGGGTTTTGGTCCCAGCGAAAGTTCGTCTATCGCTGCACTGGTGGACCGTGGCAAAAATCAACAGCGGATGCCTTCTCGAGGAACCCCATAGACTCACCATTACCACAGACGCAAGTCTGTCCGGATGGGGGGGCCCATTTCCGGACCATATCACTTCAAGGTCTTTGGTCAGCAGCAGAGCGTTTGACAAACATCAATTGCTTGGAGCTCAGAGCAGTTTTCATGGCCCTTCACAGTTTACTTCTCCTCATTCACAAAAGTCATGTCCTGATACTCACAGACAACATCGCAACGAAGGCACATCTCAACAGGCAGGGGGGTACTCACTCGAAAAAGCTCATGGAGGAGGCAGAGAGATTGTTTCACTGGGCGGAAAGGCATTTGGGCTCCATCACAGCGGAGCATATTTCGGGAGCCACCAACACCAAAGCAGACTGGTTGAGCAGGGCCACCATCGATCATTCGGAATGGCGTCTACATCCGGATCTCTTCCAGGAGATAACTCAAAGGTTTGGTCTTCCGGTGGTGGATCTGTTCGCCTCTCCCCAAAACGCACAACTCCCCAGATTCATTTCGAGGTTTCCGTCACAGGGGTCGGAGAACTTCAATGCCCTCCGTTGTTAGTGGCCTCAGGGTCTGCTCTATGCGTTTCCGCCTCTGCCTCTGATCTCCAGGGTGATCAGGAAGATGTTAGAGGAGAAGGCGGAACTGATTCTCCTGGCCCCGCACTGGCCCAGAAGGCTGTGGTTCGCAGATCTCAAGAGGTTGTCCACAGACAACCCTTGGAAGATTCCACCGCACAAAGTGAGCCTTTCCCAAGGGCCAATTCAACATCCCGAACCTCAGTGGTTGCAACTAACCGTCTGGAGGTTGAGCGGCAACATCTTAAGTCAAGAACGGTTCTCCGCTAGGGTAATACATACCATTCAGGTGGCTCGACATCCTTCCACGAACCGCATATATAATGCTACGTGGTTGGCCTTTCACAAATGGTGTACCAAGCTCAAAATAGACCCGTGTTCGCCATCAGTGGCTCAGGTGTTAAGAGTTTCTCCAGGATGAGTTAAACAGGGGCCTTTCTCCCAACACCTTAAAGCGACGGGTGGCAGCCATCGCGTCGATGGTGAGCTGGAAAGATTTCGCTTCCATTTCCCATCACCCCCGCATACGAAGTTTTTTAAAGGGCGCTGTGAATTTATGTCCTCCAACAATACATCGTTATCCCACTTGGGACCTCAATAAGGTACTCAATGCTCTCACCAAAGAGATCACCAATGGACCAAAAGTCCATTTGAGCCTCTGAGATCTACAAGCCTCCGTTTTCTTACTTACAAAGTGGTTTTTCTAGTGGCTATTACATCTGCAAGACGTACCTCAGAAATAGCAGCTGTATTGGCACGCAGAGATCTGTGTAGTTTCCATGCAGACAGAGTGGTCCTTCGTCCGGATCCCACATTTGTACCAAAGGTCAATTCAGCCTTTCACAGGGCTCAGGAACTGATTCTTCCTAATTTTTGTCCTAAGCCTGCCCAGGGCCTAGAACTCTGCTGGAATCGTCTGGATGTTCGCAGGGCAATTCGCATCTACCTCCATCGAACAGCTCCCTTCAGAAAGTCGGAGGCCCTTTTTGTGTCTTTTCAGCCGGCTACTCAGGGGCAAAAAGTCTCCCCATCAACTATAGATAGATAGTTGAAGGCTATGATAGCTAAGGCTTATGAAGCTCACTCACTGCCAGTACCTAGTGGTATCAAGGCGCATTCCACAAGGAGCGCAGCAACTTCGGCGGCCTGGGCCACCCAGGCTCCTATAACTGAGATATGTAGGGCAGCTACATGGGTTTCTCCTTCGCCTTTCATCAGGCACTACAAAATTGACGTGTTTGCCTCTGCGGAGGCTTCGTTTGGTAGGAGGGTGTTACAACAGGTACATTTGGACAGGGAAGAAGTCTCGGATCAGATGGAACCCTCCCTTAGGACAGGCCAAACTTTGGTATGTCCCAATCTCTGGATGCTCGGAGCAGCTCAATGGAGAAAGGGCGTTGGTACTCACTTGATATGCCCGTTCTCGGTGAGCTGCGACGAGCATTCAGCCCCACCCGTTGCTTTCCGTCTGTTTATCTCTGCTCCGATCAACTATCCTTTCTTTAAAGTTTTCTGTTCTGCTATCGGGTTCTTGCACGTGGCAAGGGCCAGGGTTATACTACCTCATCTTCGCCAAAACTGGGGGACGCTAGGAGAGAGACGGAGGAGGAGTCAGCGTCCTACCAATTAAGCTCAGCCTATCAAAACCAGAGACTAAGCACTTCCCAATCTCTGGATGCTCGTCGCAGCTCACCGAGAACGGGCGTATCAGGTGAGTACCAACGCCCTATTTAGGAAGAATAATGGGTACAACACTGAGATTTTATTAGCGCTTATAAAAATTCCCTCAGTATTATTAAAGTGATATTCAAGAGTTGGGAAAGGAATATTATCAAGAATTAATATTAAAATATGTTGATTTCATTGTGTATCCCTGAATTCACAAATAAGTTAACTGTATTTCTGTTGCAAAATGTTTGATTGATTGGCAGATTGATGCTCCTGATATGTCTGTTTTGTTGCTATCAGAAAGTAAAAAAAACCTGCTCTGCTTTGCATGAGATTAAAGCAGCTTTGGACTGAGGAGAATGCCGGTTTAAAATCCATTGCTCCCTTTTGTTTTCTGCGAAGATTTTTGTGCACATGGAATACTTAGGTGCAACAGCCAGGCATAAGTAGACAATTCCATTTTGTGAAAGACTGGCTAACCCCTATTTTTTTTTACCACTTATTCCTTCATTAATATTACTTATTAAAAATGTATGTATAAGTATAATTTTGCAATATAGTTAAAGCAGAAGACCATTTCAACCCGAGAGATATGCACAGTGGTCTCGTATTTTCTCTTTTACAAGCTTGAGCATGTTTCCTTCGAAAATTAAATGTTTAGGCTTTTGTTCTACCTCTGGCTTCTTATGATTGTATTACAGTTAGGTTTTGCAGTTGTTGTTTTTTATGCAGATACCCATACTGCTCGAGGCAGCTTACATGATGATTTCTACTTATTTTACACCTTACAAAGCAATCCTGTAAGGTAGATTGCTCTGAGGGAAGATGGGCATCCCAAAGCTATCCAGTGAAGTCTGTGGCTAACCCGGAATCTTCAGTCTATATCGTACCAGTCCAGTCCAACCCCACTTAATCAACATTATAAAGAACTAGTTTTTTTCTGTCCCTTAATTATACTTCCAACCATATACATATATACGCCTACACTTTAATATACATATATGAACTGTACTGCTGGCAGTGGTGCCCAAATTAAATGCCATCTTCCAAACACCAGAGTCATTGAGAAATGACAATGATGGGAGATTAGAGCCCCAACACATTAGACTGTAGCATGGTCAGTGGCTCGGTGAAAATATGAAAAAGAAAAAGTGATTTCGGAACTGCCACATAAATTGGGGGGAGGGAAGGCAGAAATAGATAGGAGTGGGGCATAGCAGAGCATGAATGCATCAGTTTTCATAAGATGAACACACAACAGTTGAAAATGACCAATGGCCCTGGAGTAAAGAGAAAAATTGAAGTTTTAGCAAGTTGTCGGAGGGGAAAAATAGTAGATAGAGTGTTAATTGAACAGGCATTTGATTTGGGCAATGAATATGTGGTTTGACTTATGAGTGATCTTGGAGAAATAACTTTGAAATCATTTATCTGAAGTTAATTTACAGAAGGCTAATTGGCTTGCTTTCTCTTGAAGTTGGGCAGCTCCCACTCCATGGAGCAAAAGGCAAGTTTCAGTCTCCTTGTATGCCTTCTGTAAAGTGAGAACTATAGTTCTATAATATATAGCCATAATGATTTACAATATCTTTTTAGGAATCGTTTTCATGATTGATTGCACCTAGATTGCCCGTGTCTTAGTTTGCAGCCATGTTATGCTAGGATGTTTAAACCATTCATAAAATGGTTGGGAAGTTTTGAGATAGAAGTGAAAACACATCCTGTTCTTCTGTGCTTTGTAAAGATAAGATACAAGCAATAGGATCACACTTTAGAACACAGGCCTGGATAATGGTGATGTCTTTTCTGTAACTCATGTTGCAGAATTTCTGGTACTCTGCTATAGGGATGATGTGCAAAAATAATCAACCTTATTTTGCTTTAGGAAATTGTTAAAAATAGAACTATTCTCAGTGTCGCTGTGTACATTATTGCATATCTATTGATTGTTTCTATGATTTTATTGAATGGCTTAGTTTCCTTATGATTACTTACTTGGGGGTGTAATTGTATTGTTAATATTTTGTTACTGCTGTAATTGTAACATGTCATTTCTTTGATTGAAATAAATAACTAGTAGGTTGCTACACAGGAAGGCTTTCTCTGAGAAAACAGTTGATTTCAAATGGTTGCTGTAAACCTTATTTATTGTATTCATCCATCCATAGAGGGAAAGCTTGAAAACTAATGAAGAATTCAGTTTTCAGAAAATGCTGTAAAGACAGAATGTAATTTCCCTGTGAGGCACAAGGAAAGGTCTGTAGTTGATTTGATGAGAAACTGCACCTTATTAGTGGGTGGCAGAAGTATAGGTAGTACTCGACTTACAACTATTCATTTTAGTGTCTGTTCTAAGTTAAAACGGCATTGGGGAAAAAAAATGACTTAAGACCAGAAATCTTGGACTCAATGGTGGTCATATATTGAGGGTTACCTGTACCAATAAGGTGATGAAGGCTTTTGGTTTGGAGAAATGCAGGATGATACAGCTCTGTAGAGTCCCTTTAAGGGGAAGTTTTATGTCTTTGAATCAGACTGGACTCCTGGCTACTGCCTGGGCAAGTTCCTGTGGTTTTCTTAGCAAGGTCTTGGAACTACAACAAGGTCCTGTAGTTTTCTTAGCAAAATCTTGGCAAGATTTATCATGGCCTGCTTCCTAGGGCTGAGAGTGACTGGCCAAAGTCACCTGGCTGGTTTTGGGCTTAGATGCATCTATGCTCTCCCAACTTCTAGCCTGGTGCTTTGACCCCTAAAAAAGATTCTCTCATGTTAGGTAGTGTTCTGCCAATAAAGCATAACTCTGCAGTATCAGCATATTTCTTACACTGCTGATGTTGGAATATTTAGTGGTACATTTCTAACTCCAGTCAAGCCCCAGGTTATTAAAGTGGTTTGCATTGCCTTAGTCAAACCTTTTGTCAAAAGCATAGCTGCAAGGTATAGATAATTATTTATTTTGCAAATATGCTGGTTGCCCTCATAGGGATGAGTCACGTCTAGAGTCAACATCCTGGATTCCCAACACAGTATTCTTTAGACTGGAAAGCAGCAAGGGTACCACGCCCTGGCAGGGGTTGCAACTAGTGTCACTGATTGGGCTTTGACAAAAATAAAATTTCATCTTTGCCAAAATTCCATACATGTAGAATACATAAATGTCTACCATTACATCCTGGCATTGTGCTCCTTTTCAAAGGAAAGATACTGGAGTGAAAATAACAGATGTAATTACCCTTTGTTTTCTTCTTTCTATATACTGTAATAATCTTAGGCTTAGGCATCCAGTTGATTTAAATACCCATACAGATGCTTTCCCTACCCCACCAATTTCTTTTAATATATATTATAACCTTTTTCTCTCTTGGATTGTCTTTCTCTTAAAGGACTAGTATAATATGTTACCTAGTGTGCTAAATTGATACAGAAAAACCCGGCATCGATTCACTCACTGGGCCAAGGAACACCTAGGGTGACTTGAGGCACCCATTAGTAAATGAGCGTAGAATACACCATAATCGAGAATTATTATCTGCTGTTTAGTATTTGCTGTTTGATTGTTGAGTCGCATGCTATTTCTGTGTGATTTCTCTGAACATGTCTTCTTCATTTTTTATGTAAAATGGTAGTAAGGAAAAGTTTTAGATAAATTGAAAGCATTTGTTTACAGGTGGCACACAGTAAATATATACTTAAGTTCTCCGTTCTCCATTGATTTCAGAATGTAAGTAATACATTCAGGATTTTACCCTTATGGAATTTTTTTTAAAAACCCTCATCTTGTCCCAGGTGTTGGACTCTTCTCTAATCTCCAATATTGAGAAACATCATTTGTGTTTTGCTTTTTTGCCTCATGGCCCCTATTGAAGTGCACTTCTTAATTAAAAACAATCACTAGACTCTCACAACAGTAGCTGAAATCTGTAGCTTGTTGTCAGGAGGTTCTGGAACCAGTTCGCGTTTCTCTGGAGATGTTGGCAAGATTTCTTTTCTCATAAAAACACATTCTCTGGAAATGTCAAAGAACATTTCTTTGTCACTTGTGACTGCTGGAGAATTCAACCCTGCATACCATCCTAAAAGAAACTATAATGGAGGAATTGTTCCAATTATAGCATCTTCAACAAATGTCCAAAGCTTGTCTGTAGAACAGAAATTCAGATGCATGTATTACCTATATATCACAATTGGAGGTCTGGCTGAGAGTCACTATTAGTAAGCTACATACAGAATTGTGGCTTTACCTTTACTTGTTTTTTTTTTCATAGACAACAGATAAAAGTAATAAAGATGCAATCTACCAGGAGGTTCGGCAATTAGTACTATTAAAATGGTAAAAGAGGTTTTGTTCTTTTCCATGAACTACCCCACCCTATCATGTTCTTTATATTAACAATTGAAAATTGAGCAAAAACATTTGTTCACAAATGAACTTTTCAGATTAGAGACAGAGCCTCTTGCCGAGGGGAGAACTGGAGTGCAATACACAATGTTGCCTTGGAATAATTCACTTAGAAAAGCAGCCATTTTTCTGTTGCCCACAGTCTATACACAATCCTGCTGAATATTTATAGATTATGCCTTTTGCAATGTGTTTTAAATGAGGAATATCAGCAAACATCTTGTAGCATGTTGAGGCTCTCGCATTTTAGTCCAACAATCATACCCTTGATTAACAAATGACTTAGGGAAAATACACAAACAGGTTGCCTATATATGGAAGAACTTCTAAATTGACCATCTGTCATATTGAAGGCCGTTCAATTTATGTATTCATTAAACCAATTTAATGAATTGGATGACTGCAGGCAGCTTTCAAAATTATAGGTGATGAAATGTAAATGTTGGCTGTATAACACCACCAGTAGTCCTGATCCTTAAAATATTCAATTAGTATGAACCGCAGCTTCTACTAACTCTAGCCAAAGGGTCCAATAAGAAGTGGAGATTGGGAAAATTATAGTTCTACAGTTATATAGTTAGATACAGAGAGAAGTGGGTGCTTATTTATCAACTAACTTACTTTCCAGATTTTAGGAACCGCTTGTTTGGATTATATATTGTTAATATAACAATGCAACTTTTACAAATAAACTTAATTTGCTATAACTTCTAATTCTGATGGCCCCTTTCTTTCTAGCTTCCTTCTCTGAGCGGGTAAGAAACATGTCACCTGATGAGATCAAAATCCCCCAAGAACCACAGGGCAGATGTTCCAACCACTTACAGGTAAGATTTTCCTTGATTTTTTTTTATTTTTTCTAATCACGAAGATCTTCTGTATTTAATCACCATCTTAATTCTGCTAAAAGTATCTGTTTCAGGAGTCTTGTACAAAGGTCTAACCATGCACATTTTCTTTCATATTCACTCCTGTAGTAATAGCTTTATAATTGTAAAGAGATCCTGTCTGTTCGATGCTATTAAGCCAAATGATTCTGTTATTTGTCACTTGACACTCACATATTTATCCTGGGTTTTTTTTTAACACAATGTGGGCTGAAATCATGAACAGTATCTAAAACAACAGCTTATTGGTATGGGACTCTGAAGAACACTCTTTGAAGAGGGAAGAATGTATTTGTGTATCAAGATATCTGGTTTTTTTCCTTTCAAGAGAAGCTATTGCACACTGAACTCTACTTTCATATATATTAAGGAAGTGTTTGTATTTTCAGACATGCTACACTCTAGATATAATTTTTTCTAGCCTAAGCATGCATGTCCTTAGTTTATTAACCAAAATTCCTGTTAATGTGTGACCATGCATAATTGTAATTATAGCTACTATTTAATGTTTTAAGTCCAATTATTTGTACAAGAGCAGCAGTCTAGTTCACATGCAACAGATTATGAATAATTATGAATTATGAACAGATTATGAATATTATACTGTTGCAGCATAATTAAAATGGGGTTGGGGAATCTGTGGCTCTTCAGACATTTTTTAACACAAACCCAAAGTTGCACTAGCTAATATAGCTAATAACGAGAAGATGCTAAGAACTTAATTTCTTCTTGAGAACCATTGACCTTGTCTTCTGAGGATACCTGGATTTTAATTCAAAACATCTGGAATGTACTAAGTTCTATATCCCCCATCCCTTGCTTTTTCAGGAGGGAAAGTGTCAATTTACTTTCTCTTTCAATACTATATACCTGACTATTATCATTCGTTTGTTTATATTCCTATATTTTTTCCTTAGGACAAAATACAGAAGCTATATGAAAGGAAAATCAAGGAAGGTATGGACATGAACTTGATAATTCAAAGGAAAAAAGAGTTCCGAAATCCCAGGTAAGTAGTAGTCTGGGGCCTGTTCTATAGAAATTAAGCAAGCTATGTAAACATTTTGTGTTCTGAAATACCATTTCCTATAAATGATTTACAGCTTATTCTTAATAATTCCCCCAGGTTCAAATAATTCCCCCAGGTTCAGTTAAATGGTTGGCTATGTGTTTTATAGGCAAGAGATTTGGAACTTTTCATCTATAGAAGTGGAAGGGCAATAGCAGATAGCATTGCATAGTCATGGAAAGTTTCAGCCTTGATTTCCGCATTCCTTGTCCCACTGACCTCTGAGAAACAAATTAGACATTCTTTTTAGTGTATTGTCGAAGTTTCCTGAAAATAATATAACTAATATAATGCAATATCAATTTTGAGCATAAATATGTCTTAACACACACTGGTTTACTCCAAGCCAGACAGAAACTATTCAATGACTTGAAATGGGACATGAAATAATGGAAATAATATGTTGCAATGCCTCATTTCAGCATCTATGAAAAGCTGATCCAGTTTTGTGCAATTGATGAACTTGGCACTAATTATCCAAAGGTAAGTAGATTTAAAAGACTGGACTGACCACAGCTTTTTGTGTATCTTTTGTTGGTTATAAAAATAAATTCTTTCCCATTTAGGTTGGAGATTTATATTCTTTTCTGATTAGAAAAATTTTCTTATTTTGTGGCATGAGAAAAAAAATGAGTATTGGCAAACTGGAGCAATTATAATAACTGAGAAAAAAGGGCTATATTTGTATCTGATATATCGTAAATGCACAAATAGGCACTATCTTCACCATTATTATGAATTATTCTTCTTGTAGCTAGGACTAAAATAAAATTAAATAAATAAAGATGAAGCTGTAGGACCATTACTTCCCAGAATTTGTGATCCATTGTAATTCCCCCTGTCACAGCACAATTTGATATACTCACTGCCTTGAGTTATATATAAAAAAGACAAGATAAAAAAACAGTACAATTTTTTATGATAGTATGATTCTAGTTTTTACCTGTTTAAAGACATCCATAAATCTATAAGCTATTCTTAACTAGGATGTGAAATCAGGGTTTCTTTTCCTTAAATATTGCATAATTTAAAATTTACAAAATGTAACGGGGATTTTCTTTCTGTTTTTTCTTTTAGGACATGTTTGATCCTCATGGGTGGGCTGAAGATTCATATTATGAGGCATTAGGTACTGAAGATTTTTCTTCCATGCTTTCTCTAAATTTCTACGTTCTAGTAAAATGGAGAAAATGTGTGGTTAAAATAATGCATTTTCTTTGTATGCTCTCTGTTTTTCAAAGCACTCAAAGCATTAGTTACGGCTTTTATTTCCCCTTTAGCTAAATTAGAGGAAACCTGCAGTATTCTGTAATCTAGAGAACAAATGTTTTTAATAGATAAGGTTTGACGCTGAAAATATTGAGATACTGCTTCTTTTGACCCACATATTTGAATCTGTTGGATTATTTACTGTTATGTGGCTCTCTTTTCAGCGAAAGCACAGAAAATTGAAATGGACAAGCTAGAAAAAGCCAAGAAAGAGCGAACAAAGGTAACAGTTACATTTTGGAATGTAAAGAATTAAAATGTTGCATTCCCCAGGTTGCACTTTGATAAATCTGCAGTTAATTAAATTAAGCAAATTGGACATTCTTCTCTTGACCAAAGATGACAGATATTTCAAGTATTCCAAAAGCATAGATAAGGGTGAGATGTAAGTATGGAGATAAATAATCATGTTTCTGTTCCCAATAACCTGGCACTTTCCAACTCTATATTCGTGTGTATGTACAGAAAGTCCTCGACTTACAATTTTCAAAGTTGCAATGGCACTAAAAATGACTCTTTTTCATACTTACAACCATTGCAGCATCCCCATGCTCATATGATCAAAATTCAGATGCTTAGCAACGGGCTCATATTTATGATGATTGCAGTGTCCCAAGGCCATGGGATCACTTTGTGGCCTTCTGCTAGCAAAGTCAATGGGGAAGCCAGATTCACTTGAAACTGTGTTACTAACAACTGTGGCAAGAATGGTCATAACATGGGACAAAACTCACTTAATCACTGCTGCCACCATCGGCCTCCCGCCGGCCAGTGCGCTCCTACAGGGTGGGCCTTCTTGAGGTGCCATCAGCTGAACGATGCCGGCTGGCAGCCCCAAGGGTGTGGGCCTTCTCTGCGGGGACACCCTCCCTCTGGAATGAATTACCCCTGGAGATGCGGGCCATTACTGACCTGAGGGCCTTCCAGCGTGCATTAAAGACCCACCTTTTCCAACAGGCCGGTCTGGCCTAGGATTAATTACTAGGGCTTTAAATTTTTGGTAATTTTTAACTTTTTTACCTTGCTTTTATTGCATTACTGTAATTTTATATTTCCAGCCACTAGTTTAATTCTTTTTAAATCTGTTTTAAATTTTCTACTAATTGTGTTGTTTTATCTGGGCTGTACATCGCCCCAAGTCCCTTTTTGGGAGAGGGGGCGGTATAAAAATTTTAATAATAATAATAATAATAGATGTCTTGCTTAAGGACAGAAATTTTGGACTCGGTTGTGGTTACAAGTTGAGGATTATCTGTATGTGTGTATCTATAGCTTTATAAAACAATTCCTTGTGTTAAGGAATTGCTTACCTCAGAACCAATCTCATTGTCCTCTTGTAGAACCCAATATATATTTAGCTAGTAAAGGCCTGGGTTTAGTATATATTATCCAAATAGTTAACAAGGTATACATGTGGGTTTCTTAATGGCATGTTTTGGACCTTGGTTCTTTTCACAGCCATTCAAATTGTTCCGTACGTTGTATTATAATTGCATAATTCTGTCATTTGCTTCCTTCCTGCAATGATCTTGGACTTGTCAAAGTATGATGAAATTGTTGGGATTTTCCCAGCCACTGAGTTGCCATAGTTAATGTGAATTGTTAAGGTTAGGCTTGAAGAGACATGCTTTCTAGAAGTTCTAATTTCCTTATGTTTTTACTGTTAAATAGTATGAAGTTCTAATTAATTAATTGTTTTAAACCCCTTTTATTCTAATTAAGAGAGCTAGTATTTAAATAAGACTGAATAAGGTAGAAAATGGAGGAGACTCCCTCTTGTCTGCTATTCATGAAGAATCATTATTATTTCCTGGTGCTCATGAATTGAATCTCTGTGATCCTGCCAGAATTGAGAACAGGAGCAAAGATGTGCTCTTAATAATTTGGGGGGGAGGGGCATGTTCTTAATTCCTTTGGATAAAAATCAGAAGCACAGAGTGTAATGGCCCTTCCTTTTTTTTCTAGATTGAATTTGTAACGGGTACTAAGAAAGGGACAACAAATGCTCCTTCTACAACCACCACAACGGCTAGCACTGCGGGTGGAGGTAAGTGAGAAGTCTAGATTTGAATTTTTGTTCTTCCTTTCTTGATGAAGCCCTGCTTCTTCATTTGTCCACCACTCCTTCAAGATTGTGCATCTTGTCCCCTGGTCAACCAAGCGATGCTGTTATGTTCAGTGTCTGGAGGTTGTTTAGGTCACATAATCCTGTCTAAGACTAGCATTCAATGTGGGAGTCTTCCTGGACTTCACAGCCTCTGTTCAATTATCACATGACAACTGTGGACCAGAGGGTCTTCTTCAGGTTCATGGCCTTCACAGATTCATTTGGTATGCTACAAGTTGTACTTTTTCCTGGACTCAGAGGTGCCTTCTCATGATCACTCAGGCCTGGCCATCTAAGAGATCACCTCTGTCCTGTTATTTTTGCTTACCTCATAAGATTTGACACAGTGGATGTGCTTTGTGTCCTAGCTATTAAACTCTCATCCGACGAGGTCCAGAAAGTGCATCTTTTCTGTGGTAGTGTCTGACTCCTGGTACCCCAGGGATTGGGCCGCCCTGACCCTGCAGGCCTTTATACACTTTTCAAAAACTGGCCATTGGCCCCAGGCTACGGGATATGTTGGTGATGTTGATACGTATTGTTGCTTTGGGTTCTGATGCATGTTTCCTCCTCTTAATTTTCTTTATGGGTTTTTGCCGATTTTAATAGTTTGCTGTATCTTGAGACGTATCAGCTTTGAGTTAGGCAGTCTTATAAATCTAAATTATAAATCTAAACACATAAATAAATAAGGTTTCCATTGATAGAGTATCCATGAATGTTTATAGCAATCATTTCTTAGTCTCAAACGTGTCGATAATGTTGTTGAATTGGAAAACTTATTTGAGATTAATGATTTCCCCCAACAGCATTTTGAGGTGGGATGGGATGACTTTGAAAGCATGTTACTTTGGGAAAGTAAATTTGTGATAAAGTTGAATTTTGTCTAACCCAGCCTGTTGAAATTCATGCTTTCTTTCAATTCACAGATGCACAGAAGAGGAAAAGCAAATGGGATTCTGCCATTCCTGTGACAACAATAGCTCAGCCCACCATTCTCACAACCACTGCAACATTGCCGGCTGTTGTAACTGTAACCACCAGTGCAAGTGGCTCCAAAACAACAGTAATTTCAGCTGTTGGCACCATAGTGAAAAAGGCAAAACAGTGATAAGCGCAGTAAAGAAACTGACTGAGTGACGGAAGCTTTTTTTTCAGATTTGACTGACACCAAAATCATTGAATTTGAAATACAGAGGGACACTCTTTTCCTGATGTGGAAATGAAAGACTGAAAATAGGAAAAAGATGAGTGGACTGTCCTATGTATAATGGAATTTTTCTGTGGAAAAAAAGCTTTGCTATGACTGCTTCCTACAGTACTGCGTGCAATGCAGAGTCGCCGTGTCAATGTTATACTTCATTGAAAACTATTACAATTGTCACTAATGTAGGATCTTCATGGAGTGTGAAGCTTTTAAAGAAGCTTTTAGAAGAAAAACTACTGAGTTGGACCATTTAGTAACTTTTTTTTTGTTTGCCTCCAAGAATTATAGGCAAGATTCAATACTCCCATCAAAAATTTAAGAAGAAAAAGAATATGTGACAATTCAGTTTCATGAAGGTCATCATATGGATAAGATGAGTTATTCCCATGCAATCCATTTAGATTAAATGTCACAAATCAGGAACTGGAACATTTTGAAAATAGAGATTTCATATTGGTAGCCCTTTTTGTCTTTGGGGGATCTTTGTGCAGATCTGAACGCAACTGGTAGGAAGGTTTATGTGAACAAGAAATCAAATAAAATCTCTGAATGGTGATATTTTTGTTAAGAGTTCTACATAAACATTTTAGATGTCTTTTGTGTATGTTGTGATAGTAACGAAGGTTTCAAATAGAGATGTATATAGCTTACTGATTTCACAACAGAATTTTCCAGAGACTTCCAGAACATTCTCTTCTCTCTCTGGGCAATGCTGACCCTCCTCACAAACCATGCCATTTCGGGGGCAGTTAGGCAGTTTCAGAAGTAAATCCTCTGAACCACGACCTATGTTCCCTACTTTCAAACTACATTGTACAATAATGCCATTTTCACCACTGTAATTACAAAAATGCTATCATTTTAAATTTGTATAAGCTTTCTTACTGTTTTGACTTAAATGTTGGAATATAAAAACAACTTTTGAAAATATGTCTTATTTTTTATTGCTGTCATTTGTTTTACGTTGTAGCTGTCAAATATATATTACACCTCAGAGCATGCATTGAATGTTGAATTTCCTTGGACTTGAGTTAGGCATGGGGAGCAGCATAGATGAAAGTGTTCAGCCAGGTTTTCTTCATTCCAACAAGAAGAAGCTCGATGTTATAAATTTAAAATACTTATAGGAGAATAAAGGGCCTCCTTTAATCCAACCATCTGCTTTTTCTTCAGCCATTTGAGTCTCCTTGAAATCCTTCATGCAAGTCGCACATGGATATTGCCTTTCAGCCCAAGTTCCTTAGCAACTACAGGTAGTCCTCGACTAACAACAGTTCATTTAGTGACCGTTCAAAGTTACAATAGCACTGAAAATAGTGACTTATGGCCATTTTTCACACTTATGATCTGTTGCAGTATCCCAATGGTCATGTGATTTACATTCAGATGATTGACAACTAACTCATATTTATGATGGTTGCAATGTTCAAGAGTCATTTTATGACCTAACAAGCAAAGTCAGTGGAGAACCCAGATTCACTTAACAACCATCTTTCTAATTTAACAACTGCAGTGATTTGCTTCATAAATGTGGCAAGAAAAATCGTAAAATGAGACAAATTCACTTCACAAATTTTTCACTAAATAACCTCAATTGTGGGCATAAGGTGAGGACTATCTGTATTACTAACTTGTAGTAATAATTAGAAGTTAGTGAGTGCATTCTTGACATTACAACAAATAGCTGTTTTTAGCATCATCCTTTTCTAATTCCCTTCTAGAACATTTGACATTAAAGGCCCTTGCTGTATCTTGAGACGTATTTATTTGCACAAGGTTCCTTTTTAATTTTCCATTATTTATATGGATGATCCTGGGGTTTACATTTAAAGATAAAGAGGAAATCCTATCTGTTAAATTTGATAGACTTTTTTTTAAAAAAAAAACTACTTCCATTTATACAATAGTGGACAATGTAAGTAGTTGGATCATAGTTCAGAGATACCAGATTCCTCACAAGATTCCTCAATGCCTTCAACAATGGCAGAGTATTCAATCATGTACTGGGAATTAAAAATTGAGGGAAATATTCAGAGATATCTACCTTGAAAGTAGCCCATGCTAAACTCTACAGCGCAGTCAGACCTCAGCACTTGACCACAGGAAATGTTTCATGACATTTTGTCTTATTCTATGTTTTGTGATCGTTTTTTAATCACAAAATGTTTTGTAAAAATTTGCCAAATTTCAATTCCATGGGTCTCATGATTTTGGATGCATTCTGCAAGTCAGCTCACTTGAGGCACCTTGGTTGGAAACGTTTTTCCCTATGATGCGCCATTTCACCCAGTTAAAGATTACAGATAGAAGAATTTTGGTAGTATAATGATAAATGCTTATGTCGAGAAATGCTTTTGGCCATGCTGTGCTCAGGCAAAAACTCTTGTAGGCTCAAAAACTCTACAAGTTTCTGCTTTCCAGTAATTATGCCTGGGTAGGCTTTAATCTAAGGTTGCCTATGTTGCTTTTTAAATTTAGCATTACCTTAGTTAGTCCCGTTTTCAAATTTTAGTTCTTTTAACCGTCCCCTTTTTGTTTTTTACTTTTTTTGTGAGGATTTATCTCTTTGCTCCATAAGCTTGCACATACTTAGACTAATAGCAAAAGCTATTTATCCTTTCCCTGGCAGCCTGCAAGGAGGGAGAAGAGGAAGGGTGTAAAACTGTCAAGAAAAATGAATGGGGTGTCAAGAGGGGTGGGGGAGAAAGTGACTTTCTTCAGATGAATCCACTATTGAAATACATTGAAATTGTAAGTATCAAAAAGAAACATTGAAATAATGTGTGTCATATATTACCGCCACTGGAAAAGAAAAATGTCTCTCTTGACTGGAATGATACATGCTGGAACTTGATTAAACCTAGCACATTTCCAAAAAAAGGGGAGTATATAAGCTACCTCAGCAATTCAAGATGAACTGTCCATGTTTTAATCAGGCTACAAAGAAGAGTAAGTACACACAGCCTCTGCTGAATAACTACCATCCTATTTCTGTCTGGGTATAGTTCAAGGTTAATGAAAAAAAAATGCAGATTTTGCACAACTCTGCAAGTTTTCCCCTATTCTCTTAGTCTCCACTGACATCAATATAATGTTCTTAGAGATTAAATCAAAAAGTTTATGAGGGAGGGCCTCCTCATCCATGAACTTGTTCTTATGCACTGATTGCCCTGTCATCCCTTAGCGTCCAACCTTGTAAAGGTTTCAAAAGCTTTTACACGTTCCTTCCTGTGCCACTCCTTTGTATAAAGTTAACTATAAGTTGGTCTGGAATTTATTTATTTTGCTGAGAGAGAGAGAGAGATTCTGCATTTCTTCAGAAAGAACTTGAGGGAAACTTATGTAAAAATGAATACCCGTGGGTATAGCACTCCCATTCCTATCAGAGCAAACTTCAGAGCAACATGAACTTGCATAGTTTTAACCAGAGGAAAAAGCTCATAGAGACTTTCCCTGGGGTGCTTCCCTTTCCCCACCTAGAGTGCTTCTGTTTGTGAGAGAGTATTGTCTCCTATTCTCTGTTGACTCACATAACTTGTTTCAACTGTTTGGATTTCCTGAAGAAGGTATTAGGGCCAGACCAAATCATTCTTAAAATACTTCAATCCATTTTTGTCATGGTCTATATAGTGGTCTAAAACAGGGTTCTCCAAGCTTGGCAACTTTTAAGACTTAGAACATACCGTGTTTCTCCAACAATACGGCCTCCACCAATAGGAAGACCCAGCATGTTTTCTAGGCATGAAATGAAATTAAGCCCCTCCCCCCAAATTTAGGCCTAGTTTAAAACATGCTGAGGGGGAGGGCGGGGTTAAAACATGCTGGGGGGGGAGGGTGGGGGGTTAAAACATGCGGGGGGGGAACTTGCCTTTAACAGTGCCCTGCGTGGCGCTGCCGCTGTTCTCGCGCCAGCAGGAAGTGTAGAAGCGTTTCTGCTGCTTCTCGGGTGGGGGAGCTGCCTCCATGGTTTCCACAGTTCCTGCCGACACAAGAATAGCAGCAGTGCCGGCGGAAACGTGGAACCATTTCTGCCGCTGCTCGGGTGTTTGCGGAAGCCTCCTGTGTGACAGGACCGCTTCCCCCGGGCCTCTTCCTCCTCCCCTTCTCCCTCCACCCCACCCGGGGAAGGAAGCCCCTCTCTGCTGCCCTTCCTCGGAGCAGTGGCGGAGTTCGCCCTCTCCCCCTAAATGGATGGGAGATGCGCATTAAAACCTCCCAAAGCCCACGTGGATAATACCGCGTTTGCGTTTCTGTGGGCCGGGAAAGAGCCCGCCGACAGACACTTCAGTGCTCTCCAGCTTTTGCCTCTTAAGGTCAGGGCGTCCTGAAGCCTTTTTCCCACGGGTGACCAGCCGGCAGTTTCCCGTCCATGGCACCTGCCTCGTGGCACTACTTTTCGGCCAAAGGTTCTTGGTCTCCCTGCTCCCAGACCTAATTTTTTTCCCCCAGTCGCTTTTCCGCTTTTCTCTTTGCCCTCCAAAAGGGTCGGTAGCGACCTTTGTCTCTCTTGCTCTTTGGGCTTCCGCAGCTTTGTTCTCGGCAGCGGCCGGGCGCGGGGCGTGGGGGGATGTCCTTGTTTTGTGAGGTAAATGGCGGTGACACCGCGGCAGCATTGTTTGCTTTTCTCTCAAGGCGGGTGTGGAAAATGGTGTGGGGGAAGCCGCGGAGCTGAAGATGGAACCCAGAGCCGGAGGGTTTGCAAGCCGTCCGAGCATGTCACATAGAGGGGAGTTTGTGGACATTTCCCTTTTCAAAGAGTCCCCCCAGTTTCTGTCGGCGCTGCTGCTTTGTCGTGCCGGCGGAAACATGGAAAGCATTTCTGCTGCCGCTCGGGTTTGTGCGACTCCGCCAACACATCCGAGTGGCGGCAGAAACGCTTTCCATGTTTCCGCCAGCACGACAACAGCAGCAGCGCCGCCGGAAACGTGGAAGCGTTTGTGTCACGCCGGCGGGAACACCGCTGCCGCCCACCCGCTGATGGGGGGGAGAGAAATTAATTCACCCCCGAAAAGACATCCTAGCCGTTTATTTGGGGGTCAAAAAAAATTAAGACCCGGCCTTGTTTTGTGAGAAACACGGTAGAATAATAAGAGTTGGAAAGGACCTCGAAGATCTAGTCCAGAGGTGGCCAACCTTTTGGACCTCGGGGACCATCAAACTCATAATTTTAAATCCTGCGGACCAGAGACTGGGAAAATCCCCCCAAAAAGTCTGCAGGAAATTCCTCCCCCCTCCCCGTTTTCCTACCGATCAATCATTCTTTATTTGGTATCGCAGGATACCGTCTCCAACTCCGTTCTCAGGGAGAGAGAAACTTTTGACTTCATGCAAGGAAAGCAGCAGACGCAGCAGAAGTCTTTCTTTCTCTCCCCCAAACTCCACCAGAAATGAGTCTTAGTGAGACTTGTCATGCTGGCGCAGCCTCTTGGAGCAGGATGCCTTGCAAGGTCCAAAGACTCATTTCTGGTGGAGTTTGGGGGAGAGAAAGAAAGACTTTTGCTGCTTTCCTTACATGCAGCCAAAAGCAGAAGAAGAAAGAAGAAGAAAGAAGCAGCTCAGTGGCCAGGCCAGATGTGCGGGGCAAGTGGGGCAAGTTTTCCCTCCCTGCGCTTTCCCCCCTCCCCTCACTACCTCATGTTGTTCGCAATGCAAGCGACTGAAGCCTCGTGTTCCCACCCGCCATGTGGGCGGTGCAGCCTTGTGTTGCCACACAGCCTGGATTAATTGCTTTGGGGGGTGCTTTGGAGTGGCATTTCTCTGCGGATCACCAAAATTTAGGTCCCCGGCCCACTGGTTGGTGACCACTGCTCTAGTCCAAGCCCCTGCTCAAGCAGGAAAACCTACATCATTTCATACAAACGGTTGTCCAGCCTTTGTTTGAAAGCCTTCAGTGATGGCACACCCATAACTTCTGAAGTCAAGCCGTTCCATCGCTAATTGCTCTCACCGTTAGGAAGTTTCTCCTTAGTTCTAGGTTGATTTTTTCCTTGGTCAGTTTCCAACCATTGTTTCTTAACTTGCCTTTTGGTGCTTTGGAAAGTAGTTTAACCCCCTCATATTTATAGGAGCCCTTCAAATATTGGAACAGTACTGTCTTGCCACTCCTAGTCCTTCTTTTCATTAGAGTAGATTTACCCAGTTTCTATAGCTGTTTTTCGTACATTTCAGTCTCCAGCCCCCTAATCATTTTTATTGTTCTTCTCTGCACTCAGTCTCAACATCTTTGTATTGTGGTGACCAGAACTTGATGCAATATTCCAACTGTGGTCTTACTAAGGCTTTGTAAAGCAGTATTAGGCCTTTACATGATCTTGATTCCACCTGTGGACTTCATCTCCCATACTGGCTGGGGAAATTTGGAAGTCAAAGTCCACAAGTCTTCAAATTGCCAAGTTTGGAGACCCTACTCTAAAATCTCAGAACGGCACTGTTTTGTTTGAAGTGAGATAGACTATAAATAAAATGTTTTGGAGCAGTCTTTTTGTGAACACTGCCTAATTTCCACCACTTTGGGCCTCTGCATTTCAATTACTTTATGACTCTCAGAATCCCCAGCCAGCAAGGCTATCCAAAAAATAGTAGTCCAGGGAAAGTGACTGAAAATAAGAAGTATTTTCTTGGAGGACAAAATTGCCTTTCCAGTATATCTTACCGTAGTAGTTGATGGGTTGCCTTTTTGCAATAACTCATCTTCCTCATCAATTTGACACTATAAAACATTCTACTGCAAACCACCCCTTTTATGTATAACGTACAGTAAGTTTTTCTGATGGCTGCTGCCTACTTTGTTCTCATCACCAGACTGTAAAAACCCTTTCAGACAGGGGCCTATGACCACTTCTTGGTGGAGGGTCACTGACAAGGCTAATACCTATGATTACATTTGGATGACACATTAACTATACAGTCTGTGATTAGATGTGAATGTGCCTGATCAAGCCATCTGTCTACCTGTGTCCTACCCCCTTTGAGGTTATGCAACTCAGCATTATCTGCTACTGGCTTACTGAAGAATTACTGGGTACTTTGCTTTCAACGCTTGCTAACTATGGAAGGAACTTAAAATGATAGGTTATGCTAGCATCACACTGACGTTACCATTAGAAAAAACTCAAAGCACTAAAACAGGAGCAATTAAGACATCAACTCATTTTGTCTTAGCCACTTATCATTAAAAACTAAAAACACAGCCGTTAAGAACAAGAAAATTAATAACTTTCAAAATGTTTAAAGGATCTAAAAGAAAATAAGCAGCGAGGTAAATTACCTCTTTGGAAAGAATTCCATAAACATGGTTCCACCTTTGATAAGTTCCTGTCCATGCCTGCCTGCTTGGCTATCCAGGCCACCAGGCTTATGAGCATCAGCCCTTCTGCAGCTCTATAAAATACACAGCCAGATGAAAATTGCTATTTATCAAATGAATGTTAAGCTGGTGTGATTTTTTTAAAAATTCCCTCTACCCAAAGTGTTTTCTACTGTATCAGCTTCTCTTGTTTTTTTTTTTGTTTATTTGTTTATTTGTTTGTTTGTTTCAGAACAGGAAGGCATATTTCCAGATAAAGTGCTGAACTAAATTAGCAAAAACTGAATTTGTGAAAAGCTCTTAGGTTGCAAGGATTTTGAAACATTTCAGCTGAGCTGAAGTTAGTGCATCAGTGCTTAACATCTGAAATCAAATGATAACATTTAAACCTGTTAAAAGCATCCCCAGAAACTTTTCCAGTACAAAAGTTCAGAGAGCTTCACATAGCACTTGTGCTGTCCCAGCCAGTCTATGGGGATTGGATAATTACTTAGGAATTATGAGCTGTCCCCTTAAGGGAATGCATCATGGTAAATGTAGTTAAATGTATCCTAGGAAATGTAGTTCATGTCACGTGGCCACATCTGTAATCCCGATTGGTCACTAATTTGACCATTGATGGGTTGGGGGAATTTTCCTCACTTTTGCCTAGGTTCCCTAGAAGGCAGCTGCTTTCTATCACTACAAGATGGGTTAGGAGATAACCATATTTTATCTACAAGACAGATATACAAAGGATTGTATTCATTAAAGAAGAACTTCATCACAAATGTGAGTTATGAGGATACCTGATGAACTAATAAATGTACTTCGTTATGGACGTCTTGTTGAGTTTATCTATTTGCATCTGTATAGCTACAAATCCACTACTGTGCAGGATACAGAAAAGTACTTCTCAACAACTCTTTAAAATAGTTGCTTCTACACTCCATAGTTGTACTGTAGACTCCCAGAAAAAAAATTGTTTGCTCTAATGCAGCGATCCCCAACCTTTCCAGTTTGGCAACCCAGTCCAGAGTGGGAGTGGGCATGTGAGTGGCAGGTTCACACATACTCCCAGCTCAATTTGTGCGAGTGGCACATGCCTGCACTCTCATGCAAATGGAGCTTTGTGTCAATCTTGGAAGCCATATCTTACTTGGAAGCTTTGAGGCTGTCACATTTAATGCCTGGGAATTTGGGAGGCGGGATTTCCTAGTGAGTAGAAGATTAGGCTCAACAACATTCTTTCTCAGAAGTCAAGGACATGTTACCCTGCACCTGGAGAGGAGTGTCTGGAGGAATGTCTCCAGTTGGGATGATTTTTGACTGGGGCATGTGATGGACTGATGGGTGCAGGGGATTGATCTTTGAATTTCTTTGGGGGAAGGGAAAATCTGGAACTCTCAGATTTGGGTTTTCCCAGAGGTGCCAATATGACAACTCTAATAAAATGGAACTTTGAGGAATGCTTGTCTCAGAATTTATTGGGTTGGAGTTTGTTCGTTGGAACGCTGACGCTTTATGCATGAGCGGAGGTTATTTGTGCTCATGTACAAAGCTCTACTCATGTGAGTGGAGGGCGCTTGAGCAGAGGGTGCTTGTGCATGCCTTAATCAAGCATGGATGAAACCATCCAGTGCAACAAATTCTTTTCTGATTCACAAACTCTGAAAAAGAAAGTCCCTTTTCTCCCTCCTTTCTTCTTCTACAGAGAGAAATCTATTTGACTCCCCAACTTGGAAGGAGCCCTGATCTTAAAATCATAGCATGGAATTGTGTGGAAGAGGCCATTTTAAAACCAAGGCTCTCCAATCTGCAGCCATGGGCTGTATGCAATCGTCTGAATCTTTTTCTGCAGCCTGCAGCAACAGCTTTTGTAAGAGCTGAAGACACCACCTAACAGCGTTGCACCAACATGCAGTCTTGAAACACTCAGAGCAGCCTCACCACTTTCCTCAACTAAGCCAAGCAGATTTCCTGAAGCAGTTTGGATTTATTAGCCAAGCCACAAACCTGGTGCCCCAATTTCACTCCCGCACAGCAGTGCTAGCCTTTGTAAACTTCTGCCCCCTCTCATCTTCTGGTGGGCACTGATTTGGAGGAAGGGCTGAAGGCTCTCTGAATGCCTGGGTGAGCTGCAGAGAGGATTACTTGATGAGGAAAGATGGGCTAGAATGTGGCTCTGGGGTTGTTTTCTACCAGGGCAAGATCAGGAAAGACAGCAAATATACAAGCAAGCAGGATCATTCTGCTAGGGGCAGGGGGGAGGGAGGCAGGCAGGCAGGAAATCTGTGCTTCAGAAGGAGAAGAGGGAGGAAGCAAACCTGGGATGACTTTCCTGGATTATACCATCGTAGATAGGATCTTGGAAAAATATTACATATCAGCTTAATAATAATGTTAAATATGAGTCTTGTGACTAATGCAAAATCTGCCAGCTAAGTGACCAAAATGAAATAGATCTGTTTATTCAGTTTCTTAGTCAGGTGTTTAAATTGATTAAATGTATGATTAATGTGATGATTTTAATTTTTGACTCAGTAGAGACTTTTGAATAGATTGACGTCCATGGAGAGTGGGTTGCCCTGAAATCAGAGGGTTACCAATTTTCTTTCCCTCTTTGAGTTCAACACAGCTGAAAATATGATTTCGAAATGAAAATTAGCAAAAGCATTCAGTTCTCTTCTTTTCCCTTCCAGCACTCTTTTTCTACTGAAGATTTCAATCTCTGTGATTCCTTTAGGAAAGTCATCCTTTAGGAAGTAATTAACGTTACTTTGAACTTTAATGGCTGTCCCATTAGGGTAGGCAGGGATTGTGAGCAGTGGTGACTAACTTTGATATAAGATAGTAGATGTGCAGAGGCTTATCTACAGCATAGTCATTTCAGATTTATGAATTTGGTGGAAATGTATGCTATTAATGAGTTCCTACTGATGGTGCAACAAAGAGAAACCCCTCCACGAACGAAGTGACAGACTAGAAGGAAACCTTTTGTTATCTTTCTTGTTTGTTTTGTTTTTATCAACTGCCTTAGATCTTGTGATTTTAGAGGGTGTGGTAGAAGAAGGGGGGGTGCTTGTCCTGCATTCAACCACACGGAGAGACTTGGGATTCCCAACTTTGAACAGAAGTGGCTTTGGAGGAGATTAGGGAAAGGAATCTGTCATCTTAAGGTTCCTAGAATTCAGTCTTACAAAGGCTAGAACTGTTTTCGAGAGAGCCAGTCATCGACTGCCTAAACAGGACTATTCTTTAGTGATCAGCAAGTTAGTCACATGAAGTTTGCAAACTCTGGGAAACTAGACAGATCATGGTTTTGGTCCAATAATACTGTAGATTGAATCAAGAGACTGCATGAATCCGCTGTCCTTTTACCCACGAGATGTACAAAAAAAGAGGATGCCTAAGCCATCAAGCTTTTCTCCGGCTGTGGAGGAAGCAGAAGATTGGAGATTGTTGATTCTGCTGCAGCTTTGGTGACCTTTTGTTGGAGGGTGGTCCTTGGACACAAACAGCAGAAAGCCAGAAAAAAGAAAAAGAAAAACAAACATTTTGCTTTGGTAGCACTGGGAGCTTGGAGGGAAAGATCCAGAGAGAGAGAGAAATGAATTGGAAAATGAACTTCGAAAACCACCCTGCAATCTTTCTTTCAGCCACAGAATGCCGATTAAATATTAAGGAACTAGAAGAATTTGTCCTAGGGCACCTTAAAAGCAAAGAGATTTGTTTTCATATCCTTGCTGTTGAGCAAACCTTTCTGTTGCACAAGTAGAGTTGGGTTGGGCTATGTCTCATTGCTTAGCATCCACCCTTTTCCTGTGGGTGGGAACCTCAAAAAAAAAAAAAAAAGTAGTGGGAAGAAATGGAGAAGAGATTTGGCTACGCGAGCTGTTCTTGCCCATGCAGGTGTGCATAATGCGCAGGAATGCCAGACAGACCTGAGTCACAGATAACCTTCCCTGCATACATACAACACGCCTAATCACACCTGAGATAAAGAGAAAAGTGCTTCTTTCCGACTTTACTTGCCTAACAGATATAGGTGACGATACTGGGAACTCCTCAATTTACCTGGAGAAAAGAAGAACAAGCCAGAGGGAGTTCTTTTTAAAGAAAAAACGGTAACAGCAGCAAAATAAGTGGGGAGAGTGAAAAGGTGTGAGACAATCCTGGATCAGAAGCAACCAGGAGACCTGAAGAGGTGGGTCGAATTGATGAGCTCTTTTTTCCTTCCTTCCTTCCTTCCTTCCTTCCTTCCTTCCTTCCTTCCTTCCTTCTTTCCTTCCTTCCTTCCTTCCTTCCTTTTTCAACTTTGCATCTGATGTAAAACTGGAAAATGTGAAAGGGGGAGGAGAGGAAGAACAAGGGGAGTCAGGATAAGCCAACCAACCTTACATTTGGAAATGACAATGCAGCAGTGAAACAAGTGTCTCTCTCTCTGTGTCTCTTCTCCCAACACACACACACACACACACACCACACACACACACACACTGCACAGCACACACACACACACACACACACACACACACACACATCCCTTACCACTGGAGGAAGAAACACGGGGCTTCTTGCACAGGTAAGCAAGCAGACAAAACGGCTGATGTAGTCCTATGTTCTTTTCTACTTTAAAAGTTAGACTTTAAAAGTGTTGCACGGTTGGAACTTGGCACAAGTTCTTGATCAGCCAGTTTGATGCAGCGGAACAGAGCATTCCCCCCTCCCCTTTGCTCTCTTGCTGAGGACTCCTTTTTATCTGAATTAACCAGGCTATTCATATAATTCCTGTGCACCCACATACCCATGCAATTTCTCTTTCTCTGTGTGTACATTTGCAGGGAACATTAGGAAATTACAGGGAAGATGGCTATCTGTCAACAATAACGTGTTCTTCTCAGACAGAGGAAGGTGAACTTTTCCTGAGTGAGAACGCTGACATTTCCCTCCCACAATATCCCTGTGTTTTTAACAACTTCATAACAGGCAGTAAACTTGATCTTGGCATGGCAGCATACTGAAGAACAGTTTTCCTTAATTAATTAATTTCAACCTGTTGCCCCATTTGTAAATTTGTTAAAAGTGGAGAAGAATGCAGGAGGGAGAAAGAGGATTATAGTAACTCTCCTAGCAGTTAGAAAATAGAGATTGGGTATTTTTAATGTGTAATAAATGTTTATGGCTCTAGGCACAGATTCACATATCATTTTTATTTCTCTTAAGCCCCGTTCTGACATGATTGTTGCTTGAGAATCACATAATCTGTATAATTGAAAATAATGTACTTTTCCTGATTTCAGATGTTAATGTGTTTAGGAAAGGCGTGAAAATGAGGAAATTAGGTAGATTAACATTGTGCATGAGATTTAAGATAAATTGGATGGATTGTTTGAATGTGAGAAGTAATTTAAAACAGGTAAAGCAGCAGATCTGGAAGAAGGACAGATAAAAGTGAAGTTATAGGGTGGTGGACAGGTATGCTGTTGGTCTGCATACAAGGAAGTCACTAAAGATCAGCTTCAAAACCTCTGGTCAGTTCTAGAGCTCAAGTATGACATGAGTCTCTGAGCATTAAAAAGTGAAGTTAAGAACATATGCATAGTGAATTTCTCTTTACCACTAAGCTCACTTTATAGTTAGAGAGACATTTTGGATTTTAGCTGAGGAAGGATTCAGCTAGCTCTAAATATTTGTTCTTGTTTACTGTATTAGATGCCAATTTTTCTCTAATGGAAAAACTATCAATGTGTTGTCTACAATGCCAATAGATTATATCTCTATAAATTGTTGGAAAAACAGCAATAGGTCACATTTCGAGTCCCCAATAAGTGTCCCTGGGTTCTCCCTCATATAAAAGTTATCAAAATGTCATAAATTTGAGTAATTTGGGAAGGAGGGAATATCCCAGCCACAGAAAGACAAGACCCAACTAGATTGCTGACTTCTTTACATTTTAGCAGTACAAGACAAATCAATATGATGTTCCTGATAAAGAAAAGAGCAATTTGGTTTTTATTTATTTGGTTTATATGTAGTTAGGGTACAGCATCTTTTTTTACAATAGCCATATTTAAAATATTATCTGTGATGTGTCATCTGTGACAACAGAATAATGCAACAAAGGAAACAAGAATTGGCTCGTGTTTCTAATTGATACCTGCTTGATAAACAAGCTTGAGTCCTTGCATTTCCCCCTGTCCATTAAATACTAGATCAAGCTGAAATGCAGTCATAACAAAATCTGCAAAAAAAAATTTTTTAGAAAAGATGTAATTTTTGGCTTTATTTATGTTGGGAAGGCTGGTCATAGAAGCCTATTCAGTAGTTAGAAGGAAGGAAAATGAGAATAGTCAAATGGAAAGACTGGTGGAACTGTGCTTTTATTGCTTTGTAGACAAAAGAGATCTCTCTCTTGGTATTTCACCTTGTGTAAACTAATGTATGTTCTTTTTCAATATACTCTTCTGTGTGGGATCCTTGGTGCTCTCTGAGCTTGGTTTTTGTTGCTCTATCAATATTCTTCCACTTATTTTGGCCATGTATGGTACTGGAGTGCCCATTGATGCCTCAAATTCATTGGGATTTGGAATTTATCAAAAGTGGTTATCTAAGTGAAGTAATATTCTGAAAAAGTAGCAGTGGGAATTTGATGACAGGTGATCTGGAACTGTTCAAAATAATTCATTTGGGATCTGATAATTTGTGTGTGTGTGTGTGTGTATTCTTTGCATAAAGGAATGGGAGAAGGAAATTTATCACAAGTGTGCGTAAGGCTGTCATTCCTAATATCAGTCCCTCTACTAGATTTCTTTTTCGGTGCAATGACCATAAGCAGGGCCTTCCCAGTGGTAGTCCCATGCTATCTTCAAGTTGACAAACTGAGGACAGGCCTATTCACCCAGACTACTCAAAGCTATCTGCCTTTTAGATCTCCTATCAGATTACCCTTTTTTCCTATATATTTATCATTTATATATTTATTGTTGCTAACTATTGTTGGCTTCCTGTTAATTCTAAGAGTTGCTGTTGTTTCTATTTTTATACATATAATTTGATGGATTGATGTTACTTTCAGTATTAAAATATTCTGTTTTGGTCTCCTCGTGGTTACTAGTAGAGAATTGCATGCTTCATAGTCCACTGCCTTGTGTGCTTCAGTTATATGCTCTCCAGGGTCGTCATCTGATACAGTAAGGCCATTGTAATTGTAGAAGAACATTTATACAGATTCTTGCATAGTGTCTTTTCCTGGAAATAATTTCCTTGGGGATTGATTGATTGAATGAATGAATGAATTTATATGGGCAGCATACATATTTTCATTCTTTTGCCAAAGAAACAACTGAAGTGTAGCTTACTTAAGACCTGTGCTGCCAATGGTTTCATGCAGACTCACCCCACATGTGTCCTGAAGTCATAGCATAGGCATGAGCTCCAGAGGTGGTATTCAGCAGGTTCTGACCAGTTCTGGAGAACCAGTAGCGGAAATTTTGAGTAGTTCGGAGAACCGGCAAATACCACCTCTGACTGGAGATTTTACAGTATCCTTCCCTTGCCATGCCCACCAAGCCATGCTCACAGAACCAGTAGTAAAAAAATTTGAATCCCACCACTGATGTGCACACCTACGTGGTATATAGACATTCACAATCCTTTTGCATTCCAAAATCAGATTTTATTTTTAAAAAGATGGTACTATGTTAGGTTGCTTTTGGCTCTCTTTGTCTCTGTCCCTGCTTCTGTTTTTCTGCCATTTGTAATATCGTCTCTATGTATATCAGAAACCTCTATTTGTTCCTTTCAAGTGGATTATCTCTTCCTTTTCAATTTTCTCTTTTTAGCTGCAAAATCTTCTCTAGGTCATTGTAATTTTTTTTCCTTCTCTCTTTCTCCCTCCCTCCCTCCCTCCTCTGCTGTGCAGTACTTCCTCCGTTGAGGTGACTGTCCTATTTCTCTCTGTTTCAAAATATGGTCTTTTTCCTTATATTTTCCATCTGGCAAAGCTTTTGATGCAAGAATTGAAATTGCTTCAAATGTTGCTGTAGATGTGGCACCATCTTTATTTTATTTATTTATTTTTTGTCAATTGCTTACAAGATAATAGGTATAAGTAAAAATATAGTTATGAATACATGGATACATATAAGAAAAAAAAAAAAAGAAACAATAGGACAGGGACAGTAGGCACATTGGTGCGCTTATGCACGCCCCCATCTTCTTGTGTTTTGTTTTGTTCTTTTGCTCTTCTCAAAGAGACTTTTTATAGAGGAACATGCTATAGTTCCGTGTCTTTCTATATACTGGATAGTGAAGTTGATTGGATTTAAGCAGAAGGTTTAAGAAAGTAACAAAATACTGGTAGGTAGGAGGTATCTTGTCCATTTCCTGAAAATAGCTAAGCCTTTGGCAAGTTATTTGGTGGATAATGTTGAACAACTATATTCAATTCAACTCCCTGTCTTCTCATGAACTTACTTTCATTGTTTGTCCCTAACATTGGCAAATGATGGGAGTGACACTTGCATGAGAATAAGGAAACACTGGAATAAGACAAATGCATGATATTTGTTTAATTTATTATTTGTTTAATTTATTTATGGATAGGCATAAAAGGTTATGGTTCAGAGTTTATTAGAGGTATGATGGCTGGGGACATGCATATACTTTATGTCTGCAGACGGTGGCACCTTGTTTGCTGACAAGCCCCCAAAAGATTTGCAGCAAATGTTAAATGAAAGGATGCGATCAATTCTGTAATATAGTTCTGAAAACTTATGTAGTAAAGATCAAGATAGTTGTTTTTGACAGAGACAATTGAGTGAATGGCTGCAAACTATATATTAATGGCAAAAATTAGGGTGCAGCTTTTGAATGTTTTTTTTGTTCTGAACTCTTCACCCAAAAAAATAATTGTTGAAATTTTCTACCATTTGAAGGCAGGAAACAAACGGCAAAAAGGTGTAAGCCCTAAAACAAACCTATCACAATTAAAAAGACTGTCCCCAAACAAGTAGAAAATGCCATCCCAGCTGCCCAAATGTGACATGACCCTCCTAGTTTGTAACATTTCTCAGGCCTATCACTGACTTAAATACCACAGCTTGCTTGCCTTTTTTTTAAAGTTTTGAGATAAACAGATAACAGATAATCAGAGATGGAAGGGACCTTGTAGGTCATCTAGTCCAAATCCCCGCCCAAATGGGAGACCCTACGCCATTTCTGACAAATGGCAGTCCAATCTCTTCTTGAAAGTCTCAAATGATGACGCTCCCACAACTTCCGAGGGAAAGCTGTTCCATTGGTTGATTATTCTCACTGTCAGATTGCCAGGAATTGATAACCAGAGGGAGAAGAAGGTAGTATTCACTTTTTATCAAACCCTGAAACAAGAAATAAATCATCTGGGTATTAACCGTACTGGCCATGGAGAGATCTTATATTCCATAAGTTCTGTACCACTTTTAAGTGCTTAAGAATGAAGCCAGTAACAATTTGGCCTTAAGGACACACATTTCAGGAGGGATGAGTACAAAACTGTTGTCCAACAGCCTAGCCAAACAGACAGGGAAGGAAAGAAAGTGTGCTGACACTGAGTCCTTTCATAGCTTCTGGGCTCTGGGCGTAACAAAAGAGCTGTTGTATCACTCCCTTGTTGTAGTGCTGACTGATTCTTGCACAGCACATTGAAAAGTTCATTTTGCAGAAACACACAAGTTGGAACGGCTGTCAGAGTACAAAAGCTTAAACATACAAGATGGAGAAATTAACAAAGGATCCCCCTCACAAGCATGCAAATCAGGGAAGAGAAATTGGAGAAGGCACATAATTCCTTACATGTTTTCTTCCTATTTTCTTTGTTTTGTTTTTTCTGGTTGTTCTGCTAGCTGAGGAATTCTGGGATTCGAAGTCCACAGGTTTTAAAATTGTCAGGTTTGGAGACCCCATTCTAGATTTTACACATCTAGAAGTTTTTGATGTAAGCCTTTTAACATTGTTCAAAACAAACCAAAAATTATGCAAACAGAAATAGTCAATTTATCATCAGATCGTGGCAGCATGAATTTAGGAACTCTCGGGGCCAGAAGATTGTGGTCAGAGAGCTGCCAATGATGCATGAGTATCCAACCCTAGGTTAGATGATAATCAATCTAAACCATAGGCTGGCAATCTTTTTCAGACTGAGTTGTATTTTGTATTGTTCTATGCCTCCAAACTAGTAGTTTACTGCTGAAAAATGCTCTGGGAATTGGAAATGTGGTAACGGTGGGAACCTGTAAGTATGTGCATGGTGGAAATTCTGGGAACTTGTAGTTCTCCAAGTGTTGATGAATGTCATCCCTAACAGGCCTAGGTAAACTGGCCAATGGTGACAGATATGGGAAGTTGTGGTTCAACAATATTACAAGGCCTCAAGTTGCCTACCTATCATCCATGCTGTTTGGAAGATACTTTCCAGCACTTGACTTGGGATGTTCTGCATGCAAAGATGTTCTCCACTACAGTGTCTTTCAGATGTTGTTTCTGTTTCCCTAATTACAGAAAAAATGTATCCATAACCATTTAATTGGGCACACCGGTGTATTCTTTTTATTTTACATGTAGTTGGTTAAGAATGATCATATCAGAGTATCATATTTTGACCTAATATTTACAGACAGAAATCATCATCACATCTATTCACATATATACATATACATATAGCTAAATGCTTTCACTTCCAAAGGATAGAGCAGTTACTTGACTAGAATCAAACAGTATGACAACTATATCAAAATTATAACAACTGCTTACAAAATAAATTGCTCTGTCCATTTTTAATGTATCTAAAAGCTGGTCATGGATCATACTTAATGTTCATCACCCCCAAGGATGGGATTCTACAGGTTCGCACCTATTCGGTAGAACCGGTTGTTAACATTCTAAGCAGTTCGGAGAACCGGTTGTTAGAAGAAATTACTGGCCTAATTCTGTAAGGAAGGCAGGAAGAAAACATTCTGGTGTTGTTTACAGAAACTGCCTCTCCATTATCCCTTATTACATTCTTGGCAGGACTAGATTTCCTGTTTCTGGAACTTCTCTGGAGTTTTTTCCGTCTCTTTTGCTAGTACTTTGCTTGTGTGGAGGGACCATTCAAAGTTACAATGGCACTGAAAAAAATAACTTATGACCATTTTTCACACTTACGACTGTTGCAGCATCCCCACAGTCATGAGAGGCCAGGCAAGGAGATGGGTGCCTCAATGTGAGTGATGCTGAGTTGACCACACCCAGCCCGTCACATGACCACCAAGCCACGCCCACCAACTAAGTCACACCCACAGAACCGGTTGTTAAAAAATTTGAATCCCACCCCTGATCACCCCCTTTACCTACAGAAATTTCATTACATAGACACACCTATACAATTGCTCCTATTTAGCATCAATTATTGATTTTTGAAATATTTAGTATTGGGTTTTTATTGTAGATGACTTACTTCACTATTTTATATGGCTTTGTTGTATGCTTTTGGGTGGACCCCTTATCTTTGGGGTACTGGTTATTGAGCTGTTGCCTTGGATTTTTTTTTAAATTCAGAGGCTGTGATGTGGAATGTGCTAAAGAACAGAGTATATTTACCCACCGAGTTTATACCTTGATCAAATGTATTTATTTGTTTGTTTGTTAAATTTGTTTGTGTCCATCTTGCCATGGGGCTACTGAACCATGGGTATCAAATGCCACAGAACCATGATTAATGACATCACTGCAATAGAAAAAGGGAACGTTATGCAGACCATAAATGATTTTATTCTTTTCTTTTATAGCAACCAGCTTCAGGATTGCAGGTATAAGGAAAATTGCATGAACCATTTTATTAGGTTCCTTGGTTGTTGTTTTTTTAAACAAAATCATGTTAAGTGCATGTCCTGGGGGGTGGGGAGCCAGTGGAGAGATGGCATTGTTTTTCATACGAATAGATTAGGATTACTCTATCAATCTGCAAAATATGCAGGCCAACCAGCAAAATAATCCCTAAAACTCTAACTCTTGGCTCCCATCTAAAAGTCATTTGGATTTTTTTCAGCTCAGGCCATTAGCCCAGATCTAAATACCCATTAAAAATTACTTCACTCTGAACATATAATGACAAATTACTAGCATCATTGAAGAGAGGAAATAAAGGATAAACATACCTTTTTTCCTTTGCACAGCATTCCCCTGTCCCAGAGGTGCAGTCAAAACATACTGACCAGCACTCTCGTCAACACGCCAGAGGGGAAAGTGCAAAATTCAACCTGTAACTAGTTCTATCCTTCCTTTTCTTCCTTTGATGCCTTTACAGTACTTTTTATAGGAGAAAAAATGACACTAGTTGCAAATCTACCTCTTTGCTTTAACTGAAGTGTGGTGTAAACACATTATTGAGGCAATGAAGAAAGGAAGGAAGCTGCTGAGAGGCAGGGACTGGCAGAGATAACTCCTACTAATGGGGAAATGGCCCACTACCAAACACTGCAGAGCGCCAGCCTCACAATTTGCCAAATAGAAAGTGTGTGATCTGTACTGATTTGAGGAGCTAAATCTGCAGGGGTGTGGAGTGTGGAGTCACAAAAGTATGGGGTGCTTTATCCAAGAGCTGCACCAAATTCTTGTATGGAAGGCACTTATGGTTTTAAAGACACTTCCCTCAAGGTGTCATACTGCACGATAGAAATACAACTAATTGTGTACTGAGAGGAAAAATATCACAGTAATGGGTTAGGATCACACAAATGAGACAAAAGGTGTAGGACTTATGCTGATTAGCCCCAGCTGCATAACTGCACACATTTGCAAGGCTACCATGAAGATGTGATTTCCCTACTATCAGGGCTGGCTTTAGACCAAGGCTGAGTAGGCTCGAGTGCCAAATCTTAAGAAATGCCAATGCCGTCCCTCCTTCTGAAAAGAAAGCCCATAAGAAATCTCATTTACATTTATTCTACCTTTAATGAAGCAATCTTTAGTAATATTAATACAGGATTTCAGGTACTATATTTTTGCATTGAGGCTTAGCAGTTTTGATAGATCGATGATAGATAATAGGATAGGAATAGGAGGCGAGGGGAGAGGAGAGGAGGCATCAGACAATATGGTCTCTGGATGCCACTTATCCTTAACCTAGCATTACCAACTACTATACACTACATACATTGAGTTTGAAGATAGACTACTTCACAATGAACTAGGTTTATACAGGCATCACATGAAGCTAGAACTTGTGCCAAAATTTCCTGATATTGTTCTAGAGATATAGTATATGAAGGACTAATAAAGACAATTCAAGGCTCAGATTGAGTGTGATTATATCTACAAATGCATGGATTATCTTCAGACTAAGTAAAAGGATTCACACTTTTTTTCAGGTTTTCCATCTTTTTGGAATATTAAATAAAAATATCAAGATTCTGGCAGCATTTGCAAGGGTAGCATTACTTTGTTGTAAATTTAATTTTATGTAGAAATGCTATCCCTGAGTAATTTCCAATAACAAGTTCAAAAATGTTGGCAGATATTGGACTCAAATTATTCCTTCCTTCTTTCCTTTCCTTCTTTCCTTTTGGAGGTTTACAAATTATTTGACTTTCTAACCACCTTTATCTTTTATAACTAGATGGTTAACTTCATTCTTGAACTATCTGAAGTGGCTATATATTACACTCTCCTCTTCAAGTGAATTTATGGCATTTGATTACTTTTTCCATTACAGTACTGGTTATACGATTTACTATTACTAATTTTGAGTTGCCTATCTGACACAAATGCATCCCTCTATGGCTGTCTCTGGATTAATAGGCATCAGACCAAAAATTGGCACCATGCCATGCAGTTGTTAGTGTTTTGTACCTAAATTATATTCCTGAAAAATTACTCACTTAGCTGCTCCGTCAGCAGCATCATTAGCAAAGTTGAAGGGTGTGGACTTTGCAATGATCTGAGACGTAAATCTCTACGCAGGCCTGCAGGTTATATCTGGAACTAAGGGCATACTGTACAGCTCAGGTAAAGTCATGCCCCGCCCAACCTTGAGGCAGCAGAAAAGTATACTGGCATCTGCTTTCTCTACTGCCAACTCGGATCACACCATTTTGATGCTTGTTCTGGTGTGCCAGTGGTTAGAGATGTTTTGATTTCAGATGCACATGACCAGACTTAAAAGTTTAGCCATCTGTGATGACCCGGGGTGTGGCACAAAGGCAACACAGTCAAATAAGCAAGAAGAATTCCTTTAATACCTCCAACTTTGCCCTCAATGTCTAGTTACTTTCGGCTGGAGAAAAAACTCTCCCAAGAACAGTCTTTAAGTAGAAAAAATTCAATCCAAAAACAAAGTACATATAAACTGTAAATCAAAATCCACACAAACCATGCTGCGGCAATTAACTGCTGGATAAGGAATTGCAGACTTCAAGGGCCAACAAAACAGACACAGTTGGGAAGATGCCAGGAACCCAGTTAAGCCTCAACAATAAAAGATAACTGACTATTTATTTCCAACAAGTTGCTGTGCGCAAACTCCCTTTTTAAACACTGTGTTCCCAGCTGCAGCTAATGAAGGGAATTAGGGCCATTTCCTCCCTCGTAAGCCATGCAACTCACATTGCTCCCTTCTCCGTTCCTTCCTACGTGCCCTAGGATGAAGAGGGGTTAAGCCTGGGTCTTCCTCTGAACTCCCTCTCCCTTGCTCTAGCTCTCTCCTGCTCTGCCCAGCCAGACTTTGCCCTTCCCCAGTTTCTTTCACAGCCAATGGAGCCACACTCCCACTCCCTGTCAGCTATTCAGCCTCCCACTCCGAATCAGATTCCGACAGGGGCATGACACCATCTGTCAAAATAGAAGTTTCTGAAGTCTCTTGGACAAGGTGATTTTCAGGCTGAAGAAGTAGGGAGTTCACCAATGTATTCAGTTTGAAAGACAGCTGCCAAGCCCAATGACCTTGTGTCACATATGGATCTGTGTGTGTGTGTGTGAGTGTGTTTGTTTGTGTGTGTGTGTGTGTGTGTGAAGGCGGGATCTTGATGCCAATAGCAAAATGTACCAGGTTTGATTCACCTTGATGGTGCTACAGGATGTTGTCAGCTTAAGAGGAAAATTTAACATTAGAAAAGCTAATGTCAGGCCAAAGCCCAAGGACAACACAGTGAAGTCCAATCATGCCCAGATTCTGTCCAATTTTGTCAAACTAAACCTATAATCTTCTATCCTATTAAATATATCCTGAGAGATTTTAGGGTGGCTTCCCTGAACCTCTTCCCACCTGTATCCTCTAGCTCAGGACTGGGTAGTCTAAATCTATTCTAAGAAAACTCTGCATTGCCAAAATTCTTATCCACTGATTTTCCAGGTGTGCATTTGTAGCTGTGGTAGGTATGGGCCAGGTGAAGACAGTGTCAGGAGGGACATCCATCACTAAAGAAAGAAAGAAAAACCATCCCATGCTCTTGGAAAGGCCTGGAGACTGTGTGCCTTGGCACTCTAAAGCTGCAGTTGTATACTGGCCTCTTGAATCATCTTATCCACAGAGGGGGCCAGATATATTACATTTGGGGCCTTTTCTGATCCTCCCTCACACGTTGGTCTCATGGATTAAAATCAGAAAAGTACCATGCAAGAATGGAAATATGACAAAGATCTACAATATATGATTCTGGGGGCTTTGGGAAGGCAAAATATGGAGGCATATACTGCTACAAATCAGGATTGGGGAGGGAGGGGAGATAAAAAAAAAAAAAACCTTCCCTGTCAGGTTCAAGTATTCCCTATGGGAGATAATTCCCATGAGCTGCCACCAACCAGGTTGAACCTCTTCATTTTCCCTGGTTGCTCCTGCTGTAGAGTTCTTTTAATTTGGATTCTTTAATTGAAGGAGTCTCTCTGGAATAAGAACTCTTATTCTTACATATAAAAATGAGTTTATTAGGAAAGGCTGATTGGAGAGAGATGGTTTGGTTCTTCTGTTTGGTTTTATGTTCATAAACAGATTTTGTTCTTGTTTTGAATGAATGAATGAATGAATGAATGAATGAATGAATGAATGAATTCTTTATTGACCAAGTGTGATTGGACACACAAGGAATTTGTCTTGGTGTATATGCTCTCAGTGTACATAGAAAGAAAAGATACGTTCATCAAGAATCATAAGGTACAACACTTAATAATAGTCATAGGGTACAATAAGCAATCAAATCAACTAGGAAACAGTCAATATAAAACATAAGGATGCAAGCAACAAAGTTACAGTCATATAGTCACAAGTGGGAGGGATGGGTGATAGGAGTGATGTGAATATTAATAGTGATAGTAATGCAGACTTAGTAAATAGTTTGACAGTGCTGTGGGAATTATTTGTTTAGCAGAGTGATGGCGTTCGGGGAAAAATGGCATTTAGTCATCGTTGTCCTGCCTACAAACACTTATTTTTACTTTTATAGAAAGTGGGGAAGAAATGAAAGCCAGCCTCTTCGGGGAGACTTATGATTGTTTTGCCCAGTCATGGACAATTGTAAATACTGCATAATTTAGAAATTATCTAGGCGATAAACCCACCTTCCTAACCTTTCTTGGTGGAATTATAAGGGCAGATTCTGTTCTTGCTTCTGGAATTTTGTGGGAGAGGCTCTTCTTGAATTAAAAGCTGAATCAATCTATCCAGACCTTTTAGCATGGGGTCAGTTCATCAGATACTTTAAGGAGCTCTAGAAACTAGGGGCTTATCATATAATGCATACATCCTGATCATTCTTTTGTGTTGCTTTTATATCTCTGAGAAATGTACCTCTGAAGACATGTCTGGACATGAGCTGTGAGTTCTGTGGCTCTAGTTTTAAGTGACCATCGTGCACACAGGAACTGTGTGACTAGCACCTTAGAAGAAGACACACTAGAGTGACACAGCTTTTCCAATTGGGTGCCTTCTAGATGAACTGGTGTAGCCATTTATTGTGTTGCCATAGTTGCAGGGCATACATAAATTTTCAGGACCTCCTATCTGAAGGACACTGAATTAAATATTGATGAACTAATTAAAACAATTATTGATTTGATTTACACATACAGCGTTGCAACATGCTTTGTGTCAGCATTAACATTTATTTAGTATTGCTGATTTCTCCCCATAAAATCAATTATTATTAACAAGTTTTGCACAATGTGGCAGAAATCATAAGTGTTTGATGGTCAAGGAAGACTCCTTCTCTTCTCTTCCACTTGCTTTTCCTTTTCAATAATAATTGGGTTTCCCAAATTGTACTACATTCTTTTAAAATAAAGAATAAATAACTACCCAGACTCAGAAATTGCCTTAAATGTATATATAGATGTGTTTAATTTCCAAGCAAGAGTGCTGCCAGCCTTACATAATCTCCTCCTACACACATGCCATCCATGTTGTCACTTTCCTTTTCCTCCATTTCCAGCATGTCCTACAAACAAGTCCTTACTGTGACTGACCTTCTTCTCCAGCAGTAGGAAGATTCATCCAAACTAACTTTGATTATATATAGACAATAACACTTTTTCTACTGCTTTATATTGAATTAAGAGTGTGTCTACATGTCTTCTTAAGCCTGGCTTAAAAGTGCCTTATTAACCAACCATTCTATAGGAACACGTCTTCATGACATTGTCAGCATTGGTATAATGGTTAAGGTTGTTGTTGTTGTTAGTTGCAAAGTCGTGTCCGACCCATCTCAACCCCATGGACAACATTCCTCCAGGCCTTCCTGTCCTCTACCATCTTCTGGAGTCCATTTAAACTCACATCTACTGCTTCAGTGACTCCATCCAGCCACTTCATTCTCTGTCGTCCCCTTCTTCTATTGCCCTCATCTTTCCCAGCATTAGGCTCTTCTCCAGTGAGTCCTTCCTTCTCATTAGGTGCTTAATGGTTAAAGTACTGGCCTAGAAGCCAGGAGATAGTAAGTTCTAGTCCTGTCCTAGTCATAAAAGCCAACTGGGTGACTTTGGGTCAGTCATTTTCTCCAACTCACCTCACATGGTGATGGTTGTGTGGAAAAAGAAGAAGAGGAAAGAGTATTATATATGTTTGCTACCTTGAGTTACTTATAAGATACTAAGGCAGGATAAAAATAAAATAAATCATAAATTTCAGCAGATAGCTGAGGCTATCTAATGTTGTAGTTGGCCAATCTGAATATGTTAAAGAGGTGTTACCATCTTCTCCCAGCACAAACATTGCTCCTTAGACAATTTCTGATGTTTTGTCAGCAAGCAAGATGACACCACAGTCAGGGACGGGGACTAAGGAGCACAGGGCATTTATGCATTTAAGCATTCTTGCTCTATCTCTAAACTGGCTAGCCATTTTGTTGGACCTTAAGGTAGCCCAAGAGATATGATTAAGATTCTGAACTGGGTCCAGGAAGACCTCCATTTGGCTAACTTAATAACTTAAGCACTATCTAGTTCATAGGTTTTTTTTGTGGAGGGCAGAAACACCCATAGCAGTCAATTATTTCATCAAAATATTGCATTGTTGCAGCATCCTGATGCAAATTCTGCCCCTTGTGTGCCACATTGCCAGCAGAAGTGAACAAGCTTAGAGTGTGAGTTGTAATGTCGCAACACATGTTGATTATTTTCACCCACCCATCCCTGCTTATTCACCGGGGCCCACTCCTGCTTCATCCCCACCCACCCCACTCAAATGTCTATGCTTGTGTGATAAAATGAAGGACACACTCTACAAAAGCTGCCTACTTATATAATCCTTACAAGAAAGGCAAGATAAAAGTTGAAATAGTAAATAAATATGGGAACTCTTGGGAAATTTCTGGGTGGAATTATATAAGTGGGCAACCTCTCAACAACTGATCTTGAGGGAAATAAATACACTTCCCTTGTAACCCACTAATGTAAAAAATATGCACTAGATGAATTCCAAGATTTCCCCATTCTGCCTTGCCCAGTAGCTATAATGATAATTGGTTCCTTTCTACTTTCCCAGATTCAATTCTTGACGTATCCTTTTCAAAAATGAAGTGGGCAGAAACTTTAAAACAGTAAAAGAACTCTGCTGCCAGATGGGGCACGATGAACCTCCGCTCTTTGAAGATTGCTTACTTAACAGTTTTTCTCTGAAGCCATTACATCTGAGGCAACTATTTGTTCACATAAATCCTTCGGAGTGATGACAGGATCTAGGCAGCGGAAGGGATTCTGCTGGATACATATTGGCAGAGAAATAACTAAAAACAGAGAAAGTGTTTCAAGAACAGTCTCAAAAAGGTCCTTCTCACCATACATCAGCCTTACAAATAATCACTAATATAATTATATGTACTATTTCAGGCAAAGAGAAAGTGAAATTAGAGTAGGAAGCCTCTTAGAGTAGGAGAATCACAAAGAAGTTGGTTGAAAATGCTGAATCCCTCCCTTCACATTGGAACCAGAGGAAATAAATTGCAAGTTCCAAGTGACAAAATACTGGCATTGTGAGAACTGAGCAGCAAGGGAGTGACAATGGATAATGTCACCATCAATCACATTCTATTGCAAAAAGGTAAACAATCATCCCGAAGACGGCAATGGAATACAAAGTAGTAAGCCTATGTAGTGTAGGGATTAGATTTGTGGGGGATCCAATTTTAAATTTACTCCCAACTATGAAACTCACTGGATGACTTTGGTCCAGTCACACACTCTCAGCCCAGCTTACATCAAGGAGATCCTGACTTGTTTTGAGCTCTTGCAGAGAAGTGCGGACAGGGCCTGGAAGAAAATATCCAGCAGGAAATTAGAAAACGTAAGAATATGTGAGCTTAGCCTGAGAAAACAGGAAAATGGGAGGGAAAAAAGTCAAAAGTTCCTCTGGTTTGACCGTCTTTGATATAAGAGGTAAAGAAGAGGAAATGCTGTCAAGACTTTCAAGATTCTGTTATTACAGCCTATATCAAGAGAGTTGAGCTATGATATTTCTTGTGGTGTCTGTTTCCTGAGTTGGCCTACCTTTAGAGGGCTGAATAAATTAGACAAAGAAAGTGGTCTGTTATAATACGGCTTTGCTATATAAAATATTAAGACTGTTTTAGTTACAGACAAGTCTTGCCAAGCTGCAAAAATTCTAATTATAGTTTCCTTTTTCACCCATTCCCTACCTCTGCAAAAAAAAAAAAAAGGAAACGATCCAAACTAGATTAACAGTTTTCAGTTTGACCAATCTCATGGGAGAAACATGATTCACTCTTCTTTTGATGTACAACTAAATCATGGATTATCTTCATATTTTCATCTCTCTGGGGATATAATTGAAATTGCTCCCTAACCACACTTGGCTAGGTAGTTAAATTATCACACGTACTCCAAGAGCACAAATTTATACTTAGCCACAGCCACAAAGATTTCGGCAGTGTATTGACATGTCAGAATAATTCACTATCTAGAACTAATCATGAGCCTTTGCTGGATGAGTGCTCTTGCATGAAGAAGTTAATCTTATTTATCTCCATGCCCAATCGGTAATCATACAGGCCCCTACAACTCCTGTTTATGACTGCTCAGTGGGAAGACTTCATCACATTATCAGAACATGAGCTCACTCTCTTTTAAAGTACAGGAGTTGTTCCCTTATATATTAAAAGTATATGCTTACCTGTAACAGATGATTTGAATCTCTATGAATGCAGCACAGTTCGGACAAAAATATCATTACCAAAGAGAATGCCGATATAAATGTTTTAAATGTTTGCTTTAATAATACAATAATACGTGGTGGGGTTCAATTTTTTTTACAACCGGTTCTGTGGGCGTGGCTAGGTGGGCATGGCAGGGGAAGGATACTGTAAAATCTCCAGTCAAAGGTGGTATTTGCCGGTTCTTTGAATTACTCAAAATTTCCACTACCAGTTCTCCAGAACTGGTCAGAACCTGCTGAATACCACCTCTGAATAATACCAGCAATGATACTGATGATCATAAAGTGACTGCAGGAGCCTTGCATGTGACAGGCCAGAGCTAATGGCCTTGAGACCTACTGATGTATTTCAATTTATCCTGCCCTTTCAAAGTGACTTATTGGGGATTTCTCTTCCTATTATCTCCACAGCAGCTGTCTTAGGACTGAGGGAAGTTGGACTGAGACAGCGCCCAAAGTCACCTGGTGAGTATTTAGAGCTGAAGATGGCTTGTCCAACACTTTAAACACTTTGCTGGCTCATCTTCCAACTGTAAGGAAGCTACTCATTAATCCAGGGCCCAGGCGTACAGCAACTATTTATTTATCTGCACGGTTAGGAGGGCGACCAAAAGCAGCTCCTGCATTCACCAACTATGCAGAGCCAACCTACGTAGCATTACCAAGTCATTTCCTACAAGCGCAACAGCTTTATGGACTTTGTTTCAAAAATATAGCATTAATTTTGCGGCACAATTTTACAGCATGCTTCCTAAATGTTTCATAGTTCAAATGAGTTCTGGAAAATATTGTCTGGAACGGTGTGTTTGACTCCAGGGAATTATCTGGATTCAAATTCCAGCTTAGGTAGGTTCAATATTTATTCAGGTATCATGCTAAGCAAAAAAACCAAAACCAAACCAAAACAAAACAGACAGATCTGACTTTGGCCAAGTCTAATGTGTGTGTGGTCCCAGCTGCTTTGCTTTGAAAATCATAATTTATAATTTAATAATATATTTGAGTCTTAGCTACCATAGTTTATTTTACAGGCACAGTTGCTAATTTTGTGGTTTAATGCAGTATGTGAAACTAAAGGAGACAGGACAGATATATGTGTGTGTGTTTGTGGACAATGTGTTTGCTCTTTGCAATCCATAGCACGGCTAAACCATGTGTGTCAGGCAGGTTCACATTCCTATTTTGCTTTCCACTTGGTGGTTTTCTCTGTTAGGCATTTTTCTCTCCCTTGATGAAACACTTTCCAAATATTTGCATGAAAAGATAGCTAAATGTAGTACAGTGGCTAAAATATTGCACTAAAACTGGAGACCAATTTCACCCTTTTGCCGTGCAAACCAACTGGATGATTTTGAATCAGCTCACTTTCAGTAAAACAACCAGAGAGTTGTTGGGGGGGAAACTTGAAGGAATACTATCTATGAGGGGTCTTTGGTGCTCTCTGAGCTTTCTTGTTTTCTTGCAGACATTTCATTACCCAAACTAGGTAACATCATATACGCTAGTAAAGAATGATGTTTGATATCAGTTTATATTCTAGTGGCTTCCAGTGTTGGTAGAGATTCTTTGATTGGGCTTAATGCTGTTGGCTTCTTTGGCAGTTTCTTGATTGGGGTATTGTTTACTTGATTGTTGGCCTGATGTTAACCTGGGAGTTAATCTATGCTGTTCTGGGTGTTGATTGCTGGTGGAGAGATGCTTGGGTCTTTTTGTTTCTTTTTGGGCTGGGTGATAGTCTCTTTTGCATGGTCTATAGATCGGTGATGTGCCCAATGTGTGCACATGTATGCATACCAGTGGTGGTATTCAAAAACTTTTACTACCGGTTCTGTAGGCGTGGTTTGGTGGGCTTGGCCATGTGACTGGGTAGGTGTGGCTTTTCTTTTTTGCAATCCCCACCCATTTTTGGAAGCTTCCTAAGCTCAGAGAAGCCCCTGGGGGGGGAATTTTTGCTCCCCTAAAGCTCTTCTGAGGCTCAGGAAGGAAAAAAACAGAGCATGGGAGGGAGGGGCATGCAGCACTCCTCCAAGCTCCATTTTGGGAGCTTCCTAGCCTCAAAGAAGCCCCTGGGGGGGGCATTTTTGCTCCCCTAAGACTCCTCTGGGGCTCTGGAAGGCAAAAAATGGAGGGGGGGCTGAGCTCCTCCCTCCATTTTTTGCCTTCCTGGGTCTCAGCAAGGGGAATCCCGGCACAGCTGATCTTATCTACAACTGATTGTCGGGAGGGAAAAAAAAGAAAGAAATACCTTAGGCAAATGTCAGGCAGGCGGGCGGGTGGGGAATGTTAGGCAGGCGGGTGGGGTGAGCGAACATCGGGCGGGAGGGTGACCCGGTGAGAGGCGTGGCCAGCCAGAACTTACTATCGGTTCAGCGACCCATGCCAAATTCTTGCTACCAGTTCACCCGATTCGTTGCGAACCAGCTGAATACCACCACTGATGCACACCCAAAATGCAAGGTCCATGTGCCCCGTCATGCATGTGGCCCCTGTGTATGTGCCCATGTCCTGTACATGAGCCCCAGCCCACATGCATGCATGTCCGAAATCTAAAGACGAGCTAGCTGGTGAGAGATGCACACGCATGCACAGTGGAACTGAGCTGGGGTGATGACATGCATGCCCACAGAGAGGGCTCTGCGTGCCACCTCTGGCAAGTGTGCCATAGGTTCGCTACCACTATTATAGATGTTATTATTGCCTATGTGTCTATTGATGGCTGATTGGTCAGAGTGCCAGGCTTCTAGAAATTTCCTGGCAGTTCTGGAATTGGCTTGGTATAGGATTGTCACATTTTCCCAATTAAAATTATGGTTAAATCTGTCTATAGTTGTGAAATTAAAGAATTTTCATTCTGACTGCTAGTTGGTGTTTGTGGATGCATTCTGCCAGTCTTCTGCTTGTTTGTCCCACATAGCGGTTGTTGCAATTATTACATTGTATGTTGTAGATGATTCCTGTTTTTTCTTCTTCTGGGGTTGTTGGGTCTTTTGGTCTGCTTAGGATATTTTGAAGGTCTTTGGTTGGCTTGCGTGCTATTCTGTTTCCATGTGGTTGTAGTAACCTGTTGGTGGTTTCTGAGATATTCTTGATGTATGGCAGTGTAATTCTTTTTAGGGTTTGTGTTGGTTGTGCTGTATTGGGTTGAGCGGTCAGGGACTTTTTGATAAAGTTGCGTGAATATCCATTTTATTGGAATGTGTTGTATAGATGCTCTATTTCCCTTTTCTGCTAATTTGGTTTGCTGCAGTGTGTTTGAGCTCATCTAAATAAAGTCCTTACAGAACTTCTCCTGTGGAAGGTTGGATTGTTGCTTTAGTAGAGGAGCACCTGGTTAGTATGAGAGGTTTTTCTGTAGACTTGGGTATCTAGTTTCTCTAAGATCATTCCCACCAACACTGACAGGCAAGCCATTAGAATATAAACTGATAGCAAACAGCACTCCTTACTAGCACTGATGATGTTATCTAGTTTGGATAATGAAAAGTCTGCAAGAAAATAAGCAAATCCAGAGAGCACCAAGGACCTCCCATGTCAATCTTGAACTACAAATATTCTTTTTTATCAGTACTATGTGTGCCACTTTGAGCAGATGGAGAACAGGCACAATATGAACTGAAAAATAAATGTTTAAAATATCAACTGTCTTTGCACAATACCTCAAACTACCATTTCGTTTGCCTATTTGGTAGAGCTATCAGAATTTGGGCGCAAAATTCTGGACGACCATTAGATGGTGAGAGGTTGAGATTTGTATTGTTGTCTGCTGTTATCTGCTGAATGTCAGGTTTGCAACAGAGACCTAGTGAGTATCTTTGTGGTATACTGTGCTATATGAATCCGGCTATTGTGCTTTGGTTTATAAATTATGGGTCTGGCTCACAGCTTTAGAATATTATCAATAGAATGTGCTGCACTTTAGATCCAAAGCCAAATTAATGCCTTGGAGTAGGTGTAGATAAGCATGCCACACCTGCTGGGGCTTCCTGAAGAGCACATGCTTGTAGTGAAATTCTCTGTCCAAGCAATAGCATTTGTAAAGAACAATGCCCCAATTTAAAACAGTTTAGCATTCCATGTAACAATTCCATAAACAAGTCTTCTATCTCTACTTTGTTTATAGTGGCAGAAAGAAAGACAGAAAGACACACAGAGAGAAAGACAGAGAGAAAGAAAGTGAGAGAGAAAGAAAGAGGAAGAAAGAAAGAAAGGAGAGAGAGAGAAAAAAGAAAGAAAGAAAAGGGGAGAAAGAAAAAGAGAGAAAGAAAGAAAGAAAGAAAGAAAGAAAGAAAGAAAGAAAGAAAGAAAGAAAGAAAGAAAGAAAGAAAGAGAGGAAGGAAGGAAGGAAAGAGAGAGAGATGCAGAGAGAGAGAAAGTCAGAGAGGAAGAGAGAAAGAAAGGATGAAGAAAGAAAGAAAGAAAGAAAGAAAGAAAGAAAGAAAGAAAGAAAGAAAGAAAGAAAGAAAGAAAGAAAGAAAGAAAGAAAGAAAGAAAGAAAGAAAGAAAGAAAGACCTTGTGAGGATGTGAGCTTGCAATTTTACAGATCCCCACCCCGCTCTCCCCAGAAGAGTTTCCTATAGAGGCTGGACATTTTCCATAGCCCCACCCAGCATTCTTTAACAGCTGCTGGAAATTGTTAGCACAATGGGAAATAGCTGATAGGAGGGGGTTGTTTGGAAACATATCTTGTTTTTCTTCTTCTCTGATTTTTATTAGCCTAGAAAGTCCCAAACTCAGGAAAAAGAGGTGCTTGTTTTGGCAGTGAATCATGAGTCATGTGTGCAGAGAGATGCATATTTTGAACTACTGGTATGAAAAGCCAATTGCTGCAGATCACCCACATATCAGTTGTATGTGTACATAACAGAGGTTTTCAAGGTTTAATACTAGGCAGTTTCCTTTTTTCCTTGGTTTTCGGAATAGTTTTCTCTCCAAAGATTATTTCTTCAGATTTGTTTTTCATTTCAGCAAGTTCACTGAATTTTCTAAACTATATTATATAAGCTCTGTAAATATATTATAGAAGTTAAAATAAGATTTGTAACTGCTCCGGGACAGTATGATATGCAACATATTCTAATTCTGGTTTGAAAATCCAATACCTCTTGCAAATCATCTTAAACTTAAATTAATAAATTTATTAGTCCACCTTACTAAACTGAAGTAGAACTTGAAACAAGCACTTAAGGCCAGTGGAATAAGACTAGTGCTTTCTAGAACAAGTGACTTGTGTTTTAACTTTATCTCATACCTTATGTATGATCATTATCTCATACATTATCTAAGATGAAATTTCCTAACAATTGGAACAATTAATCAGTAGAACAACTTGCCACAAGAAGTTGTGAATGCTTCAGCACTGGGAGTTTTTAAGAAGAGATTGGACAACCATTTGTCTGAAATGGTATAAGGTTTCCTGCCTGAACAGGGGGTTGGACTAGAAGACCTCTAAGGTCCCTTCCAACTCTGTTATTCTGTTAATCTGAATGTCTTTGCCAAGAGAAATAAAGCATGTTGAGTATACAAACTCAGTTGAACCTGTTTTCCTGATGTGGTGGTTTTTTATTTGAGTGGTATTTTATGTAGAATCCTGAACTATCCATCCCTTCCCTAGCTGCAATCCTTATTGAAACAATGCAGCAAAAGCTTTGTACGGGCTTGGGTTAGTATAAACAGCATACACACATCCATTCAGAAGTGCTAACAGCCATGCAGCAGAAAAGAAGAACCTTTAGCCTTGCTTGTAGATCTCCTCCGAAGCAGAGACTTTGGGCTATGCCAAGTCCCATTTTTGTTTGCTGGTGTGATTTCACTGTGGGAAATGAGCATGAACATAGGGAGTATTCACAAAACATTCTAGGATAAAAGCAAAATGTTTTCATCAGTGTCCCATTTCGAGTGTAAGAACCATAATTTGAGAGTTCCATAAAGAAAACGCCCAATTTATTCCCTCTTAAACATAGCCAATTAACTCATGGTTTTATCTGAGGCACTTGTAGTTGCTTTGTAATCAAAATCTGTCAGCACAGTGAGGAATTATTTTATTGTTATGGTGAGTTTAATATTAGAGTTATTTCATCATTATTATCTGGAATTCATGCAAAGAACAACAGAGATTTCAAGAAGCCACTTCACTTTCTGGGGTTCACTATAAAAGGCTAAAATGTTTGTCCTTCTGAAATTCATTGAGAGGTTTATATACAGTATATATATATATATATATATATATATATATATATATATATATATATACTTTACCTTACACACATATATATATATATATATATATATATATATATATATATATATATATAGAGAGAGAGAGAGAGAGAGAGAGAGAGAGAGAGAGAGAGAGGCCAAAGTATAAATTTAAAGAAAAGCAATACATAAAGTAATAAAAGAAGCAGTGATTCGGTTAAAGAGGAGCAATTGAATAGCAATGATAATAATTAAGAAACAGTAAACGTTGAAATATCATCAAAAGATATTACTGGTAGTACTTAAAAAGATTATCTTTCTGCTATGGATTATTTACATACTGCACTTAAAGGACTTTTCATCACTAAGTACAGTTAAAGTTGTGTTTCCTGTCCTGACTGCTGTCTTGAGTGCCTCAAATTTCCCAGCCAGCATGCCAATTTAATTCAGACCTTTATTGTCAATGCACAACATGTGTACAATGAGATTGGATAAGCCTCCCTTAGTGCAGCCTCCCCCAACACAGAATACATCTCAATAACTCGTAAGTGAAAGAAAGAAAATCCTAACCCAGTGAATCATACTAACAGACACATGATCCTATATACATATATGTGCTTAACATTACATTATATTATATTGCACCAGTGTAGACATGTTGCACATTGTGCTGGCCCTGAAAGTCTATCGTGCTAAATAGTTGTGGTGTTATGTTGCATTCAGAAGTTTGACAGTCCATGGATAGAAGCTATTTTTCAGCCTGTTCGTTCGACTGGCTATGCTTCTGTATCTTCTGCCTGATGGTAGGAGAATAAGGAAATGCTGACCAGGGTGTGAGTCATCCCTCACTCTGCTAAGACATCGAGTCCTAGCAATTTCATCTTAGCGAGGTCAGGGGACAGCCCATGATATTTTGTGCTGTACTCATCACCGTTTGTAATGACTTTCTGTCTGCGGATGTCACGCCAGCTTACCATACCGTAACGCAATATGTGAGGACGCTTTCTATCGTAGACCGGTAGAATTGATAAAAATTCTGGAAATTGAAGTCCACATACCCCAAGGATTTCCCAAAGCTGGGAAATGGTTCCTTAAATGAAAAAAACCAATGTAGGTTATTTTGACTCTGTTCAAGATCTACAGAACATCGGGATATTTGCAAGCCATAGAGTACTACCAGCCAATCAGTGCCAAAGCGAAGCATTGAGAATTATCAGCCAATTAGTGCTTGTCTATTGGTCTGTGACCAAGAACCTCACCCTACATTCTTAGGTCCATATCTTGCCTCACTGATGGGCTTCTTTTTCTTTTTTCTTTTCTGCTGCCGCTGTGCTTGCCATGGATAAATACCTACATTCCCTTTCAACTTCTAATGCTGGAGTTCTGGCAGTTCTGCATTTGGATTCCTTAAGCTTACAGCAATAGCACTTAGACTTATATAATGCTTTGCAGTAGTTTACAGCCGTCTCTAAGTGGTTTACAGAGTCAGCATATTGCCCCAACAATTTGGGTCCTCATTTTTCCCACCTCGGAAGGATGGAAGGCTGAGTCAACCTTGAGCCTGGTGAGATTTGAACTGCCAAATTGCAGTCAGCCAGCAGTCAGCAGAAGCAGCCTGTAGTACTGCACTCGAACCACTGCACCACCGCAGCTCATAATGCCACAATGCTAATTAAGATAGGAAGCCAGAGCTGGGAGGTAGGACCAACCATAAATCTCCTCCTTTGTGAACATGGAATATACTTTTAGCACAAATCAGTGACGCATAGTCATTTCTGAAAATGTATTCTTGAAGTGGATTTTCTCATCAATACACAAAACTACCAAGAAGGGATGTACAGTGTAAACTACTTGAAAGTTGACTGTGTGAACAGTGTGTATTATATGAGCAAACTCTTTGCAAATTAACTAATGTGACCAGTGAGGATGCTTCATCGTGCATGAGTATGAGGCTTGTGCCTTTCTCTACAAGATATCTGGCCATTGTTCATTCCATGTTAGGCAGATGCTTTGATTCAGTTACCTTCTTTGAATGTCAGAATATACCGTGTTTCTCCAATGATACCCCCCCCCCCTGCAATAGGAAGGCCCAGCATGTTTTTAGGCATAAAATGAAATTAAGACCCTCCCCCCAAATTTAGGCCTATTTTAAAACATGTGAAATGGGGGGAAAGGCAAGGAGGCTTGCCATTAGGAGCACCCCGTGGGCATGCCTCGCCACCAGCCACTCCTAATGGCCGACCATGGCGGAGCGTGGAGAGCTCCCTACTATCACCAAGTACCTTTGCTGCAGACCCGGGTATGGTGCTGCCTGCAGGCCGGGTCAGCAGGCAGGTGGTGGCGGCATGGATGTCAGCCTCAGTGGGATGCCCGCCACTGCTGCTTCCTCTTGGAGCGTCCTCTTCCATTTGGAGCTGCTGCCACCACGTTTGGAGCTGCCGCCGCTGCGTTTGGAGCATCAAACGCAGCAGCAATGCTCCAAATGCGGCAGCAGTGGCAACTCCAAATGGAAGAGGACATTCCAAGAGGAAGCAGCGGTGGCGGGCGCCCTGCCGAGGTTGACACCCATGCTGCCGCCACTGCCCGCCTGCCCAAGGATGCAAGGGGGGGATTAAGTTAGCCCTGAAAAGACATACTAGTCATTTTTGGAGGCTCAAAAAAAAGATAAGACCCGGCCTTATTTTATGAGAAACACGGTAGTAGGAATTGATGTTGTATTGCTCCATGCAGGCTGATATATACTGAACATGGAATCTATATCCCTTTCCACCTATCTCTTTCTCTCCTCCAAGCAAGTTTTTATTTTATTTTTCATGCCTGTGAAAAATAGTTGGAAAGTGCAAAATCAAAGACTGGCAAAATCTCAGAAGTTAAGTAGAATTTCCAAAAATTCAGATTTGGGGCTTTAAAACTTTTCACATCTACTTATAGAAACAAACCATTACATTTTTCAAGCATACACACACACACACACACACACACACACACCAGAGGTGGTATTCAGCAGGTTCTGACCAGTTCTGGAGAACCGGTAGTGGAAAATCTCCTCTGGCTGGAGATTTTACAGTGTCCTCCCCCTGTCATGCCTACCAAGCCACGCCCATAGAACCAGTAGTAGAAAAATTGAATCCCACCACTGACACACACATCATGCAAGAATTTCTGGTTGCTAGTTCAAGGTTGCTCAGGATTTTGATGTTAATTCAGCTACATAGTAATGCTGACTATCTCAGGTTATTCAGAGATCTCTTGTATCTGCAGCAGGGAATTTTGTATTCCAATCCCCTCCAAACAGCAGTGATAAGAATCCTGTGATTGTTCTCTATAACCCTTCCATAATCTGATGCTCCCAAATATGTTGGAATTACATCTTCCAGATTACAGAAGACCACGTTAAAGGAGTGCAACAATTATCAAATGAGTCTGAGCTGAGCCATTGCTGACTCCACAATCTACTGTATTTCAGGAAGAATGGACAAGCTCTTGGGAAGGATGTGGTTCCAGCTGCTTCTGTTTTCCCTGGTTTTTATCTTAAGCCAAGGGAAGAAAAGTAAGTTCAAAAAGTGTAGTCTTGATTATGATTTTTCCCAATCCAGGCTGCTTGCAATTTGGAAACATGCCTCTTACACTACAGGCATCATAAAATCAATGGCACTCCTACATGGGGCTTATATACTCTCCAAATTAAAAAGAAGCAAAGCATTAGCATTTAGGATTAAATGTTAGAAAGCAAAAATGGCTAATGCCTCATATCCAATTGTATAAAATGTCAGTGTGGGCACAATGAAATTTTATGAATTTCACATCTGGAAATTCAACAATGATCATCATCATGAACTGCAGTAATATACAATTTTATGTGATTATGCTCACTTTCTAAAAAATGGGAACAATTGATGCTATAAGTTTGAAAGAAAATTATGGTATGACCACATTTTAGAACTAGCCTATTCCTAGAGAATTATGTTCTAACCTGTTTGTTTGTTTGTTTGTAGTTAACTACTGTGTGGCTTCTAAGGCAAAAAGCTGCACCGAATGCATCCGAGTGAGCAGCAGCTGTTCTTTTTGCACAGATGAGGTAAAGGTTTTTCACAGTTATTGAGGATAGGACGATGTGATTTCAAACACTGAGATTTGGCCATGATCTCTGTCCATTCAATCCTTTGACACTGACGTGTTTATTTTATTATTTAATCCTTCCTCCTTCAATCTGACAACATGGATTTCATGAGTTGTTTCTCAGTTTTAAGAACCAACAAACCCATTAAAAACAGTAAAAGAACAAAAATCAACAAAAAAGAATCCACATACTCTTTTATGGTGATTTGATTTCCTCAGAAGTACCTCTCAGAAATACTGAGGGGAGAGAGAATTAAATACTGAAAAGTATTCCCGAACTAACTGAAGTTTCCTTCAGGAGGTCTACATGGTTAATAACAAAATAATTTTAATTTTCTAAGAGGATATCTTCTTTGAAACTTGTGTCCTAGTGAGGCAAAAAAAAAAATCAAATAAATTGGGTTCAAAAGCTGAGAATTCAGTCAGTTAGGAGTTGGAGAGATTGCCTGGTTATCTACTGTAGTAACCACAATAACAACCACTTTGTGATGATGCCTACAACATAACATCAACAAGGCCAGAAAAGATTGGGAACTTTCAATACAGGCATCATGCTCAGTTAGAATTTTTCAATGAGTCACTAATTCTAACCTTAATGTAATATTAAGGCAGAGGCTGAGTCCCTAAAGATAATTTAATTTTGAGCCTAATTTCTAAGCATACTTTACTGTCTAATTATTCTCATCCCAGAACTTCAAAGGCAGCCGTTGTGATTTGGAAACTAATCTAAGGAACTCTGGCTGTCAGAACAACATAAAAGTGAAATCTGGAGAGTTATTAATTACTAAGGTAAGTAGAAGTAAAGTGAAAGAATGATGGATATAAACGTAAGAAAATTAATATATACCTGAATAATCAATCTCCCAGAACAGCCCAATGCAAAACTTGTCAATAAAAAAATTAACTAAGTAGCTATTCTCAATGAAGTAATTTCTAATTAGAATGTTTTGCTCATTTAATGCACAGATATCAAACTCGCCATGTCACGTTGCCATCACGTGATGTTTCACAATGTTTTTCCCATTCGTGGAGCTGGAGTGGGCGTGGCCTGTGCATGATGCCTTCGGCCTGCAGGCCACCAGTTTGACACCCCTGATTTAGTGCAACCATTTACAGATAGTCCTCGACTTGTAAGCACAGTTGAGCCTGATTTTTCTGTTGCTAAGCAAGGCAGTTATTAAATGAGTTTTGCTCCATCTTTTTTGCCACACTTGTTAAGCGAATCACCGCAGTTCTTAAGCAAACCTGGTTTCTCTCATTGATTTTGCTTGTTAGAAGCCTGCTGGGAAGGTTATAAATTGTGATCACATGACACCGGGACAGTGCAACTGTCTTAAGTACATAGTCAGTTGCCAAACACTCAAATTTTGTTCATGTGACCATGGGGATACTGCATCAGACATGAAGGTGAAAATCAGTCATAAGTCACTTTTTTCAGTGGCATTGTAACTTCAAACGGTTACTTAACAAATGGCTGTAAGTCAAGGACTACCTGTATACCCATAGTACTGTAATATTATCTTGGGAATCATTACATTCAACCAATTTGCTATGAGAGTCTTCTCTAAGTCTTTTCAGGTTCCCCTATTACGTATAACTGATGTCTTTCCTGGCAGGATTTCAAAATTAATACATCTTTGAAAAAAGCACAAGTATCTCCGCAGCAGATATCACTCAAACTGAGACCGGATGAGGAAGTAAATATTACCATGCAGTTGTTTGAGCCCTTTGAATCTCCTGTGGACCTCTACATCCTTATGGATTTTTCATATTCCATGTCTGATGACTTGGACAACTTGAAACAAATGGGCCAGAACCTTGGTGAGAGATTAAATGATCCCATCTTGAAAGATATTTCTCATTCAGTTAATTATTAGCAATTTTTCAAGGAAGCTGGCAAAGCGAGGGAAACAAAATCTAAGACCATATATCTAAGATATATATCTAAGATATATGTGGCAGTTAAAAGCTGGCTTTTTTCTTGCAAACCTGATTTATTCCAGCTTCAGCATGGAACATGCGACTAAGAAATCTATTCCCATTTTAACTGCTTCACTTGATTTTCCTTGGTTGTTTCTCATCGTGGAGGTCCTCACATTCTATGGCTGCTAGGCAACTGTAGAAGAGAGGATAGGGCTGGGTGGCAGAGTTAAATGTATCATTAGTTTAGAGTCCTTGTGTTCCTACAAGCGCTCAAAATTCAATCCTTCCAGTATTCCATTGACCATTATCTGGCATCAATTCAGCGTTGAACTTTAGTTGACCAGATTCTTATGTATATGCTTGAATAAATCTTTTATAGTCCATTCTTACAAATGGTCCTCATTCTTTGCCCCTGACAGCAACCAAGCTAATTTGAAAGTATGCAAGGTTAAAGCTAGTTAGCATTTGGATGGGTAATCACCAGGAAATAATGTAGCCATTACCATGGAAACCAATAAAACCTCCAAAAAGAAAGCTGTAAGAAATGCTTCTTCATTGTTGCCAAATAACTAGATGCCAAATAATCCATAGTCATTCATACTCAAGCTGAGCTCAAAGAGATATTTGTATTCCTATGCACCTATGTATATACATCATCAGAACCAAGTTGATATATATGAAGACCATGTTCTTGCTTTTGCTTATGTAATAGCAGCAAAGCACAAATAGCATAAAAAGAGAACTTACTCCTGATTTAAAGAACTTAAAATTAAGATAAAGCGGGGGGCGGGGGGGAGAAAACCATAGGAAGAAGTAGAGTAATTAAAGTGAATGAATAGTTTATACATAGATTTAACTTTGGGTGGGTTAAGGACAAATGTATTAAGTCCAATATTTTATAGGAATATAAAACTTAAAAAAATAAATCAGTTTCATAGTTGTTTTCTATGACTAAAATGAGTGCATTTAGGATATCAAGATAATTAGGATATCAAGGACATAAAGTTATGAGAGAGATATTCAAATTTGGGTAATATACAATTAAATTCACAAAGAATGGTGAAAACTTAATAATTCATGTTCTAACCAAGGAGCTAAGAATGATTAAGGTAGCATCTGAGGATATGGGCTGTTCCAAGCAGTGTATTTTATTCTTGTAAAATTAAAGTGTTCAGGTCCGATAAATTCAAAATTTCCAAATATTGAGAGAAACATTTAGGTATTATTCCAAGAGCTCAAATCACAATTACAGTACAGTAGCAACAAATTTCTTTCTCCATATGTATTAACTTCTATCTACAAGTCCTAGTATTTTGCAAGATTGCCTTTTCTTAATCCTAGAATTACCTGGTATAGCAATATCAATGAACAAGTCTTCTTATTTTTATTCTTATTATAGCATCTTCAAGTCCCTTTAGTTTTCTTAGCAATATTTTTTAAAGTAGTTTGCAATGGCTTGCTTCTTAGGACTGAAGAGAGTGACTATCCAAAGTTACCCAGTTGGCTTTGTGCCTAAAGTGGGATTAGAGTTGATGATTCCCCCAATTTCTAGCCCAGTGCCTTAACTACTATATCAAACTGATTCTTATTACCATAATACTAATAAATAATTAAAAAAAACAAGAATATATACTCAAATTGCATTAAGGTTCCCTTGTAATATACTGGAGTTTGCTCTGAATGGTCATAAACATCTCTCAGGATTGCTGTAAATTTTAATTGGTTCCAGGAGTGAATGACTTCACTTCATCCAACATAATATTTATAGTATCTGAACTCCATTGTGGGATTATAAAATTTAATCTAAAGTCTCCAAATATTTTCATCCTTCCTTTCTTCCTTCCTTTCTTCTATCCTGCTAGCAAATTTCTTGAGGGAGCTGACAGATGACTATACCATTGGTTTTGGCAAATTTGTGGACAAAGTTATAGCACCACAGACAGACATGAGGCCTATAAGGTGAGTAACAGTGATGAATCCATTGGGGTCACTTGGAAATGAACTATTCAGGATCTATGTCATTTTTTAAAAAAGTAAGGCTTTTATCTAATCTGTGATCATCTAGTCCCATATTTCTTCCTCTGACCATGCTTTCTTACTTTCTTACAATATTCTATGTATACCCAAATCTTGTATATATCAACTAACACACTGTTGATATATCTGCTCTCAGTCAGAATTCCTTTGTTTTTAATTCTGCCATCAATTAGCCAGTTGAATCCATTTCTTTTTGAGGACTTACTTTGATTAATCTCCCAATAAACCTTCTCTTTTATATGCTTTTTAAAAAGGGGGCATATAACAATATTTTAACCACCCCATGAATAGACAATTTGAGTAATTTGGCTCAGTCTTGTCCAAGCAAGTCCTGAGAACTATTTGAATAGAAGATGACTCATCCATTTGTAGAAAGGGACTCTTGTTTGGGGTAATTTGATTTTTTTTTCATCACTCTGAGATGAAACTGAAGAAAATACACAGAGAACCAAGTTTGCTCTTTTAAAGAAATCCTGTATGGAATTTTCTAGCAATTGGAAAAGGAAAAGGAACATTACTGTTAAGATCCTTTCCTCTTAGCCTCTGTGTGCATGTGTGCGTGCACATGTGTGTATTGTGTGTGTTATGTTATAATATAAAATGTGTTATGTATTATCATGTGTATTAAACAAAAATAAGAGGAACAAATGGCACCATTCTGAGAAACTGAACCAAATGTATGAATTGGTGATCCAATGTCTCACTACTCAGAAGTAGGATACATACACAAGAAGTAGCAATGTTAAACCTCATTGTCCTCTATTACTATAAAATGTTTGCTTCTCACAACTTATTCTCATAACTCATTGGTGCTTTGGGCAGGTTCCTATATTGTGTTAAACCTTATAGCCTAGTATAGAAATAACAATGGCTAGCTTGTATATTATGCTCCAAATAACAAAGCTGAATTTGTTTTAGTGTGAGATTTAAATAGTCTCTTTTTACTTTTTAAATAGAAACTATTCTGCTCAGATTCATTGCATTAAATATTGTGGGAAACAATCAACTGTTTTTGCAAGGGATCCTTGTTTAGGATTTCTGATAATCAGGTTGGCAATAGTTACCCATTAAAACTGTCTGTATTTTTGCTTTCAGATTGCAGCACCCATGGTATAATGCTGACCCGCCTTTCTCTTTTAAGAATGTCATCCGTCTAACCAATGATATTAATAAATTCAGCCAGGAATTGATGAAGGAACGTATATCAGGGAACCTGGATGCTCCTGAAGGTGGCTTTGATGCTATATTGCAAACAGCTGTTTGCAAGGTAAACAGGGAGGAGGATACGGAAGATGGCATAGACATAGTGGTTCTCTATAAAGGATAAAAACTACCTTAGCCGCATACTAAACTGGGAGAGTAGTTGAAAAATGTAGGTCAGATTTTTGGTTTGAAAATCCACAGACAGTTTTGTTTGCAGTTTGATAAGAAAATGGGTGAGCTTTGGAGTTAGATATCATAGAGACTGTTTTTTTTTTTTTTTACATTTTTGAACCATCTATCTCCCTCAGGGATCATTGTTGTTATCCAGTTTTGCTATTATCAGCTCCTATCTGGAGTTTGGGTATTATAGTCTGAATACCAGCTAAACATCTTAGTGAAGGTCAGGGGAAAAACAAACTATCTAGTGTCTAATAACATTTGTAAATTTAGGGAGCTGAAGAGTTCATTGCTGAGGAGACAAGATAAGTATGAAATTCCCAGATCTACGGCATTGTTAGTTTTCTCAATTAACCTTGATCTGAACTGCATTTGAAAGACATACCCAGTGGTTACTAACATTCCTGGAATAGCTGTTCAAAGCATATTTCTCAAAAGTTATCATGAAAAGCTTTTCTGTACTTCTGGTAGCTATTCCCACTCTCAAATTAAATGATTCCTCCTGGCACATGGGGAAAGTACACTTTAATTGTTTTTATCTTTTTTTATGCAGATGATACGATTAAATAAAACCTAGATGTTTTGGCATTTTTATTTGTGATGAATTGGGGACTTTGTTGTTAACAGTTATGTATGCTACCCTTATTCCCTGCTGAGAATCAGCTAAACATTGTGCTGTAGTGGTTTCCCATCAAATTTAAAACATGTTTCAAGAGGGCAGGAGGTGCCAAAATGAGTCTCAGAGCTGTGATTTTCCCACCTCCACTCTCCATCCTACATTTTCCTTATTTCCATAGGAGAATATTGGGTGGCGGAATGACAGCACTCACCTCCTGGTCTTCTCCACTGAGTCGGCCTTCCATTACGAAGCTGATGGCGCCAATGTCCTTGCTGGAATCCTAAGAAAGAATGATGAAAAGTGCCACCTAACTCAAGCAGGGATTTACACCTTTGATACCAAGCAGGATTATCCATCAGTGCCTACCCTTGTGCGCCTGCTGAAGCAGAGTGATATCATCCCTATTTTTGCTGTCACCAACCACTCCTATGATTATTATGAGGTAAAAAATGCCATTAAGGAAGAAAAATATGGGAACTGGTATGTATAAAGGAACAACATGTGGTGATCTTTGAAATTAATACTGGCCTATGGATATTTGCCCAGCAAGGGAACTAGCTCATCTATTTATTCCTAAGGCAAGAAGCTGAGTTCACTTTCTATAGGAAGATTCGGAGTTAAAACCAGGGGTGCGATGCTACCGGTTCTGCCTGGTTCTATAGAACCGGTAGCTCTGAAGAGCAGCAGACACCAAACCAGTTCTGTATTTGCTGCTGTTTGGCCCGCCTACCCAACCGGGCTCTTACCTGTCCTTTATTTCCTGCTTTTTCAACCTCAGCTGCTTTGCGCGACATAGCTGACGTTGAAAAAGCAGGTAAAAAGAGGCTTTTGCAAATGCTGCGCAACTGCGTGCAGCGTTTTTCAGTTGTCCAGGCGGCACAGCTTAAGGTTTATTATACACGTGTGCAGTGTGCGTCTGGTGCATGTGTGTGCGCAAAATGTAATCACTGAACCAGTAGTAACACCGGTTGAATCCCACTCCTGGTTAAAATGTTTTTAAAAAGTAATAATTCTTCATTAGAAGGGAGTTCTTTCCATTTGTCTCCACAGAGTAGAAAGGAGCCTTGTCCACATTTCCTGGCATCCAGAAAATCACCTGAGAAATCATTAATTGGTTTCGTGAGAAAGGAGTAGTCTGATCTCTGCTAACTTTGTAGGCCAGGAAATTGAAGATTGCTTGCAGAAATTCAGGAAGGAAGGCGAAGGCAGGGTGAACTTTAATAGTTTAGATGTATGTCAGTGTAGCAGCTGAATGCCTAACTTCAGGTCCATGACCTACAACCACAATTGAGCCCAAATTTTCTATTGCTAAGAAGAACAGTTATAAAGTGAGTTTTGCCCCCATTTTACCAGTTTTCTGGCCACACTTTTTAAGTGGATCGCTGCAGTTATTAAGTTAGTAATTTAACAGTGATTCTGGCTTCCACATTGACTTGCCTATCAGAAGGTTGCAGAAGGTGATCACATGACCCTAGGGTACTGTCTATCATAAATACATGCCAGTTGCCAAGCGTCCAAATTTTGATCAGATGATTATGGGGTTGCTGCAAAGTCATAATTGTGAAAAACTGGTCATAAGCCACTTTTTTCAGTGCAGTTGTAACTTCGAACAATCACTAAATAAGTGTGTGTGTGTGTGTACTGGATTTGGGAATGAAATGTCCTTGCAATCTGTTTTTTGTAATGCACTGGAGACACCCAGTGGCTAGCTAAAGAATCCATGTTAGAGGTAACTTGAAGATACCTCTTTTTTTACCTCATAACTACTGATCCATGGATAGGCCAAAACTGTATTACGTTAGGACATCTAAGAATGATCTGCAACTATCACCTCCATCCTGGAGGTGTTCTTAGTTTTTTTTTGCGCTGAAATATCAGGGAGAAGAATTGTACCTTTACCTCTTTCTTTTGGTCCATTTTTTTCAGTCTCAATTATGTTGTACTATGTTTTATTGTAGGAAAGTATGATTTCAAAAATTGTCTTTTCTTTTTGTAAAGCAACTAATAATTTGTTAGATAATGAAAAAGCCTAGGCCCCAGGGAAAAGGCTAAATACCCCAGCCTTCCTATGTACGGTGAATATGTCTAGGCTAGTCTTTTCTTCCTTTATGCCAGGGGTGTCAAACTCAAATTGTCACATTGTCATCACGTAACGTATCACAACTTTCCCCCCCTTCGCTAAAATGTGGGTGGGCATGGCCAGTGCATGACACATCCGGCCTGCAGGCCACAAGTTGACAGCCCTGCTCTATATGCTCCTCAAGATGAATTCGGGGAATTTTACTCAGACATCAAGCTCTTATTAGAAGGAGGTTGAAGTGAAGATGAACAGAGTCTACCCAATGAATTTTTGTCATTCACTTTAAACGGACAAGCCATTGTATTTGTACACTTTGGTAAAGGCTAAAGGAAAATGTTACATTAGAATCCAGGGAAAGAAATCAGGAAAATTTTACAGCATTGTAACTGCAGAAAGCCATAATAACAATAGAACCAAGAATAACTCTTCGGTGTGCTTGGTTTTTTTTAATATTTTCCTTCTCTATTATTGTAATATAATAAATAAATATTACTTTTTTATTAGAAACTGCACAAATATTTTCAACTTTCTGAAATTGGGAGGCTTCAAGAAGATTCTTCTAACATTGTGGAATTGATCCGTGTGGCTTTTGATGTAAGAAGCAATATCTGTATTTATTCTGTTACTTCTCGGGGTAAAATAATTCTCTTAGCAATAGCCATAGCACTTAGACTTATATACCGCTTCATAGCGCATATTGTCCCCAACAATCTGGGTCCTCATTTTATCCACCTTGGAAAGATGGAAGGCTGAGTCAACCTTGAGCCTGGTGATTCGATCTGCCAGATTGTGGTCAGTCGGCAGTCAGCAGAAATAGCCTGCAATACTGCACTCTTACCTCTGCACCACCGCAGCTCATAATTCCCCATAAATGATTTACTTGTCACATTTCACTCTTGCAATTCTTTCTTGAAGCAGCTCTTCAATTCATAAAGCATTTTCAAGCAGATAGTACGGTAATTAGATGATATACATCAGGGGTATGAAAACTGCATATCTCAATAAGGTGGCCCATGGAGTTGTACAAGGTACCTATGATTAAAAAAGGGAGGCTTTTAGTTGCATTCAGAAGGATTAGTGGGCATTAAAGGACAAAATGGGTACTTTAATCTTGCAGATAAATTCCCATTTTTAAATAATTATTAATGATTAACAGTATTTATAGAGCACCTCAATCTACACCACTCTGGATAGTTTATATGAGCAAATGAATATAACATGGCTATCTCCTTCCCTAAAATCAGAATATCAAATAATAATTAAAGAACAATAACAGAAATAATATAAATGTGCACTAAAGCATTCTTCTGAAATAAGCTTGTATTGAGGGCCTTCCTAAATTTATAGAGGGGAGGGACCAATTGTACTTTCAGAGAAACATGCTCCATAAAGTGGGGACTACCACTGCGAAGATCTGTGTCCTGGTTCAGTCCCATTAACTTTCTATCCCAGGGCAGTAGCTCTTTTGAATTCTGCTGTATAGTGCAGTATTGGTGCGGTGTCGGGAGTTTTCGGTTCAATGTGTGGAGGGTGAAGGGTGTGTGTTTGTGTTTATTTTCATGGTCATGGTCATGATGTGCACTGAAGATGGTGTTTGATTTCGTTGTATGAGGTGCAATGACAATAAAGTAAATTATAATGGAGGAACCCAGAGAAGGCCCTCTGTGCATACCAAATGCTCAGATTCACGTTGGACAAGGCATTTTTTGATATATCCCTGTGCTATGGTTGGATATTGATGATCAACTTCAGTAACTCAAATTATGAAATCAATGGCCTGAATCCATTCCCGTTCTGTATGTTTTCTTTTCATCTTCTTTCCCAGAGCATTCGTTCCAGAGTGGAGATCCCAGTTTACAATATCCCCAAAGCCATGAAAACTGATATAACATCCTCAAATGCTGAAAAAACAGAGTCTGGTTCATTCCGTATTGTTCGAGACAAAGTGGTAAACTTCCTATTTTGCATTTCAAGATTGCATTGCCAAAATTCATTAACAAATTCAAAATGCAATTTCTTCCCAAACTCCACATATACAGAACATGTGTTATGTTCTAATTTAGAAACTTCTGTAAAATTCAGTGATTGACCACTAGAGGTGTGCGTTGCCAGGTCTGGAAAACACTGGTGCAATACACAGGTTGGTCTGTTAGTGATGCTTGCCTGTGGGGTTATATTGCAAGGGGTTGCTGCAAGCTATTAGGTGAATTTAGAAATTCCCTGTGAAATTCTCTACTTGACCACCAGATGGTGGTCAATCTAGTAATTGAATGGCAGTCAGTTGGGCTGTGAAAAACTGAATTGTAGGCAGTTATGTTGAGAGGAAAGGTCATCAAAGTATACTTTAGTCCAATGCATGGGCAACTATGATTAAGTGATTTCCCTTTGCTAAATAATGCAGGCTGTTATTCTTTGACTTTAGATCACCTCTAATTTTCAGTAAAGGAAAAAATCTTTTTGGCTCTGTCAGCAAAGAGAAACGGCAAGCTGCATTCCTGTCTTTAAATTGCTTGCTGGATTTGGTTTCTCTCTTGGGGGGGGGGGGGGTGTATATAGCCCGTTGCTATAGAAGTGACTCAGCACTAAAGAATTTACGAACTTGTTGCTTGGAGACCTTGAGGTAGAGAGGTCCTCTTTATTATCTTCTTCCTCTCACAAGCAGTGAGGAATGTAAAGCCACTCCAGAGATAGAGAAAATGCAGTTTCTTTGTTTTAAGGACACAAGAAAGAATTACTCCGTCTCTTTCCACTGCATTCGTAAAGGGTCTGAAGACTCAGGAAATGCTACAGATTCTCTCTCTTTTGTTTGCCAAACAGTCTTTGAGATAGCAGAGAGACAGAAATGCAAAGACCCAGAGAAGATTTTACTTGTTTGTCTCTTGCAAAATGGGGGATTTCTGGCCCCTCCCAGCAATTCAAACAGGCTTTGGTAACTTCAGTTGCTCAGAAAGAGAGAGAGAGAGATAAGTCTTTCACAGGCAATCTGATTAATTTATGTTTTTACTTTGGAAATGCAGATTAGCATTGTACTTTTACTTGGGAGTTCCGTTTTCAATATACTTTTACTCCTCTCACAGGAATTCAAATTGCTTTTACCCTTCACAGGAATTCAGATATAACAATATTCTTTACTGAGGGAGTTCAGATTAGCTCTATTCTTTTACTGAGGGAATCCAGATCTCATTATTCTTTTACTATGGGATTTCAGATCTCAATATTCTTTTACTGAGGGAGTCTGGATTAGCATTATTCTTTTACTGAGGGATTGGCACTATTCTTTTACTGTTCTGTCTTTAGACTGCTGGCTGAATATAAAGACAGACAGACAACTCTACAAAGGCTTCCAAACAAAGTTTCTTTATTGGGTCACCAGGCATCCTCAAATATAACTCACGGTTATGTCGAGATCCATCTAATGTCCAATTCTTTGCACAGCTGGCTTCATAGTGTAAAAGAATAGTGATCTTTCAACCCATAATGAAGGAGTAAGGCGGTGAGGCACCAGCACGCTGCTGGGATCCAGGCAAGAGTGAAGGAACCTCCCCCAGCCCAACCAAGGGTCAATTCAGTGACCAATTAGGATTACAGATGTGACCACATGACATGAACTACATTTCCCAGGATGCATTAACTACATTTACCATGAAGAATTCCCTTAAGGGGACAGCTCCCAATTCTAACTTAACTAACTCAATTCCCATTACCTATATACTGTCTGGACAGCACATGTTACACTTTCCAACAAATCTGGGATAACCTCATCATAAAATTCTACCCCAGAAATCTGAACATTTAAAACAAACAAAGAAACAAAGTGTGTCTCCATTAGTGAAACATCATGATATTAGTGCCCATCCCTGAGGCTCAGCTGCTGAGAATATCCCTGCTCAAAGGAATGCCCTCTGGCTGTAAACAAATTGCACACCTTGAGCTAACTAAAACAAATGAGAACAGTCTCTGTCTCACATCCTCACCTCAGGTTGAGGCACTGGTGTAACCTGTTGATCCCTTGAGGTATCTATTGAAGATTCTGGATTTTGCATTAATTTCTGATACATTTTAAATCAAATTTATTCCATAGTAACTGTGGCAGTAAACCCAGTTTCTGTGCTATGCCAGTAGGTTTAAAAGTAACACATAACAGATAATTAGAGTTGGAAGGGATCTTAGAGGTCATCTAGTCCAAACCCCCACCCAAGCGGGAGACCCTACACCATTTCTGACAAATGGCAGTCCAATATCTTCTTCAACATCTCAAATGATGGTGCTCCCACAACTTCCGAGGGCAAGCTGTTCCATTGGTTGATTGTTCTCACTGTCAGAAAGTTTCTTCTTATTTCCAGGTTAAATCTCTCCCTGTTCAGTTTCCATCCATTATTCCTTGTCTGGCCTACGGGCGCTTTAGAAAATAGCTTGACCCCTTCCTCTCTGTGGCAGCCCCTCAAATATTGGAAGACCACTATCATGTCTCCCCTGGTCCTTCTCTTCACTAGACTAGCCAAGCCCAGTTCCTGTAACCGTTCTTCATATGTTTTAGTCTCCAGTCCCCTAATCATCCTAGTTGCTCTTCCCTGTACTTTTTCTAGAGTCTCAACATCTTTTTTGTATTGTGGTGACCAAAACTGGATGCAGTACTCTAGGTGTGGTCTTACTAAGGCTTTATAGAGTGGTGTTAGTACCTCACTTGATCCTGATTGTATCCCTCTGTTAATGGGATTGTAACTTAGGATTGCATTAGCTTTTTTGGCTGCTGCTGCACACTGCTGGCTCATATTTAGCTAAGTTGTCCACTAAGACTCCAAGATCCCTCTCACAGTTACTGCTAGTGAGCCTGGTTTCTGGTTCTGCCCAGTTCTATAGAATCGGTAGCTCTGAAGAGCAGCAGATACCAAACTGGTTCTGAGTTTGCTGCTGCTTGGCCCACCCACCTGCCTGGGCTCTTACCTGTCCTTTATTTCCTACTTTTTCAACCTCAGCTGCTTTGCGTGGCACAGCTGAGGTTGAAAAAGGAGGGAAAAAGAGGCTTTTTGAATGCTGCGCAACTGCATGCAGCGCTTTTCAGCTGCCCGGGAAGCACAGCTGATTTTTTTTACACGCGCGCACGGCATGCGTCAGGCGCACAAAACGTAGTCACCAAACTGGTAGTAACACTGGTTGAATCCCACCCCTGCCCAAATCCCAAATCATCTTTGTATTTTATAGTATTGTTATTACTCCATCCAAGCTGTGCTTGAGGGACTGGGAGGGAAAGCAGTTAGTAAGGGTAGCTTTGGAAGCCTGTACTTCTTGCATCCTCTTTTCAAATTCAAGAGAGGAAAATCTTATTTCCATGTCTCTATTCATTCAGCTTTTGAACTAATTCAGGAGGAAAGAATCTATCAGCTATTAATTACTTTGGAATTTAGTTCCTATTGGTCCTCAATTAGCCAAGCTAGAAATAAAGAACTTTGCAGTCATAAAACAAACAATCCAATGGACCTCAGGAACCCCAATAGTCTTTCAGTTCTCACATTTGTGGATGAAGTTGCTTCTTTTTCTAAATGAATCCAGAAAAAACACAGGCTTGTCTCTTCTCTCCAGGTAACTTTCAATGTGAATTTGAAAGCTGAACACTTCTCTGACCAGCATGTCTGTGATCTCCCAGAGGAGGAACGGAAAGGTATTATCCACATTAAGCCCTCTTTCAGTGACAAAATGGAAATTGATGCCTCAATTCTCTGCGACACCTGCTCCTGTGAAAAGGTAGGTTATTTTCCTCCTCTTTGATTAGCAATTCCAACAATTGTTCTACACCTGGACAATATGTGATACAAGAAATTTAACCCTGGTCTGATCAATTTTTACTAACAGAAATCATAAGATTAAAGGATGTTCTGTATCTGGAATGAGGTCCATTAATGTCCTGTTGCTTGTTTGCAGAGTCAGGAAGTTAAATCATCAAAGTGCAGTTACAATGGAAATTTTGTCTGCGGACTTTGTGTGTGCAATCCAGGCTGGCAAGTATCACAATTAGGTTTTTCTTTCAATGTAAGGCCCATTGTCTTTCCTCTACCAGAAAGTTTCTGCCTTTCTTCTCCAAGAACAAGTAGATGAATTGGAGAAACTGATAAGGGGAACAATTCTCTTCTTGCCCCTCAAAAAGTTTTTTTCATACTTTAGATAGTATCCACATATAAATATTGATATGTACATATTTAAATATTTATATTTTATATAAAAATATATAGATTTATGCAATTATATATTTAATATACTTAATATTTATTTTATAATAATCCACAAGATTTTATATACACACTCAGAGAGAATACTGTATATACATATGTACCTTTTATTTATTCAATTTATATCTCACATATTTGACTCTTGGTGGCTCACAATAATTAAAAATAATAGAGAGAATAATAAAAAATATAAACAAAAATAAATTTACAACCATGCTAAAACCATTATCACACTATTCAGATACGAAGTATAATCTGTCTGCTGGTCAATACGAGTAATATATCCCATTTAATATAATCATTGGAAAGTCTCATTACTATCACCTGACACTAAAGGATGGTGGCACTGCCAGCCTTACCTTTCCTGAAGGCCAGAAGGGTAGGGGGCCAATCAATCCAATCTATATCCCAGTATATACTGTATATCAGGCCTGTGAATCACATCCCAGTAAAAGTTTGAATGCATATAGAAGATTGAATATATGGAGTAAGTAACATATAATAGCCAATTTGTTATAGTGGTTAGGGGATCAGACTAGAAACTGGGAGACTGTGAGTTCTAGTCTTGCCTTAGGTATGAAACCAGCTAGGTAACCTTGGGCCAGTCACTTTCTCTCAGCTCTAAGAAGGAGGCAATAGCAAACCAATTCTGAAAAACTTTGCCAAGACAATTTCAGAGTCTTGTCTGGGTAGCCTCTAAGAACTGGATACTTTGGAACTAAAGGGGGGGGAAAAGCTGAGGTGGGATTCTACTAGTTCTGACCAGTTTATAGAACCGGTTGTTATGATTCTGCGCAGTTCGGAGAACCGGCAAATCGTGTCCGTGGCTGGCTCCGCCCCTCTCCGCCCTCCCCTCCCCTCCCAGTCAGTCCTTATTGCACATGCCCCCTCTCCACTTGCCCCTCCCTTCCCCACCCAGTCACTCTTTAAAGCACTTCTTTTTTTTTTTCCTCTCCCGACCATCACCTGCTCCTATGATCAGCTGTGCTGGGATTCCCCTGGCTTACTTACTGCTTTGCCCAGGAGGCTTCCCTGAGGCCCAGGAAGGCAAAATATGGAGTTGGTTGCAGCACCCCCTACACTCCCCCTCCATTTTTTGCCTTCCTGGGAGCAAAAACACCCCCCAGAAGGCTTCCCTGAGGCCCAGAAGGCCCCAAAATGGAGCGCAGGGGGGTGCTGCGAGCCTCCCCATGCTCCGTTTCTTTTCTTCCTGAGCCCCAGGGAAGCCTTTTGGGAGCAAAAATGCCTCCCTAGGAGGCTTCCCTGAGGCCCAGAAGGCCCCAAAAATGGCGGGGGAGGGTTGGATGCTGCCAAAAAAGCCATGCCCATCGAGTCACATGGCCACGCCCATCTAGCCCCGCCCACAGAACTGGTTGTTACAAAATTTGAATCCCATCTCTGGAAAAAACCTATATATGAAAGCTACCTATGCCTGCTTTAGTCCCATATAAGAGTGACACTAATCAAATAATGTCTGCTAAGGTCAGTAACAAATATAGCAATTTATAAAGCACTTCATGGTATTTGTCAAAAATTAAACTAGACCCTGCCAATAGTCAAATAGCCTAAACAGTTTGGGCCTCTATTTAGCTGTACAAGATGTTACATCTTGCATCTCATGGCCATTCTCACACATGACTTCCTCTCACTTTGACAGGCGTGGGGACCAGTGTAGTTGCTCACCATCCTCCTTTCCTGATACTGAGGCCTGTATAAAACCTGGAGATAAAGAACCCTGTTCTGGCAAAGGCGAATGCCTTTGTGGGATCTGTCAGTGCGATTCTGATGGTCGTTATGAAGGACAGTATTGCGAATTCGACAGCTTGCAATGTCCCCGCACTTCTGGATTCCTCTGCAATGGTAAATCTTTGGGGAGGGCAAATTATTGCATACTCCGCCCTCAGTTCATTGAGATACAGCCTTGTGAACTACTAACTGACAATTCATGAAGAGGTCAGTAACACTGGAGTAGTTTTGGCCAATTTGGGGTTCTCTGGTGGTGTCCCTCGGCCCTTGAAGAAGACTGATTTTGAGGGCATGTCCCATTGTTGATGAAGGTTCTGAATAGCTTTCCCAGATGAGGCATCCCAGTGATAAAGTTTAGAATATCTAGAGATTTCTAGTGGCAGTAAACTATTTCTTTCGGGTCAGATCACGTGTTGTATTATTTATGGAGCGTGCAGCTGACTGAAAATATTAATAAGAGGAAACACCAGAATTCTAATAGGGAATGCAAGAATGCAATATGGGCAGGGTTCAGTCACTTTAGAATTCCCCCTGGCTAGTCATTTTCATTCAACTCATCCTATCTCACAATTTAAGGAATGATTAATTGATTATGTGCTATCAAAACATTGTCAACTCTCAGTGATCACTTAGATAGATCTTTCCCATTTGTGTAAGGAATAACTCTATGCATATTGCTTTGAAATTCTTAGAAGAAAAGTGAGATGCAATTATGGCAAATAGACAATTGGCCCCAGTTGTGTTCTTGTTTGAACTGAATTCCTAGTTGTGCACAGAAAGGTTTTGAATCTCCATATGTTTTCTTCGAGGGCTTTTAGAATGCATGCACAAACGCAAACACAGAGTGGGGGAAGATGTTCTATTCATGCATTCCCTTTGCTCTAACCCCGTGATGGTGAACCTATAGCACGTGTGCCACAGGTGGCACGCAGAGCCATTTGTGCGGGCACATGAGCCCCAGCCAAACTCACCTGCACTGCACATGCATGCGCTTCCCAGCTGATTTGCGGCCTTTTTTGACCTCCCAGAGGTTCGAGGGAAGCCTTTGCAGCCTTTGGAGGCTGAAACACAGGCCCATTTCGGCACTTCTGGTATTTCCAGAAGGCCCATTTTTCAGCCTCCCGAGGCTGCAAAGGCTTTCCTCAAGCCTCTGGGAGGCCCCAAAAGACCTCAAATGGACCAAAAATCAGTTGGGAGGTGCGAGCATGCGCAGTGCAGGTTAGGGGGTGGGGGTGCTGTGTGTGCATGCGCAAGGGGGGCACATTGCATTGTGGGTGCCCGCACGCATGCACTTTCAGCACACCACAACAAAAAGGTTCACCATCCCTGTTCTAACCTATTCACCTTTGCTTTGCTTAGCTGTAGAGATATGCATCATATTTCTTTGTGAACTGCCTCTGTACTGCTAATAGATGAGTTAAGACTTCATTAAAAATAGAAACATAAAAACAGACCTGCTATGTAGGTAAGTTGGCTCTAAATGTCTTTGTGCTGATGCTACCTGTCTCTCTACAGACCGGGGACGTTGCTACATGGGCCAGTGTGTATGTGAAGCTGGTTGGGAAGGCGACAGCTGTGAGTGCCCCACAAGCAACGAAACCTGTGTCAGCAGCAATGGGGTAAGTAAATTGCCCATCCAGAAGAGCTATCAGAAGAAGTCATGAAGAGAAAATAAAAGTGGCTTACTGGTTGCCCACCCCATCATCCTGTGTTGGATGCCGAAAGTGTTTAATAATTCATGTGAAAATCTGCCAACATATAGTTATTACAAGCTTAATACATTGGAGATGAAATCCAGTTTGCCAATTCAGCTTAAAAGGAATCATTGATCTCATTAAATCTTTAGTGAGGTATTGGCTGCTTGACAATTGATCTTATTGCTGTTTATTTAATCTGTGATCCTTAAATAAAAACAGAGAGAAGAAGGTTCTTGCCCTCTCTTTTAAATGTTTCCCTGGTAATGGAAAGAGAACTGTCTCTAAGATCAGGTAAAACCTTCTGTAACCTCAATGTATGTAATGAAGAAAAAGCTGAACAGTTACTTTATTCTCTTGTAGCTGATTTGTGACGGACGGGGGAGATGTGAATGTGGTAGATGCCTCTGTAATAACCCCACTTCCCATACTGAACCCACCTGTGAAATCGGACCCTTGGTAAGGGCATGAAAGTGCATATTTCTTAAGCAAATGACTATGACTATTAATACAGTTGCTATATTGTAGTACAAGGATATATTATTTATGCTCCTTTTTCTGAACCGCCTTACCTTTTCATAATGCATTTTTGTTGTTGACAGCATCCATATATATCCAAATATAAGCCTGTACAAATACAGCCACAAACGCACACTCTCTTTCGTCATCTGTCAGTATTAATTCTTCCTGAATCCAGGAATAACTGTTCCTATCCTTTGTCGCAATAATCTTTTAGTCTAGGGGTCCCCAAACTTGGCAACTTTAAGACTTGCGGACTTCAACTCCCTTCTGGGAATTGAAGTCCACAAATCTTAAAAGTTACCAAGGTTGGAGACCTCTGAATTAGTCAAACCATCAATCAGAACAATAAAATTTAAAGAATATCTACAGAAGCGGCAAAGCAGATATACATGATTTGCCAGAACAAACTATGCAGCTTACTTTTGAGTGGTGAGAAACTAGGATTGCCTGTGTTTACTGGAGGTTCATTTGTTTTTGAAGGAGGCACTTCAGTGATACAAGGCATATTTTAACATACATAAGAATAGAAGTTCATATTATTAATTCCCCAGCAGAATCAAGTTCTCTGTTAGATGGCTTGGGGAATCTCTCTTTTTGCAGAAGGCTTTCTCTTCTGTTCTCAATCATAATGACATTCCCCTCACCCTCCCCCGCCCCCCCCCCCCCCATGGGAGATTTCCTCACTCACCCCTTCTTCTCCACTGGCTTCATTCACAAAACTGCATTTCACGTGGTAGAATGTTACGTTCATGGAGCATGTGTCTATTGTTCTTTCTGATGCTTTCTATGTAATATCCATGGAATGCTTTTAATGCTGTAAGTCGCCCAGAGATGCTTCGAAACAAGATGGGCAGCAAATAAATTTAATAAATAAATAAATAAATAAATATCCATCTCCCCACTCCTCACTATCTTTGATGCTCAGCACTAATCTAGAACTGAAGGTTTTGTCTGCCTTCTCATGCTCTCTCCCTCATGTCTAGGCTTTACAGCAAGCATGTGAGACAGAATTCCGAAGTTGCGTCCAGTGTCAGGTTTGGGGCACTGGAGAGAAGAAGGGTCAGAAATGTTCAAATTGCCATTTCAAGATCAAGATGGTGGATGAATTAAAGCAAGGTAGTGTAGTTCTTCAACTGCCTGGTTTAATATTCAAATGCAAACCAAACATTCCACATTGCATTGTTGGATTTGGTGGGTAGAGGGAAAGGGAGAATAACATAAACCAGACCTGGACATTTTATGGCCTCCAGGCCAGTGGTGGGATTCAATTTTTTTTTACTACTGGTTCTGTGGACGTGGCTTGGTGGGTGTGGCAGGGGAAGGATATTGTAAAATCTCCAGTCTGAGGTGGTATTTGCCAGTTCTCCAAACTACTCAAAATTTCCACTACCGGTTCTCCAGAACTGGCCAGAACCTGCTGAATGTCACTTCTGCTCCAGGCCACATTTGGCTCTTTGGCTGTCCTTGTCCATCCTATGTAGCTTGCTTTTATTTTGTTATTTATTTTATTTAATTTTTATTTTGAAGGCTATTGCTATTTTTAAAAATTTTATGTGCCATGCATGTATGTCTATGTATCTTCATATTTCTATTAGTTTGCCCCTCCACAATAGTCCCAGTTTCTCATGTGATCCCTTGGGAAAATTAATTGCCCATCCCTGATGTAAACAGTAGGCAATCCTAGTCTTCCTTTTCCTAAAAGCCATTCCATGTTTTTGGTTATCTATTTTTGTACTCTCCTTGCTTTGTCTCAACTTTACCTTTTGGGAAAAAGTTAATAAAACTGTGTGAGTTGTTCCAGTTGCTATACCATCAGCTCTTGTTTCTGAGAACCAAAACATAGGAGTAAAATATCTTGATATGAGTGCATCTGTCTTTAATGGGCATGCATGTAAAGACATGTAACCAGACAGTAAGTCACCAAGTAAGGTAAACCTACATACACTTCAAGCTTCTTTTGAAATCTGAGAGCAACATATCTTTAATTACGTCTTTCTAAAATACTTACAGTATGCCCAACATTTTAAACATACCAATTAGTCATCCAAACCAGGGAGCACAGACTTTTTCAGAATGCAAAAAATTGATTAAAAGCGAAGTAATCTATTATGGATGGGGAACCTAGGAAGAATCCAGGGATGTTCCTATTTTCATGTTTGCAACATTGAAGAATGTACTGATTTCCAGTGTTATACAACATGTTCATTACATTGCAACTGCAATTGCAATTGCAAGAAGATGGTTGGCAAAGATAAGCTGTTTTAAGTCTGTTTCCTTATTAGGTGAAGATATCACATTTTAGTAGAAACATGCTGATCAGTGGACCTTACCCTCACAAGTGATTTATAGCATCTCACAGTGGTACCTAACATACATTATTTTCATTAATGTTTCACAATAATGGCTGGGTAGCCATTAGTTGTAATATATTATAATCTGCTTATAAGAAAATGATCAGTGATTACTTGCAAGCGCACTTTTTCATGCTCCCAATAAACTGAGCAAAGAATAAGGATACAGCCATGAAATGCTATACCACATTAACTGGCTTTCATCTTTCTCCTTTTGCACAGACACATCTAAACATGCTGAATAGAGTTGCATTATAAATATACATATTGCAGATATTCTAATGTAATTTATTATATGACAGTGATATAAAGTGGGTTAGATATTAGCTACATTTGGATTAGCTGCATTGCAAGCCCTGGGATTTGGTTCTTTCTTGTTGATTCAGGCTTATCTCTGTTAGTTCAGGCTCTGCCCTAATGAGTGGCTGGGTCATGTGCAGTGGTGGGATTCAAATTTTTTTACTACCAGTTCTGTGGGCGTGACTTGGTGGATGTGGCAGGGGAAGAATACTGTAATATCTCCATTCAGAGGTGGTATTTGCAGGTTCTCTGAACTGCTCAAAATTTCTGCTACCGGTTCTCCAGAACTGGTCAGAACCTGCTGAATACCACCCCTGGTCTTGTGGCTGGGTGGGTGTGGCTAGGTGGTCATGTGATTGGGTAGGCATGGTTATGTCATGTGACTGAGTGGGTGTGGCCAACTCAATGTTGCTTCTTTGCCTTAATTACCTAAAAAAAGATATATACCAAAATGTTGTTTATTATTTCGTGCATTTAATACTTAAATAAAAAACTGGGTGAGACCAGGCTTAATAGCAATGACTGTGAGAGGGATTTTGGAGTCTTAGTGGAGTTTCTGGTGAATTGTATGATTCTTATTATTTGGGAATTAATCCCCTCGGAGGCTAGTGGCTATGTTATCTGATTTTCTCAATGGCTCTCCCTTGCAAGCACTGAATGGATTGTTTATCTAGCTTGCAATACTTTTACGAGGTATGAAATGCTCTTGGCTGAATGCCCAGAAGTTTGATTAAGCCTATTAAGAGTTTCCCCTTGCTGCTTGTCTTTCTGAGGTTATTGGGGGCTCCCTGAGCCCAGCAGAGTCTTAGCTAGGCACTCTCCCGAGTCCCTGCAAGCCACTAGCAGCCCACCCCCGCTTTTAAAACTAAGATAGTTTCTTTCCCCTTATCTCAGGGAGCGTGTTGGCAGATTGGATCACTCAAACCTTGAAGGTGCTTGTTTGGAATGGTCTCAAATGGAAAACTAAGAATTTCTCCATTGCCATCAGGATAATTTTGATCCCAGTGGTTTCCAACATAAATTGTCAATATTACATCTGATGGCTTTTTTTTTACTCTGCAGATAACATTTGTTCCTTCCAAGATGAGGAGGATGATTGCGTTTACCACTACACTAGGGAAGAAGACACCAATCTATCACAGAACAACACTGTTCTTGTGCAAAAGAAGAAAGGTAAATATTATTTTCTATGAAGAGAGTGAGATCTCAAGATGTAGCAGGTGGGATAAATTAGAAGGTCTATTATTTAGATTTCACTAAGCACTGTCAACTAGTTTTCATTTGTTTTTGGTCAGCGTTTTCTTGTTCATACTAATGGGGTAGCATCATGGTAAATCAGGATGTACTAGTAGTTTTCTGAATTATTTGTGATTGGCAAAGATGCCTAACTTCATTTTTTAGCAAGAGCAACAATAATACTACAATCTGTTTATAATAATCTGATATTAGCACAGTTGAGAAAGTCCAGAAATATTTCACAAGAAGAGTTCTCCACTCCTCTACTCATTGCAGAATGCCTTATGCCACCAGACTTGAAATTCTAGACCTAGAAAACCTTGAATTACGCCGTCTTCGGTCTGAACTAAGTATGGTATATAAAATCATACATTGCAATGACTTACCTATCAATGAATACTTCAGCTTCAACCATAACAACACAAGAGCATACAATAGATACAAACTCAAGGTTAACTGCACCAAACTTGATTGCAGGAAATACGACTTCAGCAACAGAGTGGTCAATGTCTGGAATACTCTACCTGATTCTGTGGTTTCTTCTCCAAACCCCAAAAACTTTAACCTTAGACTGTCTACTATTGACCTCACCCCTTTCCTAAGAGGTCTGTAGGGGCCATGCATAAGCGCACCAACGTGCCTACCATCCTTGTCCTATTGTTTCTTTTATTTTTCTTATGTGTACCCATTTCATGTATTTATAACGATGTATATACTTATACCTATTAACTTGTAAATCAAATAAATTCTAAATAAATTACTTTTTTAAAAATTGGGTTGCTGAAACAAGAAAAGCTTGAACTTACCAGGAGTGGACTTTATATGACAAAGGCAGCTCAGTTCACTTCTGATCCTGAAAACAAACCCCTTGATTTAAAGGGCGTTTGGAGACATGCTTTTCTTCCACCCCAAGTTTGTTTCTGCAGTCAATAGTGGCTCTGGATGTCAATGAAGATCCTCAGTCATCTAGGTAGAGTTACCTGACAGCTGAGTGATGGCAACTGGACTTATTTTCTTGTTGGTTTGAGAGACTTCGCTGCCCATCCAAGCAGCTTCTCCAGTCTGAGCAAAGTTGGTTAGGGTGAGAAGGCAGAGAATCATTGGAATGTAATTGTACCAATTAGGTTGAAGCGTAGGTGATTCCTGTAGTCTGCCACTTTTTTTCACTGTCTTTTTCTATTCCTTCACCAACCTTGGATGGGCAGAGAAATGTCTCAAACCAACAAGAAAATAAATCCAGTTGCCCTGACTCAACTTCCAGTGCAGGGAAGGAATACAAATAAAGTTGCCACCAGTTCGGTGGGCGTGGCTTGGTGGACGCGCTTTGTGCGCATGCACACACTTTGCGTGCACACACGCACCAAACACACACTTTGCGCAGGTGCAGAGTTGTTCTACCTCTCCTCCTGCAAGCCTGCATGATGCTGGTTGCTGCAGCAGCTGCCGCACGGCGCTATTCTGTGCCACGCAAAGCAGCTGCACTTCAAATTCTGGCCATAAAAGTGAGTATAGGAGACCGGGCGGGCGGCGGAGAGAACCGGTTCTCTCTCTGCTGCTCATCGCCGCTACCGGCTCTCCAGAACCAGGCAGAACCGGTCGCATTTCACTTCTGTTCCAGTGATTCCTGAAGTTTAAAGTAAATAAAGTCCAGTCAATTAGCCTAAACTCTGCTGCTCTAAATTAATCCCTCCAGAAGTTTTAGACTACAAAACTCATTGTCTGCCCACACCAACACTATGCCCTATCTTGATGATGAGGTTGTAATCCAGCTCTTTGGGAATTGAAATCTGGGCTGTAGAAGTTCTACTGTTGGCAACAGAGAAAAGGAAGACATTCTTATGAACTGGCAGGAATTCTCTATTTGGAAATGCTGGTGTGGAATTTTTTTACATGCAATGCATGTGTTCTGCCACTGAGTTACAGCATCTGCTGCATTTGCTGTAACACTTTCCTCTTTTCTTTCCTAACCAGGAAAATAAAAGATAATGTTGCTTCCTTTGGTTTCTTAATTCTTTTGGAACATGTTTTTTAAAAAATTGTTCTCATTATATATAGAGTGTCCACCAGGAAGTTTTCTTTGGCTTATCCCCCTCCTCATTTTTCTGATGCTACTCCTGGGATTTCTGCTCCTCCTATGCTGGAAATTCTGTACTTGTTGCAAGGTAAAATTTATCTTTCTAACTTGCAGTAACAAACCAGGCATAGAAGGGGGCTTTGGTGGCGTGTTTTGAATCTAACCTGTGACTCAGTCACATTTTTCTAACAGCTTGAAGATTTTAAAATCTTCTCTTGGATCACATAAAAATTAGAGGTCAATGCAAATGCATTTTCTATCTTGTCCATTTAACTGGCTTCTATTTGAAGCTATTTTTATGTTGACTAAATGATAACAATTATTTTTGTTCTAGATCTAACTTTCTTCAACTTCAGGAGAATCATTATTTTAAAAGATTACTTTTCTCCAATATATCTGAGATGTTTTGTTTTATCCTAAAATGATTGAGTGCGGGAATTAGGAATGGAACATATTGGGAGGCACTGGGATGCGGAGTTGAAGTAGACCCTCCTCGGCCGGCGGGAAAGATCAAGAAACAATAGCATTGCAACATCAGTGCTAAGGAGCAAATGAAAATGAATGGGGAAAGAGAGCCAGTGATCTTTTATCACTACTGTAGTCCTATCGAGAAGTGCTTGAGAAATAAGCATGTAGAAAAGGCATTATTTGTAGGATGCATTGCCATAATCAGTTACATCATCGATCCAAAGTAGTCAAGGTCATATTAACCTTATTAGTTCAGTCCCTAGGCCCATGATGGTGAACCTATGGCATGGATGCCGGAAATGGCATGCAGAGCCACCTCTCCAGGCACGCCAGCCATCCCCCGTTGCTCTTCCGGGTTCCAGCATGCGCATGCACATCGGGCCAACCGGTCTTTGCATGTGCTGAAGCACTGGAAATCGGAAGAGCAGTTCCCCAGTGTGCATGCACACGCAGGCCAGCTAGTCTTCACGTGCACATGGACATTAGAAACCGGAAGATCAGGTGCCAGCGCACATGTGCGCACCGGGAAACTGAGCTTCTGGTTTTCAGCACTCTCGCATGGTGCGCCAGGGAGCTGTTCTTCTGGTTTCCGGCACACGCACTCACATTTTAACACTTGGTGCCAAAAAGGTTTGCCGCCACTGCCTTATGCCATGTAAACCAGGTTGATATGTTTCTCTTGTTGCCTTTCATGGACATCTTTAAGTGGTGTTTGCTCAGACATCCTTCTTCACAATGTATTTTCTGTCATCCGCTTAAACAAGGGCCACAGGCAGAGAGGTCTGTTCTCCTGCCAGTAAGCTTAGTTTTACATTTTTGCATTAAAACCAATTCAACACTTTTTCTTTTCTTTTTTCTTTTCTTTTGATATCTAGAGTTGTTTGGCGTTGCTACCCTGTTGTGGACGAGGTACACCTTTTGAATTTATATGTGGTCTCTGGTGCGGGTGATAATAGCATTAGCATGGTGTGCTTAGATCAAGACGGAAAGAAAGCAACGTAGGCAGTCCTTGACTTACAATCATTCATTTAGCAACCATTCAAAATTACTACAGCAGCGAAAAGAATGACTTACATCCAGTATTCACACTTACAACCATTGTAGCACCTCATGGTTATGTGATCAAAATTTAGACACCTGTCAATCGGCATCTATTTATATGAAGTCAGGATTTGCAACCTTCTCAGCAGGCTTCTGACACGCCAAGTCAATGGGGCATACTGGATTCACTTAACGATCATACAATTCACTTAACAACCGCAATGATTCACTGTAGAATTAGATTCATGGTGCTGAAATACAAATACTAACTTTCTTTCCCTCTCTGAAGGTCGTGTGGTTGGTTTCAAGGAAGATCACTATCTGCTCAGGCAGAGTCTCATGGCATCCGATCACCTGGATACGCCAATGGTGCGCAGCGGTAATTTGAAAGGGAGAGACACAGTCCACTGGAAGATCAGAAACAATGTGCATAAGCAAGACTACTCATCCTTCGCCCTCAATCCCAAGGATATCAGTAAGTGCTGGTTTTACAAGGTGGAAGAGAGGGTCCAGATGGAACATAGCTTATTTCTGAAGTTAATGGTGACCAAAGTGCTGGGGTGTCAAACTCAAGGCCCATGGGCTGGATCCGGGCCACTGGGTACTTAGATCTGGCCCACAGGGCCTCCCTGGAAACAGCAAAGGACCGGCCCACAGTACTTTTGCCAGTGAAAATAGGCTCCCAATCCACATTTTTGGCTGGGACGGCCTCTTGCAACCTTCTGCCAGTGAAAACAGAGCTCAGGAGGCTGTGTCCCAGCTGAAAATTGAAATTGGGAGCCCATTTTTGCTGGCAGAGCACTCGGACCCCAACATGTGCCCCTGATGAATGATGTCAAGCTGGTCTTGTCAACCCTGGCCACACCCACCCTTGTCCCCTTAGGTCAAACACAACCCTGATACGGCCCTCAATGACATCAAGTTTGAGACCCCTGCCATAGTGGGATAGTTACTCCTTCAAGTATCTGGCTTGAAACCTAATTCAAGTATCTAGGCCCATGATGGCAAACCTATGGCATGTGTGCCACAGGTGACATGCAGAGCCATTTGCACTGGCATGCAAGCTGCAGGCAAACTTACTTCACTGGACATGCGCATGCCTCACAGCTGATTTTCGGCCTGTTTGAGGCCTTTCTCGGCCTCCCAGAGGCTTGAGGAAAGCCTTTGCAGGCCAAAAAATAGGCACATTTTGTCACTTCCAGTATTTCCGGGGCCCATTTTTCAGCCTGCAAAGGCTGCAGAAGCTTTCCTTAAGCCTCTGGGAAGCCGAAAAACACTTCAAATGGGCTGAAAATCAGCTGGGAGGCGCAGTGCAGGTAATGGGGTGGCAGGGGGGATTGCGTGCGCATGCACAGGAGGCGTGGGGGGGACGCATTGCCTTCTGGGTGCTGTCACATGAACCCGCATGCGCAAGCACGCACACAATTTTTGGCACAGAAGCCCAAAAAAGGTTAGCCACCACTGATCTAGGCAGTCATCTAAAGCCTCCCAAAGTATGTGAGGAACTGCTGGTTAGGATACAGGTAGCACTTGGTTACAATGACAATTGAGACCAGGATTAACCTTGTTAAAGCAATGTGGTTGAACAGTACAACTGTTAGTGACAGCAGTCTCGGGCAGTTCTGGTTGCCATCATAACCCCAGGATGGATGGGTTGTTAAGCAGGAAGAAATAGGCATCCCAAGTAAAGTGCCATGAGTCACAGGAGGCCAAGGGAGGGCATGCAAAGGCTGGCACAAGCTGTGCATGTGTTGCACAAGCTGTGCATCCTGCAGGCCATGCCTGAATTGGGGAGGACAGCAGAGACTTTGCATGAAGCACAGGAGCCAGGAAAGAGCCTGGAAGTACCAATGGAAGCTATGTGTGGGCATTGTGTTCCTGTGGCAGATAAAAAAACAGGAGTGATTTACTGGAGTGACTTTTTTTCAACCTTCCTTCTGGGGCTTTGCTTGTGGAAAGGGCGATCTATGACTGCCGTTTCCTGCAATGGCCTAATCGTAAGCTGGGCACTGGAACACCCAGTTCACAATTATGTGACTGCAAGGATATTGTGTTGGCTGGAATATCAGAGATTGGTTGTACATTCATTTTTTCAGTGCTGCCATAAGTTTGAACAATCATTGAACAAACAGACATACAATAAGCCAAATCCTTCCTGTACACCTCAAGTCATGATCTCTAACCACATTTTCAAAGATAATGGGAGCTTGTAAGCTACTTTTTTCAGTAGAGCTACCTGAATAGAAAAGGGTTTAACGTAAGGCTGATTCAAAAAATATCTCCTGCTTGTTTTTTGAAATGCTGCTAATTTTTCAGATAACTCTCATGACCATTAATACAATTGCATTGTTTTTTAGATGCAACTGCACCACAAGCCTATATGTTTTATGTAAGTTAAATTTGGGGGCTGTCTCTGGAATTTCTGATCTAAAGATACTGATAGAAAGTGTATCTGTGAAAAATTCCTGTCATTCCTCTTACCTACAGTTATACTTGGAAGCAGAGAAGGGATCACCGTGTAACTAATGTAAGCCTATGACATAGATTCTAATTTTTGAAGTCCAGCAAAACTCTATGTCAAAATTATAGGTGCTTTGGAATTCTAATCACTGTTTACATGGTGTGTGTAAAATAATCATATCATTATTTCCCATTATATCTCTGTATTAATTGGTTGTGCTCCTTGCTTTACTGGCGGCTGCAAATTCTGATGAATTTATTTTCTTATTTCCAGTTCCATATGGGCTCTCTCTCAGATTGGCACAGCAGCTCTACACCCCAAATCTTGCAAAACTGGATAGCCGGGAACATGAGCAATTGCAGAAAGAGGTGGAGGAAAATGTAAGAAGTAGGGGTATTTGGTCTATTTTTAACTCTCCCTTGTTATAGGAAGCGTGTGTGTACATCTATATGACTTGCTCCTCTTTTTATCCACACCATAATTCTGGCAGGTGGGTGTGGTAGATTTTGATAGAGTCCACACAGAACATGACAATTAATCAGGTCAAATATTGAATCCTCCCCAAACGCTCCATCATGCTGATTTGTTACTGAGGAAGCACAGATATTGAACCCAGTGCAAGGTTTATTTCCCTAGATTTGAGTGTTGATAGAGCTTCTGTTGTAGATGTGATGTCTGAATATAAATCAAGTGAAGGGCAGAAGATGAAGGGCTTGAAACTTTTAATATTAATATTTGACTGAGTACCTGATGAGCTGGGGCAGCCCTTATGTACCAGCTTGATGTATATTGGGTCAGTTAAGGATCGTGGTGACTCACATAGTTAAGACGCTGGATTGGAGGTTAGCAAGCCGGCGTTTGAGACCCGAGTGCTGCTGTGTGATGGGGTGAGCTCTCATCATTTGGTCAAGCTCCTTGATGGGGACATCAAAGGAGCCCTTACAGGCATTCCCCAGGCAACAGTGCTGTCACCGGCTAAACCTAATCCTTAAATGGTGCATCTAATATGAATGGGATGGGGGATTAGGGATTGAGCTAGTTCTCTTGAGGATCTGGACTAATGACCTTCTTTTACTCTTCCCAGCTGAATGAGGTATACAGAGTAATCCCAGGTTTCCAAAAGTTCCAGCAGACAAAATTCAGGTGAGAGCATAACTGGTGTGGGAAGAAAGAATGAAAAATCAGTCAACATATTTTTTTTTAAACAGGAAAGTAGATGATGATAGGTGAGTAACAAGGAACTGATGTAATGAGATAATATACTTTTGGCTGAGAAGACTGTCTTCTTTCCTAGAATGAGAAGGTAGTAGAATTTAAATTCTCCTCTGATCAGCTTTCTGATGCTACAATAATAACTGTATAAAGCGTACAGGGTACTGATTTGGTCTTTCAGTCATTAAAGTTCTTGATATTCTTTTTGATTAAACCCATGAAATTTATGAATTGTATCTGTTTTCTCCCCAGGATTCAGCCAAATGCTGGGAAAAGGTAAACAAAACCATTCATTTCTACTCTAATTTCCAGGTGTGGACTTAGAAATAAATTTCCACTGCTGTGTTTTACTGCAACAATTTTTGCCTACCTTCCAGAAAATAGAATATTGTTATTTAACTTTATCATTGCTGCCCTTTTTCTCTGCATTGCATTATTTACTTTCCAGAGAATCAATAGCAATATCACTTAGACTTATATACTGCTTCACAGTGCTTTAGTCTTCTCTAAGTGGTTTACAGAGTCGGTATATTGCTCCCAATAATCTGAGTCCTCCTTTCACTGACCTCAAAAGGATGGAAGGCTGAGTCAACCTCAAGCCGTTGAGGATCGAACTGCTGAAGTGCTGGTAGCTTACAGTCAGCAGAAGTAGCCTGCAGTACTGAATTCTAACCACTGTGCCACTAAAGCTCAAATTGTTTACCCTAAATTTCTCATTACTACCCATAGAAACCTATGTTGTTACAGGTAGTCCTCAACTTATGTCCGTTCATTCAGTGACTGTTCAAACTTAGAACAGCACTGAACAAGTAGTACTTAGGATCAGCCCTCAAAGGTTTTGACTGCTACAGCATCCCTGCGGTAACACGATTTCCCAAAAACCCTGCCAGGTTCCCTTAAACAAACTCAAAGGGGAAGCTGGCAGGAAATTGGAAGTTATGGTCATTGCTTAATGATGGTGGGACTGCCAGAACTCTCATTGCTAAGCATTGTGGTCATGTGATTCCCCCAATTTATGACAGCGTCACCTGGTGACAGCAAGTCCAGTACCAATTGCCATTGTTAACTGAGGACTACCTGTAGTAGGCAGCAAAGAGCTACAGTTAGATTATTCTGGCTGTTGTAGACAGACATTTCCATTGACAGATTCCTCCACGAGTCTTTGGATTTGACTCTAGCCTGAAATGTTTGAAGACAGACATATGGCCATTAATAGGCTCCCAGGAAGTGCGACCAGCTAAAAACTGTAGAAGCCCCTGTTATCTCTTTGGTGCTGCATGTTATCCAGTCTTTCAGTCCACTGCAGATGCCACTTTTGGGGATAGTGGGAGCCACCCACGGGTGGGTTGCAACCAATTTAACAGCTGGTTCGGTGAGCGTGCGTGCTTCAAGCACGCAGCACTCCAAAGACACCGATTATAACCTCAACAGCTTACCTTCTAGGGCAGCCCCGGTAAACAGAACAGTTGAGGCATGGAAATCCGCTGTGCCGTGCGAATCAGCTGAGCTGAGAAAGACGGAAATATAGGACAGGATAGGACGGGGGCGAAAGGGCAGAGCCAGCTGATGGTTGGAACTACCGGCTCGCTAGAACCAGTCTGAACCGGCAGTATCCCACCACGGGAGCCACCCAGTATTTATTGGAAGATTAGAAGTATTCTAGATCAACATTGTCTGTGGATCAGCAGTTATAAATTTGTGTGGGCATTTGTGGGCAATGGATGCATCTTGTTACAGCTCAAGCTGGGATGGCTGATTGGTTTGGGCACGATTGCCTCCCCCTCCCACCCTTATATAACACCAGGGCTTCATTTGTCATGTTTCCTCACACATGGCCATATGCCAGTATGCCTCTGATTGGCAGGGGCAGAACAAAAGCCTCAGCAGGGGAGGCAGCCTGATGTTTCTCTTCTTTCCAGGCAAGATCACGCGATTGTGGACACGGTGCTCCCAGCTCCCCGCTCAGCCAGGAACGAAATTATCAAAGTAACAGAGAAGCATGTCTCACAAGGAGAATTCAATAAATTAAAAGTGTCGCCTGGTTACTACACTGTGATTGCTGACCAAGGTAGGGAGCCTCCTCCTTCTTTTTGCTTTAGCATCTGAGCTGCTCCACTTGGCTGGTTGAGAGGTGAGGTGGGAGGAGCCTTCTGTGATGGAATGCTTCTCCATCCACAGTTTTCTCTTTTTAAGGCAGAGGTCCCCAAGTCCACAAGTCTTAAAAGTTGCCAAGTTTGGGGAACCTCTGATATAAGGGAACTAGTCTGGGAGCCTTTGGGAGGGAGGCGTCTTATTTCATCCATGGCAGAGTTTTTGTTTTTAATCACTATACTCAGCAGTCATACAGATAGTCCTCAACTTACGACCACGATTGAGTCCCAAATTTCCATTGCAAAGCAAGACAGTTGTTTAAGTGAATTTTGCCCCATTTTACAACCTACCTTTTCATGGTGGTTAAGTGCATCACTGCACCTGTTAAGTTAGTAACATGGATCTGGCTTCCACATTGACTTTGCTTGTCAGAAGGTTACAAAAAGTGATCCCCATGACCCCGGGACACTGCAAGCGTCATAAATATGAGTCAGTTGCCAAGCATACCAAATTTTGATCATGTGACCATGGGGATACTGCCACAATCTTAAGAGTGAAAATGATCCTAAGTCGCTTTTTTCAGTGCCATTGTACAGTAACTTCGAACAGTCACTAAATGAATGGTTGTAAGTTGAGGACTATCTGTACAGCCTAATACAGACTGACAATTGCACTGTAGGCTAGGGGTGATTCCAGAAACAAGACTCTGCGACACTGTGGACCTATTCTGTTTACCTTTCCTAAATAAATATTCAATGACAGAAGAACCGTCAAGTGCAACCCAAGTGGTGCTAACCTGTGGCCTTCAAATGTTGTTGAGCTTCAGCTCCCAGCATCCTGGCCAGCACGGCTAACGTGAGAAATGCTAGGAGTTGCAGTTCGGCAACATTTAGGAAAATGAATGTTGTCCACCACTGGAATAAATGATGATATGCAAATTCAGGAAGAGGAAGCTATTGCCATCTGGGCCTCTCTATGACTATCATTAAGTGTTGTACATTATGATTCTTGATTCTTAACGAATGTTCCTTCTTTATGTATACTGAGAGTATTTACACCAAGACAAATTCCTTGTGTGTCCAATCACACTTGGCCAATAAAGTATTCTATTCTATTCTATTCTATTCTATTCTATTCTATTCTAGGAAGACAGAGTAACTATATAGTAAGAACCTAAGGGACCATTTTATAAGAGCACTTTCCAATTGTGAACTTATCTTTCTTCTTTCCTTTGTCTCCATCCAAACCCAGATGCCCAGGGCATGATTGACTTTCAGGAAGGGGTAGAGATGATGGATGTTCGGGTTCCCCTCTTCATCAGGGAAGAGGATGATGATGAAAAACAGCTGCAAGTAGAGGCTGTTGATGTTCCTATGGGCACTGCAAAAATTGGTCGTGACCAGGTCAACATCACCATAATAAAAGAGCAAGGTAATATGGTAGCATGCAGTGTGGAGGACAAATGTTTATCATACAATCACCTCTGGCTGGTCCTTCTGTAGTTTATTTACCATAGTTAAATGTAGCTCATTTCTGAAAAAGGCTTCTGTTGTAATGGGCAGTCAGAAAACTTTCTGGTTCTCTGAAAAATCAGGTGTCCTATCTATATATTATAGACAAGAAGTGGAAGAACTCCTTTTGTGACACTTAGAATGCCTTCAAAACTCTTCAAAGCACACCCTGAAATGGAAAGTTCAAAGGTTGGGGTAAATAGATTGGGGAACTTTAAAAAGTAGAATTAGTGTCCTAAGCCTTGCAAATATTTAAGGCATTCATTTCATCTTTTAAAAATGTCCCAATTCTTCCCCAATGTCAAGCTGATTTCTGCCATGTGGATCTAGGAGCAAAACAGGTACTTGCAAGCCTTAAATGAGGCCACAGATCAGCATTATAGCTATATGAAAAGAATAGATCTGCCTCTAGTATCACTGGTGATAAACATGTTTTGCATTTTTCTCTGGCAACAAATGCTTATGGAATTCCAAGTCTCATATTCACTTAGGGAGGGATGAAAATGGTGAAGAACATATCAATATCCATTTAGTGGGTAGACACTCATATATCTGTTAATATTAGGGATGCCAGTAAAAAAAAAAATCTGAACTTGGCTGCCAACCTAGGCTATGCAGAATATCAAGAAACTAGTTGGAGGAATATTAAAGTGTGGGGTCCTTGGTGCTCTCTAAGCTTGCTGGTGTGCATCTGTGATCATTCATTCATTCATTCGTTCGTTCGTTTGTTCGTTTGTTTGTTCATTCATTCATTCATTCATGAGCCGTATCATTTTTCACCCACATTCTTGGGCTATTTTCCATCTAAGTGTACAGTTGATTGGATGTTTGTACCTGACACTGATAGGTAGGGCATGCTGTCGTAGGCATTCATGCAGGAAGAAAAGTTGTTCTATGGTGGAAGTGTGCCTGCAGGTAATTTTCCTAAATTTTCCCAAGCAGGCTCATAGAGCACCAAGGACCCCTCATTTCAACCCTGATTCTCCTTTATTAATATTAAAGTGTAGATCTTGTTCTCTAGCTTAGAAATGGGGGCAATAAGTAATATTTTCCCTTTCCTGCTTGTTAGTGTAATCAGATGTCTGAATAGTGCCTAGATTAAACCATTATTTTACAGTATTAGATGATTAAGATTGTTAACATATTATCTCTGTATCTCTTCAGCAAATAGCATCATTAGCTTCCTGGAGCCAGTTTATTCATACAGCCGCTTTGACCAGCTGGCTAAGATCCCTTTGGTTCGAGAAATATTGGAGAAGGGAAAATCCCAGATAACATACAGGACACGAGACCTCACAGCTCAGCAAGGCAAAGTAAGCACTCTGTGAAAACCAAAAAGAGTTCTCATAACTGTTCCATTAAAAACTTTTGCCCACTGCAAGGTCGTATTGTAGCCCTAGACATAAAAGAGGGAATATATAAATGTATTTCTAGAAAAAACATGAAATCCTGAATGTCGCTTAGAAAAGCAAACCTCAGTTTCAGCTTTTCAAGTGGATACAGCAATACTTTTGTTGTCGCTCTGTCACCAAGCATACAAAGCTGTGAGGAGAGCAAGAAGCAACAAGATGTGATCTCAAGGCAGACTGACAAATCTGCAGACATTCCTGCCATATTAGACCAGCTCAGTAGCCTCTGCATTGGTTGCCAACAGGCTTTGAGATGTTCTGGTACTAACCTATTGCATGGCTTGGCAGGTACACGACCACATGTTCCCACTGAAATTAGCCTGGCCAGTTTGCTATGCCTGAGAAATACTTAATAATATTCCCATTTTAGGGAACTGAAGGGGGCTGAAACTCAACAGTAGTTCTCTTTAGTGGCTGAGATGGTTCTTTGAAACAATATTCCACTGGGGATCTGTTGGCTCCAGCCCTAATCACCCAGAGCTCTTCTAGAGGGCACTTGGATCTTGACTCCTTGGTTTGGTTATAGTTTAATGAATTTGATATGATGTGGTTTTCCATTTGTCTTTGTAGATTTTTTTGTTTACTGTATTATATATTGTTTGTTATGCAACTTATCTTTCCATTGCTGGGATTCTTTAGGGATTTGGCTGGCTATGTGAATTAAGGATAGTTTAATAATAATAATGGGAAAACCCTGAATAAACTAGCAGTTCTTACAATATAAATCTGCAGACTAAACATTGTTTGATAAAATGTAGTGTGTCTTTGGTGTTTTTGTTTTTTCTTTGGGATTTTTGTTTGCTTTTCTGTTTAGTTTGGGGCACAGTTTTAATTGAGACCAATGTATTCAGAGGAAGGAGGCTGTCTTGGGGAAGTCTTAAAAAGCCTTCCATGTCTGCCAATTCATTTTTCAAGCTTCAGTGAAGCAGAAGGCACAGTAATTTTGTGAAGGAAGAGACTGGGAAGAAAGATTAAAAAGTCCTCTGGGGCAATGGTTTGTGTTAGGGAGAAGTTATACAGTAAGCATTCCACCTATTCTGTAGCTGAGCTCTTACCCCATATTCTTTCTATAGCCAAAGGAGGAGAGGAAGAAAAACAAACTAGGAGTAAGAAGTTGCTCGTGCTGCTTTCAGTCCATTATCAGCCCTGTGGGCATAATCCCAAGGCCACCAAATGTCTCCTCATTTCTTTGTATTTGTGGACCATCCATAGCCATACAGAGTTCAGTGTAGATTTTGTTCTTCTTTGTCAAAAAACAAATGAAATATAGTTGGTGAAATGAAATTCTGGTAAATGTGGAAACTATTATATAGTAAAGGATTTTTAAAATATGTATCTGTACATTGTATGGCTCCAGGTGCAGGCCATCTTCTAAAATGTTGTAAGTTGCTCTGAGTGGTGCCTTTGGATCAGAAGGACGGAATATGGAGGTTTCAATACTTTAATGTAAAAAAATAGTACCTGGTTCAGTCTGTTCTCTCTTTACCTTCCCAGGATTATGTTTTTGCGGAGGGTGACCTAATCTTCCTGCCTGGAGAGAAGCAGAAGGAAGTGCAAGTCAAACTGATGGAATTGACAGAGATTGATGCCCTCCTTCGGAACCAGCAGCTGAAACAATTCGCGGTGGATCTCATCAATCCAAGGTTTGGGGCAAAGGTTGGCAAATACCCTCAAACCATAGTGACAATTGTTGATCCAGGTGAGCTACATTCATTTCTAATGACAATTCTCATTTTGATGCTTAAATATCATTTTTCTGTTGTGCTGTATTGTATAGACCAGGGGTGTCAAACGCAAGGCCGTGGGGCTGGATCCTGCCCATGGGGTGCTTAGATATGGCCTGCGGAGTCACCCTGGAAATAGCAAAGGACCAGCCCATGGTGCCTCTGCCAGCGAAAACGGAGTTCAGGAGGGCCACTCATGGCTTTCCCGAGCTCTGTTTTCGCTGCCACAGCGCTGGGGCCACCCTAACCCAACACAAGTGATGTCATGCTGGCCATGCCCACCCTGGCCACACCCACCCCAGCCCTCCAAGGTCAAACACAACCCTGATGCGGTCCTCAATGAAATCGAGTTTGATACCCCTAGTATAGATGTTTAGACTTCTTGATTCCCTAGGCTCTGGCAAATGGAACTACCAAGACTTCAATATTTAAGATTTAAAAATTTGATATAATGTGATTCTCAGAAAATATATTCTCATTTATAAGCTAGCAGTGTGGTCATGAAACTGTCAAATCCCATTTGTTCAATGTTACTTTGAGTTTCAGCCAGAAGTATTGTATCTTGTATATCCTGTCATAATTGTGTTTTAGTGATATTCCTTCTGCCATTGTTTGATATGGTAATCAGGATACAATTAGAGAAATAATATTGCTAATGAAATCCTACCAAACTGTTATGAATTTGCTGCAATAGTTTTTATAATTACTTGTTTTTAGTTTATGCAAATGAGTGATCTGTCATATAGTATGATATATATGATCAAAGTTACCTTGGAACAGATTTCTACAGTATATTTTTTATTTCAATCAGTTCTTTGCTATGCCAAATAACTTTGCACAACTTCCCTTACAATGGAACAGGATGCACATATTTAATCTTCAAAACATATAGATGGGTGTATTTTTCTTATGTGATTATGTTGTTTCTGTGAAAACAGTCTTGAAATGTTAAATATTGTGCAAAAAGTGGAAAAGAACTAGCAGCAGCCTTTTATCAGGCGAAATAGAATATTGAGTATCCCTGAGAATATGGCCTGTGTTTAATACCGCTTAAGTTTTATTATCCCCTTTTTTTCTAAAGAAGTTTTTTTCTCACCACTTACAGATGTGTGAATGAGAAGTAACTGTTCTGCCTCTCCCAATTTATGACATGTCTTAATCCTTTACCATTTGACTTGTTCCTTTTTAGTTGTTTACAAAATGGTGTAATTTCTTTTACTTTTTTTCTCCCTTCAGACACCGTTACACCAGAGACTCAGTTTACATATTCTCCCAGAGGCATTCTTGCAGCACCTCTTAATCCAAATGCGCAGGCCTTAAGTTCTAGAAAGATCCGCTTCAATTGGTTGCCCCCACCAGGAAAACCAGCAGGATACAAGGTATGGACAATAAAGCACTAAAGACATATGAGACTGTTGTGTATGGAGAAAAGCACACTCTTGCTTGTCCCCTGTGCTAAAGTCAGGACTCATACAAAAAATTGCACTACTGTTCAAGCAGTAGTTCAAACACTTCGGATATGATTTCTAAAGTTTATGCCAATAAGTATTGCAAATCTGTTGGAATACAAAGGAGGGGAAAGTCAGAAATTATTTATATTAGTTTTAGGGTGCTATGTTATTCTTTTTAATCTTTTTAAAAGTATTTATAAGCTTAATAGTTTATACTTTTTGATATCATGAAACCTCAATGTACTGTAATGTGGTTCATCTTTTACTAATGTTATACAGAGCATTAACTATACAATTTCAGTAATTATATATCCATGTATAAATATTAACTTCTTTGAAAATACACCTTTGTTTTAATTTTTAAAAAAGCAAAAAGACCCCTGCGTTGCAAATTTTTAAGATTTTATTCATTCGCATTGCTTACATTCATTTAATCAGAATTCAGTTTTCCAAATATCATTAATAAATTAATTCCCTGTTGTTTTTACATTCACTCTTATGTCTTTCCTTATGCATAAGAGAACAATCCTCACTCAGATCAAACAAATTGCATAGCCACTCCATAAGCATACACATCCATAATCTATCATTTGTAGAACCACTTTCAATGCCATCTCTGTCTTGTGAAATAAAACTTGTTCCTCATTTCCTATTTCTTCCATAATATCTTTTGCGCATAGTTTATCTTTAGAAGCAAACATCACTATTAACATTGTTGATACTAACTTAGGATTCCATTTTTCAAAAATGCCCTTCAGTATTTTTAATGTTATACTATTTATTCATAATATAATAAGAGGCATAGTATCACATCATTTTGACATGAGAAACAAACAAAACTGCAACATAAGTTCTGAAATATTTTGATGTGGATTTAAAATCAACAAAAACTCCATCTCTACCAAACCATTAATTGTGGCTTCTTCAAGCTATTAAAGATATGCAAGCCTTAACTCTTCTCCAGTGTAGTGGCCCAGAGATATTTAGGTCAAATTCTTGGGAATTGTGGGAAATGCAATCCCAGCATATTTGGGTGATGAGAAGCTGCCACTGCTGCTACTGAAGAATGTGGGGGAAAGCAGAATGTTGGGAAAGTCAGAATAAGTACTGCCCATTAGGTCTGTACATTATTCAACGTAGTAGTAAATGAACAAGTCAGTATCTCATCCTAGATTGTATTCTGAATTGATTAGGTGACTCCCTTTTTTATAAAAACAAGAGAAAGCAGTCTTAAAGATTACCATAGTAATTTGGGTATATGTGCATCCTAATCTTCCAGGGCTGACTCTAGGATTATTGCTGAAAATGCAGAGGTTAGGTTCACTACATTTTGAAGGCCTGGATAAAAAGAACATCTTGTAAAACTATGGCATTGCATTGCAGAGTTCTGGCTTTTTTATTCTATTCATTTAGGGATGGTAATGTTTTTGAATGAGAATTTCCCCCTGTTTTTAATGATATTAGGTAAATACTTCTGCAAAGTTTTAAAAAGAAAAGTCTTTCTCTTTGGACTGCAGGTGAAATATTGGATCCAAGGAGATCCTGAATCAGAGGCTCATCTGCTTGATTCCAAAGTACCTTCGGCAGAGCTGACCAACCTGTACCCTTACTGTGATTATGAAATGCAATCCTGTGCCTATAATGCTTTGGGTGAAGGGCTTTATTCTAAGGTGGTCCACTGTCGAACACTTGAGGAAGGTAAGGTCGCATCCCACAAAGTTTGATAGGCGAAAAAAGGGCCATCTGAGGATTCTTTTCTGCAAGCCTGTCAGAAATTGTATAGGGTCTCTTGCTTGGGCGGGGGGTTGGATTAGATGACCTACAAGGTCCCTTCCAACTCTTAATCTGTAAGTAAGTAAGCAAGCATCAGCATATTCATGAACCATATTCAGATGAACTGGATAGAGAAGTTCAAAACAAAGCACTGATCAGGAACATTATGTTGAAGCAGCCGGAGTTTTAAACTGGAGTTAGACTCCGATTATTTTTGCCCATCCAGTGACTTCAGGCAGAGAAGGCATGTTCCCCGATCCTGCCAATGAAATAGGGTCACCTTTGAGATCTAGGAACTGGCCTATCACTGTTACTGTACTTGCCCTCTGGAATGTCATCACTCCCAGAGGCCCATATGGCTCTCATCCAAATGACATTCAGACAATCATTAAAAACCTGGTTGTTTTCCTAGGTTGTTGGGATGAGATGAATGTGGAGTCCCTATAACAATTTATTTCGTTATTGTTATTATTCACCATTATTGAAGTAGTCTTCCAACTGGCTCTTTCTATGTCTATTGCTTCTTTTTTACTAATACCTAATACCAATATACACTTATCCTTCAAACTCCATATTTTAAGTTTAGAATTCCTATGAGGAGCAGCTCATTGAAAATGCTTCTAAATCAAGCACTTGGTTGATTTTTAGGGCATCTGCTTTAAAATTACTGTATTATATAGCTCTTGTGCTATTTCCAGCTTCAGGTAGCCAGCTCTTCATATTCTTCCCTCAATGCGCTCAAAGGCATTCAAACATCCCTTAATGGTGTGTTAGTTGCTACAGAACTGTTTCTGCATTTCATCTCTGTAGTTCCCAGTGAGCCTGGGCGCTTGGCTTTCAACGTCATCTCCTCCACTGTGACGCAGCTGAGCTGGGCCGAGTCTGCAGAAACGAATGGCATGATCACAGCTTACGAGGTCAGCTATGGACTCGTCAACGAGGAAAACAGTAAGCATGAAATCTCTGGGCTACCCTTAAAAATCATGTATCCCGACTAACTTGTTCAATATCTTCCTAATATTTCAATTGCCTGCATTTAGAAGGCATCACTGGAGACCATTGCTCTTGAAACTATGATATCAAAATTGTTAATCCAAGCTGCAGACTATAAAATCCCCAAATGGTGATGACAGAAGTATACACACACACCCATTTCTCCACAGGTTGGATACAATTGGTTGGCCTGTATGTGAAGTTGACTTGGCTTCTCTTGCTTAGATTTCTTATTGAACATTCTTATTGCATGAATAAAGGAGAATATAGGTGGCCCACAGTGGTGGGAGTCAATTTTTTTTACTACCGGTTCTGTGGGCGTGGCTTGGTGAGCCTGACAGGGGAAGGATACTGTAAAATCTCCAGTCAGAGGTGGTATTTGCCGGTTCTCCGAACTACTCAAAATTTCCGGCTCCAGAACTGGTCAGAACCTGCTGAATACCCACCTCTGGTGGCCCAGGACAATCTGGGTCAGTCACTGGGACCAGAGGTTTTGTCTTCTGAGCTTTCGGACTCATCCTGGAGCCATCTTCAGGGAGCTTCTCTCTAGCCTCTCTGGTTTGAGAGAAGTTCCCTGAAGACAGGCTCCAGCAGAAGTCTGAAAGCTCGGAAGACAAAAACTCTGGCCCTGGTAACTGACCCAGATTGGATCCTACAGTCTTATCAAAGTTTATTTTGTCGCCCATGTTTTACAACATTCCTGATGTTTTGTCTTTGTCTTTCATTCCATGAAATCAACTGTTTCCACACTATTTGATAGTTCCCACAGTGCCTAGACTTCTGTCATTAGATCTTGTCGCCTCTTTGCAAATTTACTTTTCAATTTTTTTGCTTTTTCGGAGAGATTTTGGGCTCAGTCCAGTTAGAAAAAAACCCCCGACTGTTCTTGCTGGTACTTCTGGGTATCCCATTTTGCAAGATACAGATAGCTAGTTTGACAGGATATATTGGATGCCTTACTCTAGTGCTTATTTCTTCACATAAAATCTTTTGCTTATTGAAAAGAGGCCATTAGATTGATTCTGCCAATCCAATACAACATTGATAGCCCATTAGATGCATTAGTAAAAGGATTGGCCTAGACACCAGTGGACCCTGAATTCTAGTCCTCCCTTAAGCAGGAAAGCTGGCTGGATTGAAATGGAAAAGTGACCAAATATATACCAAATGTATATACACATAAATATCTAATCTAATCTAATATTTTCAGGACCCATTGGCCCCATAAAGAAAGTCTTGGTGGAAGACCCTAAGAAGCGAATGGTTCTAATTGAAAATTTACGGGAATCACAGCCTTACCGTTATACAGTGAAGGCCAAGAATGGAGCTGGATGGGGGCCAGAAAGAGAAGCTACAATTAACTTGGCTACACAGCCAAAACGCCCTATGTCCAGTGAGTTTTTATCATAGCTTTTCAAATGTGTATGATCAATCTTCTGCTATACAGAATTTTTGTTTTGGACTTAAACTAATGCATTGTGTTGTTAAGAGATATTCCTGTGAATTTGTGCTTCTATCATGTGGGTATTATGCAATCAGTATTATAGTCTGCATTTAGACAACTATACTTTGTGGCATATATATTCTCTGTTTAATGTAATGCCACTGGTAACAAGGATCAAACTATTTATTAAATTTCTTACTTTGAATGGTATACGCAAAATATGTCACACTTTTCTACCACATTCCAGTATTGTTAGCCTAACTTGCATATTTTTACATCAAAGACCTTCAACGCTGACATAGTTTTCTCCAGTGAACTAGATTAAAGTACTAGATCAAACAGAGTCTTGATTTAAAGTATGGTTGGGATTCATTATATTTGAATGCATCAAAAAATCCAATTCACATTTTTTCTTTCCTTTCTTTCTTTCTCTCTCTCTCTCTCTCTCTCTCTCTCTCTTTCTTTCTTTTATTCATTCATTCATTTTTTGCAGTTCCTATAATTCCTGATATACCAATAATTGATGCCCAAGGAAAAGAAGACTATGACAGCTTTCTAATGTACAGCACAGATGTATTGCGTTCACCAGCTGGTAGCAAACATCCCAGCGTCTCAGATGACTCTGGTACAGTATGCTTCATTATAGCTTGCAAAAAATGTTTGGTGGCTATTTTTTAATGCAGTATAGGTATGAGAAAATGTTTATACAAGGGCAATACAAAACAACTTGAACATGCAGAGCACCATATTAATAGGCTAGCAAATATTTTGTCTATTATTTAGAAGCAAAGACATCTTAAGGCAAAGCTAATATTATTAGCCTCTCTTAAAAAAAAATCTGAGGAATGCTTTGTGTGGAGGTTTCATAGTTAAGAATATCCATACATATATTTCTGAAGTGGAAGTTTTCTGTTTGGTGGTTTATCAACCCCTGATAGCAAAACAGGATTGTAAATTGTTTTTCTATTTGCACTTCATGGGTTTTCCTCTAATGTAGCAAAATAGCAAACTATCACTTCCACCTAACCCCAAAATCAAGGCACAAGTTCACTGTCAGACCACTGGACTTGTTAAATGCCTTTGCCATCTATTTTTCAGGAATGAAAGTTTCAGTTTAGAGGTCATCACAATTAATTATTTCACCATTTAAAAAAAATAGTTTCCCATTTCCTGGTTAACTGCTATCAGTCGTTGAGGTAGTACAAATCCAAAAACCAAAATATGCCTTCCAAAACCAATAATAATTTAAATGAGGACAAAAAGACTAACAATCACATCCCATTATCTATACCAGAGGTGAAGAGTTTATGCTGGAAAATCAGTTCTTAAACCCATCAACCCATACCATTTAAGCCAGGGGCTCCTCTAACATATGCATAGAATAACAGAGTTGGAAGGGACCTTGGAGGTCATCTAGTCCAATCCCCTGCTCAAGCAGGAGAGTCTATTCCAAATATTAGCCTCTATCTAGGATCAAACTCACAACCTTCTGATTGTGAAGTGAAAGCTCCACCTCTAAGCCACCAGAGCTGCCATTTTGACCTGGGTAGTAAATAGAAAAGGATATTGTCGTCACAGAATTTCAAAATTCTTGCCTTTTTGAGGGTCAGATAAACAAAGTATACAGTATATGAGAACCAGTTTTTAAGTTGTTGTATTTAGGCTTATGATTGATTTCTTCAGAAGAAGATTCAAATTATTGTACTTTGCATTTGGTTTTGGTTCAGCATGTAGTTTCAATTCTTAGTCATTTTTTTCCCGATGGACAAAGTCTATTTCTGAAAATTACCCCATTCTATTACTTGTTACAAAAGATTTTTTGAACCTTTTGATGAAAGACAGACATAATGCTTCTATCTATGGATTTCATATTGTGATTTATCTGAATCAAGGTACAATATACATAATTCAAGAAGAATGTAGACCATGGAAATATTGTGCATTTTTAAAATGAAAGATCTTGATTGTAATATATAATAAAATATTCTAATGATTATTATTTAAAAAAAACATTTATATTATGTTAAAATATTTTCCTATATTAGGATGTGTTAAAGATATGTAAAGATGCTGAATTATCTCAGTTTCCAAAGATCAAATAGCAAAATTTCCTGTTGGCTGTTTCCTTTCCTGAATTCTACTGTTCAAAGAATGTAGATATTTTCCCCTGTAACTGTCTGGCTCTCCTGAAAGAATTTGTTCTTTCTGGACTTCGTCTGCCTGCTGTAGAGTGATAGTTCTCCCAAGCATTACCTTGGTCATCCCTTCCCATTTTAGCTGTTCCTTCAGCCTTATTTATATTCAGCTTTGGAAATAATCTTTTATGAAGTAGCTGGCTCTACTTCACTTACCCCTTAATTATTCTTTTTCAATGTATATGTATTTGAGAACCAGCCACTCTCCAGGTATTACAGACTTTAGAAAACTGCTTTGTCTTGAGCTGAAATGAAATTGCTCCTTTAGCCCATCCACAAGGCACAGTTATAATTTTCTGACATTGAACACTACTGATTGCTAGAGGGGTGGATACAATAATTTCCATACAGTCAAGGATTCTGAAGAACCTGATCTTTTTACAGGTAGACTTAAACATACAACCATTTGTTTAATGACCTTTCAAAGAAACAAAGGGCCTGAAAAAAATGACTTATTAGAACCATTCTTTGCACTTAAAATTGTCACAGATCCCCACGATCATGTGATCAAAATTCTGGTGCTTGGCAACTGCCATGTGTTTACAATGGGTTGCAGCGTTTCAGGGTTATCACCATTTGTAACCTTCCCAATTGGTTTTCAACAAGCAAAGTCAATGGCGGAAACCAGATTTGCCAGACAACCATGTGACAACTGCAATGATTCACTTAATAATCAGGGCTAAAAGGGTTAAAATTGAATGTGATTCACTTACCGGTCTTATTTAGCAATGAAATTCTGGTCCCAACTGCAATCGTAAGTTAACTTCTTGTATGTAATTTTGCAATTTGAAAAAATTGTTCAGCAAGCACAGTGATGTTCTGATATGTTACTCTATGATAAGGTAATAGAGCAATGTGGTTTTAAGGATGGATTTATTTGGGTGTAACCACAACTGAATGCGCATGATTCAGCTGTCGTACAGGTATGGCCATTTGTATAAACTATTGATATGATACAGAAAGTTTGAAAATGATTTTCCCCTTCTATTCTTACATTGAACTCTTATACATGCATATTTGGGGTTATGTCCTACTGTATTAACTCAGTGAAACTTGTTTCCAGGTGACTCTGCATAGGATATATAGATAGATAGATTGATTTTGGGGTCTTGTATTGAATCGTGAAATCACTATAGGTAGTCCTTGACTTACAATCCAAAATTTCTATTGCTAAGCAAGGCAATTGTTAAATTGTTAAACATGTTACAATTTTTCTTGCCACAATTGCAAGAAAACTGCAGTGGATAATTAAGGCACATTGCTGTTAAGCAAATCTGGCTTCCCCATTGACTTTGCTTTTCAGAAGGTTGCAAGGGGTGATGATATGATCCTGGAACACTGCAACCCTCAAAAATTCATATCAGTTGCCAAGCATCTGAATTTTGGCCAGTGACCATAGGGATGCTGCAACAGTTATGTGAAATACGGTCAAAGGTCACTTATTTCAATGCTGTTGTAACTTCGATCACTAACTAATTGTTATGAGTCGAGGACTACCTCTTTCTGATGACAACTAAGTCCTAATGATGAACTTAGTACAAATAAGGCAGTTTTGGGAAACTAACTCTTGTCTTTGTTGCTGGATATATTGCTTCAGAGATATCCAAACAACTACTAAGTGTTACCCTAGGTCTTGGCTAATTTGATTCTATACCCAGTTATGATTTTGTTTTAATTTATCATCTAATGTTATATTTATTAAATGAAGAGGATCAAGGAAGGTCACCTCTGGTCCTATGATCTGCTGATTCTAGATACTTTTTAAAAGATGGGATGTCATACTTTTATTATGATTGGCAAGAATCAGATAGTGGGCCTTATGGATTCCTGCTCAAGTCTCAGCTTTCCACTGATAATTTGAGCACAAATACAGTGCATATGTAGCAGACTCCTTTCAGTGCTACAAGAGTCCTTGAATATTGTGCTTCCTCCTAAAGTGTTGCTGGGAGACACTAAGGCAGGATTGCAGGTAGTTTGCAAGTGATGGACCAGCTGCTTTGTACCCCTCATGGCGCTTCCTGCACTCTTCCGACTGTGCCAACGCAAGTCCTTCACTTGTTCCAAAAGGCTCTCGGTGGAAATATGTGCAGCTGCTGGGGAACGAGCTTGACCTTCGCCACGTCACCTGGAGGCTCCCAGTAGAACTGATTCCTCGTTACTCGGACAGCAGTTGCTTTTCCTCGGACACAGAGGGTCTCCTCCATGAGGGTAGCACCCCCTCTGAGCTAGTGGACAGTGACGCAAGCAGCGGCAGCCTACCAAGGAATGGGACTTCCCAGCCCCAACCAGGTGAAGGATGGCCACCTTCTTCCCTCCCAGTAACCATGACGTCTCATCCTACTCCAGGGCCCTGGAATGCAATTTATTCAAGCTATCCCTCTACAAGCTCCAAGGATGTGTTAATAGCATGATACGTTTAGTATTTGTAATTGAACCTGCTTGTGATTGGTTATTTAGTACCAAAGTCAGGGCTATCCTAGGCATGGAATTGAATGCAACAGAATAGAAGTGTAAAGAGAGAGGATTCTTTGAGGATACGTGTTGCATATTTCTGCCCTTCGTGTAGTTCACATGCTAATTTCAAAAATCCTCTGCAAACCATCAATTCAGACATCTGAGTTCCTTTCCTAGCAAGCACTTGGTAGAAGAAGTGAAAAAAAGAGGGGGGGAAATGGTGGTCAGAAAGATATACTCATTATTTCCTTCAGCCTTTTGCATTGCTGGCATTCATTCCCCAATCGATTATCCCTGAAGGAAACCCCCCAGCAATATTTGGAAGTCCCCTCCTCCCATTTGAAATCTCATTAGCATAGGACAACAGTGTTATCCACTACAGTAACCTCATAACTATAATTTTCTTCAGCATGCTAAATTTGGTGAACTTTCACCATCCTGGTATGTTCCAGCTGCTTCACATGACAGCTTCTCCTTCATGAAACCTGTTGCCCTAAATATCTGTACAATGCCAGATAGGGGTATTATATTGTAAGTCAACCAATGATTCCAACAACCATTAAAAATTTCAATACATTCTTAGAGCCATTGAGACAGAACTAATGCCTTTCCCTGAGCATTTTCTGTAATTCATTTAAGAATGTCTCTTCATCTTGCCCACATTATTTCCAATAGTGGTTTACAGAGTTGATTGAAGAACTCGAAAACAGAAAAAAGAGATGGCCAGCCAGAGTGTTTGTTATTAATATCTGTTGCTAGTATATATAATGCTTCTGAATATGAAGGGTCTCTAACTATTCGGACAGACTTTTGAGTATATTAAACATATAGGAACTTAATGAATGCTCTAAAATTGCTAGCAGTTATATTCATGTCTTGCCTTTTCCAATGATCACTTGTTTTAAAGTGGATTAAAGTAGTAATAACATTTTCTTGTTTGAAAAATATAGCATTACTTGAATATCATGTCCTTTAGTATTTCATTTGGCATTCATGAGACCACCTTCTGACCTAACCAACCCTTGCTCTTTTCCTATTGGTCCTTTCAATCTGTTTAATTCTGATATTGATGTTTTGTTGTGCATTGTGGATTTAAGTGATATGACATAAGGGTTGTGGGTTCTTATGGAGCTCCAGAATGCACTTTATAGATAAGAAACAGAATAATCAAGCCAAGGTCAATGTTTCACAAACTGATACTCTTCAGGTGTCTTCAGCTTTGAATCCCATTAATCCACAACCAACATATCTGGTTGGAAATAATACAACTGAAATCAATATATTGGAGGCACTCAGTTACATTTTGATACTAGAAACTTTGAGTTCACATATCTTACTGAGATATTTCTTTAATTTAAACATGGATTAGTTAATGTAATCACAGTTGGCTGATTTCATACAGCATGTTGCCACGAACCTTGATATATGAACCGTAGTGTTTGGGTTCACTAAGTAAAAATGAGACCACATTATGACTTAGCACAGACTGTGAGTCCAGGCATTCTAAGATATCTTTATTGTCAAATGTTATACTAATTAACTTGGCTGAGATGCATATCCGTAGTCACTGGTTATGGATGTTAACTGCAGCAAATTGAATAATTTCCAGAACATCTGATGAATGGCCGACTGGATATTGCCTTCCCTGTTAGTAGTGGAAGTTTAACCCGAAATCATCTAAGTCCACATGTATACCATGAGAGAAGAGTGATCGGAAACTCATCGCTAACAAGAGAGTATACAACGGTGTCTACACATGGTAGGTGCCTAATGTGCGCTAATCTGTTAGTGATTTCAGAATGTTCAGTGTTCTATCAGAAGCAGATTCTAGTTAGTTGACGTCTTCCTCTCTCACTTGATCTCTCATGCCAGTTAGCATTAGATAGGAAAAAATATTCCTTCTTCCTCAAGCTATTCCTTCAGTCACTGTGCCTGGTGTTGGTGCTGCAATCTTTTTCTGGTACTCTCAATGGTGTGTCTTTCTTTTTCTCTGTTTTTGGCATGTCCTTTAGACCCCTCCAAGAATGTTTTCTCTCCCACATACGAAGAAACTAGAAGGATACCCCAGATCCCGCAGGATGTGGGCTTTAGGAGGGCAAATGTGATGGGTTACTCTGACAGCCGTGATGCTCGGGATTCTATAGTCATGACTGATGGGCCCTCTTGGATTTCCAAATACTTAGGTATAGCAAACGGCATAGCATGGTTGATCATCTGCAAGACTGTTGGCTCCAGCTACAGTGACTCATTTCATAAGCTGCTAATTTATTCATGTTAAGTCCCTTCAAGTGGCTTGGCTTGTAGACCTGCTTGTGTGCATGTGTGCTAATTTCCTCTGCCTTCTAACCTTCCATCTCTTTCACTTTGATGGCTTTCATGTTCTAACGACATCACTTCAATTATTATATTACATACTCAAAGGAATTAGTGCTCAGACAGTATCCTTAACAATCTGCTATTCTTCTGTGTCTCTAGGTCCATCTGCCCAGATTGTAACAGGCAAATGTTGCAATATGTTCCTTTTAAAACATATTTACATAGCTCAAGGAGTTGCTAAGGTTTATGGTCTATATTTATTATAGCTCACAACCTTATAATTGCAGCTACTTCCTCTAGTTTTGAAACTACCTTGTCCTCTATAGAAAGGAAAGTACCTTGCTTGCATCCAAAATAAACATTTGGAAGAGAGGAAAATTTCTTATTCTTATAAAAGGAAGGGGTTGTCTGGCCAGATGAGTCTATTCTTTTAAGGAGGAAGCAAAATGTTTTAGGAGCATTTTCTCTCTTGACTGACCTGCCTAGATGCAAAAAGAAGAGCAAATTCGGTGAGTTGGCTCGAACTGCATGGGAAGCAATTCCATGTCTCTTAATAGAGGCACTCTAGGAATTGCAGTTCGGATAATAATTACTATATAATTTTGTCTTCCACTTTAAAAGGGTGCAACTACCATTATAGCAATAGCAATAGCACTTATATACCACTTCACAGTGCTTTACAACCCTCTCTAAGCATATTGCCCCCAACAATTTTGGGTCCTCATTTTACCCACCTCAGAAGGATGGAAAGCTGAGTCAACCTTGAGCCTGATGGGCTTTCAACTGCCAAATTGCAGGCAGCCGACAGTCAGCAGAAGTAGCCTGCAGTACTGCATTCTAACCACTGCGCCACTGAGGCTCATTATGACAACATTTAATGGTTCCCTTCCCATTCTGAATAACAGAGCACAACAAACAGAAAAGGCAGGAGTCATTTACTATATACAATGTAAAGATTGTAAAGTCAATTTTGTAGACTAGACAGGCAGAGGAGCAGCAGAGCACATCCAGAAATACCAAATAGCAGTGGAAAGACACAACGAGAACCCCTTAATCTTAAATTTCTTGGATGAGACGTGAAACATCTTCAAGGAAAAGCAAAGTTCCTTTTGAAAACGCACCTTTGAGACAAACTTAATCTAGATGGCTGGAGAATCTCCATAGACAACTTAATCTCACAACACATAGACAGACTTAGCCACTCAGTTTCTCAGTTTTAAATGGGAAACTATTAATTTCATAAACCAAGCCAAATTGAAAAATGCTAGGGAATTCTAGGATATTCAGACAAATCAGCTATTAGTAGACTTAGAGAAATAAATCATATTTCCACACCATTCAAAAAAGGCAATAAAAATCTAGAAAGGAAACAAAAAGATTAGAACACATACTCTCCAACTGCCCATATTCAGATAAGCAGGGATCAACACAAGACAAACAATCAGGCAGAAAACGATATTTTAATCAAGGAATCACCAAGGAGAAAATTACACCCCTATCCAAACTGTCAGGGCAAAATAGCAAAACCCACATTCACTCACATTAATGATGTTAACTAGTTGGGTAACGAAACATCTGCAAGCAAACAAGCTTAGACAATACTAAAAGTTCTGCAAAATGAACAATCCAGGATGCATTTTGTCCTCCTCAGTCCCAGAAAACATGGGACTAAACTGACTCGGAAGATGTCTTTGAAGTTCTGATCAGCTAGGCCCTAGTTTGGCAGGGTGGGTGAGTTTAATCTAACCTCCACCTGGAACCTTGCCATGCCCTGGGGATTTAGGACCTGGGGACAAGAAGAAGAATTGCTTCCCTGACAAAACCAAATCTCCTCTTCTTTTCCTTCTGCATGTTACCATGCAATGCCGCCAAGGTCTTGTTTTCATTCACTGTCCAATGATTCTTCAACTATGCTGTTCCCCTCATTTCTTCTGGCTACATTCTCAACAGTACTTACTTTCTTCTTTGACACAAAAGGGGTTCTCATGCTGATGTGTAAGATTGTGTGTGCTCCTTTCCCTGCCTTTAGATCTAATCCTGCTGTTTTCTATCTGCCTCAGATTCTAGAATGCAGCTTCTGAATGTTCCAGACACTCCTACTCGCCTGGTGTTCTCTGCCCTGGGGCCAACCTCCCTGAAAGTCAGCTGGCAGGAACCCCACTGTGATAAAGAAGTACAAGGATACAGTGTGCAATACCAACTTCTCAATGGAGGTCAGTGAAGCTCTTTCTGTGGTGAAAGTGGGAATTGGAAATATATATATATATAAAACCCTCTTTTGTCAAAAGACATCAGATTCTAGAGTGATCGGAACATGGTTTGTACATGAGCGATCAGAACATGGAACACGCCCCAAATTGTGTTTCTTATTGCTGAGATCTGTTTGTAAACTGCCCAAACAGATTTCCCTGTCCTGTTGTTTTCCAGATGTTTCCACACACCACAGCAGGGGCAGAGCCTTCATAGACCCTCTGTGAGAGGGATGGACAGTTTCTAAATTTGATAAATAAATAAATAGTTCTGTATATGCTGAATAATGTTTCCTAATATACTGTATTATCTAAGGACCAATGAGAAGATAGCTTCAGTTGTGGTATTCAGCTGGTTCACACTGCTTCAGGAGAACCAGTAGTGGCAATTTGGCCTGGGTTACCGAACCGATAGCGACTTTTGACTGGCCACGCCCCCCGCCAGTCGCCCAGTCACCACTCGCTTCTTTGACAGGAATAAGGCTAATGTGAATTTGGGTCCTGATGAAAAACACTGTTCAAAATGTGTTAAATCCTTAATTCCCAAACAATCCACAGACAGAATTTGTAGGTTTAGTTTTCTTTTCATTTTCTATGAGACGTGGTGTTACAAAAGAGACAAGGACATAGTTTTTCTTTTGAAGTACACTAAAATGAAAGGCATGATCATCTATGAAGAAGAAACATTCAATTATTTCTGAACAAAATATAATATGCATGGTTGCTTCAAGATCTGATTTGTAACATTCAACGTATCACATTTGCTAGCAGTGCCTATTCTGCCAATAGAAGCTGCAATTTTTGATCATTATAGTTTGTGGGATGACAGCTGGTTTTTCTCTTATTTCTTAGGTGAAATAAAAAGACTTACAGTTTCCAATCCAATGCAGAACTCTGTGGTGGTGGATGATCTATTACCTAACCACTCCTATGTTTTCAAAGTAAAGGCCCAAAGTGATGAGGGATGGGGTCCAGAAAGAGAAGGTGTGATAACCATTGAGTCACAAGTGGATCCACGCAGCCCTCTCAGTCCCGTGCCAGGTAATTGTTTTGAAGTGTTTACAATTTAATGGATATGTTACTCCTTTTCCAAATGTTGATTTTCAGCTGTGCTTTTTGGGAGAAGTTCAAAGTAGATCTGTGTTTATTCTGCATGAAAACCATGCATGTAGTCATTATTCATAGTCCACCTTTCTTTTGGAAAGTGGGATTGTCACATCCTTATTTTAAAATTAAGATAGGTTTAGGCAAAGAGAGAGAGAGGGAGAATGGCCCAAGTTAGCTTGATATTGGAGTAAGGACTAGAATGTGGGCTTCCCCAGTGCCAGTCCTACATTCATCCACAGCTTACACTGAATCTTGAGTGGTACTTTACTTCCTGTAAATTTCAAATGTAATTGAGTTAGCTTTTTGGATACAACAAAGCAAAAAGTGTAGAAGATATTTGAAAAGCCCAAATGCAATTCTACAATTCTAAATCCTTGAACTTCTGCCTGTGCTTCTCTTTGCTACTGGTTTGATTTTCTCTTAACGGAACTCTGACCATTCTTCTTTACTTGATAGGATCACCATTTACTCTGAGCACTCCCAGTGCCCCAGGGCCTCTCGTATTCACAGCCTTGAGTCCAGACTCGCTTCAGCTAAGCTGGGAGAGACCCCGCCAACCCAATGGATTAATTCTGGGTTACATGGTCACTTGTGAAACTCTGCAGGGTGGAGGTATGTCAGCCTTTTGAAACACATTCCACTTCAGTTGCAAAGCTTCTCCCAGATAATGCATAGCATTTCCCAATTTATAGAAGAGAGCAGGACAGCCCTGGGTTGCATAAAACCACAATCACCTGAAGCAAAGTGTCTGGCATGAGGAAGAGATGGGAGTGTATGAGTGGGTATGTATTATTCCTTAAGCTTCCTGATTTTATTTTTCTCTGCTCAGGGGAACCCAGGACTATCTATGTGGAGGGAGATAACCCAGAGACCACCCTTACAGTGCCTTACCTGAGCGAAAATGTTCCGTATAAGTTCAAAGTGCAAGCCAAGACCACTCAAGGCTTTGGCCCTGAAAGAGAGGGCATTATCACCATTGAATCTCAAGATGCAGGTATGCTTTGGTGCTAAAGAACTTCTATCATCTGTTCTTCTTGGTGTGCTGTTAAGGGCACGTTGTCTTTAACAAAATGTAAAAAAATACAGAATGTCAATTCTTCTTTCCTTTCATACTATAAAGTACAAATTATAGGAATTGGCTCTGGCTCTGGTCTTGTCAGGTGTTCCATGGGCTAATGGGTGGTGCCTGATTATTCCCACTGCCTAACCTGAAACATAAAGGTGAGTTGCCAGCAACAGAAGGAGAGGTGGCATGCCACAGCAGCAGGGTAACAGAATAACAGAGTTGGAAGGGACCTTTGGGGTTTTCTACTCCAACCCCTTGCACAAGCAGGCGGCTGTATACCATTCCAGACATGTTCTGTCCAGTCTTTTCTTAAAAGCCTCCAGTGATGGAGCACCTACAACTTCTGGAGGCATGCTGTTCCAATGATTGTTCCATTAGGAAATTTCTCCTTAGTTCGAAGTTGCTTCTCTCCTTGATTAGTTCCCATCCATTGCTTCTTGTCTTGTCTTCTGGTGCTTTGGAAAATAGATTGACCCTCCTCTTCTTTGTGCCAAATATTGGAACACTGCTATCATGCCACTCCCAGTCCTTCTTTTCACTGGGAACTAGACAAACCTAATTCCTGCAACCATTCTTCACGATTTAGCCTCCAGCCCCCTTTTTTCTGTGCTCTTTCCCAATATCTACATCTTTTTTATAACCAAAGCTGGATGCAGTATTGTAAGTATGGTCTTACAAAGGCTTTATAAAGTGGTATTAATACTTCATGTGATTTTGATTCTATCCCTATGTTAATGCAACCTAGCATTGTGTTGGCTTTTTTGGCTGCTGCCGCACAGTGGTGGCTCATATTTAAGTAATTGTCCACTAGGACTCTATGTCACCAGTGTCACTAGGAACTAGTAAGTGATTTAATAGAAACTTAACAGATCTCAAGCTTTGCTAAGTCATCACAGCCATCTCTGAAATTATGAAGATTGCACCAACAAAGCTGGTTTCCAGAGAAGATACAAAACACTCCAATTAGATGTGAAAAACCCAAATTTCAATGGTCTTAACTTTGGGCTGGAGATGAGGACAGATGAGAGCATACTTCAGGTTGCTTTCCTTAAATGTTGTTCTTGTGTGGGGCCTAGGAAGTATGCCTTCTTGCAACTGCCCATGTGCTATGAAACACCCTTCTCCCAGAGATCTGGCAGTTTCCTCATACTCCTTACCTAGAAGGAGTATGGAAATGTTGGCTCTAGAAGGTCTGGAAATGTTGGCTCTTCCTATAAGCATTGGATAGGATGAGGCTGGAATTCCAATAAGATGATACTTAGATGTAGGCAAAATTTTGGTCCCAGGATTCCGTGGGTTTTTGAAATTTTCATTGACTTTGTTTTCTGATTGTTTTTATTGTTTTCTGTACTATCCAGAGGTACTGTTACAATATAAGCAGCTGTATAAATCTTTTGAAATAAAAAAAAACACATGTGTTCTTAAAGAACAGTGGGTAAGGCATCCAAAAACCAAAGTTAAGGTAACATGGATGTGTCAAAGTTGGGTTTTCATTATCCAATTTGTACAAGTGTAATATATGGGAATAGACAGCTTGAATGGTGCATGTTTTTCCTTAACACGGTACGTGCATGGACATTTTAAATATTCTTAAAAGTACTGCTGTTTTCTTAGGGAGTAGAAAATTGATCTTCAAAGTGATGCAAATGATTTTTACAAGTTTCTGCTTTTGAAGCTGTTCTCATCCCATTTTAATTCAAAGGGAGACAGATGATAAATGATCAATAATAAATGAACGGAATATTTAGGAAGATTAGCCAGAAATAAAAGTAACATAATAGAGCTTTGCATCATGGTTATGTGAAAACAAATGTTTTGCTTTAATTTAGACACCGCCTTCTTGCATTTCTTCTCAGAGTCATTTTTTAAAACATAATATTAGATGGTATGAGAATTAGATATCCAAGCACTGAATTACATTTCCACCCACCCATCTTTTCTGCTTCAGGTGTATTCTCTCAATATGGAACACATCAATTCACCAGGGAGGAAGTCTTCAATCTCCCTACAGAATACAACACCCAAACGAGCATCACTCACTCCTTACTGGATCCTTTATACGCAGGTAAAAAAAGGGAATGATGGAAATAGGGGGTGCCTTGATTTTTAATAACCTCGCTGAGATCTTTGGGACAATATTAATGAAAAGTATCTGAGACTCATAATCTTTATTCAGAAATAGTTAAATGAGAATGAAAGGAATCCAGTCTACTCCTGAAGTTATGTTTTTGCTAATGTTAAGGGAATGTGGACCTTTATGCCGCTTTCCTTGTCTTCCATTCCACTTCAAGAAAAAATAAGAAAAATTTCCCCCTAGAAAGATGGCAGAACAGGCCTTTTTCATACATAGCTTTACTGAATGGTACTATATTTTTTTTTCATAGTATTAGGAAACTCTCCTGTCATTGCTAAGACCAGGAACCATACCAGAGCAGTTATTTCTAAGTTAAAGAACTGTTTTGTTTTGTTTTTGTACAAAAATTAAATGGAGACCAAGAGAGAATTCTGCTTCTGCTTAAAGCACATTAGGACCAGCTTCCCAACTTTATTCAGGAACTTTGGAAAATATTATATTCATCACACAAACGGTGCTGAGTGCCTGCAGGTGCACCCCTGAGATCTTTTAAGATAAGATGTCTGTCTTGCTTTATATGTAATTGTAAAACTTTTTAGGTTATGGATGATTTCACAGGATATGAAGAGGTCTGTCTTTTAGATCAGTGGTCTCCAACCGTGGCAACTTTAAGACTTGTGGACTTCAATTCCCAGAATTTCTCAGCCAGCTTTGTTGGCTGGATAATTCTTGGAGTTGAAGTCCACAAGTCTTAAAGTTGCCAAGGTTGGAGACCACTGTTTTAGATGATATCAGAAGCGTGACTTCAGAAAGGGCTGGGATATTGACTACCTCTAAGAGGGCTTGGCTCTTTCCCAAGTGCCTGAACAGGTCTGGGGGTATCAGATAAACGGCTCTAGGGTGTTTCTAAACGCAAACCAGTGCAGGGGCAGAAGTCATAAAATGCGCTTGTATAAATCAGAATATATTTGGGGTTATACCACATACTCAACAAAACCTAAACAGCCAGTTTTATGCTTTAAGAATGAATTGAAAATCTAACAACTGGGGGGGGGGGGAGTTGCTTTTTTTTTAACACTATTTTTATTCTGTCCCCTCATTTCAGATGGGATGCTGATGACTACCCAGCGAGTGGAGAGTGGCGGCACTCTTACCAAACAGATCACCAAAGAATACATCACCAGCACGATGTCCAGCAATAGTGGAACATTCTCCAGACAGACAGAGAGACAATTCTATGAAGCTTAAGCGCACAAGGAAACTGCCCAAAAGGACACTCACGTTTCCACAAGATATTCTGTGGCCATCTTCCAGATGGGAGCGGATGGCAACCTCTGCGCTCCATTAACCCTAAAAGTCACTCACTGGCCATTGCTTCTGAAACACTACCAGGTGGTATCTGCACACAGCCTAGCTGGTAAAACTAGCATCTCGTGAAAGGAGCTTTTAACAGAACACTTGATTATGAAACTCTCTTGGCTAGTTCTACTCTGAGCCCAGCTCATGAGTATCTGCTTTTCTGTTCTGGATTTGGTTTGAAATCCTTACCTCAGACCATCTTTTTTCACTTTGCCTATTTTAACTGGATCTCTTCCTCTTTGTCAATGTTAAGACCACCCTCAGTTTTTCTTCTTCTGAGCATGATAACATCCTGTTTGTCACATACATTCCTTGCAATGCAGGGGAGTTAATCCAATTGTTGTATAGTAGCAGGTTATAAAATCCCATGCTGTGCAGTATATAGGAATTCATTAGCAGATTAACAAAAAAATACTGTTGCCTATTCTATGGTGTAAGGTTGTTAAAATATATACAGGTATTCCTCATTTAGTGACTGTTCAGCAGTCGTTTGCAGTTACAACCATAATAAAAAAGTAACTCTATGACTAATCCTTGTATTTATGACCTTTGTAGATAAAGATAAAGCAAAAGACAGTTGAAGCAAGAGTACAAACACAAGCCCGGTTTCACTTAGTGACTGTTAAGAACCTGAGTTGCTGGTCCCAGGTCATGACTGCTAAACAAGTACTACCTGTAAATCCTTTTCCAAAGAACCCCTGATACAACATGGGGCCAATTAATGCAACTTTCCAATTTCAATGTCAAATATTTGGTATTGTGCCATGGACAATACCTTTAAGAGGAAGCCCTCAAAATAAAAATAAGTAAAAATAAATAAATATACTTTCAGCCAACAATTTACTTACTTTCAGATGAGGCTCTTATGGTACAATTACAATAGCCCTTGGTCATAGTCCCAATGTCACTGTTTCCCATACATTTTCCTACTACTTGTTTGGTCTTTTTTTCCCAACCACATACAAACTGCTAAATTGACAATGATAGCATGATGTCAGGGTGTTTGGGGGAAATAATCCTAAAACTCATTTGGAAACAAGCTGAAACCCAAATTAACATTAGTTAATGTGGCTCCATTTTTCAGAAGCTGCCCAGGAATTCTTCGATGAGAAGGTCAGGATGCAATTATGTGGCATGCTATCTATCTAAATCAGGGTTCTCAAAGCTTGTTGACTTGGTGATCTTCAACTTTATGCTAGCTGAGGAATTCTGGGAATTGAAGTCCACAAGTCTTAAATTTGACATGTTTGGAGACCCCTAATCTAAATGACAAATTTATTCATCAGTGCCAATCATCACACTAGGTGTGGCTAGCTGGCTTATCTTGCACCCCACGTGACTTGAAGTGCCCCATAGTTGTGGGTGGTTCTCAGAACAGATGGACATAACATTTCTTGAAACTGAACATTTGATCAATGCCACTAGGAAGAGTAATGCAGCAGGGCCCATTCAGGCAAAATGTATCAGTCTGGAGCTCTTAGATTCTTATATTCAGTGCTGTGAATCATTCATAAGAGATGGAATTGTTAAAGTTCCTGGACTATCTTTCAAAAGGGCAAGATTAGTATTCAAGAAAATGAATGATTTCCTGGATCCTTTGTAAGAAAGTTCCAAATCATTTCTTCCTAGGAGAACCTGCATTAATTTTTATCTTCAGAGCTTCCCATTTCTTTTTCTGATACGACTTCCTATTTCTTGCAAACTCTTTACTACCAATTATTAAACTTTTCCCTCAGAGTAAGAACCACACATCTTGGTATAATCCAAAGAGTCACTGGAGGTATCTAGCGGCCATATTTTAATAACACGGTCATTCTAAATAGAAGTTTCAAAAGGCATCCTATGCTGTCACTGATGTATAATGAAAAACACATTATAATGTAAATTACATGTTTGTAGATTATTATGGCTTGTAGATGATGATGGAATTAAGTACATATGCAGTTTCAGTATTTCAGAGATCTAACAGATGGTGCTTTGGACCAGATGGCTTTCTATTGCACTTAATAAACATTTTCTCTATGATCGCAGCTGTTTTTTTTTAATTTTCAAATATGCTATGTGTAAAAAAAACAACCCAGCTTGACTGCTAATGAGGTCAACAATGCAGATCTTGTACAAACTTAAACCTCAATAGGATTAGGCAATAAAAGCAAAATACATAACTTCTACCTGAAGATGACACTAAAATAATTCAACGGCCAAAGTTAAAAGGATATAAGGTTGCCAAGATTAGCCGTAAAGATTAGCATTGATAGCAATGTGATCTGTCTTTAAAAAATATTGTATGGGAAAAATTAAGTTTGCATCTGCTTAGCAGCTGAGATACATGTGAAGAATAACTGAATACCTTTTGTGAATACATCTGAGTGCCTCGCTGAAGCTAATTTTTAATGTAACCATTGCCACTGCAAAACATACAGTTGGGATAGTACTGTTGGGATATAATGGCTGCACAAAACACTAAGCTTTACACAAGCTAGGCACATGACAATTTAAAATCTGGTTAGTGAACAGTTGATGTTAAACAAGTATTGGCTGGTTTACATGTCTAATCCATGATATGTTTAACCCTGGTTTATTAAGACACTATGTTTATGCATAACATTGGTACAATAACTGAGGTTTACAAACCACGGCTGGATCACAATCAAACTAAAATGAAAATCAATTAACCACATGAAGGTTTCATACAAGGGAACATAGCCAATTACTTTAAGGTGACAATCATTCATTTTATTGAAAGAAAGCGTCATGGTTGCGAGTAAGGATCCCAATCAAGTCAGGATTCTGAGGCTGTAGCTTTTCTCAAAGATCCATTTTATTGGGCACATCATATCGACAAACTGAAATGTGAAACCAACTCCAAATAAAACCCATGCTTTGGCATAATTAAAAGAATAGACATCAATCCTCCCCCACTTTATGTCACAGGTCACATTAACCAATCAGATAGATGGCAGGCTGTTCAGCTGCTCCCTCCGGCTGCTACTAAGCGCTTGCTGAGATGACCTTGATTCACATTTACACGGACCTTATTGCTGTTATGTCTGGCCACAATGGAGGGAAAATCCCACATCCTGTAGATCCCCCTCCCCTCCCATATGTATGGCAACTAAGAAATGAAGAAAAGGAAATACGGCTTCAGCCGAAGTCATTTTGAAAGGTGACAGAAAGGCTATCATTACTGTAAATTTTCTTTAATTTAGATTATGTATGTCCACTGGAACAGAGTTGGGGCAGAGAGAGGAGAGACAAATGATAAATGAATCATGACATCATACAAACTACACACCTTACATCTTTGCATTACAATCATTTTATCTCATAGATATTATGATGCTTGTTTTATTTTGACTTCAGTATGACTGACTACAGTTGTCACTTTCTACCACAACACCCAGCTATACCAATTATATGGGTTGAGGGTATTATCTCGCATTAGCCCACCCTAGGCAGTAACAAATGATAATATCAAATGCAATGGGGAAACTCATCACAAAATGACTCTATTCAAGATATGTTTCGTGGATAATTCATTATTGGGAGATGGGTCATAAATGGATAAGCAGGAAGGAAAGGATAGAAGCAATATTTAGAGCACAATGTAAAGCAGAAAATCTATTTCCACGATTAGTCTCTGCTTGGGAAAATAAAAAGGAATTGTTTTGGAGCTGTGGAGTTTATGCCAGACTTTCCCAGCCTCAGTATTTCCATCCAGGTTGTTGAAGGAACTTATCACAGAAAACCGTATGCAGAAATCAAGAGCATTTAATCAAACTCATCACAGTGTTTCACTGAAAACAGTGAAATCTTGTGCCCCAAACCGTCTTATAAATCAGACAAAAATCTGTTTTGGGTTCTTGGCTAAAAGAAAAAAACACCTGTGTGCACACAGAGGTTTTTACTTACTTCACTTCTTTTATGGAAGAAGTCAAATCTTTGCTCCAAGCTAATAATGTCCCGGGAAGCTGTCCCAAAGCGTCATGCTTTTCCTATCACTTTTCTTAGTGAATCCTACAGACCAGCTGGAAGAGTTTTCAAGACAGGAGGTGTGCTTGAGATCCATCAGCGGGTTTTGTGAAATAGAATGTCGCTGTCCTGCTGTATTTGTCCTAATCGATAAAAGCAAAAAACCATGATATATAATTATCTGAAGGGACACAAAACAGATCAGAAGAAAAAAATTCACAAGTGTGGAAATCTGACTTGGGGCATATCAGATGGCTGTATGTATCAGTCGGAGGGCAATTATTAAGAGGCAAGCCAAAAACAAGAACCATTCTGGTATAGTGGGCAAGGCATTAGGCTAGAAAGTGGGAAACTGTAAGTTCCAATACTGCCTTAGGCACAATGCCAGCTGACTGACCTTGGGCTACTCACTTTCGAATCCAGGAAGTAGACAAGGACAAACCACTTCTGAAAAACCATGCCAAGAAAATTACAAAGACTTATTCAAGCAATTTCCAATAATCAGACACAATTGAAGGGAAGGGGAAAAAAAAACCTTGAAGACATTATCAGCAAGCATTTGAGTTTGCTCCAACAGCAAATTTAGCAACAGAAAGCATGTGCTGATAATGTCCATTTAAGCCAGGAATGGGCAAATGTTCTTCCAAATGTTCTGGTCTTCTATCTGCTGTAGGCAAAACTGCCGAAGTCAAGGAATTAAAACACCCAGAAGGAGACAGATTGCCTGTGTCTGGATGGAAGGGTTTTTATTCTAACAACAACCGTTCTAATAGCAACAGAAAGAAACAGCTCTTAACTGAGAAACTGTGGGAAGATAAGTAGAAGGTAGACCAAGACAATTTCTATGCTCCTCAGCACAGACTTTTCTCCTCAGGACTAAATTCATCTACCCATGCTAAATACTGTTAAAATCTTTCTTTCTCTCACACAGGCGTTTTCTACTGTACTTCATTCCTCTAAAGCAAGGGTCTTCAAACTTGACAGCTTTAAGGCTTGTGGACTTCAACTCCCAGAATTCCTGAGCTAACATGATTGAAGGAAGAATTCTGGGAGCTGAAGTCCACAAGTCTTATAGCAGTCAAATTGGAACACCCCTGCTCTAAAGACATACAAATGCTTCCCTCGCAATTAATGTCATTACATTAGGGATCTGAAAAAATATTCCATGTGTGGACCATTTTATATATGCAGTTTTGGCCTATTTACAGAACAAAATTAGGCTGTTTCATTCCAGTATGGACTGAAACGTGATAGTTCTGGACAAATGTGGTTTGCAATGGGGAGTAACCAGGAGGGGAGGGGAGAATCCAAGATTGAGTATTTTTCTTAATGCTGATGTGTGAGAATATGGTGCATAGTACAGCAGAACTTGAGAGAAAAAAGGAAACAGGTGGGGGGTGTAGCAATGGGACATTATCATCAGTGGCTGGAGACAGGCAGAGGAGAAAAGGAAGATGTTAGGAATTCAGGATCCAGAAGGATATGCAAGCCTGTTTCTTGCTGCTGGGATCATCTCAGGAATAAGCAGACACATAGGCCAATACACTGGGGGCAGGTTATGGCTGATGGAAGGCAGAGAGGCAGGGTTAGGGTTAGAGTTAGGATTTCGTTTCAAGGCATGAGTTCAGATCCTTAAAACTGTTCTTAGATTTACAGTGAGGAATTAGACCACCAAAGATAGCCAGGAAGAAAAATGGGACTGGATTCATGAATGAAATTTATTGATAAACATATTAGAATTTTATCTAGAAGAACTAAGCATAGGATCCAAGAAGAAAAAGACGATGTTAAAATGAGGTTCTGCTCACCTCTCCTGTAAATGAGAGAACTGTACCAGCAAATCCACTCTTACAGCCCGATTAACCACATACCTTGATATGTTTCAGAACTTTTTCTGCAGCTCCAGATTCAAGAAGAGTGACAGTGCAACCTCCAAAACCGCCACCAGTCATTCTGCTACCATAAACTCCAGGAACTTCCATGGCAGCAGTTACCAGTTCATCTAGTTCTGGACAACTAACTTCATAGTCATCCCTGATGGGAGGAAAAATAAGTGATTTTTAAACAAAAATGAGGAAAAAAACACTAATTGTCAATTACTATATGGAAGTAACTCCCATCCATAAGGGGGGAGAAATCAGGGATGGGATTCAAAATTTTTAACAACCGGTTCTGTGGGTGTGGCTTAGGTGGTGGGCGTGGGTTGGTGATCATGTGACTGGGTGGACATGGCTTGGTGATCATGTTATTGGCTGAGTGTGGCCAACGGCACGCATCTCCTCTGTCATAACTGTGGGGATGCTGCAACAGTCATAAGTGTGAAAAATGGTCACAAGTCACTTTTTTCAGTGCCATTGTAACTTTAAATGCTCACTCCACACAAGCAAAGTACCACAAAGGAAGGGGAAAAAACCCCAGAGAAGTTCCTGAGACAGGAAGTCTAGTCCTGTCAAGAATGTAATAAGGGTTAATGGAAAGGCAGTTTCTGTAAGCAACACCAGAATGTTTCTTTCCTGCCTTCCTTACAGGATTAGGCCAGTAATTTCTTCTAACAATTGGTTCTCCAAACTTCTTAAAATGTTAACAACCGGTTCTAGCGAACAGGTGCAAACTGGTAGAATCCCATCCCTGGGGGGAATGGTTAGGACTTAAGAGTAGAACCAATCAATAGACATGGAATGGTATTACAGACGTACTTAATTTTCATCTTGGGATACATTAAAGTAGACCTGGGCATTTTACAGCCTTCAGCCACATCCAGCTCTTTGGCTGTTTCCATCCGGCTCGCATGAGGTCAATCAGAAATTATAAATCAAATGTAAATAAGTGTACACTATGCACACAGCACAACTGATTGCCTCTATTTTGAAGGTTACTGCTATTTTTTCCCCAGTTTACCTTTGTGCATGTGTTCATCACCCCTAATAGTTCAGCCCTCCCCAACAGTCTCAATTTCTCACGTAGCCTCTTGGGGCAATTAATTGCTCACCTCTGCATTAAAGTATATCACTTGCAACGCATAAATTCTATGTCAAAATTCCCCAACCTTTCAGAGTTGGTGGCCTGGAGTGGGAGGACGGGGAGAGAAGGGAATGATTTTGTGGGAGGGGCAGGTGCATGTGCGTGCATGTGCACAAGCGCATGCAATGTTTGCAGTGATACTCACATGAGTGGGACCGCAAGTGCCCACAACCAGGCTTGTGCAAGTGGGACTGCAACCACCCAGCATAAGTGGGACCACAACAGCTTGCAACGACATTTGTGCGAGTCGGGCCACGATTGCCCGTGACGCTCGCAGCGACTCTTGTGCAGGTGGGGCCATGCGCGCACACTGGCTACTCACACAGCCTGGTGGAGATTAAGCCACAGGTTGGGGACCCCTATTCTACGTCATTACACTGCATGTAAATCTTTGTTGATGGGATATGGAAAAGAACATGATATGCCAAACTGACTTCAATTACTCTTAGGAAGAAATGCCCCATATGGAACAAATATGATTAAGGCTGTAATTTAGTTTACACTTTCTCTGTCTTATTTTAAAATGTGTCTTTGCTAGCCAAAGGTATGACAGATTGTGTTTATGGGTCCATCTGGCGATACACAAAAAACAGTAATTTGGAATATAAAACGAATGAAAAGTAGTAGGTCTACATTAAGGCGTTCTTAATTCTGTGAAACCAAAGAGATGCTATAGAATAGATGTACAATACAAGTTGACCTTGACTTATGACCACAATTGAGGCCAAAATTTATGTTGCTAAGTGATACATTTGATAAACGAATTTTGATTTTATGAGTTTTCTTGCCACACTTAAGTGAATCACTGCAGTTGTTAAATTAGTAACCTGGTTGTTAAGTGAATCTGGCTTCCCCATTGACTTTGCTTGTCAGAAGGTCGCAAATGGGGATCACAGGACTCCGGGACATTGTAACCGTCATAAAAGTGAGTCAGTTGTCAAGCATCCAAATGTAAATCACGTGACCATGGGAATGCTACAATGGCCATAAGTGTGAAAAAGGGTCATAAATCACTATTTTTCAAGGCCACTGTAACTTTGAACGGTCACTAAGTGAACTGTTGTAAGTTGAGGACTACCTGTAAGTTGGGCTGATCTTCTGCAGTAAATAGCTTTGTTGTACATCCAATCTACATATACATACAGGGAAATCTTTACGTGGAAATTTCAAAAATGGTCCTTTGATTCTAAAAATGTTAATTAAAAAAAATACAAAAGGAATAATAACCTAGACCTGTGATACCGAACCTATGGCACCCGTGTCAGAGGTGGCACACAGACCCCTCTCTCAGCTCCGCCATGCATGTGCGTGTGCCTACCAGCCAGCTGGTCTTCGGGTCTCTGCCACGCATGCACGGGGGGGCACACACGCAGGAATGAGCACTCATGCGCAGGGGCTCGCACACATGCGTGGGGGCAGGGCACTTGCGTGGAGGACGAGCATGTATGCGCGGGGGGCGCCGCATGTGGGGGATTGCATGCGCATTGCCTTTGGGGATTCAGTGCCAAAAGGGTTAGCCATCACTGACCTAAACTGTATATCAGCTTCAGACTGTGGCCTTACCGTAAGGAATTGTGGCTCTCTACCATCAGCTTTCCAAACCTCTTATAATCCTTGGCCTCCAGAGCCTCGGCTGCCCTAGACGTGCGTTCAATCTCTCCAATCACATGCCTGGCTCGCCTGTACGTCTCCTTACTCAGGAGGCTCCTGGACTCTGGAGAAAGAGAGAGTAAAAAACAAAATGAAACAAGATTCAATCAGGGCTCAAAGGTTAAAAACAATCCCCAAATGGAAAGTTTTGAGCTTCCCATATGCCTTCTGTCTCCTCCTGTATGATAGTACAGGTAATAATCCTCCTTTAGCAACTGCTTTGTTCAATGACGGTTTGCAGTTAACAACAGTCATGAAAAAGTATCTTTAAAATATGCTAACATTTATGACTTTTCCCGGTCTGTAAAGCAAAGGCAAGCTGAAATAAGATCATAAGCACAATCACTGTTTCTCTTAGCAATTGTTTTGCTTAATGGCTGAGTTATCAACCCCAATTGTGCTATACATGTATGCCTGTTCTGATCCAATCCTGTTATCAGCAAGAAAATCTCAAACAAATGCAGCAACTCAAACCTTCACAGCTTTAATCTACAAATAAACTTCTTTGTAGATAAAAGATGGCTTGCAGCCAACTAGTCCAACCGGAAAAGCCTTGACAGAATTCTTCAGATAAGCCAGTCTCCACACACACTGCTGAGTCCGTAGAATGTTTTTGTTTTCTGCAAAAGCAAAAACCTTTTGAAACCAGGCTTATATTCCCTGGAGGGAGGGGCCATTACGTTGCATCTTTACTCCTGAGTCACCTGTGCTGCTCCAGCTGTTCTCTTCTACGAATCATCCTGCGCTCACATGCACTTGGCACAGGCTCCTCAAGAACCTCGTCACTGCTACCAGCTCCCACAATTCCTAAAGGCAGCAGTCCACTCCCTGATGGTCCTGGCCCCTCATTGCTCTCCAAAGCCATCTGTACCTGCTGCTGGCTAACCACAACAATGCCCAATATGTCAATTGCCTCTCTCCTTTCCATCTCCCCTTGCTCTGTAACAGCCATACAAAACTTCAGATGTTCTGAAGGCTGGAGACTGATATGCCCCCCCTACACCTTTTCTAAATAATGTTTACCCTCTAAGTCTGACATGCTGGCTTCTCTCAGGCTTGCCTTTCCCAGCAACTTGGCTGCCTCTTCGCACTGACGTCGACGTGTAGGATACTCGCTGCCTGTCAAAGTATGTCGTACATTGGAGTTGGTGATGAGAACAACTAAGTCTGGGTCAGTCAAAGGGACCAGGCGAGTTTCCAAGGACCTTGAATTACAAGAAGACATAACTAGATCACACGAAATCATCCTATAGGACCTAGTATAGGTAGTTGCTGGGTTTAGTTATTTACACATAATATCGAAAAGAGCTGTCATTATAAACCAAAGTGCATTGTCCACATAAAACAACTTTAAAAATTCAATGCTTTAAACTTTAAACCTGCATTCTGAAGTCTAAAATATACATGAGAAGTATGTATTACATTCTAACAATTTCTAATATTCTATAAAAATATTCATACACTCATTAAATTTTTTGGTATTAACTGTCAACTTAAAGGACATAGATTTAGCTCCATCCCCAGCCTCAGCAACTCACCCAGGGCTTAAGGTAGAAGGGTTATCTGAATGCCCTTTGAGAATTTTATTCCACAAATACTTTACGGGAAGTTTTTTTTTAACAGAGCATCATCATCCTTCTTCTCTTTTGAATACTGTTAGCTTAGTTAGATGAGATAACTGATCTGTGGGGACATGATCTCTCGATGTAGATGGAAGAAGTTACAAGAGAATGACTTATTGTCACATTCTGACCTGCAGTCTATCAGCAAGGCATGTCCTTCCTTCCCCATCACAGAGATAAATTGGTCCATGATACCACAAGGCATCATTGCAAAGGTGTGTTCCGCTTTCTGGCACACTAGTGCCTTAGTAACTGGATCCCTGTCATCTGTATCAAAGAAGAAAAATATCCACTGACAATTTAGTACTTTATTTCCATATAAGAGAGTGCAGGGCCAAATATATATTTTTTATATTCATATATCAAAGCAAGCCATAACGTGAAGATGTATAAAAAGTGCAGCCTTCTAGGGTTTGAGATCTTCAGAATGGGCATGCCCAAGAAAAACATATTCCATGTTCCAACTTTATTGTTCTTTGCCTATTACACAGAAATCTCTCCAGAGTGGCCAATCTCATCTAGGAATGAGCAGATAAAGCTCTAGGGTAATAGGGGAGGTGAGATCTCACCCTCTTGTGTTTATAAAGTGAATCCAGCCTGATTCCTTGCTTGAACCCTTCTCCCAGGAGGGATAGTTGCTGTCCAAGAACCCTTGATACATTGTGTGAATTCAGCTACTGTGCTTTATAAACGATGATTAATGCCTCAGAGCAGGGTTGTCAAAATGACAGCCCATGGGCCGGATGCATCATGCCCACCCCAAGTCTGCGAAGGGGAAAAACGTCACAAAACATCACAGGATGGCAACATGACGTGGTGAGTTTGACAGCCCTGCCTTAGAGGGTCATCCACTAAGTAAATTCTAATTCACTATTTTGTTTTTAACAGTGATCATGCAGGTGCTTGAAAAAGAGAACACCAGAACCTATAAAGGTTAGTCTTTCTCCATTTAGTCTGGTGTGGTCTTCCCTGAGTGGTAGCAGCTTTCTAATTTGGCAGAGTATTTCCCAACAATTTGGAGTTTCCAGGGATTGCAACACATCTCTACCAAAGTTCTTCAGCTGTGTGGTAAACCTCAGTCTCATTTAGCTAACAAAAAGGGAGTTGAAAATTTCAGGTTGAAAAATATATCCTAGACCAGCCTTCTAAAGGGCTACTTTAGTTGGTTGATGGTGGCAAAGAAAGGCAGGAAACATTATTTACTTCCATCTTATTGTCTGGATTTTTCCCCTCAGCCCCTAACTTTCCCCAACATGGCTGTTCTCCAGGTGGATCATCTTCAGTCTCAGAATTCCCAATAAAGCTGGATGTGTTGAAACCAGTTTCTTTATTCTAATACTTTTCTATAGTTATTTTGAGGGTAAATATATTTCAAATGCCACTGTTGGCACCCTCAAGTGGTCAAATGTTCTTTTAAGTTTTTTTCCTGGTAGGTTAAGATCGGGGATTGAGAAATAAAGCCTTATATTCTCTCTCTCTCTCATTAATTCAGATTAGTTAGCTAAAACAGTTAACAATTACCCTGAACTGATGGAAAACACAGGAGATAGGAAAACCAAAATGCACCTTCTATGTTTATTTAAAGAATGATTGCTTGGCTTATTACAAGAGCTTCTTGTTCTCTTTCATGATTATTGTTTGTTTCCTTCTTTTCCATCACTTTAATTTGCCCCACTATCCACTGCCTCTTCTTTCAATCCAGAAAGAAAGAAAGAAAGAAAGAAAGAAAGAAAGAAAGAAAGAAAGAAAGAAAGAAAGAAAGAAAGAAAGAAAGAAAGAAAGAAAGAAAGAAAGAAAGAAAGAAAGAAAGAAGAAAGAAAGAAAGAAAGAAAGAAAGAAAGAAAGAAAGAAAGAAAGAAAGAAAGAAAGAAAGAAAGAAAGAAAGAAAGAAAGAAAGAAAGAAAGAAAGAAAGAAAGAAAGAAAGAAAGAAAGAAGAAAGAAAGAAAGAAAGAAAGAAAGAAAGAAAGAAAGAAAGAAAGAAAGAAAGAAAGAAAGAAAGAAAGAAAGAAAGAAAGAAAGAAAGAAAGAAAGAAAGAAAGAAAGAAAGAAAGAAAGAAAGAAAGAAAGGAAGGAAGGAAGAAAGGAAGAAAGAAAGAAAGAAAGAAAGAAAGAAAGAAAGAAAGAAAGAAAGAAAGAAAGAAAGAAAGAAAGAAAGAAAGAAAGAAAGAAAGAAAGACAGGCAGTTGATGGTGGGGCAAGTTAAAGTGATGGAAAAGAAGGAAAAATAACTTCCTTCCTTCCTTCCTTCCTTCCTTCCTTCCTTCCCAGTTAGCACTTCATTTGCTTTAAGGAGAATGCAAGTTTCATCACAGGCATAGTATAATTCTTACCAGGAGAGAGCTGCTGCAGGAAGGTGTACATGGCCACTTCTAAAGAGGCTGAACTTGAGAGACCACCACCTATTGGTACATTACTTTCTATCACAACATCAAAGCCTGGGAGAGGGCCAGCTATAATGAAACAGAAAAGCAGCACTACATAATTCAAGGCCCCACAAATAATTGTAATTAAATGGACTATTCTAAAAATCATCACATTTAACTAAAAATCTGTCAGAGTTTGAGAAAGATGCTTTAAGTGAAGGGGTCAAAGACAGTGGCTGGAATTGCCTATTCCACTGCTATCTTTTTTTTGTGCGTGATGGGAACCCAGTTAATGGATTATACAGCAACCACAGTTTAGCATTCCGTGAGAGAGAATTGGTATGAAAATCTTCCTAAAGCCCTACTCAGGGTGAGGGGACAAGGAACATTCAATCCCTCTATTGAATGTTATATTATAGACTTTCATCGCCTCATTCCTGCCAGAGACTCTGTGGTGAGAGGGGGTCACTTGGGGAAGGGAGAGAATTTTGACTGGATTGTTGAAGCTGACATCTAATGTTTTTTTACTCCCTTCTTACAGATGCTCCAACTGCCGAACAATGTCATAACCTCAATCTTTAATTAATTTTGGATCTTACCTTTGTAATGCTGGATAACCCCTTTTACATAATTAGCCCAGCGAGGTTCTCCGGGTTTCAAGGAAACACCTTCCCTTGGAACTGAAAACTGCACAGTTTTAGGCTCTTCCGCTTCCTCTGCAGTTGTAGTTATGGATATTATTCCATCTTCTCTTGGGCTCCCAACCACGACTGTTCTCATCTGTATGGCCTAAAGAAAGAGAGCGCTATATAGGGTAGCAGTGGAAAATCAACTGGTTTTCCAGCAGTTGATGAACTATAACTCTCAGTGCCCTCCACCAGACTGGGACTGCTAAGGATTGTGGTTCTGCAACATCTGGAGTACAATAGGTATGTCATGTCCAGTGCAACTAAATACAAAAGATGGGCAAGGTTCCTAAGAAACACTTTCTGCATGGCATTTCTTCCTACCTTATAAATAGAATAGAATAGAATTCTTTATTGGCCAAGTGTGGTTGGACACACAAGGAATTTGTTTTGGTGCAAATACTCTCAGTATACATAAAAGAAAAGATACATTTGTCAGGAATCATAAGGTACAACACTTAATGATAGTCATAGGGTACAATAAGCAATCAAATCATACTAGGAAACAGAAATGCAGAGGAGCCCAGGAATGAGTAGAAATGAGGATGAATAAGAGTAGGAGTATAGATATAAAAGCAGAAGAATGACTCTTCCTGAGGTTTTTAATTTTGATCACTAAGGATAATTATTATAATGGAGAAAAGCCTTTTGATTTGCAATGATTTCTCCAATATAGACCTTAGAAACATTGAGTATGCCTATTAACTGATGTGTTTCCCAAAATACACAATTGTTGACTTCACACATCACCCCTGGCTAATCTATGGCTTGATATTGTGCAAACTCAACCAGTGTGATGAGTCTGGGGTTCAATGTGTTTTATGAACTAAGGCATTTGGATTAATTCAGTTACTCTACCTACCAGACATCCTCAGTTCAGAAAATGGTACGGTAAGAAAATAAATTTGGAGATGTGGTGGAAATCTTACAGCACACATACAGAAATCTGCTTTCATCACACTGAATGGAATCTGTTGTTATTCATACTTTCATAAATTGTCACCACTGTATAGGATATCTTGTAGAATGCAAAGAAATAAGTGGCTTACAATTTAAAATTAAGTTCCACGGAAAAACAGGGAAGGAATATGCAGTTATACCATCTGTACTTCTTTAGGGTCGGGGTGAGATTTTTATTATCCAACTGTCATTATAGTTCAACATATCTAGTGGATTGAACTTCCAAGTCTATGGGCCACAGAGACAGAAAAAATAGAACCTCTTTAGAAAGCATAATTTTAATTAGGAGAGAATGGTGAAGCAAAGATGAAGATCAAAGATATTTTAGGATTTAAGAGTGGAGTGGAGTTTTAGCATGACATTAATATAGGCATTCCAAAAGTTAGCTTTCCCTTTAACTTCTAATGTCTTAAGAATCATTTGTAGATACAAACAGATTCAATAAAGGAGAAAAAAAAGAAACCACTTCACATATAGTATAACAAACTATATATTGTAGCATATATATTTATACTATAAATAATAAAATTATATTTTAATAGAATGTGCTGTGTAAACCTAGTCCCAGTTAACTCAAGTGTGTTGTACTCATGAATGTTTTGGAGTTATTTCAAGAAATTATATTCAGTGAATATCTTAGGGTGTTGTCAGAACAGCATTTTCACACTCAGGGAATTTTATTTCTTGCTAAATTTTTAGACAAATGTCTTCATCCGGTAAACATTTTGTAACAGGAAACCATAATGTTTAGACATAACATTCAACTTCTTATGGAACAATTTGCCTTTGAATTCATACTATGTCAGGGTAATGAAAGCATAACTTGGAAAAAGTAGCTTAACATTTGCTATTTTATACTTAGTGAATATTTAACTCCACGTTTTGCAATCCAACCAGGCTTAACTCTGCTGGACGTGAAAGAGATCAGAAATATTTCTAAAATGAGCCAAGTCTTCAATGATAATCTTCAGCAGCTTTGCCTACCATTGACCAAAAAAAAAAAAAAAAAAACCCTCTTTAAACACCGGCATTCCCATAGTTAGGAACAATATTAGTATCTTCATGGCAGAAACGGCTTTTTTAATTCTCCTCCTCTACATCGATGAAGTCAACATGAAGGAATTTCCCCGAGATGTCTTTGGAAAATCCCCATAAAACTGGAAGAAAGAAGCACAGCCGAAGTTATCTGATTTTCCTGCACGGCATTGCTTCCTTACCATAGGTAGCACGAAACCTTGATTGTAATCGGTGTGCTCTCCGATCAAATTTACCCTTCCGGGCGCCGACACTGCAATTTTAGGGTCTTCCCCGCCATAAACCCTTTTGTACACTTCCCGAGCGGCTGCCAGTAACGTCCCCACTGGGTTGGAGTCTCTCTCTTTTTCCATGACCCCGATCCACTTTTGTAAACCGCAGGTTCCAGTGCTGAAACTACCGTCTCTGAAAGAGAGGAGCACAGAACCGCGCAGACGCGCGACTGCATCCGCTTTCTGATCAAAGCCCGCCCACTCGGCGTGCCTAGCTCGGGCGTCCAGCTCCTTGCTCCGCCAGCACAGCTCTCACGTGTCCTGTAGGGGTCGCTGGTGCAATTTCAAATCTTGCCTTCGCTCTCCTGGGTTTCTCAGCGCTGTTTATCCCCGCTCCAAAGTAGTGTGCTGGCATAGCGAGTGGGGGGGGCGGCGGCAGCAGAGGGAATGCAAATCTAGACATACACACACGCAAAAGGCTTTGCTGTAGTTTGCGTAAGTAATGATTGGTTAGTTCTAAGTTAATGTTATTTAAAGGGTGAAGCATAAACAAACAAAAGTGCAAAGAAAAAAACCCCCTCTTCTACCAATTACTAATTAACTAGCAATAATATCTTGGAAAAATTAAAGTTAACTACCTACCATAACAGCCTGAGCAGAAAATGCTTTCAGAATTTGCAAAATCTTTTTATGTATGTACACCGTTAAGTCAGTACTGTTCCTTACCAACCACATAAATGATCTTCTCCAGGATGATCTGTCCTCAAAATGGCACAGACCACCATTGTAATTGTGTCTATTCACCTGCTCTTTGCCCACTTTCTTTTCAGCTTCCCATCACAAGAGATTTTTCAAGGGAATTGAGTCTTCCTTTAATAGGTCCAAAATATAATTTGGTCCTAATCATTTGTGCTTTTAATATGAATTCTGGGCTGACTTGTTTTATGATCCATTTGTTTTTCTTGTCTATCCACGAATACCAAATGTTTTCTCCAAAGTTCAACACTTTTTATATTCTAGTACATAACCTGAAACTTTCGTAGGTAGAGGCTTTCGTAAGTAGAGGTACCACTGTAGTACAAGTTCATGTGATTACTTTCTAAGATATCTTGGATGTTGACACTCCTAATATGTAGAAGTTCAGTATATTTCACTCATCTTTGTTTGATCTTTGAATCAGTTATTATCTATTTATTGATGTTCTTTCATATACCAATTTGAGCTTGGAACTTCCTTCTGAATTTGGGGAAGATTCTTCTTGTTTTTCCATGACTGTTTCCCTCTTCCTTATCTTTTCAGATGTTGATACTATGTTCTAAAAGATTTATAAAATTATACAATGGAATATAGTGGAGTTAATAACAGCAAAAAAAGAAAACAGGAGAATTAAAATCAAGGTGCCATAACACTCCTATGTTAAATACCCATGTGCAGGGCTCGATTCTAAAATGCAATTTAAAAAAGAACATTTGCGAACAAGGAAGCAATCTGATTACACGCAGGAGTAAGGTTGGATGCCTACTGAACCTCTGTAGAATCGTTATCGCTATGAAGAAAAACCTGCCAAACTTGACAGGCAACTTATGCTGTGTACGTGGCAGTCAGCACTCATAGGGGTTAAAAACGGTTATTGGTGGCCTCCTTCCTGTAGTTCTCAAGCCTTATTCCTTTCCAGAATTTGTGACTGATTGAAAACAGCTGGCCTCAAAAGAACTGCACTCAAAGAGAAGGAAGGTATTTAACAAGCACATTAGCCACACACGAATCAAGATGATGTAAAATATTCAAGTGAACTTTGATTTCTGTTGAGCTCGTGGACACATCCATGCAGGGTTGTTGAGTTTTTAAAAAATAAGATTTACCCTTGCCATCTTCAAAGATGTTTCCTTTATTTATCTATTTATTTTATTTGTCAATTGCTTACAAGATAATAGGTATAAGTAAAACATAGTTATGAATACATGGATACATATAAGAAAAATAAAATATAAAAGAAACAATAGGACAGGGACGGTAGGCACGTTGGTGCGCTTATGCACGCCCCCTTCACTTCTTATTCTACTTTAATTTGAATGTACACTAATTGGCATATATTAAAATGAAATTTTGTTGCATACAGCTCTCATAGGGTCTCCACCTCTAATATACACTTCATAAACATGACAATACAAAATAAATACAAAATAAATACAAAATTATGCATATACCCACATACCCCATTCTTAAGAGGTCCTTAAAGGGGGCGTGTTTAAGCACACCAGCGTGCCTACGTCCCTGTCTTATTGTCCCCATTTATCTGTATTTACTCCCTTTGTTCTTATTTATGTTCATATTTTATCTTGTTATCTTGTACATGTTTGACAAACAAATAAAATAAAAAATATATTTTACATGACACAGAGAAACAACCAGTCTAGGTTAAGGCCAAGTAAGGCACTGGCTTAGCTGCCAAAGTTTTGGGGGACAGCAGGGGCACCAATGCTGCTTTTTCATAGAATCATAAAATAACAGAGTTGGAAGGGACCTTGGATGTCATCTAGTCCAACCCGCTGCTCAAGCAGGAGCAAATATTATCCTCTACCTGGGATCAAACTCACAGCCTCCGGATTGTGAGCCGAGAGCTCCACATGATTCTAAAAAGTTAAATCTTGCATTTTGACAGAAGGTGGCATTGTTCAATCCATGTGACTTAGGGGCAACTCCAGTCCCTTGAGCTGACCCTGCTTACATAGCCTTAAATTTCCTGAGGGATTTCCCATTCAAGGATTAACTTGATCCACGTTGGATCTCGCTTTAATTTTCGAAATAAGCCAACGTCGGTTAGTACATTTTGCCACTTGGCTAGGCTCTCAAGCTTTAGCTGCGTATTAAGGAGACTTCACTGAACAACAACCGAATCCTGGAGACCGGCGACGGCACAAAACATCAACGCCGGACCCAAACGAAAGGGATGGGAGAAGAATTTATTATCCCGGAAATCTGGGAGGAGGATACACATTGAATTTTTTGGGCTTCATTTCACTGCTTTCCAAACTCTGGCAAGTTCGATTGGGCCGGCCCGAAGACAGCTTTCCCTCCCTCTCCCCCCGTCTGTCCGGAAAAATGGTACCTTCCAGAGTTTTGCCTGCAGCCGAGTGTTTAGACGAAGAAAAGTCACTCGCGGAGAGTTTTCATCGGGCGGAGGCGGGAGCGGAGCCTGAGTCCGGGACTCTTGGGCTGAGCCGGAGCCTGGGGAAAGCAGAGCCGAGCAAAGCAAAGTAGGATGAGTGGAAAGGAGCCGCTCCTGGGCGCTCTAAAAGGTGAGAGAGAGAGAGGTTCGCGACGGGTAATGCGAGAACATTGAAAACGAAGTGTTGGAGAATAGCCGTCCTTCGTAGCATTTGGGGCTTAAATGGAGCGTGGCTCTGATGGGTCACCCAGCTGTCACGGTGAAGAAATGCGCCGTAGAGATGCTAGGTCGTGAAAGGAGTTGGTTTTGTGCGAGAAGATTGGTACCTCCTAACCGGACACGTGTTCTCCGCTCCCCACGTTCAAGTGATTACAGAACTCTCCTCTCCTTTGTGGCAATATTTTAAGATTGGATTTCTAAGGTTCCAGTTTAAAAGGGGATGGAATCAGGAAAACCGATCACCAGAAGTCCATGCAGAATGTGCAGGATAAATGCTGGGGTTGGGACATTTTATAGTCAAATTCAGGGCTCTCTCTCTCAAACACACACACAGTAATGAAAGCTTGATAAGATTATATTAGGGGGACCGGTCCCTCACACATGAGGATACATACAAAAGGCAATTTCATGTTTGCTACTCTCTTGTTACTACTGTATTGAAGATGCAGGGAAGATGCATACCCACTTTTGAGTTTTGTCACCTCCAGAGTCCTGCTAGCTAAAAATTTTTTTTAGTTCTCATATTGGGTTACTTCATTTAATGACCTGTCCATAGCTGTAGCTATTTGTGATGCTCAAAGAAAAAGATGTGTGTGGAATAACTAATAATTCCTTATTGTCTTTGTGTCACCCTCTATTTTTAATATGCTATTTCCTGCTGGTTGTTGATAACCATCAGTAAGAAACTAGGGGATTGTGTTTTTGTCAAGCCACAAACATAGATTTTTTCCAGATCAAATCTCATTTTTTTATATTTAGATAATTACTGGCTAGCCCACAGAGGAAAAAAAATGCAATTACCGAAATTGTCATTGCTCCTTTTCTGTAGAAAAGAAAAGAAAAAACCACAGTACAAAGATCTACCCAAATGTAAACCCTCTTATATTCTATAGGATTTCTTCCAAAGCAAAATATGCAGGATTGTAGCCTGTATGTGTGTGCAAAATATTTTTTCCTAGAAGCACTATGTTTTACCATTTTATTTCTCGAACCACACTAGTATAAACTGGTTTGCATGATGTAATACTGACTTTTTAAATGTCTGAAATTATGCAAAACTAACAATTTAATTGTCTATCAATATATTGTAAGAAATATATGCACATGAATATATCATGAAAAATACACCTTAATTTCTGTACTGGCTGTCACTTGTATGAACAACTTGTATAATTATGTCTAGTTTTTGTCTCAAGACATAAAAACTTCATAGATTACAGATTTCCCCATATTACTATCTTTTGCAGTGATATACGAGGGATTTTCAAAATGATGACTTTGATTATAAGTTTTTTCTTCCTCATGTAATGATTTGTCTTATGGGGTTCCTTATCCTTTTTCTTAAAACTAGTCTTGCTTGGGCATGGAATGACATGGAGTAGAGTGGGATTTACTTCAATAGACGTGTAGAGGATTTTATTGCAATTTTCATTTTTTTTGCCTGCATTCACATAACACACTAACCCATTTTGAACCATGGTTTACAGTACTGAATTAACTATGGTCTGACAACACAAACCATAAACTTGTTATTTGGGGGACCTCTTGGACTAATAGCTCCTCTTCGAAAAGCATGTTTCATTTATGGCCAGTAGGATTTTTCTTCAGCTTCATGTTGTGCACCAGTAATGCCATTTCCAGGATAGGGAAGCTTGTCTCTTGGTCATCTCTTGTTTGCCTCCTGCCCTGGTCATCTCTTGTTTGATCACTTATACTCTGGACTATTGCAATGTGCTCTACATGAAGCTACCCTTGAAAAGTATCTGGAAATTTCAGTTGATACAAAAATGTGGCTGCATGAGCAATCTTGGGCACCAAAGATCAGTGCATGCGACACCTTTGCTGCGTGAAGCTGCATTGAGGTGACAGTTTGCTTCCAGATCCAATTCAAGGTGCTGATTATGACATTTAAAGCTCTTCATGGCATGGGAGCAGATTACTTATGGAGCCATCTTAGCCCCATCCCATCAGTCCATCCCACCTGGTCAGGCAGGGAATTTATATACTGCGGAGTTTGTCAGTTAAAGAATTCCAACTGGCAAGGTCCAGGAAGAATGCTTTCTCTGCTGTTGCCCACTGCCCTTCTCCTCCCTCCCCTTGAGGCAAGGCAGGCCCCCACTCTCCTGGTCTTTCAAAAGTATAAAGATCTGGTTCTGCCATCTCACTTAGGGCTCACAGAAGAGACACTGGGATGGTCTTCCCCACCCCCACTTTTCTTTACCTTTTAATGTTAAATTTTGTTCTCCTTGCCTCTATTTTAATTTTTTTTTTATTCAGCTATGTTTTCATATTTTATTTACCTACCACCCAGAGTTCTAGGAGGGAGATGGGTAGTTTCTAAATTTGATGAATAAACATGACCACATAGGCATACAATACACTGCACTATAATCTAGCCCAGATAATTCTCAGTAAATAGTATGTATGCCACTGGTGGGATTTAGAAATAATTTAGCTGGGCCTTGGATAGACTTTACATCATTAAAATGTACAGGGAAGGATAAATGTAACAACATCGCCTATAAGCATATAAATGAGGGTGATAGTGGATAAAGTGAACTTTTAATTTCAGTTATGATGGAGCCTAGCTATAATAGTTATGAGAAATTTATTTATTTAATTTATATTGCCACCTATTTGCCCATGGCAGCTCAAGGTGGCTTATACAATATAAAACCATATTTAAAACAAAAAATAAAAATAAAAAACAATAAAAACTAACAAAAAAAATCTAATAAATTAGTAAAGTACAATGGAACAAAATTTGGGAAAACAAAAAACAAAACAAAAAATGCACATTTGAAGGAATCTGCCATTGGAATTAAAATTGGTGGTAGGAATATCAACATCCTCCAAAATGCAGATGATATAACAGCTCATGGAAAGCAAGAAGAATCTGGAGTGGCTTTGAGTCAAAGATGAAAGTGAAAAATTTGGACTGCACCATAACATCAAGAAAACAAAGATAATGACAACTGCAGAGAACACAGAAGTCAGAGTGCAGATCGACAATGAGACCATCGAAATAGTAAAGGAATTCATCTTCCTGGGCTCTAAACTCGACCAACATGGTGACTGCACCCCTGAGATCAGAAAGATATATAATTTTTTAAAAAACTGCAATGTCCACCATGAATAACATCTAGAAGACTAAAGACATCAGGTTCCCAACCAAATGGAAATTAGTTAATGCAATAATTTTTCCAGTTCCTACTTATGGATGCAAAACTTGGGCTCTGAAAAAGGCAGATAGAAGAAGGATGGGCACTTTTGAACTGTGGTGCTGGAGACATCTATTATACCTCCTATGAACTGCAAAAATAACAAGCAAGTCCTAGATTGAACCTCACAAAAAGTATCACCTGAAGCCAAGATCATGAAACAAAGGCTGTCGAGTGAGCTGACTCACTCAAAAAAGCAGTCATGCTGGAAGTGATCAGTGGAAAAAGGAGTACCCTTTGACTGAACCCTATAAAGCATGACAGCAGGATGACCATGGTGGATCTGAAAGAGGCAGCGTGAGGCAGGGGAGCGTGGAGAATGCTCATCCACAGAGTTGCTGAGGATCAGACATGACTGAATGGCTGATAACAATAACGGAGCCTAAATTAATTGATAGGGTGATTGATAGGAGTTGATTAAAAACGTTAAGAATTACTCATACAGTGAATCCATGTTATCCCAGCATTTTATATAAAGCTAGATATTGTAGACTATTCCTGCAAATTCATTTCATATAAGAAACTGAATACTAAACAGTTGCGATTATATTAATGACTTCCATTTTATAATCAGTGCACTTTCTTGTGCTGTCTTAAGCTATTTATCCCTGGGTGTTCCTTGCAGGGTTGTTCTGAAGATACCTGGATTGTAGAAATCAGAATGATCATTAGATAGCAGCAAAGAATTAGTCTTCTGTATTTCTCTGCTACCATCTAGTAATAGCCCAGACTTTGACAGCCCAGATACAATAACTCTGTGTAATCACATGTACCACAATGTACAATGTTGAACATTTTGGAAAAAGGTGAGATAATTATTATATGATAAATATTCGAATAAGTACAGTTGTCATCTTTATAGAACAGAAAAAGACACAGGATCTGTTATACAGTACTGTTATTCCATATAATAAACAAAAACGTGGAAGGAAATTTCGCTCCCAAGCTGGTCAATGGGCTTGATGGGTGGAACATGCATTCAAGGACAGTCAATATTTGCCCAACCAAGCCCATGGTTGATGACTTTTTACACAAATTCTTATTTATATTAAATATTTCTTTCTTACTTTTATTGGCTCAAAGTAGCAAAAGCATTTTACAAATAGAGTGAATATAATAAATTAGCCTTTGTGTGCAAATCAATTAAAAGGGAAGACAGCCACCTTTAGAACATTTCCAGTGGAGGTACTAGTTACTAATTAAAATTAAAGCAGAAAGAGAGAAGGGAATGAAATCATATGCCTACTTCCTCAGAAAAATTGAGCCTTACTGAGTGTAATGAGAATTGCATCTAAGTAGGTGTGCCCGGCACAATTTAAATAAATAAATCACTTGATTTAATCTGTTTAATCTGCTTTAATCTATTGATTTCCTATGTATCTCAGCCACCAATTAATGTTTTGCAACTAGAAACTCCAAATTCTTTCTTTCAAATAAACATATGATTGTTTGATTTGCTATATGTTGTAATTTATTTCTAACTTACTTGCTCTACTTTGCTGTGCCTAAATTGTGGAAGCAACATGACATTTCTGTACCATATAATCTATAAAATTGCCTAAACTTTCAGTCAGGTTTAAGAGATCTCTTTTTATTCCCAGTGTTAAGAGCAGGGGTGGGATTCAAATTTCTTAACAACCGGTTCTGTGGCGTGGCCTAATTTGTGGTTGTGGTTTGGTGGTCATGTGACTGGCTGGGTGTGGCTTGTACATATATATTGTAAATATGTAAATATTGAATTTTTTATTTTAAAAAAGCAACTTTTACTCAAAATCAGGCAAAGCAGGCAGGCAGATTAAGTTGTTTTCAGAATCACAGATTCACTCAGAGATCTATCTTTCTGCAATCTGCTACTTGAGTCTGCACTGAAAAATAGAAGCTAGGAAGGTTCAGCTCTGCTTTTAGGTTAGCTTGAAAGCAAGAAATCCAATGATTTCCTGCTTTCTAGCTAATCTAAATCTCCCGGCACAGCTGATACTCAGAACAGTTGATGGTCCGGGGGGGGGGGGGGGGGGGAAGGTAAAATAATGATGGGGGGGGGGAGGGGGGGCCAGCCAGTGGTGCAATTTGCTGATTCTCCAAACTGTGCAGAATCGTAACAACCAGTTCTACAGAACCAGTGCGACCAGGTAGAATCCCACCCCTGGTTAAGAGTTCAGTGAAGCCATTACACTGAAGCGAAAGAATAGGTTTTAAATAATTATAATAATGTATTAACATTTTTACTGTATGAAATGAGAAAAAAGATTTGTCCCAAAAATCAGTATGTATAGTATTGTATTTCAAAAAAGGATTTTTCCTAGAGTTATTTTAACTTCTGTTATTGCAGCCTACATTTGAAATTGCATTTGAAACTGCTCATGCAAGTCAGTCTGCATTTGGTATTGTTCATGCTAGTCAGACTCCATATTGAGACAAATATTTTTAGATCTATTCTTTTCCATTTGAAATTCAATTTATACATTCTATTTTCTTGCAGTGTGCATTCTCAACTTTCAGGAAAGCAATAGTCCTTACACAGATACCTGTCCTCATTTACAATCCTTTTGTGAGATCCTGGAAATGATTCTTCGGAAAGGATTAAAACGTGAGTGCTTCTTTTTGCTCCATAGCTTAATATTGAGAAATATACTTGAGGCGTTTGTTGATTTTGAAGGCCTGACTTACAGAAAGTCATGCTAATCAGACAAGATTATTCTTAAAATGGAAAAGGAAAACATGGATCCAAAAATATTTGCCTCAGTATGAAGTCTGACTAGCATCAGCAATACCAAATTATTGTATATTGGACCTTAACCACTGGCTATGCACATGGTTTTTTTACACTCTATTAATGGATTAAAAAGGATATAAGAAGTCATCCTTTGGACCAAGGGTCTTCAAACTTGGTAACTTTAAAGTTGTGGACTTCAAATCCCAGAATTCCTCAGCCAGCCAAAATTCAAATGAGGATTTTTTGTATGTACAGTATGTTACAGATTTAATCTATGTATGATAAATTCAATATTCTTCAGGATTCAGACCATAACAGCTCTGTAAAATATAGATAGTTTGCTAAGCATATGGCAACATTAGGAAACTCTTGCATCATGGTAAGTTGCATGTAACATTTATAAAGTTCATGTCTTGCAGGTTTCAGCAATATATAAATGTGGGTGGTCAAATGGTAATTTGTATAAAAGACCCCCAAAATTGTTTTTAAATAATAAAACACTTCTTTGCAATTGGGAAAGACACAAAACATTGATGTCTGCACAAAATAAACCAGGTCATTCTCTGCAACAGCACTTGGAACCTAAGATAGCATCTAATCGTAGGTCTGCTAAAATAATTATCAGGGGTGGGATTCTACCAGTTCTGTCCGGTTCTATAGAACCCCTTGTTAACTTTCTAAGCAGTTTGTGGGAGAACCGGTAGCTAGAAGCAATCTCCTTTTGTTTTTTTCCACCCTTATTACATTCTTGCCAGTACGCCTAGACTTCCTGTCTCCGGAGCTTCTGGGGCTTGACTTCCTTAAAGGGGAAGGGTTGTTTAAAGATTTTTACACTGCTGTTGGGAGGAAATATTTCCCTGGACAATCAGCACTTTGAAGAAATAATTGAATAATGAATCAAAGCTTTTAGTGACAGGGAACCAAGATGAGTGACATTCAGCAAGGCTTCTTATTTCTTGGAAAGTCTTGTAAAATTCCGTTGGCAATCCATCTGGACCTAGTGCTTTTCCAGCATTCTGTTTTTTTAAGGCTTCGGTTAACTCCATCATCGTTATGTTCCCTTCTAACATTATTTCAATGTCTTTGGGTATCTGGGGAAACTTCACTTTCTGTAAATATTGCTTAATTTTTTCTTCTTGAATATTCTCTTGATAATACAATTTTCCATAATAATCTTGTATAATTTTTTTCTTCTCATTTCCATAGCAAACATGTCCTTCTTCATCTATTAATTGACTAATCCTTCTTGATTCTCTTTCCTCAGTTTATAAGCTAGCCATCTGCCTGGTTTGTTTGGATCTTCAAAGTAATTCTGTTTAGCATTTTTAATTTTGTTTGCTAATTCCTCTTTTTCCATTAGTCCTATTTTATGTTATGTCCATTTTAATTTTAATGTCTTTTTTTTTGCGGAAACTTCTGTAATTCTTTTTCCAGTCTCTTATAGTCATCTTCCAATATTTTGAAAGTCTTTTTCTGTTTTATATTTCTTTTCCTTGTATAATCTATTATCAAGCCTCTTGTGTAGGCCTTCATCGTGTCCCAGAGGTTCTGTAGAGATGTATTCTTTTTTTTATTTTCTTTAAAAAAGAAAACCAATTCTCTCTCCATTTTCTATTTAAAGTCTTTTTCCTTCAATATTGTATTATTTAAGGTCCATCTAGATCTCCTCTTTTGTCCTTTCCAAATAACTGTCATTGGATTATGGTCTGCCAAAGTACTTGTTTCTATTTCAATTTCTTATATATTAAAAAGTAGTTCTGCTGACATCCATATCATATCTATTCTAGACCATGATGCATGTCTATTTGAATAAAAAGTATATTGCTTATTTTCCACATATTCCCTCTCTCCATGCATCTTTTAAGTTTATTTCCTCTATCATTCAAAAGGATTTTGGTAGTGTCTTTCTAATTTTCTTCGTTGGTTTCTGTGTTTTGTAATCCAATTGATCATTAATTATTCCATTGAAATCTCCCATCATACAAATATTAACATAGTCCAGTTCAATTATTTTCATATGTAGTTTCCTGTTGAATTCTTCTTGGTTATCATTAGGAGTGTAAATTGCTATTAAAAGTGTTCTTACATTATTGTCCATTATTTCCACCATCAAAATCCTTCCATCATCATCTGCGTAGATTGATTCTGCCAGGATTGTATCTCTAATATATAAGACCACACCTCTTTTTTTACATTGTGCCAACAACGTGAATAATTTCCCTATTTTTTTGTTTCAATATATATTCATGTTGTTTTTTAATATGTACTTCTTGTAGGCAGATTATATCAAACTTTAATTTCTCTAATTTACGAAATACTTTTCTTCTTTTGGTAGCTAAATTAAGTCCATTTATGTTAATCGTAATCAATTTTCTTTCATCCATATTAGGCTTTGTAGGAAGGTTTTGTTGCTCTAGTAGATCTTAGTTTTCGTTGCTCTCTGGGTACACCACCTACTGCACCTTCTTCTTTTTCTTTTTCAATTACTGCTATACACTCCTCTTGAAATTCGATTAGCGACTCTTTTTTTCTTGTGTCTTCCTCCTTTCCTCTAACATATTCTAAATAGAATAGCTCTGCTCTTTCAACTGTGTCAATTCTGTGTCTTTGTTTCTGCCAGGTGAGCAAGAGACCTTCTGGTATCAACCATCTGTAATTTACTCCTCTTTTAAGTAACTCTTTAGTCAAAAATAAATTTCTCATCTCTCTTACTCTTCTTGGTACCTGTTTCAGCACCACAAATTTCTTTATCTTTATACTTTAATGTTTCTTCTCTTGCCACCTGCAGTATCTGTGTTTTAATAGTTTTCTTAGTAAATCTGATGTGAACTTCTCTTGGTAACTTGTTTTTCATTGCATATCTTGTATAGACACGGAACACTTCATCCATTCCATCCATCATCTTCTCTTTGGTTATCTCTAACGCTTCTGCCAGTATTTCTATCATTATTTCAGCAAGATTTTCACCCTTTTCTTCTATATTTTGGAATCTCAGATAGAATTCTGATCTAACAATTTCCCAACCTAATGGGCCACTCCTGCCCTTTTCAACTTCACTCAATTGAATATCAATATCTTCGATTTTCTTATCTCTTTGTATATCTTGTTCTTCAATTTTCTTAAATCTGTCCTGATATTTCATGATCATCTGTTGGATATTCTCTTCTTTTTCATCTGCCTTTTCAGTTCTTTGCTTAATATTCTCCGTTCTCTTTTCAATCTTTTTGATTCCTTGCATAATCATCCGCAAGGTCACTTCCTTCTCTTTCTCCTGTTGTAACATCTTGATTGTTGTCCTCTGGATGGTGAAGAGGAGGCTATTGGCATTGAAGAAGCTGGGGCTGTTGTCTTTCTACTCATCTTATAATACTTGGCAATAAAAAAAGAAAGAAAGAAAGAAAAAAGAAAACAAAAGCGAGCAGCTGCCACTCCAAAAAATAAAAAGGGAAGAGAAAAATCTTCAGGCACTTGTATACCTTAATCCAATTGGTTCCAGTAATATGCAAAAAGAAAAAGGGGGAAAAAGAAAAAATATAAAAAAGGGGATAGGTTAAAAAGTAAAAAAGATTTTTTGTTTTAAAAAAAGGATAAAGGGAAGGAAGAAAAAAAGAAATTAAAAAAATAATAGTCGATGTATTTCCCTTAATGAAAAAAAGAAGCAAAAAGAAAAATATAGTCTAGTTCCTGGGCTTAAAGGGCTAAATCCAAAGATAAAAATCTGGCTAGAGGGGAAATAAAAAAAAAAAGAATAGCAAGCAATTCTAATAAAAAGCAAGTCACTGCCAGTAAATATCCAAGGCTCTTTAGTAAATCCAACCAGACTTTCCAGTTCCAGTATTTTCAAGGTCACTTCAATCTTTTTTCTTTCAACTTCAACTCAGACTCCGGCTATCTATAGTTTCACAGATGAGTACCTATATAAACAATCTGCCATGTTCATCCCACTATCTTTTTCAGTAAAAAGCTCAGAATCCTTGAATGTAACACCAATACACAAATAAGTAAGAGAAAAAAGAAAACAATATATCCAGGCCTCTAGATGGCAGTGCTACTTATTTTCCTTCACTTTCACTTCCCCTCATATATCCAAAGCCAGGAACAGACAAAAAAAAAGTAGAGTTTTTTTTTTAAAAAGGGAAAGAAACAAATCTTAAACCAGAAAGAAGAGTCTTAATCAAAACAGACTTTCAAAAAAATTGTTAAAGAAAATAAAAGATTAAAAAAGACCAGTCCAGTTTAAAATTGAAAAGTTTTGCCAAATTCCAAGTTCAATAAAAAGGGGGGGAAAATCCTTCAGTTTAACTAGCTTAATCTCGCTGCTTGACCTCTTTCCTCTTCACTTTTGATTTCACTTTAAGTCTTTTAGGGTATTCTTTCCAAAAATTAATAAGTAAAAATTCATCTCACCAAACTGACATGCTTTCTTCCGATCTCTTCCGTTCTGGAGCTGCCCCAGCTTCAGCAGCTTGAATGGTTGCCTCTCCGCCGCCGACAAAAAGGGCTTCTCCTGGATCTACCAGGGACTTTGCAATGTCCCTGGGATCAGCTGGACGTGCCCTTATCAATCACCGTCTCTACGGGATGGTTTAGGTCCGGTGGGACCTTCCAGCAGCGGAGATATCGTACTGCCGCGATGCCAGCTCCGCCCCTCCCTCAGCAAGGCTTCTTGGCTAGCTAGAAAGATTGACATTCAAATGTGAGTTTACATACCCTTTCTGGGTTTTGGTCTAAAACTGGTTTTTGATGAAGGTTAATTCTGTGCTTGGTGACATTTAATCCTGTGATTATTGATGGGATAATTTTCCCTATTCAGCTTCAACAAGCAACAGCTACTGTTGTGATTTAATTATTTGTATTGTGTTTGAATTTTTTCCTGCCTCATGGTTTCTTTTTCTATCTGGGGAGGAGGTCTTCCTTCACTGCTTTAGTACTATCTGGCACTGTCCTTTTGGGGATATACATGTACTTCCAAGAGGCAGGATGCAAGCTTGGCACTTTTTTTTAAACTGCCTTTCTGGGGGGCATGTGACCTTTCCTTAAATCTGGATGATTTCCTTAGGATATCTTGTGAGGTAAGTGAGACCATCTGGTATCTAAGTGGTGCAAATGGATCTAAGGATTGCTTTTCCTGGATGTGCTTTTTCTGGAGAGCTTAAATGACCTTTCTGCTAAAGGGTTTCACTTTATGAGCAAGAGATGGCTCCTTGATAGTTATCACTGCATTTTAATTATTTTCATTCCTCAAGGTGCTCTGGCACCCTGCCTGATTTGTAACTCTGGCATGTAGGTATTTTTAATCTAATGATTGGCATTTAGGGAAGCTTTTTGCAAGCAAAGAAGCTTTTTGTATTTTTGTACAGGTAATCCTTGACTTACAACAGTTCATTTAGTGACCATTCAAAGTTACAATGGCACTGAAAAAAGTGACTTTCACACTTATTACCGTTGCAGCATCCCCACTATCATGAGAGGCCAGGAGAGGAGAAGTGCCCCTTGACATGAGTGATATCGAGTTGGCCACACACACCCAGTCACATGACCACCAAACCACACCCACCAATTAAGCCACGCCCACAGAACCAGTTGTTAAAAAACCTGAATCCCACCTCTGATAACTATCTTTTATCAGATGATAAAAAATCGTACTGCTGGTGTTTAGTTAAGGGATATGGTCATCTCCTAGTCTTACCATTCTTGCTAAAGGATGGCTTTTTGTCCTCTTCAGAGCCAGTTCTGGGGTTCAAGAGGAAGGACTATTGGCACTGGCTAGAGCAGCTTCCACAGCAGGAGACTCAGCACAGGTAGGTGGCCTCTTGGAGCCTTTTATGAAGCTGTAAAAAGGAACTCAGAATATTGGGTTTTGTTCTTTCACTGTTGCAATTTTAACTCAAAGTCCCTAGACTTGATTTCTTTCTATTGTTCACATCCAATGCAGTTTCATGTCTGCTGGAGGAGTTGTAGTCCCATATTGGAAGAGTACCTTTAGGAAATAGTAAGTCAGAGATGCTCTAGTTTAATACCTCTCATGCTTATTACAAGGTTTCATGGACTCTGTACCCATGACTGCTTTTGAATTAGGCACGGAGAAATTATGGTTTTTGTTATTTTATATGTTTCAACATAATTTTAATGAACAGTGGGGTGACATAGTTTCTTTTGGTGAGGAATTCATAGCTGCTAAAATCTCTGACTTGTATCAGAGAAAGGATTCGAGGAAGGCACATACAAGTAATCCTCATTCAGTGACCACTTGTTCAGCGATCATTCGAATAAGGGGACTTACAACTATTCCTCATAGTGCAGAATCCCTACAGCCATATGATCTCAAATTGGGTGCTTGGTAACAGCTTGTAGTTATGCGGCATCCCACCATCACACGGTCACCATTTGCCATCTTCTGTGCTGGCTTCTGACAAGCAAAGTCAATGGAGAAGCTGGCAGGAGGTCACAAATGGCAATCATGTGACCATGGGACGCTGCAACTGTGCAGGATTTGCCTAATGATGGCAGTTGGAATTGCTGCAACTGCCATTGTAAGTAGACATGGTCATGTGATGTCATGTTTTACAGCTGCATCACAGAGCAGTGAAGTTGCTGATTTCATAGTATCATTAATGCCATCATTAAGTGAGGACTGCCTGTATTATTTTGTACCCATTTTAACAATATTGAAACAACATTTTAAAATACTCAGTCGCAGAGACCGTGTTAACAAGAACTTTTCCACTTGTAGTAGGACCCTTCTGTCCATGATGATTGAGAAAACGAGTTCTTGTGAAAAGGTGCTGACTGCCCAAGGAAGAGGGAGGTACTTCCTGCGTCTGGCTTTGAATGGGAAGTTATTAGCAGTTGCTGTTCAGCAGCTCATCAGAACTCCCAGGCTGCTTGAGGTGATTAAATAATCCAGAAGAATTAAGAAGATAACTTGAATAATTTTGATTTGTGTCTTTGTCTCTTTGGTTGAGGCCTGAGCTTGAACACTACTTAAAGGTAAAGTCTTCAATTTATGAACACAAATGGAACTACAATACAAGCCATCACATGACTAGATCCAATGTTGGAATCTATGATTCTGATGTTGAAATTTTTATCATACTATAATTAGTATGATTTGGGGGGTGGGTGTCAACAAGGTTTTGAAAAGTGTACTTATGTGGTTGGAGAATAGATCTGTATCATTGTAACATTGATTGCCTTGGACTTCACCAATCCAAAGTCAGGGGTGGAACTGGAAGACCTCCAAACCAGCGGTGGGATTCAATTTTTTTAACAACCGGTTCTGTGAGCATGGCTTAGTTGGTGGGTGTGGCTTGGTGGTCATGTGACTGGGTGGATGTGGCTTGGTGGTCATGTTATTGGCTGGGCATGGCCAACTCAATATCACTCACATCGAGGCACCATCTCCTTGCCTGGCCTCTCATGACTGTGGGGAAGCTGCAACAGTCATAAGTGTGAAAAACGGTCATAAATCACTTTTTTCAGTGCTATTGTAACTTTGAATGGTCACTCCACACAAGCAAAGTACCAGCAAAAGAAGGGAAAAAAACTCCAGAGACGTTCCAGAGACAGGAAGTCTAATCCTGCCAAGAATGTAATAAGGGTTAACGGAGAGGCAGTTTCTGTAAGCAACACCAGAATGTTTCCTTCCTACCTTCCTTACAGGATTAGACCAGTAATTTCTTCTAACAACTGGTTCTCCGAACTGCTTAGAACGTTAACAACCGGTTCTAGCGAATAGGTGCGAACTGGTAGAATCCCACCCATGCTCCAAACTCCCTTTTAGCTTTATGATTCCAACTGGGATAAGTCTATCATTTTAATGTTGCATCTAAATACTGAATTTGACTTGCTTTTCTTAATGATAATAACAACTACAGTATTTTGCCTATGTTTTTCTTTTGTCTACAAAGATCTGGCGCTTCCTAGATATGAAATGACCCATTCCAGTTCATTTCAGTTTGTTGAATTACAAAATGTCAGTGTTTCATTTTGACATTTCTGCTCTACTAACATCCATTTTGTTTTGCTTTACATTCTGCCATTCCATATACCCGCGATAGCGAACCTATGGCACACATGCTGGAAATGGCACGCAGAGCCATCTCTCTGGGCATGCCAGCCATTGCCCGTTGCTGTTCTGGGTTCCAGCACATGCAGGCGTGCCAGATGATTTTTGTGCACGTGGGAGTGCTGGAAACTGGAAGAACAGCTTCCCGTTTTCTGGCACATGCATGCACGCTGGCCAGATGGTCTTTGCACGTGCATGCGCACCAGAAACTGGAACACCATGTGGCACATCGGGGAGCTGCTCTTCTGATTTCCGGCGCTCCTGTTTCAGCACTTGGTGTCGAAAAGGTTCGCCAATACTACCATATACAAATGGTGTAGATATCTTTGTATCACTGATCTTTGCTTTTCCTCCCACGCACAGCTACAGTCAGACATCATTTAATCTAATTATATCAAAAGACCAGTGCTCCTTTGATACAATAGTCCTCTGCATTTCTCTGGTAGCCCACTGGATATCTTAACTGGAAGCTCATGTTGCAATATCGTGTTGACATTGTTCTGACTGGAAATGTCAGTCATTGGTGTGTTTTTTTCCTTAGCAGAAAAATGAAGTGGGTTACTATTTTTATGTCCTGTGAAGACAATTTTTCAATATTTTACATTTAACATACCAGATTTCAAATTTATGCTTCTTGCTTGATTTTCACTTATTACCTCTTATTGTGATACATGTTTCATATTTAAACATGTATATCATAATAAATTATTTTACTGTATTGCATGTTTGTTTTTATAATTTGATTTCAGTGTTAATGAAATTATTTAAATTATTCTTAGTGCACTACATGCTTGTTTTTTTATAATCTGATTTCAGTGTTATGATCCAATAGCATCCATCCTGAGCAATGAAGAATTTTCAGGTAAGATTCTACGCTATCATTATACTACCCTCTCAAGATGCCTCCTTGCGTACATCATTCTACTGTATGTTATTTTTAGGCAGTAACTGAAGGGAGTGAGTTTTAGCCAAAGTAAAACAGTGGACCATCCTTTAAAGCCAAAGGCAGCATTAACATTTTTCAAGAGTAAAGAGGCCATAATGTCAAAGTCCCAACTCATATATTTTGGTAAAAATGGCCTTTCATGGATGTCTTTTTTTTTTGTTTTATTTTGTTTTTTTGCGTTAAGCACATTTTCAGGTTTACCCTGTAGTTTTCATCTCCTTCCACCTAGTTCAACTTGGCAAGAAGTTGTGTCATTAATTTCCAACAATCCTAGCCAAGAATGGGTTGTGAAAGCTACAAAAAAAGGCTTTGAAGCCCTGAGGCTGCAAGTTTTTTACTCCTGACCTAAAAAGTTTGCAATCATAATTTTTAATTTTTAAAAATATGGTATGATTCCTTTGGTAAGGAGTTCTTATTACACAGTGGCCCTGTTTCATTTACAGACTCTTCTAGGAGTGGGGGAGAAAGTTCAAACAACGTATTTCTTCCCAGATTCCCACTGTTTCTTTCATACTTCTTTTTGGTTAAAAAAAATATATCAAGAACAGCTGTGTGGTGCTTTTTCATGGGCAACAGGAGTCACCTGTCACCAAGATGTGTAGCCTCAGCAGTTGTGATCCGGTTACCAAGTACCTGAATTGCAATCACATGACTGAGGGAGAAATGAAATACAGGTAGTTCTCAACTTACAACCACAATTGAGCCCAAAATTTTATTTTAAAAAATAATATGATATCATAACCTTGAATTATAGAATGTTCTGCACAGATATGAAGTTGATGATTGGTGAATGTGATAAAATAGCTGTACATCATGGAAATAAAACATCAAACAGAATAAATGTAATGCTTAGCAAATGGCTCAACCCTAAACAATGAATAAGGCAAAGATGTGTGATGTTACATTGGGTTTTTAAAAATGTGCTTATGGAATATGTTTTTTAAGTGCTTGTGGCAATATTGCAAGTTGAGAATCTGAATGTTCCTATAATTTTGCATGAAATCAATGCTGTATTATTAGCTGGGCTCCCAAATGAATTGAGTGAATATTAGGTAAAATTGAGTGACCCTCGCAAACTGAATGGTTCTGAAACTTAATATATCAAAGGCCAAGAAGTTGTATTTAACAGGGAAAAAAGAGGAAAAGAAGAAGAATAAATGAGAAAAAAACAAGCAGAGGAATTTGTATACCTGGCAAAATGCATAATAAAGATTAATAAAGCAAATGGACAAAATTTTTGATAGATAAATGCTGGTTGAAAAGTGGAGGGCTGTATGAGTTCTACTGTGAGAAACAAATGGTGAAAAAACAAAAAATGTTTATTTCTGCCTGATTTTTATATTCATATGAAAGTTGGCTATGTTGGGAGAAACAGAAATGAAGAGAGGTAACTTAACTGTGTGGTAAAACAAAGGGTTGGTCATGAATGAATAGGTACTAAAATATGGTGACAGAATACAAAAATAAAGCGACTAATAACAAGTATGTTGAGGTGACTTGGTAATACAGCCACACAGATTTGCTTCTGATAACAAGATAATAGGAGCCATGGTAGTGCAGTGGTTAGAATGCAGCATTGAAGGCTAATTCACTGCTCACTGCCAGGAGTCCGATTCTGACTGGCTCAAGGTTGACTCAGCCTTCCATCCTTTTGAAGTCAGTAAAATAAAAACCTAGATTTTTGGGACCAATATGCTGATTCTGTAAACAGCTTAGAGAGGGTTGTAGAACACTATGAAGCGGTATATAAATAAGTGCTTTTGCTCTTGCTATATATAAATTTTATAACTAAAATACAGGCAGGATGAATGAATTGGACTAGTTAAAATATTGAAAGGATTGAAAGGAAAGGAAGAGCAGAAATTGTGATTGGAAGGAACTGAGAAGTTCCTCGGGAAGAAAGGGATCAAAATTATGAACATCAATGTTAATGTATGAAATGGTGTAGCGCTGTGGCACAAATAAGAATGGAAATATATAGAGAGAGAGGAATAGTGAATGATGCTGATAAAAATTAGATGTAGGCTTTATTTCCTTTTCTTATCTCATGCCTTGATTTCCTTGGCTTAACTCTAATTTACCCCTTTCAGCAGTTTGTGTGAAGGCACTTATCCTGAAAGTGCATAGCGTTATGGGTATGACTATATGTTTCCGCTTCCTCACTTTAGGTTTTAATATGCTTGCCTTCGGATCTGAGATTAAACTAAATTTTGCTAGTTCGTAATCCTGCCTGTGTTTGATATTTCCTTAAATGTTATCTTGGGAATCTCATTGCAACAAAATGTACATTTGTTGTGTCCCCATAAACATTTCTGTGACATTCTAATAAATTACTACAGTACTGATCAGGGATTGGATAAAGACCTAAAATATGACTTTTTTTGCTTTCCAGAGCCTTTCTTCTCCATGATGTTGGTGGTTACAGAAATGAATTTCTCCTTAGATTTGCAGGTACAGTAGTTGAAAGCTTTGGATCATGTTGGTTTTTAAAAATCCTTCTTATGATGGATTTGTTGATATTCTTGCTGTTTTTCAACCTGTCTGTTTAATGTCATAGATTGTTGAATTTCTGTTTGCAGAATTCCAGTTTCTTGGATGAAAGCTGGCAACTTCCGGTAAGAGATATTTAAATTTTCTTTCTTTGATGCCACCTATTATATAATTAATTATGTTCACCTGTCCTGATTTATAACTCGTAATATTCTGCTGTTGTCTTTTTTACTGATTGTGCGAGCTTTAACATTTTCATGACTGAAAAACCAAACAGGCATTTCATCCTTGGGGCTGGGATTTAATTTTTATACTATCTTTCACAGAACTGGTGACAGGGACATGGAACTCTTAGAAATCTGCATTTGGGCATGTTTTTGAATTTGATAATGAGCTTTTAATATGCTTTCTAATTATGCATGCAACCTCAGTTACAAAAAAAACATGTCTGTGAAATTTCAGCCTCAAGTTCAAATAATATTGTTTCCATTATCTGTGTTTTTGTTGAAATTTTAAGCATTTATCTTTTCAATTGTATCTAAGGGTTTCGAGCTCTGATTTTTACTGGATCATGGAAATAGGCTGTCAGTTTGATAATTGTTCTTAAATTGTATCTGTTATAAACATGTTTATACTCTTTTGGAGAGAAAAGATACTATGGTAAGACCAAAATAGTTTCATGCTATCAAATTGAGCCTTAGGCTGGCCCAGTATGTTTCTAAACCATACTTGATTTACTGAATTAAATTGAGATAGGCTTCTGCATTTGCATAATTATAACTTCTTTACAACTCCTATAGCATGACTAATTGTGAGAGATGCTGGGAGCAACATATACAAATGCTATGATTGGTTCCTCTTCTTAGTTCTCAAGATCAAGGATAATTTAATTCAAGTTGTGATGAAACTGAATCTGTCTTAGAATTCTATTTTCCCTACAATTAATGATTTTGTTTCACCCTATAACTGAAATTCTGTTTTTTCTTTTGTGAATAAATGGAGATTTTAAGGCTCCAGGGACCTTCATAAAGTCCCTTTCAAGTGCTTATGTTCATGGAAACATGCATATATTTTCCCCATATTAGTAAACATGATAGGTATACAAATCATTGGTTTACTGTACTCTTCACCATTTATATATAACTTGAAATTCTTGATTCATTTTTTCCTATCAAATACAGCTATCTCCATTACTTTAGTTACATTAGTATTAGATTAATTTTGGAATCTTTATAGCTTGTGCATATACAGCTTTATTTATTTATTTATTTATTTATTTATTTTGCGTATAATTCCGGTTCTTAACTAATGGTATGTCATCCTATGCATAAAAAGTGCATATCCCAATCAGCACACCTCTGATATCACTGTTCTGTGTATCTTATATCTAAATACAGTAAGCAGCAAAGGAAATATCACATGCTCTTATCTTACCACTTTCTCAATGTTAGACCTTTTGCTAAGTATTCCATTTATCTTTGTGCATGTGTTACTTACTAGTGTACAACTGTTATCATGCTCAACAACCGTCAACTTAATGTAGAACATTTCAAATTGAAGGTTATCATTTTATTGTACAGTTTCTCAAAAGCAAATGTACAATAAACCTAATTTCTTACATTCATACATTTCTTTTACTAAAGATTCTTCTATGCACCCATTTCTAGCACACTATACTTTCCAAACTTTATTCATTGTCATCTTATGAAAGAATAAACTCACCACCCAGGGTGAGTTGGCATTTATCTTTGTCTCCTGACATCCAGAGCTTAACTGGGCCTTTTTCGTCACATTTTTATATTATTTTATGATGTTTCTTATAAAATGCCCAGAGTCACTGTGGTGAAATGGGCAGATACAAATCAGATAGACAGACAGACTTTCCACTTTCATATTTCATCTCATCTAATGGAAGCTATGTAAGAGTGGTTGTATTTAGAGGCCCTAATGGAAGCAAAATGTCCCATTTTGTCAATGGTGGTTAGCTTGATGAAGAATTTCTTCAAATGTGCTAGAAGTTCTACTGATAAATCGTGCTTTCCAGGTATGCCAGACTTACGAAACTGTCCCTTGCCGGGAATTGGGAATGGTGCTGAGGTAAGATATTTGACCCTTTCATATATGGCTTTTTGATCCTTGGTTTTAGCAACCATTAAGATCCAATCAATAAAACTTTTGCTGGATTCATAGATCATGCCAAACTATGGTTTTTAATTGTGGTTTATTGAATAAACCACAGTATCTGGGTCCACATACAACAATACATCATAATAAATTATTAAATCCGACTGTTATGTTTTGGCACATGACGCTAACTTAGTTCCATTTTATTTTATGTATTCTGCTCAACTTCTGAGATTTCACTGGACATTGCTCACAAGCTGCTGAAAAGATTTATAAGAAAAGATACTTAGGTAAAAGTTCAGCAATCACTGAGGTTGAAATACTTTCTCAGGTGGATATAATTGGGCCAAGTACTATCATACTGGCTTGTCTATTATGAGGTCGAAGAATCAAGTTTATATGACTGACTTCCAAAAATTGAAAAAGGAGCACAACATGTTTTATGTGTATAAATTACCTCCTCCAAATTATAAGTTCTGACCCCTGCCCAATATAACTTTACATGTTATATTTTGAATTTGGTGGTGGATGAGCTAAACAAAATTACAGACAGGAAAACATTTCCTTTCAAAGTTTTGCTTCTTTGCTCAAAATTAATGATACAGTATTTTTAACTATTTCCAGAATGTGTTTATATTTTAACAACTTAACCTCTTTGCAATATTTCAACCTAATGCATCTCAAATGGCATGTAGTCCCAAGGAGCTAGTCATTTGAACAGTGGCCTCCTCAATTCAGTACACTTATCGTATCAATTTTCCACTCTCGTTCCTTTTCCTAAAAAAAAAAATTGACATCAGATCTTCATCTTAAGGTAATTTGCACTTACAATATGTAACCAGTTTCAGGGTGTTTTGATCTGCAACTTCCATCATGCCTTAGCACTAGCTTTGCTGGCAGTACAGATGGGAGTGTAATCTAAAACATTCAAACAAAAAAACTGCCTCTACAAGATCTGGTTTCTCAGTCACGTGTCCACTTTGCTACACAGGCATTTTTGGTCTGGTTTGGATTTTCCCCTCTCACCAATATTTTGTAACATGCTTCAGTTTACCAAAGTATCCAGGTCTGGAAGAAGGATAAGACTTTGTATGTTACTGGGACGCTTGCATCAATGGCTTCTGGGTGGAACTCCCTTGGTCTCTTATGGGCCATGATGGCGCAGCAGTTAGAATGAAGTATTGCAGACTAATTCTGCTGACTGCCGATTGCCAGCAGTTTGGCAGTTCAAATCTCACCAGCTCAAGACTTCCATCCTTCCAAGGTCGGTAAAATGAGGACTCAGATTTTTGGGGGCAATATGCTGACTCTGTAACCCGCTTAGAGGGCTGTAAAGCACTGTGAAATGGTATATAAGTCTAAGCGCTATTGCTATTATGTGTGTTTGAATTATGACTAATCAGTGTATTATTTTCCTAATGTGCTATCTCTAATCTCATTTTTCTTCCTTTCTTTTGTTTGAAGTTTCTAACAATCCAATTCTTCAACAATAGTTATATCTTCTTCTTCTTCTTTTTATATCAGGTATTTAAATGGACGGATTTTCATAATAGGAGTGCTTCCAAAGAGCCAGGCAGAGGTGGATGAGGTAGTACTAGTAGGAGATGTCATTGATGAGATAAATGGATCTTCACTGAGGAATGCATACAATGGACAGGTATGGGAGGGAGGAACACCGTGATCCCTGGAGATGGAGGAGAGAAAGTCAGTGTATTGTCTGCTACTTTGACCTGAAAAGAAATGGAAGAGATGGCTGTGCATTGTTGCTATGGGAACTATACTGAACAAAAACTCTTGGGTTTGACCTGGAGATCAAGATGAAAAATCAAGGTGGGAGGGATGTACAAAAGTGCCAGGTTTTTAAAATTCTTTTAATATTTATGAGATTTCTACTTAAGGTTGTTATTTAAGATTTTGGAAATGTAAATTTTGAATATTAAGGACTAAAGAGTTAAAATTGTACCCCACTATTGGCATCCTTTCCCATCCCCTGTCTATCCATATTACCCTTCCAGGAGATTACCTCCTTCAACACAGAATGTTCAGATACAAATTTATAAGGTCTGTTGCACGGAGTCATGAAGAAGAATGGGTGGCTTACTTGGAATAGCGATGCTTAGTATCTGTGCAATGACCACTCAGTCTACCATATCTTCCTCAGAACAGATGATTCATTTCTACTCTTATCTCAGGCACAGCATGCTGAGGCATAGCGACCACGACTGTTTTATACAGTATGTAAAAAAAAAAAAATAGGGAAAGAGAGAGAGAGAAGGAACTTGTCAAAGCCAAAGAGCACTTTGAAGTAATGGTCCTTAGCATTTCAAGACATAAGGAATAACAATTAAAATGAAGCGTTGCTAAAGAACATGTCCTCTCTTGAACTTTTTAAAGGAAGAGAAGATTTTAAAAAATCATCCAATCTTGTCTGAAGCAGCTATCACTCTCAAATGGTTATGTACAATTTTGTAAAGTAAAAAGAAAAGCTTCTCTTAACTCATTGCAATCTTTACACTAAGAGCCAATTTTAATTCTTTTAGTATATCAATATGTAGGCAACAGCATCTTCCTACTTTAGAAAGAGGCAATGATAAGTTTGGTGGGACTGCACTATTTGCAGAAGTATTAAAAACAAAAGTCTTTAGAAAGAAAAAAGAAACTGTTACCAGGGAAGGACACTCTAAAAGAGGCCAACAAGGATACATGTGGATGAATCCAGAATGCTGACAGATCCCAAGGAAGAAATGTGGTGGGGAAAGAGAGAGGATGAGAAATGTGAATGAGCTTTCCTGGAAGGCGTTAGGAACCGAAGCACTCCACACTACAACATTTTACTGAAGAATGTGTCAGTGATCCACATATTATACCATATTGCAGAGCCAGTTTGATGTAGTGTTGAAGGTGTTAGGCCTCTCAGTTATGAAAGCCAAGTGGGTCACCTCAAGTCAGTCAATCTCCCTCAGCCTAACCCACCTTGTTAAAGTGGGGAAAGGCAGATCTATTACTATATTTTCCATCTTGATTTATATATCAAAAAAGGTGGGATAAAATAATCCTTGGTGCATGTTAAAAATTCACCAGTTGGAGAAGATCGCAGAGTATCAAAGTCTGAAAATCTAAATTGAAAGATTATGGCATAAAATGGTCATAGTAATCCCAGTGGTTATTGGCACACAGTTATTGGGACTCACCATAATAAGAATATGCTAGCAAAAGACATGCTAACTCTTATATGCTCAGTGATAACAAGCTTTGATACTACGCTATGGTTTCTAATCACTTGGAAAATACCCAGTCAATAAGTTAACAAGCTTCACTGACATATCCTAGTAGTAATCAGAGTGACCATTTAGATCAGCTTTCCCTGGCTCCATGTTAGGAGGCTTATCCTGATCATCCATGTATCTGTTTGTTGCAGGCTGGTTCAGTACTGCAGAAGCTGAAAGGCAAACCACTAAGCTTTCGCTTAATCCGGTGGAAATGGCATGATGGAGGAATGTTCAAGCCATTGTTGCCCTATCTAAAAGTTCTCAGAGAAAAAATCCCCAGCTTCCAACTCCAACATGAGCACAAACCTAAAGAAGAGAATGAGGAGAGAAGTTTGCAAGGAGGCAGGTAGTGGCTACTCGGGACAATCATGAAAACAAAAGTGTGGCAGATTTTCACAAGTCCTACCTCATCACCACTGGCTGGGTGCATAGGTCATTCCCCAAATCTAACCCACTGGTCCTTCAGCTGTTACAATTTGTAGTCTCTAGCCTGAGAGGCAATCCTGGAAGGGAGCCAGCCTCTTTCAAATGTCAGACAAAGGGTGGTGGACGCACATATTTTTAAATATCCCTCCTGAAACAGAGGTCCAACAGATCCCACAAACCCCATTTCTGGTGGTTATAGAAAAAATGGAGTTATAGGTTGCACTGACTCATTAGCAAATTGTAGATGCACTAAGAGAGTGCTATGCTATGGAGACCTTCAGTTTTAGAAGCTCCCCATAGAAAAACCCACTTTTCTCTTGGAAAAACTTTTCTCACTTTTCCTACTTTTCTCTTGGAAAAACCCACTTTTCCCAATGGAAAACCCACTCATAGTTTGACTGGTTGTTACAATAAAGGTAGTAGATTTGGAATAAAGGTGGAAAACAGTCTTTAATTGAGGTGAGCCATTTATGGTCAGATTCTGATTTCTTTGTGCTATCATTTGCTGTAGGCAGAGCAAAGTAATGTTTCTGGCATTTGTAAGAGAACATACACAATTTCTTCTGAGTGCAGAAAGAATTAGATTTAGAGAAGACATCATAATGTATGCATTGCTCTCTTATAAAGCTGCACCAATTGTGACAGGGAAGTCATAGAAGCACTATCATGTTGGAAAATAGCCAGCTAACGGCCTAGGAAATGCTATTCTGTTGCTTAAAACACTTTTTTCAGCCTGTTCTCATACAAGCTGCTTCTTTAGCACCCATACGGTATAATGGAGATCTCCCTCCTGCTCCCCTTCTGGAAGTACAAGATTCAGTGGAAGGGAAATGTTTTGCATTGTGGAATGTGAATGGCACAGGCTATGTTTATATGGCTTATTGTATAGAACGTATCCCAAACTGGGATAGATCAACTTCTTCCATTCACCATTCTCATCTATTATTATAAAGAAAACTAAGAATGCAGTTTTGCATTTCTCAATGTGTGGCATGCCAGCTAGGTTTTACTCAGCTGCCTTGTATCAATTTTCTGGTGATGATATAGCCCAGTTCTCTGGAAGTGTCTGGGATGCAGTTGTGAATCCTGGGAATTGCAATCTGAATACTAAATAAATATTTCTTTACTGGCAGTATACAAAATTAATTTAGTGGAATGCACCTCCCTTCCTGAAATAGGGAAGAAGTCCATGAAAGCTAAGTAGGAAAGCAGAACTGTCCCTATAGGTACATGCACTGAGGCAAAAGACTGGAGTATCTCAGCAGATCATTTCCTAGACTTCAGAGATTTGCGCTAAAATCTCAGCAATAAAAAGAACACTTTGGATTACTTAGTACTCTCTTTCTCTCATTATTTGAGTGTATGTCTACGGTTCAGACTTGGCAAAAGTCTACTCCCATAATATCAGGCTCCACTCAATTTTCAATAGTTTTTAGTAGTTGTTATCCACTGTAACATTTTTGCTGTTCTTGTTTCTTCATAGTTATTATCAACTGTATTTATATATTTTACTTTAACCAATCAATATAAGAGGCACCCTATTAACATATATATGTCCTTCTTAGAAAAACAGGGCTTTTAGTTTCTGTCCTGACAATATTAAGACCATTATTAGTGAGACATGATAAAAGTACTGTCTATTACTAGTAGAACTACTCTTCCTATTCTGTCAGTAAGGACTACTGATTGAGAGGCTGGGGAAACAAGCATAGCTCTTCAATCCTAAACTTCTGTGAAGGCAGCTTCAGTTTGCTTTTGGAACTTTTTCACATGCTGCATCTTGATATGAAAATAAAGAAACTTGGCCAATTTCTCAAACTAATTGTTTAATCTTATTTCTCCATAGACTCCTGTATAATCTGCGGTACTTAGGCCAAGCCAATGTAGGAAAGGTGAGACCATGTTTCTAAAGAGAAAAGGGGGGGATGGGTGTTGTTCAGTTTTCAACACTAGTTTTACGCCTACATTTTTCTCACATTTTTTTTTTCATATCTTGATTTCTTTTCCAGTATGGAGGCAAAGACATATTAGACATAGGCATACCCATGGCGTTAGATAAGCATTTACCACAGCAGGTAAGATTCATGCTGGGAATAAAAGATGAATGTTTATCGAAGTACTTTCTTTTCCTCTTAAATCATTAGTTCAAGTTATGTTTTTTAAATAAAGAAGCAGATTGAATCTTGATCACTTCAGCCCATTGTGATGGCAATCTTGATAATTTAATTAATAGTCAATAGGGATTTAGATGATAGGGCTATTTGAAATGAGAAAACACTACAGGTGATAAGGCTTATGTTTTAGATAAAAAAAACATGTTCTGTGTAACAAATTATGTGAAGAAAAATGTCTCCTTTAGGTCGCTAAGTTAAAGGCAGAACGTGGCTGAACTTTTGTTTTTAATAGAAAATGCCTTGAGAAGTGCCATTAAGTCATGTATGAGAAATAAATCAAGTATCAAAATTTTCTAGATTAAGAACTAATGGAAGTCCACCATTTTGAGGCAGATATACACAAATGCCCATTTTGCAGCACATTTACTGACTGAATACCTCAATGACCATTTTGCTTTCATTTAGTATTTCATGAAGGCATGAAAATACGTAAGCTTGTAGGGAAGCTGATCTTACTGAAGCTCAGTTATGGATTTTATTCTGTTGCATGATGGTGAGTTCAACCCAATACATTTAGCAATTCATTTTCATGCAAGTGAATTTCTCTTTGATCATCCATTCCTTTTCAATTGACTCCAGACCTCTTCATCTTTTGGAACAGATTTGTTATAGTAACGGAGAATCTATTTCATCAGTTGTTTCTATTCTGTAGATGGACCAGTTGCAAAAGCTCATTATTTTCTCCCATATATCATTTTTTTTAAAAGATTGAAAATTATGGTGGATTAAGGTGGCCTCATACTTCATCCTCTCTTGCCAGGCCTTCATATTATATGCATACATTCCCATTAAGAAATGGGAGGCAACAGTGGACATGGAGGTGCCTCAATTAGTGCACTGCTTTCATTATCAAACAAACACTATTCTTGACAACAACTGGCCTTGCAAAAATTTGCTGCTAACTAAGATGAACAATAGATTCTTCTATGAGATTATGGTTGCTTCAGGGATAGCAAAAGGGAGGGAGGGAGATGGGCAGTTAAGAAGTGTGAAATATGAATGAATGACCAAGTAGGGAAATGATACAGCTCCTTCCACATTAGGCATGCCAGGCATGGGGGGGTCCTGATAGATTCCCTGTGGAAGGGTAGCAATCACCTCTATAAGCACAGCCAAGTTACAAGAGACTTCATGTTGAACTGTTGGGAATTTCCAGTAGACATGGGGAATGACACAATGGCATTTCATTCTCACAGCCCACAATTAGTTTCCCCTGTGAACTTATGAAATGAAAAGGTGAGGAGTCTGAAGGAAGGGCGATGTGAAGGTATGTGGAAAAGACCTTTGGAAAATATGCCTAGAAGTGCTGCCAAGGCAGTAGTCAGAGAAGAGACAGAATAGCCTGCAACTGGATAGTGGGTGGGGCAGGAACCTCCGAAGAGACCCTTCCCTAGTGTATTGGGCTGTAAAGGAGAGGGTTATATTTTCAGGCTTGCAAGATTCCTTGATGCATGACCGTAATAGAGCCTGTCTGTTACAGTCGCAAGTTATAGCGGTACTTACGTGAGGTATCCATGTGATTATCTTGCTTAATGACCCCAATTCCTGCTATCTCTGTTGGGGTCATTAGTAGACCACAGGGTGCCTCAGGGATAGGGAAAGCTCTGAGTGACCTATCACAGACCCAAGCCCACACTGCAGTACCTCCCCAGCTGACATATGGCCTGCCCCAGGCCCCCAAGGCCTTCTTCACCCCCTGAGGTACCCCATGCTCTGCTTTCTGCCCCACTGAGTTGCCACAGGCCTTGAGCCCGCTGTGCTACCCTGCTGGGTTCCACACCCTCCTCCTCACTCTCCTGTCACATCTCAGTCACTTTTTCTGTAGATCTTCTGGAAGCAACCAATCCGCAATGTGGACTTCCAACACAGAGGCGACGTGGCACCATTCCAGAAGTAGGCACCATTGTGGGAGTTAGCCACAATGAATTGTGCCTGCTCTAAAATGGTGGCTGATCCCAGAATGGTGCCATTGGCCTTCCAACTTTATACAGAGGCCGAGGGGCAGAGCAGTTGGATCTCCTCCCCAAACATGATCTCCAATAGAATATCTATGGAAAAGGTAAATAACTGAGTTGTGTTGAGGGGCGGAGAGGAGGGTGTGGGACCTAGTGGGCGTCTCTGCTGTCAGTTGATAAGGGCAGGCAGATTGCTAAGTACTCAAATTTCATTCATGGTCATAACTTTGGGCAGGTGTTGCAAGTCCTTTCATTTAGCAATGACATAATTTCAAACAGTCGCTGAATGAAACATCGTAAGTTGATGACCACCAGTGCAGTAAAATAGAATTAACTCATCAGGTTGTGATTCTTATTTGGTTTACCCCATGCGGCTGACAGTGTACTTTAAAAGCCTCTGACATGGTTGCAAGCAAGATGGCTAAAGCCCTCATCTCCCAGCGTTCAACCCCACAGAAAACTGCTGGCCTGTGATCTCCATGCAGGGCAGTGGTGGGATTCAAATTTTTTTACTAGAGGTTCTGTGGGCATGGCTTGGTGGGCATGGCAGGGGAAGGATACTGTAAAATCTCCAGTCAGAGGGGGAATTTGCCGGTTCTCCAAACTGCTCAAAATTTCCACTACCGGTTCTCCAGAACTGGTCAGAACCTGCTGAATACCCACCTCTGATGCAGGGAGCAGCCATGTGAATACATGTGGCAATTGCTCATCTTCTCTGTATCTGGGGGACGAGGTTCCAAGAAACCAGTCTAGACACAGGTTGCTTGATCTTTGCCATGATCACCTGTTCTGCGTTCACAGAGCTGTCTTCAGTTTGCCATACTTCTCCTGGAAGTCCGAGAAGAAGACGAAAGTCTTATGAGATGAGTAGGAGAAACCTGGTGTCCCTCCCTCCTCTTCTCCAGAAAAGCTATGCCACATCCCACCTGCTGATTTCTTCCTTCCTTTTGTAACCATGTAGTTTCTGCCATACTCAAATCCAATGCAGCATACCCAACCTGCCCCCTTCCCATCTTCACCTAAACTTTCTTTGCTATGCACTTTTTCTCCCTCTCTTTGATTTTTTTTTTTACCATTAGACACTGCCATCCAGGTACCTTTCTTTTTCCATCATCTCCTCCATACCATATCTCTCCTTTCCGGCTGCTGCCGCTTATCCCTGAACGCGTCTTCTGGAATTTGCACATTATGCCTGGAAAAAACAGCTGGACACAGACAGCTCAGTCCTGACTGGCCTATGGCAGTACAAGCATGGAATGTTTTGCATATAGCAATAGCACTTAGACTTATATACCGCTTTATAGTGCTTTCCAGCCCTCTCAAAGCGATTTAGAGTCAGCAATTTGCCCCCAACAATCTGGGTCCTCATTTTATCCACCTCGGAAGGATGGAAGGCTGAGTCAACCTTGAGCCTGGTGGGATTCGATCTGTCAAATTGCAGTAGCTTGCAGTACTGCACTCTAACCACTGCGCCACCCAGGCTCTATATACTGGTAGTCCTCAAATCACAACTGTGATTAATGGTGCCTGCCCATTACGGTTGTAAGTTGTGATGGACTTAAAATGAGCCATCATGTGACCAAACCCCATTTTTCAAACTTTTTTGTTGTGTTTATGGAGATTCTCAGTCGTCCAGGTCATGGTTGTCCCAAGGGTGCTTTACCAAAAGGCAGCTGGGCTTTTTGCCTCTCATCCAGTTCTCAAGAAGCTTCTTGGATGAGAAGCGAAAACATCTTCAAAGGAAAGTCGAGTTGCCTCTTGAAAGAAACACCTTTGGGACTTTTTTTTTTTTTTCATGATGGTCATTGAGCGAACACAGCAGTTGTTAAGTGAACACGGTGGTCGTAAAGTGAATACCTCCATCCTAAAGCAAACGTTGCAGCCATAAAGCAAACGTTGTGGTTGTTAAATGAACCCCTTGTCCGCTATGGGATGTTTTTCCCACAAATTAGAAGTAAGTGGCAATTTTTGGCAAAAATGTTGTAAATTGTGGTTTTGTGACCACGGGATGCTGCAGACAGCCATAAATGTAGGCCGGTTGCCAAGCACTTAAAATGCAGTCATATGATTGGGGGGGTGGGGGACTGCCATTAGAATTTTGGAACTGAGTTGTAAGTACTTTCAGGGGAGGGGGAAATCTGTCATGATTTGAAATAGTTGCTAAGTGACCCATCACAAGTTGAGGACTACCTATACCCCTATTTTAGTTCAGTTTCCCTTTTTTCCCTGGTTTTGAAAAGTTTAAGGAACATAAATCTAGGTCACTCGGGCAATGCTACCCAGTAAAATCCATCAAATGTATGTAATCTTGAAGAATTTTCAGCTGTCAGAAAGAACTGCAGAACCAAAATAAGTAGAATATGTTTATATTATCCCAGCCAGTGTTTATCAATGGTGAAAACTGTAGCCAAAACATCTAAAGGAAGATGCTAATTGCCTGTTCATGGTTTACTTGTAATTTAAGTGATGACTGACTTTGGCAGCCAGTATTAAGCTGGACTGGCTTGTTTAACTTGTCTCACCCAAACATTATAGCTATGGCAATCCCAAGTTGCTCATTTGCCTGTGTGGGTTTTTAATGATCTAGATATCAAGTCAATACAAACATTAAATTCTTGCTCTGCCATGTGGCAGAAATGTTATCAGCTGCCTATTTACCACCACTGAGCAGGTATAAAAATACATTTTTTCAGTCTATGTGTTGCTCATTTAGCTGAAAAACTAGTAAACAGTAGCTCTCTCAGATGCATCAGGATGGTTTTAAAGGCCTAAGACATTTTCCTCAATATAGGGTAGAAAGATAAAGTGAATCCAGTAGGTCAAAGTTCATCACTTTCTTTGACTAAGGTTGCCACGGTTGAATATGTAATGTAATAAACTGAAACTGCTATAAATTGCATAGAGCATAGATAGAACTGTTTAAAAATCATGCTGTTACATTAATGAAACTTTCAAGGGTTGGTTTTCATTGTTTTTTCAGATACCTGCAGAAATGATTGTGTTATGTTAGCTCTTTAAGTGGTAAATTCACTAATCTGTAAAGTGATTCAGCTGAAGCTATGTTGCTATGATGTTGTCTGGGTGGAAGGAAGAAACAGGAAAAGAAAATTGGAAACAAAGCAGGTCCAATTTGAAGTTTCTTTTAGGGATACTTTGTCACTTAATAGCATTATTAACAGTTGTAATGTTATTTCTTCAGGAAATTTTATTCGATGTCAAAGAAACTGAAGTAATTGTTCAACACAAAACAACTTCAAAGGTTAGAATGTTTGCCAATTGTGCTTGATCATGCCTTCTCAATAATTTATTGCCTTTACTTTTTATAATCTGGGCAATACACACTTGAAATAGACGCTGGAAATATTTCTAAGGCTAGTTATTTTTAATTGTAGATCTAGTATTTTTTTGTCTTGGCATTCAATAAAAATAATTCCCAAAAAATTAGCTTTGACCAAATGTATTAACTGAGAATTGTTGCTATTTTCAGGTTCTTTTCCGTTATTGTTACACAGACATTTCCTGTGTGGGACGCCGTCTGGATAACCACAATCTCTTTGCTTTCTGTAGCTTGTAAGTTTTGTTTTGAAAAACCATCCACATGTGGTGACATTGCAAGACTATATTTACCAGCCTCATTAATCATGTAGTAGTGGTATTAGTCACAATAGTACCATAGTAGTAGTAATTTTTAGTGTAGGGTGTATCCATCAATTACATTCAAATGCTTCCGTGTGTCCTTTACTAACAATATAGGAATCTTAAGGATTTCCTATTGGACTTTGTGAATCATGCTGTTTAGCACATATTTTACATGTTCCTCTCCACATAGAATGTTATCCTGAATACATTGCATTGTTGATAAACTAGCTCATACCCAATCCTGCATGAAAGAACCAAGTAATCCATTTTATTGATAGCCTGGTTTTTCACTTAGATCCATTAGAGGAATGCTATTATATTCAGGCAATTAGTCCTATGCCATCTTAAAATGTATTGTATATCTAAAGTTACCATCTTTATTTTAGAGCTTCACCTGACTCTCCAGAAGATAGCACTTTTGATTGCCTAGTTTTTGAATCAAATTCTGAAGAGGAAAGTGAGGAAATCATCAAACGGATTGGTAAGGAATATGCTTTGAAATACATGTTATAGTAAAGGCTTATTGTATTTTGTCAAGGTATATTACTCTATACTTCACAGTTTTACCTCTTCTGCAACTTTCTTCCATTTAAGCATTTTCCAGAATACATAGGTTGGAATGGGCTGTTGTATTAATCAGTCTCTTGTTGCATTAATGAAATCCTGCTAAGCCAACCCATTTATGTCCCAAGTATATACACATAAAGCGAATAGTTTTTTGATATGATCACTTTGGTTAGGCTTTTAAATTAATCCATTCTTTACATTTCAGATACCTGTATAACGGCGTGATAGTTTAAAGAAATAAAAAAATAGACCAAGGCAGCATATTAACATGTGGTCCTGTAGTGTTTGATGTCTGAAGTTTTCCAAACTTGTATCAACTTGTTTCATTGTTGGGACTAAACATCCTTAGAATTAAAATCCAAACTGTTCTTTAGATAGGGTTCATAAACAATGCTAGCAACTACACATCTAGCATGAAAGTGTTAACAAATATAGCAATAAGCTATCTGTAATGTGTCCAAAAAATAATTCAAGACATGACAAATTGTGTTTGTTTCTTTAGCTGCTGGATTTAAACATACAGAGTGGTTTGTCTGACAGATGTGATGCTCTGCCGCTGGGCTTCTATCTACTTTTGGAGCCTCATTGGCCTGCTAAAGTCTATTATCAATCAGTGATATCTTGATGTGTCAACTCTTGGATTGTGGAGTCGCTTGGTACAGATTAAAATTCTGTCCAGATACAATTGTTCTAGATAAATCAAACAGAAGACTCAACTGCTTTTTCAAATGTTTACATTGCCAATTTTCAAAATGGAATAAAATCAAGCTGAAGCAATAGATTGTTTGCACAAGGTAGCGTATCTACACTGAAAACAAGACCAGTTTGATAGAACAAATCAAATAACTGAACAGTTTCTCAGCAGGCAACTTTTACACTTTTCATTATATTTAAAATACCCATTATGGGTTACCTAATAAGACAAAACCCCAAAACAACCTGTAAATTTATATTCTCAAACAATGGGTTGAAATACCTGGAACAGCTTTTTTTAAGAGGCAGCACAGAAAGCTGGACTGCTCTTACCTAGTTTCATTTCCATGAGTCATCTAATTAGTCTAGAAACAAGGCTGAAATAATTTTGTAAGCTAAGAAATTGAGTAGCATTTCCTATTCCTAAATTATTCTGCAAATATAAGTCAAAATCAGAAAGACTATTCACTGAGTTACATAATTGCTGCAAACTATTACTGCAATTGGGGATAAATACAAAGCATAAACATGCTTCAACTTGATTTAAGCATAAACCCAAGTAGAAATGCTACTTTTCCCACAACAATGACAGGACTCATGTGAATGTAAAACATTTAATTTAAAAATGTTGACACTACAATATATAAAATAGCTATTATAAATGCACATAGTGTATTCTATAGCTGCCAGGTTTACTGTTTTTTTTTTTTTAGGAAACTGTAAGTTACACTGTGGTTAAGACTTGTACTTTACCCTTCAGAAATTCCACATTCTGTCACAGTGATGTATGGTCAGACTTAACAGCCCCAATTGTTAAACACTTGAATCAAGTTATAACCAGTTTTATTGCAAAAGGACCCTGTACACATTTATATCAATTCTAGTACCTTACAATTTTAGCTACCCAACAAGTCATTAACATACAGAAACATGCATGAAAAGCAAGAAAGATCACCCATCCCTTCTGCATATTAGCAACTTGTCACTACTGAGCAACAGGGCTCACATCACTGAGTTTTATGTGAATAGTCACTGTTAGCATTCATCCTGAGTGAAAGATGGAATGACTTAAGTACAAATGTAACATATTATAAACAATTTCATACAAAAAAAGTCACAAATTGAAACCAAAGTATTTTACAGAATTTACTACAAAACACCATAAAAACTGCTTCCTTTTAAGCTCTCTCTCCCCGTATCCTACGAGCCAACTGGATGTCTTTGGGCATAATGGTAACTCTCTTGGCATGGATGGCACAGAGATTTGTGTCTTCAAACAGACCCACCAGATAGGCTTCACTAGCCTCCTATGTGAAAGATTAAAAAAAACAAGACATTGGTTAGACATTAATCTGTGAGGACACATTATTCCTTTCCCCCACATAAAATAATAGTCGTACTTGAATAGGTTCATACCTGCAGTGCACCAATGGCTGCACTCTGGAACCTTAGGTCTGTCTTGAAATCTTGGGCAATCTCCCTTACGAGCCTCTGAAATGGAAGTTTGCGAATCAAAAGTTCTGTTGACTTTTGGTAACGGCGAATCTCACGCAGTGCCACAGTACCAGGTCTAAAGATGGGGAGAGAGAGAAAAAAGGAGTAAGGCAGGCTCTGTTCACAGCATGTAACAATTCCAGAAAATTTCTAAGTACGCCTTTCAAAATAGTTTCAAAGAAGTAAAAATACAGGACAGAATCTTGGTAGGGTTGATTGGCCGCTGACAACAGCTCTCTGAGACATTTATAGTTAAAGCAAGGCTAAGGGCTAAAATCACAGCAACAAAAACTAACTTTGTTACAACATACACCACTCCCTTCTTAATCCTTTTATTTCCACAGATCAGCTTGGCGGTTGTCCTAAAACACACATTCCAGGATTGTTTTGGCTTATTACCTGTAGCGATGAGGTTTTTTGACTCCACCAGTAGAGGGGGCGCTTTTCCTAGCAGCTTTAGTAGCCAGCTGTTTACGTGGAGCTTTGCCACCAGTGGATTTACGGGCAGTCTGCTTGGTACGGGCCATTTTTCTTCAGTCTTCTGAAAGAGAAAAATAAAGGCGATGGACGGACGCGGCAGCTTTCTCCAAATTCCCGAAGGTCGATCCGGCCCAGAGTGGGCTTTCCGGCACTTCAGCCTCTTCTCTATTCGCGGTCCACTTCCCCCCCCCCTCCGAGAGGGAAACGCTGTGGCGGGAGGGGAACGGCAGCGGCAGATGTCGGGGGGAGTCGTCGTCGTCCTCCATGCGGGCACAGGGCCAAGGAGGTTCAGACCGCGCGGCTCACCGCCAGGAATTGCGCTCGCTCTCCTGCTTGCTTGCCCACGCGCGACGCCGGAAAGGAAGCTCGTTCCTTCTCTTCTGTTCCCAGCCCCGATAACTACCGCCGACGTTAAGTCTCCAGCCCTCCCTTAAGCAGCCGATGCAGAACAAAGCGGCCTTCCACCTCTTTCCTCCACCTGTTTGTCACGAAATTTGCTCCCCAAAGTATGGGGACCCTCTTTCTTTTCCCCACTCTCACTGTCTGTCCCCCCCCAACCTTCGCTCCCAGCCGAAACTCACCTCTTTCGGGAACAAATCCTTAAAAAAAAAACACTTCCGCTGTAAATACACAAATAGCACGTACTATACAGCCTGCGAAGAAACCTTAACTGTCTCCTCCCTCTGCTGGGATGCTGCTTTTATAGAGGGAGGGAACCTAAAACGTCATGACGACACAATACAGACACGCAACGCGCGGAGCTATTGGCATCTGCTTTCGCCGGCGCCATGACGTTAGCTGATACAAAGACAGTTTCCCCGCATCCTGCTTGCGATTGGATGGAAGCTCGAAACCCGATTGGTTGTTAAAATTGCGCGCCTATTGGCTACCGTGGGCCGGAGCAAACCAATTACAATTGCAGTGAAGCTGGGGCTTCTGATTGGACAACAGAAAACATGGTTTGGATCCTACTTTTTGTTGCAAAGCTCTACAATGGAAAGTCAATGGGAAAGAAAAGCAGCCCGTTCTGAGTGCCCTGGACTCAATGGGGAGGGCAAATTAGAGGAAACACAGCCTGGCAAATACGAAGGGAATGTGAAATGATAGCAGAGGTAGGAGGACGCAGTTGACTGTACCTGACGTTCATTAGCCGTCATATCAATTTTTATTTTTCAAAGTTTCTTTATGTTATCTATAAATAAGGAACATTTATAAAGCTCAGTTAACTTTTCATTTTATTTGCCTAATACTTTTAATATAACTAACATATACCAAGGTTTCTTAATTAATTTTTAAATCATCAAAGAAATAACATGAAATATAGAATTGGTTTGTATATTTTATTAGTAAAACTAATGGACCATTATCTAATTTTCATGATCAAATAACCATCTGTAATGGCATGCTGCACATTTACAAAATAAAATGACAAAAAACTGAGGTCAGTCTGATTACACAAAATCAAGCTAGACTCTAGAATGACAGTTGGCTGTTGCATGTAAAGTACAATGTTGACAGTGTATTTTAGATATAAAATGCATACCAAGTTATATTTGGCAAGTTTGGTCTAGTTCAGAGGTGTCAAACTCACATCATCACGTGACGTATCGGGACTTTTTTCCCCTTTGCTAAACCAGGTGGGGGCAGGGCCAGCACGTGACGCACCCGGCCCGTGGGCTATGAGTTTGACACCTGGTCTGGTGGGTAAGACACCAGCTAGAAACCAGGAGACCATGAGTTCTAATTCCACCTTAGCCATGAAAGCTGTCTGGATTATTTTGGATTTGTCATACATAAATACAACTGTCTAATAAAACAACAAAATTACAACAAAATGATATTTTTAAAAATATAATTGCGTAACAATTATGGATTCTACGGCTAATTTCTAGTCACTTACAGGGGGATCTGGGTACAAATCAATAATTATGTTATTTTTAAATTAGGTTAAGAAACTACTAATATGCCTGTCAATGAATTCACAATCTTTATTTGCTTTAGCATTATTGCTAAACGGAGAACGCATCTCAACAAAACATACCTGTAATGCACAATCAACTAGATTAAAAAAAACACAATAGGTATTGTTTTACAATGAGATTTCCAGTTAGCAAAAAATGGATATAATTAACAATCTTATTTCCATTCACACACACAATATATACTGCCAATATATTGTCAGTATACAAAAGTACTAGATGTGGTATAAAGCAATATCAACCATAATTATATCTTAAGTGTAGATAAATACAATTAAAAGCAATTCATTTTAAGCAACATACATTATTATAGAACCAGCACAGGCAACCTATAACCCTCCAGATGCTTTTAAGAATTATTTCTTTATTTATAGAACCATTTTAATTTTTCTTTTTTCCCGATAAACATGTTTGATCAATGTTTTGTAAGAAAAGGTATATAATGAATGGGAGTTCTCTACCCCATCTAATTAAATTTTTAAACCCTTGCCATTTTTGCAGTGTTTTTCACTTAAATGTGACTAGCAACAGGTGATTAAATAGTGGAATATCTAGGCAATGCTTGTGAAATAGAGAGGAGGGTTTTTACTATACCAATGTAATTTATAACAATATTACAATTCTTATTCAGGTAAACAATGTTCTATTCAGCCAAACCATAATCCTATGCTCATAGATCCCAACATTACTCAACAAAAAAGTGTAACATGCTTGCTTCAATCATTCTTCACCACTAATCTTTGAGTACAGTAGAAAGTAGTTTGATTTTTTAAAATAATGGGATAATCATCATGGAGAATACTAATTAGTTTGTGATATCCCATATTGGCTCCAAAACATGCATACCTTTCTGCTGTTTTACCCAGTACCTTGGTAGCTATTGTGAATGTGTACTTTTGTTGTTCCACTAATATGGTAAATAAGAAGTTAACAGTGGTGGTAGTTGCTATGTTCTATCCATATCAGGAAATAAAAGTTTCAGTAGATATGATTGATGTACCAATTACGTTCATATCTATGATGAAAAGACCTGGAAGTGGTAACTCACACTCTCATCATCAAAGTATAGATGCTGCAATATACTCTGCCTGGCACTATCTGTGGAAACTAAAATTGCTGCAAAATGCAGCTGGCTATGTACTGGCAATCAAGAACTGTTTCAAACATATTACATTAATATTGTAGATGCTATATTGTTTGCCAATAGATTTCCAAATACTGTTCATTTGATCTTTGAAACCTTCTACAGTGTGGGTTTCAAACTCGACTGTATCACGTGATATATCATGATATATCACGCCTTTTTTCCCTTTGCGAAGCTGGGGTGGGCATGGCTTGCGCATGACACATCCTGCTGTGGGCCGCCAGTTTGACAGGCCTGTAAATCTACAGTGGCTCCTGGGTACATTCAGAATTGATTTCTCTAGGCAGAACCATTGCAACCAAAGTGCTCATTTCAATAGCAGAAATTATTCATCCCCACCATGGAAGATGGGATAACTGGAGGTTCAAGGATAACATTTCTTAGACTGACAAAAACATTATCATTGTTCTCTAAAGCAATAAAAATGGAATTGGAGGGGTCTTTGGTACTTTTTACCTATGATGATGATAGCACCCAATGTTGCTTTATCTATTTAGATACTGTATGACAATGTTTCTTACCAACTTTTTTCTCACTTGGATTTATGAATGATTATTGTTTTCTTACTGTGTATGTACTGGCAATCAAGAATTACAATATTACAATTACAATATTACAAATCATAGTAAGTCTACAATTTATCTGTATACAGTAGAAATTCAGTAAATGAATATATACAATGTTTCCTTGATCCTAAATAGCCAAAAAAGCAGCACAGTATTTCATTTTTCATATTGCCTAGGTTTACTTATCAAATAAACTATCATTATTTTACTATATATATAAAACCTGCTGAGTATAATACTCTGCTTCACACATACATTATCCCCAAAAGTAGTTTACAAACAATAGTGGTTGGCGCCATACAATAGCAAATGGTATGGTTTAGCATTATATGTAAACCATTCATTCCTAGTTTCCAATAAAGATTAAGTAGAATGAGATGAAGTATGATGATCCTTCCGTTAACCTAATGATCTGGAGAATTACACTGAAAAAAGCTTGACTGTCATAATTAAAGAACACAATACAATATTACTAAAGATGCTAAAAAACTAAGAAAAAATATTAAAAGCCTTGCTTAGATATTAGAAAATGGTTCAATCCTCCTAACATATTTCATTTAGGACAAACCAAACGAAATATTTAAAGGAAAAATAGATTAATGTCCATGAAACAAAACATTGCAATCCGAGATCTCAAATAGATGCATAATTTAAACACAATACATATACCAGGACTTACTTTAAAGGAATACGTATGAAACCTGGCAGCATACAAATAACATGGTATTGTGTGCTTACTGGAAAAGGGTAAATGTTTTGGCTTATGCCACCTTAACTATAGGGACAAAGTAAGAATTGTAAAGTATTTTGTATGTAAAGTATAACCATATAATTAAGTGCCATCAAGTCATTGTTGACTCTTTAGAACCACATAGATTTTTCTGTGATTAACTATATGAGTAATCAAATACTGTCATGACATGTTATAACAAAGATGAAGTATTGTTATGGCATACATTTGTCAAGGTACAGCTAACTTACATTATTATAGGGAAGCCTTGTGGTACTCATCACTTTTCTTATAACAAAATATTTGATAGATCATAATCCAGTAGTAGATATATCAATTTTAACAACTCAAGTTTATGGAATTAAACTTCTGCTTTAGGATCAACAATCCCACTGTTTTTACTATAACATATATAATTTATAATTTGTGAGATATTTTTGAGGGTGCTGTCTCTCTGTGTTGGAATACCAATGTGTTATTCAAAGAAAAGATCATACCTAGTCTTTTTAATAAACTGGACTTCTTAATAATCCCTAACGAATTTGCAATTACGGTATTTTAGTATGACAACCCATCCATCATCGTTTAGCATAACCACCTACATTGCATTCTTAATTCAAACTCACTAACAAATCTTACAGCATCTAGCGATATTTACTTCCAAATAAATAATGCTAACATCGAGAAATAAAAATAATTGAGGGAGGCGTAATTAAACGATTCATAGCTATCGAAACAGCAACCCTGCTTACATTTTCTCGAAGGCAATCTATGGGCGGATTGCTTCCAACTACAATTCCTATAAATCCTTGCGCTGTTACAATATCCGGAACAGCAAGCGCAGAGGCCCTCTGTACTTGTAGTTTCAAGAACCGGAAGCCTAGTAGAAGGAAAGGGGGATTTTCCGCCATCACCGGGACTACAAGCCCCAGCATGCTTTGGGTAACCCGGGGCGGTAATGGCGGCGGTAGCGCCTGCGCATTGCGGTCTCCGTGCGGACCGCGCAGAGTGAATAATAAAGCTCTCCTCCTCGGTGGTAGCGGGCGGCGGAGGAGGGAGCGGAGGGCAGGAGCATGTCGAAGGGCCCGGTAGGGACCGGGCCTCCTGCGACCGGGCCGGTGGCGCCCGCCAGCGCGCTCCAAGCGCAGCCCGAGAAGCCGCAGCACTACACGTACGTAGCGAGAACATCCGCAGCCGCTTCTTACTGCTGCTGCTCCCGCCGCCGCCACCGCCGCACCCCTCCGCCCCGCGCCCGCCCGCCCGCGCGCCACACACGCCTGACGTCAGCGGGCAGCGTGCGGCACGCGCGCACGGAAACAAACGGCCCGCCCGGAACCGGCTGAAACCGGTCGTGGTCGGCCTGGGCCGGAGGAATTTCGGCTGTGGGAGGGGGCGGGGAAGGAGCGGACACCCCCCCCCATCTCGCGCTTTTGGGGCGGGCGGGCGGGCGCGCGTGCACCTAACCGCCCCATAAACACAAACACACCCCACAGGCGAGAGGCGCGCAAGTGCCCATGATGCGTTGCGTCGCCTTCGCCCTACGGGTCCTCTGGTCCTCCGTTGGTGTTTAGGTTGGAGGATGCGGGGCGTCCGTCTCGTTCGTGCCCCTTTTGAGAGTCCCCTTCTTTTCGCCGTCGGCCTCTTTTTGTCTTAATTGGCTTAAATCCTCTGCCTCGCGCCAGCCGAAGGGGACCCTTTTCTGGCCGAGCGGGGGACAAGTCGTTCTGTTAAAATGAAATCCTTCTCGGGATACTCGGAAAGTTCGCGATCCGAGGGTCCTGGTGGGGAAAGTTGGGGTGTCTTGTCACCAGCCTTCATAAACTGCCTTTTCTGTACTCGTGGTCTGTCTCGTGAAATCGAGAGCATCCTAAGTGAAACACCATATACAAAAGTACTGTGACTTTCCTCGCCATTTTCTCTTGCTGATGGCTGTCATTAGAGGGGGGGCGGGGGGGGATGTTTCTGGTCAAGCCTGCAAATTAAAACTTAAACGCATAAAGGGAACTGTACTTGGGTTTCTTTCTTTCTTTGAATCCTCTGGCACAGTAAGTTCCTTAATAAGGAATTTTGAGTCCCGTAGCATTTTGTAAGGAATAATTCAGCTTGCGGTTAAAATAAATGGTCTTCGCAAAATAACAAAGCATAAACAAATATTCTATTCTATTGATTTCATAGAAAATGTTTTAATAGCATCAACTATTAATAGCATCAACATAAAGAGTTACGTTAAGTATTAGAATAAGTTGTCTCTTATATTTATAGGTTGCCCTCTTCTGTTCAGAATTCCTAATAATTTCGTATATCTGAGAGCAGTTGCTGTAGCAGGTACAGGTATTTTAGATCTGTTGGTAAATACTGTGTTACTTTGGGACCTTGTAAATATATTTTGGGTGACAGTTAATTTGTGATATTGTTATTTTGTATCGTTACTGTACTAGCAACACCTGTTTCTACATCTGTTTTATTGCATCAGGCACAACTTGTTTTGCAGGGAATTGGTCATACATAACCTGTTCCACATTAATCTGAGGAATTCATTACCATGAGATGTGATGGGCACTGATTCGGATGGCTTGGAGCGGAATAAATGAATTCATGGGGGGACATCCAAAGGCTATTTATAACGTTAGCTCTATGAGGACACCATGCCAGCAAATAACAGTTACAATGAAACAGTAATGGAAAGGGAATATGAAGGACTCCATGTCATGATTATGAGCATCCTACAGGCATCTAGTTGGAGGCTGTGAGAAGCAGAATGGTAGACTAAAATGGGTCTTAGCCTAATTCTGCAGGGTTATTCAGATGATTGGTCAGTTGTGCTGCTAATGTCTCAAATCTAGCAAAAGCATAATAGAAAACTTAAATACATGCAATACTGGGTATGTAATAGGATGATACAATAATTACTTAATTCCAGTCTGCATGAGTGATTGAAGAGATTGTCCTTAATTGCAAAACAGGAAGTCTTTCTATAGAATAATCTCATATATGGTACCTGCTGTACATCATCACAATTTTGAATTGTTGATAGAGATCATCATGCATGTGATTATCATGCATGTGATTATCAGACAGTATGCGAATTGCATTTATAATAAAAGTTAGTATAATGTTAGCTGACTTTTTTCCTGGTTTTTGTCACCTTCCACACCTTTTGTATTCTCAAAATGCATTGGGATATTGGGGGAATCTCACAGAGGTGATACTTGGTATATATGAAGAGCTATAGAAAAGAGAAGCTGTCCTCTTCCTCTTTCACTGATTAAAGTATCAATGAAAAAAATCTGATTGAATTTCACTCCATTTATTTCACAAATATATCAGAAACAGTGAAGTAAGTATATTTAACAAAACAAAAAAGTATAGCCATGTGAGCTGGTAATAATCTGCTTCATTACGATGAATATTTTAATTTGTTTTTAATTTGTTTATGCTGAATTCTATTATTTATTTTACTGTTTGCAAATGTACAATTTAAAAATGAACTTCTTGTTAAAATTAGCTTTGACAAATCGTGTGATGTTGTAAGAAGCTCATAGCACTAAATGCAATTATGTACATCTTCTAGTGGAATAACATCTGTACCATAATGAGTTCTCATTCATCCCAATGTCTTCCAGAATAGTTCTAGAGATTTGGGAGAAAATCTATAGCACATGTTGGAAGTATGTAAGGAACTTCAGGATTAAGAGGAGGAGGGTGGGAGACTAATATAGAATAGAATAGAATAGAATACTTTATTGGCCAAGTGTGATTGGACACACAAGGAATTTGTCTTGGTGTAAATACTCTCAGTATACATAAAGAAGGAACATTCGTTAAGAATCAAAAATCATAATGTACAACACTTAATGATAGTCATAGGGTACAATCAACATCAAATCATACTAGGAAATAGAGGATACAAGCAACAAAGTTACAGTCACAAGTGGGAGGGGATGGGTGATAGGGAGTGATGAGAAGATTAACAGTAATAGTAGTGTACACTTTGTAAATAGTTGAACAGTGTTGAGGGAATTATTTGTTTAGCAGAGTGATGGCTTTCGGGGAAAAAACTGTTCTTGTGTCTAGTTGTTCTGGTGTGCAGTGCTCTATAGCGTCGTTTTGAGGGAAGGAGTTAAAACAGTATGTCCAGGATGTGAGGGGTCTGTAAATATTTTCACAGCCCTCTTTTTGACTCGTGCAGTATACAGGTCCTCGATTGAAGGCAGGTGGGTGGTAATTGTTTTTTCTGCAGTCCTAATTATCCTCTGAAGTCTGTGTCTGTCCTGTTGGGTTGTCCTGTAGAGGTGCAGATGATAGACTCAATAATTCCTCTGTAGAACTGGATCAGCAACTCCTTGGGCACTTATATATAACCAAATGACCATATGTATGAAGTGTGTAGCTGATAGTTGGTTTTAGGTAACTTTCAGATATTTATATACATGTTTGGATCATACTTTCAAATGCGTGGATTCTAGTTTTGATGTATTTGCTTTCATAAATGTGTAACAGTTTATATTTTGCTTATGTTTTTGCAAACAGAGGATATGTCTCCTGTCCCTTCCAAACCATACCAGTATAGTGTTGCTACAATTTCTCCCTTACGCTTCTTCTGTGCTGCTGAGGCATTTTATTATAAGCATAACATATGTCCATGTGTGTGGGAGAATTTTTTTTGACAGTCTGTTTCTTGTAGGGATATTTATGAATTATTACACATAGCATTAGAATAGAATACCTTTATTGTCATTGCATTCTACAAATACAATGAAATTTGAAAGCTACTTCAGCACAGTGCCCCAAACATCACATCACAATCACACTACAAAGTATTTAAAAATTAAAATAATAATAATTAAAAACCTAGTCTAAAACCTATCTAAAACGTATAGTAAGTTAGATAGTTTAAAAATGCCACTATATACATAGGGCTAAATCACATATGCATTGTTTACAGCGTGACTGATGCCAATCTTAAATAAGAAATTCAGTTAGATTCAGTGAGATTCATGTACCAAATTTGTGTGTGTACCTGTGTACTGATTCCTAGTGACTGCCTGACCTGATGCCTTCGGGGGCGGGGCGGGGGGTTGGAAAGATTTTTTTTTTTAATGGTTTTGCATTGCCTGCTTCCTAGGGATGAGAGAGTGTGGCTGGTCCAAGGTCACCCAGCTGTTTCTATAGTACTAGGATTCACAAATTTCAGGTTTATAGCCTGGTGCCTTAATCACATCACCAAACTGGCTCTCATGTGCCACTACTCAGGACTATTATTGATTTGTAAATTTTATGAAATAATTATAAATATGCAAGATGCATACTATTAAGGGAAAATACCTTTATGAAGAAAAACTTTAAAACTTGTCTTTCTCAAAACAAATACAAGATACTAGCTAGCCTGATACCTACCTACCTAATGCAGTATTTTGATTAAGATAATGTTTAAAGTTGAGTGCAAATACACTGATCTACAGTTTCAGTATAATTTGTATTTAACTGTCAGGCAGGTGCATATTTTGTTAAGGCTTTCAGAAGTGAAAATTGAAAGGATTTTAGCTTTCAAAATAAGAAAATATGTGGAACTGTTTTGTTTTTGCATATATTTAAAAACAAGATCGTAAGTAGAATTCTATCCATAGCCGCTATTCTCCTTGGGCTGATCTTAAACTAAACAAAAAAAGGACTTTTCTTTTTTAAGAATTCGATACTGTATTGAAATAGTGCGAATGGTGAGAGAATAGTCATGAAGGTTCTGCTAATGCTAAAACTGTTTATAAATGTAATTTAAACAATTGTGTTTAAATTGTGTCTCTTGTATAAAAAATACTTCTGAGTTATCAGTTTTTAAGTCATAAATTTAAAGCTATAGCGCATGTCAAGATTCTGACTCCTTTTTATGTAAAGTTGGCTTTTTTTTCTTTGAGTTTAGGCAAATCATGTCTTATTTGTAATGGCAATACATAAATTAAATAATTGGAAACCAGGTTCAAAGCACACTTCTATTCCAAAAGGAAGCCAATAGTGCACAGAAATGAAATACTGTAAATGATTGTTAATGTAATGCCATGAGTTCCTAATTTTACCTGGACTAGACTTCTTATAATAAACTGTGTTCCTGTTTAATATAGAACATACTCTCATGTGAAGGTCTTTTGGTGACTATAAAGAAAGCTCCTTTATCTCCTCCAGATAAATTTTTCTCTCATTTGAAAGGGACACTAGGATATTATGAATGTTAAAGTTTTTGAAAAAAACTGCAATATTTAAGTGATTTTATTTGACATAATTTAACTTTTTTGCTATTGAAGAAATAGTTGTACTGTCCCTGATTGTGGAGAAAAACAGTAATGAACTCATTTCCTAGCCACTTATAAATAGGGTCATAGTTCCTATTTTGATCCTGAGTTTTCTTGGAATTTAGCTACCTATTTTCAAGTGTGCCTTCAAATCTGTATTAGAAACAGCTTTCTTCCTCTCTTTACCTAAATCTTAAGTTCTTAGGAAATTGAATTCTGCTACAATGTCATGTGGTCTAATTTACACTTCATGATTAATTAAACTATAGTTTATTGGCTAAAGAATGGTTATGTATTGCTTGTTCCGATTAATTGTGATATACTAGTTTGTAGAGGATCAGAAACAGCTATTCCATAGCGAACTGTACTTGAAATAGACCACCACATTTACACCAAGAGTACATGCAGGTTTTTGATGATCCAACAATCATGTTGTAGTCTGCGTATTTGTGAGATCGGCATAAAATATAAATATGCTAAATGGAATCTGCATCAGTTGGCCTTTGACTCGCCCATTTGTAATCCACAAAACAGATATTAGTGCTAAACTTAAAGTTTGTGTAAAAGATTGGAAAAGCTTTCAATGGGAAAAACTATAAATGGCAGTAAGATGAAAATGTTGACTTCATTAATATATTTGAACTCTATAGTAAGAAAACAGTTATAGTGGGATGAACCAAAATACTGTGCAAGAGTGTTCAGAGTTTTATGTTCTTCAGAACATTTCATCAGGCAAAATAATATATTTGACAAAAACCTTTCTGCTTTTTGTCTCCTAGGCAGGTTGTATATTTAGTTATTTATTACTCTTTGCAGTGTACAATTCCTCAACTTTTGTTCTAAAAACAAACAAAACCCAGACAAAATAATTGTCTTTACTGTAGTAGAATACAATTACTGCACTGAATTCTGAAGAATTTAAAAGTGGGCATGTTTATTATGGTAGTTTGTGTTAAAAAGGTAAAAGAAAGGTTCCCCTCACACATACATGCTAGTAGTTCCCGATTCTAGGGGGCAGTGCTTATCTCTGTTTCTAAACCAAAAAGCCAGCGCTATCTGATGACGATTCCGTGGTCATGTGGCCGGCATGACTAAATGCCAAAGGCACACGGAACGCTGTTACCTTCCCACTGAGCTGGTCTTTATTTTTCTACTTGCATTTTTACATGCTTTCGAACTACTAGGTTGGCAGAAGCTGGGGCAAGTAATGGGAGCTCACTCAGTTATGCGACACTACAGATTTGAACCGCCAAACTGCCAATCTGAAAGATTGACAAGCTCAGCATCTTAGCCACTCAGCCACCAAATCCCCTTGTGTTGATCATAAAGAAGCTATTAAACAATTAACCAACATATAATTTTGTTTAATGTAGCAACAATATTTGCTTTTGTTTCTTTTTTACAAAATTATTACTGTGCTAAAGATTTATAGTTACATGAAAAATTTTATTTTATATCGACATACTTATCAGCACACAGATTTAACAACATAAGGATTTAAAGATTTCATTACTGCTTTAGCAATATTTCTGCTAATGACTAGAGTCATTATGACTTGAAAAGAAGAGCTCATTCCATTTGTGGAAGAAATTCTAACCCAGGGCTGTCAAATTCCCAGCCCACGGGCCAGATGCATCACACTGGCCACACCCACACCCGGTTTAGCAAAAGGGAAAAGTCCTGATATGTCACGTGACGCTGCCATGATGATGTGAGTTTGACATCCTTCTCTACCAGAAAAGCAGATGCATAAAAAGCAGCCCTGGTCAAAAGAGCCCAGCAGAGATTATACTACCTGAGACATCTCAGAAAACAACAACTGAATGAAAAACTGCTGGTGACCTTCTACCGCTGCATCATAGAGAGCATTTTAACATACTGCACCTCTGTATGGTTTGCCAGTTGCACAGTGGCAGATAGGAAAGCACTCCAGAGGGTTAATGTCATTGCCCAGAAGATCATTGGTTGCTCTCTCCCCTCTTTGGAAGAGCTTTATAGCTCCCGCTGCCTTAAGAAAGTTCAAAACATTCTCAAAGATCCATCTCATCCTGGGAACTCTTTTTTTAAACTATTACCATCTGGCAGATGGTACAGAATAATAACAACAAGGACAAATAGGCTGAAAAACAGCTTCTATCCCAGGGCAGTGGCTCTTGAATTCTGCTGTATAGTGCAGTGTTGGTGTGATGTCGGGGGTTTTCGGTTCAATGTATGGAGGGTGAAGGATGTGTGTGTTTATTGTCATGGTCATGGTCATGATATGCACTGAAGATGGTGTTTGATTTCATTGTATAAGGTGCAATGACAATAAAGTAAACTAAATTAAAATTTAAAAAGACTTTGGTGCATGGAGTTAGGAGAAAATGTAACAAAAATGCCACCTCTTTACCACTAGGAATGACCTATGTCTGACTTGGTTCAGTACAGTACCAGGTATTGGTACACTATAGTATCTCAAGGAAGGTAACTTGAAATGAAGGCCGGAAATACTGCCTGGCAGAATAAAGCGTATCAGAATTTTGGATAGCTCAGTGTAGGAAACTGAGGTAATCCTCAATATACTAGTTCTATTGTTTCACCAACTGTCTGAGTTTAATTTCATCTTAAACCGGAAGAAGCAGGTTTTTACCTTGATGTATGTTGCTTGCTGCTGAGTTTGGACTTAAAGACACACACACACACACCAACAATTTCTGAAATCTGAGGTTCCTATGTTGCTAAATAATCCCAGAAACTATAGAAATTTCCAAATAATGGAGATGGGAGGAGGGATGGCCTACAACCAAGTATTGGAATGTTGGTGGGCTTCTATTTCCAATGATTCCAAAGCCCCATTAATAAAATGTCTACTGGCAAAACATTAGGGTCCCAAATTAATGATCTTTAGGTATGAATTATTAATTCAGCATGCTTCATTTCAGATTTTGACCTTAATATATTTCTCTTTATCTAGGAAATAATGAGCATTCATTATTATATTAGAGTAAGTCTAATATTTACATATATTACATATATTAGAGTAAGTCTAATATTTACATTATCTGAAAGGATGATGGTACATTTAGTTCCATCGCTGCACATAAGTTTAATTTTCCCATTATACATTGTACAAACTTGGTATTGCTTCATATGCATGGTTTTGCTGTCACTTGAGTAAAATAATTATATTCAAATTAGTTATTTCAAGACTACTGTCCAATAAATGTTTTCCTGCAAGATCCTTTTATTTTAATTTTCTTAAAATAAAAGGTCTCAGACTTAGAATCTAATTACTGTAAACTACTGGAATTATTGTGTAATAATTCTGCTCTTTCGGTTTCCGGTGCTCCCCTGCGCGGACACACACACTCCCGTTTTGGCACTTGGTGCTGAAAAGGTTCACCAACACTGCTAGACCTACCAGAACTTCTCATTTAAAGAACTGGCTTGTAAGTGAAAGAAGTATAGTGGTGTAAATTCTGCTTTTCTGCTAGAAATGTTTGGGGAAGTAGGTGTGAATAGAAAAAAATTATTTACAAAACTGTTGTGACTGTTTGACAATACAACAGCATTGAAAAAAGTGACTTATAACCTTTTTCACACTTATGACCATTGCAATATCATAAAAGGTCATAGGTCCATAAGCTTAATTATAGTCATAAGTCAAGAACTACCTGTAGTAAAGGTAGTATCCATAGTCATGGTTTTGGTTTCTTATCTGGGCTACCTTGACAGTTTGACATCAGTCTTGCAGATCTCTCTTTTTAGAGACAGAAGATTCCCCTATCCCTACCTCCGTTTATTTGTTTGTAGTAATGGCCTCCAATTCTAGGGTACTCCACTATCTGCCAATCACATTGTTTAGCTGAGTGTTGTTACAACAAGTGGATATACAAATTACCAATTTACAGAATGCCATGATGCAGCTAACATAACAGCTGGAACCAAATTTATTCAGTGTGAACTGTTTATGGTTCACAGACCAGCAGAATTTCCCACAGATTGGACCAAGATAACTTTTGGACTAAGTTTGCTAAGGGAAGGGGCTAAATGAGCCATATTGATCATATTGATCATTGATCATTGAAGGACAACAACCTGCTGCTGAACAAACTAAGACTTCATCAAAAGTTCAAAAGGTACATTGAAGATCTGGTATGAAGACTCACAGTGAATTAAGAAAGAATGATAGAGAATAATGAGTTGATATATTTTAAATTTTAAATTATTTGCCAGAGATATGGGATGCAATGACATGTGGGATGGAAAGATCTCTCTGAGAGACCAGTTTGGAGAAGGACTTGGTGAAGACGTGAGGGATGAACTGACGGGGCAAGACACCTCAAATAATTTAAAAGACTTGGTTCAATAATGTGTAATAATAGATGGCAAGCTAGAACAGTTGAGACAGAGAATTGGTGTAGAGAATTGGTCAATCACATCATTTTGAACAGAGGAAGTCAGCTTACATCCAAATTTTGGAAGGACGTTTTTCAAATTAAATATTAACATTCATTTGTCATATATGCATCATCCAGTGTTACATGGAGAAACTGAGAAAGTTACCCAATTGTTGCAGCAATATAAGATGCTAGACTTCCTATCAACAAAATGACTGAACTTTTATGCCTTGCAGAATTTGCTTACAACAGTTCATTTTTCAGTATGTCCCTATTTAAGACAACTTTCAGCTATCTCCCAATGTGCTGCTCTCTACCACTCATTAATGCACAGTTCCCAAACATGTTGGATTTTTGCATAAGAGGTGAATGACCCAATGCCTCTTGAAGGAGCAACTAGAAATAGCACAACTGTCTACTAAAATGCAGCAGATACACATAGGTCTAAAATTGCAGAAGAGGATTTGGTATAACTTTCTACAGTTTTTTTTTAAATATCTGCAGGATCTCCAAAAAGCTGGTTCAAAGTTTATTGGTCCCTTCCCAGAGACTGAACAAATTAAACTCTCTGGCTTTCCATTTGCAATTGCCAGCATCAGTGAAAGTTCATCTGGTATTGGTCTTTACTGATGAGAGAGGCACTGCCCTGCACTTTGCTCTCCTCTCATGACACAATTGGTATCAGAACTTCAATTGCTACTCAAGGCAATTGTCAATTGAGTTGCATCTTATTTTATGACCTTTTTTGGCCATCGTTAAATGAATCATTGCAGTTAGGAAGTGAATCATGCAGTCATTAAGTGAATCCAGCTACCGCCATTGACTGCTTATCAGAAACTGGCTGAGAAGTTCGCAAATAGCAAACACATGATTCCAGGACATTGAAATCATGATAAATACATGCCAGTTGCCAAGTGCCTGAATTTGAATCATATGACCATGGGGATGCTGCAATGGTTGTAAGTCGAGGACCAGTTGTAAGTTACTTTTTTCAGTATCAGTAGAATGTTGATTAAATAAATGGTTATAAGTTGAAGACTACCTGTAATGTCCTTTCTCCTTGCAATCATGCCACACACCATTATTATACAGGGTTCTCCTGTTGATTGTCCCATGGATGCTGATATTTGTTAATGTAAGGGAGGTTTTTAATTCCTAGAGGTTACACTGGGATTCTTGAGACCTCCAGGAGTATTATATGCCAGGCTGTTTGTGTGATGTTGATTGGTTGACCATTCTGAAAAGAGTACCAGTGATGTTGAATTATCTCCATTTGTACGTTATCTAACTGATGGTAGAATTCAAACTCTTTGGAAATAGTTTTGTAATTTTTTCCAGCTTGGTACTGCTACCCTGCCAACCCCACTGGCTCTAGCCTGCTGCCTTCTCCCTGACTATGCCCAGCGAGGTCTTAATGGCAGATGAACTCCACCACTCTGCCATGATCAGGGCTTGTATCCTGAAGCTGTGCCCTCACCCAACTCCTTTATCCTGGGCCAGTGGCAGAAAGAAATGACAGTAAAGGTTAGCTGGGGGAGGCAGTGGTAGGTAGTGGCAGACATGTGGGGAAGATAGATGAATGGGAAGAGTTGAAGTGCATACCATGGTCATAAATGTAGGCCAACTGGCAAGTGCCTATATTTTGATCATGTAACTGGGAGTGCTACAATGGCCATACCTTTGAGGTTGCTGAATGAATGGTAATTAAGTGAGAACTATCTGTAGCTTCCTTTTGGCTTCTTTTAATAGGAAACGCCTGTTAAAATAGTAACTTGCTTTCTTGGTGATCACTTCAGCAAGAAGAATAAGAGAACTCACAGCTCCATCAATTAGTAAAAGCCTTTCTGGCTTTAATTTATCGACAGTACTATTAAGGCTTATCCCTTTTTTTCCTCTAAGATAATTTAAAGTCACATTAGCCAGAAAAAGGAAAAAGAGTTTTATCTAGTCTCTTGAGCAAATCTCCACCAATAAGGAGACATTTTGAAATAAGTGAAATTGCATCAAAATGTTTATCTGAAACATAAATATAAAAGGATAGAGAGCCTTTTTATCACATATGGCAATGTTGGGAAGCAAGTCTCTAGGTCCTCTATTAGGTCAATAAAAGATTATGTTGCCTTGGGGTATTTTGCCAGTGGTGTACAGGTACCTTATAGCTAACTCAGTTAGAAAAGTTGTTCCCATTTTTTTTTCTTAGAAGAAATCTGCTGAGCATCAACTTGCTATGAATTGTCTCCCTTCATTAAACACTGTGAAACTGATAGGTTTATCTTTGTGAATACAGAACTAAAAAAAAATTATGTGCTGTGTGCAAAAATTATTTTTCTGTCAATAAGGCAAGTGCAATTTAGTTTACCTTACACATAAAATAGTTCTGTGTACAAATATATGCTTGCCAAATATTGTAGAGCAGTGACGGCTAACCTTTTGGTTGCTATATGCCAAAAGTGCACATGCATGCCGGCTCCCATAATGCAATATGTGTGCAATCCCCCACCCCTGCGCATGCAGGCGCATCTCCTGTGTGCACCCTGCGGATGCGCGACAGATACCTGACAATCAGCTGGCTGTCAGGAGGCACACATGCATGTGCAGTGGCTCTGTTCCGGGTGATGCCTCACGTGCCGACACAAATGGCTCTGCATGCCACTTCCGGCACGTGTGCCATAGGTTCGCCATCACAGTTGTACAGGAAAGTAATGTTTTAGAGTTAGACTGAAAGCATGTAATGAATTTAGTTGAAGGCTTTTGTTTACTCACGGCTTATTCTTCATGATAGCAATTCATCAGGATTATCTGTCAGTAATTGCTGCTTTGTGTTCTTATAAATGTGTGGTAATGATATCAGTGATAGTATTCAGCGATCGTATATTCCACTGGCCTTGTTTTTTATTGCTTTTGATTTTTTGAAACATCAGATTCTTCCCCAGTAATTCTTGCTTCTGCATTTTGGGTCCAAAATGGTTAAGCTTTAGCTTCATTATTAGTCCTTCCAGTCAGTAATCTGGTTTTAACTTCACCTAATATTGAATTATTTGTTCTTCTTGTCCAAAGTAGTCTCAAAAATTCTCTCCAGTACCACTGTTCTAAGGCATTGATTTTTCTTCATTCACTCTTTCTGATGGTTCAGGCAGTCACAAACATATGTTGCAACTGGGAAGACCCTTGATTCTGACTTGGATGTTATCATTAAACAGCAGTTGGTTTTGTGTTTCAGAACTAACTACAAAGATGTTGTTTCAATGAGAGTGAAAACAATGTGTTTTTTTTAAATTGCGATTCAGATGTGAGTTATTTACTTAACTGTATCTAGCTTTAGAATAATATTAAGATGCATAATTAAATGGAATTCTGTGAGAAGAAAATGCAGTTCATACAGATAATATATATATTGTTTTATTTTTATTTTTCTCATTTCTGAACAGCCCATCTTCCTCATTTTAGCGCATGTTCTATTGTGCATTTAATATGTTCATTTCTAGTTTTCGGATAGAGTTGCATTACCGCCTGCTCTTTTTTATTATAGCTGTTTTTCTAGTAATTAGCAGGCCAGGGACTCAAAGCATTTTTTCTGTTCCCAGTTGCAATATTACTAATATTGCTATTACTGTATTAAGGAGGGGAAGAGGGTAAACTATCAGCCACTGATGTGGGTTTTTGCCAAAACAATTTGCACTAAAATATTTTCATTAAACACAATTAATGTGCTAAATTTCCAGGAGATTTTCTAGTGTAAACTGAATGTTTTTTCTATCATGAATTACCATATTTTCTTCAGGCTGCTTCTTTTATTGTTTTGTTTCCTTTTTGTTGTTCATACTTGGCTCATCCTTTTAGAGATATTTCTTTATCATTAGAAGCTCTGTCATTGGTGAAGGCACCAACAGAGTTTCTAATGTAGTATCTTCACTGGAAAAAAACTGATAGATATTCAGATATGTATCTGCCTTTAAAATAAACTTTTATAATTTTTGTGTCATAAAATGTTTTATAAAATTTGCCAGATGAGTTCCAAATTTTGAACGCAGTATATAAGTTAGCCTATTTGAGGTACCTTGGTTCAAAATTTGTTGTCCTATGAGGTACCGTTTCTCCCTGATAAGGGTTACCAGAATGAGAGTTTTAGTAGTACACTAGACAATCCATGCCTTGTTGGGTCATTGTTACAGAAATATTACCTTGTCTGATTCCTCAGTGTCTTCAGTAATAACAGAGCTTCTAATTTACTGGTGTCACTAGGAAAGTTGAGATACATTCAGAGATTTATCTACCTTGAAAATAATGCATATTGAACAATCAAACAGTTAAACATCAGCACAGGAAATACTTTATTTCATTTTGCATTACAGGTAGTCCTCGACTTATGACCACAGTTGAGCCCAAAATTTATGTTGCAGAGCTAGGCAGTTTTTAAGTGAGTTGCGACTGCAGATGTCAAATGAATCATGGGGTCATTAAGTGAATCCAGTTTCCTCCATTGACTTTGCTTGTTGGAAACTGGTTGGGAAGGTTATAAATGATGATCACATAACCCCAGGACAGTGCAACTGGCATAAATACATGCCAGGTGCCAAGTGCCTGAATTTTCAACACATGTCTATGGAGATGCTGCAATGGTCATAAGTGTGAAAAACAGTCATAAATCACTTTTTTCAGTTCTGTTGTAACTTTGAATGGTCAGTAAATAAATGGTTGTAAGTCAAAAACTACTCTGAGGTAATATTTATGTTATAGAATGTTTTATAAAGTTTGCCAAATTTCAATTGCACAAGAGTCATGACTCCCAGGTTTTAGATGCATTGTATGGGTTAACACAATTGATGTATCATCACTCAAAATGTTTTGCTCTATGGTTCATGATTTAAATCTTTAAAAAATCTTTAAATCTTCAGCAGTGAAATTTCAGATTTTTAAACATTTTAATTTTTATTACTTGTACTATCCTTTGAAAGCACTTGCCACTTAAAAATTGCTTCTCCTGAATGCAGAACCTGAAAATATTTTGCATGAATGGACAGAAACTTGCTTTACAAAGAAGAACACTAATTTTAAATAAATTTTTATTTCAAGTAACAAGCATATGGTTTCAGTATTGTCTCTGTGAGTTGTTCCTTATTATTGTTTTGAAGGTCTGAATTATGTCCTGGTACTGAAAATATGTTTTGGGGTTTATTCTGAGATCTCTATTTCTATTTTTTAATTGGACTTACTTGCAAGATGCTTCCCTGTAAAGTAGATGGATATCTGAAGGGTAGGATAAAAATTGTTCTAGAAATTAAATTAAAATACAGTGTCTTTTCATTACCACATTTTTATATTTTTTTCTTCTCTCTTAAATTGGTTAAATTATTCCATACATCTTACACATGGTTGTTTGTAAATATATAGTTACTGGGCACATTCTAATGTGTAGCTGAAGGTTATCCATTTCTCTAAATGTTAAAATGATAATTTTAAATCCAAGATTAAGCTATTAGATACATAAATGAAGACAAGCCATATGCCTTTTTTATTAACCCGGAATAAAGAAGTACATCAGTTCAATCACATGTTTATAGGGCAAATACTTCTGAGGTACTTGAAAGAGAAATGTTACACTTCATGTTATTGAGGTAGCAGTTGAGTTGTGTATTACTGAGTTTCTGTTAAATACCAACTCTTCCCTTCAGTTAGTTATTACTAGGTATTTCAGTTTCCTGAATTTTTTTCTCTTTGATACCTGAACCAAGAAAGTAGGGAGGAGATAAAAATTCAGAACTATGGCCAAATGAGGGACACCACAGGAAGTATATTTGTCAGGATCCTGACTTGTCTTTGCTTTTGTTTTTTGAAGAGCAACCACTGAAAGCTGTGAGTGAAGAGGTGTAGAGGTAAGAGAAGGCTGCTTAAAACATCAATTTTCAAATGTCTTTTTGCTGGGGGAGATACAGGTATTCTAGTGAACTTTTTATTGCAAAACTGTCAGGAAATTGTTACATGCTCTTGTCATAGAATTTTTAGTACCAATCTTGTAGTGTTACCTTATGATCAAAGCAAATAAATAAATAAATAAATAAATACTTCTATTTTCTGGAGACAGAATACCATTTGATATTGCTTGAAATAATCATAGGAGTATTTTTCTCTCTTTTGTTCCTGTGCCAATAAACAAGTTAATGTAGATGAAATGATAACAGAAATGATTCAATATTAACTTAAAATTAGGACCGGAGGGCTATAATGTCAGATTACTTAAAAAATGGATATCAGTTGATAATGTTATATTTTAAGAACTTATTTTAAAACAACAACAGCTTCCTGGCTAAGCAGATGAATAATACCTACTTTCTTTATTTCTTTATTTATTTATTAAATGGAATTCTGTCCCAGAATTGCAAGAAGGTCAGACATTCAGTAAGGGAGAGGCATGGTTTTTTGATGGTGGGCTAGTGGTTTGGAATGTCCTTCTCAGAAGAGACATTAATAGCACACCTGTTCAGTGATTGTTGAAGAAACAAGACCCCAGTTAAGCTGAATGTTTATTATAAATAATTTGCTGCTATTTAAGTCATTGTTATGAAATTCATTGAGTACTGGATAAAATCAAATCCCAATCCTTTAAATCAGTGGTCAACCTGTGGTCCACAGACCATTGGGGGGCTGCGGTGTCATCACAAAGGGTCTGCGAAGGCTTGAAGAAATGTTATGATTTAAATCTTAAGTTATATATTGGGAGTCCATGGCCATAGTTTGTGGCCACAAAATGTATTTAAAGGGGGACTGTGGTGAAAAATAGGTTGAGAACAACTGCTCTAAATACATAATGTGAATTTTGGTCAAACGTTACTTATCAGTTTCAGCTACGATCAATGAGATATTTGCAGACCAATTAAAAGCTTATGGTATGAACACAAAAGCATTCTTCACATGTTCATGAACAGAGAGATATATAGTAACCTCAAATCTGAAATTAATATATATCTATTGTGAATAGAGGTAAACTACTAAACTATTAATAGTCTTCCACAATTTTGTCTTATGATCTTTAAACTTGTACAAAATTCAATAGCTGAAGGAGTGTGATGCAGTTGTGATATAAAACTTGTATTATTCTATTTAACTATATGTACCAGATTCTAGTATAAGAAAGATGTCATGCCCCTGTTGGAATCTGATTCCGAAGGGGAGGCTGAGCAGCTGACAGGGAGTGGGAGTGTGGCTCTTCTGGCTGTGGAAGAAATTGGGGAAGTCTGTCCCCAGTCTGGCTGGGCAGAGCAGGGGAGAGATAGAGCAAGGCAGAGGGAATTCAGAGGAAGATCCATGCCCACCCCCTTTTCATCCTAGGGCACACAGGGAGGAATGGAGAAGGGAGCAACATGAGTTGTGTGGCTTACAGGGGAGGAAAGGGCCCTGATTCCCTTCATTAGCTGCAGCTGGGAACACAGTGTTTAAAAAGGGAGTTTGCGCTCAGCAACTTGTTGGAAGTAAATAGTCAGTTATCTTTCATTGTCGAGGCTTATCTGTGTTCCTGGCATCTTCCCAACTGTGTGTGTTTTGTTGGCCCTTGAAGTCTGCAATTCCTTATCCGGCCCTGTCCAGTTAATTGCTGCAGCATGGTTTGTATGGATTTTGATTTACAGTTTATACCGTGTTTCTCCAACAATAAGGCCTCCACCAATAGGAAGACCCAGCATGTTTTCTAGGCATGAAATGAAATTAAACCCCACCCCCAAATTTAGGCCTAGTTTAAAATATTCTGGGGGGGAGGTTGGGGGTTAAAACATGCTGGGGGGGGAGGGCGGGAGTTAAAACATGTTGGCGGGGGGGGGGGGGAAACTTGCCTTTAACAGTGCCCTCCACGGCATTGCTGCTATTCTCACGCCAGCAGGAAGTGTAGAAGCATTTCTGCTGTTCCTTGGGCGGGGGAGTTGCCTCCATGGCTTCCACAGTTCCTGCCCACACGAGAACAGCAGCAGCGCCGGTGGAAACGTGGAAGCGTTTCTGCCGCTGCTCGGGTGCGTGCGGAAGAGGAGGCTTCCGCACACACCCGAGCAGTGGAAGCGTTCCTGCCGCTGCTCGAGTGTGTGAGCATTCCTGCCGCTGCTCGAGTGTGTGTGGAAGAGGAGGCTTCCACACACACCCGAGCAATGGAAGCGTTCCTGCAGCTGCTTGAGTGTGTGAGCATTTCTGCCGCTGCTCGAGTGCGTGCGGAAGAGGAGCCTTCCGCACGCACCCGAGCAGTGGAAGCGTTCCTGCCGCTGCTCGAGTGTGTGAGCGTTCCTGCCGCTGCAGGAACGCTTCCACTGCTCGGGTGTGTGCGGAAGCCTCCTTCCGCACGCACTCGAGCAGCGGCAGGAACGCTCACACACTCGAGCAGCGGCAGGAACGCTTCCACTGCTCGGGTGTGTGCGGAAGCCTCCTCTTCTGCACGCACCCGAGCAGCGGCAGGAACGCTTCCAGTGCTCAGATGTGTGCGGAAGCCTCCTCTTCCACACACACCCAAGCTGCGACAGAAACGCTTCCACGTTCCCGCCGGCTGCTGTTGTTGTGCCGGCGGGAACACTGCTGCCGCCCACCCGCTGATGGGGGGGGGGGGAAGAGAAATTAATTAACCCCCAAAAAGACAGCCTAGCCGTTTTTTCGGGGCTCAAAAAAAAAATAAGGCCCTGCCTTATTTTGTGAGAAACATAGCATGTACTTTGTTTTTGGACTGAATTTCTTCCACTTAAAGACTGTTCTTGGGAGCGTTTTTTCTCCGTCCAATGGTAATTGGACATTGGGGGCAAAGTTGGAGTTATTAAAGGGACTTTTCTTACTTATGTGACTGTTTTGCCTTTGTGCCACACCCCGAGTCATCACAAAAGAGGAAAAAAATTGCATATATAATTATACTTAACTGCATAATCACTTTTCTTTTAAAACATCCGTCAGTGTTATAACCTTTTGTAACATAAGAGCCCTTTGATTATTTTGATATTTATTTTTGCATCTTTTTGAACCCTATAATATCAATATCAAGCAATAACATACAGAACTGGCTGCAGTAGTTCAAATGTGGTTTACCAAGTATTTTTCTAAGATGTTATATTAGTAGTCCTAATTTTCACATCAATTTTATGTTGTATCTGTCTTTACTCAAACTATCTAGTAGGTTGAAAAGATCCTTTTCAACTTCTAAAATTAGATGTAATTATATCACCTTAATTGCCACCTTTAACTGAAATGTTAAATGTTGTTCTTATGATGATATGTCAAGGAAACATTGGTGAAGTATATTTCTTAAATTGGTAAATAAAGATATGTATTGAAATGCATTTGAAATAAAGCTTTAGATAGAATTAAAAAAACATCAGATGGAAGTTTGTAGCAGACCCATGTTCTTTGTATGTAGTTTTATGTAGAATTTTTGTTAGCTAAGAATTTGCTCTCTAGAGTCTGATTTGCATCACTGGAAGTGGTCTCATTCCAGTGGAATTCAGATAAAAGGCCATCTGTGTCTAAAATTAGCTATACTTATAGGGTGAGATTTTGGGAAAAGAAAGGGAGGAAGTATCTAAGGGGATAAGTCATTGCCAATCTTTGCAATATAGAACATAAAATTCTGAGTTTTCTAAAAATGTAAGGCATTGATCTTTGGGGTGGAAAGACCAGGAATTAAGCAAATAGGAAGCAAACAGAGAAATTTAGAACTGTGCTGGTTAGGTGCAGAAATATAACACAAACCCACATATTTCTACCACTTCAGTACAATCCTTATTCTAATGTTCCTGCAGGTGCAGTTTGTGGATCAACAAATGCCATTTCGCAAGATCAGGTGTAGCAACCAGCTCCAATTGGATAATTTTCATGTCCTGGTTAATTTGTCCGACCAGCTTTGCTTTGGTCTTCCATGTAGGCATTTGCTATTAATGTTAAACTGGTAGGCAATGTAGGCTATGGTATGGGATGCTGCTTTTAGAACTTGGCCATACCACTATAGTCTTCTGGTTCTTCCACAACATTTCTATAGGGTTTGGACTTTATCAAAACATTAACTTTCTTTTACTTTAATCATTCTTTGGTCATATGACTTGTGTGTTTTGGAACGTTGCCTTGTTGCATCGCTTCTTTTCTCATCAGCTTCAGCTCATGGAAAGATACCCTGATATATTCCTGTAGAGTTTGTCAATACAATTCTGAATTCATTGTTCCAGCAATAATGGCAACCTGTCCTGGTCCAGAGGTAACAAAGCAGACCAAACCATGGTACTGCACTCGTATGTTTCACAGATGGGATAAAGTGTTTCTGTAAGAATGCATGTGTATACAAGCATAATGCTTTTCATCCAAACCAAAAAGTTTTTTTTTTAGTTTCATCCATCCATCCAACATTCTTCCAATAGTTTTCTGGCTTACCTATGTGGTGTTTCACAAACTGTAGACAGGCACCAGTGTTCTGTTTTTGAAAAGTAATGACTTTCTCCCTGCTAAGCATTATACATTGTTATTTAGTTTTCTCCTGGTGGTGGTGTCATGAACATTGACATTCACCACTAAGGCCTTTAGTTCTGTAGACAGTACTCTGAGGTTCTTTGAGACTTCCCAGAATATTATAAACCTTGCTCTTGATGTGATTTTAGTTGGTTGACCATTCCTGGGGAGAGTAATAATGGTATTGAATTGCCTCCATTTATATACATCTGCTTGATAATGGATTGATGTGATTCAAAATCTTTGGAAATAGTGTAATCTTGTCCAGTGTAGTAAACATCAACAATTGTCTTTCATATAAATTTTATTAAAAGTTTTAAAGAGAACGTAAAAACTAACACAAATATAGAAAAAAGAGAACTAAGAAAGGGAGCAAAAGACTATGGGTACGGAAAGAAAAGCTACAAAAAAATAAAAGAAGCTTATCATTTCCTTTGCAGTAAATGGATGTATGATTACAAAGTTATCTCTTAGACTATATGATTACAAAAAAACCTTCACTTTTTTCTACTATACATTTTTTCTGAACATCAAAACTACAATTCATAAATGCATTTTTTCTGTTTCATGGAAAAAATGCATAAGGTGTTTCCACTCGGCCATAAATGCAAATATTTCTCTAATTAAGAAGTTAATTTAGCCATCTCTGCAAGTTCCATATTTATTTCCAACCATTCCTCCCTTGTGGGTAATGTTAAACCTTTCCATTTTGAGCTTATGATAATCATGGTGCAGTTGTCATATTTATAAACAAGATTCCATGACTTCTATTTCTAGTGTGTGAATCCCCAAAGAAAAATCTCAATTGTACTTTAGTTTTTTTAGTTTTCTGAATTAATATATGTTTAGTCCATTTTTTAGGACAACTATCTTTCAGGGATCCTGAGAAACCTCCCATTGTACAAGCTGCCACAATCTTCCATGTTGCCGTGTTGTGAAGATCAGACTTTGATAATAAATACCCAAAATTTTGTTCTTTAAATAAGGCAGGACCTCCCACATACCTGATTATAATCTCATTAATTGAAGCCCCTGACTCTAATTTCTCTAATGAACTGATAAGCTTTGAATTTACATACTTTTGTGTACACACAGATATGTAACTTTGAATGATTTTCTTCCAATCAGTAAATGAACAAGTACAATGTTTTTGACTCATGCTTAATTGGGTTCTCGTTATCTAGTTATTCTAGAATGGAATATTTATATTATTTCAATTTTTGTCTTATCTATTCATTTCTGGGTTTTGGTTTCCACAACATTATATTGTGAAGCTTTAAATGGTTGAGATAGCTGTTTAAGAAGTTTGCTGTACCTTTCCTTTTCTTTGGGAATAAAATAATGGATTTTAATCAGTGCTACACTTAGAAAAGAGGCAAGCTGACCTTTTAATACAAAAAGGGAGGTGGAAGAATTAGCATTCAGTTACTTAATTGAGAATGCCAATTTGCTTTTGGTGTCTGGCTCACAAAACACAGGTGTTTAGTTGAGTGAAACAGAATAGGAGAGTATTTTTTATGAAAGTGTATATCGGAAAAAGTAAGAGGAAGATGCTGAAGCTTAATACAGATTTATACTTTTCAAGCTGAAAGGTTCAACCAATGGGAAATGGGAATGTTCCTTGTTCTTTCTTAGATATTTAAATCATATACCTCTGTATAGTTAAAATTTGAATGATAACAACACTGAGATTTCAGAAAGATTGTTTTGAGCCTTACATTGATGAATAATCTACAGTCCCTAGACCTTTTTATTAATTAGGATTTCTGAAAATTGAAAGCACAATTATCATTTGCCATTTTTACATTGAAGATTCTACAGTATCTCAATCCTTATGTATGATATGGCTTTATCCCCATTGTGTCCTGTGTCTTCTCACCTTCTCAAACATTAAATGTAGTTTTCATTTCCTGAAGGTGCTTTTTCAAAAGGTGATTTTTCAAACTGGACTTTTTTTGTTTTTCCTTTCCCATCCAAGAAGCTTCTTCAGAACTGGATTAGAGGGGAAAAGTCCAGTTGTCTTTAGATAAAGCACCTTTGGGACAACCATGACCTGGATGACTAAGAATCTCCATAGACAGCTTTTCTTTCATTTAAAAAATATGCTTCTTCCTGAGAATTATACCTTCTCACAGCAAAATATTATTTATGTTTAAGTGAATTTATATATTATTCACTCCCAAATGGTCCTAGAAAACAAGAAAATATCCCTGTTCCACTAACTTTCTGTGTAAGGTTGGGAACACCCTTTGCTTGAAATCTGGATGCCACCAGAAGGTGGAAGGGAGGGAGAGAGGGAGGGAAGGAAGAAAGAAAGAAAGAAAGAAAGAAAGAAAGAAAGAAAGAAAGAAAGAAAGAAAGAAAGAAAGAAAGAAAGAAAGAAAGAAAGAAAGAAAATCTGGGAGGCACTGAGGCTCCAGTTGCTTCCATTGTCCATCAGTCCATGTTCATTGTAGACAACATTTTATTTGCTACCATGTGAATGGTGTGATTTATTGGGGAAAGCATAAGTTAGTATCTTTATTTTTGGAGAGCCGGTTTGGTATTTTGGTTAGTTTAGAAACTGGAACTGGAACCTGTGAGTTTTGTCTTGCCTTGAGCACAAAGTCAACTGGATGACCTTGAGCCAGTTATTCTTTTTTCAGCCCTAAGGAGAAGGCAATGGCAAATTACTTCTCCAAATTTTGCAAGAAAACTGTAGAGACTCATTCAGGCAATTACAAGAGTCTAGTCTCTCAAAGGCATTAACGTTTTTATATCTTAACTTTCTTTCAAGAGCTTAAAACAGTTTATATGAGGATCTCCATTTATCTTCACAAAAGCAAGTTTCTGCAAACTGAGACTGACTGACCTAAAATCACATATTGAATTTTCCTTACTTAAAGGTGGATTTGAGACTGGATCTCACTAGTTCTAATTCAACACTGTACTTATTACACTATAGTGACTTTCCATTAATACTGGAGGAGTTTGTGTGTTAAAGCTGAATGAAATATATTGATGAAGTGGAATTTGGCCAATATGTTGATTCTACAGATTAACAGTAGTAAGCCAGGCTTCAGAATGGTAGGCTAATATTAACATTTCCACTTAAGCAAGATCCTGAAATCTCAAACATAAAGGAGGTAGAATTAGATTGTTGTGGTTATTTGCACATTTAAAAATCATGTTTTCTAATGAAAGAGCTGTTAAGGGTAGATTTTTCAGCCTTCTAATTTTTTTATAAGACTAACATTGGTTCAGAAGCAATTAACATTTGGAATTTTAGATTCCTAGTCTTGGATTTCAGTCAGTATTTATATTTGGTCAAGAACAGATATGGCCTTTGGTTACTATTATAAAGGTACATGTTAATGATCCTCTTGTTAAGATTGTATTTCACTATTGTCATATTCCTGAGTAATATTCATCTTGTAAAATAATACTTCTAATTACTGTATATTCTTTGAAGTTGGTCACATAACCAAGTGAATTTACTTCTTTTTCTCATTATCACTATGTTCTACAAAATATAAAATATTTTGGTTCTTGCTGAAAGCAAATGTTTCAAGCTGTCCTTGAGTAGTTATCTAGGCTTTTTCCTACCTTGTTGAAAGTATATTTGCTTGTTAGATAAAGCAAATTGCTAGAAATATTTTGATAAAAGTCAAAATACTAGTCCTCCTGTAGTTTATTAGGACTTTTAGAATATTTAGGTGCAGGTTTTTCTCTCTGAGCCTACTTAAAAAAGCAGTTATTGACCTAAAATTGCTGTGCAATTTTTACTATTTATGACTAATTTAGCAAGATGGGACAATTAAAATAATGATAACATTTCTCAGGGTTTAACCTTCTCCATATATCGATCAAATTTAACTCCCTCATCATTTCCATACGTATTTTTGGAAGCTCTCTCTTTTTTTTCCCGTTCTTCCCCCCAATACTGTGGTCTTTTTGATAATCAGCAATAGCATTAAAGTCCCCTATGATACAAATACTTCTTTTTTCCATTCTTACTATTTTTTCATATAAATTTTTGAAAAACTCTTTTTGCTCTCCATTCGGGGCATAAATTATCACTAAAAGGATTGGAATAGCATTAATCCACATCTGCAAAACCAGAGTTCTTCCATTAGGGTCTGACCATATGGATTCTACTTTATGTCCTCTTTCACATACACTGCAATCCCTTTCTTTTTCCCAGCATCTGCCAATGCAGTAAATAGCTTCCCTAATTTCGGGCATTCCAAATATTTTTCATCAGATTTCTTTATATGAGTTTCTTGTAAGCATATTATGTCAGCGTTTTGCTTAATTAATTTAGCTATTGTCCTTTTCCTTTTTATCGTAGAGTTTAAGCCATTTATGTTAATTGACAGTATTTTCCTTTCTTCTTCCATCATTAGTTTTGTTTTGCTCTTTGTCTTGTGACTGCTCCAGTTTCTCTTTGTGCCTGAGAGTATATCCTACCTTCTTCTCTCTCCTGAGGTGGTTGGTCTTTGATTTCCTAAAGTTCCATGTCCATTCTTATGTTGGTCTTGATCTTTCCTAAAGTTCCATGTCCATTCTTATGTTGGTCTTGACAAATCGTTTCCAATTTGTCCTTACTACTCTGCTCTTCCAGGCCTACCAACTGTTCATAAAATTCCTGGGCCTTTCCCATAGTGTCTATTTTAATTTTCCTTTCCTCCCACGAAACTAGCATCTCCTCTGGGATTATCCATTTAAATACGATTCCTTTTTGATTTAAGTGAGCCTCTAAAAATTTATAGTCTTGTCTTTGATCTCTTACTCTTCTCGATATTTGTTTAAGGACCAAAATTTCTTTGCCTTTATATATAATTGATTCTTCTCTTGATATCTTGTATATAATGTCCCAAACATTTCTTCTCGCAAATCGTATATGAACTTCTCTTGGGCATTTGTGCGTCTCGCATAATTTGTATTAACTCTGTAGACTCCATCAAACTCTCTCAAAATATCATCTTTGTCCTTTTCCAATACTTCCGCCAATATTCCTGCCATTACTTGTTCCAAATCTTCCTCTCTTGATTCCACTATGATCTGGAATCTCAGGTATGCAGCAGCCTTATCCATCTCTAGGTAGATCAAGGAATCCTCCATCTCCTTGCTCACATTCTTTAATTGTTCATCTACTCTTTCCAGTTTCCTTTCAATTCGTTCTGTTCTTTTCTCTACCTCTTTTATTATTGCTTCATTTTTCTCCAAGGTCTGCTGTATTATTCCAACTTTCTCCTCTACTTTAAAAATGTCTGCTTTCATTTCTGCTTTTAGATTCCCCATCTCTTCTTTTAGTCCATTTATATCTGCTCTCGTTTCATTGTGGTTTTTCATCATTGTTTCTTGCAACTTCGACATCGATTAACCCAATATACTTTCAAATCTAAATTCTATATCACATATATAATTTATATATAGCCTACCTTTTATTATTAATTATTACTAAATCTCTAAATATAGGTTCCAAGTACTTCTAATAAACAATGTTTACTCCTGTTACTCTAATCTAAATCTTATTATCTAAGACCAAATATATATGAATATTCTAAAATGCTATCTCTGTGAAATATTTCCTCTAAATAACTTTTATCAACCATATATATATATATATATATATATATATATATATGTATGTATGTATGTATGTATGTATGTATGTATGTATGTATTCTTAATCATACATAATCATTCAGTAGTAAATCTAATAAATTTAGTAAATCAATTAAATATTCAAGGTGATCTGCCTAAATAATATAACTATTAACATATATTGATATTAACATTGATTGTGATCAGTGGCTAAATGATTCTTGCAGTTATTATTATTTCCTTTATCTTTTATATATATATAACTGGTAAGAATGTATTTATCAATATTACTAATAAATCAATTGAATCAAGCAGATTATATCACAATAGCAATAAACAGTTTCCCTTTGCCTCATATATATCTACTTGCGTAATACTATATGGAGATTTAAAAAAAAAATTGAGAGAGGAACATTAGATAATCAGAGCAGCAGAAAAAGATAGAAAACATAGAAAGAGAGAGAAAAGGGAAAGAGTCTTGAAGTAGCTGTTCCACCTTCAGTCACTGGAATTACATGTTTGCAATCCGGATGCCTGGAAATAGAAAATTGCTGAGTAATAGCAATGTCCTCTCAGAGTCTTAGCTCACTCAATTATGTCCAGTTCTCTTATCATCTTTTCTTAAGTTCAGTTTTTCTATAGTTCTGTTTCTTCAGTTAAGGTAAACTAGTCAGTTAGATCAATACACCCTCGGATCAACAGTCAAAAACTTCCAAAAAGTATCTTCTTTTGCTCTGCATTATCTCCGTTTATTTCACTTACACTAATCTTCTTATCTCAAATTTAACAGTCTTTCCAAAAAAAAATAATCCAAGTCCCCCAGACCTTCCAGTGGCTAGATTCCTTTTCACTAATGACAATGTAACTTTTGTTGCTGTCCTTGTTTCTCTCTGTCCAGCCCTTTCACTTTCACCTGCCTTGCCTCTGCTCCTTATCCGTTTCCTTTTCGGGCTCCGATCAGATTCTTTCAACAATTTCCTGTGGATCTACAGTGTTCAAAAAAGGCTTTCTCACCCGCACCTTTCACCGTTGATCACCACAATCTGTCTCTCACTTGCTTCCTTTCGTCAGTGACAGACTGGACTTCGGGATTGCCATTAAGGAAACGGCAGACTCTTGCTTGTTGGGCTCTGAGGGATTTCTCTTTGCTGTAATGGGAGTTGCCTTCCCCTTACTACAGCTCAAGTTTTCCCACATCGGCACGTTTTTCTTCGGGATTCGTGCACCCCGAGGGATTGCACCAACAGCAAGAAGAGGCAAGAAGAATCACGAGCAGACTTCTATGCCTCTATTTGTCCCTGCCTCACCACCGGAGCAGGAACATAGGACGTAGCATCACTTTAATAGAATGGGAGAAGGTCTGGAGTAGAAACAATAAAATCACAAAATCGGCAGTTTACAATGAAAACCTATACAAGATGTTTTATAGATGGCGTCTCCCCCCTCGAGATTAGCGAATATGTGCCCCAACATGAGTCCAAACTTCTGGAAATGTAAAAAAAAGGAGGGAACTTTCTTTCACATGTGGTGGATGTGCACAGCAGCTCAAAAATACTGGCAAAAAATTCGGAAATGGCTGGAGGAAATGACAACAGAACAGATCGAACTTAAACCAGAATTTTTTTTATTAGGGATCTTAAATAAACAACTCTCAAAAAAAGTGAAGTACACAATAGTACATATCTTGACAGCGGCCAGACTGACCTTTGCACAATGTTGGAAGCAACCCTATATTCCATCAGAGGAATTGATTATCCAAAAAATAGCAAATTGTGCAGAGATGGACAGATTAACTTTGGCATTAAAAGGAAAAGATACATCAATGCATTACGACAGCTGGAACTGCTGGTATAAATGGATAGAACAAAGATTGATTAAATAATAAAGGGAAAAAGAAAATGTACTATAATTGTAGTAGTGAATATATATATATATATATATATATATATGGATCTTTGGTTCTTCGGGTTTTCTCCCGCGTAGAGTTGGAAATATTTAGGCGACGTTTCGATGAAGTCTCATTCATCATCTTCAGGCTTCTGTCTTCGGCCTTGTGCTTCTCAGAGTGATGTGAGCTTGCAGCTGCTTCTTCCTTTTAACTACTAGTGGGGGTGTGACTTGATTGGGTGGGGGCTTGGCTGTGTTCTGATTGGGTGGGGGTGTGTTCTCATTGGTTGGGGGTTTGGCTGTGTTCTGATTGGTTGGGGGGTTGGCTGTGTTCTGATTGGCTGGGGGTGTGTTCTGTTCTGGTGGGGGTTTGGTTGTACTCCGGTTAGTCTCAGTTGCTGGGGGATTTGAGCTGGTGAGCTGTGATCCTATTGTTTGGCTTCGCGTTCGTGGTCGTGTCACATCTTCATGGTGGGCATCAGTTCCCTTCATGTATGGGTTGGGGGGGTTTGAAGCAGGTAGTGATGCAGCTGTGGTACGGCTTCTGGTCCGTGGTCGTGTTTCATCTTCTGTGTGGGTGTGAGTCTGCTTTCTGCGTGGAAGTGTGGTGGTAGTTTCTTGTGTGGCCTTCGTGGGTGTGGGTCTGGTGTCCTTTATGTTAGGTACTCTTTTGTTAATGAGGGCGGGTTTCCAAATGGCTGGTAGGCGGGAGGTGTCATCTCGTTTATTCATGCTGTGTGGGCGTTTTTCTATCTCTATGGCTTCTCTGATTATTCTGTTGTTGAAGTGTTCAGTTTTGGCGATAGTTCTGGTATTTTTAAAGTCAATCTTGTGTCCTGTGGCTTTGAGGTGTTGGACCAGGGAAGAGGTCGGTTCTTCTTTTTTGATTGAGTTCTTATGTTCTTCAATGCGTGCACTTATCCTTCTGTTAGTTTGTCCAATGTATGTGGTGGGGCATATCATATTTGGGTTTGTGATCAAAGAAATCCAGCAAAGAATCATACCCAGAGAGAAATCATCCAGATGCCCTAAGCTTTATGGTCTCCCCAAGATACACAAAGAAGGAACCCCACTTAGACCTATAGTCAGCTCCATAGGCTCACCTCTACAAAACCTAGCCAAATTTCTCGCCAAACAACTACAGCCCTATGCTGAATCCATCAACTCACATGTAAGAAACTCATTCCAGTTCATCGAGATCATAAAGAAACAAAACTTACAACCCAGTGATCTATTAGTGAGCTTCGATGTCATATCCCTCTTCACCCAAGTGCCTATAAAAGAAGCCTTGACAGCCATCCAAAATAAATACAACCCCCCCAAGCACATCCTAGATCTGACCAACCACTGCCTATCCAATACATACTTCACCTACAATGGACAAAAATACAAACAAATAGAAGGAGCACCCATGGGATCACCCCTCTCACCTGTCGTCGCAAACCTTTACATGGAACACTTTGAAACACAAGCTCTAGAAAAATATGATCACAAACCCAAACTCTGGCTCAGATACGTAGATGACACCTTCATAATCTGGCCACATGGGAAAGAAAAACTGAACAACTTCCTCACACACCTCAACAGCCTACACTCCAAAATACAATTCACCATGGAAACAGAAGCTAACAATCAACTTCCCTTCCTAGATGTCTTAGTATACAAAAAATCCAATGGCTCCCTAGGACACACCATCTACCAGAAGAAAACACATACAAACCGCTATCTACACGCACTCTCACACCACCACCCAGCACAGATCAATTCCGTAGCTGAGACACTCATCTCCAGAACAAAATGCTTAGCCGATGAACAACACCTAAAAACCGAACTACACACTCTCACTAACATACTAACAGCAAATGGATTCCAAAGAAGAAAGATTACTCACCTAATCCAAAAAGAAACCCCAACCAAAATCCAAGACAGAGAACAAGAAAATGGCAAAGCCCTCCTCCCATATATAAAAGGCACTACAGACAAAATCAGCAAGATCCTCCAAAAACACAACATTAAAACAGCATTCTGCACAAACGGAAAAATATCCACCATCCTAAGAAACCCTAAAGACAAAATTGAGTTAGAAAACCAAGGAGTATACGAAATCCCGTGCACCTCCTGCCCCACCACATACATTGGACAAACTAACAGAAGGATAAGTGCACGCATTGAAGAACATAAGAACTCAATCAAAAAAGAAGAACCGACCTCTTCCCTGGTCCAACACCTCAAAGCCACAGGACACAAGATTGACTTTAAAAATACCAGAACTATCGCCAAAACTGAACACTTCAACAACAGAATAATCAGAGAAGCCATAGAGATAGAAAAACGCCCACACAGCATGAATAAACGAGATGACACCTCCCGCCTACCAGCCATTTGGAAACCCGCCCTCATTAACAAAAGAGTACCTAACATAAAGGACACCAGACCCACACCCACGAAGGCCACACAAGAAACTACCACCACACTTCCACGCAGAAAGCAGACTCACACCCACACAGAAGATGAAACACGACCACGGACCAGAAGCCGTACCACAGCTGCATCACTACCTGCTTCAAACCCCCCCAACCCATACATGAAGGGAACTGATGCCCACCATGAAGATGTGACACGACCACGAACGCGAAGCCAAACAATAGGATCACAGCTCACCAGCTCAAATCCCCCAGCAACTGAGACTAACCGGAGTACAACCAAACCCCCACCAGAACAGAACACACCCCCAGCCAATCAGAACACAGCCAACCCCCCAACCAATCAGAACACAGCCAAACCCCCAACCAATGAGAACACACCCCCACCCAATCAGAACACAGCCAAGCCCCCACCCAATCAAGTCACACCCCCACTAGTAGTTAAAAGGAAGAAGCAGCTGCAAGCTCACATCACTCTGAGAAGCACAAGGCCGAAGACAGAAGCCTGAAGATGATGAATGAGACTTCATCGAAACGTCGCCTAAATATTTCCAACTCTACGCGGGAGAAAACCCGAAGAACCAAAGATCCACATACAAATACCCGCGAAAATCTCCGAAAACACATATATATATATATATATATATATATATATTCACTAAGGATTAATTGTTTAAAAAATATAAAACGGTAAAAGAAGGTCCCACAAACTGTCAAGGACAAAATGGTTTTTAATTGTTTTCTAAACTTTTCTCTTTCGTTTTTTTTTTTTTCATTTCTTTTCTCTTTTTCACATTTATGTGTGTGTTGTTTGTCTATTTTAATGGTAAAATTAATAACAGTTTATTAAAAAAATAATGATAACATTTCTTCTTCTATTAGATGCTATATTTTATGTAACTATGATCTTTTAAAAACTACTTAAATTGATTCTGAGTAAATGTAATATAAATATTTGATACTGTGATTATATGATCAAGTTACAGTTTAAGAAAAAAAGTTGTGTAAAATGTCAGAAAAACAGAATGCCAAAATTTAATGCAGTTTCAGAACGATTGCTGATTAGGTTCTAACATGTATTTTTATAAATTTAATTTATTCTCAAAGTTGGGTTTGCTGTTTATTTTGCTTGATATGAAAATAAACCAGACTGTATGTTTTAGATCAGGGGTGTCAAAGTTGCGTCATCACGGCGGTGTCACATGATGCATCCTGCCTGCGGGCCACAAGTTTGACAGCCCTGTTTTCAGTGAAAGGAAACAATTGTTTCTTTAAGGCCTCTCACTCAGAAGTAAGGGATGCTAATGCATTCTTTTTTGAGGGGAGAGGTATTTTTGCTTCTTTAAGATTATGACTGAGACCAGAATAATAGCAGAGATACCAATGCATGAAACATCCAAAGGCCCATTGAATTCCAAGGATGTATTGTGTCAAGAAATTGCTTTGGTTATTTGGATGTTACTATTATTTTATTTCTAAGATTAATTTTTGCAGAAATGACAAAACAAACAAAAATGGTTTAGCTAGATGCTAAGGACAGTACGGCTCTTTAATCTTTAGGTAGTGGAAAGGATTTTCTCAACCAAGTACGGTAAGTTCCCCTGACAACATTTTCTCTTTACAACTGCATAAAATTCAAGAGGGTGGATTGGAGATTTCTGCTTATTTAGCTTGTAAATAATCAGAGTAAATTAAACTCAGAGGGCATATGTTGTAGCTAACAAAGGAAAACAAATCATTTACCTTCTTAGATGAACTATTTTGCTTCTTGCTGACTCCTCCCACTTTGGCAGTTAAATAGGAGGTAATTATGTGTGCTGAACAAACAAGAAACTGATGAGATATTCTGGAGAGACTTAAATTCTGTAAATATATGTAAAAAGCCTTAGATGTATATTGAAAAATGTAATGTAGATTCTTCCCACTTATAAATAGATTTCAGTTTTATGTACACATAGACTTGTAACAAATTATAATGATAATTCTATAGCATGTAGTGCTGTTTAGCACATTCTTCCTGATGGCAGCTTCAGACAGTGATGAAGAAACAGTTACTTCAGGGGGGAATTTTTTAAACTTGAAATTATTACACAAGAAAAGTGGTTACAACTCTTAGTGATTCTAGGCCTGGTTGCTTTGTTTGGTTCTTATTTTTATGGGAGAAATGAAGTGCACCCACAGGTGCATTCAGAAAATATGAAAATTACAAAAATCAAACTCATTTTACTTTCAATTACTCAAAATACAGACTGAAAATTTCAGTATTCCAGACTCTTTAATTCCAACATTAGACTGTCAGACTCGAAGATAAAATTTAAGTAGAGAGATTCCTCAGTTACTTGAATTAAAAATAAATTAATATACCATATTCAAATTGTTGAGTCAAAACGAACAGAAATTGCATTTCTAAATCAAAAGCAGGACCACAGTCTTGATTTACATCTTGTGGTATATTCAGGGGTAGGCTGCTGGGGCTTCACAGGCATTCTGGAGATCCTCTAGCTAAGATTCTGCATAGTTCAGAGAACCCCCAAATCCTACTCCTGGCTGGCCCCACCCACTCCACCCCTCCCAGGAGTCCCTACATGGCCCGTTTTGAATGCAGGTAAGTACAGGGTGTGCACAAAGGTTCAGGGAGGGTGAAAAGAAGGCCTCCTGGAAGTTCAGGAAGGCCAGAAACAGGCCCATTTCTGGCTTCCAAGAGAGCCTCCAGAGTCCAGGGAGGCTGTTTTTGCTCTCCCGAGGCTTACAGAAAGGCTCCAGAGCCCGGGAGGGCAAAAACACCCTCACTGCCCTGGTGCAGGAGGCCAACCAGATCATACCCACCATGGCCATGCCCACCCAGCAACTGGGCAAAGAATCTGTTGCTAAAAATTTTGAAGCCCACCCCTGGATATATTGAATTAAGCCATAATGAAGTTTGTTTTGTTTGGTTAAGACCAGTGATGGGCTGCTGCTGGTTCAGACTGGTTCGGGCGAACCGGTAATTCTGACAATCAGCTGGCCCCACCCACCCGAAACGCGCACTCACCGAACCAGTTGTTAATCAGTTGCAGCCCAACACTGGTTAAGACTAATGGGTAAACCCAGCCACTAGTATGTTTACTCCTGTCCTAAAGTACAATGTGAGCCTTTATGCAGTTAGGAAATGCTGTTACTTTGTGGTCCTGAAAACTCTTTTCTCTTTTCAGTTGCAAAAAACTCCCTCTGTTTTGAAATAAAAAATATGCAAGAACTGTAGTAGAAGCTACTACAGCTACTACTGTAGTAGAAGTAGAAGAACCCCACCCCAATTCCAGGCAAAAAGTAATAATCCAAATTCTACTCTCTTTCAAAACATGGTCCGCCCTCCGACAGCTGATTGTCGGGTATCTGGCGTGCATGTGGGCGGCGGGTAGGATGTGCGGGAAACACGCGCATGCACAGAGACGTGTGGTGTGCGCAGGGGGGGTCATGTGCACATTTGCAGGGGGAGAACTTTTTTTCCTCACTTGCTTACTTCTGCCATGAATCTCCTGAAACAAAACATTTTTAAGGGAACAGGAGAAATCTATGATAGAAGATTCTTAATTCCCAAACATGGCTGATCTCACATAGACAGAGACAAAGTAAAGAACTTGGGAGTCAACTAAATATGCCTTATTTAGGGTTCATATATTTTATTCTTTCAGGCCAAAGTTATTGGATCATTTTGATCCTGCAATCCTAGAGTTCCTTTAAGTCTACTAGAATATAGAAACATGGAACATTTCTGCAAATGTAGTAGACTACATACATCTTGTTTAGATTTCTTATATAGAAAGCAGTTTGCCTGATACATAATTTTGACATTATTTTCCCTTTTCCTGTTCTCTTTTGATAAAGCTATGTCATTTGATCATATGAAATGGCATACTAGCTTTGTGATTTACATTTTGATTATGTTAATCATATTAAGAGTCTAAAGGAAGTTGTCTTATTTGGTTGGGGATTGGGTCCTTAGTAACCAGTTTATTTACTGTAGGACAAATGGTTCATCCATGAACATATCTCACTGTTCACACTGGAATGCTCTAGTTATGTCCATATTTACATATACATTATTTCTTGCTTTAAATTTAGACCTGGATCATGATGATGATTTCCAAGCTTAATTTGCATTGGTGAGCTTTCTTGACTGGCTGTTCCTGTGTAAGATTTGTTAATCCTTTGAGAATAGGTTGCTGATGTAAGAATTCTTTTGCATTTGCAATAAAAGTAATATAAATTATTACATGATGTAAATACTGAAATAAGCTTGCTTGTTTCCCTACTTTAGTTCAAACAAGATTTTAGATGCTTTTTTAAAAAAACCATGTAATTAGTATTGATAAAAACCATTGCAAATAAAGATGTTCTAATTCTGGTGGTTAATAGTGAATGTGGAATATTAGACTGCAACCAAATGTTCCGAATCAAAACTGTTCCCTTGTGTTGAGCAGACAAAACTGTTTACAGAATTCTGTACATTTGAAAAACTCTTGATTTTTGACACTATAGGTCAGTGATGGCTAACCTTTTTGGGCTCTTGTGCCAAAAATTGTGCGCGCGTGTGCTCACATGCCAACACCCAGAAGGGAATGCGCACCCCCTGCCTCATGCGCATGGGCATGCAATCTCCCCCCACGCTCTCCCCCCATGCCCCCTTACCTGCACTGCGCCAATGGGCCTATTCGGCCTGCAGAGGCTTTTTTCAAGCCTCTGGGAGGCTGAAAAAGGTCTCAAACCAGCCGAAAATCAGCTGTGAGGCACAGTGAGGTACGTTTACCCGCAGCTTGCATGCCGGCACAAATGGCTCTGTGTGCCACCTGTGGCACGCATGCCATAGGTTCGCCATCACGACTATAGGTAGTCCTTGAGTTACACCAACAATTGGACTGGGATTGCCATAGTTGCAGTGGGAGTGATGCAGTTGTAAAGCACAATATCATGTGATGCATTGCTTAATGACAGCAATCCCAGTTGCTATCATAACCCCAGGTTGTATGAGTTATTGAGTGGGAAAAAGTAGTGGGAAGGTGCAGGTGCCATGGGAAAGGTGGAGGTGCTACAGGCAGGCACTAGAGAACATAGATAGGTCAGCAGAAGCTGGCAGAGGCGTCAGGTGGGTCAGTGGAGGCTGCTGGGGGTGACCTTAGGTGTGTTAACGAAGGGTTCAGGAAGGCGAGGTAGTGCTGCAGGCATACTATGGAGTGTAGATGGATAGGGGTGCTATGAAGTAACAGATTCCTCAGAATTTGCACTCTGTAAGTGCCTCCTTGGGAGGAAAAGCTGTGGGAGAAACTTTCTAGGGCAACTTGCAACCTTCCCTGCTGGTTTCCCCATTGATTTTGCTTGTGGGAAGCCAGAAGGGAAGATTGCAAATAGCAATCACATGATGTGGCTCGCTGCAATGTAATTGTGAGCCAGGCATCTGAGTGTCCAATCACATGACTGCAATGGTTGGAATTTCAAAGTATAGTCATAAATCCACTTTTTAAATACTGCCGTAACTTTGACCTGTCACTGAATGAATAGACTAAGTCAAGAACTATCTGTTATCTTTTAGTGTTTGCAATTAATTGTATTCATTTAAAAACCATGTAGTAATAAGTACTTAAGAATCCAGAATTATTGAATCAAAATAGTGCAGATGGACTCAAGCTTTTAAATTATTCAGTTTACATTATGTTAGTAAATATTGAAGCAATGCCTCTTCAACTGTTTTACATATTGTTTTTAAATAACCCACCCTTCAAATATTTTTGAGTAAACAAAGATGTATTCCTATACCATAAGTGCACTTGCTTGCTCACATGCACATCAAAGCAAAATTGTATAGAATTGTGTCTAAAATACGGATATTCTGCTAAATGTGTAGGACTCCCAGTGAGGGCATCAAACAGATGGATCATCAAGCTAAGGGCCATCTACCTTATTTGGACGAGTTCTTACTTCTATATTTTTTCTCACTGCCTTCCAGCAAAACTAACTGTTCAAACTAAGCAAAACTGTCCTCTGTGCAGCACAAACTTATAAGTGGGAAGGCCTGGATGTTAATAGTATCAAATAACATATGAAAGCAGATACAGAAATTTCTTTTTCTAGCATTAACATGTAATTTTTAAAAAGTTAATCTACCTTTCCATATAATATATAATAAATCAAAACACTTCTTGCTTTCTTCTGAATCGCATTTCATGTTCTTGAGTTAGGGTAGTGTAGGCAGTTTGCAGGCTGCCCTATTCTACACTGGTATCAAAGTAAATTTTCCAGTACCAGATCTGCCATCTTCTTTTCTGCTCCTGCAAAATATACTCCTGAGTATTATGAGGAGAGAGAGAGAACTTCAACTGATAGAAATACTTGATGCCTTTCCTTAATCTTCTCATATAGTGCAAGTTCCCATTGTAGATTTATTAGTAAGGAATTAATGCAAAAAGTTTCTATAAACTCTCTGCCCTTTCTTTATCTCTTGATTCTTTTGCTCTGATACCCATTTGATAGCACATAGCTGCCACAAAGATGGTAATTTAATTTTAATAACTGAAACAAAATTCAAGAATGGAAAAATTAAACTGAATGTTTAACTCATTGGCTTGCTTGTGGAAAGTAAAAGGCAAATGGAAATACACCAAGTATTGGGGAAGAAATCTTGATCGTTCACATCTACCATATGTTTGCCCAGCTTTTTTATGAATATATTTGAATGCCAACTTAAAACAAAAAGGGAGAGTGATTTGGTGTGAATCTGTGCTGGGGCTCAGTTGAGCTGTCCAGCTATAACTCAAACCAGTCTCTTTCTCTCTGCAGATACCTGAAGGAATTCCGCACAGAGCAGTGTCCGCTGTTTGTGCAGCACAAATGTACTCAGCACAGGCCCTACACATGCTTCCACTGGCACTTTGTTAACCAGCGTCGTCGCCGATCTATCCGCCGTCGGGATGGCACCTTTAACTATAGCCCTGACATTTACTGCACCAAATATGATGAGACCACAGGGATCTGCCCTGAAGGAGATGAGTAAGTTACTCAAGGCTGCATTTTACTTGACCTGACGAAAAGTCCAGTCTGTATTATAGAAGAAAATTCGTAAATTCAGCTTATAAGATCTTTGAGAGGAATATATATTTGTTTATATATATATATTTGCTGTGTTTCAAAAGTTTTGTGCTTTGGAATAATTCTAGAGAAATTTGAGAGATTTATCATAAAATAATTGTTTAGAGGATCCTTACATATGTCCTTAATTTACAAATGGAATTATTTTCAGAAGGAAAATAATGTTTATCTAAAAGGATTTTGGGGTGTGGGGGTTGGAAAGTATGTTTGAGATTTTAAGTTTCTATGAGCTCTTTCTTTTTCTTCTTCCTCCTTAGGTGTCCATTCCTGCATAGAACTACTGGTGATACAGAACGAAGATACCATCTACGCTACTATAAAACTGGAATCTGCATCCATGAGACTGATTCAAAAGGAAATTGCACCAAGAATGGCCTTCATTGTGCTTTTGCTCATGGACCACATGACCTACGTTCTCCAGTTTATGATATCAGGTGGGTAGGGAATAAATTCTGTGATATTTACTTGCTGAATCTAAATGGAAATCCTGGAATGTAAAATGGAGGTAAGAGTAACTGCAGGGAAGGAGAGTGTACTGGGAGGGCAGAAGAACCCTGTCTCTTTAGATTTTTTTTTCCTTTCCAACAAGTCTTTACACCTGCTGGAAGAGAGAGACTGTCATCAGTTTTTCCTCTTCTCTTAGATACTGGAGAGGAGAAGAACTAAGCAGTGGAGATTAGTAGTAGGAATAGCAACTTCATGGAATATGTTCCTATCTGAGCCTTAAAAAGAAAAACAACTTTTGACTGCTTGGCCTATTTTGTTTTCCCTTACCAGCCAAACTAAAAATGGTTGTGGAGCTATAGAGCCCTAAGGCATGCATAGGAAATTGAACTCTGTTTTCCATTGGAAAACATCACTTTTTTCCCAGAACAACAGGCTGGCACTGAGATGGAGGCTTCGTGGTAAGAATACATACTCAACAAACGGCACACTATTTTGGCACTAGGTTGAGGGAGATGTGTGAATGAAGTCAAATTATCATCAAGCATCTGTGAATACAGTTGGAGGTGCATGAGAAAGAAAAAAATCCTTTTTCATTCTCTTCACCCAACTGCTTCTTCCATGATGCAGCCAACAGACATCTGGGATCTGAGGGAGAGGAGATGCCCAAGGGGAGAGAATAAAATCAGAGGAAACAGTTAAGAGCCGTAAGCTCTACAAATCACCCTTTTCCATTGCAATTTTGGTGGTGATGGTTTTTTTCCTAAGCTACCTTTTACCTCAGCTTTTAGTAGGAATCTAAATGTTATTAGAAATATTTTTTTCAAAAAACTCAATACGCACATATGTTTCCTTTTGAGTATCTGTACCTGCTTAATTATAATTCATCTATGTTCCCTAAGGGAGCTTCAGGCCATGGAAGCTTTGCAGAATGGTCAGACCACATCAGAAAGTGGCATAGAAGGCCAGTCTGCAGTTGCTGCTAGCCATGCTATGATAGAGAAAATACTCAGTGAAGAGCCAAGGTGGCAAGGTAAGTTCCTTGGTATTTTACACAATACTGAATCCAATTATGCTTGAATTAGTCTATCCTCTAAAAACCATCTTTGTATAGGAGTAAGTACGCTTAGGATTTTAATTGACTAATTATACTTATCTTCACAGACACAACTTATGTTTTGGGAAACTACAAAACAGAACAGTGTAAGAAGCCCCCACGCCTCTGTCGCCAAGGTTATGCCTGCCCTTATTATCACAATAGCAAAGATAGAAGAAGGAGTCCTAGAAAACACAAATACAGGTACAGTGCTTCAAAAGCCTGATTATAAAGGGCCAAGATTTTACATTTTCTTCATTTGGATAGTAACTTTAATCTCAGTATAATAAATACATCAATCATGGTGGGAAGATTGCATTTCATATTAAGTAGTTAATTCATGGATCAGGATTACATCTGTGTAGGATGCTGCCATAAGTAAGGATTAGAGCGTCTGTGCTTTAAGCTTGTTGCACTCTAATATGATGCCAAGATAAAAAAGAAAATAATCCTTGTGCAAAAAAAGTTCGCATATGAGTAGGTGGTTTTCTTTGTTATGAGGGGGTTTCCAAGTTGTAGTTCTCAGCATATTGCCCTTTTGTAATTGAATTCTAAGAATTAATCAGGGAATACTGAGATGCAACTGTTCTGTTATGATGTTCAGAGTATTGTTTCCTCATGAAAACTGGAATGAACATCAAACCTAATGGCCTCAGAGTGAAGACTTTGAGATAGCACCTTGCTGAGAAGTGTATTTCAAGAAAAATCATTATACCTCCTAATCATATGCCGATTAGCAGTTCTTTATCTCCTTTGCTTACTTTCCTGCTTGCCATGAGCTTTCCTTTTCTAAACAGTAAGCACTATTTTGAGAGATGTTTCAGGGCTCAGCTATAACCCAACTACATATTTATACTTTATTGGCTTTGGCCAATTTGAACTAAATAGAAATGATTTCTTTTAGCATTCTTTGATAAAGTGCCATTTGTCCTTCTTGAGGAAGTCTAGCAAATAGTAAAGGTACTCAGTGCCAGAAATTAAGCTATGTAAATATTGTAGATACAGTCACTCTGTTTGGCTCAAAAATTATATGACTTTCTAATCTGTTCTTTTTCTGCCTCTTGCTAAAGATCCTCCCCATGCCCTAGCGTGAAACATGGAGATGAGTGGGGAGATCCTAGTAAGTGTGACAATGGAGATGCATGCCAGTATTGTCATACCCGTACAGAGCAACAGTTTCACCCAGAGGTAAAGACTCTTCCTTGTTGGGCGTTTACTTAGACAAATGCAGCAATTACACAATTTATTGGAGATGACAAACAATATAATACTCATGCTAATTACTGTTTTGATTGCCTTGGAGGATGATTTACCAGAAACTAGTTGAGGGAATACATCGGTTTGTCTTCTTGGTGGCTTTTGATACCATCAAGCATGGTATTCTTCTTGACCATCTGGCAAGATTGGGCCTTGGGAACACTGTTTTGCAACAGTTTTGGTCCTTCCTGTCAGAAAGTGCTGCAGGGGGATTATGATTTGACTTTCGAGACTTATAGTGCCCCATAGGGCTTGGCTTGTCCTCCTGTGCTGTTTAAAGCTACATGTAACTTCAGAAGGAACTCATTCAGAGCTGTGGCAACCTGCTCAATTGCTCCCTACCTTCCAATTTCAAGACGCAACCGGTCTCTTTGAAGTTTGCTCATTTTGATAATAGACTGGATGACAGAGAACAAGCTGAAGTTAAATCCAGAAAATGGAGGTGCTCTTAATAAGGAAACTCTTTGGTTAAGGAGAAAACTAGACTCTGAGGTGAAGCTTGTTCTGTAGCCTCATGAAGATATACAGTCAGGAAAAAGCTTTCTCGTTTGTGCTTCCCAGGCTATGGAATGACCTCCCCCCCCTTAAAATGAGCTGGGTTGTTATTTAAAAAGATTTTTGTTTTATATATGCATGTTTTATTGTTTGGAAATATAATGTATAAATATACATGTATAATGTATAGATTTAATAATATATAAAATATGAGTTCAGTGCATCCTGTTTACAAGCCTTTTTGTTGTTCAGAGATTGTGAAATTGCTTAGAAACTCATTAGAGAGATTTAAGATTGGGCTCCCTGGCAAGAATGCTTCTGAAATATACTAGAGTGTTCCAAGTTGAGGACAAGGCAGATTGAAGCAATGTTTGATTGATGGGAAAACAGCTTTCCAAAGGCCACAAAATCCCAGCAATTTAAAACGAAGTTGGGGATGTGAAAGGTCTCACAAGGAGTCAAAAAACAATAAGCTCAACTGTCCCGGAAAGAAGATGGCATGTGATCATAGTGACATGTAAGAACTATGCCAAAGCCATGTGTGGAAGTGCCAGGAAGGTGTGGCTAGCAAATGATCCAGGACATCTGGATTGATTTCCATGTAATTGAAAAGTTTTATTCTGAATTAGTTCTTTTGCTAAAAATGCATTGCCTAAACTGAAATAGGTTTCCTGGTTAGCTCCATTTGATGGGACAATCTTTGAGTAAATTGCAAAGATAATTGACACTATAGTTCTATATGCATATTTAAGGATAAACCCTTAGAGGTTCTATAGATTATTCTATAATTCAGCCCATATATTATGTATATGTATGCATCACTGGAAATAGTTCTTTAAAGATCTGAGTTATCATTCTATACATATTAAATCCAAACATAGGCTGAGGCTCAGGTTTATATGCAGCCTTCAGTCTACCGGAGTCCTCCAAATTTTATTTTTAGAATGATTTTATTTATTTTTTTGCCTCCAAGTTAGTCTGATTCCTGGAGACAGCCTGGATAAATCCTTGCAGTTTTCCTAGCAAGATATTTAGAAGTGGTTTGCTATTGCCAGCTTTTTAAAGCTGAGGGAGAGTGACTAGTCCATGATCACTCAATTAGTTTTCATGTCTAAGGGAGGACTAGAACTTACAGTCGTTCAGTTTCTAGCTTGGTGCCTTAAACCATTACACCACTACTGGCTCTCTTTTTTGGAATGACAGGCAGGAAACATATATTATCCATATCTAACTGATCGAGTTAATTAAATTATATTAAATTAAAATTTATTTATTTTAGATCTGCCTATTTTGTTCTTTGTTTTTGGAATGCTGCCCATCCCAGTACGCTACTCAAAGACCCAGCATAGCCTCAGTCTCCAAAGACTTATGCAGTCTACATATAAAGCACATCCGAAACATCAAACTTTTTATTGTACTTCTTAATACATTTCTTTCTTTCTAAATCCATTGCAAGCAGCTGAGTTTGAGCAGCTTCATCTTGTTCCAACTTTCTTTTTTGTTTTTATTTTTCCCAGATCTACAAATCAACAAAATGTAACGATATGCAGCAATCTGGCAGCTGTCCCAGGGGACCCTTCTGTGCCTTCGCACATGTAGAACGTAGGTGGTCTTCTCTTGATGTAGCAATAATCTGTCTACTGAGTGTTGTCCTAAGTGTTGTTTAGAGTACAACATTACTTACTGTATTAAACAGGGCAAGTACAATTCCAAGCAACCAAACTTCCTTCTTCCCCATAATTAGTTATATGGGGGGTGGACCTACAAATAATGTATAATGAATTTTATTTCAAACTGTATTTTTTTTTTAAGAAAGTAATCTTCAGTCATCAGATGGTTGATAGCTCTGCGCTTTGTTCTCAAAGCAGAAGTGACACCCAGTGGCTATTTAAGGATACTGTGAATGATGCTGTGTACTATTTATTTTGAAGTTGTAATTTGCTATTGGTATGATTTAATTCTGGGGAACAAAAAGGAACAAGTTTTTTTTTACTGTATTGTTTCTCATGCTCTTCCTTCAATTATGAAACAAGGGCATGGTGAAGGAAAAAAATGCAAACAATTTTAAAGCTTTTGACACTGATTGCTTCCCAACAATGAAGATATCTACAATTGCTTTTGGAAATGCCTAGAGCATCCAGATGTTATGATTCAGTCATCCGTTTATATTGTCTATTTTCACTTTTTAACAAGGATAATCACTTGAGACAGAAAAAGTTGGAACAGGAGCATAAACTTTCAAGAGATGACACCCTGAACCCCTAGTTGCCATCATAGACAGGGGTGATTTTTTTCACTCCTAAATATGCATCACTTTTTGTACACCCTAAATCCTAGAATTTCAAAGTATTCTGGATCCATGATTTTTCAGATTAGGCCTCTTCCTGTCCACCTTTTGCATTGAGAGTAGGATAAAGATTGTCAGCCTTTTCAAACAAACAGTGGGGTAATATATGCAAAGCCAAGATCTCATGAAAGAACTCACAGCAGATAGGGCTTGTGTTTTGAGGGTTCGGCTATTTTTAAGCTCAAAAATAAATAAGCAGACTACTAACTGATAAACAATTCTGCGGTCATATTATGTCCACGTTGAAAGATCAGTTATTTTTCAATCATAAATAAAAGCATTTTTAATTTTTGAAAACATACATAGTTTGGGGGTTGATTACATTTTTATTTTAATATGAACCTGCTTTTATATTAGAGTTACTTTTAGGTCTTTTCAGACAATATGAAAGGAATTTCAGCCGGACCTTTCCAGTCTGATTCAGTTATTTAAAATGTTTATATTTTATTGTTAGTTATCTTGAAGGCCCTTTAGGGAGAAAGGTGGAAATATACATTGAATAAATAATCATAAGTGTAATAAACTAGGGCAGCATAAAGCCTAATTGAAACAACTACTATGAATATATAACTGCTCTTCTTTAAGACTATTGGTATAGAAAAAAAGGAAGACGTTACCTTCTCTGCCTTAGTCTTGTGATGCCTTTTTGTTTTTTCTGTAGTGGTTTATAGATTACTGAGTGTGGAAGATCAGCCCTTTAGAAGGGGTGCCGGGCATTGTCTCTTTACCCTTTGCTCTTACCGAGTTGTTGTGAACCCCATTTTGTAACTATTTATCATGTGGTTTGTTTTGTTCTGTTTCCTATAGAACCTCCACTTAGTGAAGATTTACAGCCAACGTCGTCTGTCTCTAGCCCAACGCAAGCTGGCTCTGTAATGTACATGCCCTCAGCAGCAGGCGATTCTGTTCCTGTCAGCCCTTCTAGTCCACAAGCCCCAGACCTTAGCAATGTATGTAAAATTGTTACAAAATTCCTCACTGAGCATGTGATACTGCAGTACTCTCTAAATACAAGCTCTTTCTGGAAGAACATTGCTGACATTTTTTGATCCCAAAAGCTTGAGTTTGTGTTTGTGAATAATGGCAACTGCTTTTACATCTTGAGTGTCCAACCTTTCAACTTGCCTGGGCCACATTGAATGAAGAGAAATTATTTTGGGGGTGCAGATAAAACGTATAATATAGTGAATGTATATAAATAACACATAATAATGTTAAAAGTTTATGAGTTTGAGGGGTCACATTATTAGCTGTCTAGGGCTACGTGTGGCTTGTGGCCCACACATTAGATACACCTGTCCTAGATAAATTACTAGATCAGAGCTAGCTCAGCATATTTATAACATTTAAATTGCACATATTATGTTAGTTAGTTCTAGTTATTCCTCCACATAATCTTACCACTTTTCAATTAAACTGATCCAAACAATTTTTAGAAGTGGAATTTCTATTACCTAGCATAAATTTTCACTTTGGGTGCTTTTGAAGAGTAGATTATAATACTGCATGAGACCTTATACATATCCCAGTCCAAATTTGTATCATACCGTGACACATACTACACACATAATCTAGCTGACAGAAAGAATAAAGCTGATTTTAATTTAAAATATGTCCAAGTGAGTGAACCTGTGTGTCTCCTAGAAATCTGTAGCGCATGTCACTTGATGTGTTTCATTTATCTTTGCACTGTAGGTATGGAATAAACCAGGAACACTACCAACTAGCCCTACTTCTGCTACAGTAAGTATTCTCTTTAGGGGAAGAGGCGTTATTTTGAACTGGGGAACATATTCCCTCTATTATTGTGATAAGCACCTCCAAATTGCCTGTTTTTTGAAGCAGAACATATTTCATGGTTTTACTTATTCCACTGTGAGAATTCCAAACCATTTTAAATATGAAAGCATCAATTTTCAGTAAGAAATGTACTTGATTTTGCATTAGAAATCCATATGATCTATTGAGATTGTGGCAGTTCATGTGGTATCTGGATCTCTAAGAGTTGCAGAAAAATATTAAAGCATATAAACTACAGAGAACAATCAAAGTTGCAGTGAAGATATTCTCATTGTTAAAAATATGGTTTTGATGAAAAAAATGCTCAATATTTCTTAAGACCTGAGGCAAAATGTAATTATTTAGACTTATTAAATTGTATATCTTTGTATATCTCAGTAACCTGATTGAATTTAACAATTTAGCTTTTAGAAGTTTACTGTCAGCTGTGATACAGAGGTAGAGAGTGTTATAATCTAATACACAAATTATCTTCTTTTCTTCCTGCTTCTGTTAGATCCTCTGTAGAAATAGCAGTCTTGGAAGCCCATCTAATTTATGTGGATCCCCTCCTGGTGCAATTGGAAAACCCCATAGTTTAGAAAGCATTGGTTTCCCCACAGATTCAGTAACTAGTGCAAGTAGCTATAAAAAGGCACCCGGATTTGAACGGGAAGACCTGGTTGGAGCAGAGTATCTAAAAAATTTCAAATGCCAGGTAAGTATAAAATACTAGAAAAAGATATTGAATGTATGTATGTGTATGTGTATGTATGATTGTTATATATTGTTATCATGAATGATATATATTAGCTCTGGAACCAATTGTTAATACTTCATGCTAGATTTGTAGTACCTGTGAGTGCTTGAATATCTGCAGATAAACCCTTAGGATCTGCCTGTTCATCCTAACTTTATAAAACTACATTAATATTAGTTTGTTTGTTTTTCTATTGCAACTTGGATGCACTGCAAAATGAAGGGATGCCTTGCAGTATGCTTTTTACTTCCTTGGAATACTTTTTGTATTCCATAAGCAGAAAACCCTTATATGCTGCATAAGCCTAGTAGCATCATTGTTAAAAAAATGACTGTGATGAATGAATTGAAAGGCATGCATTCCTTTGAAGTGGTCCCAGGCATTCAGAAAAAAAGGAGAAAGTGGCGTGGCAAATACCTCCCTGTCTCTGTAATGGTGGTTACTAATTTATGTGAATTGGTTTTAGGGCTGATATGCAGGCAAGTAATGCATACATAATTGTTGCAAACTTTCTGTCATGGATCTCTCTATAGCAGTAGCCCCCAGTCTTTTGGGCACCAGGGACTGGTTCTGTGGACAGAGATTTTTCTGTGGACTGGAGTCGGCATGGTTTCATGTGCTATTTGCATCCCATGGATGGGGCTTAGCTTGTTTGTGCGGACTGGTTTCTGGCATGCTGTGGCCCGGGGCCAGTCCACGGACCTGGGGTTGGGGACCCCTGCTATATAGTATTGCGGGAATCCAAGAGGTGCAGATCATGAGAACTTATGTAAACGCAAACAAGTATGAAGAGGCTTTTGAGCAAGAGATAATGACATTGCTGGAAAGGTTTTGTATTTTAAAGAAAAACAAATCTCAAAAGAATTGGAAATCTGGGAAAGGACATTCAGAATAAATATATTTGTTCTATTTAATGTCAGTTAGACTTGGAAGCTTCAAAAATTATTCATAAAATAGACCAAAATAAAAGTTATGCAAATATAAATTCATATTTTAGATAAGCAAATGAGAATTTATTCAGAATAGTTCTTGCTTACTGACTGCTTCATTTAATGACCATCTATAGTTACAATGGGGGATTCTTTTTTTCTTCAACAATTATGACCATAATTCAAGCCCATTTCATTGATAATACAGTACTATTATCCTGTATTATGAAGTAAATAATACTGTTTCTTAAAGTAATTTGTATCTTTAGGCATAGCCTATCCAGATTTTCCTTCCCCTTCACAGAACTTTTTAAATCTATACAAACAACATTGCCTTCCATTTGTTATCCCCCTGTATTTTGCTATCATTTATCTCTTCTAGTTTTAAAAAGTAGATGTTAAAGAAAAGAGAAAATATATCAGTACAATATGTTTCATTTGCTAGTGTCAGGAAACCCTCTGGCCCTTTCCTTTGTAGTTTACAGAAAGCACAAAATAAGAGAAGAAGTGCTGTAAACATCTGAAGAAGTTGACAATTTCAGTAGTATGTAATGTCTTTTTTCCCCTTCTAATTACTGCAGCAGGCAAAAATCAAATCCCATTCCATGGAACATAGAACCCAAGAACAACAACCTCTGTTACAACCCAAGCAGGTATGTTACTCCAGGGGATGCTGCTTAGTTTCTAAAGGCCCATATAGTCTCATGTATAGATTTCAGTTGGTGATATATGTGAAAAGCTAATTGGAGTTGAAAGGATATTGACACTTTCCTAAGTGTTTGAGAATCAGTCTAGTTTCAGATAAAAAAAATGAAGTTGGTGTGAATAGATAATTATGAACTCAGAATTTTTGAATACTGCTTGGACTAGATAGATTATTGGAGGAAAGTTCACTGCAGTTCACAAATCTTTAGTTTAGGCCTCCTTTGAATTTGGAATGGCAAGGTTATACAGTCTTCAGGAATTATATAACTTGATGGTGTGATGCAGCTAACAATATACATGAACTGATTAACAATCAGTGAAACAACTTGCTTCTAAAATTTGTGGCATTGGAGGTTTTTAACGAAAGATTGGATAGCCATTTGAAACGTTATATGGTTTCCTGCTTGAACAGGAGGTTGGACTACATGACCTCCAAGGTCCATTCCAACTCCGTTATTCTGTTACTCTGTTCTAAAAGAGTCCCAAACAGTCTTCCTTTAATGTGCTGTGTTATATTAAATGCTAAGAACCAATCAGCTGCCCTGAGTATACCTTAGAATTAAAAGATAAGATAAATGTTAGGAAGAAATACTTATTTTATGACAAGTATATCGTTACTTCTCTCTGAATATTCTGTTGCATCATAGGAATACATGAATGTATTTTCAATACATCAGTACATGAATGTATTTTCCTCTTTCAGGATATATTAGGGATTCTTCCAGTTGGCAGCCCACTGACATCTAGCATCTCCTCTAGCATTACTTCTAGTTTGGCAGCAACACCACCAAGCCCAGCAGGCACCAGCAGTGTACCAGGCATGAATGCCAATGCCCTTCCTTTCTACCCAACTAGTGACACTGTGGAGTCCGTGATAGGTAATACTGCCTATGTACATTGATGGTGCAGGGAATCCAGAAGAAGAATATCCATTATGGGTGGGAAGCCTTTGACTGTTTTATTTAGAGGACTTACAGTAGAAACTATGCTTTATTGCTTTGTGACTTGGGCTGATGACTTGCATTTAATATGAACTCTTTCATATTTCATAAATTAAATTATAGAACAATCTTACATAACAGGTCCCATAGCTGAATTCTGTAAAAAAAAATATGGCAAAAACCACAAGCAGTCCTTTATCTTTTTAAAGGCTAATAAATTTATTGTGGAATAAGATTTTATACAACAATAAACTTATTGGATTGTGACACGGCTCTGCTGTTTTTGCTAGAGCAGACAATGTGATAGGATGGTCAGTGAAAGATCATGATTGCTCCTAAATCTCTGTGTATATGTGTGTGTAGATCTTGTTTGATGTTCTTCATCATATCCTATATTTCCTAAACTCATAAGTCACCAAATTGGCTCAGTGTGCCATTGTGTGGCCAATCCACTAAAAATTCAGTCCTGTGACATATATAATCTGTTACTGAGCAGCTGTTTTTATAAATATTTTAAAAAGATGAAACTTTTCCATTTATGACAGCAATAACAAAACATTTCAAGTGCAGATTTTAAAAAAGATTTTATTTACATTTCTGTTTAAGGGTTCATATGTTATCATATTTACATTTCTAAGATTTTCGAAGAAGAGTAAGAGTGCAGATTGTACAAGGATTACCATTTCTCATTTTTAAACATATTGTTATTTTTATGGTTGATTGCACAGTCAACCAGATTTTTAAACTGGATTTGGCATTATTGTCTATTGAGTCCTTCCCAAGGACCTGGGAGAGACAAGTATTGTTTAATGATATTAAAGATATCATCGCAGGATATATTCTGTTCCAAGTAAAGCTGTCTTTTGCAATTGAATATTATTATTATTGATATTGATATTTAGCATTGGTTGATACATGTCTCTTATTCTCCAGGTAACTTATTATCATTTTTATTAACTGTTGATGTTCTATTACAGGCCTGGAATGATACAAATAAAAGAGACAACTCTTGCCACTAAATTAAAACACACGCGAGGGATCTGGTGGGAAATATGTTTCTTAATTCTAGACAGGGACCTTCTTACACTTTCTAATAGGAAATTGCTGAGGAAATCTGAAGCCCTTTTATGTGCTTTCTAAATGCTCAAAAAGTAACTTTCCAGGCAGTACTTCAAAACTAAATATAAACTATGCAAGAGGGTGAGGGAGGGGAACATCCATTTTCAGTATCTAAAATTGTTTATTATTTGTATTGTAGTCTTTATTCTTTTGAAATGACAAGAATGTCATGCATATATAGCACAACCCATGCTATGCTTTATAAGAACATTTGACCAGACATAATAATTCATTGGCTAGGAATACCCCCAGGGATGATCCTGTGCAGGTTTGCTCCATCTCATCCCCAACTGGCAGTGTCCGTGCTACATGGCTGGCTCATTATTGGGCCACTGCTAGCTATAGCCTGTTTCATAGGATATGCTAATTCATTCCCCCCCCCCCCCACCTACACACAACCTCTTATATTACTTCCATACACACTTCCTTCTTTCTACTACCATACTTGCACCTCATTCCTATTGCCATCTCCTCTATCATTAATTGCAATCCAAGTTGCTCTCCACGGTGGAATTCCTAAATATAGGATTAGCGAATTCCAATCATTATGCATCATGGACACCTAGGTTGCCAGGTGACTGGGACGGGCACCTGTTATTAAAGCCAACCCTGGATGTACTTCTACCCAAGGTCAAGCTGTACAGCAGGTGTGCAGGGAGATCTGTTTTGCATTGCTGTTGTTTCCAGTGTCAATCTATGGGATCAGCCTGATACTGAAGAGACTTAGGATTCATATCAGGCAATAGACAATATTGAAAGCTGAATCATTTAAACAACTAATGGCAGCCTTGCATTGTAGATTCTCCGGTCCAGAGCAGTGACATCTCTTTGCGAACTCTTTGGACTTCCCTTTCCCTTGTTGGTCCTTTTTGTAATATATAATTGGTGCCTCTGTCTGGCAGAGTCTGCCTTGGATGACCTGGACCTGAACGAATTCGGAGTGGCTGCCCTGGAGAAGACATTTGACAGCAGCTCGGTGCCCCACACGAGTGGCATCATGATAGGTACATGAAAGCAACAGAGCTTTCTTTGATCTTCTGCCAAGCAGGGTTTGCCCCATCGGCTGGCTGAAGCAGCCTAGCAAGCTCTCAGAACCAGCCCTTATACATGGCATATTGGTTAAAGGCCAATGTGGGACCTTAGAGCCAAAGGACCCTCATTGGTTAGCAAATTGGAAATATCTTTCACTGGTTTCTGATGTCCCAATTACGTTTACGAAATAGGCATGGCTTATTTTGCTTTACAATATCTTAACAGTGGCACACTAAACATGTTCACAAAATTCTGACACAAGACTATCATGGAGGGGGGGGAGGGATTGGTTTAAATAGTAGGAAACAAATTGGATTGGTATCACTGTTCTGCTGTCACAGGATCATGGCAAGGCATGTCGCCACACATTGACAAACTACCGCTTGTGTATCTCATCCCTTGTATGTGGTCATTTCAAACCAGTGTCTTTTTTATTTATTTTTTTGCCCCATGTCTGGTTTTCAAGTGAATATAGTCTATGCAACCTTACTATATTCTAAGTGTACAAATCCCATTAATAATTGACAAAACATTTCTTTGTGAACTGAAACTGTGTTCAAACTGGTAAGTGCCTTCTGGCTCACTGCTGCCACTACACTTTTTTTAAGGCACATCCATTGGCTTAAAACCACTTTGGTATCAGATGTTTTTTTTTTTAATTGCAAAAGAGTTTGCAACTGTCTTTTCATCAACACATAGTTTTATTTCAGCATATCCTGTCCTTTAGTGTTGTTGCTTCAGATTTGAGTAGTTCTGCAAATTAGAATTCGTCTACCATGTGCCCAGTATATGTTCAGGTCTGTTTTCTCAAAAAATGGTTCTACTTTGAGGAGATAGTATTCAACATAAAACCACTTGGCAGCGATACTGTGCCCATATTGATTTGGGCTAAGATCAGTTTGGGAATAAATAGGGAGAATATGGCCCAGTGTTGTTTTTCCTTTAGAGTTAGGCCTTGTTCCTGTAAACAGCATCCTCTTTGGTTTCATATATATGAGTGAGAAACTGGTTTTTCGGATTATCGGAAAACTTTGTTGCCTTGCAAGCCATCTCATATACCATAGCCAGAAGAACAAATTGGTTGGTCTACAGTTGGCAACTTTTAGGGTAAAAGGAGGATGGGAAGTTCTGTGCCACATAGGAGTCCCTTTAATTTTGAAACTTTCGCAGGCAGTGCTATGTGTCCTCAAGCATTATTAAAACTGAGAAAAAAATTATTCTTGTAATACTAACAACTTTCATGGGCTAGTGAGTTTGATTTCTTTTCTGTGCCATGCAACCAGGACTCTTCTAGCCAAATGGGAAGGTGATTTACCCTGCTCCCATTCCTGTAGATGAAGCATAAATAATTGCTGCATTACCAATTTACTGATCTCTTCTGCTAGAACATCTTATGAGTGTGTTTCTGCATGTAGAAATTAAGTTCCAGTTTTTTTCCTTCGGCACAGTGCCTGAATACAGAAGTCTGTCCCATTTGCTATCTCTTAACAAACTTTTATCCTTACAATGGAATGGGAGGTTCAGCTTGCAAGAATATCTTTGGCATGATCTATAAAAAGTAGAGATGCCATTTAATTCAAATGTCTGTCCTTGAAAAATGTACTTCTTAATCTATATGATTTGACGAACACCTATTTTCCTGTTCTTCTTTTAAAAAAGCATAAATCATAATTATATTCTAATTATGATATATAATCATGATATAATCATTACTAGATCCTATAGTTGTCATAAAAATGTAGTCTCTTGAACTATCAAATAATGGGGATAGTAGAAAATTAATTTAAATATGTGTATAAATAGTGTTATTACGGAGCTACAAGAATTGAAAATCAGCTATCTAAATATCTCTTAGATTGTAAGCTATCTTTTGTGTACTGGAGAACTTCTGATTCTTAACTCTAACCCTAACCCTGATTCCCAGTGTTTTGCAGCTAACATTCATTAGTTTACTTTTTAACCTTCCTTGGCCATAGGGACAATTTTTACAATACCAGCTCCGAAGGTGATTAGAGATTAGATTAGAGGAATATTTTGGATTCACCCATCCTTTTACTGGTGCAGAGAGTGAAGCAAACACCTGCTGTTCAAATTCCTGTGCTGTGCTTCCACTCATAGTTCATGGCTTCCGCATTCCCATACTTTCTGTGTGTTCTTTGTTCAGGTGGGAGTTTGCTGCAAAGTTCTGCTCCTGTAAATATCCCTGGGTCCCTTGGAAGTTCTGCCTCCTTTCACTCTGCCTCTCCTTCTCCACCGGTCAGCTTATCATCGCATTTCCTCCATCAGTCCCAGGGACACTTAAGCCAATCAGAAAATACTTTCCTGGGGACATCAGCTTCTCATGGATCATTAGGTAAATGCCCAATGTAAGCATGAGAGTATATCTGTTAACATGTTCACTGTCTATGCCATGTAAGTATTTTCCTTTTTTAAAAAAAATTAACTTTCATTTGAATGTTCACATTTTTGTTGCCATCTAACATGATGTATTGCCCAGTTTCTGTAAAATTAGACAAGAGTCATTAGATCTAAGGTCAGTGATAAGGATTTAACTTTTTTGAACAGGACTACGTTACAGGCAAAGAATGAATCAAATAAATCCAGTACAGGTAGTCCTCGACTTAACAACAATTCATTTAACATGTGTTCAAAGCTACAATGGCACCGAAAAAAAGTGACTTACAAGCAGTTCACATACTTAAAACCATTGCAGCATCACGTGATCAAAATTTGGGCACTTGGCAACTGGCATGTTCTATGTTGACTGCATTGTCCCAGGGTCGTGTGATTGCCATTGCAATCTTCCCAGTTGGCTTCTCTTAAACAAAGTCAGTGGGGGAAGCTGGATTCACTTAAACGATGTCATGATTCACATAACTGCTGTGTTTCATTTAACACTGCCGAAAAGGCCATGAAATCGGGCAAGACTCACTTGACAACCACCTTGCTTAGCAACCGAAATTCTGATCCCCATGTGGTCAAAAGTCAAGTATGACCTGTACTGTAGAAGACTTAATAACAAAGAATAATTACTAATTGTGCATGGATTTCAGAGGAAAGGCTGAACCTTGAACTCACATCTGATTTAGTTTGGATAGGTGATTTCAGATTGCAACAAATTCAATCTCAAATATGCAAGTAGACCCATTCAATAGACTGAATGTAGAAGTTCAGTAACCATGTCAACAGCAGTTCAATTCCCCTGACTTCCATTTTTCAATTCTTGACTGAGGGTTTGAACTCTTTAGGAAGATCTGTGGTAATATACATTTAATGAGTCCCAAACACGGCAAAACTGGTTACTGATATGTCATGAATATGAAATGTCATTAGTTATCAGTTTTAATTCACTCAGAGCAAACTTGTCATACCTACATTGCTTTCACTTACAAAATTCCTATAAACAAATATTCTGACAGCACCTGAACAAAATATTTCTCTTTAGATATCAATTTTAAAGAAGCATCTGTCTTATTTTTGTGTGAATCTTACAACAGTAGGCATAAAAGCATTCGTTATTTGATCAGATGTTCTAACATTAAATTCTAGCATTAAAATGAGGCCTTGGGTCACATTTTGTGTTTAATGAAGGAAGTACGAATAACTAATGTATTTTGCAAATTTGAGCAATGTGCTGCTTCTATTCTATTATATATATTATATACATTAGACTGAGAAATTGAAGAAACATCCCAGAAGAAAACAATAACAAGCCACTTCTTTTTGTTACCAAGGAGACAACACAGACATATCCATATAATCACCAGGAATTGAGTTTGATTTGATGGAAACTATATCTTTTTCATTATATGTAACCAATCAGACTCAGATGTAGTCATGCTGTGAAATACATTCATTGAAATCAACAAAGGAGTTGTAGATAGCTTATTGGTTTCAGTTTGCTAAATTAGGCTAATGTTTTACATCTGCAAACCAATATTTATCTAATGTCCTCTATGTTTGTATAGCATAACCGATTTTTATTCCACAATAGGTAAGACATATGAATTAAAAGATTAAGAATTGACTAGAAATTAAGGATTGATAAAAGAATAAGGCGGGAATGTTGTTTCGAAGCTGGTGAAGAGACTTTAAAATCAAGTCATATGTTTTCACGTGTTCGGTCATACATGTCTGTCGCATTTGTAATCATTTACTTTGAACAAATTCATTGCTCCATATATTGCAACACTTTTGATTTTCAGCACTGTGCAATTTACACACTTTAGTAACTAGGGATGGCAGATCAGGCAGATTATAAGAGATGATTGCAGAACAGACCGATGCACCCCACTGTGTAAGAAAGGACAGAAAGTATTAGGATATGATTGAAGGTCCTAAACAAATATATTACACTGAAATCAATGCTCAAACATTCATTTCCCAGGATTCCTTATTCAGTAATACAACTGGATTGATTTTGCTATAAGGTGATTGTATCCAGTTCATTAAAACTCCTTTCCCTGAAAGGAGTGTATATATATATCGTATATCTGTGCTCGGTTTGCATCATCCATTATTTATTTATTTATTTATTAAAGTTAAAGTTATCATATACATACAGGGATCTCCAGCAATGAGCATATGAGCTATTCTTATTGCAGTGTGTACACACTGATCTGGAGGTAGGTCCTCATTTAATTAGAGTGGAACTGATTTCTAAGCTGACATGTAAGGATTGGACTGTAAAAGGCATCTCATGAAGAGGCTGCCTGAGGCTAATGGACAGAGGGAAAGATTATCTTCAATGAGTAATTTAGCTCTAGAATTTTTGTTCCTGCCAAAACATAAACAGTTTCATGCTTACAAAAACAGTGTCAGCAGTAACATGATAGCAAATCAACATGATGAATGACCTAAAATATGTAGAATTTTAAGAAATATTTTGTTATAAGCGTATTTCTTTATGCTTTGAGTTCTTCTGCAATACTGTGTGCCTTCAATTTGGCATCAATATGGATCAATTTATTTCAAGACTATAGCCATGCTTTTTATAGTGTAGCTTAAGCACTGCTGCTGAACAGCAAACTTAAATTGAAAGTTAACTATATGTTCTGTGTGGAAAAAACATTTTCATGTGCCTGGAGCAGAGAGATACCTACAAAAACTCATTTGATTTACAGCATCTTTCCTTATCTGAGCAAATGTTTGGTAAGAAATAGATCCATCCTTAGGAAGAAGTCTCCGTTGTTCTGCATACTTGCTGGATCACCCTTATATTCTAAAATTAAACACTCCACTCCATTTTTCTGTGTGATCTCTGGTAGACAGCAGAAGAAAATTAGTTTATCTCCACCGGATATGGAATGGTTGTATGCTGTGACTTAAATGGAGTAGATCCAGAAGCCTACTTTATATCGTTTTTAAGAATGAACCAATTTTACCGTATAAATGTTCTCTCAGCAGAGCAAATTAGCCAGTCCTTTTTCTCTTAGAAGTATCACTGGATTTTTACAGTCACACTTTCAATACTATAAAATATAGTGGGTGGTATATCTTTTCCCCTTAATATCAGATTCTGTGCCTCATTCCAGTGCCTCATCTAAAGATTTCTCAAATTAACATTTGAGGATCTAGTTGAGGGCACTCTCTACATTATTTTAAATTGATTGATGCTGAATAACAAACATAAATAACATTACTATAGTTTAATATATTCTATTATAATTTTTCTGTGAAATGTCCACATGGACATTTGGTCAATTAACAATTGTATATTTGAAATGAAAATAAAGATACTGTGATATAACAGATATAATACTAGGAAGAGAATGTTGTGTGTATTTTCAAAATTAAGTGGGTAGAGAAAAATTGAATAAGTGCCAACATATATTCAGATCCAAGTTTTTAGACTTCTGGCTGCATCATGAATTAGCTGTATGCTACTTTATCTTGGCTTCTGCCCACAGGAACAGCTAAACAAACTCAAATTCTTCCATTTCTCATTTCCTTAATGTGTGAACTGAGGTCTCTTTATTTCTTTCCTAATAAGACAGAGTTATCAATCATAGTTTGCTGTGTGTTATGATTCTGGCTTCTTTAGAGCTAAACAAGTCAGAATTTTCAATTGGCATTTAATGGATGAATCTCAGAGGGTTTCTTTAACTGTTCCCACTAACAAGAGTAGCCAATCAGGAGTGGCCAGGTAAAAGACAGCAGGGCAGGGTTTTGATCATGCCAGAATTCTAAAGATATCTAACTTAATATGGCATCAAATGTGGTCCTAAAATATTAACAAATAAAGTATGAAATAATGGGTGACTGTTTCATTTTGTTCTTAAGCATCTGTGCGCTGATTGCTGTTCCCTGAAGCCTAAGCCTTTACCGAGAGTTTATGGTATATTCGTTCCTCATGTGCTCTGTGTGAATCTGCACTAGGTAATTCATCCTGTATCTATCTACACTGCATTTGTGGATTAAGTGTACTACGAAACTGCTTCTGGGCATCGTTGGCACAAGATAGTCAGCTGCCACTCTTTTTGCTAAAGCTGAAGTGGCAGACTGACAGTGCATATCCCTCCCAAATGGTTTTCAGATGCAGTATTGCCCAGTAAAAAAAAAAATGGCAGCATTTTATTCTAGTTTTCAAAAAAATAGTTTGGGACAAGAAAAAGAAATGTGAAATAACATGCTTTTCTTGTCTCCACGTGAAACAGGTTTAAATGGAATGAACAGCAGCATATGGGAGCATTTTGCTTCAGGAAGTTTTTCACCCAGTACTTCACCTGCATTTCTGTCAGGTCCAGGTGCTGCTGAACTGGCCAGGTTGCGGCAAGAATTAGACGAAGCTAACAGCACGATAAAACAGTGGGAAGATTCTTGGAAACAAGCCAAACAGGTAGTGTGGTTGGCAGGGTGTGTGTGTGTGTGTGCGTGTGTGTGTCTGTGGGTGTGGTTGGTTGGTTGATTTCCTAAAGCATTCATGGTAGCCCTAGAGTAATGAATAATTTGAGATCTAAGAGTAGAAGCTCAGCTGGCATAATTGATTTTGTAATGTAAGGTTCCCACAGATCTTTTTACTAATGGACAAAGAAAAAGACTGATATCCTAGGTATGCAGAGGAGTAGATTTCAAATTGTGATGCTCAGCTCAAATATTCTTGAGTTCCTCTATGACAGAATTCCCCAACCTTTCCGGCTTTGCAGAACGGCAGGTGGGAGAGAAAGGATGGTTCTGCGAGCATCAGACACACGTGCTTGCTGCTCATGCAAATGGAACACGCATACATATGCCTGCCTGCTGCTTACACAAGTGGGGATGTGCGCAGCGGGCACACTCACCCACCATTTCTGCAGCCCGTTCTGAACGGCTCAAGGTTCGGTAGTGGGCTGTAGCCTGGGGGCTGGGAACACCTGCTCTACAAGTATTTCTTTTCTAATTTGAATTTGGACTCATCTATCTAAAGGTTTCATGCAGCTTAACTTGTGCTTCACCTCTAAAATGATATTCTCTTTTCCTTCACAGTTCTCCAATATATTATTTATTTTTATTTAATTGTTAAATTTTTATGCTGCCTGTTGAGGTATTCCCCATTAGGAGAATGAGTGTTCTCAGAGAAACGTAGTGAGAATGGTGATGAATAACACACAACCAGCACACAGATAAACTGAATAGTAAAATATATAGGTTTTACTTCCAGTAAATGAGTAAGCAAAGTCCAACAAACAGTCCAAGTCATACACGGTTAAAGCAATCAGTATTCAGTCCAGGGATAATCCAAAAACAAAGTTCAGTAAACATAGTTTGCTAGCAGTTGCAAGATTCACAGCAATCCAAGCAGAATGACGATCAGGCAAAAGGCAATAGGGAAAGCACACCCCTGCTCATTGATAGGTGACTATCATTCCTAACACTGCCCATCTCACTGATGCAGCAATAGTGCAGCCACTTATAATATTATTCTTGATCTAGGGCAGGGGTGTCAAACTGGCGGCTTGTGGGACAGATGCATCATGCATAGGCCACACCCACACCAGTTCCGCAAAGAGAAAAAATGTGAAATGTCACATGACTGACATACTGTGAAAATACTCCTTGATTCTTGCTAGGCTGGGAAAGAATCGCATGGATTCTTCTTACCAGATTGATCCCTGAACTGGCTAAAGAAATTGCTGCCAGTCTGCTGCTGTTCTCTTCTGTTCAGCATAAAAGCTATGTTAAACTTTAAGTGTCTATCTTAAGGAAATCTCAGGGTCCCTTTTGGTCCACAGACAGAGAAGTGCAACTGTGCATGTCCACAAAAGCATGCCAATCACCTCTGAGCAATCACTATACTCCCCCAATAAGCTGAAACAACTGGAGTAAGTATTTTAAAAGTGGTTTGAAGTGCTGGCCAAGCTGTGAGGCAACATGCTACTCTAAACCAATTCATACATCTACACTTGTAAGAGAAAAAGCAGACTTAAATGTGCATCCTCTTGTTGATATTTTGCTCAGCGGATTTTCTTAGAAACATGCCCTGCATTTCTCTGATCATGTTCATGTTTGAATGGGTTTGTTTTGCAGGAATTCATACAGATAGGAAAATTGATCTGCATACAAGGCATTTGAAAGGTTATTTCAGAATTGATAGGCATATGATGTGTCATCAAAAGACAGAAGAATTCTCACCCCAAATTACAAATGGCTAGAAATAGCTATTCTTCATCATATGAAATGATTAAGAGAAGCTACTAATATTATTTTACTTTGGATACACAGGCCTGTGATGCATGGAAAAAAGAAGCGGAGGAAGCTAACGATCGTGCAAGTACAGCAACCCTAGAATGTGAGTTAGCCCGGGAACAGAGAGAAACCTTGGAACTGCAAGTCAAGAAACTCCAGGAAGAAATCGAGCGGATCCATACTGGCCAGGACCCCCAGTTCCTGCGCTCATTTTCTGATTTAGAGAATCTCTCCTTGTCCACACTCTATAATCTCCAAAAACAGTTGCGTGCCAATTTAGAAAGAGTTGATAAGGTGGGTTTGAAGTGGAGGTATGGAAGCTTTACATCATTTAACACACAATGGGATTTTTAAATAAGATAAATAAACAATGAAGTTTAAATGTTGGGCCCTATTTTTCATGGAAGAAATAGATTTTTCATCAGGATGCAGCTCTTTCTCAGCAAAAGGGAATTGGGGGGGTGTAGGTTTGGGGGGAGCATGTTCTTCAGGCATGACGAAATACTAGGCAGTTGCTCTTCAGATCAAAGTGAGGCCGGCTTTTTACCTTGAAAACAGGCTCAAGTACAGATATTCCTCAATTTACGACCTGTTATTTAACTACTGTTCAAAGTTATGATGGACCTCCTGTAACAGATTTTTGGAGTTACAATATCACTGCCTTTTGGGCTTACATGACCGCATTTTGGGCACTTGGCAACTGGCTCACCTTGATGCCATTTCCAGCATTCCATGGTCACATCACCATGATTTGCACCATTTTTTGTTGGTTTCTGACTTCTTGGTGCCAGCAAAAAATGTCTATTGGAGAAAATGGATTCACTTAACAATCATCATGTTCATTAAATAACAACAGGGTTTGCTTAACAACCACAGTGTTCACTTAACAACCTTTGTAAAAAGAACAATCCCATGATGCCTCGATTTACAACTGCAACAACTTAAGACTGTAATTCCAGTTCAATTATGGTAATAAGTCAAAGTCTACCTGTTTTCTTTGCATAGGCTTCCCCTCAGTCTTTAGTTTATTTTGTTTGAAGTTGAGGAGGTTGAGGATAAATTCAGTCATCTGTTGAATAAAAAGAGTCTGTCAGTCTGCTTTTATTCTTGGCAGTAGTTGATAACCTGTTCTACATCATGGAGTAGTAACTCAGTCTCCCAAGTTGCTAGTGGCTTTCCAGTAGTGACTTTTAATCTTGGAGAGAAGGGTGCTTATATTCCCATTTTTACTTAGACAGCAGAAAGCTCCCCAAATCAAGCAAAAACTATATCATCCAAACCCAGCAATTGTTAACAGTATTTTAGGGGTTGCTAGGGAGTGCCAAAGTCGGATGTAGGCAATGGATTTCCCACCCCTCATATTCTTTATGGTTGCAGACCAGGCCATTTTTCATCTAATAGGATATCAAGGGAGACCATTTATTTGACAGCTTTGCTGAGCTGCAAAATAAGTTCTGGAAAGAGAATAGAGAAGAAGAGGTTACCTATACCAGTTAGAGCAGGGGTGTGGCCCGGATGCGTCACATGCTGGCCCCACCCTGCCCGGTTTAGCAAAGTGGGGGGGAAGTCCTGATACGTCACATGATGATGCTGTGACGATGCAAGTTTGACACCCCTGAGTTAGAGGAACAGAAGACTGGATTGCTACACAGAAAACTGAGCTAATGAAATAGACCTTCTGTCTATGGAGATTCTCAGTCATCCAGGTCATGGTTGTCTTAAAGGTGCTTTTTGAAGAGGCAACTGGGCTTTCTGGTTTTTCTTTGAAGATGTTTTGCTTCTCATCCAAGAAGCTTCTTCAGCTTCAGAGCTGAAAACCAGAAAATCCAGTTGCCTCTTGAAAAAGCACCTTTGGGAAATGCTCTTCTCTTTGGAAACCCACTCCCCCAGCTCCTTGGACTATCTCTGGCTCCTTCAGTAGTTGCTTATTGAAGATAAAACAGTTGTCCCTGAGGGCCATTCTGTTTTACTAACAATCCCCCTTGTTTCTCCTTTCTCCCACCCCACTTCTTCTCTTTTCAGGCAGTGTTTCAGTTGCAGTCGGTGAAATGCCTCAAGTGCCAGGAAGAGAACCGGGTGGTACTACCGTGCCAACACACTGTGCTGTGTGAAACATGTGCTGAGGAGGGTGAATGTCCCATCTGCCATCCCAACAGGCCACATGCTCTCCAGTCGTGACTGTACTAGGACATTTGTTTAGCATATCACATAGAATTTTTAAACTTTTTCAGATATATATATATATATATACATATATATGTCTATATATATCTGTGTGTGAATGTGTGTGTATATATGTACGTATGCACACACACACATAAAAACAAAATATTAGTTGCAGAGCACTTTTTTAATACTTTGCATCTCCCATTTAAAGGATCCCTGCTCCCAACCCATGCAGTCCTATTAATTCTAACACATTAGGGACTTTTAGAGCAGTTTTTTAATATAGATCAAAGGGCCATTTGCAAAATCTGTTTCTCCTCCCTCCCTTTTTTAATTAGGAAATAATCTTTTTTTAGCCTTTTCTGGAGAGATATTTAGAGGGAGGATGAAGAGAGTTTGCAAGTGATTTCCAAGCTAAGGATTGGGTTTTGGGGGAAGAGAAAAGATAGAAATAAATTTTCAATTCATTTCCTTCTTTCATACTATAGTATTTAGTATTTTTATTTGTATCACAACCATTAAGGTGTGCAAAGCCTTTGAAGCAACTCTTTTGCAATGCACAAAAAGGCAAGATATCTTTCTTTAAATTGCTAAAACAGCTGTATCTTTTGCAATGTTCACTCTAGAAATGGCTTTCAAGGCTGCTGGGTAAATCTTGCAAAAGGATGATTTGTTTTAACAATTGGAAGAGTGATGCTTTCTTCATGCTGTGTGCTTTCTGAAACACTTCTTTCACAGGCTTTATGCAGCCATAATAATCTTACCCGTGCCGGTCAGTAGTCCCTGCTTATGAGCCTCAATGATTCAGCATTCTTGTGGCCTCCAGTATTGTGAAAGTTTCTTGACTTGTCTCTTGGAAAACCAAAAGTTCCTTTTTTGAAAATCATTTTGCATACTTCTTTAATTCTGTCCAAGGAATAAAAACACAAAACACACTGTAGAGGTGAGGGAATAAAAACACAAAACACACTGTAGAGGTGAAGCCAATGTTAACATACTTTTTTTCATCAGCATTACTCTGCAGTAAGACTTTGAGAAACTTCAGTAGCACTTTTGAGTGGGACCTTGTAAAGAAAAAGTTTAGATTTGTAATCTGCGTTATCATGGAAATGGAGAAGAGCTTCAGAATCAGGCTTTGATAATGGAGACACTTGGAATCTTTTTGGTCTGTCTAAGAGAACTTTATAACTCACCAAACAAATTATAATCCATTAAATTTCCTAGCTTTTTACCTCCCTGCAGAAATTGAGCATTCTAGTTTAAAAAAAAAACAGATTACAGATGGCAATACATAGTGGGCTGTGCTTGGCTCAGTTATCTAACTTGTTTAATATTGAATACTTGGTATTTCTTGCCAGTAGGAAGAAACAAATCAACACATTTCTTTTATTATTCTTATCTATGAATGTTGCTGTTACAAGTGTTGCAGTTAAAAGCAAGCAATGGCCCTTTGTGCATTCAGAAATGGGGAAGATGCAGATTTGCAGCACAAAATCACCTTTCCTGAATTGTGCAGCACTTCATAGTTAACTTAGGGTAAGTGGTCACCAACACAAACATGGGCAGAATGCCGTAGAGAAGATGTATTTTTATCTGCCTGTCATAAGGCAAAGTGATTTCTTTTCCTATCTTTATCCACATTTAATACAAGAAAACATCTGATAAGGTTTACATAGCATAGCTGACGATTTTTGTTAGAGTTGCAAACTAAACGAAACTTGGATTCCTAAACTAGTAATTTCTGCTAAAATACAGAATTATGGTTAAAAAAAAACAGAAAAAAGACAGTTTTGCAAACACTTAGAAGCCCTTGTATGAGTTTGGTTGCAGGGTGTAAGTCCTCAAAATGTTTCGCACTGAACATAAATAGCTAGAAGTGGTGAATGCAACAGTGCAGAATGAAAATTGATGAAGAATGTGAGATGTCACAATACCCTCCTTTGAGATTAGTTAGCTGTTTAGGAATTAAGCTCTTAATCCACTTTCTTATGATAGAATTATCATGAATACCACAAGGGCCACATTTCACCACATGTAAGAGAAAAAGATGGGAAAGTTATGCTCAGAAACGACACTGCTTCAGTTCCAAAATACATTCCTTTTTCCTTATTACTAGGAAATTTTCTCATTTCCTTGAAATTTCTAAGCTTTCCTTGAGCATCTACATTAGGTGTTCTTCAGGGATCAATTACATTAATCCCATGTTTCACTAGTCACCTTCTTGTGACCATTCTCTTGGGAATGGGGATATTTTTTGAGCCTACACAGGATACACCCTGTGTTTAGAGAATCCAAAGAATGATTCTAAAGAAGAGAGGAGAGAAGCCTTTACTCTCCTGCACTTCTATTTTGGCATTTATACCGCCAATAAGAAATATTTTCCTTCCTACTGCTCTGCTTTTCTTCACAAAGTATCTCTTAATTTTTACCCTTAGTTTAGCATCACCATTAACTCCCCTGGTAAGTACAAATTCTCTTTCTGTCTGGGTACCTGCCAGCAGACAACTTCAATGAAGACAGTGTATATCATCCCCAAATGACTAAAATGTCTGAATCTCTAAGCATGTTCTTGTCGTGGACTTACTAGACAAATACCTAAATCAGACAATATGGGCAATTTTTTGTCCTGGATTGAAATGACCACTCTTTATTATCCACTTTCTGGATGCAGTGCATCCGGTCCAGGGGAATACATAAGTTTGGTTTGTTGTTTAAAACAGATGGACAGTAACTAATTGTCTTGAGTAAGTGTCTTGAGTCCCAGGCAACAATCAGCTGGGTTTGCAGGAATAGCCATTTATTTCTCATGCTTTTGTGGGCCAGCATGAGTTAAATGTCCAGGCTCTAAGCAGATCTTATTAAAATCAGTTTAAAAGAAAAATATGCGGAGTAATTCTAAGCATATTTACGCAGAATTTAGCCCAACTGAACTCACTGGAACTTGCTTCCTAGCCAATGTGCTTCAAGAGTGCAGCATCAGCGAATCACTTCCTTTGAGAATCCATGTGCACTCTCCCCAGAGTGTTACAAAGGAGTGTCAACTCACTGATTATGTTGATAGTTTGATTATGTGTGTTAAGTTCTAAAAAAATGATATTGAGGCCTAAATCCAACTGACTTTCAATGAAATTTATGGTTTGGAATATTTCTGTTTTAAAATTTGTATCCAGTGAATGTGTTGTCCTACTGTCCCTGAGTGATAAGAGTTCTCACTGCAGTTTGTTCTTATTCAGACAGCGCAACAGCTTCCAGTCGATGAAAAGCAACAGTCCACTCTAGAAGGACTCTAATCTGCCACTTTGCACTGGGAGTTGTTTAATGTGTAAAAGTGTAATATTTAGAATTTACTCTCACTCCCTTGCTCACCAGTCTTTGCTTTGTTTGCAGTAGTTGACCCACTTTTTCCTAACCTAAAAAAGCACTGGAAACTCTGTCTTCATAAGAGGGATCCAGCCATTCACCATCAAGATAGTTTTTCCATGTGTAATTCAAGTACATCATTAGATTTGCTTCCATAATTCCGCCCTTCTATATTTGGGGGGTTAAATATGCATTCCCAGATAATCTCAAAGTGCAGCTCTGGTTAGGTTTTTTTTAATTAACTTTTATGTTTGATAAAACTGCTTTTTTCAATGTGTATGTTGTACTAGTATCTGTTGTTTTCTTCCATTTTTTTTTTAAAAAAAACACTTAATTGGCTTTTTTATGTATGGAGAGACACTGCTGGCTGACTCTTGTAGCTGTGTTGTTTTTGGTTATAGCCTTTGAATGTCTGTGCCATGAGGCATCCCTGGTCTCTGGTCAGGAAACATGCTTCAGTCTTAAAGAAAGCTTGTTTGTTTAAAATATGTGAACATTTTTTTAAAAAAATACATACAGATACAATACATTTAAATTATGGGGAATAATACTCTGCTGGAAATGTACTAAACTATTTTGGTAACTAATTTAAAAATAATAGGAAATAAAATCTTTGAATCGGGTCTATAGTGTTTATACAGAATTGCAGCCATTTGCAGATGCTCTAGTGGTGATTGATTTGTAACACTTATTTTGTAAACATTGTGTTTTATTGCTTCCTCTGCCTTTCTATGTGATTGTCCATGGTGAATTGTTGACTTTGTGGGATGATCTGATTTATCCTGAATTGCCATAGCTTTATTAAATTCAGCAGAATTCTTTAGGAAGTGTGTCACCATTCGCTTGGTGTCACTTAAATTTAGATTTTTTTAAACAAAATCTTTTTCCAAGAACTGACAACTCTTGTACAATATTGTTGATTACCCAATTCCTATCCCCAACTCCATTGGCAAATTGCTGGTGGAATGTGAAAAAGAAATTTGTGTGTGAAGCCGGCTATTTACATGCATGCCACAACCTACTCTGTCTGTCTTATTTTGAAGGACCAAAGAATACATGAAAATTTAAAAATTCCCCCATTGTTATAAATAGCTTAACAGATTCTTATCCAATTATGTCCCCTTCACCTGCCTCATTTATATCAGTATTATAATTGGGCAAGAGAATATAGCAGTAGATTGGTTTTATCTAAACCTGGGAGTCAAGAAGGACAAGTATATCTCTATCCCTCTCTTTTAAAAAGCACTTTTTTTAAAAAAAATGCTAGATTTCTATGAATTTTAATATTGAAAATGAAATACCTGAAATGTGAATGTTTTATTAGTTATCAAGTGAAAACAGCAAAAATGGCTTCTCTGTTTTTAAAGATTTAATTCTGTATTAAATTTCTGTATAGGCAGTTTTGTTTACTGGAGTGATTGAGAGCAATTCTGCTCTATCCTGCCAGCAATTATCCATTAGAGGATCTGCGCAATTCCTCTCTTTTAAATCAACAGAGTCTATAGCTTCTGCCTGTCAAAAATTGGTTCGTGAGTAAATCATCCCTAATAAAATGCCAAAGGAATTGTGTTTGAATTTTGGAATTCCCCACACAGTTGAGCGTAAAGCCTCTCGTCTCCCAACTCTGGTTTTTGAGCAAAGTCCTAACTAGCAAAATGTAATACTGTCCAATACTGTCTTACAGAGTTGGAGGTCTGGCTATTAATACTACTCACTAATCCAAACTAGACATTTTCGTCTTGCTATGAATATGAGAAAAATGAATATTATATTTACAAAATCCACATTATTCAGAGAGGTCAGTAAACCTATATGAGGTATAGGATAGTTGATTAATTGAAGAATTAATAGGGAAGCCTCTAAGTGCCCACATATGTTCCTTCCTTTTAAGGTGAATGGTTTTATGAAGGTGAGGTATTGTACCTTTCAGTCAAGCATTGCTCCACATCTGCAGGGCTCCAATAGAAGAGATAGTGGCCCCTTGCTTGCGCTTACCATCTCCTCTTCCTCTTCTCCAGTGCAAGTATGAAAAGGAAGTTGAACTCATTTACATCCATTTGAAACACTCACAGCTTGCTGTGCTGTTTGAAATTCTACAACTGCCTTTAGTGTTAATTGTGGTTAATGGAAAAAAAAACATCATTTAAACATAACTTGAGAAACTAATTTTTTCACTAAGGTTACCTGCAGATTTGTTGTCGGACATAATACAAAAATATAGTCAAAACTCAAAGTAGATCTTTTGAACAGAAATGCACAAACTCAAAGCTAATGTGGGTCACCTTGTTTTATTAAATCACAGTTCAGTCATAAAAACAGAGCAGAACAGAGACACCACATGGAAGCCTTGCAACTATTTCCTAAATATTCCTAACATTTCTTTCTTTTATAACCAGTATATGTGTGAGGGAATCTCTTCATTATAATTTTTAATTCTCCCCCATCCCCCCAATATACAACCTTTGAAGTAATGCAATGAAAACATAGGTGTTTCTGGTGAGTAGTATTATAAGTGAAGTGTTCCTCAAATCTGGTGACTATGGATCAAAAATCTCTATGGGGCTTCCCCACTTTGTAGCTTCCAGTGTTTTAAACAGAACGTAAATAATACAATATAAATTCTTAAAAACTACACTGCAGTATTTATGGTGGCGCTTCTTAACCAGTCTCTTTCCTTGGATTTTCCATGGTGGGGAAGGTGGCCGGTGGAGGGAGAGCCGTTCCAATCTGTGTAGAAGTCAGCCAAAAGATAATAATAATAGATGATGTGTACAATGTGGTGTTTGATTACATTATTATAGACTGTAATGCAGAACTGTGATTTCAGCTATTGTTCTTTCTCGTACTCTGTATATATGTGTGTTTGGCTGTCCAGAAACCTAATTTTAGACACTCTTTCTTGGCAAAGTGAATTTGCATGTGGAGCTGAAACAAAATGCGATCTTACGTCACAATTTCCAAAGGCAGGATGGATTTTCTAGAAGACAATAAATTTTTTTATTTTTTTTTCTAAGAAAAAAAGGTAGCCATTTTGTTTGTGCATATGTTTGTCTGTATTAGAATGTACATGTGGTGTCACTTGGATTTTAAGAGAATATTTACTTCATATTTAGAAGGTAGGGAAGTAAGAAACAATTCCCTGCATATTATTGATAAAGTATCTCACTAGAACAGTTTTTTCTGTTCAAGCTTCAGAAAAGTAAAAAGATAGTAAGTAATGGCAAAGCTTGACAGAGCTTCTGCCTGAAGAGTAATTTTGTGGGCTGTATGTCAAAAAATGTGTCACCTTTTTAGTTTTTGATACTATGGAAACCATAATATGGCTTTAGAGAATTCCGAAGACAGTGTACAGTAAAATAAGTTAATATTGTATTCATATACTAAAATAAGTTAATATTGTATTCTATCATCATTCATTCCCCATTGTGTATAATACAGATGATAGGATTTTAGGATGTTTTTTTAAAAAAAATATGTTTATGGTATAAAAACAAAATTAAAAGAGACTTGGGCTTTTTCTCAAATTCTAAATTCTCATTCTAAAAAAAATTGTTGTTACTGCCAATATTCCCATTCCTAAGAATCCACGGGGTGGGGGGGATTCTAGATCTAGGAAAGTCTTCCTCCTTGATGCTTTGTAGTGAGTACTTTTGTTATCTTCACACTGTCATAACTTTGGTACTGCTCCTTGAAGTACAGCAGATTCTGTACTAAAGTAGGCAAACTGATTTTCGTTCATTCAACTGCCTAAAATCTCAAATCACGCATTTTTGTTTTGCTGTTTAAAACATTAGAGCTTCTTTGGGTTTGGGAGTGGGCTAGTTTGGGGTTTCATCATAACGGCTTTGTGCTTTAGGCAGGTCTTAGTTGAAGTTGGTCCAACAGCAATGGCTTTGGCGTTTTTTTCCTTTTTTGCCCTGCCATAAAAATGAGAGATAGGGACAGCAGTTTTGGCACTCCCGTGAACTAGCTCGAAAAGCACCAGTTCAAGTGAAACTTTGTAATGGCTGAAGAGAGAAATTGCCAAGACTTAGTCTGAAGGTCTCAGAATGGTGAGTGGAGATGCTGCCTTTCTGGTAGTTTACTCAAGCAACTTTTCAACATCCAACTGTAAATAATGGTGCTAAAAACTGCTAACAATATTAGCCAGGAATTTTTCACATTTCTTTGTTCCAGTCTGGTATCCCATCTATCTTCCCATCACTTTTGAAAAAAGGAAACAAAGGCAGGCCTGTTTAATAAACAGATTACTGTACTGTAGTATCTGTCTCTTCATACACACTGGATATTTCTTGCTTAAATAATTCTGCTAATTTTAAGATGGGGATTTAAAACTGAAGGCTCCATCGTAGAAATTTAACAATTATAAATTTAATCATACTGAGATTTACTGATATCAGCAGGATATGTCAATCATAAATAACTTGAGAGTCAGTAAAATTAGGAGCAGTACAATAACTTTCTCTGGATTGAGCTACACTCCCTAATAATATTTGTATTTACACTTGTCCAGATTGTCTTTATATTTTTGTCTGTAATGACTCAGATTTAAGTTGTTCATCTTTGGATGAATATGGTCCCATTTCATACAAGGCTAATAATTGCTGGTGGCTGATTGGACAGTAGGACATTCACTCTGCGTTAGTAAATATAGCTCCTGGAATAGGATTTGTGAAGATTATAAATGTAAGATGGGGGCTATCCCAAAGGTGCTTTCTCAAGAGGCAGTTGAACTTTGTTTACCTTCAAAGACATTTTGCTTGTCATCCATGAAGCTTCTTCAGTTCTGAGAAGTGAGATGTCTTCAAAGAAGGTGTAAAAGCACCTTTGGGACAACCATGCCTGGATGATTGAGAATCTCCATAGACAGATAGGGCCAGGGGTGCGATTCAACTGGTGTAACAACCGGCTCAGTGAGCACACGCGCCCAGAGCGTTTGCTACTGATCTCCAGCAATCTCTGTGTGTTAAAACAGCTGACATGCAACAACATGCTGTGCTGCACAAATCAGCTGAGCTTGAAAACCAGGATATAAAGCACAGACTAGAGCTGGGGCAAGCAGTTGGGCCCAACAGCTGATTGTTGGAGCTACCAGTTCGCCCGAACCAAGCTGAACCGGTAGAATCCTACCCCTGGATAGGGCTAATTAAAAATACCACATGGTACTAGAAAATTAGTATGAAATTATTGACTTGTTTCTATAATAGTTTCACATTCTCAAAACTTAGGATTGCAGCAGGTTAGAGTACCATGGCTCTGCTTATTTTCTGTTGAGCAATTGCAATTCTTAAAAGTAAATTTTTCAAGGTGAAAGAAGCAGGACAGTATTGACTCCATTTCTTAATAGCTGGATATCAGTCTTTTTAGTCCCTAACCTTTTCTTAGTGCCATTGCAAATTATAGGGAACATTCATTCATTCAATTTTTATTTATTCTGCCTTTATTACTTCATAAGTAACTCAAGATGGCAAACATGCCTAATATTCCTTCCTCCTTTTTCCCATAACAATCTTGTGAAGTGGAAACTTGCTGAGAGCAAGTACTGCCTCAAAGTCACCCAGCTGAATTTAATGTCAAAGGCAGGACTAGAACTCACAGTCTCCTGATTTATAGCCTACTAACTTAACCACTACACCAAACTCTCATGATTGTGTTTCCAGGTGTTTCTGGAACTTGTAATTCCAATACATCTGGAGGTTATGTGGTTGAGGAAAAGAAATCCAAGCTGACTTACTTTTTTTTTTTTAAAGAAAATCATTGGTTCAAGGTGGATGTAAAAATGAGATATCCAAACTGTTGGAAAAACAAAATTCTTATTCTATGTCTTCCCAAAACTCTGGCAAATTCTTAGGGGGAAGTCGGGCAGAGGAGAAGGAAATCTTCCATCTCTCCCATGGTCTCCCCTTCCATAACTAAGTTGAAATTACTGATGTTTTGGAAAAAAAAATAGTTCATTCCTAAAATCATCTGCACTGTGTATTTGTAGCATTATTTTTTTAAGAAGTTGTTGCAGAGAGAACAAATGATAGGCTTGATGGCCTAAAAGTCAGCTAGGTTTAATAATTAAAGCCAATCTATAGATAGAACCATGGCAAGTCATCTATAGATATAACCATATTATTAGCATCATTTTTTTGCCTGAGGAAAGTTTCTGTTCATTAGAATTTTTCTCCCCATTAAGACATCAAACAATTGGCTTTTCAAAATATTTTTTGACAGTTTTTCCCTATAAAAGCTCCTGTATAAACCAAGCATTCATGAATTAGAAGGATGTATTTCTTAGGAGTTGGTAATTGATTGAAGATGACATAGCAGTTACACATATTGATAACATTTTCAGTCAGTAAGAGGATATAGTACTATATTTGACAAATGATCTAATGGCTGCAATGCTATTTAATTTATTTTTAAATTATCTGGAATGCATCATTGTTTTAGAGGACACCAAATTATTCAGAATGGTGGTTTATATCAAAGTGACCTGAAATTGACTTCTCTTTGCAAGATAAACTGACAGCTGAATTGAAATGAAATCATGTTAAGCATAGGTTGAATCACATTGAGCTTATGGAGATTCCTAACTCCACATATCCGTATCATAAATAGTGGTAAGTCTATTGGCACATTAAAGATAATAATGCACTAGATTGCAACCCAGTGAATTCATCTATATCCTACTAAAACGCAAATGATGCGTTTCTGGCAATTCTTTAACCAAGATACTCCAAATGGGCTTACTTACAGAGTGCACCCAAAATCTGGGACCCATGACCCCTGAGGAATGAAATTTGGAGAAATTTTGGCTGTTACAGTGCTACCAGTTGCTACAGTGATAGTGTGAACTTCATTTTCAACATTCTGTAACAGTTTCCCAGCCAAGCTCACAATCTCCCTCTCTCCCCCACCCAGCAACAGCCATTATCTGCCTGTGACAGTAGATACGGAAGGGATTAAAGATTTCTGGTATCCTCTGCCAGATTTCCTCAAGGAGACTCAATGGGGAAGGTGGCAGAAATCAGAAGTTGCTAACTGCTCCCATTGCTTTTTTGTCCGCCCTTGGTCATCTGTCTCTCTTTTAGGTAAGGAAATATCTGAAAAAATCCCCATGGGGCACATGTTGTCTTATATTTTCAAAAGAAATGGCAAATAAAACACCTAGTGTAACACTTTTGTTTTAGAGCTATTAATGCTGATTGAACTTTTAAGTAAGAATATCACAGAGTTGGCAAAGATGCAGAAATACGATCAGTCTTAACCGATGGCAGGAAAATATTAAGTGGCAGGAACAAGTTATATTTACAACAAGTAAACGTGGGGTGGTGACCACCTAAAGGTAAGCATTTTGCACAACATGAGTTATGGAAGTCACATCTGCAATGCACAGCTATAACCTTAGCTTGAAAGCAGATTTATTTATGAGGAGTAGATTTAACACTCTTAAGCTGTATGAACCCTGGGGCCCAGCTGTGCTCTCCACACTTCTGTTCGTCTCTGAATCAGAAGAGGCCTGCTAGGCTATGCTTGTTCCCAGAAAAATAGTAACATCTGCTCAGTTTGCATCTGTAGTGATTTAGGCAGCAAGTCTTTCTGGAAGCAAATCTGCCTTTCACAGATTAGTAGTTTAGAGCAATACATTTTAACCTGCCTGAATCTTATTAGTAAGAAATGGGCTCTAATTATGGCTAGGAATATTTACATACCCTTAAATGCATTTCGGGTCTGAGTAGTCACATCTACACTCTTGTGGAGAGGATAAAGGGAGCTGGACCTAAGGCTACAAATATGCAGTGCTGTTTTCTAATCCTGTGAACAATCTTTGAAGTATGACAGCTTCAACATACTTGAAGCAGCCATCATGTTTTGATCTCCCCCTTCCCCCCACCTCTTGTTCCCTAATCCTGAGGCCTAGATTCCTTTCTCACATGGTGAAAGAGTGTGCCCTAGTTTTATTTAATCATTGTGTAGTCTTACTGTTTCTGATGGGGGAGAGAGAAAAAACAGCTGAGAACTTTAGTCTGCTTAGTTATTTTCTTTCTTTGTTTATGGAAACGTTTAAGTTTGGACACGGGCATGAAAATGGGCCCTCTCAGAAGGAAGAGCACGTGAAGCTGTAATATTGTCATGGCAACATGGATCCCAGCACAGGAAAAAAATGACAAACTTTGAAAAACTGCAGAAATGTATTTCTGCAATATTGTTATTTGTCTACTTTCATGCTCCTGAATTTATTTACCTGAGGTTAATTCACAGCAGCATGACTTTTTCTTCATGCTGTGGAAGCGAAGACATTTTGTTACTCTCATCCTCCAAAATTCTGCTTTTGTAACACGTGTCATCTCAGGCTCCAGTAATTCCCCCTAAGAGAAAGCTATAAGGTTATAGCTATAGCAAGAACAGTACTGTTGGTACAGGAGAGGATTGTACAATAATTATTAATTCATCCATTGCTTTCAACCACAAGGTTTTTTCAGACCTTGCTGAGTTGCCTTTGCAATTATGAAAACGATGCCCTGGATATAAAAAGACCTGGGAGCCATTACCAGCAGTTTTTCAGTTTGTTGTTTTTTTAAATCAAGCTGCTTAAGCAGAAGGCAGTCCCAGACTCTGTAATAGGCTGGAAAACACACCCGTTTTTTCCTCCTCCAATATTTATTTCCTTTCCCTTGCGACCCTCTTTCCCATGCCATCTGGAGCACAGAGTAAAGAATTCCTGCAGAAGCTTCACAAGAGGCTCGTCACAAGCTTCACTACTCAAGCAGCCTCGTTCTTCCCAGCATTGCGCACATAACGATGGGCATAGATCAGCTCGCGACAGCCTGCAGCAGCTTCCAACAGCTTCCCCTTCTTTTCATTCTTTTCAAACTCCTGCAGCAAAGAGTGGGGAGTGGGATGGGTGGTACGACTCCTTCCTGTTGTCTCTTAGATGAAAATGGATCAATTGTTCGTCGAAATGCCACCGGCATTTCATTTTTCAACGGATAAAGAGCCTCCAGTGTCTGGCTGGTTGCATCAAAGCCCCCAGGAGGAATAACAAGAGCCTCATGGCTACCTACTCTCCCCGTACGATCAGCTGTTGCCATGGCAACAGAACTTCTGTGGGACCTCGGTTCAACCTGTGCTTTCACCCATTTTACTTGACTGCATCATGCCAGTTCTTTGGAATACTTTGCTCTTCGTTTGCGTAGCTTCACGAAGGCCTGTGCTTCTTTGTCTCTTTTACGGGTTCCCAAGAGCTTCAGGATGTCATTGCCTAAGAGGGAAGAGATGATCTGCAGTTCACTGAGATATAGCAGTACTGCTATAGCATACTGTACTTTTTTCAGAAAATTAGTACAAAGTCATTTTCAAAAAAAAGTTCCAGTGTTCATTACCCAGCTAAATGGAGAAGCTGTTTAATATGTTTCTGAGCAAGGATTTTACTGCATAATTTTTAATGTACCGTATACCATGATTTTTTTAAAAAAGGATACTGAGGCCTTAGAGCGCAGAGAAGAGCAACAATGATGATAGGGGGTTTGGAGGCTAAATTGTACAAAGAACATCTAAGGGAACTAGCTATGTCTTGCTTAATGAAGAGAAGATTTAGGGATGACATATTAGCTTGAAGGGTTGTCACAGGGGAAAAGGGGGTCTATTTTCCAAGGTGCCTGAAGCAGGACAAGAAGCAATGTATGGAAGCTTGTCAGAGAAAGATTCAACTTGAAACTAAGAAATTTCCTGGCAGTCAGAACAATTAATGGAACAGCTTGGTTCACGGAATTGTGGGTATACCATTGCTGGAGGTTTTCAAGAAAAAATTGGACAACCATTTGTCTGGAACGGTATAAGGTTTCTGTCTTGGGTTGGAGGAGAAGACCTCCAAGGTCTCTTCCAGCCCTTTGATTCTATGTGCAAAAATGACTTGGCTTCTATGCAATCCCAAGAGGACAACATTGCTCAATTTGGCCTTCGTTATTATGCACAACTCACTACAAAGTTGTATTTATATGTGTTCTGTACATTTCCATTTGCCTTTTCTTTTTTCTTTTTCCTTCCTCTTTCTTTTATGGTAATATAACTTTTGTTCAATTTGTTTTAAGTGGGGATGGTAGGTTCCTTGTGGAAGCACAGAACAGAACAGAGTAACAGAGTTGAAAGGAACCTTGGAGTTCTCCAAGCCCCCTGCTTAGGCAGGAAACCCTACACCACCTTAGATAAATGGCAGTCCAACCTCTTCTTTAAAACTTTCAGTGTTGGAATATTCACAACTTGTTCCACTGGTTAATTGTTCTAACTGTCTGGAAATTTCTCCTTAGTTTTAAGTTGCTTCTCTCCTTGATTAGTTATATATGCTACGTGGATATCAGTTGTGAAAACAATACAAAATTGAGAGGTATAATTTGGGGAAAATACTTCCGTAGAAATAAAAACTAGAAATATGAAATGTGTATTAATATGATGGATATTAGTGAACAATACATATAGCAAACAAGGCAGGATTTTTTATTTTTTTTTAAAGTAGTTTTGATTTCTTCCTCTAGCCTTAAACACTTACTACTGGTCCCCTTTAGTCTTGAATTAATCTTTGTTTCAGCTTGGGAGAATCTTAACACAAATTTTTAAAGGAGTGGATAAAGTGAGATTTAATTGCTAATCTAATGTCTTGAGTGCAAGGGACTTAAAATGCATAGTGTCATGCATAGAAACAGGAAATTTCTACTTTTTTCTATGAACTTAAGAAATTCAAAAGCAACCGCTGATACAGACTGGGATTTATAACAGTCACTTGGAAAAGAATGAAAAAGCTAAGAAAGAAAAAAAACCTACATCAATCTGCAGTTTGGAATCCTTTTTTTGCAAAATGCCCCAGATTTATCTTTCTCTAAAGGCCAGTGGAAGGCTTAATCCTCGCTTCACTTTGTCATGTGTTTCATCCTTGCATTATTACTCTGTTCAGCGCTTCTTCAGTGCTCAGCCAACAGGAGGAAACATGCTTATCATATTGAAAGAGCAGCAAAATTGACCCCCTGAGCAACTGAGGAGAAGTAGAAGATGGGCACAAGACTTACACAGCATGGCCAGAGGAGTCAGGTGAGATGAAGTCTCAATCCCTGTCAATAGGAAATCACTTTATCTGCTGCTCAAGAAGGCAAAACTGTTTTTGCAATTGCCGAGGCAAAAGATAATCAGTTTATCTTTCCAAGCCCATGGTGCTAAGAATTTAAAACTTGGTATCTAGTAAGACCTTTGGAAAATATCCACTCTCAGTTTAATAATGCAAAGCTTAAATCAAGTTTTAACCCATTAATGAAAAGAGAATTACATGTCATTTCTCCTGTGGGTGGAACAAGAACAAGATTCAAATAGAGTAAATTATTTTCAGTAAAACAGATTAAAAGAAAGCCAATATAATTTTCTTAACTCTGCCTTTTTAATGACATTATAGGCCAATCTTTTCTAAGGTTTCATCTCATTATTGCAACAGATTATTCATCTGCGTACAAAATGTGTGTGGCTCTTTTAATATATATATTTTAAGATAGTTGGTGATTGAAGCTTTCATGCATATTTTAGTATTTCAGTATTTAGTGGTAATTAAAACAATCCCAGAATTGTATTAAAATATTACAGCCAGTTTCTTCTCCACCTTCACAATTATTTGGGAGAAGTGGTAATATATTTGTGGGTAGGAAATTCATCTTATATTTCTTATTTTTTGATAATGTGCATATTTCCCGCTGTTATTCCTCTAAATTTTTATAGTGTTTAAAATGTAGCTTCCTATATAAAATTCTAGAAGGGCATTTACTTTATCCAAATATTTTCTTATGGAAGTTTCAAAACAAAAGATATTTCATGCAAAACTACACTACTGCCTGACAAAAATAGAAGAGCCACCAGCTAGATTAGTATGACTAATGAATTAATTCCTCAATTTAGCATGCTATAACTATAAACACTTCTATTTTAATTCACGGCCTCCTCTCCCTTCTGTAGCAAAACATAAATAATGTAATGAATATTCTGACCTATTAACAGCCTGGTTTGTGCAACAGAATAAATAAAATTGTTCTTTGATCCTGTTTGAGATGGATTCCTAACCAGAATGTTTTCATTCCAGAGGATAGCATGAAGAATGAGAGAGGCAGTTACCAGCAGTTCCAGGATGAGTTAAAGATAAACGAATCTGTGGTACTCTGGATGAGTTGATTGACTCTTCAGGCTCATTCAGTCCCAAGACCCTGCAGAGTGGGAGGAAAGCTTCTCCTTCCAGGTCATTTGCTCCCAGGGTATCATAGTCAAACACTGTAAGCAGCAGACATGCTCCGTCTTGCTGACATTTTTCTGGAGGAACCAAACTGTAGTGAAAACCAATATGGCAGTGGTGAAGTCAAGATAACCTCTTCCAATAGAAATAGGACAAAATATATTAACTCCACCCCCAATAAGGAATAGAGCTCAACCTCATGGGCATTTTTCTCAGTATAGCAGTGATATCTACAATATGTCAACCAAAGGCAGATGAGGAACATATTAAACTCATGCTCTTAAGTATGATAACTGTATAATCTTGGACAATGATTATAGGACAGGAAAGAAGAGTGGCTCTTCATACATACAATTCAAAAACTTCATCAAACAGAGGATGGAGATTGTTCTTTATGCACTCAGTTGTCCGTGTTGCAATCTCAGGGAATTCATGATGTGGCTCCAGAGTGAGTTCGATGAAGGGGTCACTTAAGCCTATATTGGGGGGAGGGAAAGATGTAGAAGAAGTAACAGAACAATAATGCAAAACCTACTTATCTATCATGAACATTTGTTTCTCAAAAAAGCCTCCAAAGTAAGGCACATTCAACCTCTTGTAATACACAAGGTTAGGACAGAAGTAAAGTGCTTATCTTGTTCATTTTTATTGGAATGTTTATAAACTGAGGTCAAGAATAACTTTCTTCTCCAGTCCTTTCCAATATGATATGGAGTAGATGAAGCTACTGTTTTCTGAGTCATTCTATTGGTCACTCTTGACTAGTGCCTGTCTGTTGATATGCAACAGTCCTCTGACATCTAAATCAAGGGTCAGAGAAAGCTCTTTCTCATTCCTGTTAACTAACAATGATAGTCCTAAGTGTTACATATATTTCAGCCCTTCACAACCTGATGCTCCCCAAATGTTGAGGAAACTGTAGTTTCCTATCTTCTACTATGCCAGGGAAAAATAATGCTCACAGAAATGCCAAGATAACTGGGTGATGTGAAGTTGGGGAAAGTTGTAAGCATGGACTGCTGTACGCATGTACTGTAAGCATGTACTACTAAACGCTAATAATTCTTAAATTCAACTTTGTATTTTCAAACAATTTTTTCTTCATTCAATGTTCTTTTTTTATTATTCCAAAGTCCTGGAACACAAAGTGTGATTCGTGGCAGATTTTTTTAAAAGACAAGCATAGCCAGAAATGGACTATTTGCAGAGCGCTCAGTCAACATCCTCCTCTTCTGGAGAGCTGAATGAAATGCAGGCAATCTATTCTTTTCCCTTCTCCTTTTAAGAATGCAACAACACGACATCTTGGCATCTTTCTCTAACTGTGTGCAATGACATCCTTGGAACACACACGCAGATTTTATTTAACAGTGTTTGTTACAAAGCTATAGAGGAGAAGATCTTTGCTCAGATTGCCTTTTAGAAGATATAAAATTCTTCGTGTGCTCTAAACACGAACAAAATTAGGAATCAGAATAGAAAGGCTTTGGTCAAGCCTCCGGGAGGGCGCAAATGGCCTCCCTGGACTCTGGAGGCTCTCTGGAAGCTAAAAACGGATCCGTTTCCAGCCTTCCCGAACTTCCAGGACGCCCTCCCTGAGCCTCCACGTGCGCCCTGCACTTAACCTGCATCCAAAACGGGCTGCGTGGGGACTCCTAGCACGGAGGGGGCGGGGCCAGCCATGAGTGGATTTGGAGTTCTCCAAACTGTGCAGAATCTTAGCTAGAGGGTCTCCTGAACCCCTGCAAAGCCCCAGCAGCCCACCCCTGAACAAAACATAACAGTACAGAAGGCTGCAATAGTTCATTCGTAAAATACAATGGTCTAGACTGAATGGGGGTATTCTCTTCAGAACAGATTAAACCGATCTTAGAAAATTAAAAGCTTTATTTGCTGTTTTTGAATGCTTGACTCCATGGCCAGATTCTATGCAAAATCAGTTCCATTTGAATTGACTCTGTCCATAAATGCCAATCGGTGACTACACTCAACTGTAGTATGTTAGTTAAATGTATCTCTAAACTCAACAGTGCAAGAAAGGATCAATTCCATGCCCCACGTTAATGAAGCTAACAATTATTATTGTTAACACACATTCAGGAATTCAAAAGTTCTCTTACCATTGGAGTCCATGGGAAGGAGGTTAACAGCATTGAGTACTTCAATATACAGTTTCTGTTCTGAGTGACGGTAAAAAGCTTTGATAGTCACCGCACCATATTTTTCAGGAGTGGCCTCTTCCTAAGAGAAGAACAACCAGAAAAACTGTCAGGGAAAATGGTGATGTGCTGTCAAAGATGATAAAAGCCAAAGTATTAAGGAAGCCAGACGATAAACAATTCATCCCAAATCAGAAAGTCTGATACCATTGCATTGTACAGTTTTATAATTCATATTGCCTGTTCCTAAATCATGTTCAAAATAATTAAACTGCATCATTTCCCATATTCACATGATTAATCATTGGGTGTAAAATGAGGACCCAAATTGTTAGGGGCAATATACTGACTCTATAAACAGAGAGTACTGTAAGTCTATTACTGTTTCTATTATCATATTATTAAACATGAGCTAGGATGGGGCTCACCTGCTGCTGGATTCGAGCACTGAAATACTTTTCAATAAGTTTTCTGCTGGTGGAGGAGCAAAGATCCAACTCTTTCTCCAGAGCCTATGAGAGAAATGAGTTTCAGCAGAAATATTAGGCTGTGAATAAAATAAATAATACATGACTAAGAGAGAGAAATACAAACGGACGCTTTCCCAGGTAGGAAATGTTGCTACACCAGACATTTTTGACACTTTGATCTTGTTTGCCCAATGTCAGGCCATATACAAAGTTTCGGCTGAATGCTTAGTGCTTTTAGTGATTTGCCATTGCCTCCTTCCTAGGGCTGAGAAAGAATGACTGGCTCAAGGTCATCCGTCTGGCTTCATTCCTTTAAGGCGGGATTAGAATTTACAGTCTCCCTGTCTGTAGCCCGATGTCTTAACCACTACACCAGACAGATGTTCTATTAGTTAAAGTAGTGTTCATTAAATTATTTTCATATAATAAATCTTTGGAGGTTTGATGAACAATCTGAAACTTCCTGAAAAGATCAATGAGACGAAGAGTTTGGGAACCCGGATCTAGAGCCATTTTATCAGCATGTTTATGTTTAACCTCAGAGTGAAGTGAATGTTTTTGCCCAATGATTTTCAACAGCTATAGGTGGACAGTACAAATGACCTCCCTGCTCCATCCACAGAGGATTATTACCTCTGCCTTAACACTATATAAAATGAAATAGCATCTTTAAAATGCACAAAAGTTTTCACTTCATGTGAAGTGGACTAGATCCATAGTTTGAACAGTATGGAAATCCTGACAGGGCAGCACATATGATGCCACAACATGGGTGGGCAACTTTTGTGTAAGCCAGAATCTGCATTTTTTTTAAAAAAAAATTGTCTGGCTAACAGATGCAGTATTTGTGGCCCTTATATTGTTATGTGAGTGAGCAGGGAATATATAGGATGCTCATGCAGGGGTTTTGTATGCAAAGGTAGGTTGATGCAGGAATGTTTTTTATGCGGGAATGCTTTTTAAATATATTTAGATGTGTAAAGTCAACATTTGTGCATGCTTAGAACATCTGTTGCTCAGAGGTTTTTCTGTAAAGCAGGCTAGCACAGCATGTGGCTGGCCAAGCAGCCCCAAATGCCTCACTTTTTCTTAAAAGTAATAAATTCATTACCATAAGTTTCTGGCTTAAAAGGCACACTGCAGAACTCCTTCAAGTCTCATCACTTCTGCCAATTCCAAGGTTGCCCCTCTTTCACTAGCCACCGAACAGCTGATTGGCATGCCAGCTATTACTGTGAGAGCCACAAGGATTTTTAAATTTATCGATGTGGCTCCTTCCCCTTTCCAAGTTGTACAGGCTTGTTATGAGGGTAGCAAAGGTTGCAGTAGCTTACTATAAAAGCTGGTGTGTGAAGGGCATCTTTGGATAGTCCACAGCCTTCTCCATGAAAGCAAAGTTCCAAGCTCTGTGGGAGAGATGGAGAGAAAGAGAGAAAGCAGCAGGACATTGGAGCACAGCATAAGTCATGCCCTTCCTCCTTGATTTCACTTTACATCCCTAAGTACCTGGAGGGCAAACTGAAATTTCCTAAAGTAGTCCAATTCTCCAACTTGTTGTTTTGTAGCATCTTTTAGTAAGTCCAAGGTGTGATTCCACAGAAGCTCCAGAAGACTGTTTGGGAAGAACCAAAAGAAGTAAAGGTGTACAACAGATTATTAGACAAGGCATTTTTACTAAGATTAAGCAAAGCCTAGTACATTTGGCCCTGGGGCTGGACTGAAGCTGCTCAAATTGAGGATGAGTGGATTATGAATTTAACTTTTTCTCCATTTCTAATCTGTCTATATTGTTTTATCTTCATTTCATTTTTAAGTTCCATTAAGTTCTTGCCCCATTTAAGCCATTTTCTTTATTTGGTGTTGAGAAATGTATAATTTTGGGAGGATATATTTCTCCAAATATATGATTTTTGTTTGCAATTTTATCTACCAGTAATGAGTGCAGATTTCGCAACGAGTGTTCTCATTTTTGCATCACATTTTCATAATTAAATTGCACTGCAAAATTTAGAGAAGAATGACTTTGGAAAGATAACTTACTTACAGTGTGGATTGTTTCAAACATGTGATATCAAAAGTTTGTATTAAAAAACTAGTAATTAAATTATATTCCTCCTTCCTAATTCACACCCATCCACCTATATTCTAACACACACATAATCTCAAGAAGGATTAGTTGGAGGAAAATATACTAAGGAAGATAAGGTAGCAAACCAATTCAGTTTGCCAAGTTTCTAATTTCTAGAGGTTTACGAAAAATTCCATAGGACAACATAAAACAACCAAAAGGCTATTAAAAATAAAACATGCAGATGTTTAGTGGGCCATGAAAGAGCATCAATTATTCTAAACTCAGCCCACAAAATAAGGGACATTAATATTCAAAGGACAAATAAGACACCAGTACTTTGTTTTAATCATTAACAATATTTATACCTCTCTTTTCCTCTATTCCATTCAAAACAAATACTAGTACCTAGCCAACTTTTGCTCTTCTCAGAAAGCCAAATAGGGCTAAGACATGGTTAGTACCTTGGAATTTTATATCTGAAGGGATTCGGCCGGATTCATGTCATTTAATTTGTTTTTAATTGTATATACTCCATTTTTAGTAGGCTGTACACCGCCCCGAGTCCCTTTTTGGGAGAGGGGGCGGTATAGAAATTTAAATAAATAAATAAATAATAAATGGTAGTTGTCCCTTTCAATAGGACACCATCAGGACATACCATGGCTTTAGAGGACACTGAGAAATTACACAGAAGAATTCAAAAGCTCTATTTTATTTAAAGACTTTATTGAATTCAGAGAATGCCCAACTCCCAACAATTCTGGATGACTGACACTGTAAACTAGAAGAAGGAACCAGAGAAAGAAAAGGAAAGAAAACACATAGATCCAAAGACATTGGTATTGTTGCCAAGGGAATTACCAAGAGCTGGACTCAACTCAAGGAAGCCCTATGTCTTTTCCATTTTTGCCTAATTTTGTTTCTCATGCCCAACACATCCTTGACCTTTACCTTGATTTTCACAAACTGGCTCATATGTTAGATGCCTTCATTTGTTATGGTTTGTTCAGGTGCTTTCCTTCCTCCTTTTCCCAAGCATTTGTTAGTTTTGAATGGTAGTTAAATTACACCAAATTGTGGCTTAAGAGAGACAAGAGCCTTGCTCTTCTTTTGCAGATGCCCTAGGTAGTACCAACTCTGATCCCTAATTCATAGCATTGCAAGACATCTCTGCAAAAGCCATTTTCCTCTTTTTGTGACTCCTTATCCTGACTTTACCTGTTAAAATTCTCCTGGACAAGGTTCATGTTTAGATACTGAAGCTCATGCTCCAAGAATCTCATTAAAGGCGTGATGCACTAGAAGAGGCAGAAAAAGATCCAGAAAAATTAAGTGACAGGAAATAACATTTATCAGCTATGACACTAAATTATTACATATGAAACTTTCATGGAACATCACACAAGAAGTACAAAAGGCTTACTGCAGGTGAATATAACATCACCAGCATGACATTTTAAGTTGATTATATGCTGATTACTGACCCAAATTCATCCAAGATGCTTTCAGATCAAGATATTTATTGTGCAATTATCCTGTTATAAAAGTCTACAGAATTCGTTGGAAACCGTGAACAAATATTTTTAAACCATTTTTAAATAGTTGTAGTGTAGAACACTAACTGTTTAACTCCTTTTCACAAACTCATGTAGAATACAGGTTTCCCCAAGTCTGGATTCTTATTTGTGCATTACCAGATTCTCCCCCATATCTAACCTGATTCAAAGCTGGGAAGATAAAAGAGAGAAAATATGGGATGTCTTAATGATAATAATATTTTATGGAGAGTTAAAGAACAGAGAAGTACATACAGTTTTGAGTAGCATATTGGTTAATGTTATGGCTTTTTGTGAATCGCCCTAAAATAGTTAAAAAGGAACAAACCAAGAGGAAAAAAGTGATGCATACAGCATTTAGCGAGCAACTAAATACTCACATCTTCTGGGTTATCAGAGTCACTGCAAAGAGACAGTTCCTGGATGTGTTGGGCAATTCTAGCATCCATCTGTCAAAAAAGAACCCCACATGCTTTTAATGCCATTAAGTGGAAACACAATACTGTATAAATATTACAAATGCTAAGCCATTCATATCCATATCACATCAGGCATTCCACACTGCATCTTAATAGATTTTTGTGGGAACAGTCTAAAACTGGGCCTTTCATATTTTACACTATCTACACATTTAAACACCTTGAACATTGAAGATAGTAGTTATGAGTTTTCTCTCTGTTCTGTCCAATGCCATTGTCACACATCACATAATACCATTGTAGACAGAATTTCTTCTATAGAATTGACTTTCATGTCTAACAGGCTGGCATAAAGTATTCTAGTACAGATCGTCCTCGGATTACAATCACAACTGAGCCCAAAATTTCTGTTGCGAAGCAAGTTGGTTGTTAAGTGAGTTTTGCTCCATTTTGTGAGGGGTTTTTCTGCCACAGTTGTTCAGCAAATCGCTGCAGCTGTTCAGTGAATCATGCAGTCATTTGGCGAATCTGGCTTCCCCCATTGACTTTGCTTGTCTGGAGGCAGCTGGGAAAGTTACAAACGGGGATTGCATGACTCTGGGACACTGCAACTGTCATAAATATGTTTAGTTTGATCATGTGACCATGTGTTCCAACCCACGCCCTTTTCCAACAAATCAAACACAACCCAAAGGGAACAGAAACTTTGTAATGCTTCTGCAAAAGAATTAGCTGTGATAAGCACAAGCCTTGCCAAACTGTGCGAGACTTGCCAAAAGATAACAGACAAGAAATAATTTGCAATATAAGAATCTTCAAATATAAACGCAGGATACTGGGATGTCCACGAGGCTGGAGTTTCAAAAAGTCTTTGCCTTCTGCAAAGTATGTTCATTTCACAGCTGGCTTTTATCTTCTTGAGGGAGGGGCCATTACCTTGCAGCCTTACTCCCAAGTCACCCGTGCTGCTGCAGCTGCTCTTTCCTACAAGCAATCCTGCGCGCGCGTGCACTTGGCACAGGCTCCTTGGGAACCTCCTCATCACTGCTGCCAGCCCCCCCAATTTCAGCAGTCCACTCCCTAATGGTCCTGGCCCCTCATCTGAGTCCTCGCTCTCCTCAGCCATCCGCATCTGCTGCCGGCTAACCCAACACCATGGGGATGCTGCCAAGAGTGTCACAAATGTGATAAATTAATTTTTTCAGTGCCATTGTAACTTCTAAAGATCACTGAACAAATGGTTATAGGTCAAGGACTACCTTTAGTGTAAAGTCTAAAGATCTGTAATGGGTAAAGGATGGAATGGATTAAGGTAGGAAAGGGCATCATTGGCTGATTGTTTTCTTGAATCTTTAGCACGCAGAGAACACTAACAATGATCAGCTCTGGCCAGTAAACCCTCCCCCCCAAGGGTGGGATTCTACCAGTTCGCACCTATTTGCTAGAACCGGTTGTTAACATTCTAAGCAGTTCGGAGAACCGGTTGTTAGAAGAAATGACTGGCCTAATCCTGTAAGGAAGGCAGGAAGGAAACATTCTGGTGTTGCTTACAGAAACTGCCTCTCCGTTAACCCTTATTACATTCTTGGCAGGACTAGACTTCCTGTCTCTGGAATTTCTCTGGAGGTTTTTTTTCTCTTTTGCTTGTACTTTGCTTGTGTGAAGTGACCATTCAAAATTACAGTGGCACTGAAAAAGTGACTTATGACCATTTTTCATACTCACGGCTGTGGCAGCATCCCCACAGTCACGAGAGGCCAGGAGAGGAGATGCGTGCCTCAATGTGAGTGATGTTGAGTTGGCCACACCCAGCCAGTCCCATGACCACCAAGCCACGTCCACCAACTAAGCCACGCCCACAGAACCGGTTGTTAAAAAATTTGAATCCCAACCCCTGCTCCTCCCCCCCAATGAAGCAATCCTATTGTTTTCTTTTTTTACAAGTGCCTTTGGTTTTGGCATGGTGGTTTTTCCCACAGTCTGTCATTCCAATATCACTGACACCCCCTTCCCTCCCACGCTTCTCAGAGGCATAAGAACTCTGTGAGTTTGGTCTCTGAAGAGCCAGAAGTTCCCTATATGAAGCAGCCCAAACAAATGTGGGATGACACTTGGCCCCTGGACTTTCGCTGTTCTAGTCACGCTCTTCCCCTGAACCTTTTCTGCCGCTGGAGGAAAAGAGGAAGACCGAGCCTGTGAGGTTACTTTGGTCGCCAGAGTCTGCACCACTCCTCGGATCTCATTGTTGAGGCACGAAACAGAAGCCTGAAGCTGTTGATGGAGTGTGTGCTGGATCTGCTCTGAGGTAATGACAGGTCCGGTATTCTGTTCCAAGCATGCCCAGTTCAGCTGTTTGGGCAACTTCAGGATCATCATCCGGAGCTGCTCGATGTTGTTCACCACCACACAGAGCTGGAGGTTGGGAGGAAAGTAAAATGAAGTCATTCCTCGTGTTCAACCTTGTTGCGGGCACCCAAAATCTGGCTCAACCACTTACCCTGTTTGCTGCTTGTCCTGCCTCAGTTTGATTGGAAGATAATTCCTCTGCCCTTGCTTTGATCATCTGACAGTACATCAGAGCAATTTTACACATGTCCTAAGAAGTCAGAAAAGAGAAAATTGTCACTGATCAGTCAGTGCCGTAGGTAGGCTTTGCTGCATCCTCCAAGAATACTGGACTGTCTACAAAGGGTCAAGCACAGCTGACTCTTCTGTAAGTTCAGTTCAGAAATTCTAATCTTCTAATGCTGCAATTCCAACAGGGTCTTTTTTCTCTCTAAGAAAACAAATTTGCCTTTGTTCTTCAGTGAAAAAGGAAAAAAAAGTGAAGGACAAATAGCATAACTCCTTGTTGTTAATATATTCCTTTGGTCTTAATATATTCCCTGAATATATTCCCTATATATATAATATATTAAGACTCTCTAATTAAATGTAATTCCAATTATCTCTTCCCTGTGCAATACATACTCCATGGAAGGAAGACATATTACTAATATTTTAGAAGTTTTTGAGCACAATCATAATATTCAGTAGTATAGTACAATTTTTTTTGAAAGCATGGTAAAAGGCATATTAATGAGATCTGGGGTGCAAAACCAATTTTTCCTTCTTGATAATATTTAATGGTCATGTCCACTCTGCTGGCTCTTGTGAGATGAACATAAATAACTGAAGAGAAGCAATTCTGTAAATAACTCAACTCTGTACCATGAAAAGTTTTATAGGTAAAAACCTATGCTTTGAAATGCACCCAGAACAGCATTGAGATCCAGCTACTCTACTACCGGTTTGGTGATCATGTGCACATCCCCTAATGCAGCTTTCCACACACCGGCTGAGGTTCTGCAGTGCCAGTCAGCTGAAGGATAAAGAAGAAAAAAAGCTGAAGGATAAAGAAGAGAAAAGTGTGAGGGCCAATCTTGCGCTTTTATCTTCTTTCTCCTCAGCTGATCCTCACTTTTTTTTCTCCTCTCAGCTGATCATAGGAAGCTTTTTTTACTACTGGTTCGGGTGAACCGGTCTGAATCGATAGCATACCACCACTGACCCAGAAGCCTTTGTGAGAGTCAACATAGCTCACAAAGTAGTAGTATTACAGGGTCATATTCAATTACACCCATAACTACCTCTGGCATTGTATTCAGGAAGAGCTATAAATTCCAAGAAGTTTTCAAAAGCAACCCTATGTAGAAAGTTAGCACCCACCCCCTCCTAGAAGAATGAAGTATTTTGAGAAATATTTAAAAAAGGCAGAATATTATATTTTCCTTAAAGGAGAAACATGTTTTTAAAAACAGAAACTCAGAGCCTCAGCTTTCTGCCCCAAGTAGAAACTAATGGGCCAACTTTTAAAAATGCAGATTTGGTAACCCATTCAAGACAGGATATTCTGAACAAAGATAGGATTAGTCCTCAGCCACAATAGGAATTGCCCAACAAGCCCCTTCATTGCATCAGCACACTTCAACCAAACTTGACTTCAAGACAAACATGACCCCAAATGGCTCCATGGGAGTCTGACAGCAGCCAATAGAATACATGCTCTTGCACAGGAACAGGAAGCTCAAGTTCAAAGCCCAGAGAAGGTATAAAATCCTCTCACCCTCCACTCCATGTGGTCAGCTGCCCAGGACCTCAAACCCATGTGGTCCTGTTCCTCAATAAACCATCTTTCCAATCAGCCTCCATGTTTCCAGTGCCTTTCCTCCTGCTTGGAACTGAACCAGATGGATATTTCTTCCAACACCTACATACAGCATATTACAGTAATTTGGAGAAGAGATAACTAAGTGACCTTGAATTTAATGGTGTAAGTGATCATGAACTTACACTGGTCACTTATAAATTGTAAGTGTAAGTGACCAATGTAAGTGACCATGAACAAGGCTTCCCAATCCAGGAAGAGGTGCAATTGGCACAGAAATTGGCTTTCTGCAAAGGTACTCCTAATCACAAATTTAATCTGTTCTTCAGACACATTGAGAGTCCAGAAATTGCTCCAATTGCAACCGGTTCCATCCCATCCAGAAATAATAAGGGTAACTATCATGAAAGCTCTGATTTTTACACTGAATTTTCTTTAAACTATTGTAGATTTAATAAAAAATGGGACAGAAATGACTTCTGGTACAGATTAGAATCATCTGAGCTTCCTTATTCTTACACATACCTCAACAAATTTCACCATGATCATAAAAGCTTCCTCAGGATCAGGCCAATCCAGCTGTTGCCATGTCTTCACCATCTGAGCATAGCAAGTGGATAGGTCAACAATGGATGTACTGTGTTTATTCAATTCTCCCAGTGGTGTCAACTGAATAAAATGAAACGAAGGAAAGGGAGCAACATCCAATTATTAGTGTCAGAATTTAATCTGGAAAGTTACAGGATGAGTATTTGGCTTCAGTTGGAGTTTTTTGGACCCTGAATATCCTAGACAGACAATGGGATTTTAACACCTGAATTTGCCTTCTTTCAATTACTTGACCCAAAACATCATATCTACAATTTGCTCAGTACATGGAGCAATCGGACTTTTGGGCTGTTTTGTTTTGTTTTTAGAAATATCGCATAGCAATTCTGTGCAGAGTTGCCTGAAAGGGTAACATCTCTGTTGCAAAAACCTCCAGTATGTTCATGGGAAAAGCATTCTGGACATAGGGATATGCCTACAGTATTTTCATTAATAATAAGAACTTCCAAATGGTGTTGTGTTGGAGGCAGTTGTAGATCCCAAAGTGTCCTAGCCCAAAGTCACCATCATTTATTTTCTTCTCAGTGGAATTTCAATGGAAAGAAAAAGGTCAAGAAAATAATTTTTCTAGACATTCTAGAAAATGTCATTTCTGGCTCCTTGTCTTTTTCTCTTTCTTATATCCTGCATTGCCATTGTTAAAGTTGTGCATTTTGTCTTTTCCCCAGCATCTTAAGATTTCTCTTTGCACTTTTTTACCTTCTACTAATATATACTGTATTAAACGTGCCATCTTTTCTGTTGTCATTTGAAAAATCTCAAGGCAAAATAATAGAAACAATAATTGACAATTATCTGAGTTGAACAATATCATTTTAAAATATCTCATAAGAATGAACATCAGTTTGCTTAACCAAAGTAGCATTGTGTCTTTTTCTGAACAACACAGGCATCATGAAAGCATTATAACATTATTAGCTTGGGCCACCTACGTGAACACAACAAGTAGTTGAAAGGATCTGATATAAACTCAATGAATCTTACATAGATCTGATATAAGCTCAAATTGCTGAATTCATTGCTGGATAATTACTCAGATGCAAATGTTTCCATAATTGCCAACCACAGGTGTAAATTGGGTTAAGATATGTTAGCAAATCATGCATATCATATATCTGTTTATCTGCAAAAATTATACACACAATGTAATTCACAATTTTTTTTTGTTAATCCACAGACAGAATTAAGTGATGATAGTATCAGGGGCTGCTATGAAGGTGCTACATAATATACATCAATGATTAAATGTATGAAGGCAGAAAAACTTTATCCAGGAAAAACAGGGAAGGAAAAACAATTGAGTAATGTTTTCCTTTCTGGGTGGGGATTACCTGGTCCACTTGGATGGCTCTTTGGGTCCTTTCTAGAGCTATTGTGTAGGTCTTCTGTAGCCACAAGGGGATGGCTTCTTTAAACCATAGATGGAAACCAGTCAATGCAAGTGGTATATCCCTGGAAATAAGAAACACAAGTGGTTTGTAACTCATCAGAAACTGTTATTTCTTATTTCCCAAACATTCAAGTTAGTTTTTCTCTAAAGGATATTTTTTGTTGTGGTAACCAATCACAAATTTGTCTCAACAAATCCTCATTGGTTATAAACAGTCAACAATTCATCTACAGAAGAGTTCACACAACATGCTAAACAAGAGCTGTGGTTAGCATGCAGTTACTGCAGGCTACTTCTGCTGCCTGCTGGCTGCCTGCAATTTGGCATTTCAAATCTCACCAGGCTCAAGGCTGACTCAGCCTTCCAATCCTTCTGAGGTGGGTAAAATGAGAAACCAGATTGTTGGGGGCAATATGCTTGACTCTGAGAGGGCTATGAAGAACTGTGAAGCAGTATATAAGTCTAAGTGCTACTGCTATTTGCTTGTTTAATAGTATTCTACCGAATGAATCATAATTAAGTTATATAGCACACTATGCTTAAACAGGGCTTGCAAATCATGCTAGCTCAAGGATGTCAAACTCGTGGCATCAAGGCAGCCTCACGTGATATATTCTGACTTTTTTCCCCTTTGCTAAACCAGTCCACGGGCCACAAGTTTGACAGCCTGCATTAACTCAAACCCAAATAAACCCCATTTTGTCAATGAGGCGTGCAAATCAGGACACAGTTTTGGCACTGAGTTTTCAATGATAACAATACATTATAATCTCAAAACTATAACCATAGTGTATAAAACAGCCTAAAAACTGAAGGCAAAGTATTGTCCTCTGCAGAGATAAGCACCTGCTGCACACAAAATCCTTCATGTTATAAAAGTCCTTCATGCTGAGGTAAAGTTGGAAAAGACTCTCTGCTGTTAATTGGGACATGCCACTGTCAATCTTGCTCAGCTGCTCTTTGACATAACAAGAAACCTGCAAGAGCATAAAAAAGATATAATGGATCAGGTTTTTGGACTGGACATTACACATTTTGGGTTGATACACTGAAACTGAATCAGAAAGATCCCATTAGTTGGTCCTGGATAGAAATCTATGAAAATTGGCTCGAGAACTAGATTCATCATCAAAGTGAAACTAATGAATTCTCACTCTGGGGGTATTCCAGATATATAGACTTGGAATCTAGAACTCTCCATCCAATATAATAATTCCTGAGAATTCTGTAAGCTGCACATATGGATGGCATCACTATTGGAGAAAGCTGCCTTAGAAATTCTGAAGTAATTGGCTTATTCTTTCACTAGTTATTTCTCCCTGTATGCTCTTCTGCCTTGCTGTAGTATATAAGCCTGAGGTCCTCTTTGACACAAAGAGGTGAAACAGCTACTCACCAGTTCCTGCATTTTAAGATACGCAATTGAGAAGAGATCTAGTCTCATGGTGCTGTATTGGAGGAAGAAAGAGAAAGGCACAATCAGAAATCTGCTGCTAGGTTTATTATTATGTATTAAAGCTAGCAGCACTAATTTAAGTGATGCATCCACATATAACAGATCAGTAACTGCAATGAGTTATAAATACTGGGGGGGGATGAGTTTGCCTACCAAGGTGAGGTGGACCAGTTGCTTTTGTGGTGTGGAGACAATAACTTGGTCCTCAACACCAATAAGACCAAGAAGCTTATAGTGGACTATAGAAAGATCAGACATCCAACCCTTGCTTATCAGTGAAGACTGAATAGAGCAAGTGGCCAGTTTTAAGTTTCTGGGTGTTACCATAAAAGAGGACCTGACCTGGGGTGCTCATATTGCAGCCCTGGTCAAAAGGGCCCAGCAGAGATTATACTACCTGAGATTTCTCAGAAAACAACTGAATGAAAAACTGCTGGTGACTTTCTACTGCTGCACCATAGAGAGTATCTTAACTTACTGCACCTCTGTATGGTTTGCCAGTTGCACAGTGGCAGATAGAAAAGCACTCCAGAGGGTTAATGTCATTGCCCAGAAGATCATTGGTTGCCCTCTCCCCTCTTTGGAAGAGCTTTATAGCTCCTGCAGCCTTAAGAAAGTTCAAAACATTCTCAAAGATCCATCTCATCGTGGAAACCCTTTTTTTGAACTATTACCATCTGGCAGATGGTACAGAATAATAAAAATAAGGACAAATAGGCTGAAAAACAGTTTCTATTCCAGGGCAGTAGCTCTTTTGAATTCTACTGTATAGTGCAGTATTGGTGTGGTGTTGGGGTTTTTCAGTTCAGTGTGTGGAGTGTGAAGGATGTGTGTTTGTGTTTATTTTCATGGTCATGATATGCACTGAAGATGGTGTTTGATTTCATTGTACTTGAGGTGTAAACTAAACTAAACTAAATAGCCCAGAGGCAATCCAGAACCAGCATTCTCAGTATTGTTAGCTGAATTCTCATAATTGGCCACAAGGAAGTCAACTAGGAGGTTGAAACTTTGACTTGCTGACAAGCCTATTTGGGAAGATAAAAAGAGACCTAGAGGTTTATTTTCTCAATGCCAGCATTAAAATAATCCACCCATAAAAAATAGTTGCTGAGCAGGGAAATAGAGTGACAAAAATCTTTAAACAACCACAAAAAAATTTCTAGTACAGTCAATGCTGCACAGAGCTCTGATCTAACCAGTTTTATTATTTCTTTCTTTCTTCAAGCTAACAGGCACATGTATTAAAATATGCATTCATTTAACTGAAATACACAACACCTAAATCCTCTGGGAAGAAAACCCTATCATTAGGGTGGAATGTCATACTTGCTAAGCTTGTGGTCTTATCACTTCTGTGATCTGGGCTCTGCCCTACACTTTGGTAACAAGACTCTGTGGCCTTAGAAGCTACATAAACATTTGAAGAAGCAGTTTGCGACCAATTGGCCAAAGCTGGGAAAGAAGGAAAAATTTTCTTCAGAGACTTGCCTGATGAAATATTTGTTCCAGGTTTTGTGACACCCTTGGAGATCTGCATTCACCTCCAGAAGAAGACAGACCAGAGCTTTGCCACATTCCTCCATTGTCTATGGATAGGAAAAAGAGAAACAGGGGTAAAGATCTAGCATGAGCTTGGTTTCTCCCCAAAACCAAGACACTTTCAAACTAATGAACTTCTCCTAGATTTCCACACTATTTCTCCAGGGCAAGAGGCTGTTTCACTCTTCTGCCGCTTGTTCCTATGTTGCCATTGCTCAGTGGTAGCTCTTAGTGGTACAGAAGCTGGCTTAATTTACTCAGTGCAGTTCTGAGGAGTACAAAGGGCCTGGTCCAAAAATGGAGTTCTCAATTTCAGCTGACATCATTTTGACATAATTTTTCTTTTATTCTTCTTATATGTATCCATGTATTCATAACTATGTTTTTACTTATACCTATTATCTTGTAAGCAATTGACAAACAAACAAACAAATAAATAAATAAAATAAAAAATAAAAAAATAAATAACTTCAAGCTTCATGTTCTGAGAAAAGTAGGAAGAACAAGAATACTAAAAGCTATCAGGAGACTTAAATGGCAAGGGAGGGTGGTGATTAGAGCCTAATTACCTGGGTTCTCTTCTAATTAAGTGAGCAAGAAATGCTATTGTGGGACTTCAGCCAAGCCTTTTCTCTGTTATTGGCATTAGGACTTATATGCTATTCCACATACAAGGGACTGATATTCTAATTAGTGTTTTATTCTTTTGTAACACAGTGCTGTAAAATAAAGCTTCCATCATTTACTCTGCAGAGTTGCTTTTCAACCAACTCTTAAAACGGCTAGTTTTTCTCCCCTTTTCGCGAGAGAGTTCAGGACTACTAAGTATGCTTCATAGTTCTAGAAAAGATCTGTACAGTTGCATGTTCATGATAACATGTGCTCACATGCATTTATGAGAGAGACACAAGTAGAGTTATGTCCTGATTTTGACAAACTTAATTCCTTATCTAAAGTCAAGCTACAGCAGCCATATCTGTGTGTTTGGGAGGAAAATGTTTTTGTGGTCTTTATCCAAAATTGTTGTACAGATTAATATGATTGCACAGATACAAGATATAATCAGGAGCATTTTTTTCCTGGCTGGGCTAGCAGATGTTTTGCAAATGCTAATGATATGCCCTTTTACAATCATTAGGAAACACAATTCAACAACCCATAGAAGATTCTAACATAAAATTTACTAGAATGTAACATACCTTTACCATTGGCTTCAAGTGTTGCTTCTTTATGTAAAACCACTCTGCTGTTCCAATCTGAGAAAACAGGCAAGAGAATAAGTTACACAATAGCCCACCCTATGCTTCTCTGCATATTAAAACCTACGTACACATTAAAGCAGACATTGGTCATATCTGTGTATATATATATGGACAATATAATTTGGCAGAGGTCCAAGAATAGAGGGTCTGAGATCACAATTAAATCTTCAGAGCATTCAGTGAAACATAATCTGTAGCTGAAGAAAAATAGAACACTGCATTTCTCCATAAAGAGAACCATGTGTAAATTCAGGTTGTGGATTTTGACAAAGAAACAAAATTAAAATGGATTCTTTTTACCCGTCCCTTCAAAATCTCAAAAGCACTAAGAGCAAAACTGTAGGCCTGAGAAAAGATAGCACAAAGGTAACAAGATGGCTTCGTACCTTAAGGGCCTGTACTACCATTTCTTCAAGATCAGGAGTCGGAGTACAAAGTTCTTTGAAGGCTTTCATTTTACACATTTGGACCAAAACCCTGTGAAGATGAAAAATCATGGCTGAAATCCAATGCAATTCAGATAAAAGTTTTATTTCTCTTTTCTATGTCCTACATGCAAGATATGCGACCACTTTTCTTTTAATCAATCTCAAATGCAAAGTTCCTGACTTCATTCCCTGACAGTATTGTAAGGAGAGCTGAGAAGAAAAAAATACCTAAAGACCCCAACATTTGTTGATGAAGAGCATAGAACAGGGATGTCAAACTCACGGTGTCATGGTGGCATCACGTGACGAATTGAGACTTTTTCCATCTTTGCTAAACCGGACAGAGGCGGGGCTAGCACATGATGCATCCGGTCCGCGGGCTGTGAGTTTGACACCCCTGGCATAGAACAATACTAAGAAATATCAGTGTTCCTCTATAAAGTAGCTTTGTATGTTCTTATTGACCTCAACATTGTTGTTCAATCCCTTTCTTTAGGATATATTATAAAGAGATCAAACAGCAGCCTGATTTCCAGTGACAACAGAGACCAAACTAAGAAACTAATGACATTTTATTGTAATAACTGTAGGAAGTTAGCACCCACCTCTCTCCTAGAAAAATTGAAATAGCCTAGGAAATATTAAAAGGCAGAATATTTCTCCTAAAAAGGAACTCACTCAAGCAGAAACTCACTCAAGAAGCAGAAACTCACCCCCACCTTTGTTAATAGGTGGGCCATTAAGGCCTGGGCCAGAATACTTTACATAAGAAGGAACTCCAGGTAAAAGCTATAGCAATTGCCAAAAGCCCTTTTAAGGGCATAATCACCCAGAAAGGCCAGACCAAGCCTATAGAGTTAAGACCCCCGCCCCTGGGAGTCTGACAATCAATTAGAATACAAGCTCCAATTCAAATCCAAACAGAGAGTATAAAACCCAGGTACTCTCAGCACCTCAACACTTTCTTCCTTTTTTCTTTTTCCCCTTTTCCCTTTTTCCCTTCTCTTCTCATCTTGAAGCATGTGATCATTCTTCTCTGGAGCTCCAGGCCATGTGGCCCTGTAACCATTAAACCTTCCAAGCAGCCTCCATGTTTCCAGTGTCTTTTTTCCCCACTTGGAACTGAACCCAGAAGGATATTTCTTTCAACATAACTACAGTAACAAAATCTTCAAAGTCTGGCTGTAGTTCCTCCCTCCCTTACTTTATCTTCGTGTAAACTTGGATGGGTTTATCTGGGAGATTTTCTCAAGTTATTTTCTTTATCTGGGCTCAAGACTCTCTTATCTGACATTACTTGCCTGGTTGCAGTTTTTCCTCCTATCCTTCAAGGCCATTCCTTCTGCCCTCTAGTTCAGGGGTCTCCAACCTGGCAACTTTTAAGACTTGTGGGCTTTGCTGGCTGAGGAATTCTGGGAGTTGAAGTCCACAAGTCATAAAGTTGCTAAGGTTGGAGATCCCTGCTCTACTTTACTTCATTATAATAGGTCTCACTTTTTCTGCAGGAAACACTTTCAGGAAGTGTTATGGAGAGATTTTTGCTCTACTTCTTATGTGCTTCAGGCATCTCTCTTTTCCTGATGCTTTTTATGCTCAAGGAGAGATCAGGCTCTTTCTCTTTTTATCTTCTGGTCTCACAGAACTGGCAGAACTGGTGAACATATCTTGGGGTGGTTCTTGGGAGACAGGGATCACCAAACCTGACCTTCATTCAGACAAAACAGAAATACCATTCATTGGAAGACTGCTAATACGACTGGAGGTTTAAAACTGATATTGCATAGAATACCAAAATCCAGACAAATAAGACTGATGCTGTTTTTGTTTCATGTTTGTTTTCTGTTCACTGTTTCCATTCATATAATAAAAGAAAAAGAAAAAAAATAGCCTCTGTAGGGGTCTTGACAGGTGCCAAGGGATGCATACGTTTCTGTCTCTTGGTGCTATTTGGGTGAATCATGGCATAAATTACAAGCTTTGGTTCATGAAAGCTTCTATCGTATCATAATAAATGCATTAGGCTTACAGATTCTTAGGTGTTATGTGAAGAAAATATAGGATCAGTATATTAAATGATTCATGATTTATGTCCACTTAATTAAATAGTAATGCTACTGAGAGAATATCCATGTTTGAAAAATGTTGGTAGTTTTCCTTCTGACTATGTGCATCCCAGAAGATTTCTGATAGTTCACCTGAGCAGTGACTGCAACCTCTGTGTAGATTTGGATGAGGTGAGTGGGAAGATAATCCGGAACCTTTGAAGAAGAGAAATCCCATAGTTCAGTAAGGACTGGAAAGATTCTGCCAATTCAGCTGTCTGCAGGAAGTAATCAACGTGAAATAGATGTAAGAAGGCTTAGTCCTGCTTGGTAATATCTGGATCATTTCAAGATCATGATCTACTAACATTATGCTAAGAGAGATGTATTTCAATCCACTTTATTGGATAGGTGTTGTAAAACTATATAACCCACCTAATGGATAAATGTCTGATGTTGGAACCAAAGATGTCTTTAGCTGGACCAGAATGTTCCATCAGCCCTATAGTTCCACAGACCTTCCTTTCTTACCTGCTCAGATCGTAATCGGCCTTGAATCCATTGATACTCTATGCTGGTAATCTGATGGAGTAGGCAGCTGCTATTGAACTCCAAGAACTGATACAGCTTGCTGTAAGCCAGCCAGTGCCTATGTTAACAAGGGAAGGAAAGCAGCATTAAATGCCAGAAGAAAAACCTGCAAAAAGTACAATTAGAAACAAAAAGAACCTCACAGTAAGTGACCTAACCAAACTATATACCGGTAGATTAGGATACAGTCAGATTGGCTGGTTTTGCCAGTTTGCTGGGAAACATTTATTGGTTTATATGCATACTGCAGAAAGAGAAGTTTAAAAACAGCAGAAATTGTAGCATGCAGTTCTTGGCAGAGTTTACTGCAGAATCATGTTCAAAGGCAAGGATGTAGTAGTGAATCAAAGAAACCCCAGTTGAAAAAGAAAAGTCAAAATTATTGAATTCATAAATGGAATTCTAGGGAGAGTACTGAACCCTGGTCTCATGGCATGCCTGCACATTTTAATAAAATTAAAACACTCTCAGACAATAGAAAAGAATCTTCACAACTTTTTTTTAAAGAGAGAGACAGAAAGTGCCAGGAATTTTTGGTTTCCAGAATGTTTCTTTGAACGGAAACATGCAGGAGATATTTACGCCAAGTCTTGGTGGAAATCTGAAATGTCTTTCTGAGTAGCGTGTAGATATAGGACAGTACCAGCATGTTTGCTTAACTCTCCATCCCAGGAAGTGCTGCCAGCCTGCAGAGAAAGAGAACAATGAACAACTCTCTGTGATATCAGATGGGAGGAAATACAGCATATCCATTACTTCACAGTTTTACAAATAACAATTACCTGTATTATGTTCAGGTCTTTCTTTCTTCTGAAACTTAGGTCAATGCAATTCCCATTTACCTAGCATTTTAATTGACTAAAGAGTTAATGGCTCCACTTCAGCTTGGAGGAAATTATCAAGTGGATGAAGTTGAGGGATGCTGATCAAGTTTACATGGGATAGACAGCTGGGAGGAGTGACTGATATTTCAGTGGAATGGGAGAAGATTCAGTTTCGCAGGACATGGATGGGCTAGTATAGTAGGCAGAAATGAATGGGATGCAACTGAATCTGTAGATGCAATTTGGATTCAAATAGGAAAGATCTATCATGCCATTCCAAGACTGTAGGAATCTGTTTTGCAATTGGTCATTCATGAAACACATAAAACTTCATTGCCTCAGAGTAAAGTTTCTTTTAGATGTATGAATCAGTTTTCAGCTCTGAAATTTAATCTTTTGAGATTTCAACTGGGGGCAGAGCTTGTGTTTCAAACCAAATTTGTATCTTGACTTCAGAGAAGAGCTGAAAAGAGCAAACAGGTCAGCTGAACTGACTACAGTATGGAGTCCATTTGTTTTCCAGAGAACAACTGAATATATGTCACTCTGTCACAATCCACTTAGCAGTTTGTTTATCTATTTACCTGGTATTGAAGAATCTCATATGAAACAATCTGCTGAAGAAGTTGCCGATGAACTTTATAACTTGCCTGCATCTTGCTGGCTGAAGTAGCTCTCTAAAACAAACAAACAAACAAAATAAACAAATAAACACACACACACACACACACACATACTGATCCAGTTTTCAAAAGATATTAGTATTTCTGCCAACCGGTTTCAACCTTACATATGCATCCATGTTCACAATTATAAAAATGGCATATCTTTGAACATTTAAACACGCTAACAATAGATTCTTGATGTGTTAGTATAAGATTTATTATATTTATCTTTTTACAAAACATAAGCTAAAGCGGGATACAAGTCCATAAGTCAATCTTTCATCCGTACAGTTTTAGTATGCTCTTAAAGTCATAAAATGTAACATCACACCACCAATTTAGAACATCTGACTGCCTTCTATCTTTGTGAAGAAGGGAGAAAGACCTTCTTCCCATCCAGATCACCACAAGAGAAAAAGGTATCAGTGATATCTTTTCTCAAAGATTGCAGCAACTATATTGAATGGGTCTTAAAATGTTAAATGAATCAAAACTGTTTAAATCAGAATTTATAAAATACACTTCCTTTACCCAATTGGAAATGGATTCCTCTTATCCCTACCTTCTTATGTACCAAAAAAAACTGCAGGTGGCAATGCCCTCGGTTGGGGTAAGTATCAGTGCGAGGTTCCAGCCTATACCAGCGATCCTCCCGACAATGCAGGTCCTACACAAGTGAAGTGAAAAATGTTAGCTCAGAAGTAATGAGTAAGCACATTACTTCTTGAAAGAGCCATTTCTTCATTCCTACTACGTTTCAAGGAAATGGCTCTACTTTTATCATAGAAACACAGTGTCTCAATTGATTGAGAAAGTGCTCAAATGGATCCACCTATCTTACCTCATTGTACTGTAATTAAATTTGTGCAATAATGAATGGCTTCACGAGAACATTTCTTTTTCTCTCTCAATTATGCTAATGGTTGATACATGAGAGCAGATCCTGAGAAGGTTCTGCAGAAATCTTCCTTGGTGGCAAGCATATGCTTGTGGTTCCCACCTACCCCAGTTTATTGCATTCCAGATATATTGAACCAACTCCAGAATTCTGGTGGCTAGCTGGGAACTGTGGGACCTGGAATCCCAAGGTATCTTTATGGCAACTGGCTAGGAAAGATCAATATGTTCTTGAATTAGTTTGTAGCTGGCATAGCTACAGATCTTTATAGAGCCAGTCAAGTTCTCATAAATCCTGGCCTACCACTCAGAGACCACAATAAAAATTCACACTGAGGCCTGCAAAATAGGCCTTTTCATTATTTTTCTGATTATTCCAGAAAAAATCTATAGTTCTCTTATAGCATTTTCATTAGTTCTAGTGTTTGAAAAAGGAGTCTCGGATTTATTTAGAGCAAGGTGACATATTCTCCTACCAAGTTCTTTCATAGTCACATAAAACGTTCACATGAAATTTCAGTTAATCTTTTTATTTAATGAGATTTATGTTGCTTTCTAAGTAGAGAAGATGGACCACATCTAAAGAGAGACTAATCTGCCCAAGATCGTGTGTGTGTGTGTGTGTGTGTGTCCCAGAATTATTCTGGCAGTATGCAATATTCCCTTCCTTACCTGCAGAGGAATGACCACATTCCCCAGGAAATCATCCTGCCCTTTATTTTTCCGAGCGTCCTTAATAATTCTGAGTAGGAAAAAGCAAAACAAGGGCAAAGATGATAGAACATTTCTCATGTACCAAAGAGAAACAGAATGTGCTGCATTATTTAAATATTTCATTTAACCTTATCAGCTGAATTATGTAATTAATAGAAGTTAATATACAAAAAGGCTCATAATCAGCCCAAACCTCTTCAGGCCACGAAGGTCACTCAGTTCTTCCAGTTTGTGCCGTACAGGTTCAACAGCATCAAAATCCCTAGAAGAAAGCAAATAAAAATATGGCTTGATGTTCCTTTTCAAGACTTCCAGGAAACAAAAAGAAAAGGAATCAAAGCAAGAAGAGCGATGGATGGATGGATGGATGGATGGATGTGTCATCAAGTGGGGGATGACTTTCAGAAGTCACTTAGATATATATACTATCTCCAAAAGGATCTGTTCCCAAGCTGGTGTTTCTTCTAATAGTGGAAGAGTGATATCTGGGCTCAAAATAACCTGTCCTTATTTTGCTTACTTAGGTGAGGTTTCACCCCTCTTTGAAGCCCTTAGATCTTCTTCTGAGTATTTTTTTGAAAACTGACAGCACAGTTCTTTGATATTTTCAGATGGGAAACAAACTATAGTTGACATTACAGAAAAATAAAAAGAGCTCCTTCCTTCACAATCGTTGCTCCACTTATCTCTGGGATGGCCTCACTCACTCTGTGGCCATTAGCCTCCAGAAATATTAAATGTTCATCTAGACACAAAAGTAGTTCCCTACTACTTTTTCCTTGTTTTAGTCGTAGCATGGAAGAAATACAGTGCGAGGTTCCACTTAGAAAAGGATTTATTCATATTTTGTTTTGGAGATGATGGACAGTTATAGGGAGCTACGGTGTTTGCTTTGAGTCTGCCACAGGATGAAATATCAAACCCGTCGCTGTAATCTTACAACTATGTTTATATATTTTTATCTTGTACAAATTGTTAAACGAGCTGAGGGAAGAATGCAGAGCCTGGCTGCTAGAATCTTTTCCAACCCCTTCACCAGCTGTGCTCATTAGTTTGTGGGGGCACATATATCCTACACTGGAAAGTAAGTCAGGTTGTATGTGCCCCAATTTGGTCACTCCTAAGTGATCTGCTGCTACCCCCTCATTATGTTGGACAGTGTTTGCCTAATGACTCTATCTGCTTTTTGACTTTCTTTGGAAGACTTGTTCTCAAATTTTAATGAGATATAATGAAATTCAATAGGAATGAAGAGCCAGTTCTGCTTACCACATATCTAGCTGGAATTCGGCATTTTCTACATCTTCAAACTCCCTGGAAGAAACAGTTAAAAAACATGACTAATGCAAGGGAACATTGGATTGAGAAGGTGGACCCAATCTCTTTGCCTGAATGGAGAAGTAAGATGGAGCTAGACCCACACATTCTCACATGCTAGCAACAACAATTATCCATTCACTGAGCCAATGTAAAAGGACTACATCTGCATGCAGATGTATATCCTTTTCTCCTAAATTATAAGAAAAGTAGATTTGGGTGGAACTAGTTGATGAACAGGAATATAGAGATGGCTGCCAGCAAGTATGAACCCAATTATATGTACAAAGAATGAATGAGAAGTATGTATTCAGTCCACCATCCCCTTCCATAGCTAATGATAGAAATAAAACATTAGACTTAAAAAGCTAGACTTAAAAAACAAACATACAAAACTTCCCCAACCTACATTCTCTAAATACCTCAAATTGTGACTCCTAGAAAGTGAGCTATAATCCAATTTAACTGGAGCAATAATTTTAACCATGGCAACTTTAAGATACAGGGCTCTCAACTCTCAGCATTTCCCAGCCAGTGATGGGGAAGTTAAAGTTGCCAAGATTGTAAAACCGTGATCCGAAAGCTCTCAGGCCATCCTATATTACAAGTTTAAAATCAATGGCTATTGTACAGGAAGAGGACTAACAGTGTGATTACACTTTTCCAGTATCTGCAAGGCCTCTCTTCTCTCAGCCTTGGCCATAAAGAAAGCTATCAGATGTTATTTGCCTTACGGTAAACTTTTCCTGGGTCTTCAGCTTCAAACTGTTCATATAAGCCTTGGTGGTGCAGTGGTTAGAGCGCAGTATACAAGCTACTCCTACTGCAATTTGACAGATCGAATCCCACCAGGCTGAAGGTTAACTTAGCCTTCCATCCTTTCGAGGTGAGTAAAATGAAGACCCAGATTGTTGGGGGCAATAAGCTAACTCTGTAAACCGCTTTGAGAGGGCTGGAAAGCACTATAAAGCGGTATATAAGTCTAAGTGCTATTGCTATTGCTATCTCTCTCAGCTATTTTTGTCCCACAATAGCCAACCAAGAGCTTTTTCTGTGTATAGTATTACAATTTTCTAGAATATGAGCTAGGTGGCTGAAAAAAATCCATCCTTTTCTAGCCCTAAAATTATCTTTAAATTTGATTTTCTAATAAGTACAATTTTCTGTTAAGGCCAACGCAAATTAAATATGCTACAGAGACGAGACGTACAGAATGAAGGTTTCATCCCACACTGGGTTTAATGTCTGATGGATGACTTGTGTACGATGGGTCTGGTCTTCTGGCAGCAAGTTCTTTACCACACCCTTAGATCGTCTTTTCTCCTGACGAGAAAAACCATGGGCTGAAGAAGAGCCCTGTTTTTGTCTTTCTATCCCTAGGAGGCAGTATGGATCACTTAATCCTGAAAGCAAAGAAAGAGCTTTAAAATGTGCAGGGGTCGTGGACTATGATAAGGTTTCATAACGAGTAGCAGAATTATGGCAGGAGGTCCTCTAAACTTTTCTTTCCCCATTCCACTATTAATCTTGATATTGGGCATGATCATTATTTTCCACTATCCCTGAAAAATCCAAGAAAAAAACAATGTGGCATTATTTTGCTTCATTCATTTTCCACCGTCAATTAATCCACACCATGCAGGCGGCTTCTTTTATTTGAGGGATCATCATCTGCTTCCCCTTTCTCCTGATAAATTACGCTCAAAATATTTCAGGCACCAAAAGATTGGCTTAATTGTACTGTGTGAACTAAGCTATCATGATTTGCTTAGCAAAGTATGAGCAAGGCCATCATATGTTCAGAGATCATGATTAAAACAAACCAAGGCTTAAAGGGTATTATCAATCTAATCAAAGTGCTGTTTAGGGTTAACGTGAGGACTATAAGCAACCTTTCCAACCATAAACCTTTCTCTTATACTCTTCCACTAGAATATTTGGCTGCCTTGTGCCGAACAATTTGTAGGTGATGTAACAGATAGAAAAGTTTCCTTCCTCCAGATATGAAATTTCATATTCATTAGTGTTGTTTTAATGGCATAATTTGCATAATTGCCATTTCCAAAGATTTTACTATAGCCTTAGTTCTGCATAGAATTAGAAAGTCCATCAGTCAATCTCTCTCTCTCTCTCTCTCTCCCTCCCTCCCTATTTCCCCCTTTCCCCCTCTCCCTCTCCCATGATCTCTCCATCTTTCTACATTTGAACTGTGGTATGTTGTTTGCACTTACCACTGACATCTTTACCCAGAATATTCCTGGCTTGCTTCACAGTGGCTTTAAGACAAAATATTGGCCTCTGAAAAACAAAAGGAGAAGATCTTAACATAAGGACGTAGCTAGCAGGTGAACAGAATAGCATCTGAGATGTTCAGGTTGATATAATCATAAAATGGAAAAAACTAATGATGGACAATAATAACACATATCTTTAGACTAATCTGGAATATAAACAGTAAAGAATGCTTGGAAAATCTTTTGCAACTAAATAAATAGAACAATTCCATAATAACAACCTACAAGTGAATGGAAAATTGGAGTCAGATGATCTTACCTCTAGCTCTTTGACCCTCTGGAATATAATTTGATGGTCTCCTGGATCAATACTGAAGGCCTGATTTGGATATTAGAAAAGAAATATTCAGAATGAGAATTTGTTTTCAATAAATTAGGAAAGCCCCTAAAGTAAAAATAAAGGACAATAGAACATGAGTTTCTTTTAACAAGGAATTAAAATTCTGTATCCTGAAATCATAGTTTCCTCATAATTTCAAAAGCCCTTGATTTCCAATCCGTTCAAACCTTTGGTAAGAAGGTCAAAGACAGAGCGATTTGGGGGGAACTGGGGTGGGGGAGGGACTGGGGCGAGTGGGGAGGAAGACAGTGTAGGAGAAAAAGAGAGTCAGGGTGCATCGTGCCTACTAACATACTGTAGTTACTATACTGCAGAGAATAACTATTTGTCCCGTTAGCATTTGGGAGAGAGAGAGAAAACACACTGAAGAAGAAAGAAAAATATATAGTCTTAAGAGTAGCCCAAAGCCATGGGGATGAATGGTAGATGAATTTGGCTCTTTATCCCAACCTTTTGCACATATTCATAGAGTTCATCTGAATCAGTAACATGATTCTGTTCCACTTGGCCCACACGATGGAGAATGGTGTAAAGGACCTCTTCATACAGCAGGGTGAGCTGCAACAATAATAAAACAAAAATTAAAAACATCAAATCAGCGTAATTTGGATTAGCAGGGTTTGCAAACTATTTTACAGTTTGCAAATATTTTTTACAGTTTAAAAGCAATATAAATTTAGAAAAAAGAAAGAGATAAGTAAACAAGAAAAAAATTAAAGAGCCCATCTAAAAGCACGAGTGTGTGCAAGTGCAACAGCAGGCTACATGGACTAAAATAAGGATGTGTCAAAAGTCCAGCAGAAATTCAAAGTATGCCTGATGAATAAAAATATAAGAGCCGCCCATGGAAAGCTAGACTTCTCCTCAATTTGTCTTCTAAATTGTGATAATAGTCCATGGCAAGATGGATGAAAAATAGCTGATCAGAGTCCAATACACTTAGGTTAGAAAATGAAATGTGGTGAAGTGTGTAAGGATGGGTAGGTAGACTGGAAGAGGTTCTCTCTTCTATAGTATTTTATTTGCCGCTTTTTGAACTTTTTTTGATCAAAAAGTTCTTTTACTAACTTTTCCACATTAGAAAATCTTTCTGGAATCAAGGTGCTACAAAACAACTTCTGGTACCTATTTGATTACTAGATCATTAATTGAATTATTAATAAAATACCCTGCCTTCTTTCATTTCTCAGATAGTGCCTGAGAGGTCAGATCGCCTATAATACTTGTTAGCTATGCATTTTCTTATTTAAGCCTGTCAATTTGTTCCTGGGAGCCTGCTTATTGAACCAATCTGTGACTAATTTTAGAATAATGCTGGTTTAACTTGACATTGCATTTCAACAGTGGAACTAAGTGCTTGTGCAGAACATATAAACTCTGGAGATTCCAATATAGTACAGCCTTTCTTTTTTTAAATGAGCAAATAATTTTGATCAAATGTTTTCACTAGGTGCTCACCCAGTGAAACTGGCAAGAATGTGAACTGAAAAGGGTCAGCATGATTTAGTAACGTTCCAAAATTATAATGGCATTGAAAAAAAAAAGGACTTCTGATTGCTTTTCACACTTAGAACCGTTGCAGCATCCCCATGGTCACATGGGCAAATAGGCGGCAATATAAATTAAATAAATAATCAAATAATCAAATTTCGGGCATTCAGTAGCAACAGACATGTATTTATGACAGTTGCAATGTCCCGGGGTCGTGTGATCACCACGTGTAATCTTCCTGGCTGACTTCCAGCAAACAAAGTCAGTGGGGAAAGCCAGAGTCACTTAAAAAGCAAAGTTTACAGTTAACAATTGCCTTGCTTAGCAATGGAAATTTCAGGCTCAATTTGTTTGTAGGTCAAGGACTACTTGTAGATCTTTTCCCGGATCTATCAGAATACATCTTATGCTCATTAATCAGTGAGATTCTTACCTCTCTCTTGGATAATTTATGGGAGAGATCCATCTACAGAAAGAAATAAAAAATAATTTCACTTGATCTGCTGTAACTTCATTTTTTAAAATGCCTAGACTTGTAATAGTTTTTTGGTGGAAATGAAGAAATACCACTTCCCATTACCAACCTGTTCATGCTCCCTTATCAGCAGGATACCACGTGGGTGTAAATGAAAAGTCTTTTACATCTAAATTATACACTGGAATCAATTGCTGGCTTTCAGGCACTGGGTTAAGGCATTGTTTATTTACCACACATTTTAAAATATTGTTAGTACTTCTCTATGGTTTTTGTGGTTTTATTTGCTGGTTTTATTTATATGTTATCATATCTATCATATAGAGGCAGAACAGTTTGTTTTAGATCACCCAGGAACCTGATTTAATGATGGATGATATTAAAATTATTTTAAATCAATCTCAAATTTTTTTGAATGTTTATTTAATTTTGTGTTTACTTGTTTTAACAGTGATATACTGAAAATAGCAAACCTTCACTTTATAAACTGTATATTAAATTATTGAAGCAAATGCATTATGCCAGGTACTGATTCAATACTACAGGTACTTAGAGGAACATATTTTACACAACTTTCTTCTCAGGAACACCATGTTATATATACTATATATATATTATATATAGCTATGGTAATTCATTTATATAAAGCTAATTCAACAGCTGTGAACACACCATTGCTATTTTAGCCACTGCTAACAATAAATGGTTATTTTCTTTACACTAATTTAATGTAAACAATATGATTCAATAATTGAATCTTCTGGAATTTCATACCCTATGATACTGAATGTATAGCTCAGGACTGTTCATAATGAAAAGTAACAGAAATGCTTTGAATATATAAAGTAAATAAAATACATACATAACCATTACATTCCATTTCTGAATAAACAGCATTATATAATATTCAGAAGAGGATTCAGAATTAGTAAGAAAAGAAATTTAATTGCATAATAGAAAAGCTTACTATATTTTAAACTAACTGCATTTATTATCTCTCCCGACAGTATCACCCTACATTGTATTTTCTTTAAATTTCTCGGTTTTTGATGATCAACAACTTTCATGGTCTTTCTTTCAACACACCAATTCTTAATTATGTAATACAAAAGATCACTAACTATTTTAAACTAATTCCATTTGTTATTTATTCTTCCTTGGTATCTGTTTTGCAATTCATTCTTAAAGGAAAAACTATATTTTTGCAGACAGTTAAAATCAGAGTTTATGATTCCAAGGCAGATCTAGACTGCTGTCAGATCTACAAGGTTTTGAAATATAATAATATACAGGACAAAATAATACTTTACTTTTTATAATCAGCAAATAAAAAGTTCTAGAAATGAATATTGCAGAAACTTTAAGCCTTAGTCTGCATACACTGGAAATGTTGCCCAGATATATTCTAGACAGCATGATTGCTAATTGGGAAGAGCAATTTGGCAATGGGAAGAGTTTCCATAAGAGTTTGCTCACAAGATGGGGAATTTACAAATATAATCCATTGTATTGCATTCTACAACTTACAGAGTAAACTTGCTGGGCAAAAAATAAACACACAAACACTCAGGACAGGAGATGTTTAATAGAAAAATGATCAGCTACAACAAGTAGCTTTAAGAACTGGTATTTAGTAATCATGAAGACTAATAAAGAGATACCCTGTGGTGTTCTTAAAATGAATAGGACAAAACGTGTGGTATGTGCCTCCCATAACAGTTCAAAGTTCAAACCTCTATTAAAAGAGCTATTAGCTACACATGGGCCCCTCCAAAAATGGGCCCTGCAAATAATGGATTTTGTGTTCTTTTATAGCAGAATAACCCAAGCACTGTTTTTACTAAAGTTGTCCTCCCCACTCCTGACAAACAGAAATTTCCCACAATACTTGCAACAGTTAGCATTAGAATTTATTTTGAAATTATTATAGGTAGTCCTTGCTTAATAACCACTCATTCAGAGACCATTTGAAATTATCACAGCATTGTCCATATGATAGTTATGATGGTCCTCAAAATTACTATTGTCATAGCATCCCCATATCACATGATCATGATTTCTGATCTTCCCACAACCAAAGTCAATAGAGAAGCGGACAGGAAGTCAGAGGTTGTGATCACATGTGAGTCTCACTTAATGACCTGTGGTGATTTATTTATTTATTATTTTATTTATCGTATTTTTATACCGCTCCCTCTCCCAAAAGGGACTCAGGGCGGTGTACAGTCTAAACATATAAAGATACAGTCAACAGTAATTAATTCAGAATTGAATATAGATAGATGAAAATAGGATAAATGAGTAAAATAAGTAAGTAAGTAAATGATTGAGTCCCGTCAAATAGAATTAAAAGTCTTATTTGAATCTAAAATTTAAAAATCTCAGAAAACCTTTAATTGGCTAGGCCGGCCTGCTTAAAAAGTAAGGTCTTGACTGCACGCCGGAAGGTTAGGATGTCCGATGTGTCTCGTATCTCCGGGGGGAGATAGTTCCAAAGGGAGGGGGCTCCCACAGAGAAAGCACGTAATCTCGGGGTCGCCAGCCGACAACGATCAGGTGGCGATACCCCAAGCAGGGTGACCCTGTGGGAGCGTACTGGGCGGCGGGAGGTTGTTTGTGGCAGAAGGCGGTCCCGTAAGTAGCCAGGTCCCGAGCCATGGAGCACTTTAAATACTAACAGTACCACCTTGAATCGAATCCGGAAGGCCACAGGAAGCCAGTGCAGTCTGCAGAGAAGTGGTGTTATGTGGGTGTCCTTGGGGGCGCCCATAATCATCCGTGCAGCTGCATTCTGGACTAACTGTAACCTCCGGAGACTCTTCAAGGGGAGCCCCATGTAGAGAGCGTTGCAGTAGTCCAAGCAGGAGATAACGAGGGCAGAAGTGACTGTGCGAAGTGCGTCCAGATCCAGAAAGGGCCGCAACTGGTAGATCAAACGAATCTTATAAAAAGCCCCCCTGGCGACGGCTGCAATATGTTCTTCCAAAGACAGCCGTACATCCAGGAGGACACCCAAATTGCGCGCTCTTTCCACAGGGGTCAGTACCTCTCCCCCTATGGTCAGCGAGGGAACAAGCTGACTGTATCTGGGAGCAGGAAACCACAGCCACTCAGTTTTGGTCGGGTTGAGACGAAGCCTGTTATGACCCATCCAATCCCGCACGGCCTCCAGACATCGGGTCATCACTTCGATGGCTTCGTTGGGGTGGTCTGGGGTGGAGATGTATAGCTGAGTATCATCAGCGTATTGATGGAATTCCACCCCAAAGCCACAGATGATCTCACCTAGCGGCTTCACATAAATGTTGAACAATAGGGGCGAGAGTACCGATCCCTGAGGCACCCCACAAAGCAGGGGCCTTGGGGTCGATCTCTGTCCCCCTGTCAACACAAATTGCGAACGGTCGGAGAGGAAAGAGGAGAACCATCGTAGGACGGTGCTTCCAATCCCCAACCCCTCCAATCGCTGCAATAAGATACTGTGGTCGACAGTATCAAAAGCTGCTGACAGATCTAACAGCACCAGGACAGAGGAACAACCTCTGTCTCGTGCCCTCCAGAGATCATCCATCAACGCGACCAATGCCGTCTCTGTGCTGTGCCCGGGTCTGAAGCCCGATTGGAGGGGGTCGAGATAATTCGTTTCATCCAGGTACTGCGGGAACTGACGTGCCACCACAGTCTCTACAACCTTTGCAACAAAGCGAAGGTTGGAGACAGGACGGTAATTTGATAACAGTGCTGGATCCAGGGACGGTTTCTTGAGGAGAGGTCGTACCACTGCCTCCTTCAAGGAGGCGGGCAGAAACCCCTCTCTCAAGGAAGCGTTTATAATGCCCTGGAACCAGCCTCGAGTCACCTCTCGGGTGGCCAAGACCAGCCAGGAGGGACACGGGTCCAACAAACAGGTGGTAGCAATTGAGGACTACTGGGATTGCCATTGCTAAGTGAGGTGGTTATGTGACATTGCACTTTACTCCCACATCACTTACCAATGAAAATTCTGGTCCTAATTACCTTCTTTCCAATTATCACCATTAAGTGAAGACTACCTATAATACACTGACACTACCAAATTTACAAAACAAGGTGGGAATGAGGTTTAACTGAATGAGAATTCAGAAAGATAGAGTACTTCCAAGCTTAGCTCTTGGTCACTACACAGATACATCCACACAGTTGTCTTGGTAACAAGTGGCTTGCCCCGGTCTTCCTTTGGGATGCATTAAACTCCCAGTTTAGACAGCAGCCCTGGAATCACTTAGACATCTCCCATTCAACTACTCACCATCTCAGACTCTGATTTGGTTCCCACCCACCCCCAGAGTCAGTTAATATCAGTTAAATGCTGTCATCTGTTTGATGATCAATTTGCACCTATTCACATTTGCACCCACAAGTCAAATCAAACCACTTTCCCCTCCACAAATCAAGCCAAGATTAATACTGCCATTGAAAGGCAACAGGATAGTGCAATGTCTTCTTACATGTAACCTGTGTACTCCATCTGTCAAAAATTATCCTAGTTTGTTCTTTTTAGATTCCATGTGAAAGTAGGAAGTGGAATCCATCAGATGCAGCAAGTACATTTTCCAGCATTTCACACTGCATTTTCACATTAGTCAGGTTTAAAAAAAAAAAAAACAGCTGGGGTGGGAGACTAATTCTCTACAATTGCAATCAAGGGATGAAGCTGTCTCTTGACTTCTACTTCCAGTTTAAGAGACAGAACTAGAAAAAAAAATTGGTTTCATCGTTCCTGTATGTTCCTAACCTTATCCAAAGCCTTTTAATGTTTTCAAACACGTCTTTATTTTAACAGTCAATATTATAAGGATCTTGAGGCATTCCATGGAATCTACTGAAGTGTGATTTTAAGTGTGACTTTGTTTAGAAACAGAAGTGCCCCCACAATGAATGAAGATTTATTTTAGACAAAGTTACACAACTGAGTATGTTGCAAGAAAATATGAGCAACCAAGGCTATTGCTATCAGGAGATTGGGAGAAAAAATAGCTTGAAAATGGGAAGGAATTTTTTTTTTTTAGATGGAGTAGGCTTTGCCATTATTATGCAAAAGATAGAAAGTGCAGCAACACATTTGCTACTATTAAGACAATGGGAGAGACTGAGAGGAAGATTATGGATTCTTGGTGCCCTACCAGATTATGTTTTGCTTTCTGAATAATAGTTAAAAGCCCAAATTTGAATTAAAGCTAGTCTTCCAATTTCTATTTTTTCCACCTCAGAAATCAGTAGTTTAACAGAATGATGATCAGATAGGCTGGCCATAAAATTGTTTGATGAACACAGAGTTCAGATATCATACAAAGATAGAATGTGGTTTGATTATAGTTCTTTTGTATGAACTATGTGGCTTGCACATTATGGCTTACTGTTTAAGAGCCATGGTCTCTAATCCCTTTGTGGTTTATTTGATACATCACAGTTAAATTATAATTTAGAACAATATGCAAACTAAGATGAGAGTAACTAACAAGGCCCTGGGCAAGTTAGTCACTATTTATCAGTCATTGGGAGAGGAAGTTAGCTTCTCAGAGGAATTCCACAGTCAGAAAATGTTTAATAGTGGTTAATAATATAAATACAAAATATAATGGTGTGTGAATCTGCAAAACCTTTTCTCCAAAGTACCTGAAGGCAGAACAAGATGCAACAGATGGGAACAAATCAAGGAAAGAACTAAGGAGATAGAACAATTAATCAGTGAAATAACTTGCTTCTAGAAGTTGTGGAAGTTTTTAAGAAGAGACTGGACAACCATTTGTCTGAAATAGTATAACAGGATCTCTTGCTCGAGCAGGGGGTTGGCTAGAAGACCTTCAAAGTTATTTCCAGCTCTGTTGTTTTTTTCCATATTTGTCTGGATTGATCGTATTTTCAACCTTCAAGTTTGCATGTTGTTTCTTTTTGCTAAAAAGAAAAGTCCTTCTCTGGATAGGAACCAGCAAAGCTACGGTATTGGAGCAGGTTCCTGTTCTAAGCCTTACTGAACAGTTTTTGGCAAGTCATGACGTGAGTACAGCCACCTCAGCAGACTTTTGTATACTATTTCAGAGGTCAAACCAAGAAAGCAGCTTAACTGTTATGGTATCTAAGGCCCTGCTAAAGGTTTCAGCATATTTTCAAATTAAAGCAGAATGTGAAAGAGAAAGAAAGAGGAAAAAAAGGCTGATTGCAGTTTAAGCACCACCACCTACGTTTCTGCTGTCTTCTTGGGGGTTTCCTGTCATTGGTGTCTCACTCTCAGGCTCCATGCTGGGATGGACTGGAGAAGGGGTAAGCTGAGCAGAGGACGCCATCAGAATGGACATGTTTTCAGACAGAGGCTGACCCACAAAGTCAGAAGTCTGCCTTTCCTAGCATGAGGCTCCCATCAGCTCTCACATGCTGAAGAGGAAACCACACTCTTTTATCACTCTGACCATTGTAGCAACAAACGGAAATTGAAGCAGGGCTCTCTTTCTCAGCTTATACCTTGCAGTTCTCTAAACATGGAGTTCTCTCCCCAATGCTGAATATATCCTAAAAATTACCTGTCCTCCTCTGATGGCTTCTCTGTAGCCACAATCCCCCGGAGCTATATCTGGATGCATACTCTCTAAACCAATGTTTCTCAACTTTGGCAACTTTAAGAAGAGTGGACTTCAACTCCCAGGATTCCCTAGCCATCCATGCTGGCTGAGGAATTCTGGGAGTTGGAAGTCCACACATCTTAAAGTTTCAGCTTTGAAGTATAAAGTTCAGGAGCAAAGCAAGTTCCACAGAGCAAGTTCCATAAATGGTGTTCTTCTACAAGGTCAGGTTAAAGTAATGATCATTCCGTTTGTGTGTGTGTGTGTGTGTGTGTGTGTGTGGTGATTTCCCCAGGGTGGGACTTCTTTAGGCCCTGGAAATTGCAAAACTGACTAGTTATTTTCCAGACAGGCCTGGCATGATGCAATTTGCTTGTGGTATGAAAAGGCTTTGCTGATAAGCACTGATATGAAACAGACCTTCAAGAAGGAAGGTCTACTCTGTCCCAAGCCAGTACATTCTCTCAGAAATTGAAGCAGATCAAGACAGGGTCAAACATGACTGTCTTTTCTTCACCAAGAAACAACATGTTTCTCAAATCTGATTTTTGTCTTGCTTAAAACTGAGGAGGCTTTGGGTGGCCAAGGGCCAGTCTTAAACTTGGGGGAGAAAGGCTGAATAATAGATGCGGCCTTATCGCTGCATACCAAGCTGCACTGAATTTGGGAGGAACTGGGGAGGCAATCTTTGTTTTTCTTAACTGGCACATATTTTAAGGTGACCGCCACAATTTTCATGCCTTTCTCCTCTCAAAATGAAAAGAAATGGAGCTGTCAGTTTTTAGCCTTCATAGCGAGCAGATCTCTGAGGGCTGCTAAAAGGGAAAGAACGATCCACTTGCATTGTCAGCAGTGCATACTTTCACCTCCAGTTATTCTCTAAAATCTTTTAACACTGTTATTCTTTTTCTCAAACAACCAAACAACGCGCTAGTCATGCTGGCTGGGAATGCTGGGAGTTGTAATCATCTAGAGGGCACCTGATTGGGAAGGCTGCTGATATTCCTCTCTCATTTCTTTAGTTTGGGATTTTATTTTTATTTTTATTTTTTTGTTTTCCTGGTTGCTAGAGCTCTTTCTCCTTAAGCACACAATTCTGGGGTGGAGGTAACCTATAACCTCAACAAACAACTAGCAAGTCCTGCCAAAGATCGACATGGATCCTTGGTGGTGATTGCCATTAGTATGTAGCAGAAAACAAATGCTGTGAAAGTCTGGGAGAAATAAGAGCTACATGTAAGAGGTACCCCGAAGTTCAGTGTAGTAATGAGGGTTCTAGATTTGGATTGAGAGAACCCAGGTTCAACTTTTTATTCGATTATAAAGCTTACCGAGGAGACTCTCTCAGCCCAACCTACATCCAAGGTCATTGCAGTGTGTGAAATGAAGGGGAAACCCATGTAAATGGCCTTCAGCTCTCAAGAGAAAACAAAGTTATTAAATTTATAGGACACCCACCTCACCACTGAGGGACTCTGGGCCATAATAATAAAGAGGATTGGGGAACAAAAGAGAAGATGCTCATGCAAATCTGGAAAGTCAGCCGGCTGGAGGCCTTGGGCCAGATAATTAAAGCTAAATATTTGGTGGGGTGTGCACATTGGCATAACATAACATCAAGCCAACTACAAAAGACAGGTGAATAAACATGTCCTGCTTGGGCATCTCAGCTCTGTGACCATCCTCTTTGGCAGGTGAGCTACCTCCATTTCCTCTCCTGTGAATTTTACAATGTGGCACTGAAAATTCCATATTCATGATGGGATGTCAAAGAGCAGAGAGAGAAGAAGAAAATAACAACCACCCACAGAATTGTAGATTTAACAAGATCTCTGTTAAGAATCAACTCGATTAGAAATGTAGGAAACATGAGGCAGGAACTGAAAAGGGTCCTGTAACCCCAGCAGGCTCTTCCTTCTAGTTATAGAGACTGCCTACTTGAGCCAGAACAAACTGGAACTGCCTTGCTTGACATGAGGCAACTACCTATTAGGCTTTTGCTTTAAATGCAGTGCTTTAAGTTGCTAATACAAAGCATTGCATTTGGAAATTCTAGTTGTTGCCATCTTGACCCCATAATTACTATTGTTTCAAATATCCAGTATACAAATCCTTTCCCTTCAAAGAAGATTAAAATATAACATCAACTTTTCTTTTAAACATTAATGCTTTGATGGTCTTGATCATACAAAGCAAAGGAATTTCTTTGTTTCCCTTTTTATTTCCTCCTTTCTCAGTAATGATCTATACCTCTGTGGCTCTCATTGGACCTCTACATGAAAATAACAATAAAAATCTACAGGGATGTGTTATTGAGGCAATATGCAATTGGCAAAATTAAAATGTGCTGGTGAAATTTAGATCTTTGTATGAGAGCAGCCGTATACAATGTTTTATTTCTCCTGAGATGAAACCATATAAAAATCCTTATTCATGTGCCAGGATATTAGAACAAGAGGGTAACTTATCTCTGTAAGAATAATATGATCTTCAGTTCATCTCTATATGGTGTATGTGGTTATGAAGATTATTGACAGACCATTCCAGCATCTGGTCCCTGGGATGATGGTCAAGTCCCCATCTGATGGTTTTGAATGACTTCAACCTCCATACATTGGAGACTCAGTTTAGTAGGGTCCAGGAGTTTATGGTCTCCATGACAATCATGAGCCTATCTAGATAATCACTGATCTGGTACACAGAGATTAGACCCTATTTTCACTTCAGAGTAGTTGCTGTATGATTTGAATATGAGAGTACTATCACCATCCCTTTGTCATGGCCAGAGCATTTCATGGCCCAAATGTGAGTGATTATCATCCCTGATCTCCACCAGGGCTGGAGTTCTGGATCCAGATGATTTTAACCAGGTTCTCGAAGTCCCCCCACCCACACACACACACAATCTAACAGGCATATCCACCAAGAAGCTGGTTTGCCATTGGCTAGTTTGGGGGCACTTTTGGGGGAAGGGTGTCTATGATTTTCTGAGACTTTTCTAGGATCACAGTTATTAAATTGTTTGATCCAATAACCCCTTTTCCCAATCTCAAATAATGTCATTATTTGACATTATTATTTTGCATACACATATACAAAAACAAATTTGGTTATTGAAAAATTCAGCAGCAATCCTAAACTGGATCCTTGACCCACAAACAAGCAATTGCTTCATTGCCCCAGGATATGCCTAAATTATTCCAATTTAACAGCCACTGCTCTAGGACATGAAACATCAGAAATGTTGGTTAGAGCACAGTTGGAGAACATCATTTTAATATGACCAAACACAAGTATGTGCCCAGGATCAGGGCTACATCATGTTGGTAAGAGAGGCAAAACATTCTTTGCATTCACAGCTTGTCATCCAGTGGTTTTATTTTAGGTGCTTGATTCCTTTTGGGGAAAAATCAATGGCAATACATACATAGATTTTCAGCCTCATTATGCTCAGATTTCTAAACAATCAGTGGCAAACCATCAGGTACCCAGAACAACTTTGATACCAATTCTTACAACCTTCTATATACAAACAGAATTTATTTGTGTGCTTGTTTGGAAGCAGTTAATCTCTTTCATATACTTGCAGTCAGGATATCTGAGTACCATTTCTCTGAAACATGTGGCACAACCTCCCTTATGAAAAGCCTTCTCTGTTTTTAACATCTGGATAATGGATTAGTGTCCTCTAGCTTCTTTGGATCCCTTTGTCTCTGACGTCAATAGTTCTAGTGTGCATTTCTATACATAGCCTTTGCAATATGGTGTCTGTTGGACCCGCATGTTAATATTAAACATTAACATCTGGTGCTAGTTTGTCTAGGCAGAGACCATGTTACAAATCAACACTTTTTCTACTACCAGCTGAGGCTTCACTGCAACCCCTTGGCTCTTGTAGCTTCTGTGTTTTCACTCAAGTGCCCCACTGACCAAAGAACGCAACAAAAGTGAATAAAAGGCATCCAGCTGCCAAAGACTGCTCACTCATTCTGATTTCTCTGCCTAGGGGCAAAGATTAGGCCTAAACCTGTCTTTCCTGTAGATATGTTGAGCCAACCATCATACACCTTCACTGCATTGCACTGTACTGATTAGAGAGAGGAATTTGATGACGCTTTAGCACTACTTGACTTACTGACCACAAGGGGAAAGTGTGAGCTAAAGATTTCCTCTGTGCCTCCCATTTTGTCACTCTGCCTGCTTTTTGTCTAAAAGAGAGCTAATCTCAAGTCAATTCCTTCTTCCCCCCACCCCCACCCCTATACATAATTATAGAACACATGCTCTCTCCTTCTTAATAGGATGTACAGATTGTCCTCGGCTTACAACAGTTTGTTTAGCGACCATTACAAGGGCACTGAAAAAACTGACTTATGACCATTTTTCATACATACAATCAGTTGCAGCATCCCCCTGATTAAATGACCAAATTTCAGGCACTTGGCAACTGACTCATATTTATGATGGTTGCAATGTCCTAGTGTCATGTGATCAACTTTTGGAGACCTTCTAACAAGCAAAGTCAATGGGGAAGCCAGATTCATTTAACAATCATGTTACTAATTTAACAATTGCAGTGGTTCACTTAACAACAGCAGCAAGAAAGGTCCTAAAATGGGGCAAAACTCACTTAACAAGTGTCTTGTTTAGCAACAGAAAATTTGGGCTTAATTGTCAGAAATCTAGGACTATCTGTAGCTACCGGTAGTTGCTGGGTTTTGCTCATCTCCATCATGCATTTCTTGCATGTAAATCTGTTATACAGTAGTTACTGTATAAGACCTACAATGCTTTATTAATCATTGCTCAGGACAGATTCCTGCTAAGGTGCAAGATTAGCAAAAATATGTAAATGGGTTTAAATTCTATTAAACACAATTGAATATGGGTATTGTGGCACCCTTCCTAAATTCACCAATCTGCTGCTGAAAAGCCTCAGACCTACCTGACAGAGCCACGAACTTAAACTTTTTTTTTATAATTCTACCAGTCCATTAATAATACTTCCTTGCTGGTATAATTAGTGTTATAACACCCTGCATAGATGTTGAAACCTCTTATATACAATTTTTAAGAGGAATTCTCTTTTATATTCACAAGAGCCTGAATTAAAAAGCAAACAAACAAACTTGTGGGGTTTACAAAAAAACTTGGCTTACCTCTCTCGGGTTGATCGTCTTGCAGATCTGAAGTTCCTTAGATTCTTCTAAAAATAGTTACCTAGAAATAGAAGAATTTAGCTTTGTATATTCTCAGTCATCCATGGGAAATTTTTCAAAATGATTCACTTCTTTTTAGCCCAAAGCTATAAGGCTGGTGTGGGGGTGGTTGAGTTAAATGTGATAATTACGCAAATGTCAATGATACTCAAGGAAAAACTTAGCTGTGTAAAAATCAAAATCACCTCATTTCACAATAAACAGCAGATGTTGAAGAAAAGCCATTTATAAGAAACCAAAAGATTTAGCACTGCTTCACTACATGGTCAAAGGGAGCAATACTCAATCTTCTGAAAACCACATTATTCATTACCATAAAACCGAACAGTGTATAACTTCAGAGTATGTCTAATTTTGAAATGAATTGGGTTGATTTAGATATTATTAGTCACCTTTATGGTGGATGTTCTCTGCAATTATAGAGGCCCAGGTGAACCCACTACTTTTAAGAACTGGAAATTTGCTTTTAAATTCTTTCCATTTGAAGGAATTATGGCTTAGAAAAGAAGGTGCAAAAAATGAATAAAACAACGTTTAACATATTTATCCAATAAACATATTTATAATAGCTAACCAATTGTTGTAACTGCTGTGTCTGGATGTCAATCAGCCCTTCATTGTAAATTAGAAAGAAACTAAAAGTATTCTAACACTACCTTTATTATAAGGCCACAGGAACAGAATCATGCAAATTTGAAAGTTCTTCTCTCCTCCCTTGCTTTTACTTTTCAGATAATTAAGAAAGGTCCCTTGAGATGCTTTCTCCATCCCCATTCCTTCTGTAGGCTGAGATAGGTTGTCAAACCATCGCTCAGGTTGCTGCTCTTCTGTCTCCCAAGCTTATTTACATAGCACATTTCTCTCTCTCTCTCTCCCTCTCTTTGTGTGTGTGTGTGTAAAGTTCAGTTTGCAGATCACTAATAATAGCATTAAACCAAGCTAACAGCTGCTAGTTCTATAGTCGGGGGACTATTCTACTAAGTTATGGCAACATGATTTAACAGCACAAAAACAATGCTATAATAAAATGCTATAAAATACTATCATGTTAAAATGCAGGAAAATGCTAAAGTGTCAGTGAAGATGAAAATAAGTAAGCTTGGTTTTTTTCTCAGTACAGTATTTGTCACCTATAACTCATGGGCCCTGTTTCAGGCTCATGGATCTGATGTATATTAATATTTAAATTAAAAAATTGAATTAAATTAAATTTCTTCATTAAGAAAAGCCAATTTCAATTTCTTCTTTTAAAGGTATCCAGGAGCCAACTGGTGTCTTTCAAAGATTGGGGGAAGGATTGATCCTGCCTGAACACTTCATTTGGGGTAAAGAGGACCAATTTGGAGGTTTGATCTGAGAAAACTGAAGGCACTATTTCTATGCCAAGTTTTAGCTGAAGTAAAACTGCATTGCCTAGCTTGCAAGGAACATTGGGTAAAAAAAAAAAGTTTAGCAAGGAAATATGTTCTACCTTCTTTTTTGAGCCTCAGGAAAACATTTTTGTCCATCTGTTATTTGCCCATTAAAGATATTAATGTCAAATTGCACCCGGCCCAATTCACTCAGAACAAGGCTTGCCGAAGGCAAACACAGGAGTAAAAAAAATGGGATTGATAGAAGTATCTTGGAAATATGTAAACAATCCATTGGCAGGTTTCAAACTACTAGTGCTAAAAATCACAATGTATGATTTCTAGGCTGATTTAAAACATTATATTGACTTCCCAAAAAAAAGAGGAAAAGAGAAAATAATATTAGGAAGTATGATTGAGACAGAAAGCTGAGCTAATTCATTCCTTGCTTTACTTAGAATCTCTATGCTTTCACAACATAATACTGTTATTCATCCTGCCCATTTGCACAGAACGGAACAGAAAATCAAAGTGATAGCTTCCCAAAACATCATTTGGACAGACCTCTCTTTTGCAGATGAGAAACTAGGAAGAGTGATAGGGAAATGTCCCCTGAATCTTCTCTCAAAAGCCCCATAATGTGAAGGCTTGTGGTTATTTCTGTAAACATTGTCTAACCCAGGGGTCAGAAATCTGTGGCTCTGGAGCCGCATGTGGCTCTTTCATCTGCTGTGGCTCCCTGTTGCCAATTGGCTCCACAATTGACAGGGCTTTTGGTTAGGACAGGTAGAGGAAAAAGGACACCGCTCTAGGAGGAGACTCTATGGTGGGGGAAACGCCATAGAGTCTGGTTGGCTCCAGAATTAAATGGGGGCTTCCAGTTAGGACCTTTGTGGCTCTTTGAGTGTTTAAGGTTGCCGACCCCTGGTCTAACCTATCTATAGAGAGACAGATTGGTGCAGCAGTTAAAGGCACTGAGTAGAAACTGGGAGACTCTGAGCCTTGGGAAAAAAGCTAGCAGGGTGACCTTGGGCCATTCACACACATTCTCTCTCCGTCCTGGGAAGGAAGTGAGGGCAAACCACTTCTGTTATGAAGAAAGCTGCAGAGACTTCTCCATGTAGTCACCAGGAGTCAAGATCAATTTAAAAGATCACACACATATAAATCATGCCTATAAGATATCACTTAGTACTACTCATTTTCTTGGCTAAGTAGTCTGTAAAACCAAATTGCAATTAATATGTAGCGTGTCAGAACTGATGGCAATTGGATTTTAGTTGCTACCGATCCTGCAGAACAACAGTAGGACTCTTTCCATATATAACTGAATATTTGGCCTCCCTTTAATTTGCTCTTGCACCTAATCCTTAAGGATTCAGTTCCTCCAATTCTTGAAGACCACACGTCTTCCAAAACATAGGTTCTTGCTCCAACAAACAAGACTTGCTTTCAGCTACCACCGTGACCAAAATTTTCTATCTGCATGGGGACTAGAAAAGCCACACAGATGCTAAACTGCATGCGACTGCAGCAGATTGGTTTGTATTCTGACTTCTGGAAAGCCAGGGGACTGTCAAACCCAGAGAAAAAAGGCTTGCTCTGTTCAGTCCTTTCCCTGCCCATCTTCTCCTTCTGAAACTGACTGTTCAGTAGTTGTTGTTCTTCTCTAGAGGGACCGCAAGGCAAACACTCTAGGAATGCACATTTTCTCAGACCAGATCGGTCAACAGGTTTAACTTGTTACCGCTGTATTTGCTACTATGTGAAAGTGATTTGCCCGTGATAAGCTGCCTGGTTCTCTTTCCGTCATGTGATACACGCAAGGTGTATGTGATTCTAACTAATCCTTCACCTAGATTTTAATTAATGCATCACCTAGACCTGATCTTAATTCTGTGCCATAAAAAGTAGCTCTGACCATTATTAGCTCACAGAGGACAAGGTTTTTCTCCCCTCTTTCCAGGCATTCATCCATCTGTCTAGAAATACCCAGATAAGATGACCTATTGTAAAAGGTCCCCACAAAAACAACCCTCTCCAATTATCCAATTAGTTGATACTTACCTAAAAAGATTGCAGGGATCAATCCAAGCATTTCTGCAAACAGCAACAGCCTCTCCAGCGCATTCAACTAAGCGTTGTCCTATCCCTGCAGGACTGGTAGGACTGGTAGGCAGCTCGCTAAGGATCATATAATCCCCTCCTGTGGAGAGCGGAAACATACATCAATTCCTTATTTTGTTATCAGTTGATTATTATAAAACAGACAGCTAGTCATCTTTCTTGTCAGGAAGTTTGCCTTTGGATTTTGCCAGCAGCCCACCGATTATGATCCTGTGCAATTTCTGTTTACTGTTAGCAGCCAAAAAAATGAACTAATGCAAATCAATTGGCTGTCATTTGGTCTCCTTTTGAATCCTAGCAAAAGAGAAAGGAAAGAAAAAGTTAAAATATTAATTTAAGATAGCTGCCTGGCACACTTTCCAACTTTAATTTTTTGGGGAGAAGGAAGTTACAATTCCTAACAGATAGGAAGCAGCAGGTGAAGCTAGGCAGAATCACATCTGATACCTGTACAATTAGCACAGGTTCCCCCCCCCCCACAAGTCTGTGTGCTTTCTCCACTTCTCTTCTCTCTATATACCAATGACTGCATCTCAAACGATCCATCTGTTAAAATACTGAAGTTTGCAGATGACGCAACAGTGATTGGTCTCATTTGAGACAATGACAAATCCACATACAGATAGGAGGTTGTTCAACTTTCCTCGTGGTATAACCATAACAATCTGGAACTGAACACACTCAAAATCATAGAAATGGTGGTAGACTTTAGAAGAAACCCTCCCTATAGCACCTCTTACAATACTAGACAGCACAGTATCAACAGTAGCAGTGGTGGGATTCAAATTTTTTTACTATCGGTTCTGTGGGTGTGGCTTGATGAGCATGGCATGGCTTGGTGGGTGTGGCAGGGAAAGAATACTGCAAAATCTCCATTCCCTCCCCACTCCTGGGGGAAGGTTACCACCAGTTCTCCGAACTACTCAAAATTTCTGCTACCAGCTCTCCAGAATATCACTTCTGAACAGTAGAGACCTTCAAATTTCTAGGTTCTATTATATTGCAAGACTAAAATGGACACCTAACATCAAAAACATCATCAAAAAAATCACAACAAAGAATGTTCTTTCTGCGCCAACTCAGAAAACTCAAACTGCCCAAGGAGCTGCTGATCCAGTTCTACAGAGGAATTATTGAGTCTGTCATCTGCACCTCTATAACTGTCTGGTTTGGTTCTGCAACCCAACAAGACAGACACAGACTTCAGAGGATAATTAGGACTGCAGAAAAAACAATTATTACCAACCTGCCTTCCATTGAGGACCTGTATGCTGCACGAGTCAAAAAGAGGGCTGTGAAAATATTTACAGACCCCTCACGTCCCAGACATAAACAGTTTCAACTCCTTCCCTCAAAACAATGCAATAGAGCATTGCACACCAGAACAACTAGACACAAGGACAGTTTTTCCCCAAATGCCATCACACTGCTAAACTAATAATTTCTTCAACACTTGTCAAACTATTTACAAAGTCTGTGCTACTATTACTATTACTCTTCTTATCACTCCTTATCACCGATCCCCTCCCACTTGTGGCTGTATGACTGTAACTTTGTCGCTTGTATCCTTACGATTTATATTGACTATTTCCTAGTATGATTTGATTGTTTATATAGAATCCCAGGGGTGGGATTCTACCAGTTCGCACCTATTTGGTAGAACCAGTTGTTAACATTCTAAGCAGTTCGGAGGACCAGTTGTTAGAAGAAATTACTGGCCTAATCCTGTAAGGGAGGCAGGAAGGAAACATTTTGGTGTTGCTTACAGAAACTGCCTCTCCGTTAACCCTTATTACATTCTTGGCAAGACTAGACTTCCTGTCTCAGGAATGTCTCTGGAGTTTTTTCCCCTCCTTTGCTGGTACTTTGCTTGTGTGGAGTGACAATTCAAAGCTACAATGGCACTGAAAAAAGTGACTTATGACCATTTTTCACACTTACGACTGTTGCAGCATCCCCACAGTCATGAGAGGCCAGGCGAGGAGATGTGTGCCTCGATGTGAGTGATATTGAGTTGGCCACGCCTAGCCAATAACATGACCACCAAGCCATGCCACCCAGTCACATGACCACCAAGCCATGCCCACCAACTAAGCCACGCCCACAAAATCAGTTGTTAAAAAAATTGAATCCCATCGCTGATTGTACCCTATTACTATTATTAAGTGTTGTAATTTATGATTCTTGATTCTTGACAAATGTATCTTTTCTTTTATGTATACTGAGAGCATTTGACAAATTCTTTGTGTATCCAATCACACTTGGCCAATAAAGAATTCTATTCTATTCTATTCTATTCTATTCTATTCTATTCTATCATACCTCCAAATTCAAAGTAAGAGTTTGCAAAAAGCAAGCACCGACAGCTACATTCATGTGACCAAACCCAAGCAAATAACAGCTTGTCCTGTTGCCAAAGGATGCTTAATTTTATTGGGCCTGTACTGTTTACACCAAAAACATATTTCCCAGGTAGAGGCCGATGCAGCTCTTACCTGCTTTTCAAGGAGGAAGCTTCCCCGTTTTATGAAAGCAAACGGGCAACTCTCTAGAACTGTACCCCTCAACCTGAGAGGTACCCCAGTTGACTTATCCATGTAGAGATAATGTCAGGATTGGCAACCCTGTGATAAATGATCAAGTGTTGTGGTTCGCCAGCAGCAGGTGTGGATGGCTAAGGGCGAGGAGAGCGAGGAGAGTGAGGGGCCTGCGTGTGATGCAGGGATGGGGCCAGGACTATCAGGGAGTGGAATGTTGCCTTCGGAGATTGTGGAGGCTGGCAGCAGTGATGAAGAGATCCCTGAGGAGCCTGTGCCCAGTGCTTGTGTGCACAAGGCAGCTCGAAGGAAAGAGCAGCTTCAGCAGCACGGGTGATTCGGGAGTAAGGCTGCAAGGTAATAGCCCCTCCCTTAAGAGATAAAAGCCAGCTGAGAAACCAGAGTTCTTTGCAGGAAGCAAAGAAGTTTTTGCGCTCAAGCCTTGTAGACATTCAGAATATCTTGGTTGGTGTTTGGAGACTCTTTGTATTTGAAATATTGCTTAGTAACTTTATTTAGTGTTTTTGTCAGCCTTGCACAATCTTGGCAAGGCTCGTTCTTATCAGAGACAATTAGTTTAAAACAGCCTTTTAACCGTGAAGGAACAAAATGTATAAAGAATCATTAAAAGGTTTTGCTGTTACCTCTGTTTCCTGTTTGTTTCCTGTGGAACAAGGTTTGGGTCAGAACATCAAGTCATCCCACTCAGTCATACAATGCCCACAGCATGCATCCCAAACACCTGATAATAACCAGTAACCAAAATTGCGGTGAGATTTGCTAATCAAATCTAATATATACTGGCCTACTGATCCAGAATGCACAGTATTTATTCATTCATTCAATTTGTATGGCCACCTGCCTTTCCATAGTGACTCTGGAGGACCAACATCCCATGAAAATGATTTTTAAAGGTCTGCAACAATAAAGAACAATATGATCAGCTCCAAATCCATAATTCCAACAAACACGCCTATTTCCAGTTTTCTTTCTTTCTTTCAAAAATTTCAGTCTTTTTCTTGCTTCTGTCTGGTCCTGTTTTGAGGACTGGTAAATCTAAAATTAGGGCTAATATATTTTGGTGGCAAAAATCTAGGTGGGTGCTAGATGGCAACAAAGATTTACCAAAATATAAAGTGCAAATATGGTAGCTCTGCTGAAATAAAATATTACTGTTCAAGTCAGGGTCACATTGTTACTCAAAATTCAGTCAGCATTTTTCCAGATGAAAATGTTGGAAATATATTAAAGAAGTTCTTATTTAAAAAAACAACAGGGGGAAATCCATATGTTTAATTGTGAAACTTTTGATTACACTGCATTTACCCAAATTTCTGGTGTTTTCCATTTCTGGGAAAAAAACACCCTCTGGAAAGCCACTGCCATCAGAGTAAATAATTTCAGGTAAATTCATCTACTTTAATATACCCAGAAGGATTTGATCTTGTGCTGCTCAACAGTAGATATTCACAGATTATACCAGTTACCTCCTTGCTATGAACAAAGATTAAGCAGTTGCTAAAAGCAGATAAATGCATACATTTTTTTTTCTTGGTGAATACCAAACGTCTATATTAGAAATTACTATTCTCAAAATCCAAAAACAACAAGCTCAAAGAAGTTTTATGTTTTCACAGTTATTTCAGATCACATGAAAAACTCAATGAAATTGAAAATGTGTAACTGTAAAAGGTGCTTGGAGCTCCATTATTCACAGGAAAAAATACTTGCACGAGGCTGTAGGGGACAAGGACAGCTCTCTGATTATCAGTATTTTTCCAGAAAGAGATTCTGTACCATTAACAGTTACATGGCGGAAAGAGGCTTGTAATGTGAAGTTGTTCATTTCACACCACAATAAATATCTCTTCTGTTGAAATCTGATCTAATCACAAACCAACTAAAAATATAGAACTTCTTAACAGAAAGTTAAGCTGATATCCAAGATTACCATAAGCTCTGGATATATCGTATCCCTGCAAGATTATGATTGTAACCTAAGATACATCATATAGCATGGTAAGATATTCAATTTTGTCAACTAATTTCCCTCCCTGCTATATGACTTAAAAGGAAAATACTGATTGTAACCGGTCACTCTCAGATTATGGACTTCTAGATGATGACTAAGTACCAGTAATTTGATTATTTCACTAACATTAAGGTCAAGAACAGAAAACAAACTACATTAAGGTTTAATGTGTTATATAAGCCAGGTCTGTGAAGTTTATAGCCAGATTTCCACAGAATCTAACATTTGGATTGATCTGTAAACTTTTGTGGACCCCAATTTATCCCGTGTTAGAATTAAATATAATAATTTAGTATTCCTGGTATTTATAATACTAATGCTACTTATTAATTTTTAGTAATATAGGTGTAGCCTTGGTAGAGGTGAATTTTACACAGCGATGATATCAAAGAGAAATGAAAAATAGCAAGAAAGAGGCCAATTACTAATTGTAAACATTCACAAAACAATTATTAGGTAGCTAATAATAAACATAGGCTGCATGTATATAAATGACCAACCAAGGCAAACGTAATTTGCCTCTTTACGGCTTAGCATACTCTGCGAACTATGCCTCAATATTGTGGGTGCACCGATTTTATCACATAATGTATGTTAAACGTTTTTGTCCTTATTCAAGCCATAGGAAATAAAGGGATATCCAGGAACATTTTTCTAAAGAAAAAAAAACCATTAAAACATCATAATCAATAAGGAACTATTAATACCCTGTGTTATTTGACATGAAATATGTTGTGCAATATCTGTAGCATTCTACCATTTGTTACGCTGAAGCAACCTCCTTCTAAAAGTACATTTTGAGGTACCTTTGAAGAGGACTAAAACATATATAAACTCATTTGCCTAGAGAGGTTGGCATCATGCTGAGTTTTCCCCCCTCAAGCACTAGCATTTTTCTGGAAACTTATGGCACATACTTTTTTAATCTGACCAGCTGGGTTAAGTAATCTTCCCTTTGCTTGTCAGACTGAAACGCATCCCGCCCTTCTCTAGCTGTTTCACCCAAGCGACCTGTCCACACAAGCTCTGCTTTTTTTCAAGCTTTTCACTCCACCTGCCCTTTATAGGGACAATCTCCCTGCTGAGGGAGGCAAGCCTGCAGCAAGACAGCTTGTTAATGGTGATAGAAAGAAAGGAAAAGACAAGCTCACCTTGGTTCTGCAGCAAATGCCTTTCCCTCTTAAGCAGAGGAGGTTGACAGCGGTAGATCTTTATTGACTTCTTTTACTGTAAAAGGTTGGGCAAAATGCGGCGAGGCAGGAACATAGGCAACACTACACCAATAAAAATCCTTCTGAGATTATTGGTAGGGAGGAGACATGTGCATGCTGTATGTGTGTAAATAAAACTCGGGGAAACATCTAAAGTTGGTTCTAAATAGTCCAAGTAATTTGTTCAGTGGTCTCCAAACTTGGCAAGTTGAAGACTTATGGACTTCAACTCCCAGAAGTCTCCAGCCTGGCTGGAGAATTCTGGGAGTTGAAGTCCACAAATCTTAAAGTTGTCAAGTTTGGGGACCTCTGCTTTTAGCCATGCAAGTTTTGCAAGAGGTCCCAGCAATGAAAATATTGCTACCAAAGCCATCGCTTTTCAGAATACAGGGGATGCCAGATTCTAAAAATTGTCTGGGTTTGCACAATTAACTAGGATAACACATAGTTGCCTGACTTGCGTCTCATAAGAGCACATTTGATGTTAGATTAATTCAGTGACTGTAGTTGCACCGCGCAAATACATTTCAGCCTAACTTGTATGAATGCAAGCTATGGAATTATTTAATTATTATGGGAATCCCCAAATACTGAGTTAATTATGGATCAGTTAACTATGGGTAAGTGTCTTATATAATCTTGACATTATCTTTCTGGGTATATTGCTGTTGCTTCTCATCTCCTTGGGTGTGTATGCCATCACTTACAGGATGGCAGAACCAATAACAAGAGTTATTGGTATTGGCAGTCAGCAGGCTCAGGAGGAACAACCTGGATTTACTAGTGCTTACATAGGCTTATAGGCCACCAATCCTTTGGTGTACTGGAACAAATGTCACATGACTCATACCAGGAAATGAAATCAAAGAACCATGCTATGGAAATATTTGGCCAATGCGTGGCTTCAGGTAAGTGCTTTATGTGCAGTGCACATCTCTCTGTGAGCCTTATCAGCAGGAACCATTGTCTTCCTCTGAAGCAAATGTAAAGGTCACTCTATGGTCACTATTTACAATTACTACTAATCTTCTCATCACTTCTTATCACCCATCCCCTCTCACTTGTGACTGTATGACTGTAACTTTGTCGCTTGTATCCTTATAATTTATATTGACTGTTTCCTAGTATGATTTGATTGCTTATTGTACCCTACAACTGTTATTTATTAAGTGTTGTACCTTACACTCTTGATGAATGTATCTTTTATGTATATTGAGAGCATTTGCATCAAGACAAATTCCTTGTGTGTCCAATGACATTTGGCCAATAAAGAATTCTATGCAAACCAGATAGATGGAAGCAGTACCTAGGAGGTGCCAAGTTGGTCCCATGGTTTCCGAAGGGAGTTGCATCTCATGAAAGCCTTTGTCTTTTAATAAAATGGGTTCATCAGAAAAGGTGCTATCAGGTTCCTCCACATTTTTGGCCACCATAGACTAACACATCTTTCCTCCTGCAGTGATGTTTCAGGAAGAACCAATAATTTCTCTGAAAATGACATGTAGCAGGGCACGATGGAGATTAAATTGATCGTGTGCCTATTTATAAGCAAAAGTATATACTGCCTATTCAAAACTCACTGTGAATATAATGGAACTTCTGTCAAGAAACAAGGGATCCTCCAAATCTTTCCCACCAGCATGGCTAATAGTATGGGAAACTGAGGACTGTAATTCAACATTTACAGAGTCATTTGGTTAGCCCTTCCTTTGTGGAGAGGCTAACCGAAGGCCAGTATTTTCCAACCTCAACAACTTTAAAATATGGGTACTTCGACTAAGAGAAGCCAACATCACCTCTCTGGTCCAAGCCCATAGTTTTCAGTTTATCTACTTTTAATATTTATAATTGTTTTTACTTCCATGTTTTATTATAAGCAAACTCAGAGTCGCTTCAAACTGTGAGAGGAGTGGCATCTAAATTTGATAAATATAAGATTAAAAATAAGCTCCCAGAATCTCCTAGCCAGCATGGCTATGGCGAAACATTCTAGGAACTCAAATCCACACATCTTAAAATGGTTGAGGTTGGAAAACACAGCCTAAAAGGAAGATTGGGCTTTTAAGCTGGCAGAAGGCTGATGGCAATTCAAGCCACTCTACCTGTCTCATTCAGGTCTGGACAGCTAAAACATTACCAGTAGTCCTCGACTTACCACAATTGAGCCCCAAAACTTTTGCTGCTAAGGAGGGCAGTTGTTATGTGAGCTTTGTCCCATTTCACCTTGTTTGCCTCAGCTAAACGAATCATTGCAATTGTTAAGGGAATCATGTAGTTGTTAAGCAAATCTGGCTTCCTCCATTGCCTTTGTTAGAAGCTGGCTGGGAAGATTGCATATGGTAATCACATGATCCCAGGACAGTGGAACTGTCATAAATACATACCAGTTACTAAGTGCCTGAATTTTGATCAAGTAACCAGGATGCTGCAATGGTTGTAAGGATTAAAAAAGGTCATAAATCAATGTTTTCAATATGTTGACCACTGAACCAAAGCAATGTGATGTCATGTATTTTATTTCACAGTCTCAGCAAATCAAAAGATAACCTTGCATTCAAGAGAGCCATTTCACATCCATATTAACAAAATTTCTCAAAATACATACTGATTTTTCATATAACAATTTTGTTACATCACTTTCATTTAAATAGCAAATCTAGGGGAAAATGCATGGCTTTTTATTTTAGTATATTATAGGTCAGCTAGAAACCATTTGTAAAAACCATACAGTACTAAACAAACCTAAAATACGTTGTAGTCAGTCTGCAAACCTAGTTATCAGTTAGATGGTGTTTCAGTTTCTAGAGGAAAAAGTGCTGCAAGACTTTTGCTGAAAAAAGCATCTGCATTTTTATGCGGCAGTAATTCCAGCCTGAACTGAGATGGCTGTCTCTCAATTCTACAGCAAAGTGTAGCTAAGTGTTCAGAATAATGCAAATGGGTCATAAATAAATTTGCTTGTTCACAAATTTTAATAAAAGCGAAATATTTGTGCTAAGTCAGGGAAGCAAAAACTAAGCATTGCAGAAGCATGCAGAAAGACCAACCTATTCTGCCATGTTTTTGCTACCAGATGTTGTGTTTTGCCCCAGGACAACCTGGAGCAAAAATCAGGAAGCAATTTATGTTTCCTGCTGAGTGGGAGAGTACGGACATGCATCCAAAGTCGTAAATAACCGGTATTGCTTCAAGCACTACATAGAACTTGGACTGAAGCAACAGTGAAAGGCCCAAGTTTGGGGGGTGAGTTTTTTTTTATATTGGCAGTACTGGAAATAGCAATTTCAAGTATTTTTATTATCAAGAGCAGTAAGGATAGGTAGTTTTATAACAGTTTTATATTTATTTCATTTCAGCATTAAATCAGATTCAGTGTTAAAAGAATGAAGAGTAGATTTTCATTGTTTTAGACAGATGAGGGGATGCCAGCAAGTAGGATTTCAACTGTTCTGATAACTTTCCAAAATCTTTGGAAGCCACATGTATAAAGACCTATTGCCATAGAAAATTCCTAAAATCCTACCTCTTATCCTCCCCACGTTTTGTTTCAAGAATTTTTTTTTGCTTTATTGTGATTTGAATATGGCATTTTACTTATAAGAATTGTACTCGAGGAAAGAGGAAATACACAAAACCCTACAAGGTTTTGACGTATTTTTTTTTAGCAAAGCCTTTGAATTTATCAAGTTAAACCAAAGAGTTGTTGAAAAGGTAATCTGATGTTCACCACACACAGTGAGTGTGATGGCTGAAAACCATAAAATAAATCTGCTCCTTCAAGTTGCAACACACTCAAAATTAAAGGAATAAAATCTGTGCAATAATAAACTAAACACATAAATAAGCTTATTTATGACTATCTTCTTTCTTTGAAACTGTATCACCTACCACTAGGACAATCAACCATTTGGTCAAATCAACTACCCTGTTAACTATAGAGGTAAAGATGCTTTCCTGGCTAAAACTATGCAGTCATCACTTTGTTGCCATAAAACTGAAAGAATCAAGGTATTAAGAGAGTAGACAAGACTGTCCGTAGTGTGAAGCATTTCTGCTACCATACATGCATCTTGTAGAAGAAATGGCAGAAAATTCCATTGTCCAAGTAGAATCAAATGTCTAATACATGCTGTCAAATTTGTCAGAAGAGCAGTGAACTTCCTTAATCAGAGGATGGCAGGGTTCATGCAACGAAGAACCAATCAAAAGATCACAGAGATAATTTTCTTCTGAAGCTTCACCGTGAATGAGCTGGACAGCATCTAAAATATCAACACCTACCAAATTCAATAGCTGTTGATAGGTTTCAGCTGAAGTAGTCTTTGTTCCAGAAAGAATGTTCTCTGGGACAATTAAAAGGTGGGATTGGGGAAAAGACTCCTTCATTATATCATACAGAGGAGAACAATATATTAAGTGTCTGTACATTCCCAAATCCAGGAAAATGTTAGAAACACTTTCCTATTGGCACATATATCTGTCATTTCTGTCCATGAGAGATACATGTACTGGGGGGAGACAAGGAGGCTCTTATCACTGTCATATCCCTAATCAATATTTAGCCATATGACAATAAAGGATGCAACATGTGATGATGGTTCTCTACTGGGTTTTCTTGTCCTCTGGAGGAAAGTAAGGAGGTGGAGGAGGCTGATCCTAAAATGTGTGAGAGAAAAATAACAACTTCAGTTTATTATTACACATATTTCAACCACAGAGCATTTCTTATGCTTTAGATATATAACAAGATATAAATTAGATTTATGCTGCATGAACCATGTTCTTGAATTGACAGGAGGTGTTTCTGTTGTACTATCATGTAATTTTAAAAACCTTGGGTTTTATTTGTCATGAGATCTATTTTAGGCACCTTTTATGTCCTGTCATCTACTCTTGCCTTACTGGTATTGGTATGGTATTGTTAAATAAATAAATAAAGCTCCCTAATAATTAGGCTCATGTGCTAACAGTGTTCTTGTAATATATAGCAATATACAGATGTACGAAGCTACTGTGTTTTCCCCAAAATAAGACCCTGACTTATATTTTTTTTTGGCACCAAAAAAGGCACCAGGTCTTATTTTGGGGGGATGTCATCCATTGACTCACCTCACTTTCACGCGTTGCCCCCAGCCTCCATTTCACTGTCAGAGGCCTTCATTAACTTCTTTTTCTGTAGCAAGCAAGACTTTCCTGAAAGCCTCTGCAGCCAATAATAGAGATTATATCGGCTATAGATCCCTTCAGGAAAGCCTTGCTGGCCTTGCCAGCTGCAGAAGAAATGGGCCGGCTAGGCAGGTGTCAGGGTGTGCGAGGCCTGGCTGCAACTGTCCACATGTAAGTAGCAAGACAACTCCACCCACCATCCCCACTCTAGCTTAATTTTTACTCGTGCACCCTGGAGTGGGCAGGGTCTTAATTAGGGGTTTTTGGAGGGGGGGTAGGGCTTATATTGGGCACATGTGTAAAAATCAAGGTAGGACTTACTTTTGGGATAGGTTGTATCTTCAGGAAAACACGATATTACATACAAGTTGGAAGATTATTTAAGACAATAGGGACATATATAGTAAACGGCCCTTGGATGTGATCTTAGGGTCTACATTGCAGCTAACTTGTTGAACTAAGAATCTTAGATCAAGTTAGTGCCTGGATAGAAGAAATATTGGGAATCCTTTCAAAGTTGCTGTGAGTTCCATGATGAAAGAAAAGATGATACCCACAAACACTGTCAATCAAGGATGCATTAAGGGCTGTTCATGTCCATGAGAAGCACAGCAAAGGCAAAAGCATTGTGGCACTGGATTTTTTTCAAAATCAAATCAAATTCCCCTGATATAGCCTCTTCAATATAATCTTAATAAAATTAACTATATAATTGTGGAAATTATAGAAACAATTTCTATAAAATATCCTCAGACAGTGCAACCTACATGTAAAACTATATACACCTAATCACCATCTGTATCTCCCTCATTTTTCAACCCTTTCTTTAAATATCTGTACATACATATATAGTTATGCCCACCACAACAAATATAGATAGTAGATTGGGCAGATATGAGGAAAGCCAATGAAGTTGCAGTTGAGAAATCAGAAAGAAGGAAGTGGAGAAGGCTGGAACACAGAAAGAAGAAATGAAGAATACATAGGCAAATTTCTAGAAAAATTCACGAGAAGAGGAAGATATCATTGGGATGGTGAAATGCAAAAAAGACCCTAAAACAAGAACCCACCAAAGGTTAAAGGTAGAAGGAAAAAACCAAAACAAAAAAGAGAAAGCAGTGCGTTAAGCGTTTTCAAATAAAGGACAGGTGGAAATTTTGAGCTATAATCAAGACACACTTTTTTCTGCTCGCTCTAAATATATTTCTGAAAGTTACCATGGGCATGTAGACATTATGAGGGTTGCCTGGGTTGTAATATGCACTTGCAGCCGCTTCTGCAGCCTTAGCTTCAGCTGCAAAAAAAACCCCAATAACGCATATTAGTGATTATTGTTTAATCCATCAATTTATATAACTGCCTATCTTACACACGTGACTCTAGGTGACTTACAATTAAAAACAGATAAAACAGATACAGTATAACAAATAAAGACACACAGCATCTGAGCATCCAACAGTTGTGTAAAAGCCATTTATGGACAAGTCACATAGATTCAAATAGAGAGGGGGGAAAACCAGAGCACTTAAGTTTAGACATAAGAGCTGGGTGTGCCTATTGTACTCAGCTGCTGAATAAAATTATTTGTTTTCTTTTGGCTTAACATGGTGCGTGAATTTATATATCATGGCTTGTAAACCTTGGTTTATGCTTGGCATGTGTAGGAATCTAGGCAGTTGTGGTTAATTCAAGAAAATGCATAATATATTAAGTCTTATTCATAACTATTAAGCTGGAAATTAGTGTTGAACCTGCATGTTCATGCACTGTCATATTCTGTGCTAGATCAAATCAAATGGGTCACACTGTTATTTAATACAATGTATAATCCCCGTTGTAATTCCCTTGCCATTTTTGCCCAAAGCTGCTGTATGTTTTTTTCCTAGAGGATCAGGAACGATCAGCTACCCAAAATTCTGCGAAGTCCTTTTAAGTTATTCAAAGGACAAGGTTAAAACAAGGCAGCAGTTCGTCTCATCCAATTCCTGCTTCAAAGATGGAATACTGCTTTAGTAACTGATCATCTTTTGTATTACACAGTATTGAACTCACTTCTCATATTTTCCTAAATGCTGTATAAAATAAGCACAGAAACTCTACTGTCCTTTAATCATATAATAATAGGATTATTCTGCTTAGCTAAAAAGGGCTTGTTCCCACCTATGTCCAATAGCAAACATAGCACCATTCTATATTTTGTTATATAGTCCTGCTTAGTATTCAGACCTACTGCAGGAATATGTTTCAAGAACTGTGACCCTTATTATTCTAAAAATCAAACTAGAAATTTCTAAAAGCCACAGTCAGGGTAAAAAGCTGAAGTATTTTTTGATTCCTTTCTTCTCCAAGCAGAGCTTTTGTGCACAAGAGGAAGATTATACCCTCTGACGTACTGCCACTCTTCAATAATAACAGGCCTGTTGCCAAACACTGATTCCAACGCCAAACACTGGATTTGCCTCTAAAATTTTCTCTCTCTAGTTCTTTGCTAATAATACATATTATACAGTGAAAGTTTCCTCTTTGATTTGTAGTATCTGTTTAAAACTCCTAATGTCTGTGCTGCTGGATAAAATTGTAACATGTTAAATGAATAAGGAACAGTTTAGGAGAAAATGGAACCAATTTAAGCATGTAATGTAATTTATATAATAAATTGTGAGGCCTGGCTTTTGGCACATAGGAATATACGCCTTGCATGTTTGTCTTTTTCTTGTATATTTTTTCTTAATTCTTTCTTGATAACTATGTGGTTTATTGTTTTTATTTTGTATTCAATTAATTGAAAACATACTATATTTGAAGTCATGTAAATAAAACTTGTGCTGTTATTCTGTCTATGTAGGAATTAACCACCTGCCATCTTTACTGAAAACTCAGCCCTTCCTGGTTTTATACATGGTGAAAATTGCTGGAAGTTTTGCCTTTTTGTTGATGATACACAGGGTGAACAAAACCCCTTTTTCCTTTCTTTATGAATGGGATTTGCGAAGCTTGACAATAACAAAAGGCAATTCCTTCATACATAGATTTAGTCTGAGGTCCTACAAAGGAGATTAATAGAGCTTCAACTGAACCGTTTTTAGAAATTAGCCATCCGAGTTAAAATTACATCTCTACAGAATGGCTTTCCAAAATATGTCTTCTTCTAAATGGGCTTTATCAATAAAACAAATGCTAATGTGGTTTGCTAAGCCTAGAACAGCCTTTCCCAATCTGGTGCCTTCACGATGTATTGGCTGGGAATAATGGAGTAGTATACCAACATGCTGGCAAGGCACAAGTTAGAAAGGCTACATACGTGAACCCTGATTCAAAGGCTTTGTGCCAATCTATCGGTTGTCAGAAAACCTCCTATCTTGGCCTCTGTGCAAACATCTTACCTGCTGGAGTGGTGGGGAGATCTGGGCCAGCAGCAGGTGGTTCCATAGGCCCAGGATAGGGAGGAGGCGGAAGCTGCATATATCCCATAGCGCCATCCACTGGTGGACCGGGATACAATTCTAGGACAGTAGAAAAAGACAAGTGTAAAGCACTGCAAAAACAATTAGCTGAGACAAACCACACTATCATTGAAACGCTTGACCTCAAGCTGACCTTTTTAGGTACATTAAAGGGTCCAATTTATTTAAAAAAGATCAAGAAGAACAACTCAGAAACTGACCATATTATATCATTATATGGCTCATGCTGCAATCAGAGGTATTTCAGATATATTTCTGACCATGCCAACTGCTTCCAGCTTATCCAGATTGGCTCCCTTGTGATTACACGGTATCTGAACACTTTCATCAACTTATGAAAGGTATGGACAAGTACTGGGACAAGGATGAACCATATTATTAGTACCGTGTTTCTCCAACAATATGCCCCCCGCAATAGGAAGACCCAGCATGTTTTCTAGGCATAAGGTGAAATTAAGCCCCTCCCCCGCAAATTGAGGCCTAGTTTAAAACATGCGAAATAGGGGGGGGAGGGCAGGACGGAACTTGCCGTTAGAAGCGCCCCATGGGCAGCCACACCTCGCCACCAGCCGCTCCTAACGGCCTATCATGGCGGACCGCTGAGAGCTCACTACCCCCACCAAACGCCTTTGCTGAAGACGCGGATATGGTGCTGGTTGCAGGCCGGGTCAGCGGGCGTCGTCATGGATGTCGGCCTTGATGGCGGTGGAGCACTTTGCATCGCACCCACCACTGTTGTTTCCTCTGCCACCATTGCTTTCCCATCTGCCTGTGCGCTGCCGCATTTGGAGTGCTGGATTTAAAAAGGGAACCATCTATCCATTTTGCCCTTCGAGCAGAGGCACACCTTCCAATCTAAACAGAAGAGAAAGGGAATCATCCTACAGACCCTTAGCACCAAGCTTCCCAGAGGATTCTCCCAAAGGATTCACCCCCTTAAATGCACTCCCCTCTTTGGGGTGAATCCTTTGGGAGAATCCTCTGGGAAGCTTGGTGCTAAGGGTCTGTAGGATGATTCCCTTTCTCTTCTGTTTGGATTGGAAGGTTTGCCTCTGCTCGAAGGGCAAAATGGATAGATAGTTCCCTTTTTAAAACTTCCGGGAGGGGTGGGGAGGATGCTGATAGGCCAGTCTGTATTCTTAGGGAACTGATGGAGGTAATGAGAATAAAGAAAACTTAAATAAGGGGGAAAAGGTCCACCGGGGGGGGGGGGGGGTTGGAGCAAGAGGAGCGCCCAACTGTACAAGGACAAGACCATGACCCAAAGCTCTGGGGCGGGAAGCAAAGTGAGATGTTGGGGGGGGGGGGAGAGAAATGATCGCATCATCCTCCCGCCGTCGCTTCCATCCACTCTACCCCGAAAGACTCACCGACTTGCAGGACCTTGTCGATGCAGCTGCTGTCAATCAAAGCAATGCCCCTGTGGGAGGGCAGGCGATTCTTGTTGGCAGTGGGGTCTGTCTCACCATTGCTGTTGTTGATGGTACTGGCGAGAGAGGCGCCAGTGCTGGTGGGAACCGTGGAAGCTATGGCGTTCCCCCCCGAGAAGCGGCTAAAATGTTGCCAGTGGAGTAATGCGCAGCACTCCAAATGCGGCAACGCACGGGCAGAAGGGAAAGCAATGGCGGCGGAGGAAACAACAGTGGCGGGCGTGATGCAAAGTGCCCCACCACCACCGAGGCCGACATCTACACCGCCACCCGCTGACCCAGCCTGCAACCAGCACCATACCCGGGTCTGCAGCAAAGGTGCTTGGCGGGGGTAGAGAGCTCTCCGTGCTCCGCCATGATCGGCTGTTAGGAGTGGCTGGTGGTGAGTGTGGCTGCCTGCGGGACACTCTAGGTGAGGGTGGGGGGGGAGAAATTAAGTCACCCCTGAAAAGATGGCCTAGCCGTTTTTTGGGGGGGTCAAAAGAAAATAAGGCAGGGCCTAAGAAACATGGTAGAAACTTTGTAATAACTAAAAGCAAGTGCTTTTGTGCAAAACAAACCTTGCTTACGCTTAACAAGGGAGTTGGCAGTTTTGGTGACGTTTGAAAATAGATAAATATCAGGATGAAAAAGTGAGCCTTATTTGGTTTCCCTACCATATTTCTAGATGAAACATTAATTAAAAGTTGGCTTCTTTTACTTCCAAAACTCACCAGGGGGTGGTGGTGGATAAGGGTATCCTGAAGGAGGAGGAGGAGGATACATCCCGTTGGTAGCAAGAGGTGGGAAGGTATAACCTCCATTTGGCATATAGGAGTAACCATAGGCTCCATTGGGAACTTCTCCTCTTGAAGCTAGAAAACAAAGATGAATAAGTTAATTCAACCAAACCGACAGGAAGTGTTTCAGGAATACAACAGCCAGAACCCTCTTCCACAAGACAATGGCACGCATGAAGCTCACTGACATCGCAATACCAATTAAAATCAACAACTAGCAATATCAGTAATCACAGCCTGTGAGTCTCCTACACAGATGGTCCTCAACTTACAACCATTCATTTAGAGACCATTTGAAGTTACAATGGCACTGATACACGTGACTTACAACCCATCCTCACATTTATGACCATCAGAGCATTCTGTGGGTGCTTGGCAACTGGCATGTATTTATGACAGTTGCAGTGTCTTGAGCAGAGGTGGTATTCAGCAGGTTCTGACCAGTTTGGAGAACCAGGAGCAGAAATTTTGAGTAGTTTGGAGAGCCGGCAAATGCCACCCCTGACTGGAGATTTTATAGTACCCTTCCCCTGCCATGCCCACCAAGCCACGCCCACAGAACCTCTAGTAAAAAAATATTTGAATCCCACCTGAGATGATCTGATCGCCATTTGCAACTTTCCCAGCTGACTTCTGACAAGCGAAGTCAATGGGTACAATGGGATTCACTTAATGACTGCATGATTCGCTTAACAACGACAGTGAATTGCCTAACAATTGTAGCAAGAAAGGTCATGCAACTGCCTTGTTTAGCAATCCAAATTTAGGGTCCCAATTGTAGTTGTAAGTCAAATACTACCCAAAATTATACTATGTTCTTTAGTTCTATCACTTCCTTTTCAGGGTAGACAACAGAAATTGTGATGCCTGGTGCAGTAGCCAAAAAATAAAAATAAAAAATGAAGCCAACAGCATTGCAACCCAGTTCTGGCTTTCTGTTTAAAGGCTCAAATGCACGGGTGGCTGAGGAATTCTGGGAGTTGAAGTCCACAAGTCTTAAAGTTGCTAAGGTTGGAGACCCTTGCTCTAATGTATCAGATAAAAACAGAGTAGAAATGCAGAAACACAGAGCAAGCAGAACCGCCTAAGTCCAGCATTGAACTAGTTAGTGGAAGAAAACAGGACACTGGAGGAATGAAACTTTTTTCTGTCTCATGAAAGTCAATTTGGTACTAGAAAGAGTTCAGAGGCAGCAGGACGGGCCAGAGAAAGGATGGGGTTGACTGGAAAGGTGAGTGAGAGGAATGGCTGTAATTCTATCCTTAGCAGAAAGGAGATCTGAAAACAGAACTGCCAACTGATAATCCATTGGTTTTGTTCTGACCAAGACTTCTGAGACTGCAGTTAAGCACATGCTTAGTTAAAACAACTCTTGTTTTATTTCAAAGCTGGGAATTATGTTCATTCCCAGCCTATAAGGAGTCCCAGTCCCTCAAGATAAGCACCCACCTTTCTCTCCTTTGAACTGCTACCAACAACAAAAGTGCCAAATTATAAAAAACCAACCGAAGTATAAAGTCCACACAGAGCTTCAAGGATTAATCCAGACAGAACGAACAACTTTGCTTCCTACAAAGGTTTCTTCACCTTTGCCTGTCCTTTATACCTTATGGGAGGGGCAATCACCTCCAAGCCTTACTCCCAAGTCGCCCCTTTTGTCTCAGCTGCTCTTGCCTTCTAGCAGCTCTGTGAACACACGCACTGGGAACAGGCTCTCCTTGTTCCTCTGCCTCGCTGGTGCCAGACTCCGGAGGCTCCAGAGGCAGCACCCCACTCCCAGATGGTCCTGGCCTCATCTCTGCATCCTCATCTGAGTCCTCTCCAGACTCCCGGACTGGTCCCCATTCTTCCCCACTGTCCAATTCTCCTGCCGTCTGCACAGGCCGCCAGCGAACCACAACAGGTTTATCGAATAACAGACACAGGTGGCCCTTGACATACAACCATAATTGAGCCCAGGATTTTGGCTAAAAGTTGTTGCAGTTGCTAAGTGGGTCATCACGTGACCTGACTTGATTTTACGAACATTTTTATAATGGGCATTATAAAACCATTATATCATTACAGTTGCTAAGCAAACTATGTGGCCACTAAATGAATCCAATGGCTGGTTTTTTTTGCCTAAAACAGAAAAAAACCCCACTGCATCTCAGTCACATGGCTGCAGGATGCTGCAACCAATCATAAATGTGAACCAGTCGCCAACCACATGAAATACAATTACGTGATGGAAGGGTGAGAAATACCACAGTCAAAACTTTGAGAATAGGTCATAAGTAGCTTTTTAAAAGTCCATTGTAACGTCAAATAGTCATTAAGTGAGGACTACCTGCATTGACAGCACTCCTAAGACTTCTGTTGTAAGTGCTAAGCCAAGAGTGAATGAATCTACTGGGGCTCTTGTGATAAAAATAATAACCTTGAGATAGGAATACCAAAATAAGCACTTATTTTGTAATTAGCTTTATTTTAATTCCCTCAACTATTTTAAGCAGTCCGGGCATGCATTCTAATCTGAAACACATTTTCAATTCTTCATCAAGGCACACCCAGATTTCTCTCCCATCAGCCTTTAGCAGATCTTCTTCTGTTATAAATACCTTGAGATGCTACTTGTAACATACGCTGTCCAAACTCAATGGCACCTCCAGCTGAGAATGTCATTTTGAATGTTGTAGATCCTTCCCAACCACCTAGTAAAATAAGATAAGATAGATAGAAAAAGTAAAATGAGCTTGTCTACTACCAGGTTATCTTCTAAGGCTCCTAAGATCCTTATAAGGCTTGCCCTCTATCATCTTTCCATTCAGTTTCAGCCTCAGTCGTTTAGAGTCATATATAAAAGCAATTTTAGAAAATGAAAGTCATGTTCTCTTTTTCTCCTTATTTTCTCCTGCTTTTCTTTTATACAATATATAGCTCAAGGTGGGGAATCCACTGGTACCTAATATTCCTGTGTTTTCTCCATAACAACAATCCAGTAAGGAGAATTGGGCTGAGAGAGTGTGCCTGGCCCCAAATCATCATGCCTAAAGTGAGAATAGAATAGAGAATGCTTTCTAGACCAGCATTTAACCACTGCACCAACATGTTCTCTACTTGTTACTATTTTTAAGAGCAGATAAACACTTTCAAACTGTGGAGCCAGAAATAATTATTTTTTTATTTAGATAATAAAATCTGAGAGCTACCAGTAGCTAATTCTGATCATTTGAAAATATAATTGTTTTTATCTCTACAAAACAAATATAAAAAAAACCCTGGTCATTATTTAATGGCAAGGAGAATTGGGTGAAATCTTTTTTTCCATAATGGCTGAAATCTAATTGAGTACTATACATACAATGTGGAATGACAATAATGTTGCAGGGAGATGGATTTTAAACAACAAAAAAATCTGTGATTTCAAGAGCCATCAAAGCCAGGAAAGAAAAACAACAACAATAATTTGCAAACAATAATATTACTCAGATTAAATTTGTTCTGAGTGAGCCAGGGGCAAATTTGATTTGTTAAAACGTCTTCGCAACTATTCTTCAGATAGCCATGAAGCAATCTAGAATGGCAACCATATGAAGTGAAATTAGATAAGAACTAGGAGTTTATCTGGGCTAAAAATTATATAGGAACAATTTAGAGCTGCGGGACTGGAAACAAACCCCTAAACATATTATCAACATGGCTGTAGTCCTTTAAATTTGGGAGCTTCCAGAAAAGTAAGGGGGCTGTGTGTTTAGCCCATGATACCTAAGCATCATCCATCACATAAGAATCATGTAAATACTTCTGAATTACTTAGTTGACTTCAACTCCTATGTATGGAAAGCAGTGTGATACCCATAGAGATCCTTGGCATCTGCTAGGCTTTCAATCATCCGATGTGCATTTCAGTTAAACGAAACTAAATGGAAAGTGAACATACTGAAAAGCAAAACTTCAACCACTGCTGTTATCTTTATTTAACAACAAATGCCTTTGTATTCCATATATAAAGTGGTAGTAATTAAGGCCAAGTGCTGGATTTGGAAGTCTGGCTATCTGCCTATGAAAAAGTACAAGTGTGTTGGGGTGATAAGAAATATCCTGAGAGGTCAAGATATTATGAATTATTTTACCTCCTGGTAAATAGGTGTATATGAGTAGTCACAACCACAGACAGCCAGTTTTCAGTAGCCATATCTCCTCTATTGTAGCCATTTTCTAAGAGTATGCTTTCGAAACTCCAAATGTGCTCATCAGCACAATCAAATCATTGCCCACACACCACCCTAAAAGTAAAATACTGAAAAGATATTATTAGTATGACCAGACATTTAAAAGATCCCTTATCTCCCAGCTAGATTGGCAGATTGGATATTTGAAGCAGACTGACACCGAGCGTCACTCAGAAGTAAGGCTCTCGGCTCTTTTAATACAATATAAAATGGCATAAATGGACATTGTCATATTCCATTCTTCTGCTGAGACAGACTTCATGAGATACAGCAGGGGGGAAAAACTGCTTAAAAGCTTTCACGTCAATTAGATATGAAACTTTCAATCAAATAGAACTGCACAGTCATCGAAAAGCAACCGAGATAAGAATGCTGCTATAGATTAATGACCTCTGTGGGATCTCAAAATGCTGCTTGTCATAAGCCATTTAACCTGAGCAGATGAAGTACAGTCTGCTTTAGCTTTACTATAAGAAATGAAAAAGATCAAGATCCATTTTTGTGACATCTTGCTTCACCATACTTAATGAAAGTAGGCAACGAGGACGGTTAATGTTTTCATCAATTTTGAAACTCTTTTAAAAGTTTCCATACTCAGTATTATAATTCCCCCCCTTAATACTTCTAGCTGAGCGCTATAGTTTGCAAAGAAGTGTGTGTATGTGTATGTGGGGGAGTGGGTGGGAACTGTTCCTGCAAGGGAAATCCAGTCTTGATTTAAGATAAATAAAAATGTTAAAAAATTCTAAATTCATTTGAAATATAAAACAAGAATGCATATTTTATACTCATTGGAGTTCCCCAAAAGTATTATTACTGTCTGCAAGAGGAGATCAGAGTCAGAGAATCAAATGGGAACAATACTGCTGATCTTGGAGGTATCCTTCCCATCAGTTCAGGTACTACAAAAGACCATTCTCTTCTTTAGCATAGACGATTTGGTTTAATCATGACAGAGACAAACATGCTTATTTGGTCTTTTGTTATAAGTAAAGGAACAAGAAGAATATTCAGAATAACAAAGTTGAAAGGGAAATTGAAGGTCTTCTAGTCCAACCCACTGCCCAAGCAAGAGATCCTATACTTTGTCATACAAATGGCTGTCCAACCTCTTCTTAAAGTCCTCTAATGATGGAACACCTACAGCTTCTGAAGGCAATCGATTAATTGCTCTCACTGTCAGGAAAGCACTGGATGCATTATTCCAAATGTGATCTTACCAAGGCAATGTATAGTGATACTAATATTTCAAATGACCTTGATACTATGCCTCTGTCGATGTAGCCTAGGACTCCATTGGCTTTTTTGTCTAATAGGACTCCTAGATCTGACTCACAATTACCTGTTGAGCAAGGTACCACCTATTCTATACCTGTGCATTTGGTTTTTGTTGCCAAAGTATAAAACATTAATTTTCTCACTAGTGAACTGCATTTTTTAATAGGGCCCAATATTCAAATCTGTCAGGTTCTTTCTAGATCTTGAGCCTATCTTCTAAAGCAAGGGTCTTCAAACTTGGCAAGTTTAAGACTTGTGGACTTGAACTCCCAGAATTCCTGAGCTAACATAACTGGAGGAGGAATTCTGGGAGTTGAAGTCCACAAGTCTTTAAGCTGTCAAGTTTGAAGACCCTTGTTCTACAGTACTGGCCATTCTTCCTAGCTTGATGCTGCCTGCAAATCTGATGAGTTCCCCTTTTAGCCCCTCATCTAAATAGTTTATGAAGATGTTGAAGAATATGGATCTAAGACAGAAACTTGAGGAACCCCAATGCACACTTCAATGTAGATTTAGTTCCACTGAGGACTGAGTGTGGTCGGTCAGCCATATATGAATCCACCTATCTATCCCACATTTTTCTATTTTACCAAGAAATAGGTTGTGGTCTACTTTCTCAAATGCCTTACTGAAGTCCAAATATATTTTGTCCACAGCATGTTCACCCTCTATGTTCTATGTTCTCCATGTTCACCTGCCAAATATGTCACCAACATCTGTTACTACAATGTATAATTATTCTAAACATTTCACTAGCACAAAGTAATTACAGTACTCATAACTCATTTGTTAATTTTTTTGCAAGTAAATTAAGATGAATTCACAGTTCATTGCAAAGATGATGGAGGAGAATAATTCCAATAATTTGTGAACTGATTTTTGTAAGAACAGCATCAATCAAATGCCAAAAACACAGGGATACTTACCTCCTGCCTCTGCTTTTACTACGCCCTTAATATAATTTGCTCCAAACACGGGTTGCTTAATTTCACATTCTTTCATTAAATAAAAGGGCATCATGAAAGACTGCATTGCATCTTTTCCCTTAGATACAAAAATAACCTGCAAGCAAAATGAATACAGATTTTTAATGTTTAGAATCAGAAAAAAAACACTAGATTTCATTGCTACACACTAATAAAATCACAAATGATATTTTATAACTACCTAATATTTCAGTTAATGCTTCCAAATTCTTCGGAAAATAGAAACCAACAATTTATTTGATTGATACTATGAAGCAGCAATATTAAATCTATTTCTAGATAGCTTTTAAGTTCTCAAGAAGCTCAACTGATATACAGTATTAATCTAATAGCAATAGCATTGAGGCTTATATGCTGCTCCATAGTGCTTTATAGCACTCTCTGAGCAGTTTACAATATTGAAGCATTATTTGCACGTTTTCCACTATAATCTGAGTCCTCATTTTACTGACTTTGGAAGGATGGAAGGCTGAGTCAATCTTGAGCCCCATCAGGATGAACTCTTGGTATGATCAGAGTTTATCTGCAATACTGTATTCAAAAAGCGCCACCCAGGCTCTTCTGCAAAGTGCTCAAAATACCCACCTGACCATGTATTTTCAAGTTACTGAAGCAATTCAGCCATTCTAGCACCTCTTTTCACTAGCACCAGCTTGCTCTCCCAACGTAATTCTAGTACTGCTTCATACGGCAACTAAGAATACTCAAACTAGCCATTGGAAATGAAAACTCATAAAATCATGCCATCCATTACAAGGCCAAATCTTTTTTGTAAGCCCTCAGCCACTGCTTCATGTTGCCTAGAAGATCTGAACTTCAGATTATGGGTCAGAAAAGGAAAAGAAAGGACAAGGCCAGCCTTACAACTACCACCTTTTCTGTTTCTATTTTACAGTTCAATTCATTTTATGTTCCTTTTCATTTGGATTTACCAAGCATAAAAATGTTAATTCCAAAAGTCAGCCGCATTAACACAAAGATTAAATGCAACTGCCCAGTTTTTTAACAGAAGAGGCTACATTGATATGGGTTCTCCCATATCAATATAGTTAAACAGAATACAGAGGTATAGATAGAGAGAACTATCAGGAATTTTAGGATGTTTTTCTCTTTCCAAGTGTGCATGTAAAAAATACACATTGCTGACTTACTCGATACGGAGTCATGAAGACACTGCCTTTCTTGGTCCCTTTAAATGCCTCTGGCATATGTTCCATATCATGAAATGTCATTTCAATGTGCTCGTAATTCATCAAGATGCTATACTCAAACAAAACAGACATCAGATACTTACTGTCTAGTCATTCTTTTACATCTAAGACATACATGCTTTAACATCATTGGCACAAGAGTTCAACAAATGCAACCTGTAGATTACTAAATACAAACAGGCACACAATGACTATCAGTGAGATTGTCAGCAACCCTTTTTGTTGAAAATCATCCCCCCAAAATGAGCCAACATTACTCAGCATGACTAATGCCAAAGGCAGTATTCTTAACACAGCCAAAGCTACTATATATGAAATGGCATAATTCAGTAAAAATTACTTTACTTATTCTACCCAGTTTTAATACTTGTAGCAGCAATATCAATGATTCAATCGGTCACTTGGATAGGATTGTTATTTCAATTCATGTATTTTGTGTAGCCTGAACGGAGACAAATTTGCAGCTCTCCTAGCCTTCTACTCTTCCACAGGATTGACTGAAAAAGTTCGTATCAGCCTTTTTCAGTAAATATTCCTACGTTCTATAGAAAACTGGAACTCTCTTCGTGTACCATTAATCTATAATCTTTGTTTTTAATAGTGTTAAAATCAGCCCTCAGCCTGAAGATTTATTATCTTTTAATGCTGAAGTCATATTTTCATTTTATATGCTCTCTTTCATTGCTTCCAGTGAAGAAATATATATAGAAAACTTTGTAATGCGAGGGTATTCAATGTACCTTTCCAAAATGCAACTGCTTTTTTGACAAAGGAAGAACAAGGAATGGCAAAAGCATGTTCAGATGAAAAGAATAGGCATGGTGGTAGATTATACTATTTCACCATACTAACGTGACCCCAAGAAGCCTTTTGATAGTTTAACTTTGCATTGTAAAAAGTTATTATAAGACACTTATGGCATAAACTCTTTTCTATTGTGGGAATATATATAATGCTCTTTCTGAGAATAGTCTTGGAACTTTGTCAAAGTTTATTTACATATTATTTTGAGTTATTAATTGTTCATTTGATTTTGTTTGGATTTGTTGTATTTATTTTTCATGACAATTATAATTCATTTTTGTTTGCAAATTGGTTGTTTCAATTTACTTGCATAAATATGGAACACCTTTTCTGTTATGGGTGTATTTGTTGATTGTTTTATAAAATTCCACAAGTCTGTACTGATTCAGCAATATATGAGTAGAATAAAGTTATAAATATATGAGAAATAGCCAAGACAAGTTGGAATAAAAGAGAAATCACAATGTAATTTGGAATATTTACCCTTGTCAAGTTTTCCGAAGCTGAAATATATTGTTATACATTCTGCAATTCATGTTCCCCTTAATGTTACATTTACAAACGGAGTGTTGCCACCTACATCTATTGCCAATGTTCCAACTTTTATTCTCATTTTTTTCTTCATTTTACTATTTATTCTCCCAGCTCTTTGTTTACTTCAACTGGTATTCCTTTAATTTCTTTCTCCAAAAACAGTGTGTAGAAACTTTGGTTTTAAGCTGATTCCTGAGCTGGCTTGCTATTGACTTGTCAACTGCTCAGACTGGTGCATATTGCCAACAATGGAAAAAGGTATCTTATATTATTGATATTTACTATAGCAATATGATCCTGCCCTAGGTGAAAAGGAATCAAGAGAGAAATCTTATTTGTTTTAAAGTATCTTCATGCGAAATGAGGGAATAAATTAAAGTCTTTGGAAACAAAACAAAAAAAGACACTTTACAAAATTATACGAGCTGAGGATATTTAGAAAAACATGTTACGACTCAGAGTAAAGTTCTATTACACACAATTCTTAAGTTGTTTTTCCATTGTTAGCTAATTTTGTTTTAATCTTACTATGTCTTCAGACATTTCCAGCAAAATGACTATGTTGCAGCATAACAAAAGAGGTCATGGTACTCTAAAGACAAGCCTATTTATGATCGAAAGGATCGAGGGGGGTGGCTACCAACACTAGAAAGAGCAAGAAAAGGCGAAATCGGGGCGGACAGATGGCGAACTTTCTCTCCCCGCCCCCGGAGGCGGGGCATCTGCGACGGGAATCGGGAGCCGGGGAGTAAAGGGGGAAGAGCCACTGACGCAGTATGCTTAGACCGGACCCCAATGCCGCCCCCAGTACCTTTCGCTGTTATTGACAATGACGCCGCCTCCCTCCGAATGGTTCCTGTTCAGCGCCATGGCCGCTAAGCAACTGATGACTCTTTTCCCCAACACCCGCTGGACTGAGAGGCTCTAGCCGTTAATAAAGCGGCTCTACGCAAGTTCTGCGAGCGACTTCCGGCTTAGAGGAGCTCTAGGCAACGAACAGAACCGGAAGAGGAATAAAGCAATGGGGGGGCGATGCCAAGGCATGATGGGAAATGTAGTTCATTGGTTTAAAGGTGGCTTTTGACTACGGTAAAATTTGCAGAAAAGTGAGAGGGGTGAAGTTTCTAATCATGAGCTTCTGGCGGTATGTGAGGCTGGATAAATGTACTAGATCAGGGGTCTTCAAACTGGACAACTTTAAAACTTGTGGACTTCAACTCCCACAATTCCTCCTCCAGTCCTGTTAGCTCAGAAATTCTGGGAGTTGAAGTCCACAAGTCTTAAACTTGCCAAGTTTGAAGACCCTTGCATTAGATTCTATTCACAATAATTGATTCTTTAGTAAACGCAACTGTGTAATGTCGGAATAAAGTTTAAAGTTACATAATGCTAATGCTAGTCTCTTAAAGTTTTACTAATTAGATAAAACATTTTCAGATTCTGATACTACTTATTTTGTTTCCTTAAAACTTTCCCTGGTGCCTTTTGGGTTGCTCCTGAATATTTTGGTGAGTGTGTCCTTCTTGGACTTATGCAAAAAAGTATTAATGGGCAACCCTCATAAGATGTTGCAAAAATAAAAGGCAAGAACTTAGGACGTGATATATATATTACTTCCAGATATATTTAGAATGATAGGTCACCTTGCAACTCCTGTTCCACCTAGAGAATATTGAACGAAAACTGAACCTATTTCTATTACATAGACACAACTGAAGATTTCAATGTTAAATGGCTTGCAATTTGATCCTCAGAGACTGCTGGTTATGCTAGGACCACATCTAGCTATAGCCAGTAAGAGCTGCAAGAGAAATTTTTTGATGTTCCTGTAGGAAGTTATCACCCACTCCTCCCCTAGAAAAATGAAATATCCTAGGAAATATTAAAAAGGCAGAATATTTTCTCTAAAAAGAGTAGAAACTCAGAAGCAGAAACTCACCACAGCAGCAGAAACTCAGCCCTCCCACCTTTGCTAATGGGCCATTACTCTGGCCAAGGTCAGCCTATTTTACATAACAAAGATCTCCAGATAGAGCTATTAATAGGAATTGCCCAAAGCCCTTTCATTACATCATCATCCAACAAGGTTCAACCTGGGACTCAGGACAGCTGACAGAGTTGCCCCTGCATGGCCCCATGGGAGTCTGACAACCAATCAGAATACAAGCTCAAATGCAAAATCCCAACAGAGGGTATAAAACCCAGGCACTTTGAGCATCTCAGCCCCTTTCCCTTCTTTCTTCACCCAAGCATTCATCCTGTCCACTATAAGAAGTTTGCACCCACCCCTCTCCTAGAAAATTGAAATAGCCTAGGAAATATTAAAAAGGCAGAATATTTCCCCTAAAAAGAGTAGAAACTCAACAAGCAGAAACTTACCCCAGAAGGAGAAACTCACCCCCACCTTTGTTAATGGGTGGGCCATTAAGGCCTGGGCCAGAATACTTTACATAACAAGGAACTCCAGGTAAAGCTATAGAAATTGCCAAAAGCCCTTTTAAGGGCACAATCGCCCAGCAAGGCTAGACCAAGCCTGGAACTCAGGAAGCCTACAGAGTTGCCCCTGGGAGTCTGACAACCAATTAGAATACAAGCTCCAATTCAAATCCCAACAGAGGGTATAACACCCAGCATTCTCAGTGCCTCAGCCCCTTTTTCTTGACCTTCTCACCTTGAAGTATGTGATCAGACTTCTCGGAAGCTCCAGGCCATGTGGTCCTGTACACCATTAAGCTTTCCAAGCATGTTTCCAGTGTCTTTTTCCCCACTTGGAACTGAACCCAGAAGGCTATTTCTTCCAACATTCCTGTCAGAGGCTTATTCACAGTATCTGACGCATAAAAGTGGGTTTATTTATTTATATTGAATTTATATTGCCGCCTATTCGCCCATGGCGACTTGAGGCGGCTTACAAAATGGAAAACCATATTTAAAACAAAAAAACAATAAAAACTAACAAAAGGAATAAAAAAAATTAATAAAGTACAATAGAACGAAATCAGGAAAATAAATAAATAAAAAACCATCCCCCAACTCTCACCCACCCTAGCCTTGACGACAATAGATCACACGAGCCATTTTATGGGCCCCATCCCGCTCTGGGTTCCCCAGGCCTGCTGGAAGAACCAGGTCTTCAGCATCTTCCGGAAGAGTATTAGAGTGGGGGCCATTCTAACTTCTGAGGGAATGATGTTCCAAAGAGAGGGAGCCACCATGGAGAAGGCCTTTTTTCTGGGTCTCACCATGTGTATCTCCCTCAAGGATGGGACCCACACCATTCCCTACATCCCCACTCATCATAGATATGTACCGGCCTGTGTTTATTCCTGTGTTGCTCCTAAACCAGGGGTGTTAAACTTGATTTCATTGAGGACAACATCAAGGTTGTGTTTGAGCTCAGAGGGCCAGGGAGGGGGAGAGGGATGTGGCCCTGGTGGGTGTGACATGAGACTTGTGTCAGGGCACCTGTGGTGGCCAAGTGCTAAGGCAAGACTTCACTGAGACCTTCCCTCACTCTCATTATAATCTCCTTCCTTCTATTTCCCCTCCTTCGCTCTTCATTCTTCTTCCTTCCCCTCTTTCTTTATTTTTCCTTCCTTATTCTCTTCCCATCTTTTCTTCTTTGTGTTTGCTCTTTCCCTTTTTCCTTTCCCACCCCTTCTTGCATACTCAAATGCAAAAGGGGAAACATTTCTCCTTTTGTTTTTAATTTTGATAGCCCTCTGCCAGCCAAAATGGAGAATGGGGGGTGACAGGGGGTGCAGCCCATTTTTGGCCTGGAAGGCCTCCTGCAGCACTCTAGCAGCCAAAACAGGGTGCAGGGGGGTTTCCAGGCTGAAAACGTGCCATGGGAGCCTGCGTGCTGTAAGAGGCTGCCCAGGCCAAAAATGGGCCATGGAGGAGCCCACACATGCCCACCCCCCATGCCCCATTTTCACTAGTGGAGGCACTGTGGACTGGTCCTTTGCTATTTGCAGGCCAGTCCCGTGGGCCAGATCTAAGCCCCCTGCAAGCCTTGAGTTTGACACCCCTGTCTGAAGCAATAGAATGCCTTCTTTCTTCCATTATAAAGATAGCTCAGATCATTTTACAACCCATGGACCACATCTGGCCCTTTGGCTATCCCTATCCAGCCTGCATGAGATCAATAAAAAATTAGAGATTAAATGTAAATAAATGCCGCTGTGCGTACAATTGCATTGCTTTTATTTTGGATGCGACTTTTTAAATATGTGTGTGCATGCATACTGACACTTTTTCAGATCTCTATTAGTTCAGCCCTTGGGAAAATTACTTGCCTATTCTGGCCCAATGCATTTCTAACCAAGCTCTTCTAATGAATGCTTCTTTTGGTTTTAGTGTACACCTCTGAATTTGTTTGTTTTTGGATTGTTTTAAATTGCCAGATGCTTTCAGGGCTCAAGTGAAAATAAAATAGTAAAATATATTTCAATTTGGCTCATTCCATTTCTTTTCAGAACTCATTCTGTGGTTTATATATAAGCAATGTGTAGTTTGTCACTCATACATAGTTGCTTAGTCATGTGAATAATGATTTTCACTTCCATTAATTCCTATACATAGTTGTGCTCTTCCCTAAAGGGGCCCTCCGTCCATAATATACACAATAATTAGGCATTGATGCCATATCCTTTTTATACAACCAAGTTGTCTTTTGTCTGACTTGTCTGTAATGAGCAAAAAATCTGTTGTGTCTGACACATAACAGAAAGAATGTAATTTTTCCATTCACAGGAAGTTTTTTGTCTTGTTTCCTGAGCTGATATCTCAGGCAACCCTATCATGAAACCCTGCCTCCATCCTTTTTAGTTTTACAATCTATATACAAATCCATATTACTCCTCTTGGATTCCTATTATTCTTAGTGGGGCAGCAGGCAGTGAAAACTAATTTGTGATACCTTAAAGCAGAGGTCTTCAAACTTGACAGCTTTAAGACCAACTCCCAGAATTCCTCCTCCAGTCATGTTAGCTAAGGAATTCTGGGAGATGAAATCCACAAGTCTTAAACTTCCTAAGTTTGAAGACCCTTGCCTTAAAGTCTTAAGAATCATTATTGTAGAAGCCTTCTGGTCTACTCTGAATTTCATTCAGTAATTCAAGGGAAATTTTCAAACTGTTTGGGTTTTTGTAAAAACCTCAGAATTAAAATAAGTTTTTGAAACGTGACCTTGTACTTTCCAAACCCACTTCGAAATTATCACTTTTTACTGAATGGTTATACAATAATGCAACTTAATTTTTCTAGGTACTGTTGAAAGAAATATCCTTCTGGGTTCAGTTCCAAGTGGGGAAAAAAGACACTGGAAACATGGAGGCTGCTTGGAAGGTTTAATGGTTACAGGGCCACATGGCCTGGAGGTCCAGAGAAGAATGATCACATGCTTCAAGGTGAGAAGAGAAGGAAAAAGGGAAAAGGAAAGAAGGAAGAAGGAAAAAGAGTGTTGAGGTGCTGAGAGTACCTGGGTTTTATACCCTCTGTTGGGATTTGAATTGGAGCTTGTATTCTAATTGGTTGTCAGACTCCCAGGGGCGGGGGTCTTAACTCTATAGGCTTGGTCTGGCCTTTCTGGGTGATTATGCCCTTAAAAGGGCTTTTGGCAATTGCTATAGCTTTTACCTGGAGTTCCTTCTTATGTAAAGTATTCTGGCCCAGGCCTTAATGGCCCACCCATTGACAAAGGTGGGGGTGAGTTTCTGCTTCTTGAGTGAGTTTCTGCTTCTTGAGTTTCTACTCTTTTTAGAAGAAATATTCTGCCTTTTAATATTTCCTGGGCTATTTCAATTTTCTAGGAGAGGGGTAGATGCTAACTTCCTACAATCCCTCATTTTTTTTTTTTTTTTTTGAAAACACGTGAGAATTCTGACAAAAAATTAAAAGGTGATCAGATCAGGGAAACTCGATGGGTGCTTTTAAAAAAATTTTTTTTTTCTCTGATGCAAAGGAAAGGCATTGAAAAAGAGGCAACAGAAAAGGATTCCTTCAGTGGCTCCCAAAAGCTTTCAACCATAAAGCTCTGGGAAAACTTCTGGTTTTTTTTTTTTAAACAGTATCCAATTATTCTTGCCAAATGATTTTCAGATGTTTGATATACTTTTTGTGAGCTTACAGTCAGGTTGTAAGCACAAGCCTCTATACAGTCCACAACCTTTAAATTACAGGCTGCTCATATCCAAGGTTATGGTTACTACCTGCCTAGCTCTTAGCTTCCAGGATTTGTGAGGCCAAATTGAGGTTAGCCAGTGTGCAACCAGGCTATTTAGTATTTTTAAAGTTACACACAATGAGCCCTGGGACTTCTACTCATGAGACCACCAGTGCAACATATCCTGCTTTATTGGGCAACTGGGCAGCATCATTTGTGAGTCACAGTCAGGACTTGGGGTTTGGAGATCTCTTTTCTGCTATCTGTTCAGGAATTGCCTGAGGGAGATGCCTTCTCCCCCATGGAATTAGCAGGGCAATATGACTGCTTGGGCCTTAGTGCCTCAGAGCAGCAAAACAAACAAAAAACACAGAACAAAAAAAAACTATTTTTTTTTAAAGGAAGCTAGGAGCAGCTTTGTGTGGATGTAGGTGAAGGGGTTAACCTCTGTCTAATTCTGAATGGTGTGTCTCTGTGTATGTGCCTGTGTATGCAGCTAGTTTTACAATACAGATAATAAAAACATGTGGGACAATTTTCCCTCCCACCAGACAGAAGTACAAGGTGTTCAGAACTTGCTGGGCCAGCCACTCTCAAATACAATCCTTACACGAGTACATTAAACTGGTTACAATATAAATAATACAAGAAAGAAAGAAAGAATTACAATAGATTTCACATTACAATGAATTTTCAGTTACAATAAATTTCCATCCTCCCCCCATAATCTTTCTAACTTCTGGGGATTGAAAAGAGTCATTTAGTCTTTTACTGGTCCATCTCAGTGTCCTTTCCTTCACGTCTCTGGGTGGCATAGGCTTGGCCTGGTGGTATGGGTGGTCAGTCAGGCTTGGGAAGGTCTGCCCACTCTGGTTTGCTGTAATGACTTTCAATGGAGGCTGGATCCAAACTCAATTCCTGGCTCCAATGGATGGAATGTCTCTAGGGGCAGTATCTGCTTCCACATGTGGCAGGCCTGGAACACACAGAACAAGGGTCCCTTCCCCCTTCACTGGTAATTCTACCAGGAAAGGCATTGTAAAAGGATTAGAGATTTTGGTGTCTGTGGCGGGGGGGGGGGGGTAGATAGCTTGCAGGCATGGTTTGAGGATGAAGAATAACACATTAGTATTGCAGTTACTAAAAAGATAAATCAATTTCAACAAAATGGAGACACAGTAGATGAGAAAGGAAAAAAAACTGGATTCACAAGCTTCAGGAAAAAGGATGAACAGGTAAAATCATTTAAACACACAGTAAATGCAAGGACGAAACTTTTCTTGTAAATGAACTTAGAACATTCACTAATAACCTTGGGTTTTTCTTAAAAGCACAGAGAGGAAAGAAAATTTTCTCTGTTCCTCATCCAGTTTGGTTGGCCAGACCAGACTGGGAGAAGACAATTTCTCTCAGCGTTTTTAAATCTTAACAATTTAAAATTAATATCTGAAGAGGTCAGACACTTTTAACAGTTGCAACAGTTACCTCGAGGACACACAAAGACTTAAGACACACACACGTGCACGCACACACACACAGAAACAAAGACAGAGAGGAAAACAAAACTTTTGAGATTTACACACACACTGATCATTCCCACAATAAATATCTTAGTTAAATTGGGGAAGGCATAAATCTTAAGGAACAAACCACGTGGTTGCATAGAAGACAAAGAAAGAAAGGTAGAAAGAATTAAGAAAATTCCATGTGATCCTGTTTATACATTGCCCTTTTAAGTACCTTTATTTACCACATTGGTCTTCCTGTATCCCTCAGCAAAGCCAAATCCCTACCTATACATTTTACCTTTTTCTTGCTCATTCCGGCTAGGGTCAGCATCTGCTGCTCATCCCAAGCCTCCAATAGCTCTCCCTGGGGGGTTCCATCCAGGACCCTCGAACTACCGCTTCCCATGTTCCCCTTACATGTGGGGTTTCACACTTTGGCTTAGTCGGGTCAGTCAGCTAGGCGAACCAGTTTCAGACACAAGCAATATCCAAGCAAGAAGAAGAAAAAAAGAAGGGTGTCTGGGGGAGACTTTGGTCGTTGCTCCTGGCGCAACAGAATCAAACACTTTTCTTAAACCTCAGAACAAAAATATAAAAGAGACTGGTCGTTGCTCCTGGCGCAACGGAATCAAACACTTTTCTTTAACCTCAGAACAAAAATATAAAAAAAACTAGGTGTTTCCCAAAGTATGCGCGCTCCCCTTTTTAGTAAAAAAATTCCCGAGAGACTTTTCTCTCTCTCTCTCTCTCTCACTTCACCACGGTTTTCGGACTGGGGGTGTTGCTGTCAATGCAGCCTACTTTCCTTTCCCCAAAAAAAACAGCCCGTGAGACTCTCTGCCCCCCTCAGACAAGTACGAGTACTCCACTTTTCTCTATTCTATTCTTTTCTTTTCTTCCTAGCCCACGTTTACAGATCTGGAAGAGCTCAGATCCGAGGAAAACTTGCTGCTCTTATGCAGGCAAGTACTGGCGCTCCTAATTTAGTGTCCAAATTACACTAAAACTACCTAAGTTTACCTAAAACGCTGGGGTTTGCTTTTGGGATACACTGGACAAAAAAAAATGACAAATTTTCCTTCCCTCCCTTCAATCATAACCCGCTTGGCTTTTCCTCTTATATACAGAAGGTCCCACACTCTGATGGCCCCCCCTTGCTTTTCCTGTCCTGATGGTCCTGGCTCTGTAGAGCTAACAACAGGCAAGAGGGCGGCTAGAGGCCAAACAAAGAAATGAAATCCAGCTGCTGTCCAAGGATGAAGCCACTCATACACATGCTTTTCCTTTTTCCCTAACAAAAGGTCCTGTGCTCTGGCAAAACCCCCATGCTCTCCAGACTCTTGGTCTTTCTGCGGTTAGGAAATGCACAGAGGAAGCAAGATCCAGTTGTGTTTAGGAGAAGGACACTCTCACACACATGCAAGCATACACATATTTCCCACATTTTTCCATGCTTTAAAATTAAAATTTAGAGGTACTCACCTTCTTTCCAAGCAGCCTTTGAGCTCAACACTCAAAACCCCTTTAAAACCCTTTTTCCAAATGGCCAAGGTCCAGGAAAAACTCACCCACAGACTCAATGGTTCTGTTTGCTAGCAAGGGAATCTTACCTGGGCCTGGTCCATTGGTTAGGTTAGCTTGGAGTCCCATCTGGGGTGCCAATTGTTGAAAGAAATATCCTTCTGGGTTCAGTTCCAAGTGGGGAAAAAAGACACTGGAAACATGGAGGCTGCTTGGAAGGTTTAATGGTTACAGGGCCACATGGCCTGGAGGTCCAGAGAAGAATGATCACATGCTTCAAGGTGAGAAGAGAAGGAAAAAGGGAAAAGGAAAGAAGGAAGAAGGAAAAAGAGTGTTGAGGTGCTGAGAGTACCTGGGTTTTATACCCTCTGTTGGGATTTGAATTGGAGCTTGTATTCTAATTGGTTGTCAGACTCCCAGGGGCGGGGGTCTTAACTCTATAGGCTTGGTCTGGCCTTTCTGGGTGATTATGCCCTTAAAAGGGCTTTTGGCAATTGCTATAGCTTTTACCTGGAGTTCCTTCTTATGTAAAGTATTCTGGCCCAGGCCTTAATGGCCCACCCATTGACAAAGGTGGGGGTGAGTTTCTGCTTCTTGAGTGAGTTTCTGCTTCTTGAGTTTCTACTCTTTTTAGAAGAAATATTCTGCCTTTTAATATTTCCTGGGCTATTTCAATTTTCTAGGAGAGGGGTAGATGCTAACTTCCTACAGTACATTGTTTTCAGCTGAATATCGGATAGTAAAGGAAGAAACAAGCAAACTCAAGAACCTGTCAGTGGTGAAAGTGATGATGCCCAATGCACATGGTGTAATTATGCGTTAACCTAAATCATCTTCTAATATCCGGTACAAACATGTAACTCATGGCATCTGTATGATATTATACATGTTTTGTCATTTGCCACTACACTACTCCTATGGATCCCTCCAATTGTTAAAAAAATGCAACATTTTTATAATGGGAACATATCTTCTCTGCTGTTCTCATTGTGTATAAAATACGCATACTTATATTAGAAGCTCAAGAGCATATGTAGAGAATGCATTTGGCTTTACTCTGGTCATGATGCCAATAAGAATAATCAAATAATGCCCTCCTCTCCCAATTGCTGCTTCAGTGCTTTGGAGAGGGCATTAAGTTAACCATTAATTAGTGTGAATGGAAAGAGAACAACTCATGGTTTTTAGTCTGCCTTTTTAGCTATCTCAATGATTTTGAACCATTAGATGTCATTAACCAGATTTTTAGTTTTCTCAAACACCAGAATGTACTAGCTCAGTATTTCATTTCACCCTCCTTCAACATTACTGTATGTTTTTACAGTAAAAGGGACTAAATCATCTGAAGCAGAGGTGGGTATTCAACAGGTTCCGACCAGTTCTGGAGAACTGGTGGTGGAAATTTTGAATAGTTTGGAGAACCAGCAAATATCACCTCTGACTGGACATTTTACAGTATTCTTCCCCTGCCATGTCCACCAAGCCACGCCCACAGAACCGGTAGTAAAAAAATTTGAATCTCACCACTGATCTGAAGGCCACATCCTTGGAACTGTGAGACAAGCTTTACTTTTAGTCTTTGCCACATAGAACAGGCATATATACTGCCAAAGCAGAATAAATAAAAACATATTTTTGTGGTTTGAACTATTTTTAATTCCAGTTTATTGTGGTTTATACCATAGATTTTTATAAGAAAATTTCCTGGCTGGCCCAGCTGTGGATAAAATACATTTTTCCAAAGCTTTCTTCCAATGCTCCCAGAACCTTGTATACAAATGAAACCTTATGATCAGATGTAGAAGAATAACTAGGCAAGACCAGAATATAATGAATGAGAGTTAGGAATGTTAATTTTTAACCACATTATGACAAGATTAATGCTGGAGTGTTCCAAAAGCTTAGAATACCTGCTGCATTCAATGGTCTAAGAATAATTATCATGTGATTATAAATGATTTCATGCTCTAAAGATTTGTATTGTTAATCTTTAGCCAGAAAATATAAAGGAATTTCCAGTCTGCAGCCTCTCACTTGATGTCTAGTCTCCATATTTCCTTTTCACAACATTTGAAGCTCCCTCTCTACTATCAAACTTGGCAGCATGACTGGTAAAATATAATGATGTAGTTTCCTGAGAAGCTGAAGCAGATGACTCAAAAAACCCCTACACTTTAACTCATTAAAAGAAATCAATTTTTATTGTGAATGTTTTTGAAAAAAGAAAATCCTGTCCCAGTCATATGTATGACACAACTCTATATTTTGGTAGTATTTGAATCCAACTGAACAAACTCCTCAAATTAAGTGTGGCCTTGTTACCATCAACCAGTTGTTCAGTAAATCACAAACTATAGTACTGCGGTGGCAAACCTATGGTATTGTGCCATGGGTGGCACCCAGAGCCCTCTCTGGGCACACCGTCGCCCCAACTCAGCTCCACCGCGCATGTTCGAGTGTCTCCCACCAGCCAGCTGTCCTTTGGGTCTCTGCCATGCATGGGGGGGGGCAAGGACACATGCAGGGGGTGCCCACACATGCGGAGGATGGCCTTGCATTTTGGGTATGTGCGCACGCATGCGCACATGCTTTGGGCATTCAGGGCCTAAAAGGTTCGCCATCACTGCTATAGCACCTATCCCCTTACAATAGCTACATTATAAAAATGAAGGAACTAAGTATCTACCTCTCCTAACTGGGATCATCTGCATGTAGATCTTCTCTTCACAGAACTGTGCCTTCTTTGACTTTCTTATAAATTTAAATGTCCATGATCTATCTTTATTAAACCCTGTAACCTTCCTAACATTAATTAATTGGATATAAATTATAAGGTACTAGATTCCAATATGCAATTCAATATGCACATCATATACATATCATTTTTCTTTTATAGAAAGATTGTGAAAACCTTCTTTGAAAAAAAAAAGAACACACGACGTGCATTTCAGGATTATGCTGCAGTGCTTTCATTAACAGAAGGATATACAAACAAAACTTTAAGGACCTCACATTTTTTTTAATGAAAGCAGGAACATTCCAGTGAGGCCCAGCAGCAAAGAAAAGTACTCTTATTAAATTAATTTCATGATTAATCAAATCTACTATACTTTCAGTTTGGATACAGGATATAATGAAACAAAATACTTTTTGGAGACAAATAATGTACTTACTAATACTGCAAAACCCTCTTGTAACAATGTAATCCTGAGATCATAGAATTAATGAAGTGTGCCAGCATTATATTAACGCTTCAGAGAACAAAATTATCCTGTGATGGCAAAAAAATCTTGTCTCTAAACTAATTTTTCTCCTTGTTTAGTCATAATTTACATTATGAATGCTCAGAGCCTATTATCTTTTAGAAAGAAAGGAATCCAATGGATGGTTTACTCAAACTCAGCTGTTAATCCTGTTCTAAACAAAACAACCTTAAAAAGTCACAATTTTTTTTTTTAAAAGCCTAAGCTTCACATAAAACTTGGGTCTCCTCATAGGTTAACTTGAAATCTTTTTCTTTTAAACAATAGCAGCTAGAATTTCCTTGTCCCTTCTATCAGCATGACTAAATTATGGTAAATTTATAAATGTTTACAGTGTCCTCTTAGAATATTTGGAAAGGATGGATTTTATACACTTTGTATCCTTGTTACACATGAAAGTTCAATTTCCATTCTCCAATGGTCTTTCTTCCATTGTACTTTCATGGATCTGTATTCAAAAGACAGCTAAGAAAAGCAGAACATATCACAGAAGAAGGAATCTGCGGTCATTCAGAAGCTGATAACCCTCAACTTCCATCAGATTCAACCAGCCAGTGACTCCAGAAAGCCACCGAATCTCCATTTTTGTAATACTTCTGTGCCTGTAAGATGCTGTAAGGAAAGGGGAAACTTGCAACTTCAGTGCTTACACATACTGCTCTATTGTGCAGGTACTCATCTCTTGAGTAACTGACATTCAGATCTGCAACTCAGTTTACTTTGTACACTTTTTAACCCAATATTAATAAAGGGGCACATATAGCATTAAAGCACAGTGTACAGAGTATGCATTGTGACCGGGATGGAAACATGCAGGAACCATTGTGTAGAAAAGTGACAGGAATCTTTTAAAGTCCAAAACAAGGAGATAACATTTGGAAGTAGCTCAGGCAAATGGCACCCTAATTCACCAAACTACAAAGAAGTGGTGGTATATTACAATCAGACTTGCAAGACTCAATTATTATAGCTGATCTCAGTAAAAATTGTATCCTTCCTTTGGAGATCAATTCCTGAACTGATCTATCTAGTGGGGCTGACACACAGCCACAGATGCTTCATTTAATTTCCAACTTATATTTCTAATATTTAGACTAGAATTTAGATTTAAGCTAAGAATCAACTAAAGCTCCCCACAGCCCCATAGTTTTTCTTGCTATTGAAATCCAAAGCTGAATATATTTGTTCATGTATGTCATTTGCTCTGCTGACAGCTGACACCACTGTTTTCTCCATAGTGGTTTTTTCTTTTTTCAAATGCAATGGAAGAGCAACATTCATCTAGCGACATTTAAAAACTAGTGATGGCCTTCAGCATACATTTTTGATCAGTGGTAGTATTTTTTATGTCTGCTATTATGAGGATGGGTTTCCATGGTACCATTAATGTTACTTGTGAAACACAGTAGAGTCTCTGGAGATACCATTGGTTCATATAGATGAAATGGAGATAGTTGTTTGCTTTAGATTAAGCCTTTTATAAATGATCCCTAATTATGTCCAACAGAAGAAAACGTTTTGCTGAAAAGTGCTTCTTTAAACGCTGATACTTATCAAAAAAGTAAAAAAAGCAGCAACAGGTATGATTAATTCATCAACACTAACTCAGAGAGATGACGCAGTGCTCCAGCACAGATGTCACAAACATCCTAATCTGTCAAATTCTTTATCCTTGGTCACACACTGATCAAATTATCGCCGCTTAAGTACTGAAACACAATCTTTCTTCAAAGGCCCGAGTTGCATGTGAGCATCTACGCTTTCGAGAAAAAAGGCTGGCTTGAGGTTGTGTGTGAACAGTGCTGGAAACTGGTGGTTGATCTTATTCTGGAAAGGGTCAAAATGTCCCTTTTTAAAGCGAGCCACTTTGAACTGCTGGAGACAAGTCATCTTGGAATCCTTGACTCCATAAAATGTCAGCACCTTCTCTGAATACTCCAAGTATACCCCAATAGTATGAAAAAATGGCTGCTGTATAACACAGTCAAATCCGCCAAACCACGCAACATAGCTCTGGCCGTTCCATTGCAGACAGCATGACTTCTCATTCCTGCCTAGGCGGCCCCGGTCATATGATTCCTGGGGATGGAAATCTTCAGTGATGATCCCAATGCTCACCCAACCATCTATGATCTCCACTTCCCAGTAATAGTTGCCACGGTTCATAAGATTCTCGCCCAATACTTGCTCACAGTTGATGAATCTGGTTGAGGTCTCAGGGTAAGCAATGGGATTCAGAACACGCTTAGCCCCCTTGGTCCCAAAGAGTTGAATGAACTTGTCAGCAGTATCACTGTCCAAGTCAATGATGAATGCAGCTGTACAAAAATAAATATATATATAAAAGCTTCAAAATGATAAACAAGGAAGGCACATGGCATAAACATGCCTCACTACACAAAAAGCAGTGTTCTCATACTAAACCATGGCTTGATTAATCTTGATTTACCAAAGGAATGTTTAGGAGCCCATATTTAATATTTGAGGAGGAAGTTAGGACTTCAGTTAGTGGAATACTGAAGCAAGATGGCTATGATGATCTGTGTGTGTGTGTGTGTGTGTGTGTAGGCAATATTTGCATTTTTAGAATGGCAGGAGCATTTATTTTAAAATGCTAGTTACTGTAGTTAAAATATTCATATACTACTTCCTATTAGACATTTCAAAGTGGTCCACACAAAAATCAGCAAATAAAAGAAAACTAGGTAACAAAACTAGGTTAAAAACATACCTTTAAATATTATAAAATGCTATAGTGCCAAAAAAAAAAGAGAAATACAGTTTCTCTGCAGACATCGCTGCTTAGAATTTTGTATGGCGTTTCAATCCATTAAAATGACAATAAAGCTTATCGTATGAGCCAACAAAAAAGGCATGAAAACCAAGGAGAACAATACAGAAAACAAATGGCCTTACATTTGAGAAAATAATCTCGTGATTCCAAACTGGCAGGGTTGATGCTCCTTTCTGAAACCTGCGGTTCAATTGTCACTGTGAAAAGAAGAATATGTCATCAATATGTACTGTCAAAATTGCAAACAGAACTGAAAATATCATCACCATAAAAAAGCCTTTTGTCCCAAAGCAGTAACTTCTTCCTGGTTTTAGAGGAAGGCAAACTGATATTCAGCCAGATGGAGGCACATCTTCTTATGGTTACATTCTGTGATCTTCATAGAACTATATAGGCTTAAAAATCACCTGCTGCATAAAACATTTTTAGGAATGAAGGCAGATATATGTGTCCCAGTGTAATGTTGCAGAATGCAATCTGGGTCGGTGAGATTCACTTTCTGGTGAGAGAGAAGTTCCCTGAGGATGGGCTCCAGCATGAATCTGAAAGCTCAGAAGACTAAACCTCTGGACCCAGTGACCGACCCAGATTGGATCATCAAACATTTTTAAACTGATAATGCATCGCAAGAGAACAATTGGATATGTTAACATAAGATCTAACACTGTACAATACTGAGAATTCTGTATAACTAGTAGGGATACCAACAGAAACTCAGCTGAGTTGGCAAGTGTTTCTACAAACACTTGTCCTTTTCTATATAACATGTGCAAGTTTTCTGGACTGGGCATAAGTAGCGGAGCCAGTTTCCAAAGGACTCTGTGGGTTACTCCCAAGACCTTGGGGAAATCAAGAAACTCTATAGAGTATTTATGGGGAAATCTCCATATTCCATGTTCCACTTTGCGCTACGTGATCATACATTGTCTCTGGCAGTTAAAAGAATTGCTAAGCTGGTTTGTTTGTTTGTTTGAGAACTAAGGAGTACAAAGGAGTATGAGGATGTCTTGAAGAAGATAGTGGCAAGTGTTGGGAAAACATGACCTTAGCCTGGGAAAGATGAGAGAAAAACTCAAGACTGTTCCTCCCTTGACTCTCTTTAGTATAAGAGAGCAGGGATGAGAAATGCCAGGCTTTCAAGTGTCTATTAATATAGCCTACAGTACAGGGGTGGGATTCAAATTTTTTAACAACCGGTTCTGTGGGTGTGGCTTAGTTGGTGGCCATGGCTTGATGGTCATGTGACTGGCTGGGTGTGGCCAATTCAACATCACTCACATCGAGGCACGCATCTCCTTGCCTGGCCTCTCGTGACTGTGGGGAAGCTGCAACAGTCGTAAGTGTGAAAAATGGTCATAAGTCACTTTTTTCAGTGCTATTGTAACTTTGAATGGTCACTCCACATAAGCAAAGTACCAGCAAAGGAGAGGAAAAAAACTCCAGAGAAGTTCCTGAGACAGGAAATCTAGTCCTCTCAAGAATGTAATAAGGGTTAAAGGAGAGGCAGTTTCTGTAAGCAACACCAAAATGTTTCCTTCTTTCCTTCCTTACAGGATTAGGCCAGTAATTTCTTCTAACAACCGGTTCTCCGAACTGCTTAGAATGTTAACAACCGGTTCTAGCGAATAGGTGTGAACTGGTAGAATCCCACCCCTGCTACAGTATATCAATAGAGTGGAGATCTATTCTTTCTTGTGCTGCTATTTCCTGACCTGGCCTACATCCAAGGGTTGACACAGGCTCTGTGGAGTTTGCATGGAAACTGTTTTTATCATTTGCAGAAAAAGAAAAAAACAAACCCTGCCTCACCCTGATTTTTGCTTATTGGCCTGAGCAGATCTCTGAAAGAGAAAAACAATTTTTTCATAAGCTCCATTTCCATTTTTTTTGTTTTGCATATGATCAAACAAATGTACAAAACATGATGTGGGGTGGGGTGGGAGAGGAATGCAAACAGTTTATTTGCCTTCAGGGAAAAACAGTGATTTTCATCCCTGATGTGTATCTGAGTTGCAATGGCACTAAAGTGATTTATTATTGTTTTTCACACTTACGACTGTTGTAGCATCTCTATGGTCGTGTGAGCAAAATTCAGATGCTTGGCAATTGCTTCATATGTATGACAGTTGCAGTGTTCCGGGGTGACGTAACCCCCTTTTGTGGCCTTCTGACAAGCCAAAGTCAATGGGGAAACCTGATACACCTAACCACCTTAACCTCTGCAGTGATTCACTTAACAATGGTGACAATAAATGTTGTAAAATGGGGCAAAACTCACTTAATGAATATTTCACTAAGCAGCATAAATTTTGGGCTCAACTGTAGCCATAACTTGAGGATTACCTGTAGTTCCAATGTAATGGGGTTGGGGGTAGAGAAGGTAGTAATGCTGGCACGATGTCAAAGTGATAGTATATGCTGTAATAAGCTTTGGCAGTTCTTTTAGATTTTTCTATTTAACTCACTACGAAACATAAACATTTGTTAATTACCGTTAAAATCCAAACTTCCCTGCCAGCGGCTGTCAGATGCAGAACAGCTCTAATGTAATAATGTTTTAAACAGCTGCACGAAAAAAACACCAAACAACTAAGATTTCAAACTTAGAAATGAGCCAGCAATCTTCATCTTCAACTGAACAAGCAACATGAGCTTTCAATCTGGCAGGATAAGAGTCTGGAAATCAAAACCTAGCAAGTAAAAAAGCTTTTCCTGTTCTGTTATTTCAAGGCACCAGCTTTGGATATGTTTCCCAAACCACGAGTAACCACACCTAGTGATGCCTGTTTGTTGCCTGTTTATATATTCGAGTCATTTTTTGAAACATCTGAGTGCTATTAAAAGCCTAAATAACTAAGACCGCTTAGAGTCTTCCTATCTTGTAATTTCTGTCAGTTGCATCTCTTCACAACACTTTTAGATGGTGCTTATTTTGCTTCTTTTCAACTTGAAAGGCCAGCATTTCATTTTGATCTGCTAATCACAAATGCTAACTCAAAACTGTTTTTGTGCCCTTTCTATAGTGCCGCAGGAGACTTAAGAGATATAAATTGCACCCACTTGTTTTGAATATCCTCCCCCATCGAAGTTCTAAAATAAAGACTTATCAAAACTCTACAGAATAGTTTACCATAAAAAGCAAAGTTTGCATGCCACTGTTGCACAAGGAAAAAGAATTAGGTACCTTCAGAAAAAAAATCAGAAAGTAATATGAAAGTTATAAATATGAAACTCTGAAAAGTTGCATGAAAGAAAAGAAACAAGAACCTCACAGTAACAACCGTTGACAGATATGCAGATAACAACAAAATTGACATCTTAGGGCAAGTATCATGAATACTTTATCATAGTGTGCTGAATAAGCCAAGAACTAAGTATGCAAACCCAATGAACTAAGCCAAACTGAATAAATCATACTGTGGCTTAGCAAAGGGGTCCCAATTCCCAGGCCATGGCCTATTTGAAACTGGCCAATTGCTCACATGGCCCAGCTCCCCTCTTCCCTCTAGCTGGGCCACCAAGCTATAACGGTTGGGGACTGCTGGCTTAGCAGACTGAGTAAATGTATGCCAGGCTCCACGGCTGACATAAATCTCCTATTCCACAGCCATATAGATCTGGTACTTCAGCTTAAGGGCAACTATTGAAGGACAAGAATTCTGCCCACGTCTCAGGGTTCCTTCCATTATGAGATGGGTGGCTATAAAAATTCAATAAACAAATAAATTACAAACCTTCTGATATCCCATGAAGAAAAGGTCCATTCTCACCCTTCCCTGACAGTTGGTCCCATTGGTTCTTGCAAATATTTCCCAGCAGCTCCTTCACAGCAAACACGGCCTGACTGGATTTAATAAAACTCAGCTCTCTGGGGAAGTTTGAACATGCAAGGTTTTTTTCCTCAGCTGCTATTTTTAATGCCTGGAATTCCTGGTTAAGAAAACAAACAAAGTTACAGCAATTGTTTGACTATAAGGTCTATTCAGCAGATACAACTCTTCTCTAGTCACTAGCACTTAAGGCTCAAAACTCAATACAGATCTGGTAGGAGTTGAAGTGGGGGGAAGAAGGGGTACACACAACTCTACTGACTATAACTACTGGCACACTCTATTCCTGGATCTTCATCTGGAACAGTATCAAATCCAAGAGAGCCTTCTCCTGATACTGTATGGCCCCTTGTCTCCAAGAGTGAAAGAAATGAGAAAACATTTCTCTAATAGAGATCTTGATGGGAATGAATATGTGATCTTGGGTGAATAAAAAGCAGACAAGTGATGGGAGAATACAGTAAAAGAAAAGCATTCAGGGCACATTCATCAACTCATATGGAACCAACAAACTATTAAGCATAGCATCCCTTTATATTAAAGACAAATGCATATAGCTGTTGCTGTCCTATGACTATATTGATGGAGACATCTGGATGCTATTTCACATAATGGGCTTTTTAGGTACCAACCAAACATATTTGTACTGTGCAAATAGACACAGGTATGGAGCTGGCTCTTGAGCAAGAGCTCCATAGTTACTGCTGGACCTTCTCCAAGGGGAACTGATACATCCTGAGTGCCCAGGTGGAGAAGAATATAATGAAGCCTATGTTGTCTCTCTACTGGCAACTGAATCACCTACAAAAATAATTCTTGGAGCGCACCTGCAGAAAAGTGATGGTGTCCGTGCTGGGGACTTTCTCCAGGTTCAGCTTGTGTTCCATCAACTGGGCATGTCGCTCTTCTTTATGCCGCAGCTCCTCCTCCGCTCCACCCAGCATGGCTCTTTCATCAACCTCAATGAAACCAAGCACTTCCTTCTTAAAGGTTGCCAGGACCTTGGTGGCCTCGGCAAAGAGATTGCTGACCTTTTCCTTCTCCTTCTGAGCAGTAGCCTTAAAAAATAAAGATGGATTTAGTCCAACAAAAATATTTTGTCATATTATCATTGCCTAAAATGCAAATAAACCAAGCTCCCATCCCAAATAAGAACAAATGAATTATCACATGAAACCTACATTTAAGAAATAGCCTGAGAAAATACAATATGGAACCCATCAAAAGAAAGAATCATTTTTTTTAAATTACTAACAATTATGGGGACAGTAGTCAATCAATAAGTTTTACCCTTTCATTTAAACTCTACACTGAGGTTTGGCTATTATAAAGAAATCAGGAGAAGTGATTCAGCCTTCCAATTTGCTTAAGGTTCTAGAAGGCTTTCCACTAGTGCAGCAATGATCCAGAAGGAGCAGGGCTGAAGATTTAGTGATTGTTTTTTTAGAGCTTTCAAGCAGGTTAAAGACAGGAATGGGAATAGAAAGCTTCCTATTCTTATTCAGATTCCTAATCAGAGAAAAATTATGGCAAAATTGCCAAATGTTATAGATTGGTTCATTTGGGGAAGTTTATATGGGTAGGAATGAGGGCCCTTTATTTCCTGAACAGGAAAAAGGGAGAGGGGACACAAACAGTTGAAATTCAGTTATTTTCCTGCCAAATTTAAGACAAACTATCTTCAGATGCCATTAGCAGCAGATGGAGTGGATGGGGGATTGTATGTAACCCATGAAATCAACCTTTACTTTTCAGTGATAAACACCTATCTCGTCCACTAACTTGGTTCTTGGATAAAGGAGAATTTTTCCCTAAAACTGGGGGATTTCATGAGAACATACTGGAGAAGAAAAACATAAGCTGCTTCATAATTGCAGCAGTCAAGACAAAAAATACATCCCTTTTCTGGCACATCACTAGAGGATTGGGGAAAAACCCCCTACCCCCAACTAATCAGGTACCAATTCATGCCTGGGAAGAATATTTTAGAGAGCTATATACAAACCCTGACTATGTAACTAAGGAGAGCCAAATTAGTTTGGACCAAACTCCTTACTGGCCCCCGGTTACACCAGGAGAGATGATCAGAACCCTCAAGGCTAATAAGGCACCAGGTGCTGATAAATGTCCTGCCAGAAATAATCAAAAAGAATGCCAGTTGGTGGGCTCCACTCTTAGCATCTCTATTTACATATATAGATAAAATGGGCCGTATGTCAAGATATTGGGGATTAGTAATTATCATACCAATTTATAAAAAAGGTAATAGAAATGACTCAGGTAATTATAGACCTATATAGCCTTCTGAGTGTTATTAGTAAATTGTATGCCAAACACCTAAGCTATAAACTTCAGGATTGGCTAATTTCCAGGGGGATAATCAAAGATGAGCAAGCTGGTTTTAGAGAAGGAAGATCTACGGTGGATCATATCTTGGTACTTCACCATCTGGTTCAAAAATACACAAATTAAAAAAATCCTCTCTTTTCGTGGCCTTCCTTGATTTTAAGCAGGCATTCAATTCAATATCCAGGAACACCCTCTAAGAGAAATTAAAACGCACTACCATCGATAAACACCTCCTTTTCCTCATACAAAAATTGTATGCTAATTCCACCTTGAAAGTGAGATGTAATCCTCAAGGGACTTTAACCGGATCAGTAAGGGTATAAAAAGGGGTACGGCAGGGTTGTATCCTATCCCCCTCCCTTTTTAACTTCTATATTAACCCTCTGATCAACCTCTTACAGAACCCTGATTTACATCCTCCTAACATAGCACAATGTAAAATTCCGATTCTTCTATATGCCAACGATGCTGCTATAATTTCACAAACTCCAATAGGACTGAAGAGAGCAATTATGACAACACTTGAATTTTGTAAACAGAATAAGCTGGTTCTTAACTTTGATAAATCAAAAGTTTTAGTTTTTGCTGAAAAATACCTAGACAATACTCCTGGAAAATAGAAGGGTATACTTTAGAACAGGTCAGGACATTCAGATATCTTAGGGTGGTTTTCCACTCACAAGAGACGTGGAAGGCACACCTGGATCACACATTGCAAGCAGCACCTAGGTCCTCAAATGCAATTAAATATTTTTTTACACTGGTGGAGGGCAATTAGTACCTGCGGCCTTAAAACTTTTTGAGGCCAAAACATTGGCACAAATTCTATATGGGGCACAAACAGGAATCCTTGCAAAAAAAAGACTTGCTAGAACCTATTCCTGCAAGCCATCTTAGCTGCACCAAAAGGAACTCCAAATACCCAGGTAAGAATTGAGTCAGGCATGCCTCAAATTCAGGTAAGGGCCTGGAAGATGGTGATCATTCATTGGCTAAAAATGCATTTCTTCCCAGAGGAACTGACCCATCTAGTACTAACTGATAACTACCCCTCCCCCTGGAAACAGGCAATAAACCATAAGCTGGGCTCTTATGGGCTCTCACCAGTATTCTTAATGTCCCTAGGCTTTGAACAAGCAAAGCAAGTAGTAATCAATAGAATGAAGGACATGGGAGTTCCAAGAAGAACTAAATAGGTTGGCTTGCCACAGCATGGACAGAATTAAACAGGGAGTGTGGGAATCAGCAAGATATCTAAATGATCTGATCTTCCCAAAACAAAGAAAAGCATTCTTCAGAGCCAGATTTAATATTCTCCCATCAGCACTCCTTCAGGGCAGATATAAGAAAACACCAATAACAGAACGGGTGTGTATATGTGGTAAAGGAGAAGTTGAAAATATCTCACGTTTTATTGTACTGTGAGTTATACAGAGTTTATAGGTCATTGTATATTCTGCCCTTACTAGAGAGATTGCCAGGGAGGGACAATTTTTACGTAGACTTTCTCCTCCAGGATTCAAACCCAGCTATTAGGCGTGCAGTGGCAAAATTCTGTGTTGCTGCAATGTCTACTAGAAAAAATTGGTTACAGAATTATAGCTGTCAACTTGTGACAATTTTTGGAAATGGAACAAACTTTGGAAAATGATATTTGCACACATACTTATTGGCTCTCCACTCATATAAACCAGGGAGTGCCCCTAACTGTTTGAGAACATGTATTTTCTTAATGAATGTTTTTATCCACTATTAATGTATTAGAATGTCAGTATTTTTTAATACATATTGTAAATAGTGATGTCTATTGCTGGTCTAAGACCGTAATAAAGTTCTATTCTTCTATTCCATAAGCTGCTTCTCTCTGAAAATTTTTATAAAAGCTGCTTCTTAAAAAGTTTTCTAAGAGTGCATTTAGGGTTATATCTCTTGGCAAATTGAGTACAGCTAAGGTCTTTGTGTGTTTCATTTCTTTCCTTGTCCTTCAGACTCACACACTTCTTTTCCATCCCTCATTTAATACTTTTTCCTAATTCAATTACTGTGCCGTTCTCTTTGCAGGCTAATCATATTGCTGTGGAAAACTTAAAACTAGCATTAAAGTGGAATGTAAATGCTGAAAAAAAGAAGAGAGGGATATGAGAATACTCCCCATCTCTTAACGATGGCTAAAAAACTGGAAAAAAGTTTTTTAAAAAAACCCACCATGGCTGTTCTAGAAATACGGTAAAAAGTAGCAATTTGGGAATGGAATGTTCTGGAATTATCAGGAACATTACATTCTCAAATTGAGGGAATTTTTTGCAAAGTTGTAGAGTTTTGCAATTTCTAAGGAACAGCATCCAATCCTGACTACATTTCATAAAATAAGAAAGTTTTTTCCCTATCATGAAAGTTATCCATGAACTTTATCTTTGCCCTACAATACTACTTTTCTACGGATATGGGGACCCAACTCCAGGGATCAAACATTAAGCACTGCTATTCAAAGAAAGAAGCCTCATGTGGTTCTGTTGCATTGTAATTTAGTTCTCAGGAAAATATTTGCATAAGAAATGGTGAAGCAGTACATTTGTTTTTTATTTATATGTGAATTAATTATAAAAGAAAATTATAGAAAAGGTATATAATCCCTTCTTGAAAATAGCATCCCTCAGATTTTCCAGATATATTGGGATTGTGGTCTCTAACATCCTGACAGTTGCCCACTTCCTGATGGCCTATTTTTGTTACCTCTTGACAACAGATAATAAAGGGAGGAAAATCTATGGAAAGGAAAGGTTTGAGAGGAGGATTTAACATTTTGCTTTTTACTGGGGAAAAATAAATGTGGTGAAATACTTTGATGAGGTCAACCATCCTCTTCATCTGTGCTATTGAGGCTCCCAGTTCATCCAGCTGATTTTCAATATTGTTCAGGATTTTTGGCCTCTGAGCCTTTCAGGCAAGAAAAAAAAAGGAGAGAAAATCAGAATCTCAACTTTATAGAAATTTACATTTCACAATTATTTTTACACAATTTGTATAGTAATTGACATTTACAATTATCATGACTACACACATATGTATGTTATAACTGTCCTGTTTTTCTAAAGATTAAAATAAACCCATTTATCTGGAGGTGCAAAATGCAGTCAAAAGGTCAGGGGTAAGACTGCATTTTCCATTGTGTCTCATCCTTTTCTATCCCTAAAGTCCTTATTATTGCTTATATACACAACCAACTGTTCTTAAACTCTTTCTCAATCCTACTTATCTTGTTTTTAAGTAATACAAACATAAAACAAAACCTTTGCCTGGTGAGCAACTCAAAATACCTGGAATTGGTTTAGACTTGAAGTCATGATTGTCATGAATTACCTGGGCAAAAAGCAGCACTCTCCTCCCTACAAGGCCTTTAAATCAGGCTAAATTTCCTCCTCCTTTATCGCTCAGCATTTGTTCTATATTCTGATTGGAATTGAAAGGAACAAGTGCTGCATTCAGACCCTCTCCTACTCCATGAGACCATGTGCTGGACTGAGATAAAGACCAGACCTGGACAGAGATAAAGACCAGTTCAAGTGGGCTGCCCTGAAAAGAACAATTGTTGCATTATCAAGAAAGAACCAGGGCAGAATGAATCAACACTCCTTTTCTTATTAAAAAACAAGGAAATCAGAGTGGTAGGGAAGAGAGCTTATCTGCTGATGCCATAATAACCCTGATCTCATAAAACAAAACCAGGGGAGGAAAAGAAAAAGATTAAATGGTAAAGCACTCCAGCCTGCCCTTTTCTTAAACAGATTCTGAAAATACAACTGTTTCCCAGATCGGTGACCAATGTGCTCCCTAGTGATATGTGCTAACTACAGTGTATAGAAAATATTTTGCTGCTACCATTAAAATAGTAGGGGGAGGAGGGGAAAAAGGTCATGTTTGCTTGATATTGGCCTTGCTTGAAGATAAGGCTCCCTGGGGATCAAATTCAATTATACATTTCTTGGAAGTAACAGGGACACGTCTTGCCACTGGATTTTCTGTTCAATCCTGGGATTTCCTGGTGATTTCCCATCCCAAACCTGTCCCTCGTTTTACTTTTCAACATCAGCCAGGATTAGCTGGGTGCTGCCACCTGTTGTGCATAGAGGGGGAGAATTCTGAAGAATCATTTTTAGATTGTTTCTGTGTTATATGTATGTTATATCCACTCATGAACCTACCAAATGCTATTTCAGATTTATCTTTAAACTAAGACAACTTATTTAAGCCTTTCCAAGTGCAGTCATCTCTGATTTTTAGCCAAAAGCCATCTATTTTTGCCAAACAGGAAGGCCTTTGCTTCCTCTGTTCCACCAGGAGCGATAACATTTTATTCCCGCGAGAAAACAATTCATTGTTCTGTTCCTTTTCATTCATCGGCCCCAAACTGCTTTGGTTTCAGAGCTGGAGGCAATTTATGGCTCAATGGCTTAGAAAAAAGAATTGGTGTCTAGGATACAAAGGATTGCTTTATTTCGACTAAGAAAATGGTCCACCTATTCCAGTAATGCCTACCGTGATTAAAAATGGATTTTCACAGCCTGATGGCAAAGTCTTTCCATGTGTTGCAACTCATGTTTCTATAATTAGAGCTGCTGGATAAAGAGCCCAATAACTTCTACATGTCAAAGATATACACCACTGAACTTTTAGTTTGCCCATGGTAGGCAAATAACTATCGGCTGGAAGAATCCAGCCTCTCTTGGAGGATTTATCTGAATGAAATCAGGGATGCAGAAAATATAAATAGGCAATTTATCAGACAAATATGAGAATCAGAAACAAGGAAAAATCTCTTCTCTGAGTGGGTAGCACTGCAAGAGATTATACAGTGTTTGAGACTTCAACATATAAATTCTGAATTACTGTTCCTCCTTGTTCAGGGCCAATCAACTCTCTAATTCCTAGGTACCATTAGAGTGATAATTTAGTCATGTTTGTCTCAGTGATAGCCAAGCAGTCTATAGAAGAAATAATAACCATGTGACCCCTGAATTCCCTACCTTTGCCTGCTTTCTTGCAAGCTTCTGCTATCTGAAGTGAAAATGAAGTATAAAATTAAGATTTTAAATATAGCTTAAACATAGTTTTTAAATGTAGTTTAAAATCCTCAATCTTTCCAAAAAACTAGAAAAAACTCTGGGCCCTGGGAAATCCTACTTATCACAGTAGTAGTTATTATAGCTGTGTAATTTGTGTCATGGCATTAGCCGCTGGGATCCTTTTTCACCAATACTATGATAACCACACAGGCATTTGCTATAGCCTTCAGCAGTCTCTTCAACTGTAATATAAGCTGCTTATTATACATAAAAAAACAGGTGATTGATTTTCCAAGTATCACACTCTTCCAGGGGTGGGATGCAAATATTTTTACTACTGGTTCTGTAGGGGTGGCTAGGTGGGTATGTTTTTTTTTTCAGCACACACCCCCGCGCTCCATTTTTTGGCCTCCTGGGCAGCCGTTTTTGCTCCCAGAAGGCTTCCCTGAGGGCCAGGAGGCCAAAATGGAGTGCGCACGGGGGGGGGGGGGGGGGGGGGGCACAGCACGCACACTCCCGCGCTCTGTTTTTTGCCTCCTGGGCCTCAGGGAAGCCTCCTGGGAAAAGCAATAAGACAGCAAGGGAGATCCTGGAACAGCTGATTGTCAGAACAGCTGATCATCGGGAGGAGAAAAAAAATACCTTACAGAATATGGGTGAGACAGGGTGGGTGGGGACAATGCAGTCAGTGATGCGCGTGACTGACTGGGTGGAGAGGGGCCAGGGGCATATTTTGCCAGTTCTCCGAACTGGGCAGAATTGTAACAAGCAGTTCTATAGAACTGGTCCGAACCGGTAGAATCCCACCCCTGCACCTTTCCCATCATGACCTTATATTTTTAGAGCATAATTCCCAACATATCAGTTAGTCTGCCTGATGAGCAAATTCATCTGGGCAATCCAATAAAGTAGAATGCAACGATATACGTTAGGAGTGGTGAAACAAATTTTCTTCTCTATATATCTATAATGACTGCCTATTTCCACTATAAAGGTTATAGTGGTTTCCATCACTGTGAAGGAATACTTTCACCTTCCAAGGATGCAGGAAGAAAACTCCAAAGTGACTGAAAAGAAGGTATGGCAAGAATTCAGGGAAATTCAGGGATGATGTGCTGCTTAGTACTTCTGCTATAGAATGCTTGGCTACACCCGCACAAAACACATATACTAGCCTATATGGGCTTCTTGATGAAAGATTATATCAAAATACTTAAGGCACTTTAAATGGTTCATTGTAGCTTATGAATATTTGTAGGCAATGCTCCTTTCCTGTTTTTTAAAACCACTCCACTTCCCAAACAATTATAATTATGCTGTACAAAGATAGTGTAAATATGAAAAGAATCCCGAGTGTTACCTTCTAACATGCCTTCTAAATGCATCAGGGATTGGTCACCAGAGAGATTATATTACTATTCAACAGCCAAATGTACCATTTAAAAAAAAACATGACCTCCTTCCATCAAAATAAGACTGGAAAGTGTAGAGAGAGGACATTGGGAGCCCAACTATTCCTATTCTTAACCTCTACAAATATACCAAAATGGCCAAAATTACTGCTGAAAATCAGCTGTTTGCAGCCGATTTTCTACAGCCATTCTCCTCCTTGAAAACAACCATAGGTCAATGATAAGTAAAAATGATTGCTTCACCTCTTCCTGTGATCTCCCCTTCTTTCCTGTCTCATTGTATCCCACAACCAAACTGGTAAAGGAGAGCAAGTTCTGTTCTGAATTTTAGGAAAGCTGAACAAAGTAGGCAAGGTTTTTTATGAGATGGAAACTTGCCAGTGTGTACAATATAACTTTCTGAAGTTATATTAATGGGTTTTACAGAAGCTCAATATAATGTACATAATGTACTGTACACTAGTGAAGGTATCTTTCTCTTCCCTTAGGAGATAGGTTGGGTTGAGAGCATGACTCACCCCAAATCACCCAGTTTCTGTGGCTGAGGATGAATTGGATCTCCCCATTCCTAATCCAACACTTAACCACTACACCATACTGGTACCAGGATGTGGCCAATTAAGAAACACACCAACACTTAATGCTTCCCTGTTAATGCATTGATTTGTTTTAATGATTTGTGAAAGTACTCCCTGAAAACCTTTCCAAGTTTAGCAATCCTTCCAAAGAAGTCAAGCACGCCCACTGACTGTTTGGAAATGGGATTTCCCAAGTAATGCTTTAGAATGACACAAACTAAAACTGACAGGAGTTTAGTCAGAGCCATCTGGGAAGGGGAGTGCCTGAAAAAAATAACGCCAGTAGTGCAATCTGAAAGACAAACAGAGGAAGGACTGGAACCTGGGAGAAAAGCCAGCGGAAATAAAGGATCTGGACTGAGACACTGTGGGAAAGGGCTAGGAGAGAAGGAATGAACTGATGCTGCCATCACACTGAAGTAAAGTTATCCTACTAGGCTGGGCCCAATTAGCATCAGATGGAATTAATCACAGACTACATAGTTTCCCGGCTCCTTGTTTTCTTCGCTTTCTTTCCAAATCCAAACAAAATAGATTGCTTGTATGTGTATGGTTCGGCAAGCCAGGCACAAATCACCAGAAGTTCAAATAAATGTTTGTCTTTGCACCAGAAAGTCATTTTTGATAGTTTGAAACGCTAATTTATAGCTTCTCTTGAGCCCCAATCAATTCTTTCTAAGGAAGACTGCTGAAAACTAAGTATTCCGCTTCTCTTTTTCCTTCCAAACAACTTCCTTGGGCCAAATCATCTTCATCTGCTTTTCCTGACTGTCCTCAACCAAATCCACCCCCCAAATCAAGATATATTCTCAGAAAGGACTGATGTTTCTATGGCCTCTAGCATTTCATGACTGGTTCTCACAGGAGGGTAAGCAAACCTGACTGTGGGTAGCTTAACTTTCATGACCCAGACTATCATCTAAACTTGCATCTAGTGACTTGTTCTTGAAAATAACTAAAAAATGTAAATTATTGCTTAAGAAGATGTCAAGAGTATGTTAAAAACTGCAGTTCTGATGATACTATAGTACTGACAGTTCTTTTCCCTGACAAATTCTGTAACTGTTACCTCCTGAGAAGTCCTTCCTTTTCAATTGTTCCTATCCATATATTGTTTCATCCTGTTAATTGCATTCCAAACTTTTTAGACAATACTCTTAACACTTTCTAGATTTTAAAGGTCTTCCCCATACTCTCTCCCTAGAAGCCATTTTAAAAAGGGATGGGATCCGACCAGTATAACTACCGGTTCTGTCGCTCTGCGTTGCGCGAGTGCAATTTATGACCTGCTGAGCAGTCAGCATGCAAGTGCGCAGTGGTCGGAAAAGCCCTTTTTTCCTGCTTTTTCAACCGCAGCTGTGTCGCGCAAAGCAGCTGCTTTGAAAACGCAGGAAATAAAGGTCAGGTAAGAGCCTGGGCAGGCGGATGGGCCAAAACAGCAGCAGACACAGAACTGGTCCTATGTATGCTCTCTTTTTGCTGCTTTTCAGAGCAACCGGTTCTACAGAAGTGAACTGAACTGGTAGAATCACACCCCGGATTTTAAACCTTTATCACCTAACCAAGTTCTTTCTGCAGTTGAATAATATTTTTTAGCAATAACACCTATTTTTTAATAAAACAGACACATTCAAGATTAGACTATGTGAAATAGATATTATTTCCCTAGTTTAGTGCCAACGTCCAATAGCATGCCTTTTCTCTAAAAAAATTCAACATGTTAATCTGTACATAGTACAGCATAATATTATAATTAGCAGCATAATAAAAAAGTACTACAATGATTGTGACTGACACCCTATTGGCTAGTCCCTATCTTTAATATTTCTTTTTTATGCCAAATCAGTTTTGGAATTTTTATTGGTATCTGTTTCATGCATACAAATGGATGCACATCTTTACAAATCCACTCACAGCCCAATCTTAGAATCTTGTGTATTCAAATTCCTACCTAGATATTTATTCCCTTACAAGTTAGTAAACTGTGCACTATTTTAAAGAGAAAATAATAGTGCAAAATTTTACTTCAGAGGAAAATTGACTACACCCAATCCCCCCTCCCCTTCCGCAATTTGTTCCAGTCATTGTGACTTTTGTATTTACTTGTCTGGCTGCAATTCAGAACTCAGAGGCTTTCCCCTCCCAAGCACGGATTTCCCATCCATCATTAACTACCTTGCACAGGGCCAAACCGAGGCTTGGTAACTGGAAATATTTCCATATAAGTTAGTGTGCAGTTGCTTTTGCCCTAAACAAAAATTATTCCTGCAACTGAATAATCTGACAAAAATCCCCAAAGACTGCAGTCTACAACAAGACATTGCAGGTATCTAAGTCCTCCCTGAGTGCTTGCTAGGTATTTTTAAAAAAATCATTTTAATTTAAAAATGGGAAACCCGCAGGCTGCAAAGCAAAACTCTCCATCAGCATACTGATCCCCAAGAACGCTTCCAGGCCTTTCAAAGTCGCCATAAACTTTCAAAGCCTTGTAGAGTTGGAAGGTCCTTGGGAGATCCTGGCTTTCAAACTCCTGCTGGAGGCAGGAATCCTCAGACCATCCCAATCAAACAGATGTCCAATCTTTGCCTGAAAACCTCCAGTGTTAAATCCCCATCCCATGACTTCAGGAAGCATGCTTTCCCATTAATTAATCACACTTCAAGTTAGGAAATTCCTCATTTTGAGCTTGGATCTTTATTTGTAAACAATTGTTTGGAGATTGTTTCTGCCCTATCCTTGGGCTCTATGGAGAACATAGTTACCCCCTCTTCCCTGTGACAGCCTTTTTTTTTTTTGCATTGGAAGACTGTCGTCATTTCTTCCATTGGCCTTCTCTTTTTTAGGCTACACATTCCTTGTTCTTTTCTTAGAAAATAGAATACTGCAGCAAAATGCCCAAGATTTAGGGTTTGGGTTTTTTTTTAAAACATGCCAAAGAACAAATATAAGGTAAACAAGAATAATTTGCAGTATAGAATGACTATTCATGACCCTAATAAGAAATTATTTTGTGAACTAGCTCCCCTTTCCCTGAATGGGCATTTTTACATAGATAGCCATGACATTCTCAAAATTCCAAGCGGGCCCAGTAGCTCAAAAAATTTCAACACTTTTTTTTTCTTTGCAATTCCCAAGTAGTATTCCGCCTCTTTCATAATGAGCTCTGGCCATTCCACCAGCAACTGTTTAGGTCGCCTGCGCTCCATGTCATACACAAATAATCTACTACACGGATGTCAAGCTCACCATGTCACATTGCCATCACATGATCTTGTGTGACATTTTCCCCATTTGCGGAGCTGGGGTGGGCATAGCCTGTGCCTGACGCATCTGGCCTGTGGGCCGCCAGTTTACACCCCTGATCTACTACAACTTTATTTATTTTTTTAAATAAATTTTATTAAGCGTTTGATCTACTACAACTTTAACATCACACTGAAGTCTCCCTGAGCAGGTGAGTCTTCCGTCATACGTTGTGCCTACCATCAAGGTTTTCCTATTTCTTCATAGCAGAATTCCTTCATGGATGCCTTCCCAGTTTGTTGCAATCAGTGGTGGGATTCAAAAATTTTTACTACCGGTTCTGTGGGGGTGGCTTGGTGGGGGTGGCAGGGGAAGTATACTGTAAAATCTCCATTCCCTCCCCACTCCTGGGGGAAGGTTACTGCCAAATCCCCTTCCCTCCCCACCCTACTAACCTGCTTTCCAGCTCTGTTCTCCTGTGCAGGGCAACAAAAGAAGACCCAGCCGATCAGCTGGGACTTGGGAGACAGAGAATAGATGGGGGCAGAGCCAGTCAGTGGTGGTATTTGCCGGTTCTCTGAACTACTTAAAATTTCCGCTACCGGTTCTCCAGAACAGGTCAAAACCTGCTGAATACCACCTCTGGTTGCATTATAATTCACTATCCTTGGTCAACATGTTAGATGGAGGGGATGATGAGAGTTATAGTTCAACCCATTTGAAGAGCATTAGGTTTGAAGTGCTTTTATCAATGATATTTGGTGAAAAAATATGGTGATCTTTTTTATTTAAATCTATTTATATGGTTGCCCACTGTGCAAGTGCAGCTTTAAGCAGCTAACACAAGCAAAATATCAATACAAAATAATAAAAGAACATCCAATTCAAATAGAAAATAGCAACCAAGGAAGCCTAATCAACATACCAAGGGCTCAACTAATATCCTGACCCCTAGGCCAACAAAAGGGGTTTGTACCTCTTTCCCTTAATCTTGCTCTGTAACACTTATTCCTCTCATCCTTGGGCACTTTATGCAAAGATTAAGCTCTTACTCTCTAAGGCCTCCGGCAGTCAATCTTTCCCAGCTAGGCTAATCAACTTTCCTTTTACAGACAATGCCAGGATTGAAACCTGCTGCCTTCTTACTTAGCTTATAACTTGCCTTAAAGTGTAACCCCTTTTATTTATTTTACTTTAAGTTATTAAAAATATATTCAAATAACTACAAACCCTGTCCCTGAAAAGCATCAATAGCAATAAGCCAAACAGAAAAGCGAAAAATTCTAAACAGCCTGAATCATATTCAATCTTGCAATTATAAACCTTTTATAGACAAGACACCTGAATATCAAGTATTAACACACTGTACAGAAGTGAGCAGTTAGTGACAGGAGTGGGGAGGACAGTGTGGGACCCAGTATGGTGGGAAGCAGGCCCAAGGCTTGCAGGGAGTTGGTGGGGGGAGATAGGTGAAGGGGCAATGCAGCATCCCTGTAGTTGGACATAAAGACGAATCCGCCCAAATTCTGTTCAGGTGACAATGGGGATTCTGCAATGACTGTAATCTCAAAATCAGATTATAGGTAGCTTTTCAGGGGTGCGCTATAATTTCAAATGGTCTGGTCATAAGTGGAGGATTATGAATATTTCAAATTAGAAAAATTAAAATAAAATAAAAACAAAAAAATCAGCCCCTTAATTTGAGTATAACTCCTTCATGATGCCAAATGTTCCTTGCGCTCCTTTCAACATGCCAGATCTGTAATTTCCCAGGACTTTTATCCCTAAACCTATTGCTTCTCTTAAACTTATGTATATAATGACTACCAAGAATCATGTGATAGCCACGCCAAGAATTCCTTTGCAATGAAACATTGCAGGATGGAATGAGGGTTCTCATGAAGCTCATTCATTCCCATTTACAGCTGTCTCAGACCAGCAACAGAGATGTCCTATTTCCCAGCAGATTATTTGTGAGCCCGAAAAATATAAAATGTCCTTTGATATTTCTCTTTCCCTTTTATTTTACTCTGATGTGGTCCCCCTACCTTGGTAAGGCAGTCAATTTTGTAATCCTGATTTCCCTAATGTGGAACTCCTGTGTATAAGTGGGAATTGCTACATCCAGAATTTCCATTCCTGTTGGTTTGGACCCAGCATGCTTGCAAATCAGCAGGTTGAAGAGTATCTTTAACTTAATTAAATCAGCTGCCTACATTAAGCAGGATTCTTCACCCATTAATCTCAGTATCTAAATCTAACTCTACCCTAGTATCTGTTAGATAAAAGACTGTCTGGTCAGCCTTGTACACCAGGGCTAACTGAACTATTTTGGTTTCAAGACTGAACAGAATGCTTTCCCATTCTTTATCCAAGAGAAAAGTTCCCAAGCAATCAGGAACCCATCCCTCTCTTTTTCAGAAACTTAAACTACAAACATCTGTGAATCATCTTTCCCAGAGTAATTGCAACCTTCCTCAAAATCCCTAAACTTTAGGTAATCCCTAAACATCTTTAGGTAATCAATCCCTTTTGACTTGTTAAGAAACATTAAACGTTTCTTCTCTTAAAAATTAAGCACCTGAAATGTGCTTCTGATCGCCTTTCATTCCTCTTTGGTTGAACGAGCCCATACCCTTAAAATGGAAATAGGTGTTTATTAGGTGGACTTTTTGAGTCAGGTTTTGCAATTCCTTTCCAATGTGGATTCTCGCATTCCCCAACCCCTACTTTCCAATCCGTAATTTTTTTTCCAACCACCTCTCCTAACAACGCTCCTAAATCCTAACGCGTCCAGCAAAACTTTTCAGCGACGGTGGCAGCCAGTGTGTTTCCATTTATTCCGAGGCTGGAAATCGTGAGCGCAGCTTAAAGGCTTTGCCAGCCGGGCCAGGTCGCGCCCTTCGTCGCTCCTCTGGATTCAGGGCGCACAAAGGGGCTCCTTTGTAACCTCGACGGCGGCCCTACCCACCTCCACGAGTTCCCGCTCCACCTCCACGGCCACCACCTCGTGGCTCCGATGCTCCTGGATCTGGCAGAGCTGGCAGATGCAGCTGCGGTCGGTCCGGCAAAAGCTCTCCAAGGGCTTGAGGTGCAACTTACAGAGGCTCTCCTCGATGTGCCGCAACGGCGGAACCAGCCGGTGGCTTTGGAAAGCCGGACTTTTCAGATGAGGTTGCAAGTGGGGGGCGCAGAAGGACGCCAAGCACACCAAGCACGACTTAGCCGCTTCAGCCCTCTCTCCATCGGTGCAGAAGTCGCAAAGCACCTCCTCGATTTGGGCACCGCCGTTCCCTGGAGCGCACGGCTCCGAGGTTTCTTCGGGTGCCATAGCCAGGCCCGGACTGCTCGGCGCGGGCTGTCGGAGCTGCAACAATTCGGCCAGGGTGTGGTTCTTACGGAGCGGGAGGTCGGCTGGGAAGGGTTCCTGGCACAGGGGGCAGCGGGAGGCACTTTGTCCTCCGGCTCCTGTAACGCCCCCGGGGTGATGCCTGTGCGCCCCAATGCACTCCAAGCAGAAATTGTGGCCGCAGGGAGTGGTGACCGGGTCCTTCAGAGCGTCTAGGCAAATGGGGCAACCGAAAGGACCTTCTTGAAAGTTGGGAGCGAAGCTAATGGGACCAGAGCCCGCGTCCATACTGCCATGAAGTCAGCCAGGAGGCGAAGAGCGCGACGCTGGGCTGGCCCCCGACCCCCTTTCTCCGAGGAAGGGCAGGGCAGGGCAAGGGGCTGGAAGCGCTAACTCCGCCCATCGGGAACTCAGGTCAACACCGGGCAGCCGCGGTCGGCCCCCAAAAAGCAAACGAGGGGCCGCCTTCTTTGCGTGGCGTTTCTCTATGAGGGTTAGAAGAAAAGTAAAAGTGCCGCTCCTCCTCGAAGCGCGCGCGCGAAATAAATCCACATTAAGCTTTTCCCGCCCTTCGTAGTCTAATTAAAATGTGTGAGTAATTGTGAAAGAATCCCAGGGGGATGTTTCGGAACATGGGAAGCTGACCGTTCCCGCCTCCGGACTGCCGTCGAAATTTCACAGGACACATTTGCGTCATTTTACTCTTCTCGAGTCCCGTCCAATTCAGCAGCAGATAGTTTGGTGATACCATGTAGCAAGGGTATTAGGAGTAATAAATTGTTAGCATATTCCTCTTTCCTTCCCCCCCCCCGGTTTTGTCACAGTTAAATAGAGTGATTAATATTTAATAATGTGTATAATGTGTTTGTATGTATATCTGTAGTGTGTGTTATGTGTATGAGTAGATGTATACTTTCTTTGGAGAGCAGGCAACAGAACTTCATTTTTAATGTGGGCCAGTGTGCTCACAGAAAAAAAAAATGACAAAGGTTATCTTAAATTTTTAACTTTTTTTTTTAATGAAACCTGACTGTTTTGGACCACATATATACAATTGCCATGTTCAGCCATAAAATTGCTGCGCAAATTAGGTACTCTTAATTTCAAAGCGTCCATGAATTGATTTTATTCCCTAGGAAACATACACAGGTGAAGAAAGCTTGAAAAGGCAGTTCCTGTCCTCTGGCCAGCATCACCTAGTGCTAGTTTCTCAAAACACAGCTGAAATATATTCTTCTTTCTTTTCTCTGTTTTTAATCAGTGACCACTATTATAAACAAGGGCAGGAGTAATATTTGGAACCACACTTCCTTAGCAATTAAGCCTTTTACAAGCTGGTAATGTTGGACTGTGCATAACTGGATGGGTTTATAATAGTGGAGATACCTATTGATATTTAAAGCCAAGAAATTAGTGCATGTCATCAAAGACTGAATGGCAACATGGCTGTTGGTGAAAGGTTCTTCAGATCCAAAGGTATCGTTCCTCTTCCATCTAATAAATGGAAAAATGGCTTCATTATTACTTGAGAGGTAGAAAGTAGCAGGAGGCATGATTTAAAATAGGGTGTCAAACTCATGGCGTCACGTGATGTATCATTTTCCCCCTTCACTAAATGGGGTAGGCTTGGCCAACGCATGATGCATCTGCCCTGTGGGCCGCAAGTTTAACACTCCTGATTTAAAGAGGACATACTGAAAGATATTAGGATTAAATCAGTGATGAATAACATTTTGGGTCAAACATTCAGAAAATACCCAACTTGACTTTGCTGGTGTGTCACACTGCCCCCCAATAAAAGAGAAATAATGTTTTAAACATTTTTTTTAAAATGCAGACCAATTCCGTGTAATCCGCAGGATTTGCCATGTGCTGCTTACCTTCAGGCAATGTTCTCTTTCTGTTAACAGGCCCCTGCAGCTTGTTACGTGAGGCCTTTGTTCTTGAAGTGGCTTCAGAGAATGCTCTTCCATGGCCTCTATAGCCTCCAAAATTGTGGAAGAATGGGATGTACTTTTGAGAATAGTTGTTCAGTGCTGGGGAACGCTGGTGTGTCATCCAAAAGGTCATGGCATGTCACTTTTGACGTGTGTCATAGGTTTGCCATCTCTGGATTAGATGGACCCCTATTTGATATGATGGACCCCTAAATTTTACTCTCCTTGGGATATTATGGCCTTGGAAGATTATGAGCATAGGCAGAAAAGGAAAATATAATACAAGAGTTTAACAACTTTAAAAAACAAAAGAAGAAAAACCCGAAATATTTTTCCTGGATATTTTCCTAAACAACCTCTAGCCAGAGCTGACTTTGATCTTTCTTTTTCCAGTTTCTCTTCAACCCTCCCTCCTCCCAACACATGGCAAATATGTTCAATATTCTGTTCAATATTCTAAGAGGTATCTTGCTAATGGGCAGTTCTGAGAATCTTTAGATATTATTATTCCAACTTTCCTTTTGAATAAACAGAATAAACATGACAACAATCTGTAATGCTAGTTTTACATATGTCATAATTTTCTCCATAGAAAAATAAGCTTTCTTTCAACTGCAAATTTTCACAAACCTAGGAAAACAAAATAAAACCTGCCCTAGGTCTAGATTTCCTTTTAAACTGCTTCTTTAAAAAATAAAACATTAACGCTTGTATTTTTTATAATTGTTTTCTTATCAATTTATTGATGTTGATCTTTTTAAAGATTGGTTTAATTCTTTTGTAAAATATTCTACTACAGTCTCTTCTAATAGGAAAAAGGGTACAAAAATAAATGTTAAAAATTGCTTTCCGGAAAATGAATTCTTAAGAACTTGTTAGTATCCAGTCATCCATATGAGAAACTACCGTATATATGTACTTCACTGTTTCACAATACCTTGTGAAACATACCTTCACAATGAAGTGACTCCTGGGAGCTTGTGAACAGTGATCTGCCTAGGGTAAACATTATTGTGCATTTCTTTATTGGCCAGCTTGATTCTTATTCGCTGTGACAATTTCTCAATTAAAAGGTTTTTTTTTTGTTTACACTATTTCTTTATTGATATTCATTTAATTTTTGTAGTTTGCCAGAAAGCTTTATGCAACCCCAAAACACACATGCATCAGATTCTGTGCTATATAAGCATCTACTGTAACTGCAACTTTTCCTGGAAGGGTAAGGAGGACTTGCAATTCACAAGAGAGCTATAAAAGACAGAAAAGAATTGTCTGTGCAGCCAAGTAGCTAAAAGTTTTTTTCAAAGTTCCAGAGTTATTTGCTTGCTCAGAGTTTTTCCATAGGAGCAGGGCAGTCTTTGCCTATACCTGTAAATCAGGTGACCTCTCATCAGTTGTAATCTGGCCTTTGGCAAAGAGTCACAGCTGTACCTTCGCAAAGCCAGAAAATTGGGACCAGAGGCTCCATAAAGGTGGTGTGAAAAACATGTAGGCATTTCATATTATCGTCTATGCTGTAAAAGGATATCGTTCCTTGATCACAGTTCAATAGAACTCCAATGAATTTGCACAGAGGTTCTTTGATCTTTGTAGACTTGTCATTGTACCAAGCCACATAACTGTCTTCTTGGATATGCAGGCCCCAGGAGAGTTTATCCAACCCAATGGTGAACTTCTGATGAGCCTGTTTCAATCTGGTGAATGTTTTGCACGCTACGCCAACAATGACGGAGTGGTTGGCTAACTCTACTTCCCAGTAGTGACTGCCTTGGCTGAAGTTCTGAGTACACATGACTTGCCAAGGCTCAAACCTTTGACGGTCATTTGGCTTTGGTTTTTGAAAAACTTGGGGATGAACTGCTTTCTGATTATTATTGGATATCTGCAGGTATTTGTTGGCTGTGACTGGATCAAATGTTAAATTCTGCTGATCTGTGAAAGTGACAATGATAATATATTAGGAAAAAGCAAAAGAATCTAAGATCACCAATTTATCTCGTTCCTGGAATATTTTCTATTTGGCACATTGAAGCAGGATGATATTAAAGTATTAGTGTAATTTTAAAAGTTAGGAATGGTGTTATTGAACAGATCCTTTATTGTTATTCTGTATTTTCCAAACTCTAGATTTAATGTACAGTAATTTTGATATAATGTAATTTTGCTTCTTGTTTGTTAGTGTCAAAAGTCAGCATTATTTTTAGAAGTGGAGGCTTTAACATGGATTCTACATTATGTGTTCATGTCAGATACACAATGAAAAATTAACTTTTTAGGGTTGGAAAATACTAAGCCATAGTAGTGTAATAAGTAGGAAAACTGTAGTGTAATAAGTAGGAAAACTGGTTGTACACTGCCCCGAGTCCCGCTTTTGGGAGAGGGGCAGTATAAAATCCAATAAATAAATAAATAAATAAAACAACAACAACAATAAGTTTGATGCCTTCAAGTAAGTCTCGATTCCTGGATGAGTCCCTGCCATTTTCTTGGCAACATTTTCAGAAGTAGTTTGGCCCTGCTTTTTCCCTAAGGCTAAAAAAAAGTGACTGGTCCAAGGTCACCCAGCTGACTTTGTGCCTAAGGCAGGAGTAGAACTCAAAGAGTCTCCTGGTTTCTGTCCTGGCTCCTATGATATAGCTGATGAAAACTGAAAACTAGTTTCAGGGCCAAGGATTACTACTAGCTGAAGAGCTCACAATAGTCTCTTTGAAATCTATGCCATGATAAAGAGTGCCTGTTCTTACTGGCAATTCACGAATCCTTTGCTTAGCATTCTGCCTAAATATGTTTCATGAGATAATTATTTCCCCTAGAGATAGAAACCAGAAGTCAAACACAGGAAGTAGATAGATGTATACCCAAGTATATATACATCACAGATGATCTTGTATTTATTGTTGTTAGTTACTGAAAACAAACAGCTGTATGAGAAACAACTATGGTTTTCCATTTTGATTAGTTTTCATCTTTGCCAAAGAAGAGGAATGACTGCATCTATATTTATGGAAAATTAGATACAACCTATAAATTAAATAGAGATCCGATTAACTGGTTCCTTATGTGTTAATCTGCATACATAGTCTCTTTAAAAGCAGGAACCGAAAAATGAAAAAAATAAGAGAGAAAATAAGTGATGCCACAATTGTCTCTATCAATCATGAGACAGACTGAGAGGCATGTAAATTGAGCCTTATCAACCAGATGCACTAGAAACAATCAAAGAGTTATGAGTTTGTGCAATCAACAATCATAAAATAACTTTGGGTGGATGTTCCATAGATGATGACATTGTAGGGCAAACTATTTACTGGGTTATGTAATGTACACACACCTCTGCAGTCATGAAGGTACAAATATGTTTTTTTTACTTATGAGACAGACACTTGATTTTTTTCCAGTTGCCATTTGAAAAGCATCTTTGGGACATCTCTCCCATAGTTCCTTCCCTTCCCTTAAACTCATTGCCATAGCAAACAAACCTTTAGGTATATGGCCAGTGGTATTGCATTTATTTCTATAAAATTTGTTAAGAGAAATTCATTTTTAAAATGCTCTTGTGCACAGTTGGTGCAATCTATGGTGCATTTTGTTAACAAAGGTGAGTTTGAACTTGCTTGTTTCAACCTGTTTGCTAACTCTGTAATTTAAAATAAAGAGTTGTTTCGTTGATCAAGGTGTGCGCATGACTCATAAGCAATTTTTTGTTCTGTGCACTACTAGATACAGTATTATAAATGTAATCCTGACTCTAATATACTTTCAATATGCATTTCTGATTTAAATTCAGATAGTAAGACGGGGGCAATTTTCTGCATTTCCTAAGATGGAGTCCATCTTCTGGGCGGTGGTTCTATTTCTGTTCTATTATGTTATTCAGGATGTCCTCCTATACCACAAAAAGTAATTAACTGGAGGCTTTGTGTTTGCTGTGAGAGGTTAACACAGAAACTTAACTTAGAGTATCTCTATTTCAGGGAACAGGGCCAAGGATACAAGACCTACAACTTGTAACAACTAGATGGCAGCAACATTTTAGAATTTACTGTATTTTCTGCTGCCATCTAGTCCTGACTTTTACAGACAAGAAAACTCATCCTGGATCCTTCTTTTACCTATGTCCAGAATATTTAAAACTAATACATGTTTCATTTTATCCACTTGTTTTATTCACTTGTTGCCTGCGGTGCTTTCTGTTACACTTGCTGACTCACATCATCTCTGAAACATATTTGAAAATCTGTATATTGTACAATACTGCATTCAGAAGAATTGTGCAATTAGCAATTCACACAAATTTAATTGTAGTGACTGATAAAAGTAGAGAAAGTAATTAGGTTTTCTTCATGTGGAATTTGTTGGGTAACATATTGGTCAACAAGACTACACTCTTGATTCTTTCCTTCTTAATAAGTGAAAGATAAATAGTTAAATTTTGTCCTTTTAATAAAGACAAGGATGTCATTAAGAACAGATTTCTGAAACATCCCTTGTCAAGCCTAGGGAATTTATCCCAAGTATTCATTTCTATTATATTCTTCACCCTGCAGGCCAAATACTTATTGGGAAGTCAAGTCCCACTGAATTCATCAGAATTTACTTACAGGTAGTCCTTGACTTATGACCATTTGCTTGATAATCATTAGAAGTTATGATGGAGCCAAAATAACAGTACTATGACCTGGATTTGAAGTCCCGGTGGACGTCTCCACTCACTCACACATGGTCACACGATCACATTGTGGCTACTCAACAATCGGCATACATTTATGGCTGTTTGCAGCATTCTGCTGTCCCCTGACTGCTATTTACAATGTTTACTTCCAGTTTCAAGCAAATATGCCCATTACGGACAATAGGTTTGCTTAATGACTGCCACATGACCTGCTTAATGACTGGCATGACTTACAACCATAATTCTGAGCTCAATTAAGTCAAGGATTGCCTGTATAGGATCCAGCTACCAAAGAAATAAGTGATTTTCTATTTTTCAAATTTAGAGAAAATATCCAATCCTCAAACAATATCCATAAGCAGGGAAATGTTGTCAACAGATGGAAGAGAGAAACCCACAAATACATATTTACTTGTACCAGGGCTGTTCAGTACATTAGACTCCCAGGTCTACCAATTTTATTTGGTTATTTATATCCTTTATTAGGGACGCAATGGCTCAATGGCTAAGATGCTGAGCTTGTCGATCAGAAAGGTCGACAGTTCGAATCTCTAGCACCACGTAACGAAGTGAACTCCCGTTACTTGTCCCAGCTTCTGCCAACCTAGCAGTTCAAAAGCATGTAAAAATGCAAATAGAAAAATAAGGACCACTTTGGTGGGAAGGTAACAGCGTTTGTGCGCCTTTGCCATTTAGTCATGCCAGCCACATGACCATGGAGATGTCTTCAGACAGTGCTGGTTCTTTGGCTTTGTAAAGGAGATTAGCACCACCCCCTAGAGCTGGAAACGACTAGATGTATGTGTGAGGGGAACCTTTACCTTTTACCTTTTACCTTTATCCTTTATTATTTTTACAAATAACTCAAGGCAGCAAACATATCCAACACATCCTCGTCTTCCTATTTTTCCCACAATAACAACCCTGTGAGGTAAGTCGGGCTGAGAGAGAGTGACTGGTCCAAGGTCACCCAGCTGACTTTCATGGCTAAGGGCTGGCTAGATTACAAACTCTTCCATCCAGAAGAAGGGAGCAGGGAGAGCTGCAGAAGTGTCCACTATAGTACTTGTCCCATCCCCCTTAAGCAACTTTGAACTTTTATCTGGAATTACTATTAAGGCAACTGACCTAGATAATGCTTAAGCAAAAGTTTACAGGGAAATCTGGGAATTTATTTCACGGTCATACAAAAAGATATAAAAGCACAGAGAATATGTTTAAAGATATATAAGCATAGAAAATATATTTAAAGAGAGAAGCCAAGGGAAAACCAAATAGGGAACATAAAACCCCTTGAGCGTTAGTAATGGGCACTTGATCTGCTGTTGTGAAAATATATATTTTCCTCTCTTGGGTTACTATTTGTCATCTCCTATTTTGTGTGGTCTCGTTATCACTGAGACAAGCATCTGTTTTGGGGGAGCAGGTTTTCAGCTGGAAAACATGGATCTTTTTCTGAGGTCTTTTTTTTAGAATTACCAAACACAAGGATCAACAAGCTTTACACATACAAAGAAAAGCCTACTCGCATAAGTAACTTCTTACATGAACAGGGAGCAGCAAATTCAGCCAATGTAGTCACCATTCTACAATATGGAGTAAATAAGGAGTTTGTTTTTCTTCTTTTAATCGAGAAGGAGCTGTATCTTGTATAACTTTGTATTGCTGTCCCATGCTTAGTCTCTGGGCAACTGTATAAATTCCTTTTAGGACTGCAACTAAAATTTCTGGAAGAGAGTCAGTGATATTCAGCAGGTTCTGACCAGTTCTGGAGAATCAGTAGCGGAAATTTTGAGTAGTTCAGAGAACCGGCAAATACCATCTCTGACTGGAGATTTTACAGTCAGTTTCCCCTGCCACGCCCACCAAGCCACACGCACAGAACCAGTAGTAAAAAAATTTGAATCCCACCAGTGAAGAGAGTGCATTCACTGACAAAACAATCAGCGGGAGACAGTGGTGGAATTCAAATTGTTTTACTAGAGGTTCTGTGGGCATGGCTTGGTGGGCGTGGCAGGGGAAGGATGCTGTAAAATCTCCAGTCAGAGATGGTATTTGCCACTTCTCTGAACTACTCAAAATTTCTGCTACCAGTTCTCCAAAAATGGTCAGAAGCTGCTGAATACCACCTCTGGTGGGAGACATCTTTGTGTATCTTTATATCTTTGTAAGCAGCCTTGAGTTGCCATGTGTGAGTAGGCAGCAATATAATTTTTAAAAATAAAAATAAAATATTAAAAATGAGACCCCATTTATCAGCCCAGTTTCTTACCCTTTAGAAGCTTTGTCCTTAGTTCATTCTCTGAAAAACTAGGTCCAGGCATTCTCTTTACAAATACCTTTGGCTCAAGTCTGTCTGCACAATGCAATAGAGAAGAAAAATTCAACAGCAGGAAGAAAGCAAACTTCAAAAAATTTCCAAATGGTAATAGAATATAGCTATTAAAAATAATAGAACAGACAGTTTGGTCGTGTAGTTAAGGCACCAGACTAGACATCAGGAGATTGTGATCAGGAGATTCAAATGCCACATTAGATATGAAAGCTAGCTGGGGTCAGTCACTCTCTTCTCAGCCCAGAACATCATGTTCAGGCAACAAGTTGGTTGGTCAATTTCTGTTGCAACCATTGGAACCAACACTTGGTTGATCTGGAGGGGAAAAAGTCCCGGCATTTGTGGGAAAATGGAAGGAAGCAATTTTTTTAAAAAAATTCTAATGATTAAATAGCATTTGTAAAAGCCATTCAATGGTACATATACATTTATAGTTTTGAACAGGAACAAACTTGAAATAAATCAACTAAACCTGCCATGACACTTGGGAAAATACCATCCTTGATTTTATTAATCACTCAGGAAAAAGAACAGAAATGTGATCTGTTTCATATGGTAAATGAAAAAGAGGCAATAAATGTATGAATCTGAAATTTACTAAAGATTTTTTAAAATGATAGCTTGGTGAGTTGCTATCTCAGAATTACATCTTTTTGGTGAATACACATTTCAAAAATCGTTTAGGTGATCTGGGACTTTGCAGACTATTGTGGGGAATGGGCATCCATTTGAATACTCTTACTACACGAATCAACTTTCAATAGGCTAATCTAAATAGTTTTCCTATTATTCTTGCAGTATTATTTTCTTACATTCAAAATTCTTTTTTTCACAGCTCTGGTAGGCAGTTAAGAGTGGTGCATATGTAACGTTATCAACAGCATATAAAGAAAATTTAATCAAGATGTTTTATAGTTGGCATTTGACACTGGCGAGATTGGCCAACATATACCCTAATATGAAATCGCAATGCTGGAAATGTAAGCTCACAGATGGAACATACTATCATATGTGGTGACAATGCCCCAAAGTTAAAAAATACTGGGAAAAACTGAAAAAATGGATAAGAGAAATTACAGAGTACAATATTGAATTTAAGCCAGAAGTTTTTTTTGCTGGGGATGATTAAAGGAAACCCAAAGAAACATATCCAATACATCATACAACATATATTAACAGCGGCAAGAATTGCTTATGCCCAAAGCTGGAAAATAGATGATGTACCTTTAGAAAATATGGTAATAAATAGAATACTTCATTGTGCCAAGATGGACAAACTGACAAGAAAACTAAAAGGTAAAGAAGAATCTGATTTCTGTGAGGTTTGGGAAATGTTATATATATGGTTAGATAAGAGAAATAAGGTTTGATATGGAGAAGAATTATAAATATTGTATTTAAGTATATAAGTAACGCTTGACACAGAACTGTTAAAATTTAAGTTTTATATGTATTTTGAAAATAAATAAAATTAAAAAAAGAGTGGTGAATGTATGTAGCTCTCCTGATGCTCCCTTTGCAGCCTCCTGAACAGAGCTAAATGAGCAGAGCTCAAATTCGTATTCTGTTCTTGTGGGGTTAGAACATAAAGGATTTAGGGATGATGAAGGTACTCATTTCTCTCCTTTACCAATCCAAACATTTCAAAATGTCCAATGTTTTCTTTTTTCAGTGAGTCTTAAGAGGAAAAGATGCTTAAGTCACTGTAAGGCACAGATTCCACTCCTTAAATTCACTCAGCCTCTTTACAAAGGAAACAAGAACCAAAGAAGTTGGTTCTGGCCATGATGACACAAAAGGTGTACCTCAACAAAGCCTCCAACCCCTACTTCGTTGTAATATACTTTCATGCACCTGCCAATCATCGGAGGAAAGCCATGTTAGTCTAAGGTAGCACAAAATAAGGAGAAATCTGGTAGCTCCTTATCCAACTAACTAATTTTATTAGAAAATAAAATCTTATTAGAAAAGGCATGAGCTTTTCTGAGCTCCAACTCACTTCATTGGATGCATAGTGTGGCTAGACTGAGATTTTAAAAATGTGCTATCAGATTCTTAAATATCTGCCAAGAAATTGACCTGTCAAGTGTGACCCAGTTTTCTCATTGCCTGTAAAACAGCTTGATAGTTACTTTTTCTGCCACCCGTTTGTGGATTCAAAAGATTTGACTGAAGTGCCTCCAAAAGCCTGAAGAATTCAGTGAAGAACTTGGTAACGGTATTTTCATTCTTATCCAAGTCAAGTTGAATGATTGGAGGAACTTCCAGTTTACTAGGTGGAGAAAGGAGATGTTGCTTCTGCAAAAAATAGAAAATAATTATTCCGCTAAACTACAGCAAAGATGGCTAATCTAAAATATAGCAAGAGCACAGTGAAGAATATGCATCAAAGCTACACCATGGAGGCTTATTGAATACCAAAGAAACCAAACTGATTTACAAGAAAGACCAAATGAAGAATAGAAAAGAGATATGGTGAGGCAAAGCATTATACAGACAGTACATAAAAAACAATAATAACTAGCAATCAAAGCAGAGAAAACAAGACCTGATAATGGCTAGGCCAGGGGCAGGAAATTTGAAGAAAAAAAATAGTCTAATTCTGTCTGCACAAGATCAAGCCTTAAGAACAAATGCATATAAAACCAGAATTGAGAAGACAGCAATAGGCAGCAAATGCCAACTCTGCAAAAAAATTAAATAAACCACCTGATTAGCAGTTGCAAGTGGATCTCACAGATTGATTACAAACCACAGCACAAAAATGTAGCAACAATGGTGCATTGGAATACCTGCCAAAAATATCATTGCATTTTGCGCTCTTCTTCTATCCTGCTTAATTTCATTTCAATTCAATTTTTTAAAATTTAAAATCTTTATTGTTTTAATGTTTTATTCTGAATTGTATCCAGTGTTTATACATTGCCTCTGGCAAGTGGGGCAACATATAAGTTTAATAAATAAAATAAAAAATAAAATCAATTTGCCTGTAAGTACGAACTGGTGCGGTTATGAAACAGACAAAGTAACAGAAAATAAAGAAGCTAAAGTGGTCTGAGATTTTAGAATTAAAATAAAGAAGCATTTGCCATACAACACCCCAGTCTTAACAGTTGTTGATAAGAAAGACAAAGGAATTTGGATAGTGGATATTTTAATACCTGGAGAAAGCAGATTAAATGAGAAAGAACAGAAGAAAATATAAAGGCTGCAAATAGAACACTTGCAGCAAAAGAAAGCAAAATAATACTAATAGGAATAGACAATTTGGGGCCAATTCTTAAACATCTGGAACACCACTGGCACATTATCAGCATTGACAAATTACCATCAGTCAATTGCAAAAGGCAGCTTTACTTACAATAGCTTACTTCCTGTGATGACACCCATAACATTATTAAACAACAAAATCTGCCTATCCTAAATCCTGGGAAGGACTCAATAAGTAGACAAAATTGCTAAATCCAATATAAACATCCATAATGTAATGTAAAAAGAACACACAAGTTGATTATAAACAACAGCATAACAATCACCAAAATGATTCACTGAAACCTCTGCCAAAAATTATCACTTGCCAGCAGTAATAATGATGGGAACACATAGTTGAAAAAAATAGTTGAAAATGAACAGGTTAAAACATTGTGGGACTTCTAAATACAAATTGATAAACAGTCTTGGTGCATAACACGTTAGATTTAACTGTGGTTGAAAAGAAGAAATATATGTGGATAATTGATGTAGCGATACCAGGAGATAGAAGAATAGAAGGCAAAGAATTGGAAAAGATCATTGAGTTATCATAATCTAAAAATCAAAGTTGGAAGAATGTTGCATAAACCAGCAAGGTTCCCAATGGAAAAAAAAGGGAGGGAGGGAGGAAGGAAGATATACTAAGAAATGTCCTGAGACCAAAGAAAACAGGAAATAATCTCACTGATTCAACCTCTAGTAACTACACTCTTATTGTGGCAGCTACTTTTAAGCTATTTGTGCCGGTGCTCGTAATATGCTCTCAGCATTCCAAATGCTTGTATAGAGTTTAAAAAAAGAAAAATCCAAAAAGCTCTGAAGTTGCTGGCTTTTGATACCCTGATCCCAATTTTGGCAAAGAAACAGTATTAAGCGTACAACAACAGCAACATTCTCCCAATGCACAGATAACACATTTTTTTACCCACTTCAAGAAACGAGACATCATCCTCAGAGCTCATCAGTGCTTCCGCTGTTCTGTTGTATTGCGTGACAGTCTCCAAATGATGCTGTAGGCAGTTCCGGTTCTCCTGCATTTGCTTTAGCAAAGCAGTATGCTCACTTGTAACCATCTCTGACACCTTTTTCTGGCATTCTTTTAGGGTTTCCATGAGATGATTAAACTTTTGCAAAATTCCTGAGCTAAACTTCATTGAGAAAACCTGTAGAAAGCCAACATTCAAAACATCAAATTATCCTCATAGCAGCTAATGTCTCTACTTTTCTTAAGGCATCATATAGCAGTAAAATAAAATGCAGATGGAAGACAATGGAAGGGGGACTATCCTTTACCTAGTGGACACAAACTAGTAATGGGGAGGAAATTACAACCTCTTTGTTTATTCAGCAGCTATCACAAGAGTGAGTGATTAAAATCTACACTGGCAAAGCACAAACTATTTCTAAAGGACTCACTGTAACATGGTCCATCTGCTGCTCCAGTTTCTCGATTTCTGCCGCAATTTTTTCTGCTTCTTTTTGGTTTTTTTCCAAGGTTTCCTTGACTGACTCCTGTCAAAGCAAACTTAAAGTTCAAATGGGCAATTGTTTCATACTTTTTCCTTAGAGAATACTTCACTTGGCATATTCACGTTAGTCTATTCACATTGGAAGAAACATCTAAAGAAACATACCTAAGTACTTACTCCCCATGTAATCTTTTGCAGAGGTCCCACAGCTCTAGTAATATTACCTTGCTACCATTGTGCTGTATTGAAATAAGATGACCAAGATCCTGGAATTGCTATCCACTTCAGAAAGAGTGATGGGCTCAGGAAAAACATAATGGTATATGGGCCAATTTGGTTAACTCACACACTGAACCATGGTAATATTTTGGATTTAGCAAGACTTTTAGATCTAGACTTATGTTCATGTCAGGATCATATCTCTTGTGAGATAACTTCAAAGCAAAACCATTACCCATTTCAAATTGTGCATGGTTTATGGACCAGACAACAGGTCTTCTCTGTGGTAGCCCCTACCCTATGGAATCCTCTTCTTCAGAGGCCCAAGACCCCTTTTATTCAGTCTCGGAAATCAACTACCATAAAGCTGTACTGGACTATTCCAATATGTCTTTGGCCTGAGTTGATTATGAGCAATGATCATAGATTTGGCTGTTGTATTATTTTTGTCATATTCCTTATATTTTGATTTTTAATCCTGTTTTGTGGTTAGCTTACAGAGTGTTTGGAGTAGAATAAATCATCAATACTTTGAAGTAAATACACAAATATAGGAAATATAATTTTATGAGATGTTGGACCTCTGCTAAGATACCTTAAGGCACATCAGAAAACTATTAATTGTTAAGCTTATTAATTATGTTACATTGGGATATAATTGGCTGGTTGCATTTGAGACCAATGTTGCATTTAGCAGGGACATTGTTCTCTTTACTATGAGGTCCAACCTTTACTATGAGGTCCCAATATGGGAAATCAGTGTTACTGGGTGCAAAAGAATGGAAACCGATACCCATAGTGTACTCATATTCTTACCACAGTGTGATCTATGGACACCTCCCAGTCTACAATTCTTAATTGGAGGTGCAATAGATGACTATAGTAGTTGAAAATGAGAGCCATGCCAACATGTTCTGTTTATACAGGTATATGCCTATTATACAGATAATCGTCAATTTATGTCGTGTCAGTACATTGCTTAGTAACAGCAATCCTGCCAATCCCTGTTGCCATCATCAACCAAATTCCACTGGTTGTTAATGTGCTGACCCAGGGTGGGATACAAAACAAACACAGTCACAGAAAACAGGTGAAGCCTCTTTTATTCCTTCACTTTGCTTCCAAGCTCTGAATATCCTTGATGGAAGACAAAATACTCCCTCACAAACAGTTACAAGAAGGAGGAAAAAAGCAACACAAACCAGACAAGGTAAGGGCTGGAGGACGTCCACAGATAACAGAACACACACCGGGAAGAACCCCAAACTCAGAAAGGAACTATAAACTAGAGATATTTCCACACTTTGTTTCCAGCTCTTACCCATAAGCATGTCCCTCCTCTTATTCAGTTGTCACAGCTGCAGCCCATGAAGAGGATCAAGGTCCTCTTCTCCCGAGTAGACCACGTCTCTCCCTTATCCTCTCCTTCCTGCGTGCCCTAGGACGGAGAGGGGATGGGCCTGGGTCCTCCTCTGACTGCTCAGCCGGCCTCTCCCCTTCCCCAAACTCCTCCACAACCTCCGGAGCCACACTTCCATTCCCTGTGGACTGTTCCTCATCTCCCTCAGTCAGTCTCCACCAGGGGCATGACAGTTAACCAAGGATCCACCCCAATCAAAGCCATTCAGGGCTTGATCTCTCCCAGCCTTGATCCTGGGTTCTTTCAAGATAAGCTTCCCCTTCAACTACTCCCATCCTCCCACATCTCTGCCCTTGTGGTTGCCCTGGACCCTGCCTTGCAAGGCAGTATGCAACCCTAGAGTCATGCATGCTGCAGCGCTGTGGCTTCCTGCAGCTCCTGAGCCATGGTGCAGTGCCTGAACCCCATTGCAGCACGAATCCTTTTGCAGCATGAAACCCAGCTCAAAATGAGCCACAGTAGCCACAGTGCACTCTGCTAACCCATTGACCTTCCCATCATCTTGCTCCTGATGCTGACAAGAATCACGCTGCCTGTTCGCTATTGCCACGTGAGGCCATCTTCCCCAGTTCTTGGGAGGAAACCACTGTATGCAACCAGGGGAAGAATTGCAAAAGGGCCAGACTGGGCACACTTGCTCAGCAGCACTACCAAAACGATGGTGAAGGTCAGCTAAGGCAGCAGGGGACCAAAAAAGCATAGGCAGGGGCAGGGTGGGATTCTACCAGTTTGCACCTATTCGCTAGAACTGGTTGTTAACATTCTAAGCAATTTGGAGAACTGGTTGTTAGAAGAAATTACTGGCCTAATCCTGTAAGGAAGGCAGGAAGGAAACATTCTGGTGTTGCTTATAGAAACTGCCTCTCCGTCAATTCTTATTATATTCTTGGCAGAACTAGACTTCCTGTCTCAGGAACGTCTCTGGAGTTTTTTCCCCTCCTTTGCAGGTACTTTGCTTGTCTGGAGTGACCATTCAAAGTTAAAATGGCACTGAAAAAAGTGACTTATGACCATTTTTCACCCTTACGACTGTTGCAGCATCCCCACAGTCATGAGAGGCCAGGCGAGGAGATGCATGCCTCAATATGAGTGATATTGAGTTGGCCACACCCAGCCAATAACATGACCACCAGGCTATGTCCACCTAGTCACATGACCACCAAGCCACGCCCACCACCTAAGCCACGTCCACAGAACCAGTTGTTAAAATTTGAATCCCACCCCTGGGCAGGGGGAGGTTGAAATTCCCGTGCTTGTAAATGTGGCTACCAAGCACCAAATTTTTGACCACTTGACTTTGGGGGCCCTGTACTTTAACCACCAGTCGTTAAGCCCCTTCATTCTGCATGCCGTAACTTGTATGGTTGCTGAACAAATGGTTGTAATTTGAGGACTACAGCCACAGCCTAGTCCCTTTTAGCATTAGATAAGTCTCAGCCTGTTAGGTTTGGGCTGTATATGTTATTAGGGTGAATTCTACTAGCCCACCAGCCACATGCCTTGACCCTACCACCCTACTTACTTCTTGAGTTTTCCGTCTCTCTTCAAAGAGAGCCCTCTGGTGCTTTTGGCAGCTTCTCACAGTGCACACACAGCAGATGCAGCGTTTCTCAGTTACACAGTAAAGCTCCAAGGGCCGATCATGATGTGGGCATAGCCTTGCCCGAGAACCAGCTACTTTCCTCATCTCTTCTTCTGAGACACTTGGAGGGAATTCTTCCAGTTTCAGCAGCTCTACCAGGTTTTCAAGCTGGACGGTTTTGCTAAGTTTGGGTCTCTCTGGAAAGCATTTTCGGCATTCAGGGCAAGTGCAGATCTTCTGGCCATTGAAGTGTCGTTCCTCGTTGTCCCAGTGGCTGTTGATGCACTTCTCACAAAAACTGTGTCCACAAGGCACAGTCACAGGGATGGTAAACATCTCCAGACAAATGCAACATATTAATTTCTCTTCCAGCTTCTGAGATCCAGAGGAAGCCATTTCCCCAGAGGAAGCGCAGTTAAAAGAGAAAGAGAAAATAACACACTCCAAACCCAAGGGGAGGTCCTAAATGTAGGAGCGAGCCTTAAAGGGACAGAGGCTATTTGTAGTTTACACAATACAACACAGCATTTAAGGTCATCTCAGATTGCCCCAATATTAAATGCATTTTTGTTAAGGGAAAGCTTTGGTTCTGAATTTTCTCTCCTTATTTTAAACAATCTATTTCAATGTTTAGTTAACTTAATCAGTTAACTTGAGCTTTATTGTTGCCTCTGAAGGTGCACCATCTGAGATCACCTACAGCTCCTAAAGGATTGGCGGAGCTTATGAGGCTTCTAAAAGTTGATAACGAATTGTAATCTTTAATAGTCATAAGAGGCAATACATGGTTGGAGCGTAATATCAACTATATTTATTTTAACGAAGTGTAAATGAAATACCAACTCTAGTTATCACCCAGGCCTTCTTATTGCTTTTTAATAGTATAAGTAACCTTTGATCTGGAAGAAAAACCCTGTATGCTTCCCAGTTAGAACCAGAGATGGTTTAAGATCAGCATCTTTCAAGATCTTTTCAAAAATCAAATTGGCGCAAGATGACGGGGGGAGAAACTCCAGCTTCCTTGTAATTAAATCAGCAGGCACTGAGGGTTGGCAGGCTCAGTGCCTGCTGAACATGAAGGCCACTCTGATCAAGCAGAACATGTAGAGGAGTTGGAAAAGGTAGATAGATGCCCATGTTTTGCAAGCATCTGCTAGATTATCTCCTTCAGGTTGGCACAAAAACCTCCTCTTTTTACATTGCTTGCCTTCCCAAAGAGAGCTGGTGCTTCAAGTTGCAGTCAGGAGGGGCGAAAGGGAACCAGAGTCTAGCCAAGGAAGATGCTGCTAGAGAAAAAACAGAGAAAGCTCTGGAGTTTGGCATTACATTTTGGATGTTTCTCTGAGTTCTTAGTCTGGCCGGCTATATCTCCAAAGAGTCGGATTTTGTTTGCCAATCCTGTTTCAGAATGCTGAAGGGGAGAATAAACTTTAGAAAAATTTCTACATCTCTGAAGTCCAACATTTGCTTTCAGTTACACGCTAGTCATGGCTCTGTCCATAACTCACTCCTCCCTGTCCCACAGAGGTGAATTCATGATTTCTAACTATGGTTTATGGAATCATCTGTAAATGGCTGGGATCGCACATTGTGCTAAAGCATAATCCCAAGCACATAAAAACCAGAATGACTGGCCTCAAACAATACCTTAAACCAAAATTAAACAAACTATGTTATGGCTCATTGTGCAGGGTTTGAACCCCGTCAGTTGTGATGATTGGACTATTGCAGTTTTTCTAAAGGAGTTTTCCTGCTCCAAATCCTGCCCAATCTTAAACATCCTAACCCAATTTATTTATTTATTTAGAAAACTTATATTGCCACCTACTCCCACATGACGACTCAAGGCGACCTACAAGGATATAAAAATAGCATATAAAAAGTAAAAATAATAAAAATAAAAAAATAACCCCCATCCCCCCCACCCTGGTGACAACACACATTCATACTAGCCATTTTATAGGCTCCATCCCATTTTGGAATTTTTTAGCTAGAACCTTTGTCTGTATGTTTTGTTGGCTAATATATAAAGGTTTGTTTGTTTCTGTAGCAGTTATCTGTATGTTTCCAAAGGTCAACACCCAATCCATAGTGACTATTTGGACTAGTCTCCATGAGGTAAAACAGTAAGAGTTTGCTGGAGACTTCAGGTTTAAGTCTTTCCTGGAACTGAGCTGACTTCAATACAGTGATGGCAATTATAAAAGGTCACTAGAACTTATAAAAAAAGAGAAAAGAGTAACATAATAAATCTTATTTGTTAAACTGCTAGGAGACTAACAAAATCAGTATAGGACTTTTAAAAAAGTATAAATATTTAAATGTAAAATTTTACAAACTCAGGTTAAATGTAAATCTTCTTCCAAATATTGCCATATATTTTCTTTAAATTGCTGTGTAAAACTGTTCCTGCAATATGTCTCATCCTTAATCAAATTCTGAGGGCATGATTTAAAGTAAGCTTCAAACAGCACCCACATTCATATATGTTTGCAGTTATTGGCAATGGCTTTAAATTAAAACAAAACCAAGGGAAGAAGGCTTTAATGTAAATCTATGCTAGATTGGATATGCTCATTTTTGAAGAATGGTTGAATCCTTCAGTGGCTTAATTCTTAATCGCTCCAAAAGAACGTGATCACATAATCAGGTGCTTGCCAAAGAAGTAAATCTGACCTTGATCTAAGCGTAGTAACGGTAATTATAATGCCTATGAAACCAATTTTAGCAAGTAAAAGTAGAACAGATACAAAAATGATAATCAAAAAATGTTTTTAGCATGTTTTGAAACATTCAACATCTGACATAATTTTTGGATTCCTAGATTTCCTGTATGTGAACAAAAATTGATTTCATTAAATATAAAAATGCTTGTTTGGTGACCATGTCTGGTATGGTAAATCTTTCACTTAATTATCAGTCTTAATAGCTAGTGGGACAAATCCATTGTACTTCCTTCTGTGTTGAACTTGAAAATGGTCTTGATTTTATTTTTTCTTAAAAAATTATATGGCTACCCCCACTCACTCTCAGTGACTCCATGTGATTACAAAAATAAAAACCCAATATAAAAACCATCAAAAGCAGTGACTCCCCATCCCTGAAGAATTATCAATGGTAATCATAACTGGGCCCTGAGGGACAGTCTGGTGTAGTGGTTAAGGCACTGGGATAGAAACCTGGAGACAGTGAATCCTCCTTAGGCCCAAAGTCAGGCCAACTCTCAGCACTAGGAAAAAGGCAATGGTAAACCAATTCTGAAAATCTTGTCTAGAAAACTGCAGGGACTTGTTTAGATAATCATCAGAAGTCAAGACTCATTGTATGGGAAAACACTCCCATACAATCTCAATTGGAGGGTTTAATGCAGGCACATTGGAACTAGAGGGAAGGTGCTGCTCACACCTATGCAAGACCGTCGCAGCAACCTATGCCTGCAAGTGATTCCATGTGCTTCTTCCCAGGAAACCGTTTCAAATATTTTGAAATCATGATTTTTTTTCTTCTTTAATATGAAAGATAATGCGTAGTCCAGCTTCTATAGCAATTGAACACTTTGCAGCATGTAAAGTATTTTATTCAAATAAAAATATTTTATTCTTCAAGTTTTCTTGATCAAATACTGGGAAAAAAAATCAGCAAAATATCTGAGACACATATACACAAGAGAAATGGAAACTGGATTTTCTTCCAAATGGGTTATGACAAGCTGGGTCACTTTCAATGATATTTTATGGAACTTCTGTTCTGTGCTTTTTTGGGGGTGGGGGTGGGAGGACCACACACACACACATTGTTCTGTTCAGATCTCCTATGGAAATAAGTATGGTATGTTCGTCTGCTCAGTAAATGCCATAGGTGGGTTCATCACTGTCTCTGTACCTGTCCAGGTACCTCAGAGGTTGACGGTGTGGATATTTCTTCTGGGGAGGATGATATCTGGGTGGCCGAACAAAGTCAAACACTGGTTCCTTCATGTCTATAAAAGGAAGAGAAAATGTCAGCACTTATCAACAATTACAAACATAACAAGCTCTGGTCTTAAGATTCTTAACTCAATAGTTGACCAATTAATGGCTCACCGTTTTTCTATTGTTTATCTGTCATGATCTGCAGTATTTTTTACTGTGCCCTGAAAAAGCATATGCTTCCTTCTCTTCCCAGTAAAGTGAAAAGAAATTAAAAGTAATTATAAATCCATGTCCAGATTGTGGATGATCTGCTGGTTACTATCTGTTCTGCTTGTTTCTTGCTGAAGTAAGTTTCTGATACGTTCAGAAATTCCTGGACTAAATAATTCTGAAATTTCTACATTCAAGTTATTCTCTAAATAAAACCACTGACTGGGGCCTGGAAGCTGCACCAACTAACAGTTTATGGCTTAAAATATACCCAGTAGTACAACACTCAATAGTCTTAAGAGCATTAAGAGCCTCAGTGGCACAGTATTAGAGAGCAGTACTGCAAGCTACTTCTGCTGCCAGCCAGCTGCCTGCAATTTGGTAGATCTAATCCTACCAGGCTCAAAGTTGACTCAGCCTTCCATCCTTCCGAGGTGGATAAAATGAGGACCCAAATTGTTGGGGGCAATATGCTGACTCTGTAAACCGCTCAGAGAGGCTGGAAAGCACCATAAAGCGGTATATAAGTCTAAAGTGTTATTGCTTATTAGTATTTCAAAAATAAAATAGTTTCAAGCTAAAGTTATTGCTTGAAATTTGAAGAAACAGAATAGAAAGAGGAAGAGGAACTTTTCAACTTTGGTATTGGAAAAGACTCCTAAGTACACTGTGGACAAGCAAGGAAAAAAAAAGGATTATTAAATAAATTAATCCAGGGTTCCCACTTGAGTCACGAATGACCAGATTCAAATTATCCTCCTTCAGACACATTATATGATGACCTAACTCTCTGGAGAAGGTGTTAATGCTGGGAAAGGAGGAAGGAAAAAAAAAAGAGGAAGACAACCAACAATAAAATCAATTGGCTCAGTTATAGTTGTGATGTTTACATTACTGGAGGATCTGAAAGACCAGGTTAAAGATAGATCATCAGGGAGAACATTAATATGTTTGTGATTGCTAAAAACCTGATGGCACATACTAAATCAATAATCACTACTAAAAACCTGAAATACATATAGGGGGACTTTTTTAATAATTTCAGAGAAACTGCCAATGAAAAGAACATAATGAAACAGCAATGAATATTTCTCAAATTTATCATACAATTAACAAGGGAATAAAGGGAACTTAATCCACAGTGTGATTGCTTTGAGGATTTGTCCATGATGTTTTTTTGCTAGTGGTAAGGACATGATTTATTATTGCCTTTCCAGGGATGTTTCCTTCAAACTTTCTACTCTGGTCTACAGGCTCTGAAATTCCCTAGTCGTTTTCTATCCAAATATAAGCCAGGCATTGCCCAGCTTAACTTTTGAGCCTTGATAGGATCTCATGCTGCACCTATAAGGATTTTCACATTGGAGCTCCTAGAAGTCTTAGGAGTAAGATTTCTTCTCAGCTCAGCACCTTTCCTCAGCACCCTACTAAACATGGCTCCCGTCTGCAGTTTCCATTCCATGCATATTTACTGTGTGCTAAATTATGAGTACGTTTGCAAGTTCTCTGCCATACTATTTCAGTGCCGATTACATGAAACAAGCTCTATAAAAAAGTGACTGATCAAGGGATTTCCAGTTTCTATCCATTTTGGGTTTAAACTACAGCTTACGCCCCACTCCCACCCAATTATGTGGTGTTTTTTTTTTATAACGAAATTTAAGTCTGTCCCAACATTTCATTTCAACCTAAATAAAATGAAAAATTGTAGATATTTTACATGTGATCCATTACTTACTAAGAAGATCATAAAAGATATTTGTAACAGACTTATCCCACTCGCATTGGAAAAACGCCAGTCCTGCTGGTGTCATGTCACTCTGATGCTTCTTGTAGAAGTCAAACGTTTTGAAGGTTCTCATCTTGAGACTGTGACTGAAGAGATGAAAATACAAAATGCAGTGGGGTTTGTGTTTTGTAATCTCTTCATCTATTACTATCCCCCTGTTCAAACTTCAATTTCTGAACTCTTAAAATGACAATATAGATGTGCAATGTGTTGGGCACTGTTTTCCCCCTAAAAATCATAATTTAATGAGAGTGAGAGTGAAAGTGGGAAGACACAATTTAAAACTGGTTTAAATTTTAAACATGTATAAATGTAAGGTTTCTGGAATGAGAAAATTATATCCAATTCTCCTATTCAACAGCTTTCTATAAACAATTTTATCTTGGCTGTGTTCCCTCTGCCTTCCATTGTACATTTATTGTACAGCCATTTAAAAAACAGAGTTTAGTGGGTATCAACACCTATACCTATTCTATCTGTGAGCATCACACCGGGAGACCGCAGTTACTTAATATAACTACAGGCCATTAATATTAAATGTCTATCAAGATTCTCAGTCATCGAGGTCATGGTTGTCCCAAAGATGCTTTTTCAAGAGGCAACTGAACTTTCTGTTTTTTCTTTCAAGACATTTCATTTCTCATGCAAGAAGCTTCTTCAGCTCTGACTGGTCCAGTCAGAGCTGAAGAAGCTTCTTGCATGAGAAGCGAAACATCTTCAAAGAAAAAACAGAAAGTCCAGTTGCCTCTTGAAAAAACACCTTTGGATCTTAATATTAAAAAATACTTAAAACTGTTCAGTTTTCCTTCATAAATCTGTCATCTCCTGAGATAAGATGTAGCATCCCAATACAATTTTCTTTCATCATTATATTGTAGAACCTCTGGCTACAACCATAATTTGTTCCATAACTTTGGTTGCAACCCAATTTGGTCCTGACCCAAACCTAATTTTGGAAATTTAGCACTTACAAAAAAAAATGGCGTGAAAGGGGAAATCAGTCGCGGGCAAAAAAATTGTGAATTTTTTGATCAGAACCCCATTTGGTCGTGGTCAGAAGCATTCGTGATCAGAGGTGCTACTGTATGAAAAATGTGAAGAGTTACCATGGTGTTGGGCGCACATCTTCAGTAAAATCAATTGGCTGGTCTTGTTTGAAGAGGAGGAAGACGTAGCGATGGTATCCCGTTCCTCTGGCTGGAAATGCAGGGAAATAATGGCAGATTTCTTGCCCTGCCTCTATTTGGTTACCCGGAATATTTCCCCTGTTGATATAAAACAGGATTCAATTGCGTTTGATTCACAATATTCCCCTGAACAAACAAAGAATTCATTCTACAACCACGAAAGGATAGAATTACAATTTATCTTGGGGTGGTTGGAGCTATTCCAATGAGGATAATAATAAAGGTTAGCAAGCTCTCTTGCAAAACTGATTTGCTACTTGGTAAAAGCTGCTAGCAATTTAACTGGGCAGTGTACAGTGCTGGGGAAACCCTGAGCACATCCCTCAGGGTCTTTTAAGTTTACCAGGTAGAGTGCTGTTGGATTCCAAAGATCTCAGCTCTGTTCTAACCAGTATTACATTATAAGGCATGTTTCAGAAATCAATGCAATCTTCAGGATTCTGTCAAATTCACAAGAATTTCTGGATTAGGCAATTCAAAGCTGTAAAATTCATTGAAGGTCAGACAGCTTTCCATCAACTTTAAGATGTATGGATTTTGTGGCCACACAGAAAATTCTAAGACTTGAAGCCCTCACATTCAGAAAGCATCCTGTCTGGGAAGGTTGAGGTTAAGAATTTGGAAGGCCCTGGGTTTTATTCCTTCTAATATATTTTTTTTTGCACTACAGACTATCTTCTTGGTTTTCTAGTTCCATATATTCTTGCCCCCTTTTTGCTTTGTGAGAGAAAATATATCACTCATATATAATCTTGTGGCATTATTGAACTTGGTGTTACTTAAAATTTAATATTGCCTTATATTAGATAGAATATTGTTGGGTAGATATTAAATAGATGAAACAGACAATGTGGGATAGTGGTTAAGGAGCATGATTGGGATAAGGGAGATCCAGATTCCTCATTCATCTATACAGCTTATTCTTTATGCAAGGGCAAAATGACAAACTATGCACACCATCACAACCTCCTTAGAAGAAAGATAGGATGTATAGATGAGGAAGTATGCATCATCAGACAAATATAGGGAGAACCTTTCACCTTCCAGATACTGCTAACCTACAGCGTTAGCATCACTCACCACTGAGAACACCATCTAGCTTTGCTGAATATTTTGGGTGTAATACCATCTGGAAGATCAGAGGTCTACCTGCTGACTGACACTGACCACCATGCTTTTTCAATACACGATTTTATTTCAGGTCTTTCAATTGGGAGAGGTCTGATATTCAACTTCCGGCCTTTGACATGCAAAGAACATGTCATACCCTTAAACTATAGGTCCTTATTTGCACTATCTTAACTAATCAAAGATTGAAAAAAAATTGCACAAAGGGGAAGGAGGAAAGAAGTAGGATACAATAATTATTCTAGGACTCAAAGAGGAGAATAGACATGGTATCCAAACAAATAAAAATTATGTATTTTCATTCCAAGTCAGACGTATTCAGAGCCAACTACAATTGAAATCTTCCTTGGCTTATTAGAATAACAATAGCACTTAGACTTATATACCGCTTTATAGTGCTTTCCAGCCCTCTCTAAGCGGTTTACAGAGTCAGCATATCGCCCCCAACATTCTGGGCCCTCCTTTACCCACCTCGGAAGGATGAAAGGCTGAGTCAACCTTGAGCCTGGTGGGATTTGAACTGCCAAATTGTAGGCAGCAGGCTGCAGAAGTAGCTTGCAGTACTGCACTCTAACCACTGAGCCACAGAGGCTCTGAATGGTCCAGTTCTTATCACATCTGGCAAATGTGCTGGCTTGTCAAAAGTAGAAACCTCCAAAGAACCAATATCCACTCTTTTTTTAGCTTTGGACCATTGAGATCATAGACCTTTATTTAAAAACTAATGGCTTCAAGTACTTGCCTTACAGAACACAGAGCAGAGATGGTAAAACATGTTCCAGGGCAGCGGATTATCAAGGACACATTTCTAACGGTGTAAGCTACTTCATTAACGGAAGCCAATGGAGTCTGCTGATTTGAAGGCCATCTATTGGGATTGTCATAATAGTAGTACACCGAGCAGTGGAGTAGGCTAGACTAAGATCCCATCTAATCCATACATTCTATGATTCTGTAATTATGGTGGATCAGGGAAATCAGTATGATAGTACACTGGAAGCTACATTTTGAGATTCTGTTCCAGATTTTCTGAATATGAAAATGAAGCCCACAGTGCAGGAGGTTGGACTAGAACACCTCCAAGGTTCCTTTCAGCTCTGTTACTCTATATTCTGTACTGTGCTAATACTCACACCAACCAATGGACGTACTCCAAATTGCCATCAGTCAGGTGTCCATCTGTAAACACAAGATATACAAAAAAACCATAAATATACAACTCATCTTATAAAGTATGTCTTTATTATACTGTTATGGCTGTAGCATATTCAGTTTGTTTTCTTTTTTATTGCAACAGTTCATTTTTCATGCTACTATAACAAAGCTTCACAATGGTTTCTGTCATGCCCCTGGTGGAGACTGACTCGGAGGAAGAGGAGGAACAGCCGACAGGGAGTGGAAGTGTGGCTCTGGAAGTTGTGGAGGAGGCTGGGGAAGAGCAGAGACCGGCTGGGCAGTCAGAGGAAGAACCAGGCCCATCTCCTCTTCATCCTAGGACATGCAGGGAGGAACACAGAAGGCAACCACTTGGCTTATGAGAGAGGAAGCGGCCACGATCCCCCTCATTGGTTGCAGCTGGGGAGAATAGTATGTAAGAGAGACAGTTAAAACACAGCGTTGCCAGAAGCAAAGTGTGTTTTATTTTGGGCTGAAATTATCTTGGTTGATATCCTTCCAACAGACTGTCTTGTTATCTCCTTGCAGTTGGTAAGTACTTATCTTGGTCTGTTGTGGAATTTCCTTCATTGTAGTTTGTTTTGGGTTTTTATTTCACCTCTATCTGCTCATTAAGTTCGGACTGTATTGCTTTTTTTGAAGACTATTTTTGAATAAGTTTTATTTCCAATGGAGAATTATTGAGCAATGGGGCCAAGTTGGAGGCATTAAAAGATAATTATTTACGTTTTGGATTTTGTTATGTTTGTGTACACTCCGGGTCATCACAGCTTCTTAAAAAATTGAGTGACAAAGGTTGCATAATATTATATAAAGAAACATTTGACAAAATAACTCCTCTCCATGTTCTGATACATCTACACTGCATATTAATCCTTAGTCATCCATCGATTTTAAAACTACAATTAAATTATAATAAAATATTTAAAAATTGCAAAGCATTTCTAACTATTGCTCAATCTCTTTAAATGAGGAGTCCTAATATCGTGTGGTAGTCCAGATGCTTAAAGTGATTAAAAAAAACTGGGACTGAGGTTAGACTGGACAAAGATTATAAGCTTCCCAGAATTAGTAGGATAGTGGGATGGGTGACATATAAATTAATTAAATAAATAAATACAGCTATTTTCTATATACATTTTAATTTTAATCTATGACTCATGGGGGTTGCCAGATCTGGCAGGCAATATTTCAACAAAAGCCTACAATAGGCCTGGACAAAGGCAAAACAGCAAGTGAGTTTGGATAGTGGTTCAACTTGATCAGCTTTGGAAAAAAATTCTGCAGCTTTTTTTTATGTTGCTCACAACTTCTACAAGCTTTAAACACAGTCTAGGGACAAAGAAACTCTACCTAACAAAAGCAAGAATTATCTAAATTAAACTGAACAAAGATCTAGGCCAGGGATCCCCAAATTCTTTACTTCATCAACCCTTCATGGATTTTCAAGTTGTTCACTAACTCTCAAACATTATATGAAAATAATTTAATAGATACTTTAATACTACAAACAATAATAATAGACGTCTTTAACACACCAAACAACAAAAGCTGCCTATCCCAGGTCTTTGGGAAGGTCTTGATAGTAGGAAAAAATACCAAATCCTGTTTAAACATCTATCTGACCATGCTATCATAATAAAAAAGACAATTCATGGTTGTTCTTATTAGCGACTAACTGTTCAACCCTGGGTAACACTGTCTCACTGGACTAGAGACTAGAATGGAATTCTAGAGAAACCCCCCAAAAATGATCCCCTCCAATTGACCTTTTATTATTTATCAACCTGCTATTGATTCCCAGCCATTTATCAAATGACTCTGGGGGTCAATATTAACCACTTTGAAGAACTCCAATCTAGGCAGTTTTTCTTAATTACATGATTTCTGGGTTTTTTTTTCTCTATAGACTTCTGCACTTAAACTAAGTGTCTCTTTCGGGTGCAGCAATTGGATTTTAATCAGAAGCTCCATCAAAATATGCAATGGAAAATATTTTCCAATAGTTAAGAAATCCTATCATACTAAGAAAATATTCCTAACAGAATGCCACTTACCTAGATTAGTGAGCAACAATGTCCAAAGTGTTCCTTCATCTGATTCAAATGAGACTTCAGGAGGATTAAAAGCCTAAACAGGAAAATACGATAGTGAGTTTTAAATAGCTACACCCCCATCTCCATACCCACCGTAGCCCTGAATAAAGAATTACAACTTTAATTGTATGCTATCCAGAACTGCTGAGGAGTTGAGTGGTCTCTTAACTGAAAGAACAATTTGTGGTCTTAAACTATACTTGCTCTCCTGGCTGTTCACAACTTTCACATCAGTCAACAGACATTTATGGCATTTCTTGATGACTGCAGCATAGACAATTAAAACTAACATTATCAAGAGACTGCAGTTAAAAAAATGCAAAAAAAAGAGGGAAAAAGGTAGGGGGTGGGAACACATTTTGGGATCCATGGATTGCAAAAGGAAAGTTAGTGAACCCCCATTATAATATACAAGTGGATAGAAAGTATATTTCAAGATGTTTGAAGAATTTGGGAAGGGATTGTTTTCAACCAGGATGTGTACAATAACAATCTTGATGATTTACACACACCCTTTCTTCCATTTTAGGTTACAACTACGAGAAAATAACTGGTCCAAAGACATATTTCCTTGCTGCATGAATTTGGGAGATTCTGTGGACAATAAAAAAGGTCATATTTCTGTTATTGATAACAGAAGTCTCACCCAAACATCAACAGTATTCCAAATAGCTATCTAATTCTGTAAGATTATTCCAGCCCAGGCAAAATTTACAAGTAAGGTTGAGAGTCAGTAGTTGAAGCATCTTTTGTCATGATTATGTGATAGGTTAAGACCATCATATGGTCCCAGATATTTAAGATGATGGTAGTTTCTGTTTTACTCATGCTTTACTGGTGCAACTGATACTTTTTTCTTCTTCACAAAACAATTCATTGCTGATTTTTAGCATTTGTCTGTACTTAGTTGAAAATTGCTCCAGATATTGTACTAAAAAAATAGTACACAAACATTTAATAAATGAAAGTTATATTCACTTTACAGTCCTCACCAATGCAATTGAGACTGGCAATTGCATTGCTAAGTGACCCTGTTGTAAAGTAAAACATCAGTAATGTCACTTCCAGCTCATTAAGCAAATTACCATTCACTGTTAAACACAATATTATGTTGATCACAAACTGATAGGGAAGGTCACAAAAAGTGAACACACGACTGCAGAACACTATGACCATTTTAAGTCCATGCTGGTTGCCAAATACCCAAATTGTGATTATGTAATTGTGACAGCCACATCCTCTTAGATTAGTCATAAGTCCCCTTTCTCAGCACTACTGTAATTTTGAACAGTTGTTGAACTAGTGGTCAATAAGTAAGGATTACCTCTAGTTAATCTGACAAAGAGAGCACTGCAGGTATCTTTCATTATAATTACTCCTATTTACTAGGTGTTATATTGTAGAATTAACTTATAGTAAATCTGATTTCATGCAGCTTAACCCTAACAGCTGTAGACCTGCAAGGTGGGTATTCCACTGGGACAGCACTATATTGGTACATAGAGAACATATAACTATTAACATATTTAGAGTAATTACATATTCATTAGGCAAATTTTGTGAAACGTTCCAGGAAATTCACTTTAGTGTCTTATATCTAATACATGAACAGCAGACAAACCAAAACCAAAAAAGGATGCATTTTATCTCAAAGCTTCTATTCTTGGTATAATACCTCTGTGGCAGTAACCACATTTCCATAATAAACTGGCATAACATAATTCTCATCCTGGTTATATTCCACTTTTAGAAGCACTCTGGGAATAAACATAGCATTATCAAACAAGTCCCGGTACAGTCCATAGTGTTCTGCTAATTGTTTCTTGTGATATGGGCCACTGGTTCTTTCCCATTCAGCTTTGACATCATCTAGAGGAATCTGCACTGCAAGCAGAAACAAAATAAATTACTTGTTAAGTAAACAAAATGGAAAAACTCTTGTGAATGCAAAGGAAATAAATGTTGGGAGAATGGTTACTAACATACATGTTCTGAGCCAGGATGCCTTTTCCAGTTCTGGATTAGTTAAATTTTGTTTCCTAAGAGCCTTTCTCTCTTTATATATATTTTTTCGTGATAGAGGAAGATTAGGCAGACCAATGTCGATTTTTGCCTCTTTATCTAAGATTTAAAAGAAAAGAGATTATGCAAAATAAATCTTATAGCTTTCTATACACTGTACTGACAACCCATAACTACTTGAAAAATTGGGCAGAGTCAATGTCTTGTTTAAACAGCATGCCTTAAAAGTAAAAATAACCATTTATATTCTATCTTAGGATTTGTAGAAAGTGCCTCTTGTAGATTTGGAATCTCTGATTTACAGAGCTCTTAATGGTAGCAGAATTCATTACAAGTTAAAAAGGGAACAAATCGGTGAATTTTTCTAATAAAGATGCCTTGCTTTTTGAACAGAAACAATTGTTCTGTTTCATTTTCAAGATATAATTACAAAAGCTAAATCATTAACTTTATTTTGTTTATACCTTCCTGTTCATTTTCTCAACAAAATTGAACATTACAATCCAATTCATTATATGTTTATTCAAAAATATGTTCTATCATGGTCAATAAAACGTGTAAGTACATAAAATGCATTATGCCCTTGGGAAAAATGTTGAAGTATTTGATCAAAGCTACCGGAGGGGGGGAAAACTAGGCTGGGATTTTGTGCCCTTCCATAGTCAATACCTTCCTCTGGAGTGATGAATTTCTTATATGTTCGCCACCAAGGAGTTTTTTTACTCTCTTTTTCTACTACCTTGAAATAGCGAGTGAAAACACGATACTTTTCCAGTGCTTCCAAATTACTAACATCAATGTCTTCATTAGGCATTGGTCCCAGAGGTACACCCAGTTTGCAGAGGATAGCTAAAACAAAAACATAAAACACATAAAGCACAGCACGGAGATGGCGTTGGTTGCATTGGTGGATGATCTCTGAAGGGCCCGTGACAGGGGTTGTTCCTCTGTCTTGGTCCTGTTAGATCTCTCGGCGGCTTTTGATACTGTCGACCACAGTATCTTATTGCGACGGCTGGGGGGGATTGGGAGTGGGAGGCACCATGTTACAGTGGTTCTCCTCCTTCGTCTCCGACCATTCGCAATTTGTGTTGGCAAGGGGGCAGAGGTCGGCCCCGAGGCCCCTGATCTGTGGGGTACCTCACGGGTCCGTGCTCTCGCCCCTGCTGTTCAGCATTTATGTGAAGCCGCTGGGTGAGATCATCCGTGGCTTTGGGGTAGAATTCCATCAGTATGCTGATGACACTCAGCTATACATTTCTACCCCATTTCTACGAAGCCGTTGAAGTGATGACTCGGTGCCTGGAAGCCATGCGGAGCTGGATGGGGCGAAACAGGCTTTGACTCAACCTGGCCAAAACCAAGTGGTTGTGGATTCCGGCACCCAGATACAGCCAGCTAGTTCTATCGCTGGCTATGGGGGGAGAAATTTTGACCCCCACTGAGAGGGCGCACAATTTTGGTGTCCTCCTGGACGTACGGCTGTCATTAGAAGATCATATAGTGGCTGTCGCCAGGGGGGCTTTTTGTCAGGTCCGTCGGATCTACCAGTTGCGGCCCTTTCTGGATCGGGATGCACTTCGCACAGTCACTTCTGCCCTCGTCATCTCCCGCCTAGACTATTGCAATGCTCTCTACATGGGGCTCCCCTTGAAGAGCATCCGGAGGCTTCAGCTGGTGCAGAGTGCAGCCGTGCGGGTGATTTTTGGGGCTTCTCGGAGCTCCCATGGTACACCGCTCCTGCACGAGCTGCATTGGCTTCCGGTGGCCTTCCGGGTGCGATTCAAGGTGTTAGTGGTCACCTTTAAAGCGCTCCATGGCTTGGGACCTGGGTACTTATGGGACCGCCTGCTGCCACCATCGGCCTCCCGTCGGCCAGTGCGCTCCCACAGGGTGGGCCTCCTCGGGGTGCTGTCAGCTGGGCGATGCCGGCTGGCGGCCCTGAGGGTGCGGGACTTCTCTGTGGGAGCACCCTTCCTCTGGAATGAATTACCCCTGGAGATGCGGGCTATCCCTGACCTACAAACCTTCCGGTGTGCACTGAACACCCACCTTTTCTAACAAGCCGGTCTGGCCTAGATTTACTGGTAGGGTTTTTAAATTGGTTTTAACGGTTTTAGCTCTTAAATTTTTACCCTGTTCAGTTTTATCATCACTGTATCTCAGCCACTAATTTAATCTACTTTTAATTCTATTTTAAATTTGCATTTTGTAAGTGTGTGTTTTTACTTGGCTGTACACCGCTCCGAGTCCCGATGGGGAGAGGGGGCGGTATATAAATTAATTAATTAAATAAATAAATAAATTAAAAAAAATTGTATTTGTGTCAAAAATTATCCTATTGGATCAAAAACGCAGTAGGCTAGATTTTCATTTGGGCTTCTCTTATTCAAATATAACCATTCCACAATGGAAACAGGAGCAAAATGAAGAAAAAAGACTGCAAAAGCAGATTATTATATTAAAATTTACATTTAATTTATATGTTTAAATTGTTAGACCTAAACACAGTTTGGAAAAAGGTGAAAGAATCAAACACTGGATCATGACACTCATTTCTACATTTATCTATGAATTGTATGAAATAAATAGCATAATATAGCACCAAAACATACCATCAATTTTCTCTCCAATTGCAAAAGTATAAAAACTATTTTTAAAACTAATTTTAACCACTCAAAACATAGTATTTTAGCTGCAATCAAAATCAATAAAATGCTTATACACATAAAAAAGACACCAATACTACCAGCCACTTTTACTAATCTGTTTTATGTTAGTTTCCAAATACTGAATGCAAAACCAAACACAAAATTATTAATGGCATAAGTCAAGGGTCTTCAGACTTTGCAAGTTTAAGACTTGTGGACTTCAACTCCCAGAATTCCTGAGCTAACATGACTGGAGGAGGAATTCTAGGAGTTGAAGTCCAGAAGTCTTAAAGCTGTCAAGTTTGAAGACTCCTGGCATAAGTAAACACAAATAATGTTGTTCCCTTCAAACTGGGATCAGTCCATCATGGGCATTGGTGATAAGCATTTTACATAATGAAAAAGCGATATAGCACTTAGCAATAGCACTTAGACTTATATACCACTTCACAGTGCTTTACAGCCCTCTCTAAGCTGTTTACAGAATCAACATATTACCCATAACAATTTAGGTCCTCATTTTACCCATCTTGGAAGGATGGAAGGCTTAGTCAACCTTGATATATCTATAACCAACCTCTTCATACAAATTGAGAGCAATGTCATGATTTCAAAAGTGATTTTGAACAAATACCTTGGCTCCCATGCACCCAACACCTGTCTAGCCTTTATTAGTGACTGCATTAAAAAAATGCTACAGCTTTAAAGATCCACCTTTCAAATCAAATTTCTTGCACAGACGCATGAACAAAAGATCAATAAATTAACAGCAGAGATGTGCACCACTGGTGCAAGGTTTAAATTCATCTACCAAAATACTTTCAGTCTCGGTAGTCTATTATTGTATGATTGTTCGGTTTCTGCAGCCCAGAGGGTAAAACTAGCAGAACATTACAAGTTAAGATGTATAGTATGCTTGCAGGAAAACCTAAATCCATCCAACTCTAAATGAAGAGACCACCATTCCTGGGATATTTCAGCAAAGCCCATAAAGGTGATATCAACATTCCCAGACACAGGGATGCACTGGAATATAAGAGCTGAAGAAGCTTCTTGGATGAGAAGCGAAACGTCTTCAAAGAAAAACCAGAAAGTCCGGTTGCCTCTTGAAAAAAGCACCTTTGGGACAACCATGACCTAGAATGCCTGAGAATCTCCATAGACACTGGAATATAATGGAACGAAATTTAACAGGAGGAATGGTCAGAAGTGGACTTCTAAAGTGCAAAATGAACGCGGAGAAGCCCATTTCACGCAGCACTGAAAGATCACCGGAAACATATACCCCAATTTTCACTCCCGTTCTAGCATCACCCACCAGTAGTACTAAACTCTCTGCTCTTCCGGAATCCGCGCAGGGCAACGTTTAGAATGGGCGCCGCCATTTTTGCAGGATTTTAGATTCCCTCTCTTGGAAAGAGTCCCTCAGGGCGCTACTGGCGCATAGGAGTGACGTCACGCCGAAGTTCTTCCCCGAGTGCCTGCAAAGGCTTTTTTTTTTAAAATTCTCATTCTTCTAATAATTCTTCCAAGCGTCCATTTCATCTGCCGATTTGCAAAATCGCATGCTATAATAAGCAATATGCTTCTTTGAAATTAGCTGATTTTCCACTGAGACTATAGTACAGTAAATGTACCTAATTAAAATGTACTTTGTTAAAATGTACTTAATTAAAATGATTATTAGTCAAGAGCAAAATGGACAAATGTATAAACAAACACAGAAAACTCCCTGTAATAATTAGTTTTATTATTTTAGAATTTTCATATGACAACTTTTACTTTGTTGGAGAGGTAAGAATCACCTCACAGTATAAATTTTACAATATAATCCAATGAACAAGTCAAGCTGATGCCCTAGGTGGTGTTAAACAAGATAAATATCCATGGTCTTCTTTCATTCTGATTAAATATAGGCTCAAGTCCAGTTTTTTCTTTTAAATACCTGCCTTCTGAAACTGATCTTTAATTGTCATAGTTAAGGAGTCTTACATATAACCAGGAAGTCTCAAAAGATTTTTTTTTTTAAAGAAAAAGGTGATTTGGGCACTTGCTATGATATGGTTGCACAGGTAGCATTTGATTCAAAGGTCTGTACTTTAGGGCTGCAAGCCTCAGCTAGGTATCCTGGGGCTTTACAGCAGCAACACAAACTTTCTTTGATGCAGACAGGGATCTCTTTTCCTATTTGCATGATTCTCCAATCTTTATGTCCAAGGAGGCCATAATAAGGTATAGGAGGGGTAAAGAAAACTGGTAAATTTTCCCCCTTATTTCCCCCACACTTCAACTTCCACAATTACCCACTGATTAACGCACATTAGAACAGTTCTTCCATGTCTTGTCTCAATAATTTATCACTCAGTTCATCAGCAAATGCTTCTTAAAACTGGTTAGAGCAAGATCATTCCATCCCACATTTCTGGCATAGAATTGAAAATATAATGTAGATTCACGAAGTCAGCCCTGCTTCAGTTTGGGCATCTCTTCTATCGCTATTGCTCTCCTTATCAGACTGTGAGATGCATGAAGTTCTGGTAATTATCTAGCAAAGTATCAAGGCAGTGAGGGACACAGCTCTTTATTTCAGGAGACTCAGAACAAAGGTCACCCTGGAGTAATCTATTCTGCTGGTTGATCTGCCATAAACAATTCTTTCCAGGCTTTCCAGCTTCATCAAACTCCCATAAGAGTGAAGAAATATTGTTTGGGCTGAATTGCTTTTGACTATGCCAATTGAACCATGGCATTGTTCAGTTATTTGTATATCCGCTTATTAAGGTAATAGGGTTTGGTGGTCTCTGAGATTGGTTGTTTTCTTGAAAAAGTTTCATTATCCAAACTAGGTAACATCATCAGTGCTACTCAAAATGGGTAATGAAACATTTGTAAGAAAACCATCAAGTTCAGAGAGCATCAAGGATTCCTCATTTTGATCCTGAGCTACAAACAGGTTGTAATAGTGCTTCAGCAAATTCTTCAGATAAAAGAGTGCCGAGAATGCCACACCACAGTCCAAGACAAAGATTGATGTTTATGTGTCATGAATATGTGGGGAAGCTTTGAAAATTGCTGTCCACCTCTCAAGACAGGTCAGGTGAGGAAACAGACATCACAAGGACTGTTAGAATTCTATTGTTGTAGAGTATAAGAACAGAATGTCAAAAGCTTCAGTTTCCCACTACTTTGTCCAAAAAAGAATCAAGGCAGAGCTATCCAGCAGTTCTTTCCAAGTCTCTCTTCTTCCTAGATCTAAATATTTAAATAAACATTCTTGCATTCCTCCTTCACGGTTAAACTCCATACGTCTCTACACTCTGGATTGCCTACTCCAACTTGAACCTGCTAGATCATGTATGAAGAAAATCCTTGTAATTTAATGATTCTGGGATAGGAGGGGAACTGAAACTACGATAAACTGCTTCTCAGCGGTAGTTGCAGTATTTTGGAAGCAATCTCGGCGTCTTATGTGAGCTGCTGAAAGGCATCAGATTGTGGCTGGATATATGTGCAATAAATAATTAAAATATTACAAGAGATAATGGTGATGTGGAAATATATTGGGGATATGCAATATGATCAAAGGCAGACCACTGTTCTAAAGGACCATTCTTCAAAGCCAGCTAATAGGCAGAGTTTCAGCAAAACACAAAACTGTTGATCTGCCAACAGCAGCGTAAGGAAACATTTAAAAATATTTATTTTACAAAATGTAGCTTCTGCCAAAATTGAATTTGGCAGTTATTTATGTGCTTGATTTCATGTTAACCATTCAAAGCGATGATATCGTTGTTGTTTTTTATTTGGAGGAAATGTGAATCTTGGCACAGCTATCTTTAGGACTGATCCTCTCTCATGCTGATTGGAAGGAAGTCTTATAGGAAGTTCTCTTCAAGGTTTCCAAAAAGAACTGCTCTTCTTCCAAGAAATCATGATCCTATTGGAAGAAAACAAAAACAAAATGAAAAAGGTGGAAGGGCTGAAAAGCAAACCAAAAACATGTAAATTACATGACCAGGTACCAGAATTTCGCTGTCCTTCCCATTTCCTTAACCTGATATTTCATGCAAATTTTGAATTAAAGTGAGCTCTTTTTCAGATAATAATTTTACCTGAGAAAGAGCTAAATAAAATTAGATGAAATTAAAGCTAAATAGAACAGTATTGTTGCGTGACTGCAAGATGGGTTGCATATAAAATTTAAAAATAAAATAAAAACACCTGTAAATTATAACCTCAGGACAGATGTTAATGTTTTCAATTCATAGACCAAAAACTGGACAATGTAATCTTACTCGTTCAGCTGTAATTTTATGCAACACCAATTTGGCATATAAATCTGCTGGGTCTGGTCTTGGAAGTCCTTGGGAAGCTATGGTGTTTCCAGAGTTGGCTTTAGTTGGAACAGTAACCGGAAGAGGCAAATCTGGGAAGAAAAACAAGCTAGATATGGTATATAGTCATCTGTGTCATCTACAAGACACTTGTATAGATCAAAGGGGCAATGGAACAATGGAACAAAAGTTGTGGAACTGTTTCTTTCTTTTATTTTGCTCTTTGGTTTCTTTTTAAAAAATGTAATGAAGCAATGTCTAACTGAATTTTCCCTATTAGCTTATTGTCAGACACTCCTCTTTATTTTGAGGGCAAGTGTTACGGATACCAGGACCAGCTTGTGTGGAAGAAACTCAAATCTGTGCTCCAAGATCCGCTATTTAAATAATACATGAATTAGTCCCCCTCTATCTCTTCAGTTAAAATCATTTACATATAAAAGCCCTTGAAAATACATAGAATGAAATTTTACCCTCTTGCTTTATTTTGCCTGTCAAGAATGCCCACCCCAAATGGCTGTGCAGGTACTTACAATGCACGTTGGAGATTATTTTGTCAGGAGTTCCCAATAATGGCACCTGAGGCATGTTCTGAAATGCCCGTGGGTTGCTTGGAAGTTCCATCCGCAGCTGTTCAAGCTGCCTCCTCTGTTGTGACAAACTGAGTCGTTCCTGGAAGAAAAATAAGGAAGAAAAATATTGTAGCAGTAGATTCTGATGTATTATACCTCAACATCTCATGCTGAACAGACCATTTTTAAATTTGCCATAATTTCCTAGATTATCAGAACAAACGGTAATTTTTCAATTTAGGAAGAGTTCTGGAATCCGCTCTTGCTTAAGAACAATTTTTTCAGATGTGCAAGTTGTGGTCCATTTTGGAAAGCTTCAGTATGACCAGCTGCAGCATCTAGGCTTCTGAAACTTCAAGCCCTTTTCTATTCACTTTCTAGGCAGTTTAAAAGGCTGGTATCAACTATTAAAAGCCATTCATAACTTGGTTATGTTAGCTGTGGTGTCCTCTGTTCGCTATTCATCACTTCTAATTTTGGGAAGAAGCCTTCTGATCTCTCTCAGCTTATCTAAGCATTCAGAGTTTACCAGATAATCAGATTTAACAGTGATATACTCATAATAGTTCATGTATACGTTTTTTAATAAAAGCTTTTGAAGGTGCTCAAGTCCATTCTGATGATAGCACACCTGTATAATCTGGAAACTAATCTGTAAAGTAAGAAAAGGATTTTAAAAAATAGTGCACCTATGTACCTCTTAAATCTAGGCATGCTGTTGCTTACTTTGATTTCATGCAGGCTGCATGAAATGCTTACAATGAGTTGATCTGTTTTACTATTATTTTATTAAATCAATTTATAGAGCCATGCAACTGAAATGCAACACAAATTAAAACAGCATGAACTATTTTCATTCAATAAAACTACATTGTCTGATTTTTTTATTCTGAGGCACATATGTCAATATTTGGATATCCTATACTTTCAAACATTGAATTAATATGTTAATTGCATTTTTAATACTGTTTTTAAGTATTTGGTCATCTAAAGAAAGCCTTAATAAAGGTTCCTCTACTTTAAAAATTGTTTCTCTTAGATGACAAGATAAATAATAACAGAATTAAAAAATAAACAGTAATAAACAGTAACAATAGTACTTCCAAAGGTGCTTTTTCAAGAGGCAAGTGGACTTTGTTTTTCTCTGAAAACATTTTGCTTTCCATTCTAGAAGCTTCTTCAGGTCTGACTGGATGGTGGGGAATGGATGGATTTACATTCTTTGCAGACAACTGGTCATTTGCATTCTTCAGTCTTCAAAGAAAAACAAGAAAGTCCAGTTGCCTCTTGAAAAAGCACCTTTGGGACAAATGACCCGGATGACTGAGAATCTCCAGAGACAGTAACAATAGTCTGTAGGAACTGAAAATGTTCATAGGTTGGAAGAGATTACCTGATGCAAATGTTCCTCCTGCTGTCTGAGCCATTCCATTTGCTGCTGCAGAGTCTGGAGTCTGGCCTGATGTTCAGATTCCACCTTCTTGGCCTCCACTAGGGCTTTCTCTCCTTCTTCATACTTGTGAGAGGATAACTTTGGGGCACAAGGAGGAAGAGCCAGGCTTTGATCTGAGCTACAGTCTTAAACCTTTTTCTGCCTTAGGATTTAACCTGATATAATTGCATTCTATTTAATAAATTTGTTTATTCAATGTTTCAACAATTAAAAACAAATTTGCACATTTTGCAACGTTACTATAACAGTGTTTACATTTATAGATATCCTCTATTACTGTGTTATTTATCACTATGTTTCATTTTTCTTCATTCTAAGCATTTTATACATATATACATTTATTTACACATAAACCTTATTGCTTTATAGTTTCTCATACATTATCATTTGACGCCTTTGCATCTTTTCCCTATTCATTCGTACCAAACATTCCAGATCTTGTAGTATTTTCTTTCTTCCTTATTTTTCAATAACATCGTCAATCTGTCCATTTTGGCGCATTCATATATCTTATTAATCATTGCATTCTCAATGCAGCATGCTAAATAATGGATTGTTTGTGGTTTAGTGTGTGCTGCATAGCCACACAGAGTCGCTTAACAGAGTATGAACCTGTCCATTATGTATTAGTCTACAAATTATTGTTAAAAATGGAGCTGGAATGTAAGAAACCAGCAGCAAGTTGTGACTGATTTTATATTCATTTTTTTCTCTTAATGGTACGTGATGTATAATGTATTTATTATACATCTTATGGTGTATATTTTTCATGAAGAAAGTATTTGTAATTTTTTTAGGTAATTTGCACTATGGCATCTGTTTAGATGATATATTTTTTTGTTCAATAACCCACAAGACTGTTAGTGTTAGGCCACAATTCTCTGACCTCCTTCCTTTACATGCCTGCCTTCAACAAATTTATTAAATAGAATAGAATGGGTTCATTAATCTGAAATTTCCCCACATCTGGAAAGTGTAGTTTAAGGCTTTCCCTTGATAGGTGATAAATGCAGGTGTGGCTGGATTTCCCCTTCCTGTTTCTTAGGCAGCCATATTATGTAATTATTGCTGTTTGTGGAAAGCATGGCCTTGATTACATTCTGAAGGTTCTCTTATAAAAGTAGCCAGGACAGATTATTTTTACACACGCACATTCAAAAGGGCAAGACAGGTGCCTCCCCACCACTCCCACCTCCAAAAAAAGCCTGCCAGTAACACTGCAAATGTGACAGAGTGTTTGGATTTGGAACTATTAATTTAAAAGCTTATTCCCTAGCTTTCAAAGGAGCATGTTACAGATTATTTAAAGACTGTTTGCTGGCCAAGGGCTTTTTTGGTTCCTATGAAACAGTCCAGCCTTCTTTTATCTGATACAAGTGCCAGGATATGCAATTTCCAGCATATTTAGCCAAGCTGTTATTGAGTCATATCAGCTTTTCTAGCTTGAATAGTGGATGTAGAAAGGCAGTTTCTCTACCTTGCTCATGCTATTGATTTCATCTGCCCTCTGCTTGACATGCAAAGCTGCTGCATTAATTCTTTCTTTCTCCAGTCTCAGCTCCTGTTTCTCTTGCTCTAGAAGCTCCCGATCCCTCACCAGCTGCTCCTCCCTTGATCTCAACTCACTGGATTTGATCTTCAGGTCTGCTTGTTCCTAAGAGGAGGAGGAAAAATAGCCTTAGATATTTGCTATTTTATATTTCTGAATTTAATCCACTTACATCATATTAAAAAAAGACTTGAGAAAAGACCTTTTACTTAACTCTTCATATTTCCATATCCACGTCAATATAAATTATATATGGTTATAACTTCAATCTAACCACTGCTTCAGTGCCCAAATATTCTTCTGGATTCTTCCCAGATTGTCCAGTAAAAAGACGGTTCAAGAATTAAAGGAACAAAGATTGCATCCCTTTTACCTTTGCAAGACTCATGATGGCCCCTTCTCTTTGAGAGTCAATTTGCAGAGCTCGATCAACCTCCCGCTCTGAGCGTTCTTTGCTCAGCCTCTGCTGGACGTGCAGCTCTGACCACTCTGCCGTCACTTTACGGCGCTCCTCGGCACATTTCTGCATGACTACTTTCTGTTCCTCAAGCAAAGAATTCTGGGAACACAGAACAGGAGAAGGACTGGAAAATCAGTGTTGTTTTTGATAGCACTACAAAAAGTGAATCAAAGCAAACATCATATTATCACAAGGCTGGAATGGACATTGGAGATCTTCTAGTCCACTCCCCCCCTGCCCAAGGCAGAAGTCCTTACTCCATCGTGGACAAATTTCTGCGCAAAGTTTTCTAGAAAACCCCCAGCGATGGAGCATTGCTCCAGGAAGCAAGCTGTTCTATTGACTAATAAGTTCTCACTGTCAGGAAATTTGTCCTTAATTCCAGGTTGGATTTCCCTCTGACTAGCTTTTATCCATTGCTTCTTATCCTGCCTCAGGTACTTCAGAGAACAAATCAAGCCCCTCTTCCCTGGAACAACTCACCCCGATCATAAGACCTGTTATAGTCACTTTAAAAAGGCTGCTGCAACTTTACTTGGGTTTCATTGATGTATCTTGATTTTTTCCTCATAGTGGAAAAATTCTTTTTCTCCTTGTAACAGAATATAATTCTATTTTAAATCTTCCCTGCTTCCATTATATAATGTCTTTCTATAAGTCGAGGAATAGCTAAAATATAAATGGAAGTACAAGGAAACACAGATATTGCTCTTGAGTTTTTTGAGTTTCTGTACAGAATATATTTATGTACAATATGGTTCCAGATGGATGGATTCTAGTATTATAAAGCATTATAAAAGTTACTGTGGAATTAGTCAGTTTTTCCTTATGCAGTAAAAACAATTAAAAAAAACAGAAAAGCAATGAGGAAAATATGGGAGAATAAAAAATGGATGAGGCTTTCAGATTCCTCCTTTTAGTAAAATTCAGTAAATGACATATATGGTAAAGATAAAGATTCCCCTCGCATGCTAGTCGTTTCTGGCTTTAGGGGGCAGTGCTCATCTCTGTTACAAAGCCAAAGACCCAGCGCTGTCCCAAGACGTTTCCGTGGTCATGTGGCTGGCATGACTAAATGCCGAAGGCACACGGAACGCTGTTATCTTCCTACCAAAGTAGTCCCTATTTTTCTACTTGCATTTTTACATGCTTTCGAACTGCTAGGTTGGCAGAAGCTGGGACAAGTAACGGGAGCTCACTCCGTTACGTGGTGCTAGGGATTTGAACCGCCGAACTGCCAACCTTTCTGATCGACAAGCTCAGCATCTTAGCCACTGAGCCACTGCGTCCCTCATAAATGTAAATGACGTATCATAAATGACATATACCTAGTTGCATTTAATCCTCACTTCACAATATGCTCATTAATCTCACAACACGAGCACTTCTAACCTTTGCCCTCTCCAACTCTTCCCTCTCCATGGTTAGTTGCTGGGTCATGACTCTTCTCTGTTCCTCGAGTGAGCGCTGCAAAGATTCCACTTTGGCTTGTTCAGTGGTGACTCTCCAACGTTCCTAAGGCAGAAGAACACACCCATCAGCTCCTGAAAGGCTTAATCCACCTCCAAGCAAGATAGTGTATGAAACAAGCAGGATTAGACTAAGCCACCCCAAATTAGGCCAAGCCACCCCAAATCCCAACTGGGATTTCCTTTTAAAGCTCTTCTGTATCACAGAGGCAGTACTTATCCTAAAGGAAAATATTTCCTATATGTCTTAATTAATTGCTAATGGAAACACAATTTAAAACTGCAAGATATAAAATTAAAGCAAACCCAACATGGGCAATTGAAAAAAAACTATTTATATGGAAGTTAGGAGTTGAAAACAACTTGATGACATGTAGTAATAATAATATAAAACCTTGACTATTATGTAATACTAAGAAGATAGTTTGGATTACAAACTCATGGGTGCTTTCTTTACAAATGCTCTGCTTGTCAAGTGTAACATTAGCTTACAGATTCTGTGCAGATCTGTAAACGCCTCTCTTCCCAATACACAACACTTAGCTGTAGGTTGTCTGTACTTTCCCTACATTGACCTTCCCAGGAAATAGTCAGACTTGCTGACTGAGGGGAAGAGACCGGCCAGTTCTTAAGAGAGAAATTTCACTTTACCTAATTCCTTTCTGATTCTTGTCTTGAAGGGATAGTGACCAGATATGACAATCACTCAATATGGAAGCTCATTAAGATCGCTGTCACAGTAAATATGTTTAGAAAAATTTAAATGCTAAACCTGAGTAGCCCTAAAGTTAAAAGTTGCCTTCAATTCTCACATTTCTGCCACCATCAATACCAACCATGAGCCAGTTTAGCATCAGCTAACCTGCTCCAGAAGGCGGGTTTGCTCATTTAGTCTGGCCTCCATCTTAGAAATAACCTCTTGTAGCCGGCCTCGTTCATCTTCCATGTCTCTCTGTTGCCGGTTCAAACGGTCTTGCAAAACTTTCAGATTGGGACAAGGAAAGAATTAGCACCTTTTTAAAGCCACAAGGAAAGAATTAGCACCTTTTTAAAGCCACCAGGATGGTAGACATAACTTTTTTGGGTGTGTGTATGGAATTATCAAATTTTTGAACTAAGACATCTGCACTGATTTTCAAAACAGTTGTCATGGTGATCCATGGAGATAAGACAGAAGATGAGGCATTTCTAGAGGAGCACTTACCCTACCCCACCCCTTCCCTCACATCCCATAATACTCTTACACTACTCAGCCATATGATCCCCCAGGAGCCGCAGCACACCCATCCCAGGATGGGGGATGGAATGGGACATTATTAGAAAGGTGGCCTTATCCCTTCAAAGGAAGAATGGCTGATAGTGGTGGTGGAAAAATGCTTCAATGTCTGGAATAACTTCATAGAAACACCATTCTTAAACTATAATCTCTAATATAACAATTGGCACCACATCCAAAATTTGAGTTTGTCTATGTATTGTATCTATATTTCACTCTTACAAGGCACTTAAATCAGAGTAGAATTTTAGTAATATGAACTGTATTTACTGTACCATGTAATTCCATTTGGCGATTTATATTGTGCTGCTCTACTTCTTGCTATTTTTGTAGCTTAGATTTAAAACTATTTACAATTAAGTAAATGTAGTGACATATTAAAACACGATATCCTCTATGAGACTCGAAAATCCATTTATTTATCGACAATAAAGACAATAAATAAGATTCTTTTACATTATTTTCATGTTCTCTTTTATATTGCGATAACACGAATGAAGTAGGCTGCCCAAGAACAAGAGCTGCCCTAGACTAGAACAAGTTTTATTCGGGTCCCAATCATCAAAAGGAACATACCCCTAAGCTGCTCATCTCTTTGGCGAGCTCCCATCTCAAGACCTTGGTGGGTAGTATGGTGAGTGGCCTCCACCTTACTGGCAAGATCATTCAGGTTGCTGGAGAACTTCTCCATTTGGTCTATAACGCCATTCAAAGACCTGCAGGAGACAAGCAGAGCACCACACTGCCTAGCCATTTCCATGTTTCTTACTGACCTCTCATAACAAAAGAATGGAAATCAAAAGCTACCTTCAATAACGTATACATTATTTTGTTCCCCTGGATATGAACCAAATCCCTTCCGGGGACCTGGGCTCATGACTCTATTTTTGAGCTGTAGACTTCTGCAGCTTAGTGACTGATCTGTAGGTTTCTGTATCCAAATTGTCCATATGGCATTTCTGGCCAGTGTTGCTAAAATTATTTATTTGAGTCCCTTTTAAAACAGCCTTAAAACTCTTAGTATTTTGCTCAGGCCTCTGGTATGGACTGCACATGTCCACGGATGGAGTCATAGGCACTCCTCATCCCTTTTTTTTAAATAGGAGCACTATGAACCAGAGAAGCAAACTGCAGAGTTGATTACACTTAACAAATGTGCACTGACTACCGGATACAACTATTTATGCCCGTAAACTTACAACTGAATAAACATTCTAATACTCTAATTCTTTAGCATAATTAGCTCCTGCTACCTGGTGTAAGAAGTGGCACTGGTCACTGCATCAATCTCCTGACTCTTCAGTTGTTTCAACCGTTGTAATTGCTCTTCATGATCCTTGCGCATTTCCAGGATGGACATACTGCAAGAGTTAAAAAGGGCCATAAACAAACACTGTTTCTCCATTTATTTCAGTATAGACATACTTGTAAAGTTTGGCTAAATATATAGAGATTCAGATTTGTCAAACAAAACAAGCTTACATGTTTGACTTATGCTTCTGAAAAGCATAACATAACCACCCGTTCAAAGTGCAAGAAATTTTTTTTCCCATCATCTTTCCCACAACGTTACCGCTGAAGTTCCTGTAGGCGATCAATTTCCTTGGCCTTTTCCTGCTCTAGCTCAGTCAGTCGACGCTGATGCTGGGCTAACATTTCCGATTTCGCCTGCTCTGCGCTCTGACAGCGAGAAAGGTATTGTGCAACCAACTCCTGGTTTTCTTGCCGGAGACGATCCTCACGCTGGCGATACGAGTCCTCAACTACCTTCACACGGTTCCTAGCTCCCCAGTTGGCAGTGTTGGGGAGAGGGAAGAACGCAACGTGTTTTTGTGCAGCTGAGAATATTTTCGAAGCTGGCATGATCTTGGAGCTGGTTTCATGTCTGAAAATTGTGCTCTTCATGTCAGTTTACCCCTATGTTTTCCTTGACCTTCCCAAAAGTGGTATTATCCAGTGGTGGGATTCAAAATTTTTTACTATCGGTTCTGTGTGCATGGCTTGGTGGGCGTGGCAGGGAAAGAATACTGTAAAATCTCCAGTAAGAAGTGGTATTTGCCGGTTCTCTGAACTACTCAAAATTTCCACTACCGGTACTCCAGAACTGGTCAGAACCTGCTGAATACCACCTCTGCTATTATCCAGACGTACGTAAACCACAAGTTCTTTGTCTAAGCTGGCTGTAAATTTCAGGAATTGAGCCTGAATATATTAAGATGATACCAGGTTGGAAAATGCAGATAAAGATAGGAGAAATAACTTTTCATGTATATTTTAGGTATATTTTATTTGCTATTTGTCTCTTAATGCTGCAGTTTTATAAACTTTCATTTTAGGTTTTCCACTTGCTCCAAAATATTCATGCTCTGTTTGGGAATGACAATGAAAGGATATAACAAAGAATTCTGGTCCTAGAAAATAAGATCCAGACGGAATTCCCTAAAATATCCCTGAGAATTTGGAAGCAGGAATCTAAATCAATATAACCTTAGCTCTGAGTAGGATAATACTAAAATTGGGAGTATTTGATAAATGTGCATTCCTCCTAGAATACAATCTCAACCTCAATCTCAAGGATGGGACCTCTTCTAAATAATAAAAAATCTATCTCAATTCTAAATTATGAGATGATTCTACACAAATAGCTCTTGTAACAACACACAAATCCCTTCAAACATAGAAACTGCAAGAGTTCCTGCTTATGGGGCTTCCAGTGTTGAGGGGATAGTATTTATATTTAAATATTGCCTCCAGTTCTCCATGTGGTTCCCACTCCATAATTTTTTCACTTTATATATGTAGTACTAGACATACTTAAATAACCTTGAATAACCTCAAGTGGTTTACCCCATTTCTACCTGTGTGCATTCTCAATAAGTTCCAAATCCTCTTGGTGACGTCGTTGCAGACTTTCCAGCAAGAGTTGCTGCTGGTTCTTCTCCAGTTCAAGTCGTCTTACCTGAAATGTTTTTAATAGTTATTTTTAAAGCATGTTTAAAGCAAGGAAGGAAGAAGGAAGGAAGGCAGGCAGACAGGCAGGAGAGGGGAAAGATCACAATGTAGAATAATCATAACTAATATAACGTAATATTGATAAGAACAGTGAAAAGGAGGCAAAACCTGCCCCCTACCTAATCATTCTGATGGAGGCAATTAAAACCACTTCTTGCGGAGAATTGTGAGATAGTTATGTGTAGATACTTGAAAAGAGAATAAGTATATAGTTGTGACCATGCATAGCATTATGTTATGGAGGTGTACCGTATTTTCCGGTGTATAAGACGACTTTTGAAACCAAAAAAAGACAACCTAAAATCCGGGGTCGTCTTATACGCCGGGTCGTCTTATACGCCGGAAAATATTACGGGCGTCGCTGGGAGACGCTCCTCCCCTTCCCGAAGAGAAGACGGCGGCCGCTCTGCCGGCCCATCATGCTCCGCGGGAGGCCTGGTCGTCTTCCGTGTGTGTGGGAGAGAGACCGAGAGAGTCGCCCTGGGGCCGGAGGAGGAAGGCTGATGCGAGCGCGAAGAAGGAGAAGCATTTACAAATCCTTGCAGCTTAATTTTGAATACCCGTATTTTCTGGTGTATAAGATGACTTTGAAAAAAGTCAACCAAAAATCAGGGGTCGTCTTATACGCCCGGTCGTCTTATACGCCGGAAAATACGGTATGTGAGAACGGAAAACTGATTGTAGGAACAATTACAAGAATGTGATATGTGTGCATGAAAGTCCTGACCTTGTTCTCTATAACTCTAACAATTGGAAAAGCGTCTCAATTGTAAGCATAGCCCTTTATGAAGTAAAATAAGATAAAAATAAAACATCCTTGCAAATCTTCGATATATAAACCAGTGGTTTTGTATTACAAGCAGACTTCTACCTAACTTCTTATTTCTAAGAGGACCCATTTCTATCTAAATCATATGAAGAAAGATGCAGGAATTGGATATGTTTGCTGAAAAGAAGGACTAAGGGTGACATGATAGCAGCGTTTCAATATCTGAGGGGCTGTCACATAGAAGATTGGATCAACCTATTCTTCAAAGTACCAGAAGGCAAGACAAAAAACAATGGATGGAAACTAATCAAAGAGAGAACCAGCCTACAACTAAGGAGAAATTTCCTAACAGTGAGAACAATAAACCAGTGGAACCAAATTGCCTCCAGAAGTTGTGGGGTGCTCCAACACTGGAGGTTTTTAAAGAAGAGATTGGACAACCATTAGTCTGAAATGGTATGGGGTTTCCTGTTTGAGCAGGGAATTAGACTAGAGGACTTCCAAGATCCCTTCCAATGCTGATATTCTGTTATTTTCACAATGCCCTTACCTGAACCTCAAGCTCAGTGAGGCGAGTCTGGGCACTCAAAAGCTCGGCCTGATAGGTTCCCAGCGTTTCTCGGAGCTGTGCTTGCACTCCCGCCATTTTTTTTTCATAGTTAGCATTATTAGGTGAGCTCAGGAGATGGGGCTCCAAGATCAGAGCCTAAAAAAGAAGGAAAAATGTCATAGCTTCAAATACCCAGCATACTATTTAAAAGGTATTAATCCTTCTCTATCCCACTTTATCGATACCAATTTCATAAAGGTTTCTGGAAAACTTGCACAAAGTTTTGTGCTCATTTCACTGGTTTTAATAAAGGGAACTTGGGTGTGGAGTCTTCCCCAAGTACCAACAGCTGTGATACATTTTTTATAAGGTACCTTACAAGAGATATCTTATGCCTTAAGGTATCTCTTATAAGGTACCTTATAAAAATATAAATAAGGTATAAGTAAGATATCTTATACCTTAAGATACCTTTCTATAAGCAATATAAATAAGTGCTTCAAGACATAAACTGAAGGGCTGTGTAGTGTGTTTTTCTTTCTGCTTCTCCAGGTTTCACAAGCAAAAAAGTGAACGTGTCTGCAGCTCCTTAAACCTAGTGCACCTTTCTCCACACCTGAGATATAGCTACAAAGGGCAGATGTGCAAGCTTGGGAAAAGAGGGAAATGCTGACTTGATGTGAGTGCCTGCCATTCCAAAGTACCTTTCACCCTGCAAATCCACAGAGCCATGCATCCCGAATAAACATTCGTAGGAGTAAGTCTTAATTTACATAAAACTAGTCAAGGAGTGAATTATACAAACAAAAAATAGGAATTCCTTTCCCTGGATATTTATTTAACCACAATAGGTAGGTTATTATTTGAAATTATTTAAATCAGGATGCTGTAGAAGTTCCCACCGGGCTAGAAAAAAATTGAGAGCATTTAATACGAATGTATGCTTCAAGTGATCTTTGTAAGTAGAAGGAAAAGAAACCCCTCTAGGTTATTATTTGGGTTTTTATGTAGCTACTCTGGAACTCAAGGCACTCTGATAATTGGACAGTGCAATCTTCTGGACAAATGTTTCTTCTTCAACGTAGGCCAAAAAAAAGGAATACATTCACAAAGTCCAGGATGCTACAGATAACCAGATGCTAAAGGGATATACTAATTTATCACTTCTGCTGATATTCATTATTTAAAATGAGTACATTACTCCACACCTACCTGGGAATTAACAGGAACCTTAGTGGTTTCTTGATGTCCTTGCCCAAAAGTTGCAGATGCTGAAACCACAAAAAAAATCAGATGTAGTAATTAATTTAAGTTTCCCATTTCAGAGAAACTGAATTATAGGGAGAAAATATTGCTATTAAGAGCACATAATACCCGTTGTTATTTCTCAGATTTAAGGACTAAGATATTATAGATACCTCTGGACTTCATGCTGTTTCCTGCTACATACAGGGGTGGGATTCTACCAGTTCGCACCTATTCGCTAGAATCGGTTGTTAACATTCTAGGCAGTTCGGAGAACCGGTTGTTAGAAGAAATTACTGGCCTAATCCTGTAAGGAAGGCAGGAAGGAAACATTCTGGTGTTGTTTACAGAAACTGCCTCTCTGTTAACCCTTATTACATTCTTAGCAGGACTAGACTTCCTGTCTCAGGAACTTCTCTGGAGTTTTTTTCCCCTCCTTTGCTTGTACTTTGCTTGTGTGGAGTGACCATTCAAAGTTACAATGGCACTGAAAAAAGTGATTTATGACTATTTTTCACACTTACGACTGTTGCAGCATCCCCAGTCATGAGAGGCCAGGTGAGGAGATGCGTGCCTCGATGTGAGTGATATTGAGTTGGCCATGCCCAGCCAATAGCCTGACCGCCAAGCCACGCCCACCAACTTAGCCACACCCACAGAACCGGTTGTTAAAAAATTTGAATCCCACCCCTGCCTACATAGCAACCACTGTGTCTGGTATCCTATAATTGACTTGCATTTTTGGATTAACACCTAGAAGAGAGGCTGCTTAGACAAGCTAGCTCTTCCTGTTTATTCTTGCAGAGTTGTGAGATAACAGGGAAGAAAGGTGAATTGGAGATAGCTCTACTAAAAATGGAGCCAATAGAGCAGCTTTTTAATTCCTCCCTGGATAAGGAAAATATTTGAGATCGCCCACAGGTGCTCCAGTTAGTTGCACTTTGCAAGGAGACTGCAAGACTGTACTCTGAGGCAGTTTTAGAGCTCTGAGAGCCAGGGAATAGACATTCAGGCCTCAAAAAGACTCTGGATTTGCATACTTGTTTTCTATTCATCTTTTGAAATTGCTTGTTAATTGCTTTTCAGCTATTAGGAATCTTTGGAACATCAAGTCTGCGAACATTGGGGGAATCTCCTTCAATCCTTAGCAAAACAAATTTCAAGTACAAGTTTAAGGACGGATTTTTTAAAAATAAATACCGTAGCAAAAGATTGAACAGAACTTTGCTTTAGGAAAGATACAAATAGACTAAAAGTCCAGATGGATTTGATTTCGGACTTAATTATAAGAATCCTTCCCATGGGAAAATACTTTTCTTTTGAATTCTTTAAAAAAAAAACAGGGGTAGGACACTAGAAGGAACTAAAGATTTCAATTAAAAAGAAAAGGCTTAGTTTTAACTTACCAATACAGAATGGAGTAAAATATTTTAACATTGGATGTAATGGACATTTTTGAACAAGAGCATTTGCCTCTGTAAGTAGACTATCTTTAAAAGAAAGACCACAGTTATAATACAGTTGTTAAGTAAATCTGGCTTCCTCACTGACTTTGCTTTTCAGAAGATCACAAAAAGTGATCACACGATTCCAGAACATTGCACATCATAAATACATGCCAGCTGCCAAGCATCCAAATTTTGATCATGTGAATATGTGGATGCTGCAGTGGTTGCAAGTGTGAAAAACGGTGATAAGTCACTTTTTTCACTATTACTGTAACTTTGAACAGTCACTAAATGAATGGCTGTAAACTGAGGACTACCTACATTTGATCAAGATTAAGAGCCTTTGATAGATTTCTGTTGACATCAAGACTGAAATGACAAGGCTTTAAAGATTTGATTATAGCTAAGAGATGGGAAGAAGAGATCATTTATTTGTTTTCTTTACTATATTTTTCTTTTTCTATTTGTCCTTTTTCTGCATCTTCTACTTTTTCTTTTCATTTTTTTATTTTTGGAGATATCTATTGGGTTTTTTTTTCACTGTAATTATAATTATATATATTTAAAATAGAATTACTATGAAAAGTTGTGAGATCACAAATTTCCTGCTCTAAGTCCAATTAGATAATTATTTCCTCTTTTGTCTTAGCTATCTTGCTCCATGCAAGATAGACACTTAACCCTCATGAATATGTAATCTTTCCTTGCTGGTGTCTAAAAAAAGCATTTTAGAAGGAGGGAAAAGTTGAAGGGCTAGAAGACCTGCTTAGTAAACACTTTCTGAATTAATTCCATGGAATTTCCTCCCTACTGCTTTGGCTCCCCACTGGAATTAGAGGGGAAAGCTCTGTGATGCTATAAACATAGGGATCTTGTTAATAAACATTTAAAAATTATAGGCATCCTGGCATCTTTTCCTGTACACAGTGTACACCCTCTTCGATATTCAACCTGCAAGTTCTAAATTAGCTGGTAATGTATGCATGGAATGGAGAAGAGAACTTAACAGAGAAGTAACAGATGGAAGGAACAAAAAAATACTGTTGAATTGCAGAGCTGGGGAGGAGGAATCAATATATCAACCATGGACCCTCTCATTCCATCTTCCAATCGTGGACCAACTAAGATTGAGCAACCTATTTGGCAGCAAGTCAACAATAACAAAGGCTATTTTTTGTAAAGCCAAGCTCTCAAATAAGAGATGCATCAATCGTCCAACATGCTTAACACATTTCTTTTGCTTAAATGCTACTACAGGAAAGTTCTTGACTTACGACAGCAATTGAGCCTGACATTTCTGTTGTTAAGTGAGACATTTGTTAAATGAGTTTTGCCCCATTTTATGACCTTTCTTGCAATAGTTGTTAAATGAATCATTGCAGTTGCTAAGTTGGCAACACAGCTGTTAAGTGAATCTGGCTTCCCCAGTGACTTTCCTTGTCAGAAGGTCACCAAAAGTGATCACAGGACCCTTCGGACACAACAACGGTCATAAATATGAACCAGTTGGAAAGCATCTGATTTTTGATCACATGGGATCATGGGGATGCTGCAAAGGTCGTAACTCTGAAAAACTTGCAAGTCACATTTTTAGTGGCATTGTAACTTTGAACAGTCACTAAAATGAACTGTTGTAAGTTGAGGACTACCTGTACATCAATACATTTTAAAGAGGCTGTAAGATTTGCTCTGATCCCTTCAGCAACATCACTGGATCATAGCTCCACTTTCTGCAGCTCTCAGAAAGCCTAGAGTCCGACTCTTGGCGGTATCAAAAACTGCCCCTGGCCTGCTATAGTGAACCAAGAATGTCTTCCAAAGTCTTTCTAAAAGCAGGAAGAAATGAAGATTACTGGAAAGGCCAGATGCAATAGTAGAGTGTTACACCCTGAATGACAGAGATGTAAAGGAATGGCAGGAATGGGTCTGAGGTAGATCTAAAGCAGAGATATGTATTTGAGCCAAGAGCCATCATATTAAATGAGGCTTTGTTCCAGTAAGAGGAAATGGAGGATTAAAAAATATGATTTAACTGCAAATGTAATCTAGTTCCCCTGTGTTTAATCATGTTTCATTTAAATGTACAATTTGTTAGAGAGAATTTGGGGACTAATCTTAAGGTTTTCAGGAGCTGTGTAGTGGGGGGAGCGGAATAGTCCAAAGAATATATTAATATATTTTAATATATTTTATTAATATTAATATTAATTAATATTATTATTAATAATAATATTAATATATTAATAACAAAGAAAGAAAGAAAATCAGGATGTTTGCATCTCACTCTGTAACAGAATGTAACAATACTACTGTGTTACTTTGGGCAGCCCAAGCTTGAAATATTTCTACCATTGTTTCCCCCTGCCCTGCAATGAAAATTAAGCAGCTTGCTTGAAAACAAGCCTGTAGAACAGACCAACTTATAACATTTTTAGGTGCCTTGTCTGTCGATGACAACACTGCTATAATGTGAATGTGCATTTATTCGATAGTCTGGCTAGAGCTGGAATCTTACCTCTTGAAATTGTATCTCCAAAGGGAGTCCCTTTCCTGGAATCAGATGGAAAAGTAGGGGCACTTTGTTCCTGGGATCTTTCCCAAGGAACGAAAGACCTGAAATAAGCAGAGACTGGTAAGGTTAATCATTAGACAGGACTAAAATGCAGTTTTCTCATTTTTGGAATAAGGGCTGTGAAAATAACCCTTCGAAGGCAATGAAAACAAGGTAGTCGGCAAGTGGTGGAGTCCCCTATGATTTTGGTGCCAGAGTTTTGGATAAAGAGGGGAAAGCACCAGTGCTCTGATAAGGGTGACAGGTAAATAATGACTGATTTAGCCAAAGGTCTGATAAGAAATCAGATCCAGCATTCTGTTTCGTTAATTTGATCCGTATTTCTCAACCTCGGCAATTTTAAGATGTGTGTACAGTCAGGTAGTCCTTGACTTATAACAGTTCATTTAGTGACTGTTCGAAGTTAGAACGGCACTGGAAAAAGTTACTTATGACCATATTTCACGCTTATGACTGATGCAGTATCTCCCATGGTCAGGTGAGTTACATTCGGAGGCTTGACAACTGACTCGCATGCATGACAGTTGCAATGTCCTGGACTCATGTGATCCCCCTTTGCGACCTTCTGACAAGCAAAGTCAATGGGGAGACCAGATTCACTTAACAATTGTGTTACTAATTTAAGAACTGCAGTGATTTGCTTAACAAATGTGGCAAGAAAAATCGCAAAAGGGAGCAAAGCTCACTTAAGAGATTTCTCACTTAACATAAATGTTGGGCTCTATTGTGGCCGTAAGTTGAGGATTACCTGTACTTTAACGCCCAGTATTCCCTAATGTGAGGGCTCCCTTCTACCACTATGCTGCAGAATTCTGGGAGTTGGAAGTCCACACATTTTAAAGTTGCTGTTGTGGCCTGCCAGCAGCCAGCAGAGCTGGTGGCAGACTCAGACAGTCAGGAGGTTGGGGAGGAACATGGGCCAGTCCTGGCATCTAGGGAAGGCTCTGACGAGTACTCTGCGTCAGAGCCAGAGATGGGGCCAGGGCCATCTGACATTTATCAGCTGCCTTCGGAGTCGGAGATCAGTGGGGCAGAAGAACAGCTGGAGCCTGTTCCCAGTGTGCGCATGCACAGAGCTGCCAGGAGAAGAGAACAGTTAAGGAACAAAGGTCGACTTGGGAGTAAAGGCTCAGGTGGATGGTGAATGGCCCCTCCCATAGGGAATAAAGAGGAGCGAAAGGGGAGTTTGCAGGAGACAATTAGTTCAATTCATTAGGATGAAGATCTGTTCCTGACTTCTTGCCAAGTAATTGCTGCTACAGCATTGCCAGGCAGATTTAGAAGGTATCAGCCTAGCAACTCTCCAAGCCTGATAAAGGTCTGTAATTGTGAAATCTGTTTTCCGGGACTTTGCTGGAGAGGAATTTCCTTTATCTTAAATAAAAGGGGTTTTATCGGGACAAGGAGTCTGTTTCATGATCTTGGGAAGCCTAGGTCAGAACAGTTGTTGAGATTGAGAAACCCCAAATCAGATGCCTTTGAAAAACTATTATGCAAGTTCTTACTCCAATTGTTCCAATCTGGCAGGTTTATCTGATATGGCAGCAGATCGATGTTGTTCTTGAGTGGAGATTACCTGTTGGCTGATAAAAAGTGAACAAAAATGTGAATTCAAACTTTCATGTGTTAATTAAAACAAAGATCTTGCTATCTTGAATGGGAATTGCAGAAATCAGTCTAACACATACGGAGAGCACCAGGATTTGGAAATCTGCATTAAAGGAACTACTTTCTTACTCCTTCAGTATAAGCTACAAGACTTGTTATGAAGAAGGACCACACATCAAACATTGATGGTTGCTTTCCCTTAAGTACCCACATGGAATATACAACTTGATACCTTGTCTATGGAGATTCTCAGTCATCCAGGTCATGGTTGTCCCAAAGGTGCTTTTCCAAGAGGCAACTGGAGTTTCTGGTTTTTCTCTGAAGATGCTTTGCTTCTCATCCAAGAAGCTTCTTCAGCTCTGAAGAACTGAAGAAGAGCTGAAGAAGCTTCTTGGATAAGAAGCAAAACGTCTTCAAAGAAAAACCAGAAAGTACAGTTGCCTCTTGAAAAAGCACCTTTGGGACAACTTGATATATTGAATTTATCTACTCTTACCTGGTGAGATGATCCCCATGTGTCTGAACATCTAAGGATCCAGATCTCTTTCTCATTTTCTTCCATGCTTGAGATTTATTTTGAGACAATACATTATTCAGCCAGCTATCACCATCATCCTCAGCTGGTTCTTTCTTCTGAATGACTTCTTCAATAACTTGTTTGGTGGTCAAAGGATTCTGGATGGTGGCAGGAGGAGGAGGAGGATCCTTAGCTTCTGAAGGAAATGATGGCATATCCAGCGTGGTTCCTCTTGTGCTGCTTTTGCTAGGTTCTTTGAATGGGGATGACGGTAGCAAGTCACTATCTTCATCTTTCAGTCCCAGCCAGTCAGCCCCAGACTTGTTGCGTACGGGACTGTTAGATGCGGAGGGGGAAGGCTTTGATCTCTCTTCTGTTTTCAGGTCACTGAGGTTCTCAGAGGAAAACCTACAGGAGTTTTTTCCAAATGAAAATAATTTTAATGGTAGCCTTATGGGGATCAAAATCAAAAGGTAATCTAGCCTACTACTACCTGACAGATTGCCGTCTCGACTTCCGTCCCTCTGGAGTTGAGGCCATAGTAGGTTGGTAGGCGCCAAAGGTGAAGTCATCTCCCAGAGCATCTTCCTTATCTGTACAATGGCATTAGGATATATTTTTAATATGCTTTCATGCAAATTTCATGTAAATTTTAGAGTCTCCAGACTGAAGCTCAAACATAGATCAAAACAGAAGATAAAATATAATGTGGAGATTGTAGATCTAATTCTTAAATTCTTAAATCAGGAAATAAAAAGAAGAGCTCATGGATTTTGGATAAAATGTCAATTTTTGGAAACATTTCCAGGTAGGATTAGAGATCTCTAAAATATTGAAGGTCCGACCCAGATTTAAAATTTTTAGTAGAAGATAATTGCTTATTCATAAGCTAAGCTTGTGCCTTGAGGGCTTGGAAATCATAAATGAAAAAACATGACATTCAAATGAACAAATGAATCTTAGGATTTCCAATTATTTTAAAAGGCTAAATTCATGAGGATAATCTTTCAGACAGAATCAGATTTTCTGCCTTGTGTAATGTAGCTGGAGAACACCTAGGCTTTACACTAAGTAAAATCTACTATTAAAGACTTACAAGATAGTTAGTGCATTAATTAAGCCTTTCACTTATGTCACAGACATTATACAGCAGCAGATTACCAGGTTTGTTCAACCATATCCTTTATGGCAGGGGTCCCCAATCTCTTGTGCCTGGACCGGCACCGGTCCGCGGCATGCCAGAAACCAGTGTGCACAAACAAGCGAAGCCCATCCATGAGATGCAGGCAGCATACAAAACCACGCCCCCTCTGATCCGCAGAAAAATCTCTCTCCACAGAACCTGGTCCCTGGTCCCAAAAGATCGGGGGCCACTGCCTTATGGCAATTTCTAGAAGTAGAAATGCATATCCAGAAAACAGACCTTTCAATGACAACTATGCAAGACATCAGCAAAACTAAAGCTATAAGGTCCTGCCTTGAGTAGGGAATTGGGCTAGAAGACCTCCAACATCCCTTCTAGCCCTAGATTCTATTTTTATTTCAGATTCAGAGAACAATTCATTTTAGAAGTTCTCTAGAAAAGCCTCCAAAGGTTGGGAATAAAAAAAAAACACAAAGGGAAAAAGGACAAAACACAGAAATATATTTTCAATCTGAACCAAGGAGAAATTCTTCAATGTTCTTGATAGAACATTGTAAAGATAATAATTTCCTTCTTTTTTTTCAAACAACAGACACTCCTTTGGGCTTCTTATGCAGATAAATAATACCATAAATATTTCAATAAAAAAGTAAAAGCACTGTTTGTAGGATAGTGGTCCCTATCACTCTTACCTGTCTGCTTCTGATGTTTCTTATCCAGTTTGAACTCCTTCAGTCCCCCTGTGCTTGGTCGCTCTAGCAGCTTTTTCTGCTGTTCCTAGACCCAGCAACGCATCTTGCCTTGCTCGCGCAGGACGAGATTCTTTTCTTTAATTAAAAAAATATAACCAAACTATGTTACGAATGAAAGAAACTGAAGATGACAGAAAGAAAATGGCTTTTTTCAGGATTTCTACGTTGTATCCCAGTTTTTACTTCATGGCTGACAAACCGCAGACTGAAAACTCAATAGGTGGTTTCTGCTTAATGCTAAGAAACTAGAATACTTGGATGACAGTTTCCAGAAATCCATAAAAGTCTGTCATGATCCCACTAATACCAAGTTAAGAGGTTAGATGTAATCTACAGACTATACTGGGAAATTTTCTTCTCTTTCCTCTTAAGTAGGTGTCAAGCCCGAAATTGACATATGTGTAGCCATTTTGGTTAGGTTTAGTAAATAGTATATATTCTTTTTCTTACTTTCCCTTTGGCAGTCATGGGGAAGGGTTTCGGGATTGCCACATTCCTAGGGGGGAGGAGTGGAGATAGAGAGAGTTGTTTAGACTAGGTGATTCTTCTTCCCATGGTAAAATGAGCTGACCGTGCTCAGGCCCCTTGAGGTGCAGATTTATGACATCAAGCAATGTTGAATTACTTCTATTGGAGAACGTGACTTTTGGGGGTTGTTTCTAACTTCTAATATTGTGGAGTAATTTCGGGTTGTGTCAGATCCGGAATTACCATGGACTTTGCCAATTTGATGCTTCCTTAAAAAAATAAATTGTCTTGGAAGATGGACTTTGTTCTTTTCTTTTTAAATGGATTTCATTACTTGGAAACCTGGCAGTAGAACTGATCAATGGCATTGTTTGGGATATAGGTAGTATATGATCTTAATTGGAACTGGCAACTCTGTCACTAAGTGAACCTGTTGTTAAGCAGAACATCATGATTTCCCCACATAACAATGACAATGGTCCTTCTGTTATACTACAGATAGTACAATAAAACCAATGGTGATAGTATGAATTTGCTCATAATTCATTAAATGTCTTCATTCAGCTGACCTTCATATTAATGGAAATGTAGTTGCCAGATTTCCCAGGCTTTTGGTAATGCCAATTAGAGAAAGATATTTTAATTTACTCCTACTGTGAAACTACTGTAGCATTTTGCATATCCAATAATGCCATGATTCCTCTTCCAGAGAAAGATATTAGTAGTTCATTTTATTTTATTATTTGTCAAATTTATACCACTACCTCACACAAAGTGATTTTGGATGGCATACAATAAAACTAACAATTAAAAATGTTTTACAAAACATTTTGAACAGACTCCTTACATTTTCAATGCATGCTTTCCTTTTCTACTTACAAGGCATTTAAGGTGGTTAATAATTAAAAAAAAACATTTCATTTAAAGCTCATTAAACAGAGGCAAATTCTAATTAATCTAAGCTTTACTGTCTAAACTTACTTTTCACTCCTGCCAGATTTCACTTCTGCCTTTGAGGCTTCACCAAACCCCAGAGCCTCCATAAGATCATCTCCATCATCTTCAAATGTTAATTCCTCTTGTTTTTGCTCAGGAGCAATAGCATGGCCATGAACTGTAGATAGAGATACATGGACACGTTTTCCACAGTTTATGGAAGCCAAAGGAGTCTCAAGCAACACAGTTCTGGAACCATATTTTACCTTTCTCATTAGGGGTCCCACTGATTTCTGGAATAGTTTTGGTGATGGAGGAATGTATTTTCTTCACGGGGGTTTCTTCATCATCAGACAGAAGGCCAGCCAAAGGATCATCTATATCTAGAAAAAGGAAATATCTATGAACTTCAAGAAAGTAGTAATTTCAAAACAAGGAGAGCTGAAGAAAATGAAAAAAACTGCTCTACGATTAGGAGATTTTATAGTCCTAGAAATTAGGCCCAAATTCAAATCATCTTGAGGGTTAACTCAGCACAACAATCTTAGGAGACTTATACATTAAAACAACCAACAAGTTTAAGGAAGATACCACAAAATGATTTTTAGTAAAATACAGGCAGTCCTTGTTTAATATTTGTAATTGGAGCAGGAAGTTCTGTTGCTTAGCAATGCAGGTGTAAAGTGTGATGTCACATGATCACATTGCCTAGCAACAGGAATCCTGGCGCTTCCTATCACCATGGAGGCTCACGGGTTGTTAAGCAAGGACCTCCTTACCACTTCCTGCCAGCTTTCAACAAGCAAAGGCAGAGGGAAAATTGGCAGGAAATTTTAAATCTTAGGGAAACAAGCTAGGGTGCTGGCAAGTTGAAAGGCTGGTGTGGCAGGGTATGAGTGTAGTTTGGTGTGTCTGTTGCAGAAGCAGGAAGGCGGCACAACACAAGCCTGGTGAAACTTGGGGGTGACGGCTGCAGAGTGCAGGACTTTGGTGGGGTCTTTGGATGGCTGCTGCAGGGGTATGGGAACGACTGGTGAGGCGCAGCAGGAGAATATCTGGGTTCGGAATGGCGGTGGAAGGGCAGGGAAGACTCACCCCCAAATGCCCAGATAGCAGTCTTGTGACTGCAGGGCAGCTGATATGATTTGATAACTGGTCTATAAATACTACTCATTATAACTTCACATGGTTGTTGAACAAGTAAGTCATTTTCCAAAAACTATCTGCAATGTAACAAAATAAAATTCAGTTTTTTTTTTCTCCCTACAGGTAGTCCTTGCCATACACTTCATTTAGCACTGGAAAAAAGTGACTTATGGCCATTTTTCACATTTAACAACCATTTGCAGCCTCCCTGTGATCACATGATCAAAATCCAAATGTTTGGCAACTGGAGATCTTGATTTTAGACACAATTTATCCTATCCTTCTGCAAAAGATGTTAAGGCAAAGTACACATTCTTCTTGCTTTCACCTTCACGATTAATCACCAATTATCATCAACATATGCTCAAAGGATCAGAAGCAGAGTGCATCTTTAATTTGCACCAGAGTGGGCAATCTGTGATTTTCTGTTTTCCAGAATACAGTACAGGTAGTCCTCGACTTACGACCATTGAGCCCGAAATTTCTGTTGCTAAGGGAAACATTTGTTAAGTGAGTTTTACCCTATTTTACAACCTTTCTTGCCACAGTTAAGTGGCAAGTTGTTCAGTTATTAACATGGCTGTTCAGTTATTAACAAGTTGTTCAGTTATTAACATGGCTGTTAAGGGAATCTGACCTCCCCATTGACTCTGCTTGTTAGCAGGTTGCAAGGCACTGCAGTTATCATTGCATGAGTCAGTTGCCAAGTGTCTGAATTTAGACCATGGGGATGATGCAATGGTCACAGGTGTGAAAAATGGTCATAAGTCATTTTGTTTCAGTGCTATTGTAGCTTCGAACGGTCACTAAATGAATGGCTGTAAGTTGAGAACTATCTTTACTGCTTCTGTGCTACATAGTGTCTATGCATGGATGTGTTTTGCTTTGTATATAGGAAGCATTTCAGAAAGGGAGAAGTGAAGGGGGAGATTTTATGGACTGCAACACATTGAATAGAGGGGAAAAAGAATAAAATGAAGAAAGAACAGAATCAATATGTGAGTTCAACATATTTAGAAAGCACTCACTCAGAGAATGTGTGTTAGGGTAATATGATCGACGCTTTCTGAATTTAATAGATATTAAGAGCAACAAAAGTTCAGAGTTGGACTGATTGTTGGTCAGATATAAATATTGCCACATAAAGGCCTGGTGTTTCCAAATTCACTTTGTGTTCAATATTAAACTTAAAAATATATTCTATGCAAACTCCTACCTTCAAGGGAGAACCGTTGTTTCAGTGGTTTGGAAGCAGAGGGAACAGAACCAAGATCCTTACTGACTTCACCTGCAGAGTCTCCTGAATATAAAGATTGAATTTTTTTAAAAAAATAAATAAATAAAGGCATAGTAGATATTTTCTTCAAATTTCAGGTCTTATATAGCAAGAAGCCCTGAATAAATCTTTCTGATTTAAAGAACAGCTAATTTGAGAGTTATAAATTGTATAAAGGAACTCAATATCTTCCAGATATTTTATAGTACCCATAATTCCAAGCTGCCATGGCCAATGGAGTTCAACACAAACTTGGTAAGGCAGATCTGAAGAATTCACAATGTTCCGGCACAGGGGTATCAAGCTCAAGGTCTGCGGGCCGGATCTGGCCCGTGGAGTGCTTAAATCCAGCCCACAGCACCAGCCTGGAAATATCAAGTACCTCTGGCGGCTAAAACAGGTTGTGTGAGGCAACTCCCCACCTGATTTTTGCCCTCCATGGCCTCCTGCAGCACTCTGCTAGCTGAAAACTGGGCCAAAACTGGGATGAAAAGCAGCCCAAAAAACAGGCTGAAAAAAGGCCCAAAACAGGCCAAAAAGGCCCCCCAAATGGGCTGAAAATGGCTGAAAAACAGGCCAAAAACAGGCCATGTGGCCCACTGGCAGAGTGCTGCAAGAGGCATCCGTCCTCCTAACCAGGCCTTTCTGTTGAAGGTCACCATCTTGCTGCCAGGTATAGCACAGAAGTGACTTCTAAATGTCAAGAGCCCTTAGCAGTCTAGTAGGAGACAACAAAGTGATGTTATTCAATTTTGTCTGGTTTATATCCAGATTTTGCCCAGTATGGTGAGCTTTAAGGTCTTCCCATTTCAGTTTCACAATGCGATTTGGGTTTTATGCATTAATGTTGAATGAATGAGGGTAAAATGTTTGTCAGACAAGGACAAAATTGTTTATCAAGGACAAAAAGATGGAAAAAGAATTACCACTAAAAATACGTATTTTAATAGTTCAGACTGGAAATAGCGTCTATACATTAACAATTGTGTCCCAAGACATCACAGTCATTTTGAAAACTGATTCAAAAGGCGAGAACACTCACCTCTTTCTATGATGGTTGTTGTCTTAGTTTTTGCTGCCTCGGCTAAAGGCTCTGCTGTTCCTACACCTTTAACAGTCTTCTGAGGAGATTTTCTGCTTGTTTTCTTTATGCCCAAAATATCAGCTTCCATCTCATCCATATCCTAACCAGAGAGAAAACAATATATTTGATGTTTTGTGTATGCTAGTTCGTGATTTAACAATAGCTCACTAAACATGTCAGAAATATGTTAAGAGTCCGGCTTTCTGATGAATAAAATGATCATGGCTTCTTTGCACAAGACAGTTTGTACTGCGTCCATTTTTAGCTGCGTATCTTTTGCACTCTTGTTGACTGGTTCAAAAACTTGAGAGACACAAAGTTAAACTAAAAACATTTCAAGCAAACAAATAAATAGTACCTTATTCACAAAACATGCTATGAAAGAGCTGTCCTCATTATACTAGCAAATCATGGTTTCCTATTCCATCTCACTCCTACCTCCCATTTTCACATTATGCTAAACTAGGGCTCTTCAAACTTGACAGTTTTAAGACTTGTGGACTTCAACTCCCAGAATTCCTCCTCCAGTCATGTTAGCTCAGGAATTCTGGAGTTGAAGTCCATAAGTCTTAAACTTGTCAAGTTTGAAGACCCTTGTACTAAACTAAAAACAAACCAACTATTTCTTGATGAGTGCACTCAGCTTTTTTTGCATCATGTGCAAGACACAGTAAATTTGGTTTTTTTTAATATACTGCAATATATATTCTTTAGTTTACCTTCAAGGTCTCTAGAATAGCTTCTGGATCCACATCTGAGATATCAGGCTCCTGAGAAATGAACAAATAAATACTAGACGAGGTTTCAATGGAAAAATGTCAAATCATTCAAGACAATAATCTGGGTGCACAGAGCAGAATTCATCACTCATCATTTCTAGTACAACTGAATCCATCCTATATTTTCAGGCAAGGTTTATTAGACAAAGAACCTGGATTGTTATATATTCTCACTTCTGCATCTGCCCCTTCCTCCACAGCCATTTTGTTAAAGAAATCATCATCCAGAAGGCCCCTGAAAATACAGAAGAAAAGAGTGAGGGGAAGAATGGATCCTACCGCAAACAGCACTTGTTACAGATTTTACCAAAAGTTCTTAGATCACTCAGACATTTTAACCAAAGTAGAATTTCCAAAATTCATTGCAATTTAGAATATTTTTTTTAAACAATGAAGCTTAAGGAAAGGTCCATCAATATATGCAGTTCACAGCAAGAAATATTAAAGAGGAGAGGGAAACAATAACAATGATAATGGTAATAAGTTAAAGAGGCTCCGTTAGTCAGTCTCACTATCATTCCGTACTCTGAACATACTCAGTAGCAAAGTATAATGTCATTACGTACTTTCTGCTGGCCTGTGGCACAATTTCTCTGGCTTTTCCATCAGTGCTGCCAAATGAGGTGGGTTTGCCCGAATTAACAGGAATATCATCTTAAAATAAGAGATATGTAGAAATGTAAGTACAGGTTGAATGCATCCTTTGCTACAAGAGATGTATTTAGTTAAAATAGCAAAGCAGAGACAAAGTAAACTTACATGACTTCAAACAGACTCAGTATGGAGAAAACTGGTTCAAATCGACTTCTACCTATGAAATTTTAGTCAATGACTTGAGCCAGCCCTTCTTGTAGCCCAAACTACCTCTCAAGATGAAAAACTGAAGAACAGCAAGTAGTGGCTTTATTCTAACATGTTAATTTTAAATGATTGGGCCAAAAAAAGTAAGGAAGGAGTTCATGAATAAGTACTATAGCTATACCTCAATACCTGCTATTAAATAGGTGATGTACAATTGTATGTTCAGAAACATGTAAACCCTGTGTTTTCCCTAAAGTAGCACTCAAGATAGCTTACAAAATTAAAGACAGCATGCCCATAGAACTATATTAACAGAACATATTAGAAACAATGCTAGTAGCACATAACTGCAGGAACAAAAAAAAAACCCACCAGGCAAAATGTACTTTTAACCATGGTTTGAACATGTCATAGCCATCTAATTCATTACAATAAGCCAGAGCCAAATAAACCACATTATGATTTAGCCTACTGTATGAACTTAGCCGGTTAAAAACTATGCATATAATGCCACATGCTGATTTAGAATTCATGCATAAATAGAAAGAGGTTTGTGAGAAGCCCTGGGATTATACAGCCTTCCTTTTTTTTCCTTTTCCTGCACAGCCAGATAGGAAAAAGCAACAGAAATTTATTTTATGTCAACAGACATTTAATGTGGACTATAGTTTAAATGATCCATTTCAACATTAAATAAGGGTCATCTGAAATTACATATCATAGTCTGCATATAACAATCCAGAATAAACCTGGTTTATTCTTTTTCTTGGCTGTAGTAAAATAGTGAGAAAAAGTGCGAGTGTGTTGTTTTGCAAAAGCTGCTTTCTCTTGATGCAAATGTTAAATTTTGGTTTAGCACAAAGCTAGCAAATTGATCATTTTAGGTGGTTTCAAGTCTAATTACAAATGTTATAATGCTGTTAAGACATAGTTCTAGCCCAGACATTGGACAAAGATGGGAACTAAGCCCAGCACATGTATATTTGGGGTCAGAATGTTATGGTGCTTGGTTGTGTGATATGGATATATTTTGTTTTTACATTTTTAATGTTACAACAAGCTACCCAATAGTGCATGAGGCGCAGATGGCCATATAAATCTTTTAAATAAATTAATATATTATATTATATTATATTATATTATATTATATTATATTATATTTATTTTATTAGTTTTCTATACTGCCCCTCTCCCTGCCAGGACTCGGGGCGGTGTACAACCAAAGTTAAAAAAATGATACAAATACAATATTAAAAAACAATTAAAAAGATTAAATATAATGGCTCAAAATAAAATCCAATCACGAATATAAAAGATTAAAACCCATTAAAACCAAATTAACTCTATAAAACCCTAGGCCAGACGGGCTTGATGAAATAAGTATGTTTTCAATGTGCGCCGGAAGGCCAAAAGGTCAGGTCATTATAACTTCCTAGCCATGCTGATTGGAGCTGTATGAAACTGAAACCTCCAAATTAGAGATGGAATTGGATTTTCTATCTCTTGTACAAGGTTATTTGTGAAAACTCAAGACTAAAGAAGTCATTACCAAAAAACAGAATTCCTCTGATAAAATCATTACAGAAAGGGCATGTTTCCCAGTAGCCTCCACCCACACTCTAAAGGGGAAGGGAAAGGCATGTGGGGCAGAACATTTGAAACTATTTCTTCATGCACAAGTTTCTATTATATTCTTTTCTTCCACTTTACCATCATCACCAAGGAAATCACTAAAGACATCATCAATGGAACCTAAAACAAACCAGACAGAGGAATGAATAGAAAATTCTGGGATAGCTGAAGCAAATTCAAGATTATATCTTCAAGGAAGACTCCCATTCAGCGGTTGTGAATAACAAAAATAAAGTCACGTGTACATGGTCATCACATAGAGGTAATGGAGCCAAATTATGTGACTGTAGAATATGTTACAGAATGTTCTGAAAAGCTGGTTCCAATTGGATTCAGCAAGGAAGTGCTGAAAAGCAAGATCCTCATAAGGAAGTGGTGTCGTAGAAAGCATACATTTTTCAGTGTTCCCAAATCAATGATATGGGGCTCCTGGAAATCTGATGATCAGCTCATAAACTATCAGAGGATTCAATCAGAAATCGGAAGGTTTGCATGGATGCAATATGACATCCTAAAATATGGGAGTCCCAACTTTTTGCTAGCCTGGGCTGCACTTGTGTGAAGAGGAATTGTCTCGGGTCAGATATGAACTATATACTTCTTCCGTTGATCTTGATTGTATCCCTCTGTTAGTACAACTTAGAATTGCATTAGCTTTTTTGGCTGCTGCTGCACATTGCTGGCTCATATTTAGCTGGTTGTCCACTAAGACTCCAAAATCCCTCTCACAGTTACTGCTATTGAGCCTGGTTTCACCCAGTCTCTATGTGTACTTTTGGTTTTTCTTGCCTAAGTGTAGGACTTTACTTTTCTCTACATTGAATTTCATTTTGTTAGATATGGCCCAGTGTTCTAGTCTGTCAAAATCCATCTGGATCTTGAACCTATCTTCTTGGGTATTAGCTATTCCTGCCAGCTTAGTATCATCTGCAAATTTGGTAAGTTCTCATTCTATTCCCTCATCTAAGTACTTAATGAAGATATTGAAGAGTACTGGGCCTAAGACTGAACCTTGTGGCACACCACTGCTTACTTCCCTCCATGTAGACTTAGACCCATTAAGGACTACATACTGAGTACGGTTTGCCAGCCAGTTGTGACTCTATCTAGTGGTGGTGCTATCTATTCCACTTTTTTCTAGCTTACTAAGAAGTAGGTTGTGGTCTACTTTGTCGAATGCCTTGCTGAAATCTAAATATATTATGTCCACAGTATTTTGCTGGTCTACTAACTTAGTCACTGTGTTGAAGAATGAAATAAGATTGGTTTGGCATGATCTGTTTTTAACAAACCCATTAATACATTAATACAGTTAATGTATTTAAATAACAAACTTCCTCTAATTTTACATATTTTTATTATATATTGTGGGGTCGCATTACTAGCTCTCCAGCGCTGCATGTGGCCCACAAGCTGCAGGTTGGACATGCCTATCCTAGAGTATAAACAAAAATATAATAACATCTTCCCAAGACAAGAAGGTATAGAAAAGACATCTGGGAATCTCCATATTTGAGAAATGACGAATCAAAGAAAACATGAAGCAGTTGGGACACAACGTAAAGTTTTTCTCTCAACTTTTCCAGCTAAGGATACTTGGCCCAAGAAGGAAACCCCACATATAGCCATGGAATGTGGGATCAAGCCATCTTCCCTAGCATACCACATCCATTTAGATTAGCTACCCAATGTCATGATGAAGAATGAGTGATTAATCATACTTTTGTCAAATTTTGTTCTTTCTGATTCACTTCTCCTGTAACAGTAGTAGTATATCATATGTAGGAGTTTTTCTTTAATAACTAGCTTGCCTCAAATCCACAGAGCAGATTGCTTTATTTTTAGAATGAAACCGATTAAAGATTGCCAGTTAATTTAATATATTTTAGACATTCAGTGTCAACCCAAGCTGAGCCCACACGCACTCTATGTTATCATTTGTTTTAGCTACAGCAGTTAAAATCCATAAATATCTGGATATATAGACATCATTCCCAAATTATCATGGTTAGGTCTACATCAAAATGATACCAAATAAACCAAAGTATGCTTTAACATATTTGACCCAGTTATAATATTGTCTTCATGTTCCTTTTTAATCACGGGTTGAGCCAAAACACAGTTGTGATGCAAGCTGGAATTATGCAAGTTATGACATGGAAGCACTGTCAAATGCAAAACATGCCTCTCAGTGAGCTATTATGTCTGCAGTTTCTTTTTCAACTCTCTTGCTTTATGCCACTTACCTAAAACAATAGGATGCCATTCAAATCAAAACTTTTATAACAAAGCATATATAACAGAAAATATTTTCTTTTGTACCTTTGAGTCAGTCTCCAGTCAATACAGGTAGTCCTCGACTTACAACCCCAATTAAGCCCAAAATTTCTGTTGCTAAGCGAGAAAGTTAAATGAGTTTTGCCCCATTTTGACTTTTTTTGCCATAATTGTTAAGGGAATCACTGCAGTTGTTCAGTTACTAACACAACTGTTAAGTGAATATGGCTTCCCTATTGTTTGTCAGAAGGTTGCAAAAGGTGATCACATGACCCCAGGAACCTGCAATCATCATAAATAGTCAGTTGCCAAGCATTTGAATTTTGATCACATGACCTTGGGCAAGCTGCAATGGATCATAAGTGTGAAAATGGTCATAAGTCACTTTTCCAGTACTATTGTAACTTTGAATAGACACTAAATGAACTCTTGTAAGGACTACCTGTGTAGTTTTTGTGGCAGCATTTTGGGAAGTGATTTGCCTTTTCCTTCTTGCTACAGCTGACAAAGAGAGACTGGTGGGACTAGAACTCACAACAGCCTGGTGCTTTAATCACTACACCAAACTAGCTCACCTGTAATTACATAAGACTTGTCAAATCAAAACATGGCAGAATGAGCACTTTGCCATAGAGATGGAAATAACAAGAGAGCAATTTGACTGCCCCACATCCTTCAAAGTCCCTTCTGAAGATCCTAGATCACTGGTGTCAAACTCTTCGTGTCATGTTGCTGTCACATGACGTTTCATGACATTTTCCTCATTTGCAGAGCTGGGGTGAGCATGGCCTGAGCGTAATGCATCCAGCCAGCGGGCCGCCAGTTTGACACCCGTCTTAGGTTCTCTTCCAAGCACAAGTGCTACAAATTGATGGCATCATTTTCTGATATTCTGAGGTACAAAACATTTGAACATTGTAGTGCAAGTCCTAAATTTACTATGATTTAGTTTAAAAAAATCAAAGGAATCCCACAGTTTTCTCCATCTATCTCTGCTCATAAGCATTATATGGTCCTGCCCACTCTGGCTTTCATTTCTCAAGAATGAGTTAGTGCAGCCTTCCCTTTTGGATCACTCTTGATCTTAATGATAACTAGAAGAATTTAATTAAACACATCAATTAAAATACTACTAAGAAAAAAAAACTTTGCATGTTTTATTAGTCTATTACACAGTTCACCAGGATGATGGTGCTATTTTTTTATTATGTAACTATTATTGAGAAATGCCTGCCTTTCATCCAGTAACCAAACTGATCTTCCTGGGAGGCACAGGAATAGGAACTTCAAATCTGCTCTTGATATAATCTCTTGAAACTGGCTTCCAATGACATTGCAGGATCCATTGAAGCAACCTGTGAAGCTAATACTTAGTGGATCCCAAGAAAGTAGAAACACAAATGCACTTACTTCTTAAACTTTTCTTAAGTTTTGTTGCCTGAAGAAAAAAAAGAATAAATATTTGGTTAGAAAAATGAAAGCATAGAGGGCAATTATCAAACCTGGATTAAATTCAGAAGTAAACAGATAAAAGAATGAACAATTACAAATCTTTGGTTCTCTCTCTTATAAACCTTGAACTGACTTATACTTCAAGGTAAATTTGTATTTAATCCACGTAAGTTTACTCAAATATAAATTAATTTTATTTATTCTAATGCAAATACATTTTACCCTGAAAAAAGATGCAATATACAATTCTGCTTCACTGATGAAAGTATCGCACCCTGGTACTTTTCAAACACATCAGATATTCTTCTGCCTAATCCCCAAAGGTCTTGGAATTATCAGTCGTGATGGCCAAGGCATCTGGAGGTTGCCCAATTGGACAAAAGCTACTTCTGATATTGTTCTGTTGCTTCCAATTTTTCATGACCAAATGGAGAATCTATACTTTAAAATTTTGCCTAGATTTGTCAGCATTTCTTCCAAGAAGTAGGCACCTCTATTTCATGGAGATAGTCACCACCCCTGTAGATTCTTGAACCCAGGAAGATAATGTGTGTTATTGCTTTGGCTAGCTTTTTCAGCAGTTTGCATTAGGTTAGTACAAGCAATTGGCAGATTTGTAGGAGTTATTTTTAATGCCAAGCTTTCTTTCACTTTTAACAACAGATTTCTTAAGTCTTCCTCACTTACAGCTACCAAAATGATATTGTTAGCGTGTCTGAAGTTTAGTCTTTCTTCTAGCTTCCAAAATTTGTTTCTTCTAGCATCAGTGAACAATTTTCATAAGATAAATCCAATCAAATGTGGAGTTCCACATTCCATCTTTTGTTGCAAAGGCATGTGACAAAGATCTTGAGGGATGAGGGGAAGAGATGCTACCTGGGAAATGATCAGATAAGATAATTTCTTCTTCTGACCATTAAGCCCATGGGGACTCCTCCCTTTTGTCTACTCATTTTCTAGGCAACATCTCTCCCCTTTGCCCCTCAAGTCATGTACCATTACAATTGCTAACAAGATAGCTAACAAAGTAAATAATTATCTTGATTCATGTGGAATTCTATGCCACACAAATACTGTGATCCTTGCCATGGATAAACTGCCATCATTAAGTGAGGATCCTGGATGGTTCAGCAAAGATCTCCTTGCAACTTCCTGCTAGATTCCAACAAGCAAAATCAATGGGGAAGCCAACAGGTAGATTCAGGCACCTTGCAAGCAGGCTGGCAAGCAAGTTAAGTACCAAGTGGAAGGGGTGTGCAGATAATTGCAGTGGTGCATGTGAGCAATTTTGGGCTTAGGGACAGTTGCTGCTAGGCAGAAGAGACTTGCCACAGTGACTTGCAGCCTTTCCTGTCAGCTTCCCCATTGACTTTGCTTGTGGAAAAGTCACAAATAGTGACCATGTGGCTGAAGGGCACTGCAGCCAAGTTCTCATTATCACAATCACGTGATTGTGGGGGTACTCAAGAGCCAGAACTTTGAGGAGTAAGTACCATTTGTTCAGTGCTGTTGCAATTCTGAAGAGTCACTGAAGGAGTAGCTGCTAAGCAAGGATGACCTGTATGCCTGTGATCCAACAGAATCAGTTGAACAGTATAATCATTCTTACCATTTCATGGTCTCCAATTGCATTGCTATATCTCTCGCAAGTGATTTTCTCAAGTTTTCTTCATGTATAGACATATATTAATCAACAGTTTCTCCAGCCTTTCTCACTTAACAATGCAAAATAAAAATATAATTTATTAGGATTTTTAAAGAATCCTAGCTGACATTTATAATCTTATAGCAGCATTTTAATCTTGCAGCAGGCCCTATGTATTTGTTATACACACTGATCCATTAAAGAGCTGACCACATTTTAGCCTAGTAAATTGTTAGGTCTCACTGTGATTGCATAACACCGTGAATAATACAAGAGCTTTATTTGACTTTTGCAAATGGCGGCTCCCTGTCCTCTTGTGGGTAGAGGCACAAAGGGCAATGAACAAATGATTACAGGGTTTAAATACATTTCCAAACTCCAGAGATATTTCCGGAAGGCCTATTTTTCAGACTTCCAAGGCTGCAGAGGCTTCCTTTGAGCCTCTGGGAGGGTGAAAATGGTCTCAAACGAGCTGAAAATCAGTTGGGAAGCACGCGCATGCGCAGTGCAGGTAAGAGGGTGGGGTGGGGATGTTGCGTGTGCATGTGCAGGGGGGCACATTGCATTGTGGGTGCCGGCACAAGCGCGCGCATGCGCTTTCAGCACACCACAACAAAAAGATTCACCATCACTGGATTAGGGTCCAAAATTTGGGGCTCCCCAAATTCCTATTATCTAGTCCAGGGGTGTCAAACTCATGTCATCACAGAGTCATCACGTGATGTATTAGGACTTTTTCCCTCTTCACTAAACCGGGCGGGGGCGGGACCAGCACATGACGCATCCAGCCCATGGGCCACAAGTTAGACACCCCTGATATAGTCCAACATACCAGAGGAAAGAATGCTTCCTTAGCTAATAGACTACACAATTTCTTTCTAATGGCTTGTGACTAGTATCAGATCAACAGGTTGCCTCTGATACTTATTACATCCTGATAGTTTGTCTCAATTTTTCATAATTACTGTCTTCCAAGTGTGTGGGACCTCAGTTTTTACAATCATCCAGCCACTTAGTGGCTCCAGTTTGAGGAAGGTTAATCTAGTTATGAACAAAACAAGCCACTGAAACTGAGATAGAGTTGATAGAAGTGGGTGGCCTTGCTTTCATTCTCTGAAGGTGGAGTTGGGAGAAGGAATTTTTCCTAAATATAAGATTCTCCTACACTATTATTATTTCATTAAATTTATAAGTTGCTTCAGGGACTCTGGGCAATTATATTATGTAAAACTCTTTAATTCAGATACATCTAGAGACAAGTCACTTCAGGAATCTGCTACCAAAATTAGTGATCCCAGGGCCCAGGCTAGAAAGTCAAGACATAACAGGGGCAAATCTCATCCTAACTGTTGCCAAGAAATCTACAAGGATGTGTCAAAGAAAATACCAGAAGTTGAATTTTTTCAAGATGATTATCTGTATCCTAGTAACTCTCTATACATACACACACACACAGAGGGAGAGAGAGAGAACTATACACAATTCACTGTAGTTGTATATACTCAACATCCTAACCAGTGGCTTACTAAATGAATCCAATTACCTGCATTTGCACAAAGCATTGAAATGTAAACAGGATTCACACAATTGCATCCTAACCAACCAAACACATTGTAGATTAGCAGGTTGCGTAGCAGGCTGTGTATTTCGACCCTTTCATACTAATTTAAGTTTGTCCTAGATACGTCTCCACTCAAGATGCCGGAAGCCACAATGTGTACCGAATCAAGCCGTTTAATGACTTTAATCACTTTAATGACGGTTGTAGTTCGCTTGCCTTCTATCTACAGCCTTCACCGTTACTTACTGGAACACAACTCAGTTACCATAGTAGCCAAGGAGCAGCACTCGCTACAGACACTCTCCCCGCACAGAGAAGAATCAGTCTTCCAGTCCTCGGGTTAAGGAGCCGCTTAGAGCCTCTGAGACACCCTCCCGCCTCCCGTCCCCAGCCCCCGTCTTCCGTGTTCTCCTTTGAAAAGAGAGAACAATCTAACACCCGTCTCCCCGGATGACCGTCTACTTATCAAACCACGGACTCGCTTGCTGTTCCCCCACAACCGCTGCAAAGCGTTTTAGGAAATGCAGATTGACTGACTCCCGCCTAACTCGACCCGTGTGCTCGCCGGCACTGACGAAACAGGAAATACCGGGCTTCTCCCCGGGGATTATGGACGGAACTGGAGGTGTCGGGCTGTCGCGCCATGGTGCTTCTGGAGAAGCAAAGCGGTTACCTACATTTTGCGAGTTTGAATCCTTCCTGCATAATCCGGTTTTCAGCCATTGCTGAATCATAGACGGGTTTCATCTTTCTCACTACCCAATTTATAGCGTTGCGAAATTGCTATTGTACTTAATTGGAGCAGGACCGGGTTTCAGAGGGCCCGTGAAGACTGGTAATCTAGGGCAAAAACACGCTTTCTTTTCCATAAGGAGAGGCGGAGAATGACGTTGGCGCTTAACGCGCCCTGGCCCTTTGCAGATTCTTGCAAATTATTTCAAATGCCATTAATTCCTTCAAAGAAAAAGCTAAGAGAACAGAACCAGAATTTTCTTTCTTCCAGCCTCTAATGTTGCCCAGTTTGCTGAATTTCCGTAGCACTACGTGAAGCTGGTGGTAACGCTGTCATCTCTCCTGTGAACATCGTGTGTCATATCTGTACCCAACATCTATTGCTTCCTTCTCTCACCCTTCCCAAACTAGAAAGCCTCATGCTGCTATCTCTTGCAACTTCTATTTCTAGGATCTCCTTTCATCCCCTCACCCCCAGGGAAAAAATCCTCCACTTAATTTTATTTTTTAAAAATCATGTCCTCAGTTTGGCCTGTCTTTTTGTAGGGTTGTTTCTGACAAGCCATTTTTCCTGTGACCTTTAACCTAATGAAAATTACACACCAAAAACTATTAGTAGGAATGAACAGATGGCTTGTCGAACACTTGGAAAAGTACATTTTACTGTTTGAAAATTAGTTTATTAAGTATATCACATGTTCTGCACAAGATGTCAAATAGTCTTTTATTGCAGTTTTTCATTTCCAGTCAGTATTGTACACAGAAATCCAGTTATGTTAAGTACAGCTATATTAGATATATCAATAGTTAGGACATTACAATTATAAACAGTTTTTGTTTCAGTTGTAAAAAATTTTCTCGCTCAAAGTTTGCAGTATAAGAGCACCTTTAGCTCTTGAACAGGGATACATATTTAAGATGTCAATACTCCGATGTTATGAAATTCCTTGGTTTGTGATCCAAGTCTTGATTTATTACTGAAGCTGAGTCCAACTGCTGCAATTTTGTCATGGTAATTTCACACAATAAAATTCTACACAATGCTAAAATGTTAGCCTGCTAACAGTAATCTAGAGCTGAGGTCCTTTAATGTGGTAATGTATTCTCTGTAGCCTTCTGAGAGCCAGACTGTAGGCTGATGAGTCTACCAATCTGGACTATCTTCTCATCTATGATTATATGGGGCAAAAATCTATGTTTCACCGTTTTAAAAAATTGAGTGTTTCAGGGAAAAAAACTCTATGATTAAAACCAGAGATAGGAATACTCTTTATAGTTTGGGTGGAGTAAAGGTTTTCCCTCCCCAATGACTTTGCAGGTTAGAAATGATGACATTGTTTCTATGAAATAGGACTCCTGACATTTTCCCATTCAATTTTCCTGAACACCCAGAGGACAAAGGCAACACTTTTAAAAAGGAAAAAAAATGGCTTGAGAGAGATCTTGCCTGTGTGCTATAGACAATTTTATGGGAAATGTAATATAGAACGCTTGCATGACATTTGGAATGCCAAAAGTGAAATTGTACACAAACATTAAGAATGATACTAGGACAGATTGCATCCATAAGGCAAAGAATCATCCATTCCTGGAACACTAAACAGTTATATACACACATAATGTTTGTGCAAGGTCCCTGAAGCCCAATTCCTGACAAGGCTGTGAAAATCTTACAGTAATAGTTTAAGTGCAGGAGGGCTTTGACAACAAGGTGGCATTAATGCTAAAAAATGTGCAAGACCATTTTTAAAGGAGCTTCTGGAGAAGTTGCTTCTACTCAATAACTGCTTTCTAGAACTAGTTAGTAGTGAAAAACCTGCTATAGATAACACAGCTTCTGCAGATGCTTAAAAGGCTTACAGATTGACCCTTTTATACTAATCTATAAAGCTTTTTTGACTCATTAAAAAGGATAGTTTCTCAACATAATTAAAATTGCATTTTTATCACTGTGTTTCCTTGCTCTAATTCATTCAATATTTTTTTTAAAAAAAGACTACAATTACTATCCTATGGCTATTTGGATTTGCCAAGCGCTTCAGATGTTTATAGGGCAAATTATATTATTTCAAGAAACTAAAGGACATTCAAAATCAAACAAATGTTATCACAGTTTAGCCTGCAATGACTTCAGATGTTTGTGGAAAGATTCATGGACCTAGAGGGGACAGGAAAAAAAGAGGGCATTAATTTTAAAGACATGCCATACCTCACTTCTTACTAGGACAATACATTTCCCAATAAGCACATACTAGACTGCTGCTTTAGTGATTTCAGCTATACATGTACAATTGCCATTAAGAATAACATCATATCTAGTGAAAAATAATAGCATCAAATCAATTTCTACTAAGAGAGTAAGAAAAATGTCCAGTAGTCTCTAGTATTTTGCCAGAAAAAGTAGATTAATAGTATCTTCCCTATCCAGATAGCTTTAGTTACCCTCTGCTGGCGGGACCTCAGGGATTGCTCAGGAATTCATGGCTTCCATGACAGCTTTGGGCCTGACCCAATTAATTCGGGACCCCACACACACTGGGGGTCACATCTTGGATTTGGTTTTTGTCTCTGGCCAGTGGCAGGATGATCTAGGTTTGGGGGATGTTGCTATAGAGCCCCTGTCATGATCGGATCATTTGCTCCTTAGGCTGGACTTCCGTTCTGCACCCCCTCGTCGCTGGGAGGCGGGGCTGATAAAATGGTTCCGCCCCAGGCGCCTGATGGACCCAGATAGGTTCCTGATGGAGTTTGGACCGTTTCCCGAGGCTCGCACACATGACTCGGTTGGGGACTTGGTGGCCACTTGGGATAGGGTGGCGGCCGAGGCCCTTGACTGGATTGTGCCCTTGCGGCCTCTGACCCAGTGTCGATCCCAACTAGCTCCTCGGTTTTCCGAGGAGCTAAGGGAGATGAAGCACCGGAAAAGACGCCTAGAGAGTGGTTGGAGGACCAGCCGCTCCGGATCTGACCGAACACTATTGCGGTCCCATATTTTGGGCCTATTTAGTGGCGATAAGGGCGGCAAAGTGATCCTACTTTTCTGCCCTTATTGCGTCCCCAGAAAATCACCCAGCCGCCCTTTTTAGGGTGACCCGCTCCCTTTTGGATGTGGGAGTGCGGGAGGATCCCCTGCAAGGATGGGCCGAGGATTTTTCTAGATTTCTGCAGGACAAAATCGCTCAGATTCAGCATGGGTTGGACTCTGACTGGGCAACTCTGGATGGGAGGATGGGGGCAGATTTCAGTGAGGTCATTTGGGATGAGTTCGATCCTGTGACCCTAGAGGATGTGGACAGGATACTGGGTGGGCTTAATGGCACCACATGTTTACTGGATCCGTGTCCCTCCTGGCTGGTTTTGGCCACCTGGGAGGTAACATGAGGTTGGTTCCAGGGCATTATTAACACTTCCTTGAGTGAGGGGTTTTTGCCTGCTGCCTTGAAAGAGGTGGTGGTGAGGCCCCTCCTCAAGAAACCGTTCCTGGACCCAACACTATTATCGAACTGTCGTCCGGTCTCCAACCTTCACTTTGTGGCAAAGGTTGTTGAGAGTGTGGTGGCACGACAGCTCTCTCAGCACCTGGATGAAGTTGCCTATTTAGATCGGCTCCAATTGGGTTTCAGGCCCGGGCACAGCACAGAGACGATGTTGGTCGCGTTGGTGGATGATCTCTGGAGGGCCCGGGACACGGGTTGTTCCTCTATCTTGGTCCTATTAGTTCTCTCAGCGGCTTTTGATACTGTCGACCACAGTATCTTATTGTGGCGGTTGGGGGGGTTGGGAATGGGTGGCACCGTGTTATGGTGGTTCTCCTCCTTTCTCTCTGACCGCTCGCAATTTGTGTTGGCAGGGGGCAGAGATCGACTCCGAGGCCCTTGCTTTGTGGGGTACCTCAGGGGTCTGTGCTCTCGTTCCTGCTGTTCAACATTTATGTGAAGCCGCTGGATGAGATCATCCGTGGTTTTGGGGTAGAGTTCCATCAGTATGCTGATGATATTCAGTTATACATTTCTATCCCAGGCCACCCCAATGAAGCTGTTGAAGTGATGACCCGGTGCCTGGAAGCCGTGCAGAGCTGGATAGGTCTAAACAGGCTTCGACTCAACCTGACCAAGACCGGATGGGTGTGATTTCCTGCGCCCAGATACAGCCAGCTTGTTACATCGCTGGCTATGGAGGGAGAAATTCTGACTCCCACGGAGAGGGCTCGCAATCTTGGTGTCCTCCTGGATGTACGGCTGTCGTTAGAAGACCATATAGCCGTCAGATCCGTCGGATCTACCAGTTGCGGCCCTTTCTGGATCGGGACGCACTTCGCACAGTCACTTCTGCCCTCGTTATCTCCCGCCTAGACTATTGCAATGCTCTCTACATGGGACTCCCCTTGAAGAGCATCCGGAGGCTTCAACTGGTGCAGAATGCGGCCGCACGGGTGATTCTGGGGGCTTCTCGGACCTCCCATGTTACACCGCTCCTGCGCGAGCTGCACTGGCTTCCGGTGGCCTTCCAGGTGCGATTCAAGGTGTTGGTGGTCATCTTTAAAGCACTCCATGGCTTGGGACCCGGGTACCTGCGGGACCGCCTGCTGCCACCATCGGCCTCCCGCCGGCCAGTGCGCTCTCACAGGGCGGGCCTCCTTGGGGTACCGTCAACTGGGTGATGCCGGCTGGCGGCTCCGAGAGTGCGGGCCTTCTCTGTGGGTGCACCCTCCCTCTGGAATGAATTACCATCGGAGATGCGAACTATCCCTGACCTGCGAACCTTCCGGTGCGCATTGAAGACCCACCTTTTCCAACAGGCCGGTCTGGCCTAGCATCATTGGAATGGTTTTAATTTTGCTTTTTTACCCTGTTTTTATAGTTTTATTATCATTATCTCAGCCACTAATTTAATCTTTTTAATCGATTTTAACTTTTATATTTGTAATTGTGTTGTTTTTATTTGGGCTGTACACCGCCTCGAGTCCCAATTTGGGAGAGAGGGCGGTATATAAGTTAAATAAATAAATAAATAAATAAATATATATCTCCATAATCAGAGAAAATTATACAAGTATTCAAGAATTATATAAAATGAGCTGTTCATCATTAGCAAAAAATACAGCCATTTTTATTGACATTGTAGGACAATCAGTTTATGAAGTTGTAGATCAGTATAATCACATGTTCTCTAACTGTTCTTTGCCATTATTTTCAATATGGCATTCCTGGCTTCTGTAAACTAATTCCCCATTAGATCTAAATAAGTTACAATAGGAATTCCTCCTAAGGAAAGAACACGGAATCATAATATATTTCTGTAATTTCACAAAATAATAGGTTAAGAATCTGCAGATGATCATTTTTATACATCTGCAGGTTCATAAACTATATTTGTGAACTGATTTTTAAATCTGTACATTTAAAAATATTAGTTAATGATCACCTTGTATTGCTACAGGTAATCCTTGATTTACAATAGCAATTGAGACTGGAATTTCTGGCATTAAGCAATACAACTACATTGTTTAGTAATGGCAAATTCCTGTGGTCCTGTTATTGTGGTTAACCAAATTACATGGTTGTTAGGCAAGACAACTTCCCACAGCTAAGTCTAGGGGGAAACCAGCAAGGAGTTGCAAGTTGCAGACAGCTTATAAACAACCTGGCAGGCAGGTAAGTGGATGCTGTTAGGTGGAGGAGAGTGCGAGAGAGGAGGGACAAGGCTTGGAGAAGATGCAAGTAATGCATGAGTGTCAGGGGAGAGGTGGTGAGGCTCAGATAAGGTGTATGGATGCGGCCAATGTGGAGACAGAGAAGCTGAAGGAAATTATATGAGTGGGGAGACTTACTCCAGTGACTTGCAACCTCCCCTGCTGGCTTCGTCACTGATTTTCTGAGAAAGCTGGCAGGAAAGGTTGGTGATCATGGAATCATGGGATACTGCAACTGGTCGTAAATGCAAGCTGGCTGCCAAGAGGGTCCTTGGATGGCTGGAACTCTGAGGACAAGTCATCACCACCATTCATTCAGCACCTTTGTAACTTCAGACTAGCTGACCAAATGATCATAGAGTGAGGCCTTCCTCTTATCTGGTTGACAAAAGCAATTACTTACCTGTGTTTTATTTAGTGGTGACTTCTTTGACCACTCAAACATATTTTCATATATGTTACCATCATATCGGCCAAGCACAGATCTAAGCACAGAATCACAGAAATCAAAGGAATCCACCAGAGCTACTGCATTAGGACGGATAAGAGTCAAGAGTTCTTTTATATGCATGTTCACTTGAATTAGATGGGCCTCTGTCAAAATGCCTCCCTGAAGCAAAAACGAAAAAATTCAAAACAGTCAGAGCTCTACATGTCTAAGTGCTTATCAATCGTTACAGGGAGAATTAGTACAAAAGCTGATCTTTTAGATATGTAAACAAATCTGATCTGAACTTTAATTCTAAATAAGCAATTAAGATTGCAATTGGTATTGCCTGTATTAAACAAAAATGGCATTGCTTTTCTGAAGAATAAAATTACTGTTATCATGGTTAATGTTCATCCATTCCAATGTTCATCTACCTAACTTTTTAGGTCCTTGGTATGATCGCACATAAAATATCTTCCTGCTCCCAATTTTAAGATCTAGATTTAGCAAAGCATCATGATATCACTGTGACATCTTTGGCAGCTGACCTGTGAGCTTTGGTAAGAAATGGTAAGAATTCAACCATTTACAGTTTTCATACCATTTTCATTTAATTTTGGAGGGCTGGAAATGTCATTTCAGCACAATATTTTCAATGTAGACATTGCAATTCCCAAGGGCAAAATACGACTTACATGTTCATTTGCATTCCATAAACAATTGCTTTGTATGGCAAAGATGTATTCCAAATCCAACAAGGGTGTCTTTGCTTTATTTGTGCTCACTTTTTTCCCTCCAGGTCTGATTAATTTATATCTGAGTTACATTCTCTGTCTAACAGAACCATTCAGCTCAAAGTAGAAATTATTTACCCACCTGTAGAAAGTCTCCAGAGTTCTTTATAATCCCACATAGAGCATACAGTAAACACAAATTGTTAATGACAGCACGAACAGCTGGGTCACCAATTTCTGAAAGCTTCGCTGTAAACAGTTTGACCACCACATAGTGACAGTGTGCCTGAAAAGGTTAGATGGCAGATTGAAGTGACTTCAAGTATTGTAAAAACAAACAACTATCCAAGAGTATCTATCGTATTCTGAGGTGCTACTGACCTCAGATGCTCGTACTAGATCAATGGAAGTCCGGTTCCAAGCATCTTCTTTGCTTTTCCGACGGTTCAGTTCAGCCTGTAAATTTTTTGCTGCAAATTCAACCATCCTGTATCATAGAATAAGTCATACAAGCACAGTTTATTATACATGGAATGGAGGCCATAGTGACATCTGAAAATTGATATGGAAGTGATAACCATAGCTCAAATGTCTGATGGCTGACAAAGCCAAGGATTTAAAATCCAAACTCAATCCAGCTTTTACTCCTAGTGAACTTTGGCCTTTATTCCTAATCTGTAAAATGAACAATAATAATTCCCATTCTCTCACAAAGCTGTCAATGTAGATTTTGCCCCATATTTTCATATATCATTAAATGGAAGACAGTCTCATTCTTATAGCCTAAATACTACTTTTAATATTGCTCTCTGTTGATCATAAGGAATGAAACCAAGGTCTTTGAAGTGTTAGTAACAGTGACAGTTGTTCTGGTTTATTTCCCCATTTATTTTAGTTGCTGCTTTCTAATGTGTCCTATTTTAATAGTAATAACATTTCGAACATCACTGCATGAAAAGTTATTTATTCCTTCTATGAGTCACAGGCTGAGAATTGAGGGTAATATGCTGTTATTAATAATTTTATTAAGCTTATCAAGCTATAAAATACAAAGGAAAACGAAAATAATGGGAAATGGAGGAGGCAAAAGGGAAGAGAAAGAAGTGCTGGATAAGGTTGGGAAAAGAAACGCGTTGACTTCTGACTTTTTTTACCACAGTAGAATAAAACAGTAACATTACAGTCTCAACATTTTACTTTTACGTACTTAATATGCACTAGCCATTTCTACAACAAATTTATCTCATCAGCAAACTCCAAAGTCAAAGGGTATAATATTAACATAATTTGTATTACAACTTGATTGAACATAATAATACTTTCCCCCTTTGCAATTTTAGCTATATCTCAGTTCACAATAGGGAAGCCATTGCATTTGACCTTGGTCAAAAGTGACCCCAGGATATAACTGTACAGAAGCAGTTTTAGTACCATTGCTCCGAAACAAAGCAGGAATACTGGAATCTATTAGATAGTATTGCCCCGTTTTTTAGGAGACTATGAAAAAGGGATTTCACTCTTATTTTCTGGGTCAGTAGTACTGTTTTTAAATATACTTTCAGGGGTACCATCCCTTGATCAATTTTTGAAATAACCGATCTTCCAAAACATGCTATTCTGAACAAATCTTTCTTTACAGTGTTCCATCTCCTGCAAGCCCCATTTCAAACCATTCCATAAAAGATTAATTACTGAGCAGTCTGGCATTTCATTCATATTTGTGACTAACTACCTTCTGCCCTGCCCTCTTCTCAAACCTGCAATGTTCTGGGTGGTTTTGCCCTAGCAACATATAGTTGCTACACCCCGATACATCTTTCTGATAGCTGTCAATTAGTAGCTTGCATTTGTCAGTTAGAGCTGGGTCCATTATTTGAACCATGTAAGGCCATTTTAACAGCAACTGCCCAATCCCACCCATATTAAATCAGCCGAATATGAAATTGTTAGAATGAAGTAACCAAGAAAGCAACTTGGTTAATAAAAACGAGAGAAACAAGATGAGCAGTTTGAAATTACGCTGAGAAATTTCATAACGTTTTATATTGACCTACCTTGAAGCTCTCAATTTATATGCCTCCACCAAACTGGAAGGATTGTTGATATGCAGAGTTGTGGCTCTAGCAGCCACATGCTGGGGCTGAATATGCTGTCCTGATAGGTCATTCAGGTAAGACACGATGCCACTAAGTAACTGTCCAGAACTAACTTGGGTATAACTTTTGACAAGGAATCTAAATGCAAAGCAAAGTTATTTCAATGTTACATGATAGCTCATAATAATAATAATTTTTATCAACAGTCGCACTATAATTTCAAAAAATGCTTATGGGATAAAATTATGAAGGTAGAAAAGAGGTCAATAACGTAGCTTATGACAAGTTAGACTAGAAAACTCAGACTGGGTCAAAAAAACTGCACTTAACCAGAGTATTTCATACATTGATTGATTTATATGCCATCAAATCTGTAACAATTATTAGTGATCACAAACACACACACACACACACACACACACAAACACACAAACACAGAGACTTTCTGTCCTAAACTACTCGTTTCAGATCTTCCAATGATGCATGCGTTGCCACTATAACCAAGCCCATCTACTTTGCTGCTGGTCACACTCTTCTCTTTTCTTCCACTTTCCACCTAGAATTAGAGCCTTCTTTAGAGAGCTAGATCTTCACATAATGTATTTGAAGTAGGATAATTTGAGCCTGATAATTTGTTATCTCAAATGAGAAGCAGAGTTGAATTGTTCAATGACCCACTTATTTTCTTGGCTGTCCATGGTGTTCTCAGGAATCTTCTCCAACACCAAAGTTTAAAAATGTCAATATTTTCCTATCCTGCTTCAAGCAAAAGTCTAACTTGCACTTTCACAGGGCATCAAAGGGTATACCATTGCTTGCACAATTCTGATCTTTGTAAATATAGACAACCACAGCATCTGAATATCTTTTCCAAGGCTTTAATGACTGTTCTACCATGTGCTAATCTAGGGCTTATTTCTTGATTGCTTGTTCCTTTACTGTTGATGTCTATGGAGATTCTCAGTCATCCAGGTCATGGTTGTTCCAAAAGTGCTTTTTCAAGAGACAATTGGACTTTCTAATTTTTCTTTGAAGAGATTTCACTTCTCAACCAGAAAGTCCAGTTGCCTCTTGAAAAAGCACATTTGGTTTTACTGTTGATGGTTGATCCTAAAAACAGAAGCTATGTATCATTTTGATATCTTGATTATCATTCTAAGGGTGGTTGTTCTACCTGTTGTCATTAGTTTGGTCTTCTTTCATTTAATTGCAGTGCCGTTTTTTTTCACCATGTTCCTCGACTTTTATTAGTAGGCCTTGCATATCTTTGCATTTTAGGCTATTCAAATATTATCTACAGCATAGGCTCAAGTTTTTATGTTTCTTCCTTCTTGCTGTTTTGAGTGCATGCAAAAAGTCACACAGTTAACAATAAATGGTATGACTCACCGGGCAGTTTGCAACATCATCACGGTATTCTCTCCTTCATAAGTGCAAGAAGGAGTGAAATTGACGTAAATATCAGGCAAACCACTGCAGCAGGAGTAGCCATGTCCCCCACATGCCATCCGACATTCCTCAATGCCAGCATTGGTAGTCCAGGTAGTGAAAGCCTTGAGCCCTGCAGACAGTGCATGCAACTGAGAAAGAAAGTAATTAAGAATAAAATAATTATTTCTTCCAGATTTGTCCTGTCACTGAATTCTATCTTCCCGAATTTTTAGTGTGGGGTGGAAGAGAGATGAGATTAAGAATGGTAATCCAGATTATCTCCAAGATCAAAATTCTTCCTAAAGATGTTAAAGCTCCAAGAAAAGGGCACATTCTGTCAAGACATAAAACATTCTGTTCTATCTAGATTTTTTTCAAACTTCGAACCAGCAAAGCAAATCATAAGAATTCAATCTGTCATGTCCACTTTTCGATTTATACCAGTATCACATTTATTAAATCATTTCTATAGCTGTCAAACTCAGACTACATGATTCTGAGCTTTGTATGTACATATTTACATGTAACACACATGAAGGACAAAGGCTTACAAAAATTTTCAGGAGAAATTTTCAGGAATAAGTCCAATCAGAATTTAAGGTTCATTATCAGGCTTTTGTAAATAATAATAATAATTTAAATGACTGACATATCAGAAGTGGAACTCAAATCATTTTTAAGGATTTATTTGTTGGTCTAAACAGTGAGGTTACAAAAATCACCCTGTGGCCCTCATGCCAGTGATGAGCTTATCCCTCTCATCCACTCTCATTACAAGAACATTCCACAAAGGTGTTCCAAATAGAATTAGAATTTTTTATTGGCCAAGTGTGATTGGACACACAAGAAATTTGTCTCCAGTGCATAAGCTCTCAGTGTACTTACAACAATAGTGATAGATCATTATCACAGTCATTGTTAAAAATACAGATATAACACTTAGTGATAGTCATGGATACTAAATAAGCAATAAACATAAATCATACTAGGACACTGAGTAAACAATATAAATCATAAAAACAAAAACTATCAGCCTTTCATTGAGGCTGCTGTTGGTGCCATCTTGAATTCAATTTAGGTGACAAAGACAAAGGGATTTAAACTGAGAGAGTATCAATCACATCTAAAAATTTATCTGTGATATTCATAGTCCCTCAATATTTTTTTTCCTGATTCTGTTCCTTCCCAGGAATTTTTTTTATTCCATTATTTTGAAAAAAACAAACTAAACCGTGTAGTTGTCAATGGCAAAATTCAATGTTCTGTAAGGTCATGAGCCCCACCTCTGGCAGTTCACTCAAATCTCCATCTTGGATGTTCCCAGTGATGCGATGATATGTATCTTTCATATACGCACCCACAAAGTGGAAAGCATATGCTGTTGCTAGGAGAGGAAAGAGTTTGTACTGCTGAGTCTGGTAATCCAAAATCTGAGGTTCTGGTCCCCTGTAACAAAACAAATAAAAGAGAGAATTAAACCACTATAATGCTATGATTTAATTCCTTAGAAATGGAGAAAACTAAAGACTTACACTGTCCTAAGGGTATACTCTGATGACATATACTTTTAAAGTACATATATATTTACTTGTAAAAGTGGTCTTGACTTGGTCCAATACGTGGCAAATAAAACTTTTTTTTTTTTTTCAAAATACAAAAGCGGTTAAGTAACTAGCAAAATACAGGAGAGAAGCCCAAAAGGTGGAGGGAAGGGAAAAAATGCAAATAGTGAAATAGTTTAGGATATTAATTTAATGACAATTGTGAACAAATGGCTGCAGTTCTAAGATAATTCTATCTTATTCCTGACTCATTGTAGCTTATACTGTGGTTGCCATGCAACTGTTTTTCATGCCCTGGACCCTTTTATATCATCACAAATTGGCAGATCTCCAGTAATAATGATTCCCAATATAGGGCTAGTCCTGACGACAGCTCTGATTCAACTGCGTGTAGCCAAAATAACAAAAAAAGGGATGTGTGTGTTAGAGGGGGCTTGTGTTTTCTTTTTACAAAGTAACTATTTCTCTGACTCACAAAACCCATAGTGGATGTTAAAATTGGTTTGCATAATTTGCCAGCAAATTCTGCTTGTTAGATGTTTGAGGTAAGTTGGGTCAAGAAATAGACCCCAGAAGATATACTATAACTTATGATAGCAGATCCTTGGAGATGTGACAGGATTTTCTCCCTCCTTCCTGTTATACCAAAGAGAGCTAAGGCAAGACTGTCTCTTGTGCTCACTGGTTTTCCTTGAGCTCTTGCACATCTTCTCCAAGGCCATCGCTGAGCTTTTCTACACTGTTCTTGTCAACTGCACTTCCCAAGAAAACTTGTTTTGAAAGTCAAACTTTTTGTTTTTTTAAATAACACACATATTTTTTCATAGACAAAAGTGTTACGGACAAGGTGGCAGAGAGATTTTCCAATTTTTATGGCATTACGGAAACTGACCTTAGGGACATTAATACAAGCTTCTTACCCAGGCTTTAACTCAGACTGATGTCTCACAGCACTATAGCGGATGGCAATTGTACAGGCTCTGGCTAAATTGTGACTAGAAGCTCCAACGATAAATGAACGGATGAATACCATGGTCCCATAAGTCAGTTTGGCATTGAGAGGCTTCACATATGTGCCATCTGGTTCAACCTGCCAAAATAAAATAGTGAAGGTGTCCACCAAGTAATGGTTTGTAAGATTATAAAAATCAACATTGTACTATGTCACTGAATTCACTAAACATTTCTTGTTAGGTCCCTATTCAAAAGTATTTGTCATTTTAGAAGTACACTGGTGTTATAAATGAATGTTTTGGACATCACTGACATGAAGTAACAGGTAAATAATTTAAAATTAATAGATTTGCATAAATCTATTTTGCTAATTGTCTCTTGCTTAGCACATGTTTTTGAAGCCAATAACATCATTCTCATGCTAACTAGGTCATATTATCTAAGCAATTTCATGTACATTGACATTAAGGTGGTTAAATAATATAGACGACTAGTAAATTTATGAAAAGGAAGACCAGATAGTTAACGTGTTATTACCATTCATTATGTAGAAGGTGGGGAGGAAGCTAGACTCTCTTTGACATTAATAGTCATCATGCCTTCCCATTTACTGCCTTCATTTAACAGGAACTCTTCCTCCTCTGTTACCATAAATTGCAACAAACACATTCTTGAACACACTTCCAGGAAGCTGAGTTCAAGAGATGTTAATGAGAGAAACCTAGCAAACAGAATCCCCAGACAAATGAGATACAGCTGGATTTTACCACTGATAGCCCTTTCTTTAACAGAAACTTGGGGGTTGCTTTTGACTATCAGATGATCAATTACCTCCTGAGAATATGAAGCCTTGACTTTGGATAATTTCTCTTTCAAGCTGTCTGAACATCTGGTGTAGATAAATAGCAAAAACAAAACAAGGTCCACAGTTTACCTTGGCGTGTTTCATTAGCATATTTTCCCGGGGGATACGGAAGTTGTCCATTTTTAAGTAGCCATTATCCATTTCATCATAACCAAATTTTGGGCCAATGTCACCAATGGTGATGCCTGCAAACAGAATAAGCCAAAGAAATTTATCTATTATTTCTTAATATAAAATTGAACTTTTTGTGGGGAAGGTGGAGGTGGGGAATGTTCATAAAGTATCCTTTTTCCCAACATCAATTAGTTCAAAGTGCTGAAGGTGGAAGCATCAATGATGACAATTCTAAAACTGTGTCCTGAAAATAAGACTTTAAGGCCACAATTGCAAAAATGTTCATTTCATTTATAGCAATGGGTAGATATAGCTTTCTTTTCTTTTCTTTTTCCCTTAAAACATTGGTGTTATTTTGTTCCCATCTTGAAAACAAAGTGATATTAAATTCACAAATTTTAAGATTGGAAATCAGATTTTAATAATTTTTTTCTACTCTGGCATTTTTAAAATAAGTTGTTTTGGCTCTGATTTTCAGTTAGGAGTGAGTGTTCAAACTGTCCATTCATCAATGTAGAGGAAGACTTCCATACTATCCAGATGAGTCGGCTGTGGGTTCTTATCTAACTCTACCTAATGCACTGAGATTCAAAGTTCTTGACATCAAATGCAAAAGGAGCTACAACTTTATCATTGCAGCATGGGCTAATACACACAGTTTAGGGAATTTTATTATTAGTTGAACCTTACTTGAATTATGACAAATTAAATATAATTAATGGATAAAGAATTATTTTTGCAAAAGTGGATTCTGTTCAACAACATTTCCCCCTTTTAAAAATTGCACCATGGTAATTTCAAGTTCCATATTCTTTATTAACTACTATTCTTGTAATATTAATAACATGCTTCAAGGAACACTTTTGTGTTGGTCTTAAAATATATATATCTAGCTTAGTAACATCTGTTAATTGTAAGTCAAGGCTTCCGGCGTGCACTAAAAACCCATCTCTTCCAACAGGCTTGTCTCGCCTAGTACCAATTATTAGGGTTTTAAAAAATTTTTAAAAAATTCTGGTAATTTTAACTTTTCTATCTTGTTTTTACTGTTTTTCTCACCCATTAATTTAATTCTTTTAAACCTTTTTTAAATTCTATTTCTTGTGGGTTTTTTTTATCTTGGCTGTACACCGCCCTGAGTCCCATTGCGGGAGAGGGGGTGGTATAAAAATTTAATAAAATAAAATAAATAAATAAAAATAAGGCTTTAAAATCAGTTTAATATGTACAATTAATCATTTTCTATATTCTGCTTGATATGCTGCAATATGGAATTGAAAACCTATGTATATTTTGCTTTCTTATGAATATTGCTTCCTTTATCTCACCTACTTGAGGGCTGCAAGTACTTCCTTGAATTCAGTTTTTCCCGATGTAGCCCTTGAAGATTTGTTGGTATCAAATGTTTCATGTTGGATATCACATAGTGTTCCAATATGGACTTTCTGATTCATTTATATGGCAGCTAATATGGCAACATAAATATGTACAAATATGCTAGATATTCACTTGAGCAGACTTTCTCCACCTTTTTTACCCAGGAAAAACCCTTGAAATAATTTTCAGATGTCAGGGAATCTCTGCCTAAAAATGGCAAAAACCATTAAAATTTCAAAATACTATTCACCTCTAACCTACACAATCTGCAATGGTTACAACCGCAAAGCAGCAGGCCAGCAGCTGAATCATGATGTATAAAAATTCTCACAACTGAAAGCACAAAGTTAAAAACATTGTTGATTTTAAATAGCAACCTCTCAAGGAATCCCTACCAGTTTCTCACACAACCCTAGTTGAGAAAGAGTAGTAACACAGTAGTGATGGACTTAATACCTGGCAGTGGTTCATGGGTTCCCAACTGACGTAGAGGCACAATGAAAGCATGTAACCCATGACATTTGTTTTGAGTATAAAGCTGAGCCAAAACAATGGCATAATTTGATGTCTTGCCCACTGCAAGAAAGGGGAGGGAAATACAACTTAGTAAATGGAAGTTTATTTGACAGTCCAAGAAGCATCCTATGTATATGTTGACCACAAAAATAATAATATAGGCAACAGGCTGTTGTAGATTTTATGATGTAAAAACAGTTCCTTTTACTCCCAAACTAAAATTAAATAGAAGGAATAAAGAATATGCAGAATTATTAAATGACGAATGTGTAGAATTAGGGAAACAGAAAAATTTAATTCTGTATGATGTCTACATTATATTAGGTTAATAAAACTAATGTTAATTTTATTATGTTGAGTCTAAGGTTTAGCCCTAAAACAGAAACCAGTTTTTTTACTCATACTTTCTACAGTACAGAATAATCAAAAATATTATACAACTAAAGTTATGTTTCAAAATGTATCAATAGTTAATTGATTTCACACTTTAAAAGTCTGAAGGGAAAAAAAAACAGCTCTTCTTTTAGCTTTAATTGTGTAATAATACACTTACATCCACCTGGCCACCATTTAATAGAAGTCACAGTTGGGCTATTAAGGATGAATTCCTGGGTAGCAGGATCATAGGTGGCTGTGGTTTCCAGTCCTCGGAGATGAGTTCCTGTAGGCAGTAGCAAATCTTATTTCAACAGTTGCACAATTCAGCACTAATATACAATTAGATTTATTTCAACAATCTTCATTAGCAATGCAAAGCCAAGCAGTGCAAATAAGAAAACTGCCTGAAAATGTACATGTACATAATGGTTAATAGCAAACACACTTCAAGAAAGGCATGCATGAAACAGTGGATGCATGTCACTCTATTAATTACCCTATTAATGTAACACTGTTATCAAATTGCTATACAATTATGCAGCTCCTTTGTCTTACGGATTTATCGCCATGTGCAAATATTTAGGTATCTGATAAGGCAAATGAAAAAGTGCCATGATAATTCCTTTCCAAAGAAGCTTTAGGATAAAAATGGCTTTTTCTCTAAATCCAGATATTGTCCTGCACAAAACTCTTCAGAATCAGGTTAAAATTTTCAACATTTGCTTCTGTGATGTTTTTCAAATCCCAGATCTTCATATTCATGTTCTTTCTCCTGCAGCCACTGTCAATATCCCAGTTGCAGTTCAACATCCAGAATTTTCAAACTGAACGGTAAAATCCAACTCAGGTGATGTATTGACTTGTTGCTGTTTTATGCAAACAGCAACATTCAAATTATGCTGAAGGACTTTTTTTAAAAAACCCACAGATATAAGATATATATAAAATAAAATTAATATTTCACTGTAAGTTTGAAGTAGTTTCTTTTTTTCTTTTAAAAACATCTTGCATTCATATAGGTAGATTGATCTTATAGATTTAGATAATGTGATAGCACTTCTGATTTTTGGAGTGAAAGACATGTGTCCTCAGACCTTTCTTCAGAACATGAACCAGATCTGGAGCAAGGTAGAAAGTTCACAGGGCTTCCTTCTCTTGATTGTAGCATAACTTCTAAATATATATGTTGTCTTGAATGCACAAGTATGGTTTTATGGTAATAGTCAGATTTAGACACGAACGTTGGATGTGTATCACATTGTTCTTTAATTTTTCCCTTTCATAAAATTGACAGAACACTTTACTTCAGAGGCATATCAGAAGGTACAGGAAAATCTACAGAATAGAAATTATTCCAAGTGGCCCTGAAAAAGGTATTGTTTTATTTAAAGGTAATAAAAATGACTGTTTGAGAAGCCAAGATGTTTCCCAGAAAATTTATACGTGTATATAAATTAATGATTGAATTAATCAGGGCCAGTAGGAAAGATACTTTGCTGAAATTGTTTTTAAAAGGTACTTTAACTTGACAGAAGTTATATAACTCTTGCTCAGGAGCATTTGCTAATCTTTATTCTTCAAGTTTACTTTCTAAAGTGCAAAAAACATTTTTGTGTAATTAGAATATTACTTTATGTATGCCAATCAATGTATTGTATTTTGTATATGTGTTCTTATTGGCTGTTCACCGCCCCGAGTCCCTTCGGGGAGAGGGGGGCGGTATATAAATCAAATAAATAAATAAATAAATTCAGAAATCAAGGAAAAATGTGCTTTGACTCAATGCCATTTTAAAAAACAAATAAGCTGTCTTTGTATCATCAGAAACCTATGCCTCTATGTCCATCTGAACAGTTTCTTTTTCTTAGAGAAGCATGTTGCTGCCAATTGAACAGCCTAAAGGACCTAGGCTATCATGAAACAGAGCCGGTACTTTTTGTAAAAGCTAGTCTACCCTGTGAAATAAGACTTGGAAGTACTATACCATGTCCCATCTCTGTCTGGGCATATGTGCCAATGATCTCCAAGTTCCAAGCAGGCATGAAGAAGCGATCCTGCTGTTCTTGGGTTGCCTGGGTTAGTAACGTGGGAAGGAACATGCCCAGGTGGAGGTCCAAAGGCTCAGGCCGTCCTTGATGAACGCAGCTGTGAAGAAATGTTAGGGAAGGGAATGTGAAGGGATATTATAAGTGGAAGCAGGTGAGATTAGAGGTGCAGATTGGACAGGGAAGACAAAAATAATGTGATAAATCAGAATGAAGCAAGCATATTTATCAAAGCACCATTCTTTCCCCAGAGTTACAGAACTTTACATCAATCCAAAGGGCAGAGGATACTCTGTTTGATCACAAAAGGAGGACTGGTTTCAGGTGATTAATAAAAGGCAGTATTATTCTAGAAATTCTAGAATAATGTCCTTGTGTTCCCTGGAAACATATTGAAAATAAACAGGGAATACAAATACTAGCTTCTTCTGTACATACACTGAAAAAGGAACAAATCATGTTCCATAATGTAATCAAAGCAATAAAAGTTTATCCAATTCAAATCTGGGGAGGAGGGAAATTACTCAAAAGCTTTTATTCAAAGCCAGTCTACATTACAATTATCCTCTTTCTTGTGTGGCTTCAATCTGTAATGTTTCTGTTGTTCTAAATGTTTTTTTCAAAGGTTCTTCTGGGAAGAAAAGGATGGTGCTCTGAATCAGCAATTAAAGCTAGTAAGCCTGTTCACGGCTTTGTACCAAAATGTTTATAGAGAGAAAAAACATCACCAAAAGCTCCCCAAATCAGCAAAACATGCTTCTTAATGATAATTCAATAAGCACATTCAAATACTATGGGCTTTTTATAATCAAGGTGATTATGATATTCTTAACACAGCCTTCAATCTGGGGCATCTTTAACCTGTTACAGTACTTGTACTCAGAGGTGGGATTCAACCAGTGTTACTACTGGTTCAGTAACTACTACCAGTTTGGTGACTACCTCAGCGCAAAGCAGCTGAGGTTAAAAAGCAGGAAATAAAGGACAGGTAAGAGCCCGGGGGGGGGGGGGGGGGAACAGCAGCAAACACAGAACCAGTTCAGTGTCTGCTGCTCTTCAGAGCTACCGGTTCTCTAGAACCAGGCAGAACTGGTAGCATTCCACTCCTGCTTGTACTGTACCAAGCCATCCTCGATGGAAATCTATCATGAAGTCTCCAGATGGCTTTAAGCATGCCATCAGCAACATGGGGATAATAATGGCCTGGGATTTATACTTTTATTGTTATGTGGACAAAAATAATTAATTGGAAGTAATCTGAATATTTAAAATTTTCAAATGCATTCTGCTTTTCAACTGTGAAGTAGTACACAGCCCTTTGCTGACAAAATCTTTGCTCACAAAAATAATGGTATGAAACAAAAGAGACGGAGATGCTGAAACATCCCTCATGCTGAGCTGGGGTAACAATAGATATTGAAAGGGACTTGAGAGCAACCAGTGGGTTTGCCAAGTTTTGCATCCAGCTCATTTTACAATAAAGAGATGGAAAAGGTTATCAGTAAATGAATAAAATGTTTATCCCGGGTTTCCATAATTCTAAGGCCCATGATTAAATATTACACTTATTAAATATAAAATAGCAAACTTACTTTGGAAATATTATTATGCTTGCTACCAACATGGTTACAGTAGTGGAGACTTCTATTTAACCAAAATTCCAAACTATCTTTTATTATAATTATTATCTTAGGATGTATAAAATGGCACATAAGATGTCCTCATACTAATGATTGTGGAACAACTATGTATATAAATTATACTATGTTGACAAGAGACTGTATGGCATTTGCACTAAAGCCAAAATATTTTATTATTTTCAAATATCTATAGCAGTTTAGTAGAACAGTGACAAATAAGTTTAAAATAGTCAGAAAATAGCATGATCAGATAATTGTCACTTGCAAATAGGAGAGAAGAATGAAATTAATTTTAGATAGCAATGCTCAATATGATAATTTATAGCCAGAAAAAGCACATTTTGAAGGCTGAGTTACATTAAAAAGGTTGTGTGTAAAACTTAGGAAAGCAAAACAAATATAAAAAGCGAAAGAATAGTAGCATTTACAGCTATGAGAGTCTGCCATCTGTTTTCAATAGCAGTCCATAAAAAATGGGAAATGGTGGCTTCAGAGCTATTTAAGGCTTCTGAACAACTCATTCCTAATTTACAGCATATGAGTTCTAAAACGGTTTTATTGGGATCCTATTTTTTAACCATATTTTTGGAAGCCATTGGAATTCTCCTTCAAACAAAAGAGAAAAAATGGGAGACAGACTACAGTAACAAGATGTCAGAAAGTTAACACTTGCTATTGGCATCTTGAAAGCTCTGTTGTAGGAAATGTTGCATGCTTCCCAAGGTGGGCCGTAAGAGTGCAAGCTGGCTTCACACCAGAAAACCTTCAAGCCCCAAACAAATACCGCTATGGTCAAAGTTCCAAAAAAACCCAACAATGTTGTGTTTATTCATATGGTGTTCCACTTTGCTTATTTGTAGGCTGCTCCATTCAGATTAATTGCTTGTGGGGCACAATTGTGTTATTCAAGTGATAATGCTTGTGGGGCACAGTTGTTAAATTCATGGATGCTCAGATTCAAAGCAACAAAAGATTTTTCAAGTCATGATTTAAGCTTACAAGCCAAACTATATATACATCATTCTCCAGGACTGATTGCAGAAAGCACATTTGGAAACCAGAGCCTTTTTCTTTTCATCCAGGCACATTTTTAGCTTTGCTACAATGCAGCATATTGATCAAGCACTTTTGTTAAATTAGGGATGACAGAAAAACTAGAACATTTTCAAAACAGCACTACCTCTTGATCTAGGAGCATTAGCTAAATGAGGAAAAAAAGGGCCATATATAGTACTTTCTTGATAGGTGTTTCTCTTCTATTTCATCCTGTATTAGATACTTTTCTGACAGTTGATATCATTGAACTGCTCAGTTCAACAAATACTTATGAATACAACCACACGTTCATTCTTTCCGGGTTGGTTTAGGTGAAATATATCTAATATATGTAGATTCCAATATAAATAATACCAAATGAACTTTTTCCACAAACATATATTATAATGAAGGAAGCGAGTCAAGGTTATCTCCTGTTTTATTTCAGTTAGAATTAAAACCTCTGACAAATAAAATATAGCAAGAAAAAGAAAGTAATTTATCCAACCACAATTCCAATCTAAATAAAACAAAATACAAAAACCTTAATGGTACATGTAGCTAGAAAGGCATTTTAACATAATGTTTATAGCAGAATATTATTACTGTCAAGTCATCTGCCCAAAGGCATTATTAGATCAAATTATCCAACGTTAGTGTATCATGTTGCAATATTCCATATGAAAATCATACAGGACCATACCAGTTAGACAGTTGGTAGCAAATCATTTTAGTTTATTTATGTTATTGTTGAAGAAGAAGAGGCAGAGTCTGGGGGCAGAGTCAAGAGGAGACAAATGCTCCAAATCCAACCCTCCTTGACTTCTGATGACTTCTATTTAGTGACAATTTAGTTGACTAGATTATGTATAGACTTGACAATAAATCTTCTAAACTGGAACCTAACATATGGTCCTGATTCTTTGCACCTGACAGTTGCCATCATACTTGCCTATGTCTTGTTCAGTACATAAGCATGTAGCTTATAGTTTCTAATGTATGAAATTGCCTTTAGTCTGCATGTGAAGCGCTCTGCATATAATTTCAGTACAAACTGCATATAATTTCAGTACAAACCGCATATAATTTCAGTACAAACTTATGTGACGCTGCCTAACTTTAGAGAAAACTTCAGCTGGCAAGAGAAAAAATTGCTCATACCAATTCTTAAGAACATGATATACAAAAATCCAAGGCAAAGAACATAAACCACCCATAAATAAATAGCTTTTATATTGGCTTTGAACCTATAAGACCCAAATGGTAGAAACCCCACCAATAGCCCCAATCAACACATTAAATTCGATCCAGGACTGCGTGTTTGCTCTTCATCTCTAAACCCACTACTGGGCAGATTTGAATAATACTGAATTGGAATACCCATATATTTCTGAAAAGAACTAACCGTGCCCCAATTCCGTCTGAGCGTAGGTGCCGATTATCTGGAAGCTGGAGGCCAGGGGCAGCCACTTCTTTTGCTGAGCATCTGTGCACTGGCTCTGTAAGGTGGGCACAAACATGGTGAGGTGCCCATCAATGGGTACAGTGTGTTTGCCCATGCATGTTCTGGGGGAGAGAGAGATGGCTGATCAGGTCACATCCATTAGTCCAAGAGCCAAGGGCCTTTGCTCCAATTGTAAATAGGCAAGTAGACAGATGTTGTTTCTTTTCATTCTTTTGGTTTCAGGGATATTAGAAAAGATGCTAAGAAAGCACCATATCCATGTAGTTTTCTGGGTACTGCTTCAGCTCTCTTCCCAACCTAGTTTACCACCCTGAGATTTCCTGACAATCTTTTATCCAAGTCCTAATCAAAATTCCTTAAAACAGTATTTAAGCTGTTTCTGTTACTCCCAGCAAGCTAAACCTATGGGCAGCCATAATATTTAAATGCTTACAATGACCTCAATCACAACAAAACAAAGCCATTCACCACAGCTGACTCACCTAGTGGATCAAAATAAAGAGTATGCTGCAACATGTTGCAGCCATTGTTACGATAATTTCTATTAAGTTTTGTCAACTGAGTAGTTGCTGAGAGTAGGAGAGAAGAAGGATGCTTAAGTAATCCTGAATGCAGATTAAGTCACGCAGCTGCACTTCATTGTGTGCCAATTATGGGCATCTTCTTAATTAAGGGGCAGAATATATTCATTGGTACTAATTTTCCCCTGAGGTTAGTTTCTGGAATTTCAAAACACTGCCTTTACATAAATAGGTTTCTCCAGGCCTTGATGAATCACAAAAGGGAGACGACAAATGAGAACTGAGAATCCTTGGTGAATAGGGAAAACTGGGCAGGAGGGCAAGTAAAATGCAGTAGGGTAGAGGAGGGCAAGGTTGCTCAAAGTGGGGAATGGGCACATTTCAACAGGTTATTGTAGATTCCATATATTGTGGCTAATAGCAGCCATGGAATCATTGCTCTATGTTCGTTTGTTTGTTTTATATACCGCCCCTCTCCCTACAGGGACTCGGGGCGGTGTACAGCCGAAATTAAAAACATAATGTGAATACAATATTTAAAACAATTAAAAAAGATTAAATAAGGTGGCTAAAAGATAAAACTCGAGTCAGAATATAAAAACTAAAACCAAAATTAAAAACCAATTTAAAACCCTATAAAAACCCTAGACCAGACTGGCTTGATGAAATAGGTAAGTTTTCAGCACGTGCCGGAAGGTCAAAAGGTCAGGGATGGTCCTCATCTCCGGGGGCAATTCATTGCAGAGGGAGAGTGCCCCCAAGGAGAAGGCCCGCACTCTCGGGGTCGCCAGCTGTCCAGCTGGCGGCACCCCAAGGAGACCTGCCCTATGGGAGCGCACTGGGTGACAGGAGATCGATGGCGGCAGTAGGTGGTCCCGTAAGTACCCAGGCCCCAAGCCATGGAGCACTTTAAAGATGGTCACTAGCAGCTTGAATCACACCCGGAAGGCCACCGGGAGCCAATGAAGCTCGCGCAAGAGTGGTGTAACATGGGACCTCCGAGAAGCCCCCCAAACCACCCGCGCGGCTGCATTTTGCACCAACTGGAGCCTCCGGGTGCTCTTCAAGGGGAGCCACATGTAGAGAGCATTGGCATAGTCTAGGTGGGAGATAACGAGGGCAGATGTGACCGTGCGAAGTACATCCCGATCCAGAAAGGGCCGCAACTGGTAGATCCTACCGACCTGACAAAAAGCCCCCCTGGCGACGGCCGCTATATGATCTTCTAATGACAGCCGTAAGTCCAGGAGGACACCCAGATTGCGCGCACTCTCTGTGGGGGCAAGGATTTCAAGTGATGGAACTAACTGGCTGTATCGGGGTGCCGGAAAGCACAGCCACTCGGTCTTGGCCTGGTTGAGCTGAAACCTGTTTCACCCCATCCAACCCCACACAGCCTCCAGGCACTGGGCCATCACTTCCACGGCTTTGTTGGGGTGGCCTGGGGTAGAAATGTACAGCTATCATCAGTGTACTGATGAAACTCTACCCCAAAGCCACAGATGAACTCACCCAGCGGCTTCATATAAATGTTGAACAGTAGACGTGAGAGCACCGACCCCTGAGGAACCCCACAAATTAGGGGCTTTGGGGTCGATCTCTGCCCCCTGCCAACACAAATTGCGAACGGTTGGAGAGGAAGGAGGAGAACCACCGTAAGACAGTGCCTCCCACCCCCAGCTCCCCCAGCCGCCGCAATAGGATACTGTGGTCGACAGTATCAAAAGCCGCTGAGAGATCTAATAGGACCAGGACAGAGGAGTAACCTGTCACGGGCCCTCCAGAGATCATCCACCAACGCGACCAAAGCCATCTCCGTGCTGTACCCGGGCCTGAAGCCTGATTGGTGTGGATCTAAATAGACAGCTTCATCCAGGTGCCGGGGAAGCTCTCAACAGCCTTCGCCACAAAGCGAAGGTTGGAGACCGGACGATAGTTAGATAACAGAGTTGGGTCTAGGGAAGATTTCTTGAGGAAGGGTCTCACTACCGCCTCTTTCAAGGCGGCAGGCAGAAACCCCTCACTCAAGGAAGAGTTAATAATTCCCTGGAACCAACCTCGTGTCACCTCCCGAGTGGCCAATACCAGCCAGGAGGGACACGGATCCAGTAAACATGTGGTAGCATTAAGCCCACCTAGCATCCTGTCCACGTCCTTGGGGGTCACAGGGTCAAACTCCCCCCAAATGACCTTCCCGAACTCCACTCCCGGTCCCCCGTCCAGAGTTGCCCAGTCAGAGTCCAACCCATCCCGGATCTGAGTGATTTTGTCCAGCAGAAAATTCAAAAAATCCTCAGCCGGCCCCTGCAAAGGATCCTCCCACGCTCCCACTTCTAGGAGGGAGTGGGTCACCCTGAAAAGGGCAGCTGGGCGATTTCCTGCGGATGTGATAAGGGCGGAAAAGTAAGAACACTTTGCCATACTTATCGCCACTGAATAGGTCCTAATATAGGACTGCAATAGTGTTTGGTCAGATCCGGAACGGGTGGCCCTCTAGGCGTCTTTTCCGGTGCTTCATCTCCCTCAGCTCCTCAGAAAATCATGGAGCCGAGTGGGATCGGCATCAGGTCAGAGGCCGCAAGGGCACGACCTGGTCAAGGGCCCCAGCCACCACCCTATCCCAGGGGGCCACCAGGTCCTCGACTGAGTCGTGTGTTCAAACACCGGGAAACATCCCAAGCTCCGTCAGGAACCTATCCGGGTCCATCAGGCGTCTGGGGCGGAACCATCGTGTCGGCTCCGCCTCCCTGCGACGAGGGGGTGTGGCTTGGAAATCCAGCCTAAGGAGCGAATGATCAGTCCATGACAGGGGCTTAATAACAACATCCCCTATACCTAGATCATCCTGCCACTGTCCAGAGACAAAAACCAGATCCAAGATGTGACCCCCAGTGTGAGTGGGGTCCCTAATTAATTGGGTCAGGCCCAAGGCTGTCATGGAAGCCAAGAACTCCTGGGCAATCCCCAAGGTCATGCCAGCCGAAGGCAGGTTGAAATCCCCCATGACCATCAGCTTGGGAGTCTCAACCGCCAAGCCGGCTATGACCTCGAGGAGCTCAGGCAGGGCCGATGTCACATAGCAGGGAGCCAGGTATGTGATCAATAGGCCCATCTGAACCCCGGAACCACACTTTACAAAGAGGGATTCATATCCGATTGTCTGAGGTACAGTGGATTCCCTAGGATCTAGATCCTCTGGAATAATTATTGCAACCCCCCCACCCCTTCCCTGGGCCCTCGGTCGATGAAAAACCGGAAACCCGGCTGGACACATCTCCACCAGGGGAACACCTCCCTCCTGTCCCAGCCAGGTCTCAGTAATGCCTGCCAGGTCTGCTCCCCCCTCTACAATTAGGTCATAAATGAGGGGAGCTTTATTAACTATGGACCTGGCGTTGCACAGCATCAGCCGAAGGCCCGGGGCCGGATCATTCGAACAGCCCAGGGAACGGGAAGTGACCTGGGGGTCGGAGCACGCCACCGCACGTAAACAGCGGGGGCGAGCTCCCACAACATGATAAGGCCCCCTGTCAACGCCATACCTGCCTCTCCCACCAATTGTGCAAATAGCTATCCCTTCCTCCTCCTGGAAAGAAACCCCCATCCTCGATCCGACCACCCCCAACCCCGGAACCTCCCGCTCACGTGTGACCCCCGGTCTGGCCCTTATCACAGATGGGTTGTATAATATTGTATAATATAGCTTGGGTAGCTTGGTTTGTTCAGGAGTTACACACAGTTCCTAAGTAATTTCTAAATCCTTGGTGAAAGAGGCATGGAATCCATCATTAAGGTGTCAAATTAAATTATGGATTTAATCAGATAAACATTACATTCAAGTGGTGGGTGGAAAGTACATCAACCATGTTTTTTTAGCACCTCCAATACATAGGCACATGCATGTACACATTTAGAGACGTGTTTATTCTTATGACCTAAAAAAATAGGAGTGCCAACTTGGATATCTTCCATAACAACAGCTAAATCAATGCAAATCACAGTGTTCAAGCCAGTCCTCATTTTTTAAAAAAAATGATTTGATGCAAATCTATTACAGTATGTTTTAACCTCCCAGAGGAACCAGCAGAAGTTACCACTATATTTTTCAAGATTACTATTTTCCTGTTTATTACACATATGGAAATTATCTCCAGTAATCCATCTTGATTAGAATGGTTGGAACTTGCATCATCTTTTGTACCTTTGACGAGAGTAAGAAATAGATAAAGGGGAACATTCTTTATATATTGGCCCTATATCTATTTCTCACCTGGCCTACCATGTGTTTGAGAGCCAGGAAATAGCCTATTTCTCTCTTTCTTGTCTTTCTCTCTCTTCAAGATATGGTTTAATTAGAAGTGAGGCTTTTCTATTCAATGTATTTCTTGATAAATTGTAATTAATGTTAATTGGCATTTGTTGATTATAGGGCTAAGCTGTATTAAGCTGCATCCAAGGCCATTTTGAGTACAGGTAGTTCTCGACTTTCAACAATTCATTTAGTGACCAGTCAAACTTATAACAGCACTGAAAAAAGTGACTTATGACCATTTTGCACACTTATAACCATTGCAGAACCCCAGTGGTCCTGTGATCAAAATTCAGACAATTGGCAATTGACTCATATTTATTATAGTTGTGGTGTCCTGGGGAGGATTGATTGCCTTTTCCAACCTTCTGACAAGGGAAGCCAATGAGGAAGCCAGATTCTATTAATAAATGTGTTACCAACTTAAAAACTGCAGTGATTCACTTAACAATTATGACAAGAAAGATAATAAAATGGGGCAGAATTACTTAACAATTGTGTCACTCGGCAACAGAAATTTTGACCTCAATTGTGGTTATAAATCAAGGATTACCTGTACTTTTTGGAATGGGTTGTATTACTACTTAATCAGTTTTCTTGTAGTGCTCTGCATATGTTCCAAAGCACATCCTTTAACAAGGACTCTGATTAACAAATAGCCAACAAGAGTATTAGAGTGCAAGTTCTTTCCAACAGTTGCAAGAGCAAATAGAATTAAGAACAGCACTGCATGACATCAAATTCACATTTGACAATTGGACTAGTTATCAGAATAATTATCAGCATTTCAATTATTCTGCTGAGCACCTCTGGACATTCAGTACTGAGGTTTTTTCTGAAAAGAATCAAGAGCTCTTGCAGGCAACTAAAACCACTGTCACAATTTTGTAAAACCGGGGAACTTTTCTTTTCATCTGCTGTTTCTTTAAATTTTTCTAAGATGAATTTTCATTGCAAGAAAGGGTATTCATGCACATGTAAATTGGTTATGAATAGGTTTCTTTATTTTCTTGCTTACTCTGATTGAACACTGCTGTCTTGGGTTTTTTTTAAATCAAGTCGCCCATTCGGTTACAGAGCTTTGTACAAAAACCAGCATGGTAGTTTAGCTCTGTGTGAACAACTGGAAGATCTTGTGATGCAATAAGCCAAAATCTCCTCTTTTTTTGCCTCATGTGTAACAACAGATGGCTGCAGCAACAAAGTCTGCAATGTCATTTACCAGCCAACCACTTTATCTTGGTATGAAAGGGTGTAGGTCCATAATCATCTGAGAAGCTATTGACTCATTTCCTAAAGCAGCAAAGCTGAACAGGTGACCTAGCCACACAACCTTTATACAGAGTTTTAAAAAAATCAAATCTGCTCCATATTGTGCTGCAAGACTGGATCCATCTAATTAGTAATTCTCTTAATAGAGCTTCAGACCACAAAACCTGTTAGACTAGCTGCATACACTATCACATTGTGTGTGTGTATATGTGTATACATAGGCCGGTGTTTCTCAATCTCATCAGCTTTAAGATGTATGAGCTTCTGCACAAAAGCTGGGGAATTCTAAGAGTTAAAAACCATACATCTTAAAGATGTTGAGGCCATGTACCACTTTTATAAACAGAATCACCTGGTTTTACTTACAGAGATTTTTCCTTAAAAACACAGTAATTACCACTTTGCTGGAACTAATCCAATATGCAGTTATCAACAGTACATGAGCAAATCCAGTGCCAGAAGGACCTACCCTCCTACTCCAGGGACATAGGACAATTGACTGCTAATTGGCAAATAATCCCTTTAAAAAAATAAATTTTGTTAAGTTTCACTAAGATAAAAATACACACAAAAAAAAAACATTCAAAAACTAAAAGACAGAAAGCAGTGCAAAGACAGAGAAAAAAGTGGTGACTTCCTACTTTTTTCAATGCTGTAAATGTAAAAAAAAAGTATTTTGCTTTACATTTCATATTTCAAACAGTTTCTACAATAACAAAATTATTATAATCATCAAAACCTAAATCCTGAGCCTCTGCCACAAATTTCCAGGGATACACCCTGGATGAAAAAATAGCCACAAGATTTGGCTATTCAGTAAGGTTTTTTTCTTTACCCATGAAAAGATAATGTGCTAAGTATCCATATTCCACTTACCTTGATTTTTTTCCCAATGTGAGCCTGTTTATTATGCTATTTTTATCCACAAATAACAAAAGGAATAGTATTTCACTCCTTCCACTAATTAGCTTCAACCTTACATTTAGAAAACTGTAGGAGAATGTAGGGTAAGCCTAAATATGAAATTAAGAAATGGAGCGGTAGTCTAGATCAGAAGGATATGGAATGCTAAAAGAATTCAGCTCACTAAATGCCACACTCAGATTTGCTGCCATTAAAAAAAAAAAGGCAGCGAATTTGCTCAATAGACAGATAAACAGAACACTTCTTTGTCTGGCTCATTTCCCATTTTTCTGTGTGTAAGTTCACAAGGTAGCTTTGAAACGTAACAGTACCACTAATTCAATTAAAGTCAATTAATGATTAAAAGCTGATTGAAAGAAATATGGTTCCATTATTTTTCTTTAAACCAGGAAAGTGGGAACGAAGCACACTGCCCTACAGTAACATTCATTAGCCTGAGAACCATACAGAAGAAAGTTTTTTCTCTCCACCCCCTGGGCCCTCCCCAGCACCAGATAGGTTGTCCTCTGAGAGCAAGTTATATTCAACAGGGCCTCTCCTGCTATTCTAAATAACCAGGTAGATTTCCTAGTGGACAAGGCTGTTCCCCAAATAATGAAACTATTTAAGGCTTTAAAGATCAATATCAGGATATAAATTATGCCCAGTAGGCAATTCACGGTCAGTGCAGGTCTTTCTGTAGAATTATATGATCCCTGTTTTTTGCACTGATCAGTAACTCTGCATTTTATGAGAACCCTTATAGGCACAAAATGGAATGAATTAATCCTTTGGAACAGTACCGCTTGCTACAAGGATCGCTGCTTTATATCAAAAGAGCTGTTGCTTTTGGAAACTGTAGGTAGTTGCATCAAAGTTATGATTGTAATGCAACACAATAGCAATATCTATCCTTCATAAAAAGATTATAAACAGAGGAAAATCTGATATGCTGCCCTACTTTCCATCCTTGTTATAAATGGTAGCAAGCTCTCACTGAAATCAACCTTAAAATTGTTTTTCTCCAGACAATAAATGTCTGCATGGAACCCATCCTTTAAATCAGTATGCATTATGTGTACACAAGTATTAGTCAGGGTGAAGATAACAAAAAAAGGCAACACAAAATAAATATGTGATATTAGTAGTAGTAGTATCTACATTAAAAATTACCAGTGAAATAGTTTGTAAAAAAAGGCATCTCTTTTATAAATTTAATTTATCCCCTATTTGCAAATACTGCCCCCACTTCTTGAATGTATATAAATATGAGAGAGAGAATATGGAAATATGGACTCATATTTCAAACTTGCAGTAAACTCAACTAAAGTACAGGTAGTCTTCAACTTATAAACATTCACTTAATAAAGATTTGAAATTACAAGGACATTGAAAAAAGTGACTTATGACCATTTTCACACTTACAATTGTTGCGGCATCCCCACAATCATGTGATCAAAATTTGGATGCTTGGCAATTGGTTCATACTTATGACGGCTGCCGTGTTCCGGAGTTACGTGATTATCTTTTGCAACTTTCTGACAAGCAAAATCAATGGGGAAGCCAGACTTTCATGTAACAACCATGTTACTAAATTAGTTGCACTAATTCACTTAACAACTATGGCGAGAAAGGTAATAAGGTGGGGCAAAACTCACTTAACAACTGTCTTGCTTAGCAATAGAAATTTTGAGCTTGATTGTGGTCAAAATTGGAGGACTACCTGTAAATTAGTCCCAGAAAAATGCATATAGACTCCTATTATCTGGGGATAGATCTGTTCAGCCCAATCAATGCTGTGTAAGCCATACAGGTAACCCCCAACTTATAGTCATAACTGGGACCAAATGTTCAATTTCTAAGCAAGGTACTTAAGTGAGTCACACCCGATTTTATGCTATTTTTTTGCTACAGTTATTAAGTGAATCACTGCAGTTGTTAAGTGAATCATGTGATCAATATCTGGCTTCCCCCAATGACTTTGTTTCTTGGAAATCAACTGGGAAGATCACATGACCTCAGGCCGCTGCTACATTTGCAAATTCATGCCAGTTGCCAAGCATCCAAATTTTGATCACATGACTATAGGGATACTACTAAAGACAGTCATAAGTAAGAAGACCAATTATAAGTCTCTTTTCCAGTATCTTTGTTCCTGAACTATGTTCTTGAACTGAATGCAGTGCAATGACCTTTTCCAAACAATTATTAAACCAAGGGCTCAAAGATCAGCAATTAGGGTTAAGTTCAGAACTGGATGAATAACTTCCAACCTTATATCTGCCACCAAATTCGTTCTACAGGTTACTTCTACTGACTCTCTACCAGAGAGGAATGGAAAATCAACAAGATTGAACTAGCAAGACTATTTCAACATTGGAAGTTTTCAGTCATGTGATATAAAGGGTAGAAAAACAAAAGCGACAGAAGAGAAAAGCTAGAGAACTGTTGTCAATGTGAATGTATCATGTTCTTAGCTGACATTAAGTACTTTAAAAGAAAGCAACATTATCTTGCCTGGTTAAAATGTAACAATGTTTCTAACCTTCATGAATGCTACAGTACAGATATTTAGTTTCTACTGCTATAATAAAAGGAACTGAGGTTGCATTGGCTTTCCAGAAAACTATGTTTAGGGAAGCTTTGCTAATTGAAGACTTCTAAAGAGTATTTTTGGAAGTCCCACGAAGGTCTTTTGAAATTAAGCATGACCATCCTTTATATTTATAGGACAAATCTTATGCTTTTTAATGTACCCAATAATGAACATAAGTACCTTTTAAACCAGAAGATCTCATCAGGATCTGCAATCCCATATTCTCTTAATTTCATCACCATAAGTGCACTCTTTTTGATAGCTATTTCATAGCGTTGGCTGCGGGAGAGGAAATTTAAATCTTCATGGTTGAAGCTGGGTTCATTTGCAATAATGGATTCTATGGGAAGAACAGATATTCATTGTTCAGAGTTTTCTTCAAAAAGATATAAGATCCTATTCTGCTAAATAAGAGCATGTTTCTTATTTAAACAAATCCGTTAGAACTACATTTAATGTTCTTAGCTGGCAGTTGTCATTCTGGTAACCGCTTTTATAATTTAATACCGATCATAATTAACATAAAGCTGCATTCTAGAAATCTAGAAAAGTACAACCAATACAAATGAATTACTTTCCTATCTTTGGGGGGGGGGAGAGAATGAAGATTGGCAAAGGGAAAAAAAGTCTATGGTCTTATTAGTTGGTGAGGATTTCATGTCATCGTTTCTCACATAATGTTAGATGATACAGGTCAATTAACTGAATACAAGAAAGGAAAGTTTGACAGCAGGATGCAACAACTACTTTATTCTTCTCATAGCATCTTTCAGCCGAGGAATTCCTTGTGTTGTGTTATCCTAAAACAGTTCTTTAGGTCTCCTAAATTTATTTATTTTAAATAATTTAATTTATTTTAAATAGATTTATTTTAGAGAGTGAGGTATATTGTCTGGAAGATTTATGGTTGAAATCTGCCATCACCCACCTTGATGTGTGTGGATAGGTGATGTCAGTGTGAAGCCTATAGCCAGCAACATCATATAGTGACCTAGTTAGATTAATCCTTTAAGGCATTAGATAGACATCAAGTGAATTAGGCTTTAGGCATACCAATACATCTTGTGTAACTTGACAAACAGTTTTTTTTTGGGGGGTTACCTGGGGTGGGAATGCCTCTTTTCTAAAACGCATCCTGAGACCCCGCTTGCGAGCATGGTCCAAAAATTGGGGGAAAGAAGGCGTTCCCTTTCAAAGCGGGGCTTGTCCAGGTGCAAAGGTGCACTTTTCATGGAGAAAACGCCGATAAAGTTCTCGAAGAGCAACGACCCGCCTTTGCAGGGGCCACCTCTGCTTGGGGCAGCCAGCGGAAAGCCGCCCCCGCGCACACAAAGGGCTGCGCGGCTTTCTCTGCAACCCATCCCCGTTATCTCGCCCGCTCTCACCGATCTCCTTGCGGCGCTGGGTCCGCTCGGCGCCCCCGTCCAAGAGGTTAGTTAACAGCTCCGTCTTGAAAGAAGCCGCCTCTCGCTCCTTCCGCAGATCTGCGTTCATCATCGCGGCGGGCCGGAGTTCCAGCGAATAACAACTGCCAGCCGACTCCACTCGGGAAAAGCTTCCGGACCGGGAGAAATGTAGCCTTCACCCCGTGACGACCCGGAGGCCCAATAGGGAGCCGCTGAGCACCCGCGTGACTCGGCGGAGGCGTTTCGTTTTGCATATGCGGAGCTTCCAGTTTAGGAGGCGTCACTTCGACCTGGGAGGTTTTTCCGTTGATTGCTAGGAGGAAACCGGGGAAAAAAAAAAGAAAAAAGAACCCAGTGTTTTTATGCAAATATTGAATTTGCACCATCGACGTTTAATTTCGTAGAAGCATGCGCCGGGCGTCCTTGTGAAACCAGGGCATTGGTTGCTTGGAATTATTGCACCTTGTTTTCGGTCCAGGTATCTGTTTACATATAATCAAAGCTATTCAGGGTTACCACCCAAAAGTTTCACTTTGCGCGCGTGCATTACGTTGCATATTCAGCCTGGTTATTTACAGTAAAAAAAAAAAAACTGGGAAGAGTGTTTGTAAATTTCCAAAGTGTAAACAAAAGATTTAACTCGAGGGTACTAGTTAAAAAGCTTCCCGGCCATCTGCTATGTGTTTATTTATTTGTATCCTGCCTTTATTGGTTTTACAAATAATTCAAGGAGCTGAACATATCTAACGCACCTTCCTTCTCCTTTTCCCCACAACAACCACTCTGTGAGGTGGGTTGGGCTGAGAGACAATGACTGACCCAAGGTCACTCAACTAGCTTTCATGGTTAAGGCTGGACTTGAACTCTTGGTCTCCTGCTTTCTAGTTTGGTACCTTAACTACTGGTATTAGACCAAACTGGTTCTTAAGAGTACAGTTAGGTTTCAGACTGGCTGTTATTTGAATTTATGGCAGATCATGCAGGATTCTCTTTTCTTAGCCAGCCAGTCTTGGAAAGGGAACAGGAAAAAAGAACAGCCCAAGAACAAGAAAACTGGGAATCAGAGAAAAGAAAAGAAAAACTTCAGTAGCTTCAGAAAAGTAACAGAAAGTTGATTAGGGCTATTAAATTATAATTTCTGATTAAGCTTGCATTTTAATAAGGAGGATGCCCTAAAAACACTTCTTAGTTTTATAGCAGGATAAATATTCAGAGCAGAAAAATATTTGAGATTTCTGATAGAAAGTTCTTTTTATCTTGTTTGACAATAGGATCTGTTTTTGCAAGCCATTTTGCACAATGCTTCCAGGCACTGCAACATATCACTTTCCTTGGGAAATAAACTCTACTTCAGTACCAGAAGGGAAAACCCTGAGAACATATGGCAGGTAAGTGTGCGTCTATTTTTCTTTAACTTGGTCGATACAGTATCTGCTTATTTTCTCTATAATTGCAACATCTGTTTGTGCTCTCTGTAATTACTACTGGAGACAGTGTCACTGATCTGATTTCCTAAATTCATTTGGAAACAGTTGTTTTCTTTTTCCTTTCAGTTATTAGATAACTTGAGCTAGAGAGTCCAAATCAAAGATGATCGGATATGCTAGGGTTAGCAAGATGGCACCCAAAGATTAGGGTAAGAAGGGATTTTTTATGCAGGTGGGATTCAACCGGTTCGCACCATTTCCGCAGAACCGGTTGTTAAATTGCTGGCTGGTCCTGCCTCGCCCCTTCCAGGAATCCGCCCACGGCCCATTTTGGCTCCCAGGTAAGTGCAGAGAGGCCATCTAGGCCCAAAATAGGACGTGTGGTGATGTGATGTGTACTACTATGTAGCCTAGTAGGCCTCCCCGTAGCCTGTTTTTGCTCACGGGAAGCTGCAGGGAAGCCTACTAGGCCCCTGATCATGCCCACAATGGCCATACCCACCCAGCTGGTCATTAGGGCATAGAAGCAGTTGTTAAATTATTTGAATCTCACCACTATAGGTAGTCCTTGACTTATGACCACAATTGAGCCTGAAATTTATGTTGCTAAGTGAGAAATTTAGTTTATGAAAGTGAGTTTGCTTCATTTTGTGACTTTTCTCACTACATTTATTAAGTGAATCACTGCAGTTCTTAAATTAATAACCTGGTTGTTAAGTGAATCTGGTTTCCCCATTAACTTTGCTTGTCAGAAGGTCGCAAAAAGAGATCACAGGACTCCAGGACACTGCAACCTGATGGAATTCAAAGATCAGTCATTGTGCAGGGTGCCAAGATGTCTAACCACGTACGTGGTGTTTATTCTTTTTATACCCCTTTTACAAGCAAGGAAACATAGCATAGATACAGCATCTGGATTGGAGAATAGATACCACATGGATGAAACCTCCCAACCACATTGGTAAAACCTCCCAACCAATCCTTAAGAATAGTGGTGATATTAGTAAAATGAGATCACCTATAAGTCCAGAAAGTCTGGGACTTTCCAACCCAAGATAGAGAATGAGATCATGCCAAGAACAAAGAGGCCTATATAGGTTCTAGATGCTGCAGTTTGCTGCTAGCACTTAGCACCATCTACAGGACCTCAATAGCTACTACAAATTACTGCTACAGCAATCGTCATAAATGTGAGTCAGTTGCTAAGCATCCAAATGTAAATCATATGATCATGGGGATGCTGCAAAGGTCATAAGTGTGAAAAGTGGTTATAAGTAACTTTTTTCAGTGCTGTTGTAACTGAGCAGTCACTAAATGAACTGTTGTAAATCGAGGATTACTTGTATTTTTAAATGTGTGTGTGTGCATGTGCATGCATGCCTTTGTGCATATGCCTTTGTGCTGTTGGACTAATATTGTGGAGTTGGCAGTATTTTAGGTGTTGATAAATTTTAAAAAATTAGATCCTCTTATCTTTCAACAATTATCAAGAATTTACTGTTCCTTTTCTGAATAGACATTGAAGATTTGATTCTTTGACCAGTGTTTTCCTTAACATGGGGTTAATGAGTATACTGTACTCAGCTTGGTTTTGTATTTTGCATTGAACATGTGGCATGATTTAGTTGTATTTAGCACATGGTATGGATTTAGTTTAGAGATTTACTTCTAACCAATGTTATTGCAATGTTATTGGACCATGGCATGTTGTGTTTCATGGATTGCAGAGTTGGTCCATAAAACATAGTGTGCCATGGTCCAACTTAAATGTTGTTGTATTTAGATTCACCTTGAAAGCATTCCCTTTCAAATTTAGACCAATAACTTGCCTTTAGTTTAGACCAATAACTAGAATTTAAACTATTTTTTCCAAATATTATGTATATTGTTTTCTATTTCTATCTTGATGAATGTATCTTTTATGTACACTGAGAGCATTTGCACCAAGACAAATTCCTTGTGTGTCCAATCAAACTTGGCCAATAAAGAATTCTATTCTATTCTATTTGTCATACATTGTTTGACCTTTATATCTGTCTAAATATAATAAAATATGGTTAAAACCTATTTTTGGCTACTGTATTTATTTGATATTTCCAGCCCTACCTCATGATATATACATGATATTGTTAGTATTATTAGTATTCTGGAAATGAATTTGTGTATCTTAACTATTAACAACATCTAAAACTTTCTTTCTTTCAGGCTTCACTCTTATGATATGGCCATTTCCCAAGCCATCTTAACAGCTCAGCATGCATCTGATCAGCACTGTATTCCAGTTTGCACCAAGTTTGTCGAACCTTTTCAGGCCCAACTTGGATCTTGGTATATTGTCCTGGGAGAAACTGAATTCAAGGAGGGTAAGGATATCTATGATTTTTAATTCTATGGGACAAAAAAAATCTCCCAATAACAAGTAGAACCATTCTTAAGGACTCAGCAAAAAATTAAGCCAATTCATTCTTAAGTGCAGCTAAACATAAACGCCATCATGGGTGCTTTATAATAGACAAAAAAGATGCAGATTGTGGGTCTGCCATGCTAGGGGAAACCCTACCCCAGCCAGAGGCCATCTTGGGATAATCGCAGAATTACTAGGTTTCTGAATTTAAGTCACTAAATCTTACTTGGGTTGAATTGGAGTCTGCTTCTCCCCATCTTGAAAGTCTCTAGACATGAGATCCAGACTTCCACTATATTGCTGTTTGGCTCAGTATATAACTGGGTATCTATCACCTATATTTGAACAAAGATCTTTTTAACGTTTATATTTTGCCGTGTTTTACTAATCTAGGTGAAATTTTAATATATATTGCTAGTCCATGTATGATGGACTAGCCATACACTAAATACCATAAATAAACTGAGTATCATAGTTGTACTGATGATACCTCACTCTGAACCAATAAGGTGGCTTCGTGTGTATGTTAAACCAGTATGATTTTTGTTTTATGTCCTGGCTTAAATATCATTCTGGTTTTCCTAATGAAAAATAGTACATGTAGGCAAGAAAGGAACCATTACTGCAACAATTAAATGTCAGAATTCCTACTAGGACTTCTTTTCTTTATTCACAAAAGGGTGGTGGTAGGGGAATGATTGAGGTAGGGGTAGATACCTATCTTGGAAAGCTCAGGAGAATTTTGAAAGATTAGGCTAAACAAAACTTGGCCTTCATCACACTATCATATCAAGTTGATTCTTTTTAATCCCAGAAACATGAGGAGCAAAGATTTCAGTATTTTTTCTATGAAATTTGGAAGGCTGCAGTAGCACCAGATACCTCAGAGGGGAATTGTTGAGTTCTGCTTCTGAGGCCCTAGGGGCAAAGCGTATCTTCATATGTTAATGGTTGAGTAGCAGAGTTCTTCTGAGCCTCATGAGCAGGGCACATTTTATATATTAATAATGGAAGTGCATTCATGACTTTTAACTCACACAGATTATAGCTGCCAGGTATTTCATGCATTGATCTGCTGGTGAGAGGTTGGTGTGAAAATTCCCCTTTCTTCCTGAGGGATTATCTCAAGTCTTTGATTACCTTTAATAGTGTCACTCAGTAGACAATGTTTAAACAAAGCACCCTTTATTTTTCCTACTTGCTTCTTTCTGTTCTGACTTTGCTTCTTTTGTAGACCTGCTTTTGAAAATTTAGGGGGAAATGTGGGAAGAAAAAAGTGCGGAAAGTTAAAATATTTTGCTTGTCCTGTAAAGGACTTCTTCCATGCCACTTGCTTTTTAAAAATAATAATTTATTAAATTGCAATAATAAAAAAACTAATAAAACTAAAAAAGGAGAAAAAAAGAAAAAGAAAATAAAGAAAAAGAATAATATACAAAGGGCTTCTCCTTCATCACAAAAAGCATAAGCCATATTAGACGTTTATTACCTCTTAAAATATAGGAAATTATCTCTTCTTCCCACTTCCCTTATCTACAAATAAATCCTTAAAGCCTTGTCATTTCGACACAGATGTCAGAAAAAGTCAATTAATACAGAGATATTACATCTATTTGATCTTTATCAAATATACTAATTTTATATATTTCTACATATATCAATCTTGATCTGTAGTCCCTTCAAATAATGCTGTAGAACAGAGGTTCCCAACCCCTGATCTGTAGATCGGCACTGATGTGTGGCATGCCAGAAATGGAGCCACGTAAACAAGCAAAACCCCCATCAATGGGATGCATGCACCATGCGAAACTACGCCCTCTCCTGTCCACGGAAAAATAGCAATAGCACTTAGACTTATATACCACTTCACAGTGCTTTTACAGCCCTCTCTAAGCTGTTTTACAGAGTCAGCATATTGTCCCCAACAATCCGGGTCCTCATTTTATCAATATCAGAAGGATGGAAGGCTGGGTCAACCTTGAGCCGATGAGACTCGGACTGCCAAATTGCTGGCAGTCGGTGATCAGCAGAAGTAGCCAGCAGTACTGCATTCTAACCACTGCGCCACAGTGGCTCTTTAAAAACTTCTCCATGGAACCGATCCCTAGTGCTCAAAAGGTTTGGGGCCACTGTCCTAGAACTTGGTTTCTTTTTTTCTTTGTCTTTTTCTTCACACCAAATTCTTGAAAGGTTTGATGAGTCTCTTTTGTAAATCCAATATAAGGAAACTATCTAAGTCACTCTCCTGAATTGTTATTTGTATAGCCCTTTAATTATTAAGACATCAGCCAATTTCTTTTACATGTCCAGTGAAGTGATGGGATTCAAAAGTTTTTACTACCGGTTCTGTGGGCGTGACTTGGTGGACGTGACTATGTGGTCATGTGACTGGGTGGGTCAAAAGACAAACTCACTTTAACAATGTTCTTGCTTAGTAACCAAAATTGTTCCATTGTTGTCATAAGTCGAAGACTATCTCTGCTTTCCTCTGCATAGCAGCTTTGCCTAATAAACTTCTCTTTCCTGGGAATTTCTCCTCTGCGTTAGAGACACCCAAATAACTAAGACAATATAAGGTCTCCTGCTGGAGCAGGGGGTTGGACTAGATGACTTCTGAGATCCCTTCCAGCCCTGGATTGCTGTGCTGTTTCAAAGCATCCTCTGAAGCTGTGTCTAGTGCCAGGCTTTGTGTCCTTCCTCTCCTTTTTCTCTCCCTCCCTCCCTCCATCCATCCATCCATCCATATCTCATTCACTTTATCTTCCCTCTTTCTCCCTTCCCTCCCTTTCTTTCTCCTTCCCTCCCTCTTTCTTTCTCCCTTCCCTCCCTCTTCCTTCATTTCTCTTTCTTTCTCCCTTCCTTCCCGTTCTTTCTCCCATTCCTCCCTCCCTCTTTCTCTTTTTTTTCTTTTGCCGCACTCCCACCTGCGTCCTGTTTTGGGCCTAGTAAACCTCCCTGCAGTCTCCTGGAAGCAAAAACGGGGCAGGGGGGAGTGCCCCCACCCCATGTTTTGGGCCTAGGAGGCCTCCCTGCAGCTTCAGGAGAGCCAAAACGGGACACGGGGGGGCCATACCGCACCTTGTTTTGAGCGTAGGCATCCCTGAAGTCTCAGGAGAGCCAAAATGGGACACAGATGGGCCACGCCACACCCCCCATGCCCTGTTTTGGGCTTAGGAGGTCTTCCTGCATTGACCTGGGAGCCAGAACGGTGCGTGGGACTCTTGGCGGGGCCAGCTGATTGTCAGAGCTACCAGTTCGCCAAACTAGATGTAAAATTAACATCCGATTCGTCCGAACAAGTTGAATCTCACCCAGTGTAATACCATCTTGTTCCATTTCATTCTTGTAGGTTGTCACTTTTAAAATCCAGTTTTAAACCAGTTTCAGTCTTGTCAGATACAACTTCCGTTTCAATAATATATTTTAAACACGGTCTGTCTATTCAGGCAGACTCTGATAAAATTAATTTGTGAACCTATCGTTCCTTCAGTATGTCTTGCAGTCCTCTCAAGGGGAACTCGTATCTCTTGAGCACTTGTGGATGAAAAGTCACTGCTTTTCAGATTTCTCATGACACTGAATGTCTGCTCAAATATTAAATGAGAGATATCCTTTATGAGTATAAAACTGATTTATTGTACCTTAGAACAGGTAGTACAGGCATATTTGTCATTTCCAGTTCTCCTTGTGTACACTGTTTGCTCTAGTTAGGTGAGGCTTTCCACATTGTTGGTTAAGTTTCTTCTGTAAATATTTGCTTGGATGTAGAAAGAATTTCATATAATCCTTTGAATTTAGATTCCCAAAGACGAGAAAAGAAAAAAGAAAACATTAAACGACTGATGTATATACTATAGATTTAGATCTCTACACTCCACTTTAAAATTTTATTCCTCACTAATTCTGTCTGTGCACTCTGGAATTCTCTTGTCATCTGCATTTTATAAAGTAGCAATTGTTAGGCCTCCTCTGAAGGCCTGTCTCTTCATCTAGGGCTTGTACATATGAATTTTCTCTCCCATCATATTTTTTTAAAACCACCTATTTGCTTTCAATTTATCGAGTCTAATTGCATATTTTTCATTTTGTAAACCACTTAGAGATGGTTTTTTAGAAGAACCTGTATAAAATATATATTACAAAATAAAGTGCTTTGTATGCTGAAGTAACAAAGAGTGGAACTGCCACACTGTATGATTTGAGTGAACATTTGTTTTAATTGCATTATTAACTATGAAATCGTTTTAAGAGATCCTTTAATTCAAAATGTGGTGATTTATTTTTTCTTTTTTATTTCAGGTGAGATGATTATAAAGGCTCGTGTATTTACATGTGTAGAAGGAATAAATCTTCACTTATTCGAAAAAGCCATAGAGGAACAAAGAAAATATTTCCAGGAAAGAAGGAAATATCATGAAGGAAGCATATGTTAGTGCTATGCTTCAGCCAGGATTTATTTTTGAGCACAAAATTTGTTGTTCTGTATATGATCACTCATCTCTTGTCTTTAATCCTGGTTTTGTTGTAGAATATATTGCTTTGTGAATACTTATTTAAAATTGGTTTGATACAATGTTTTAGACTCAGAGAATGCAGATTATGTCCAGTGTTCCAGAATGGGTCTTTGAATCTTATACATAATTCTGTTTAGAAACCCATATAAATAATAGAGCATGCAACGGGTAATAGAAATCTTTATTTTGGAAGATGATTTTTTTGGAAATCACAGAAGCTTGATCCTTAAGTTATTAAGAAGTTTCTTAATATGCTAAAGAAACCAAGGTTAGTAGCTGGCTAGGGGCATGGCTTTTCATTCTAATTTTATTGATAGAAAAAAAGTGTTTTCATTGGCTTGGAATGCTCCCATTTCCCTTTATATAATTTTCTTGTTTTCCTGACAGTTGTTGAACCCTTTCTATTTCAGAATATATCAGAATTGTGAAATAATACAGCTTTTAATATGATCCTGAAATAAAACTTAATATGCTGGTTTGAGAAAGTAATAAAAGGAACTTTTCCCTTATTTTTCAATTTGTATTATAGAATCCTACTAAGATCTGTCTTGTTGCCTGTATTTATATTTATGTGACATTGTAAATGTGATCATTAGGCTTTAGGTAGATCCTATCAATGTGCTAATGACATCCATCTTAATCATGTTCATCAGGGTCAGACAAAACTGTATGTGTTTGTGGCTAGAAAAGCAGATTGAATAATATCCAATTTGTTGGCCAGATGTGGTTCCTACAATCTTGAAATCAGTGATATGGGTCCTTTATACGAGCTGGGCATTGCTCATGAGAGAGCGGACTTGTGGTATGAAGGGTCTTGTTCCTATCTTAAAGAACCGTATAGAAAATATCTTTCTCCAGCTACAGCTGATTTTTCCAACGACAGTATGTTTATCTCTGGACAGAGGTAATTTGTCCATAATTAACGCCAATGTTAGTTTTAGACTGGTTTAATAAGACCTTATAATATCAGATATTGATAGAAGTAGCACTACTTGCCCCTTGGCTAAATACACAAGTCCCAAATGTCTCACTATCTAGTTACCTGGTTAAAAGAATTATTACTCAACATCTACATCTGATTTTTAGTAATAAATTGTTGAAATGCATAGTTTAACGACATTTAAGAAATTAACAGATGCCTGTTAGTATCTGGACTGGCAGATTTATTACACCAAGGCTTTTTCCTATTTATTTTTTATCTTAATTGTTAATGTGTGTCTATGCTTACTTACTTTTCTGTTAATTAGTTTGATGTAATTAAATAAAATATGGAAAAGTTATAACTGTTACTTTAACTAGGGCTGCTTATGTTGAATGGGTCATCTGTTGAGATTTGCCACTGTGGGATATAAAAACAGTCGATATATAGTCTGAAGTTTGTTGAAATCATTCATATACTGAAATTTAGCACAAACTGTTTCCCTTCCTGATAGAGCTCCTACAACTTCAAAAAATGATCTTGATTTGGAGGGATGTGCTTGATTTTCCTGCCTGGCATACATTCAAAGCAGTCCCCACCCCAATGTAAACTGTTAGGGTATAGGAACATGCTAGGAGAAATGCATTACTTATTTAGGCCGCATCCTATAGCAGACCTGCCTTGATTATAATTCTCTCTTCATAGGAATGGTTGTTTTCTTTCTTTCTTTTTTAGTTTATACAGCTGAAGGGGAGAAAAATCAGGAGAACTAGATCAACTAGAACTCTGAAGAGGCACGGATACCGTCTCTGTTTTTGTGTTTGAAAAATTCACAGGCTATACACTGGGGAGAAATAAAGGGAAATGCTTAGTTACTTATATTGCAAGAATCATAAAGTTCTCCCTGTATTTTGTTTTTTTTCTGAGTTTCTGCTTCAGAGGCTGTTTATAGTCTGCTATTTGAGGGGAAGGATCTAAAGGCCTCCCCAGCCTAGCCAACCATATACATGCTTTTCTGTCTCCCTCTGGTGGTGCAGAAGCAGGGAGAGTTTGGATCCTTTGGGAAGTCTGGTTCAGCAAGAAGGAGGGCATGGAGGCCAATGGGAGGTTAGATCAGCAGGTGAGAGGCCTCTTGAGAGCAGGAGCTGATTTTTACACACAAATAATACGTTTTGGCAAGGGTGATTCATAAAAGCACATGGGTCTGTGTGTGCATATGTATGTGTGACTGGTTGGTCAGTAGCTAATACAGTATTCTAGTTTTTGTTCAAGGTTTGGCCTGAGGCCTTCTCTGATTAGTAGAGAGTTGTGTCCCTTTCAAAAATGTTACATTCCAGAGAATCTCATAAGGGTAATTCTTGAAGAACCATCTTTTTTTATTATTTGCGTCAGGAAACTTTATGGAAGCTGTAGCTCTGAACCACTGAGGAGAGAAATTGATTGAGTTCAGGAGTTCCTTCCTAAGTGGAAGTGCCTCTTGAAAGCTTTCAAAGAGGTTTGAAAATACAGCAGTAGCTTTCCCTGAAGGTTTCTCCTCAAAACAACCATAGTCAGATCTTTCAGCCATGAGGTCTCTCCCTGAGGGGTAAAGAGTTTTTTTTTTTCATGCCTGTCTTGGTTGCAGATCAACTTTTGAGAAGGGAGGCTGGGCAGGACATTTTGCAACCCAAGGAAAGAGCAAGTGGCATGTGGTTTTATAGGAAAAATAAAGAATTTCAATATTAATAGAGGTTTGGGCAAAGGGCTGCTGAGCATAGCCAGAGTTTTAAATACAGTGGCTTTAGCAAGTATAGATAATCCTCGCCTTACAACCACAATTAAGCCCCAAATTTCCATTGCTAAGCAAGATAGTTGTTAAGTGAGCTTTGCTACATTTTATTACCTCCTTTTTTAACCACAGTTGTTAAGTGGATCATGGCAGTTCTTAAGTTAGTTTGCTAAATGAATCTAGCTTCCCCACTGACTCAGAAGGTTGCAAAAGGTGATTACATGATTCCGGGACCCTGCAACAGTAATAATACATGCCATTTGCCAAGTGTTCAAATTTTGATCATTTTTAAAATCATTTTAGTATTTTTATTGCCCAGTATGAAAGGAAGAAGGGAGAGATACTGCACTTACAATGGAATAACTTTGCATATGGCAACTCTAGAATTCTAGTACATGTTACACAGTATTAGGAAGAGGTCCATGTGTTTGGAATTCTATGAGGAAGCAATTCCTTTCTCTAGTGTATTCATCCTGTCTCATTCATGTGAGCTTATTGTGTAACATGGCTATCTAAGCAAGCATTCCCAACTTGATCCAAAAAGCTTTTCTGAATATTCATATATTTATTAGTTTATCATAATATAAAATACAGAAATATGAAGAGAAATGAAAAAATGGGAAAATAGGGGAGGAAAAGGGGAAGAGGAAAAAGTATATGGAAAAGGAAAAAGAAAAGCATCAACTTCCATCCCTTTGGCACAGTAAACTAAGATAATAACATACAGCCTCAACTTTTATTTTTGTGTAATAATATATACAAGCCATTTCTATAACAACAGACAGTCATGAAATTCAACTGGTGTAACAGCCAGTTTGGTTACTGCGCGCTTTTTATTTATTTTTTAGAATTTTATTTTATTAGAATGTGTTCTAACTATTCTTGGAGGCTTTGGAGCAAGTTTAGTATATTCAGTAGGCAGCCCATCTAGAGACAGGCCAACCAATTACTGTAGGTAGAAATGAGGAAATCACTATGGAACAGTAAATTGTTAATTTAATTTTTATTGTCAAGGAAGTTAGATTTTTTTTTGTCTTTTGTATTATCACAAATTTATTTATTAGATTTTTATCCCGCCTTCATTAAAGTTATTCAGTATGGGAAGTTCTTGTTCACTTTTTGCCCATCAGTAGTATTAAAATTTCATATCTGAAAAGTTTTTGCCCTTCATGGATATAATCATTTATTATTATCATGATGTGAGTATATAAATTGGTAGAGGTAATAGTCAATCACCATTCATTAACCTTAAACTATTTGTGAGGGTGGAAGAAGGAGTGCAAGACAGCCAAAATAAATGTACATAATTGATGCATGAAACTCACTGGTAGGCAACAAAAATTTTGGTGGACAAAAAAGAAACAGGAATTCAAATGACACAATAAATGTTATAAAAACTAAACATTGTACAAACCAGCTTTATGAACAGAGGCTAAAATGTAATTAAAAAGATGGCAGTCTATTCTAAAGATACTGTTAAGAGAGGTCTTTAAATAACATTCATACAAATGTACATAGTTGGGTTTTGTAAAAGATAAAAAATAATGACAGCGTGTAATATTGAGATGTATAAAAATGGCAAGTTGTATTATTGCTAAACTTGTGGGTAAATTTTATAGCACCAAGTCAGAAAGCAAAAAATGGACACATTCCAAGATGTATTCCAGAAAGTAGAGAAGATTGGGGAGGGCACCTATGGAGTCGTGTATAAAGCAAGAAACAAGCAAACAGGCCAGTTAGTTGCTCTGAAGAAGATCCGACTTGATTCGTAAGTACTGAAGCTAAACCCTGAACTCGTAGTTCATAAAGTTACTCCTAAATCTGCTATTCGTAAACTGATTTTCAAATAACATTTTGGAATACAGACTATAAGAAAAAGTGTTGGTGTTTCTTGAAATATGTTTGGGATGAGGGAAATGTGGATTTCTAAAAAAAAATTCTGGTAGATCTTGGTTATAATTTGTTCATAGTGATAATATGACTTTCTTAACAGATTCCATATCAAGTATATTTTAAGGTATCTCTAACAATATAATAGCAAGTACCTCAGGAGCATAAGCTATGATGAATTCGGGCTCAAACTGGATGTATGAATATAGTTCTTTGCGTTTTACACTTTTTCTAAGTGGCAGCTCTGCATGTTCACTTTTCCCTTTGAAACACAACTGGGCCACATAGAGAAATTGTATCAGAAACCAGGAGCATCTCAATCTGTTTATGTGCTATCTTTTGCTTGAAAATTCCCAAATATCCTATCCAGGCACTAGACATATTTGGGCTTATTTATTTTCCTTAAGGAACTGTATTATATTCCCTTATACCATGCCCTATATATCAGCTTCATAGCAGTGGAATAAATGGGATACCTGTCTGCAGGAACAGTGCTTCTGGATAATCTTGGATAGTGAACAAATATTCTCTATCAGGATGTGCATAGTAATGCCAAATGTTAAACTTGAGAGAATGTTATTTTACCTCTGGCATTCTTTCTATAAAAGGGTGGCTGCTTCAAGCAACGCACCAATAATTGATAATTAATAATCTGACTATAAGAATTTTTAATATGTGATAGGTACTTCGAAAGCTTCTGAAGCTTACTAAATTAAATTCTATGTGGCAGACTTTAACTCTTGCTTTATGTTCTAAGCTCTTCAATAACAACTCTGTATACCCTCAGAACAGATTCCCTCCTTGCTTAGGTCCCTTGTTTTTAAACTTATGGGGTGATGGCAGAGGTGATATTCAGCAGGTTCTGACCAGTTCTGGAGAACCGGTAGCAAAAATTTTGAGTAGTTCAGAGAACTGGCAAATACCACCTCTGACTGCCCTCCCCCCCCATCTATTCTCTGCCTCCCGAGTCCCAGCTGATTGGCTGGGTCTTCTTTTGTTGCCCTGCACAGGAGAACGGAGATGGAAAGCAGGTTAATGGGGTGGGAATGGAATGGGATTTTGCAGTATCCTTTCCCTGCCACACCCACCAAGTTATGCCCACTAAGCCATGCCCACAGAACTGGTAGTAAAAATTTTTGAATCCCACCACTGGATGATGGTTCATCTTGACAGGTGGGAATTTGTAGATTAAGAGTAGTTATAGCTTTAATTAAAACCATAGATGGAATTTGTGATCAATCGTGACAATTCCCATAGAACATGAGGATGTTGAACTATCCGGCCCAAAACATTCCTTAGAAAGATTGAGACTGCTTCATCATAAAATGCCTTCCCCCCGCAGGGAGACAGAAGGAGTACCTAGTACAGCAATCAGAGAAATCTCACTGTTAAAAGAATTGAAACATCCAAATATAGTGAGGTAAGAAAAGCTACTGGTTTTATAACTGTTAGGATATATTCTATAAATATCAAGTATTTTCACAGATAGCAATTCCAATATCGCATTTATTCATACATAAAAATAGACTCTAACCTAACTCTTATATGTTTAACTTGTGTATTGCGATGTTATCCCCGTCTCCAAAAAAATTATATTAGCTTGCACAATTTTCCTTTGTTGTTATTTATTTATATTCATTTATTTGTTCAATTTCTATAGCTGCCCATCTCAAAAAAGTGATTCTAGGTGGCAAACAATCATAACATCAATTATAAAAACTCAGCGATGAGTTGACGCGTGTCACCCAATGAGTTTCCTGTAAAGATTTCGGATTGGATTTCCCCTAATCTATTCTTAAGGCACTGTAATCACTCTATTACACTGATTCTCCTTCTGCTGTATTGAAGAGCTTGCAGTAATCATGCTTACATATTTTATCTAAATCTAAATATTCAAGTCACTGGGTTTAATTTTCTTCCAGGCTCCTTGATGTTGTGCATAATCAGAAGAAGCTATACTTAGTCTTTGAATATTTGAATCAAGATCTTAAAAAGTACATGGACTCGTCTCGTACAGGAGAGCTTCCTCTAAGCTTAGTCAAGGTAGCAAATGGCTCAAATACCCTCCCTCATGGGCCCCAACCTGGAGAACCATCCTTTATCTGTCTCTGGCTATTACCTAGCAGTAGCACACTTTCAAACTACTTTCAGATTCTTCCTTTGCAACATAAATATTCAACCTACAACTTATATGGACCAGCAATCTTCTCTCTGGCCCATTGCAGTCAACAGTACTTTTTGTCTGCCTGCCGAAAAATGGTTGTCACATTCCTAGAGATACCATAGACACCCTGCCAGCTATACAATTAGATGTCTTGGAAGCTGCAGGAAAGGACTGTTCAGCTAAGGGAGAGGAAAAAGAAGACGGAGGAAGGGGAGAGGTGATTGTATATATGTGTATATCAGAGGTGGTATTCATCAGGTTCTGACCAGTTCTGGAGAACCAGCGGAAATTTTGAGTAGTTAGGAGAACCGGCAAATTCCACCTCTGACTGGAGATTTTACAGTATCCTTCCCCTGCCAGGCTCACCAAGCCACGCCCACAGAACCAGTAGTAAAAAATTTTGAATCCCACCACTGGTGTATATATTGTATATGTATGGTTGTAGGAAGCCAGGGAGATAATCTTGGAGAAACCACCCAGAAGGCATTAAGGCAGGGGTCCCCAAACTTGGCAACTTTAAGACTTGTGGACTTCAACTCCCAGAATTCTCCAGCCAGCATAGCATGAATTGAGTCCAGGGAGGCAGTAAAGTGTTAAAAAAAGACAGACTGGTTCACCTCGCAAGTCCCTGGAGTATAAGTGGGAGGAGAGGGAAATGACTTGCAAGACTGTTACCATAGCCTGGCCCAATAAAAGTAGAGTATAACTATACTTTATTATAGAAGTATACCTATGGACCAGCTGGTATCCCATGTGATACTTGTGGTCAAAAAGGTTTACAGTTCCTTTTGCCTGGAATGTTGCAAAATCTTTGACATATACTTTATTCTTTTTTCCTCTGGCTCATGATAGAAAATGTAGTTTTGACAGCAGTTATGAAGTTGTTATGGGAAGAATTAAATATTTAATCTTTATTCTTCCTGCTGAGATTGCTCTTCCAATTGCACCCCTTTTCAAATCTACATGGATTTCCTAACCCATGTTTAGAAATTCATTTTTAACTGTAAAGGAAAAAAATATTTCAGGAAATGATCTGGCATTGCAAAAGTAGCAGCTGTGCAAAAGTATTAAACAGCTTTACCTCATGCTGTTATTTTTTAATACAAAAATGCTATCCAGAAGCTGTTGTTTAAGGGAAAAGGGCCCTAGAATGCTGACATGCATATAATATTTGAAAAGCCTATAACATTGTCTTCATTCAAATTGTATCCAATTCTCAGTGTGGAATAATATATCTGAAACCAGAGTTAAGAAAATGCTGCTTCTTGGTGTGAAAGCACTAGGTTAAAAATCAGGTGATGGTGAGCTGTAGTCCTGCCTAAAGTCAGGTTCATGATCTTGGGCCATCACTTGAACCATCGCAGAGTGAGGAAAATTTTTATTCCAGTCCCTTCTCCCAGAATTACAGTACCCAAATGACAGTCCATCATGTTTCTCCAGACCACCCAAAGGGGAGTAGTGTCATTCTCCAGGGCTAAAAAAGATAATTAACGTGGAATCTGTTTATTTTGTTTGCTAATTAAGATGAAGTGACCTAGTTAGCAAAACATGTAGACAATCAAGATATACTATACTATTCTAACCTTTTGCTATCACTTAGTAGCTGTCACTATTTTGGAAGCCCATATAGTAGCAGAATTTTGATATACATCATAGGAGCTGTGGTGGCACAGTGGTTAGAATGCAGTATTGCAGGCTAGGCAAAATGAGGACCCAAATTGTTTGGGGCAATTAGCTGACTCTGTAAACCGCTTAGAGTGGGTTATAAAGTACTGTGAAGCTATATATAAGTCTAAATGCTATTGGTATTTTGCTTAGGAAATGATGTGTCAGCCTTATAGTTCCTTCATATGTACTCTCTGAACTTTTTCTTTCTAGAGCTATCTTTACCAACTGTTACAAGGTGTAAGCTTCTGTCATTCTCACAGAGTTATCCACAGAGACCTGAAGCCACAGAATTTGCTCATAAATGAAATGGGAGCCATCAAACTAGCTGACTTTGGCCTAGCTAGAGCTTTTGGAGTTCCCCTACGTACCTACACACATGAGGTAATGCCTGTCTCTCAGTTACGTAGGTTGCTGGGTCAGCCCTTGAAAAGAAAACACACAGAGATAAGTGTGCATGTGAGAAAGAGGGAGCTATATTTGTATCCCCTTCAAAAAAAATCTTAGGTGTAGCCCTAAGAACCTCTTGAAATTTACCATTAAATTTTCGTTTTTGGTATGATAATTCCCCTTAGTATAGAAAGGGCAATAATCTCATCCCATAAGGATCACCTGACTGCAGCAGATAGAATGGTTGTTGCAGTATGTTAAGAGTCCACCCAGAGTAAAACTGTTGCCTGCTTATAAAGGACAAAACACTAACACTAGAAAATTAAGGGAATTTTGAACTGTTATGTTATATCAAAAGAAACTGTACTGTGATATGTCAAACTAGTTGAGATTTTGGATCAAGATTCATATAAACAAGATAGGGAAAGCATACAGAGCATGTCTTCTGGAATGTTTTCTAATCCTTTATCTCAGCTCTATTCTGGATCTCATGACTAGGGAGAAAGTGCGTGCGTATGCAAGGGTCCTTTCAATGATTAGAGCAGACAAGCTTATTATTTTGTAAATGGAGAAGGGTAAAGGTAAATTTTGTAAAACAGCCAATCTCCACCAGTCTAGAATTGGAAGGTGTTAAATTAGAAAAAGGGTTTATGTCTTTTTAAATTATCTATGTAGCCTCCAAGACTTTCATATGAACTGGAGTGTGAACTTTCCTGGATTTTAGTTTCCAAAAAAATGCATATCCAATATTGATTTGATAGAAATCTCTGATGAAGCCACTTAACATGATTGATCCGAGACTTGGATTCCACACACACCCTTTTTTTTTTTTTTGCCTTTGAGACTATTCCTTCACCAGATCTTTGGCCTATGTTTTTGTCCATCTCCCACATGATATTGCGTTTTTTATCCAGTGCTTTCCAGTAAAGGGGGAAATTAGAAGAGAGCGAATATCAAGAGATATGAAACTTGTTTGATGTAAAGTAATAGAGGACATTGAACTCCAGCAGGTTGTATTGATGTAACTTGTAGTAAATGACTTGAAAAATGTTCAATGTGCTTTGGACTTATGGTTCAATATAATAAACGTTTCTAATTAATCCTGGGAAGGCCTTATATATCAAACAACTATTAAATTCGATTCCTTTTAGGTGGTAACCTTATGGTATCGGGCTCCTGAAATTTTACTGGGTTGTAAATATTACTCGACAGCTGTGGATATCTGGAGCATTGGCTGTATCTTTGCAGAAATGGTAACATTCTTCATCTTTTTCTATTTCAAAGAAACATCTTAATCACAATATAAATGATGAAAAATCATATGCAAAAAAAGGGCTTTGTGAGTGCCTATGTATTTTTTTTAATTCTTTTTTCTTCAACACTACACATTCTAAAAGATATCATGAAACCTATCTTGCTTTCTCTTCCTGCCATTTCTAATTGTTAGAACTCTAATCTGAAGTTGGACAGTTTTCTTCTGGCAATTACAAAAGCCATGTCTGGTGATGTCATGGTATTACTGAAGAATTTCTTTTTTTGGATGACTTACAAAAAGCAAGCATTATGAATTAAGCCTCACAAAACAATACAAGGATGACCTCAAGATGATAATGAGACTGAAAGTAGCCTGTGGGTTGCCTTTGCCTATCCTAGACAGATGGTTAGTTTTAGCAGTTGTAACTATAAAAGGAAGGATGAGGAAGATTTAAAGGAAATTCAGCAATGGCAATAATAGTATTTATTACTTAGCACTTAGATTTATATATGCTCTATAGTACTTCACAGCAGTCTCTGACAGTTTACAATAGCAGTAGCACTTATATTTATATACCACTTTACAGTGCTTTACAGCCCTCTCTAAACAGTTTACAGAGTCCGTGTATTGCCCCCAACAATCTGGGTCATTTTACCCATCTTGGAAGGATGGAAGGCTAGTCAGCCTTGAGCCTGGTGGGATTTGAACTGCCAAATTGCAGCAGCCGGCAGTCAGCACTAGTAGCCTGCTGTACTGCACTCTAACCACTGCACCCACTGCGGCTCTTACAATGTTGGCATATAGCCCCCAACAATCTAGGTCTTCATTTTATCGACCTGGGAAAGATGGAAGGCTGAGTCAACCTTGATCCCAGTCAGGCTCAAACTTCTGGCTATGGGCAGAATTTGCCTCCAATATTGCATTCTAACCACTGCAGCACCACAATTCCTACATCCTTGTTTCAATATTATTTGCCAAAATGCCATTTAGCTTACGCTTTAGTTTACTTCATTAGTCTTGAGTCTCAGCATGTAACTAAATTCCCTCAATCTTCAAACATATTCTTTCCCTTTGCTTTTTGCCTACTTATACTGTTCATTAGTTTATAAGACTGGAGTACAGTATAGAAGCAGCCACTGGAGGTTGCTAGTGTCTAAGAGAAGCATGATTTTACAATACTAAATTAAATATGTATGAAGTCCTTCTCCAGGTATCTTTTGCAATACTGAATTTTGAAATGGCAAGCGTCATAAATATGGTCTATGCTTAAAAACTAGTTTTGAAAGATAAATTCAATCTAATTTCTAAATTTTATCTACAAGAGATCAGTTAGAGTACTGCTCTTTTCCAGGTAGCCAGAACCAGGAAAATGGCAAAAGGAGAACCAGGAGTAGAAATAGTTATTAGAATGGCTCATTTCCTGCTAAAGTTCAGTGGCAAATTGCATAATTTTTGCCCAATAGATTGTCTGAATTTCACTGCCCCAAACTGAGCTACTGAAACTGAGTCCTCTGTTTTTTCAGTACATGTGTTTGTTACATTTGGTAGGAGCTTTGTAACTGAAGGTCAGTTTTAAAAAGTCTAAACAAGCCCACTGAAATTCTTCAAAGATTTTCTGATCCTTTTGCCACGGTTCCTCTCTTGCATTTATAAATTGATATAAATTGTGAAAGTGCAATTATATCACGTGGACCCTTTTCCCAATAGTTCTAACAATAGTTGAGTGTTGCCATGGTGGATGGATTTTGGAGTGAGAAATTAATTCTAAGTGGAAGCAGGATTAGATAGACTAATTTCAAAGTACTGAATTCTACACAGGCATTGAAAGAATAATGCCTAACTTGAGTCCAGGCATGTGAGGCAAAAGAGCTCACAAGGAGGTTGTTTACAAGGTCTACAAAACCACTTCAGTCCAGAGGAAGTATTAACTTTGCTCTGGTTTGTAATAAATTAGAAACTGCTTCAGAAACTGATAGACTGACTTTCCCAAAAACAGACACTGAAAAAGCTGATCTCAAAGTGATGCAAAACACTGAGGCCTAAAAGCTTACAAAATCTCAGTATAATTCACTTTCATATATTAATGTTATATGTGTCCCGATGAATAGGATAGGTGTTGGGTTAATATATTAGGATTCTAATATATGTAGAATCCTAAAGTATTTTCAATAGTTTATCATCTGTAATGCTTTTGGTCTTTCTAGAGAAAATCTGTCTGTGGTGTCAGAAAGTTGATACCAATTTGATGGAACATAATCAATTTTTGGTGATGGAGGGAGCAGAGGAGAGACAGAGAATAGCAACTTGATAATGAAAAATGTTATGAATATTTTGTAAACCGTGTACTGGAAGAAATGTAGAGGTCTGTTGTTCTTTTCCCACTGATACTTGGTAGGCTACTAGATTGGTCTGTTCTGATTTACCAGATTTCTTTTTTTTATAATGGAAACATTTTATTTGGAGAGAGTAATGTTACCCAGAATGAAGATCATATTTATAATAATCCAGGTGAACGATTCTTCTCCTTGGTCCAGGTGACTAGAAAAGCCTTGTTTCCTGGAGACTCTGAAATTGACCAACTATTCCGGATTTTCCGCACACTTGGTACTCCTACTGAATTACTGTGGCCAGGAGTCACAAATCTTCCTGACTATAAAGGAAATTTCCCCAAATGGCCAAGGAAAGATATGAAGGTGATCATTCCAAACTTGGATCAAGATGGACGAGACTTACTGCTGGTGAGTAGAAGACTTGTATAGAGGTTGTGATTCTTTTTTAATACTCATGACAAGAATTGTAAAATGTACACTGCAAGAATTGGAATGTGCCCAACATATCATTTTGAAATTTAAAGGAAGGTGATTTCTAATTTCTGTGAATTATGACCTCTCAGCATGCATTGACAAATTATCCCATATTTGTATGAACGAGAATGTAAAGGCCCATTTGGCTCAAGCCAAAGGCCCATTTAGTCAAGCATTCATTAGCAGGACAGAAGTGGGCTTTTTGACAAAATGAAGACTGCAAGGAATTATTTCAGGGTTACCTGAATTAACACTGAAGGGTTTGCTGTAAATGGGCAGGATTTAAAGACTGAGTTACAATCATATTTCTCTCTTTTTAAATTACAGCAACTACTAATGTATGATCCCAACAAACGAATCTCAGCCAAAGCTGCTTTGAACCACCAATATTTCTGGCAAGCTCCACGGAATACTAAGCAATGTGTGGTAGAACAGTATGGGTCATGAGATTAAGAAGTTCTGGTTAATGCTTTGCTGGAAATAGCTACCAGATTGTCTCGTTCTACACAACATAGCAAAGGAGCGGCCGTAACCTCCATTAAAAATGTTCTTGGCCTTTTGCCCAGTTTAATATTCATGCAAACATTTTGACAATTGTAAATGATACAGATCCTTTTAAGGACTGATAGTTCTTCTTTAACAGAGGTGAAAAAGCTTGATGCTTTTAGTACATGAAAAGGAGTAGTATGACTTGCTATCTGAGAAGTAGAATGACAAAAAAGTTGAACTAAATCCAGTTTCTGTAATATATTATTTACTCTTTGCTGCAGTTCAAGTACTAGCATTACAAGATATGGTTATTATTATTTAGACTAGTACATCCTACAGTAGCCTAGGCACTGATGTTGATTTTTTCTTTTTTTAATGTGAACTCATGTTGTACTTCACAACGCTATTGAAAACAAACCATGCTAAAAAAAACTGTGAGTGTGTGTTTTGTGTGGAGGAACTAGATATTACAGTTTCTTTCTATATGTATCCATCCTAAAAACAAGAACTTTAAATCATCTAAACTATTAAATAATTAAGAGGCTTCTTTAGCTGCAGTTTGGGTTTTCAGAAATATTATAGCTTCTAATTAAATGAAAATATCAAAATCTGATAATCAATATGCCAAGGCCTGAATTAGATACTGTGGCACATAAAATAAATGAATGAATAAATACTTGAAAAATCCTATTTATTGATCTTAGCCAAATATACTGGTTGAAGGTAGAGACCATGAAATCTGTGGATTCTGATGGAACCTTGACAATACATGGATGGAAAGATGGAAACCTTATTGATTCAGTGGTCTCTTGCACAAGGGACTTGTGTAGTCCCTTGTGCCCACTGAAAATGTACTCTAGAGGCCAGTATAGGAAATTACAGTACACAAAGAAAATCTGGAAGAATTCAGTGAGAAGTCCTTGTTCCATTATGCAAATACTGTAGTTTTATTTGTATTTTTATTTATAGAAAAGCAACCTAGCATCCAATAGTAGTTCTTTTCTATGGATTTACTTTTAAAATGGCTGTTAGTGCTTAAGATATTTTATCATTAATTGTTGATGTTGTTGTTAATATTCCTGTTTACATAAATAAAAACATGCATCAATAACTTTTGCATTAATGAGTTTTGAGGGTTGTAAAACTGTCAAAAATAGCTATAAAAGGGGTCAATTTGAAGACAGTTATAATCAGTATCCCTATTTTGAATGTGAACTATATACCATAACAAAGTAGTAGAAACTTCATACCACAGTATCTAATTAATCATTTTAAAACTAGATTCTAGCCCTGTTGCCCAGGTAAGTGGCAGTACCTAGCCATGTATGGCTAATCTCAATAGACTATGTAGGGTCAGAACAAATTAGTACGTAAGATGGGAAATCACTATGAAATACTGACCTATAGATTAGACTGCAAAGAAAAAAAATCTTAAAAGAAGAATATGGCAAAGCACTTCGTTGCCAAGAAAAATATACACACATATAGGAGTTAAGTACAATATAGAAAGAGATTTTTAATTTTATATATAGCTCTTTTACAATATGTACGGAATGACTGGTGTGTGTTCTATAGTGACATATTTGCTATTAATTTGCTATTTCTGTTACCTTAGACTTAGTGCATTCTCTCTCCGTTTCCATGTAATGTTTGATGCTGTTACTTTTTGAGTTCTATAGTTTTATGGTTACATTAGGATAGAGAATCTGTGGTTCTCCAGATGGTGCTGAATTCTAATTCTCAACTGGGGACTCAGGAACATGTGAAGCATTATATAATATACATCAGACGGAAAGGGATTGTTAGCTGTTTAAAAAAAACCAGGATAGCAGTCAGTATTTTAACTTTTATTGCATGCATGATCTTTAAATTCCAACTATTGTGACATGCATCCCTTTAGACTTCACAGAAAGGAGCTATTTCCTAAGCATTTTGAAAAAAAATTCTATTTAAAAAAACCCTTTATTCCCTATAATAGATACTGTATTTACTCCCATATTAGTTCCCTTCTACTTTTGGAAATTCTTCTGTATGAAGTACTGCTAACTTGGTATAATGAAATAAGTCCAGCTATCTAATATAATACACAGCTATCTATAATTGCCAGATGCTTTGTTCATCTGAACATGACAGGGCATGGATGAAAAGCATTTTAGACTTTTTACAAATTTAAAATTATACTGCCTTGCTTAGTGCCTGAACCGGGGCAGAGCAGCTGAATGGATTGCAGACTGATATCCTTCGGAGGTAGCTGGGAGGAGGAGGAGCCCACTTAAAGGATCTTTCTGGCAATGAGCCATGGCCTCTTTATAATGGATCTTCTCTTTGGTGATAGGATCAACAAGATCTTTTTCATAACTCGATTCATCTTGTAGTAATGTGGCCAGGTCACTACTAATCAGGCCTGTCTGGATAGCTTCTGATATTGGGATACGTCCTGTTTTCTTAGGATCTATTAGTCCTCCAGTTAGGTGTTGGACTTGTAAATAAGGAAAGGCATTATCTTGAGTCATCCATCCTTTCTGAACTGCTTCTCCTACAGCCAGTCTTCTCTTGGTGACAGGATCTTCAATCCCTGTGAAAGCCTTCTGAGCATTCAACAACCTCTGTGTGTAAGTATTATCGATCAGTCCTTTATCAAGGGCTTTGTGGACAGAGTAGCGATCTCTTGAGATAAGATCAACAATGCCTCCAGTAGCAGCTTGTGCCTCTAAAAGCTTTTGGGCTGTCATTGGATCCACCAATTTCTTACTAAGTGCCGACTTAATGTTATATTTGTTGTCATAGGTGGTGTCATACACTCCAGCAATAGGAAAAGTATCATCACAGAAAACCATCTGTGGACCAGAAGAGAAGAAGCTTTGTTTTTGTTGAAAAACAGGAGATGAAATTGGAGACTTGGAAATGATTGAACCTAAAGAAAGGGATGTATTCTGCTTAGTTTCCCCTGCTACAAGTAGAGCAAACTCAGAGATAGGGATTTTGCCTTCCTTGTAAAGTTGGTATTCTTCTTTTGTAATCCTTTTGAACCGCAGAGCATCATCAATGGAGTACTGTTTTCCACTCTTTTTATCAAGAAGAACAGAAACATCCCCTTTGGATCCCAGGGTTGTAATTTCTTCCCAATCACATTCTAGTTCTTGCAAATGGATATACTGACATCTATCTATCATGCCTCTCTTATAAGCCTCATAGGGTGACATATCTTTACCAGTCTCTGGATCCAGAATAGATATCTTGGTAGAGAGATTTGTCTCTCTCATCTGGGTCTCATTGTTCAGTTCTTCTCTGTTGATTCTGGATTGAAGTTCCCGGATGGTCCTCTCTTTTTCATAAATATTATCCTTCTCCATAAGTATATCTGATTCCAGACGAGAAACCTCCTGGCCAAATTGGATCTTCTTCTGCCTGTCACTTTCAGTCTTTTGGCTCAAGAGCTTGGTCTGTTCTCTAAGGAAACGGGCTTTTTGTTGCTTCTGTTTTTCTAGTTCCCTTAATTCATCTTCAAGACTAGCTTTTTCTTGCATTGTCACATTCCGAGTTTTTTGGAGGTCAGCTTCTTCTCTGGTCCATGTGCATTTCATGCCTTCTGCTCTCTCAATCTTCTCTTTCAGATGTCTGATACTTTCTTCTGAATTTTGCCGAGCAGTTCGTTCTTTGCTTAGCAGATCCCAGAGACGTGTTCGCTCATTTTCAAGCACTCTGTCTTTTTCTACTCTGATTACTTCCTTATATATTGTCTTTTCCTGAGACTTTGTCTTTTGTAGAACTTCAATCTGGGCTTGAAAGTTCTTGCATTCCCTCTGGAGGCTCAATACTTGAACTTTCTCCTTATCTAGTTCAGTTCGCAAATTGGTACTAGATTGCTCAAGAACTGGATCTTTCTCTACCTTGATTACTTCCTCCATGATTATTTTTTCTTGAACTGGAACTGGGCTTTCTTCAATTTCTTTTATTCTCAAAGTGATCTGCCGCATCTCCTTTTCCAGAGCAAGCCTTTTGTTTCTGTTGTCTTGGAAGTTCAGCAGTTTTTCATTGTCTTCCACTGTTGCCCGAAGCAATTGGACCTCATGATCCATCCTTCGCCGGTTGCCTATTTGTTCGTCTAAACTCCTGCTCAGCCTCTTGTGCTCTTCCCTAAGCTTCACATCTTTCTGAGTAACAACTACCTCCTGCACCACCACTTTTTCCTCAGGCTTCCTTCTCTCCAGAAGCATGTATTTATTCTGCAGGTCATAGATGGCATCTTCAGTTGCTCTTCTCTTTTGTAATATATTGCGTACTTCTTGGCGAAGACATTCAGCCTCTTTTTCTAATAGAGGATCATTCTCGTATCGGACAACCTCCTTTGTAACAACCTTGGTTTCAACTTTTGCTCTTTCTCTTTTCCACTCATCCCTTTCTCCTTCTAACCTGATTAGCTGTTCTTGGAACCGACCGTTTGCATTCACAAGATCATTTAGCTGTTCTTTCAACCGGTCTATTTCTCTCAATATCTCTGGGCTCTTTTCTGTTTTTATCACCTCTTGGATGACTTCTTTAAACTCCACAGAAGGTGCTTGGGATCTAAGAACTTTCAGTTCAGTCAAGGCTGTTTCTACCTCCTGATCAACTCTTTTTTTTTTCTTTGAAATTTCTTGGAGTTCTCGCTTCAAATGTGCTATCTCTTCCTCTGTTTCCGGGTCTAGGTGAAAAATCTCATTGACTCTTTCTTTTATCTCCACCCTAGGCTTTGACTTCTCCATAGTGCTGTATTTGCTCTGCAGCTGTGTCAGTTCACTCGACAGTAACAAGTTCTTGTTCCTCTCTTCATCAATAAGCTTTTGAAGAGTGGAAGACTCCTTTAGGAGCTCCGGATCTTGCTCCACTTGTTTTATTTCTCTCACAACGACTTTGGGTTCAGTTGCTTCAATCAGCTTCTCAAGATCCTCAATTTTGCTTTTCATTTTCCCTATTGTATCCATTGCAGACTTCTTCTTGAAGCTATCTTCATCAATTTGCATTTGCAGTGATCTGATCGCCTTTAGCATTTCTGGATCTTTCTCTAACTTCACCACCTCTTTTACTACTACTTTCTTTTGGATGTTTGATTGCTTTTGCTCCAGAAGGTGCAACTCTTTCCTGAGCTGTTCAATTTCAGAGGAAGAAATTGAATTATCACGTAGATACCTGATTTCTTCTTGGAGTCTTGCTGCTTGGGCATTTAGATTTGGATCTTTCTCTGTTTTTGTAACTTCTTTTGTAAGCAGCTGGCTTTTCACAACCCTTCTATCTTTTTCCATTTCAAGGAATATATTATTCATTTTCTCAATATCTGCCTGTAAATTGGCTCTTGTCTTCTTTTCATTCTCAATTTGATTAGAGATTTTAGCAAGATCACTCTCCAGAACTGGATCTCTATAATAATCAATCACTTCTTTCTCCTCGATTCTTTCAATGGGCCGTTGCGTTTTCAGTGTCAGAAGTTTATTTCTCTGCTCCTCCAGTTCTTGCTGCACGTTGGCTTTCCTGCTCTGTTCCTCTTTAAGCTGAGACTTCAGGATTTCAGATTCATCTACGTTTTTGGACTGCTGGGTTTGTTCATGCATTACCTGCACCATATCACCTACTTCTTTCTGCAGCAAGAAAGAGAGAAAAAAGAAAACAAAAATAAAGTATTGTTGATACCTAATATTATGACATTTACTTCCAATCCTAAACTTCTGTATGACTGGCTCCTTGGAATATGTGGCAACATTTAGTGAAACCACAAAAAGTGAGATTAAACTGGGATTAAGAATTAAATCTTAACTGAGCCGTAAACTCACTAAATCCTTCTAGGGAAATTTTAAAAAAACCTACACGGAATCCTTCAGATTATTCACTGGATTCTATATCTAGCAAAACACAGTATGGCCTAAGAATATATAGGGTCAGATACTTAAGTGCAGACCTAAAAAAACAAATGAACCTTATTCAGAATATTATATCCTGGTATAAAGCCTGCATCATGTATACACTTTTTTGTGTATATGACAGGGGAAAGCAAAAGGAGGCTGTTCTGTTCTTTCAGTTGGAAGCAAGCAAAATAAAACACTCTTATTAGGCTTCCAGCCACGGAAAAGAGAACAGAAAAAAAAATCATAGGAAGAAAGATGTCGCTTATTTTTCCTACACGTTTCTAATAGTCAGTAAGGTAAAAAAATGCAACTTTAGAAGTTTTAACATTCTTCAGAAGCTCCAATATGCCTTAGGGAAATCATTGTTTCAACCTTTCTTCCCTTTCCTATAACATAGAACTACCAATACTGGCTTAATGACTGAAAGTATTAATATAAAGCATTTTGAACTGAAAAAATACTGCCAAATATTCACAGTTTTATTTCAACATTCTTGGGCAATGACAAAAATATGCCAGCAGTGGTAAAAATGAACAGTTATACCAAAGAACTACAAATGGGATGAAATCTTGAAGGTTATGAATTTTATTTCATTGAAAAAAACCCCAGTCCTCAGATTTTTGGCTTTTTATATTTACTGAATGTAGAATTGAAATTTGCCTCCACATTTTAAATTACTTTTTTAAAAGTGCAGTTTTGCTTTCTGAAATTATTTGAAAGTAGAAAGTTTTCAATCTGGATCAAATATTAAAAAGTAAAGTTGTGGTGAATGAGATATGGGGTATTATTATTAATGTTGCAATTGTGATTAGGAATTCAAAGAAATAAAATATAAACATTGCTGTCCTCTTTTGTTAAAGCATGTTAGGAAATTATAGTTCCTGTATCATGTACACATACAGAGGCAAAAGCAATTCAAAATAACACTCTGACTTGCTATAATCCTGAAGAAAAAAGAAACAAATGAACTTTCTTTTCACTACTTTGTAAGAGATGCTCTAATATTTAAGAATTATCCATATAATCTCAAATGATTTAGACAAACCTTATTCATAATTTTCTTGGCAAATTCCAACCAACAGATTTGTTGTTTGTTTTCAGCGGCAGTTTCTGCATAGAGTTTGGTCATATCATTTTCCTAAAGCGAATTAACACAAAAAATTATTTAGATACTGCATTTCCCCTATCAAGGTAACTAACACCCAGTAAACTACAGCGTTTAGTTTTAAATATTAATACTAGATCATAGTTGAGCAAACAGCTTTCTGTGGAGTTAGCAAAATGCTGTTCAATCTGGAGAAAATGATATTTAATTTGGAGGTAAAAATTATTTATTTTGAAACATCAGAAATACAACTCTTTACATGTTTATTCAGAAATAAATTTCAACATGTTCAGAGGATTTTTACTGCCAGATAACTATATTATAAACTATATTTAGGCTGCAACAACTTTCTTGTCTTGGCCTTCCTGCTATTTGCTGGGAGTATGTTAGGTGCATTTTATGTGAATGTCAGAAAATGTAGGTGCTGAGGATTTTCAGCAATGGAAGAAGTTCAAAATTATTATCAACTAATTCTAAGAATTTGCAACTCCCTTAGCCACCAACTTTCCCTAATAGACTATTTAATTATACCAGTTTTGAATATTCCCCTCATAATTTCATCAAGTATTTTTCTTTTTTCAATAGCATATTACAGAATTATTTCATTCAACTGTATATTTTAAACCGCCCGATAGGTATTAGATTGAATTGTTTATGGTTTTTTTTTTTTTCAAAATTGTTATATCTTATAAGGGATTTTGCTTCTTTAATGTTATGAAAACTGCTTCCTGAGCATGAAGTTTAGGAAGAGCATATTTTTTTTTAAAGTAAATCCAGGCTTTGGGCCTAGTCACTTACCTGAGCCTGAATGCTCTCTTGGAGTGGAGTCACCCGGAGACGCTTGGCAGATGAAACAGTCAGAGTAGGATCCAAGGATGATCGATATTTTCCTGCCTGAAGTTCATAATCCTGTTTTTTAAATAAATACCAATCAGTCATATAATGGGAGGAGGATAGGTAGGTTAGCTAATTTGAAATGGAAACTGTAGAACCATGCAAACATACATTGAGAATAGACTGCACATTCCGGGACAAGTTGATGACTGAATTTTTGTCAGACTCTTTACTCTGGATTTCATCTGCAAGCCTCTGTAGGAGAAGTAGAGACAGGGAGTTAGGATGGATACGTTCCTGCACAATGTTAGATCAATACTTAACTAGAATTTTGCCTATAGTTCAAGCATTAATTCTTTGATTATTGCTTTATAAGCAATATATATTGCTTTATAAGCAATGTAACAGCTCTGCGTGTGTGAATTTTTCAGACATTGTACATTGCCGTGTACTGTTGCAGTCACTGAGTAAAGAACACGCACATGTGAATGTTACATGCAGGTATATCTCTCTGTCATCAGTTCCTGCATGAAAGATGCTTAGTGAGAATGTGCCTTCCATTCTTTAGTTCGAGCATAGGATAGTGCTCTCATACCTTCTGGGCCTCAAGCTTGTAGTTAATCTGGCTTGGTCCATCTGTGGTCTTGACCTTGTGCTTCGGGAGATTGTTGAGCCAGAATATCAGGTTCTCGTTGGCATTTTGGAACTGCTGGTAAATGAGGCTGGTATCCCAAAGTGTCTTCTCCCTGCACAGCAAGATGGCTGAGATTAACTTCTTTGGGTGACTTCAAGAAAAGATCTTACAAAGAATAAAGTCCAGAAATAGTCAGATAAGCAAAGGTGGGAGACTCATCAACTCAGCCTTTACAATACAGGAGAAAGGCTTTATTTATAAAATAATTAGTTGACATTTTTAATGTCAATTCTCCTATTGGAAATCTCTTAACAGAATATCAGAGTTGGAAGGAACCTCGGAGTCTTCTACTCTACCTCCCTGATCAAGCAGGAAGCCCTACACCATTTCAGACAAACAGTTGTCCAATTTTTTCTTAATCACTTCCAGTGTTGGAGCACGCACAATTTCTGGAGGCAAGTTGTGCCACTGATTAATTATTCTGTCAGGAAATGTCTCCTTAGTTCCAGGTTGCTGTTTTCCTTGATTAGTTTCCATCCATTGTTTCTTATCAAGTATTTAACTCAATTTTAAATTATTAATGGCAATAAACGGTGCTCATGATTTGCAGTGTATGAATATCCAAGAAAGAACAAAACTCGCAAAAAATTCCTATCCAGCTTTAAAATCCTCTGAGAATATGGGAAGGGAGTTTATAAAAACTGTCAATTCTCTATTGTTAAGATCTTTTGCTTATCGTACAAAAGCAACATTTTCAATATCTTTGTTTCTTTGTTTAAAAGACTTACACGGCCACTATATTATGTAACACAACTCTGTGTGGCTTAAAAGAATTTTAATAACCCAAGAAACGGTATACGTTGTTCTTGATTTACAACAATTCATTTAGTGACTGTTCAAAGTTACAATAACACTGAGAAAAGTGACTTATGACCTTTTTTTTACATTTATGACCATTGCAGCATCCTCATGGTCATGTAATCAAAATTCAGATGCTTGGGAACTGATTCATTTTATGACCGTTGCTGTGTTCCCAGGTCATGGGATCACTTTTAGCAACCTTCTGACAAGCAAAGTCAATTGGGAAGCCAATTTTTTTATTACCAATTTAACAACAGTAGTGATTCACTTAACAACTGTAGCAAGGCATGTCATAAAACGGGGTAAAATTCATTTAACAAATGCTTGCTTAGAAACATAAATTTGGGGTTCAATTGTGGTTGTAAGTCGAGGGCTGCCTGAAAAGCCAAAGCCATACTAATCATTTCCACCACTAGAGTTCAGTGGGGTTTCTCACCGTTGATCCAGCTGGTCAGCAACAATATGATACCGATCATTAATGAGCTGGACTTCCTTTTTCTGCCTGGGCAGATCTGGACAATATTCTTGAAAATTGTTTTGCACGGCACTGCAGCTGTGCTCTGTGTCCTTAAGGCTTCGGTTTAACTTGAGCAGGCAGTTCTCCTGTTTCACTAAATCGCGCTTCAGTTTCTAAAAAAGAGAAAAGATATGGGTGTCATGGAGACTTACAAATGGCATAAATACATATTTGTGCAATTGTTTACTTAAATCATCTGATCTTCAGAAGTATCATATCTGATTTCCCTTTTAACTGGTTTATTAGGGGAAAGAGCATAGACAAATAACTGGATTTTAAGAAAATAATAGAGCTGTAAGTTGGTGGGGAGAAACAGCATAGAAAAGTGGCTAAGGGTGAGGGAAGAATTAAGAAATGAAATGCAGAAAGAGGCTCTATGGGAGAAAATAATAATTTTCCCTGTTTTATAATTAGGATGCTGAAACCCAATGCCTCGCCTCAAGAATAACATGTTTTTTTGAGCCAAGGACATATTTGGAATATTGATAGCACATCATTGCATGTTCTCATTAAATGACTGTCAAGTGGGGGAGAGGGAAGAGAGCTTGTCTTTCATAAATGATGGTAGTTATGCTGCTCATAAAACAGCCATTTATCGGAAGGTGATTGGCAACGCTGTTTCTTCCTTCTCCCCTCTAAATGGGTTTCTGATTGTGAAAGCAACTATTTTTTTTCTGAACTGAAATGCACACTGTTGCCAGAAATTCCTTTGGGATTTTCCTGGATTCCAAATGTACATCTGTAAATAAAAAATGTCTTTTAAAAAAAGAAGATGTAGGAAGGAGTTGCAGGGCATCAGTGAAAATGTCTCCAAGCACAGTGCCTCTGCTTGTGTCTGGTTTCTTCAACTGGCAAATCAAGAAATCTTTCCCATGAGAGCCTTAGTGCAAAAAAACTCAATCTGTATACTATTTTAATAATACATGAATATATGTGACCTACATATTATGGCCAAAGGGTACAATTTGAGGGTTAAGTGAACACTAAATATCCTTTAAATGTAAATACAGAATTTTAATTTTGAACATAACAGAAGGAGAAAATGATTAACAGTAAGGCTAGGCAATAATAACATTAACTATATTTTATTCATTGATGAGCGGGCAGCCATATAATTTGAACAAGACCATTTCTATCCTATCTTTCATCTGGGAGTTTAAGGTGGCATGTCAAATACGTTTTTCTTGATACTTTTATTGTATACCATCCAGAGTTCCTCTCTGTTGGAGATGGGTGGTTCAAAAATGTGAAAAACAAACAAGTAAGCCAACATATAAGTTTATCTTAATGGTTTGATCTTTATTTGGGCTTTTAGTTGATCAACTCTATTCTGTTAGTATAAGGGTGTGAGATTGGATGGTTAAATGGAGTATCCATGACTTCAGACAACTCTTACCTGAAGTTCATTAGCACGATCTTGCAGTGCATTAGGTGAAGCTGGAATGGTACCATCATGAGATAGCTTGGCCTCAATGGTGCTAATGATCCTGTCCACATTTTCTATCTGAGTTTCCAAGTTCATACTTGCTTTGGCTCTGAGGAGTGGGAGACAATTTCACTCTAAGACTGTTTTCATCAGTAGCACAGTAAAACAATAAGTTCGTCCCCCTGTATCTTTCAACATGTAATACATAAGAATTTACAGAAACATTTTGCAGAATGCTGCTGCTTTACCGCTAATGATTCTTGGCCAAAAGATACTATGGATGTTACTTACTTTTCATCATATAACCTGCAGAGTACTTTAACATCATTGTATTTATTCTTGATGTTGTTGAGCATTACAGGAATTTGAGAGGCAGAGGTACCAGCAGGCTTTTTTGAAAGATAGGTCTCACATGCTTTCTGAACAGCTTCTTTTTCTGTTCCTATAATCTGAATGTTCCTGTTTGTTCCCTGATAAAAATGAAGATTAAAAAAAATTAGTTCAATTGAATGGACTGCAATGATTATACGTATGGCAGGGTGATGGAGTTGAGGGGATGATATGCACCAACCTTGTCTTATCCTATAATATCAGTCCATATTTTGTTTTGTCTGAAACCTGGAACATGCTTGATTTTGGTATATTCTTGATTTTGTTTTTCAAATAATCAAATAGACTATTCCATAATACAGTAGTTTATTCCCAATACAAGACAATACAAAATGTATTCTCTATTTTCTGTGTCCCTCTAGTACTGGATAATCTATGCTGATTTTTGTATTTCTTTTATACTTTTCACTTTTCCAACTTAGTGGACATAGGCTTCTATGGTTCACATTCAAGAGAGTTTAAGGCAAATATTTTCTATAAAAGAATATTTACAGATACTGATGAATAGTATAGCTAGTCACACATTTGATTAAAACGTTCAAAAACAGAAAAGGGCAGGAAAAGATCCCTTCTACAAAATAATAGGGGAGTTGATAGAATGTGAACCTAATCTTTATCAGACAACTACAAATATTAGACTATAAGGCTTTTCTGTTCTTTATTATTCAATTATGTCAGTGAGCATTCATTCTTGCTTGTTTTTACACCAGCAATAAATGCATTACATTCTTTTTTGACATGTACAGTATATAAATATTTTAGCTTTCGATAGTATTTAGCCAAATATGAGAATATCAGCTATCACAGACAAGTAAGCAGTCAAACTCCTTTGGTACTTGCCTCCTGATGTTTGATCCGTTGAGTAACATCTTCTATAGGGTCACTGTGATTTAGTGGAGACCTTGTGCGGTTAAAAATGTCCATTTTAATTTGCCCCAAATCACTATCAATTTTATTCAGCTTATGGAGCAAATGGTCAGCTTCAGAGTCATCCTGAACTGCAGTGAAGGTTCTGATTACGGCTAGAATGACAAATAACATTGACATTCTTATGGTATGGTCCAAATTAAATAAAATGTCCACATTAAACAAAATTTCTCATTCACATATATATTAATCCATCAGGATAACTGTGGGTCTCTAAACTCTTTCATGTTCACCTCCAGTTTAAAAAACAATCCTTCCATGGGAAGTCTGAGATTCTTAATTTTTGCTCCAGTAGTGACCTTATAAGAAGCATATCATCACATGAGCTGGTCAGGTTGAAGTCTTTGGGGCAACAGTAACTTTAGCATTCTGATTACACAATGATATTTCCTAACAGAAAGAAGTTAAGATACTGACAGACCTTGATGGCTGGGTTTCACTGATTCCTTGCTATTGCTTCTTAGGGTGGTCTGGATGGAAGCTCTCTTCTGTTTCATTGTGTTCAGCTCACCTTCTAGCCTAAGCACAACAAAGGGATCAAGAGTGTTTATAGCAGAGAGAATTCCTACAGTACTTACGTATAGGAGGTAGTTGTTAGAAAAGCTACACAATCAAAGGTTCTAATTATAGATTAATTTAAGAATAAACAGAATCTATTTTCATCCCATGAATGAAGTACATGGATTAGATCCATAATTGGAAGTGCAACATCTTAGCATACTATACATGACACAGGCCTAGTTATATGTTGATGAACGCTGTAAGAAATACTTTTTTATAGATTCTTCCCATACTGTTCCAGAAGCATTTACAAACAATACTGTTGCTTATTGCTGGTGTAATTACTTGCCAAATTACACCAGCACTTATCCTAATTCAAGCATAAAGGGCACAATACTCTTACCATGTCATTGTGACATTACTTTTATGCAGTACAGTAGACCTTGACTTGCAACCATATTTGGGATTGGAACCTCTATTGCTAAGCCATGGGGGTTGTTAAAGTGAGTCATGCCTGATTTTATGACCGTTTTTGCTGTGGTCATTAAGCAAATCACTGCAGTAATTAAGAGACTGGCTTCCCCCATTGACTTTGTTTCTTGGAAACCCCTTAGGAAAGTGGCAACTGGTATGTAAATGGCGATCACATGGCCCTGGGATACTGCAACAGTCGTAAATACATGCCAGTTGCCAAGAGCCTGAATTTTGATCGTGCGACCCTGAGGATCCTGCAACAGTTGTAAAAGCAAGGATTGATTGTAAATTACTCTTTTTTTCAATGTGTTGTAATTGTCTATGAAGATTCTCAGTTACCCAGGTCATGGTTGTTGCAAAGGTGCTTTTTGGTTGAGAAGCAAAATGTCTTCAAAGAAAAACCAGAAAGTCCAGTTGCCTCTTGAAAAAAAGCAGCTTTGGAAGTGTGTTATAATCTTGAACGGTCATTAAATGAATGCTTATAAGCTGAGAACTACCTGTATTCTGGGGTGGGTTTTTTTTTGGCCATCTAGCTGCTTTTATTCCTCAAGGTGTTTCTGGTGATTATGATTTCCATCTATTTTTGAGTAAAGTATATCAAATTCCCTATTACAGAGAACATTACAGGGTTGACTGGTGGGAATGGTTGCAGGTACAGAGGACAAAGCCTGCCAGATTACTTGCCTTGGTAACCATACTTTATTGACTATTAATCCTTCGACGGGATGGGAGGAAGCAGAGATTGAGATGTCTCCTCTTTCTTCTATGTTTGCTAAATTGTGAGTTATCAAGATGATTGGACAGAAGTTTATGCGCCCACCTGAACTTCTTAATCCTTACTACAGTAGTCAGTTTTACAATGCTTAGCTATATTATCTAGGATTATGATACTATCTTTTTTTTTTAACTTTCTGACATCCACCTAACATTAAATATGAAACGAATAATGGAAAAAGGAAAAATTGCAGTGAATTTCAGATTTCAACAAGAAACAGCAAAAGCAACCTAGACAATATAGATAGATAGATAGATAGATAGATAGATAGATAGATAGATAGATAGATAGATGCATGCCTTTGTTAGCACCCTTCACTTTCTCCCCTACCTCTTTTTCCCCCTCAGCCGCTAATTGCTACTTGAATATTTTTATACTTGTATGCTTAGAAAACAGAAAAATACAGGGGTTTTTTTATTTAGAGAATTATACATGTGCAAAATGGCCTAGGTTATATTTCAGGGTGCATATTATTACAGAGTTAAAATAATGCTGTGATGGGAATATTCCAACTCAGTTCCATCTCCAATTTTTGTTTTTTGTTTTTAATCCCAATCACCCATCCTATATCCAAGGTAAAATCCCAAATGAAGATTTAATATCTGCATTTACCAGCAGTATTTGGTTCTGTTGGACATCTTTCATTTTATTTATTTTTTTAATTAATGAGCGGGCGGGAAAAAGATGCAGGAAAGAAGCTTCTTTATATTGCTCATAAAAACATTGGATGATCATTATCCTGAAAGATGGAATTATAACAATAACAGCAATACTAGTTTCATATTTGCAGGAAAAAGAGCAAAGAAGCTTTGTACTAACCTATTAACTCTGTCTATGGCCTCTAAGTCTGGTGGCGGAATGGAGAAACAAACAGCAGGTGCTATCTTACTCTCTTCTTTGGCATTCTGCACCACCCAGTTTTCCTGGTTGCTGTTATTATTCAGAGTATACTTTTCACCTCTTTCAAGCTGTACCTAGAAGAATGAAGGTAGGAAGAAAAAGGGATCTTGATTTCTGATGGATTTCAACTTTTGCAGCAGTACAAATTCAATTTTTTTCAGAGCATTGCTCTTTTGACTACAGGAATGGGGGTGTGGGAGAGCTGTTTAAGTATTCTTAGAAGACAAATATTTTGTGCTCTCATGTCTGTTTGCTGTTGTAGCACACTACTGTGTATTGTTATATTACAAGATATTTCAAGACCTAAAGCAGTAGCACCCACCCTTTGGGGCACCAGGGCTCAATTCCATGGAGAGATGTTTTTCCATGGACTGGACAGGGCATGGTTTTTCATGCTGCCTGCATCCTGTAGATGGGTCTTTGCTTGTTTGTGTGGCCCAGTTTTTGGCATGTCACGGACTGGTGCTGGTTCACGGATGACCAGGGGACCCCTGACCCAGAGGAGTCTATCTCAGTGCAAGAAATCAAAGTTCTAAGGCAGGGATGTCAAATTTGTGTCATCACAGCAACATCACATGATATATCGCAACTTTTTCCCCCTTTGCTATACTGGGCATGGGCGTGGCCAGCATGTGATGCATCTGGCTTGCGGGCCGCGAGTTTGACAGCCCTGTTCTAAAGTCTTCCAAGTTTCCATGTTCTAATCTATATAATAAACCTGAGATTAATTAGTGAATGAGGATTTAAGAGTTTGTTCTATGAAACACACACAAAAACAACCCACCAGGAAATCTACATGGTCAGTTTTGTAACCCATTGGATAACTTTATCAGTGTATGGAAAATATAAAATGAATGTCATTACTGTATTAGAGAAATATTTTGCAGAGGGACAGGTCATTATGCTGTGATTTCACACCATACTGTATCCTTTTAAGAGTACTTCACAGCTCCTTTCCCTTCTGTTCTTGAGAAGTACCACCACCGGAGTGACATAAGCAAGAATTAAAAAAACACAGTGAGATACATATTAGCAAAGCAGAGTTGCAGATGGAACAATTTCTATCCCCCATTATAAACTGTTTCATACCTCACCCAAATCCCAATCACAAATGGAATCTATTATAATTGGTTGGGAACACTGGATTCTCCGCAGTTTCAAAGGACTAATCTCTTTACTCCTTCGCTTTAGTTCTGCAACTGTCTTTTCAGCTTGTTTCACAGTCTTCTCATCATTCTAAAAAAGAAAGAAGAGTGGAGAATTAGAGCTGGTATGTATCTGAGAAAAAATATGCATCCAGAGTTATTTTTCTCCAGTAATGGGAAAATACATTATTTTTGAAAATCAAAAGATGGCTGCCACTATGAAAAATCTCTGCTATGAGGTTTAGCTATGGAATTCAACAGCCATAGTTTATATATAGAAAAAAAAAACACTTTTATAGAGCATGCCATTTATTCTGCAAGCCTTGAGAAGGAGGTTGGACTTGAAGATCTCTGAGGTCCCTTCAGCACTTTCAGTCCATATTCTATGAAGGGCTGACTTACTGGCCAGGGAATATGGATTTGGTTTGGTGAAACACCAGTTATATTAACCTTGCTATATGTTGAAGCAATCCTGATGTTGAATATTTATGGGTTAATTACTTAAAGCATATTCCCATATTCAAAAGAATGCATGGGAGATACATATTATTCCTATTGCTGTCTTATACGTGGCTGTGAAGATACGAAGGGCCTTTCGCAATTTATATATAATTCTATATCATGGTAGAGTGGTTAGGACTGGGCAAACCAGTTCAAGTGAAAGTGCTCTTCCATTCCATTCCATTCCATTCCATAAGAGACTTATCTGAAATGGTATAGATTCTGAAATGGTATAGATTCTCCTGCTTGAACAGTGGGCTGGACTAGAAGACCTCCAAGGTCCCTTCCTATTCTATTCTATTCTATTCTATTCTATTCTATTCTATTCTATTCTATTCTATTGCATTTCAATTGTCTTTTCAGCAGCAATAACACATTGCTGGCTCATGTTAAACTTATTGTTTTGAGTTGCAAATGCGGCTGCAACCACTGAACAGAATACAATTTTTTTCTGCTGCCACCTTTCCCTTCCTTTGGGTCTGGTTTGTTAATAATTCCCTTCCTTTGGGTCTGGTTTGTTAAGTATAGCAGAGCTATACTTAACTGAACTTAGATGAAGCCATAAATAATAAGCAAGTTTGGTTGCCATAGTAGTTTAGCAAAACCATTATTGATTCTAGGTTATTAAGATGAGAGCTTGATATCTTGTAGTTCTCCCTTGGGTTCTCACCTCCAGATGGCACATTAAGTCAGACACTATTCCCGGACTGTTTTTATTGAACTTGCTGTATTTGTTATCAAGATCATTGTTCAGCTTGTTTAAAAAGTGGCTCATATCATCAACATCTTCATAGAACTAAAGAGAGAAGAAACAAAACAAAAAAAAAATACAGAAAAACAGATTGATCAAGAAGTACTTCTTTAGGCGTGAAGACTGGTTCATCTTTCAGGGACAGAGACATTTTGTCTCATTATAGCAAATCAATACTCTCCAGGATATCAGATCCCTGCTGGAATTATCTAATTTTACTTACTAGATGTCTGATATCTGTACCATTAAATCAGTCCTAGCAATTCCCAGAATCCAATGTGGCATGTTTGTTATTTTGCATATATGTTCATTTTGGTTTTTTTTTTTAATTTTAAAAATAAACTTTATTAAACATTAAAAAATATATACAAAATACAAAACCAAAAAGTTATACATAACCAATAAATGTAAAAACATAAACATTTCTAATTGTTTAGATGGTGTATTCTTTATCAAACAGTTTTCCAATACTTAGTTCCTATATCTGGTATATATTCCTATCATGACCTCTTCATGTTTTATCTTGCCTATCTGTTTAATCACAGGTTTCTATCCTTTATCCAATTATACCAGTTTTCCCAAACTGTAAAATATTTTAAGTCTTCCTTATCTTTTAACTTTTGGGTGAGTTTATCCATTTCTGCGCAGTCGTAGATCTTCTGGATTATCATATTTGCTGCTGGCATCTGATCTCCCTTCCAATATTGAGCTAATGCTATCCTTGCTGTGGTTATTATATGTAAAATTAAATATTTGATTTCTTTTGCAATTTCACCTTTTATTATTCTCCCCCCAAAAAAATTCAGCCTTAGGTTCTAATTGAATGTTTGTGATTTCTCTTATCCATATTCGTATTTTTCCCAATACTTTTTGCTCTTCGGGCAAAGCCACCAAGGGTGGAAGAAGGTCATTTTGGTTTTAAATGAGTTACAAACCCAATTCAATTGGAGTTTAGAATTTAAATTGAATTTGCCTTTTGGGATGAACTGAGAGAGAGAAAAAAAGGAAGAGTGTAACATTTTGATTTTTATTGGGACATCTCAGTACCATTTTTGGCATGCTCTTCTGGAGAGGTTATCTGAGGTCGATAAATTTAGATGATCATGTGAAAATGATGGAAAGTATACTGTGACTTCAACAAACCCTTCACAAAATCTCCTGTGTGATCCGATGCAAAACGTTGGCATCATACAAAAAGTGGCTTGGAACAGTAGTATCCACTGAGCAAATCTCAGCAGCTCTACTAATTGGCATGTTGCAGAGTTCTGTTCTGGTGCTTTTCAGTACATTTATAAATGACAGAAATAAGGGATTAGAAAATATGACAATATTTACAGATGACACAAAGAGGAATAGCAAATATATTATAGGAAAGTATTAATATTTATGAGTATCTTGACAAGCTTGAATAGTAAGTAAAAAACAAAAAAGGTGAATTGCAAATTGCAAATACATGCAATTTGGACCTTACTCTGGGTGGAAACAACATTATATGATGGAGGATACCATATTGGGCAGTAAGTCATACAAAAATAATATAGGTATCTGGATGAATCACAAGCTGAATATAAGTCAGAAGTGTGATTCAGCTGTAAAAATGGAAATTGAAAAGAAAGAAGGCGTCAAGCTCAAGAGAGGTTATAACGCTCGTCTCTTCTGTATTAATCAGACCATACCTAGTATACTGTGTCCATTTCTGGATCCTGGATTCTAGGAAAGGTATTGACAAATTGAAAAATAAGCTGCATTTTCTTTTGCATCAAGTCCATTTACCTTTTTATAATTCTCTATGCTCTTCAGATGGTGCTCCTGACAAATACACAAGTTGAGAAAATTTTGCCATTCATTCTTCAGGGCTTCCTGATGGGCCTGCAGTAATAAATATTAAATAGATAGTTGATAGTTGATAGATAAATAGATAGATGGGTGATAGGCAGATAAATAAATAAATACAATTCTCACATCTGTTACATTTTCATTTAATTTCTTCTCCAAAGACTAACATCAACAGATAATCATGGCTGATCAAATATAAAATAAATCTATCAAATTTCCTCTCAAATTTGGCTATATTCAAGACCTTATTCAAAATATTGTCTTGGAGCACACTTCATTTTGTTGTCTGCATAGATTATACGCTCGGGCATCTATATAAATATTTTCTTCTGGGTAGACGGTAGAGAATATGCAAAGCTTTGTTTGCTTTTACAGCCATTTCTTGGGCCATAAATTGCGTAGCAGTTTAACTCTGCTTACACAATTTTCAAAAATTCTTACGAGATTTTCTGTTTTACTGGAATAGTTAAAATGTTGTGAAATCTATTTTCTTAAGCATGGTTTGCCAGTTGAAGCACAGATTGGGGGGCCTTGGGTCAGTAATTCTCAGACCAACTCACAGGGTTGTTACGGGGAAGGAAGGTGTATTGGATATGTTTGCCTTGATTTATTTATAAAAATTATAAAGGCAGGCCTTAAATAAATGAATAAAAATAAAAGTAAGGGGAGCCTGTCTCAACAAATCTCAATGCTTATTTGTAATTACAGCAATAAGATGGTCAATTTTTGGGGTGATGATTATCTTCAAATTATGATAAGTTTTTATTAGTTTAATATTAATATTGCACCTATTCTGCTAATTATAGCTTAGTTTTTCCACTAAAAGGAAATATTGTACAAATACTCTATTTGAATTTGAATTTATATTAATTTGTATATTTGGAAATACAAATACTGTAAAGACAATAATTTTAAAATTATTATTATTCCTGATTTGTTCAACAGTGCACTGTGTCATTAATAAAGTGTTAACCTTATTTCTACATCAGAGAGTATGTATTTTCATATTCATCAGTAGTAGCTACATTAATTGTACAGCTCACAGATATTCAGATAAAATACATTATATCACATTATCTGATATACAGTATATCCTGGTGGCTGCTAAAATAAATAAATAGATATAAATGTATACTAATATAGATTTGAGGCAAATTCATATCTTATTATCTAATCAATAGAATTAGAATATTGGTATTTGGTCATTTAATTGCTTATCTAGCCTTTCTAGTTTTCTGGAAGTAAATCTTCTAGAAAAGGATGAGGATCATACTGTTTCAATCTAGAAATTCATTGAGACGTTCAATTTCTAAAATGACATCTATGGTTAAGCATTTCTTAATTTTCTTAATTTAATTCTAGAGAGAGGTTTTATGCTTGCTAAATCCTTTTCTGTTTGAACATTTAAGGTATACCTAAGTCCTCTCCAATATGCCAAAATGCCTCTCTCTAACAGCTGTTTCTGAAAGCTCTATAGTTACCTGCACATTTGTTAATATTTCAGCATTAGAGACAATTGCAGATAACATTTAGACACCCCTGGTCAAATTTTAGATTTCAGCTCCTAAATGAACAGAAGCTGAAACCACTCCCATATGGAACTAAATTAATGTTTCATATCACGGCAAATATTACAAACACTTCCTACCAGCTGTCCTGGTTTCTTCTCTATATTTCTTTGTAGATCTACCCTTTCTAGCTCAGAAATATTTTAGTTCTTCTGCATGTTGTATATATTTGATATCTCCTCATAGATTTTCAATGACATTCAAATCTGGAGTTAGAAAAGGCCACTCCAAAATCCTTTATCTTTCTTTCTGCAAATCGTTTAATTTGGAAGATAGTTTCAGTTCATTGTCTTGCTGAAATACCTAAGGTCTTTTCAAGCTTCATACTGACTGTGCAGAGGCAATGGGGGCAACCTTCTGTCTTCCAGACAAATGGCTTCCTGACTAGTAGTAAAAAAAAAAGTTATTCAGTCACTGCATTTTTTTCTACTTGACAAAATTTGTCTGAAAAGAATAATGGTGGAACTACTAATGAAAAAGCCAAGAGTTTATAAAAGGGATGAAAAAATTATTTGGATGTCTCATAAACAGTAAAATGCCCTAATTATACCCTCATTCAGAAACATCTTTTTCTCTGTTGCCAGGCAGCATCCACTCCCTCAGGTCATGGTGAGAGAGAAAAGAGGAAAGTCCATATCATTGGCTCTGTTGAGAGGCCAGTAATTTGTGGCTCCTCTTTGCTTTTGATCTTTTCCTAAATCAGTTGCTAATTAGAAGATGTTTGTAATTAAGAACAGGTGCAGCATTTGTTTTAGCTTTGCTATTGAGTTTTGGTCCCAATCTAATTTTGTTAGGACAGGAACTTACCTTTGTTCTTGTTTAAAAAAACAAAACAAAAACAAAACATTGTTAGCTCCTGAGAAGAATAGGGCAAACATTCTTCAGATAATCAGACTAACGAAAAGAGTCTGGTCCTTTAGATTTCAAAATTTTGCTGTTTACCTGGATTGGGGTCACTGCTGGATGCTTCAGTTCAATCATCCGTTCTCCATCATCCTGAAGCATATTCACATACTCTTCCTGATTAAGAAGCTCATTGTTTCTGAACTCCTGAAGAGAAGGAAGAAAGAATTAATAAAGTATAAGTGGCCACAATGAATGAGTGGAATGATGTAAATGATACACATGCAACAAATGGACTAGTAGGGAAAAAGCAATTTACTTCATGGGAAGCCACCATAGCCCTGCCAGAGGACTAGTAGGTTATTTTACGGAATTCAAGTATATAGAGGTCTTCATGATGGTAATTTATTTATTTTTATTTATTCATTTATTTTTATTTGTCAATTGCTTACAAGATAATAGGTATAAGTAAAAACATTGTTGAATACATGGATACATATAAGAAAAATAAAAAAAATAAAAGAAACAATAGGACAGGGACGGTAGGCATGTTGGTGCGGTTATGGATGCCCCCTACAGACCTCTTAGGAAAGGGGTGAGGTCAATAGTAGACAGTCTAAGGTTAAAGTTTTTGGGGTTTGGGGAAGAAACCACAGAGTCAGGTAGAGTATTCCAGACATTGACCACTCTGTTGCTGAAGTCATATTTCCTGCAATCAAGTTTGTATCTATTGTTTGCTCTTGTGTTGTTATGGTTGAAGCTGAAGTATTCATTGACAGGTAGGACATTGCAATGTATGATTTTATATACTATATTTAGATCGGACCAAAGGCGGTGCAGTTCTAGGTTTTCTAGGTCTAGAATTTTGAGTTTGGTGACGTAAGGTATTCTGCAATGAGTAGAGGAGTGGAGAACTCTTCTTGTGAAATATTTCTGGACTTTCTCAACTGTGTTAATATTAGATACATAATGTGGGTTCCAGACTGATGAGCTGTATTCAAGTATTGGTCTAGCAAATGTTTTGTATGCTCTAGTTATTAGTGTAATATTACCAGAGAAAAAGCTACGTAAGATTAGGTTAATTTTACATAATCTTTCGTAAGATTGGTATAGGAATTTCAATCACTAAGCAACGCGGTTATAAAGCATGATATCACATGATGATAGTGCCCAGTGATGGCAGTTCTGGCTGATCCAGGTTACCACTGTTAAGTGAATCATCACAGGTTGCTAAATAAGGACTTCACATGACCATGACTTTCAACTTTCTGCCAGATTCTGCTTGTAGGAAACTGGCATAGAACATTGCAAATCACAAACATGTGACTGATGATGTTGCAACAGTCAGTCATCTGGGCCAGTTGCTGAGCATCTGGATTGCAATCATGTAAGTGTGGAAGCATTGCAACAGCTGGAGCTGTAAGTATCACTCATTAAGCACCATCACAAGTTTGAATGGTCCCTGAAAGAATGGACATTAACTGAGGGCCACCTCTACATTTAACAATGAGTAAATTTTGTTGAAATCAGTATGGCTGGAGGAAAATTTTGCCTGGGTTTTCCTACAAAAGTGTATGTAGTATATGGGCAGGGATGTGCCATGGGACACTTCTGAAACTGATGGTGCAGGAGAATTATGTTCCCTAACAGACTTCATGAACCAAGAATTCCCACACTTACAGATACAGTTTGACATCCAACTTTTCCTTTACCTCATACTCACGCCGGACTGATTGGGGATCAATCATTTGATCACTCCAGTCCTGCTTCAAGATCTTCTGCTGTTGCTCTGAGAGATATGCCAGCTCTTTCATGCAGCCTTGGAGGTGGGTGTAGAGGCTATTCAAGCACTGGCCTCGCCAGATAGAGGCTTTCTGTCAGATTGAAGGTAAAAAAATATTGTCATTTTCATTTCATTGTTGTTGTCCATCGTGGTACTCAATTTGGGAAGGTGTTATCACATCCCCTTAAAATCAAATGACTCCAATCTTTAATAGCCAGATTTTCCAATCACAGCTTACATGAATCTGATCTAGCATGTTAATAATATTTACTTTTTAAAAAGTTATAATTCTACAATAGTGAAGAAAATTCTTACCAGCAAGTTCTTATATTGAATCTTTAAATCTGCAGCTTCCTGTTGGAGACAGTGAAAACAATTTTATTCTTAAAATTCTTACTAATGGCTTACATAATGTGTTAAAAACATATACCATTTTGTTTTACTGTGAAATTACAATTTTATACTGTAATATTTGGATTTAATATGATCTTTTGCTTTAAAAAAAATTTCCATGAGCAAACTGACCCTTTCATAATGTAATCAATATTTACCATTTAAATATTGAAGGAATTGAATTGTTAAACTCTCCCCGCAAATTTGCATTTGGCTGTCAGTCAGTACTATGAATAGATATTTCATTTTTTAAAGTTAATTATGGCTCAGTCTGTAAACTGTTATTGTCCGATAATTCACTGACAGTAGAAATGCAAGTATTGTTAAATGGACTCTAATTACAATAAGATTACAGAGATCTTTTTATGAAAACATTCATTACAGTAATGGAACCTTTTAGTATTGGATGCCCAGTATGCTAAGTGACATTTAATAAACCTTTTCAACTACATTCTGCAAATTTTAATTATTTATTTTGTTAAACAAATGTATATGGCTGTACACCCAAGTGACTTGGCAGCTTACAACATTAAAACATTAATAATTTGAAAGTTCCCTATTTTTCTTATCTTGCAGCTTCAGAATAAATTGCTGGATAAGAAGAAAAAGTAGTCATTCCCAATCAAATGATAATGGTTTGAATTTGAATTTAATTTCAAAGAGCATGGCCAAAGTTGAAGACTTTTAAAGCTGTAGATTGCAACAGATTGTCTGCCCCTTTTGTCTTCACAAATTCAGTGCTCTTATATGTGTTGGATTATAGTTCAAAATGTCCCTACTAAGCTTTGGACAATTACTGGGTTAGCTAGTGGTGATGGGACTTGTGGTCCATTATGGCTTTGATTTGTATTTTTCTTCTTCACCATCACTGTTAATACACCCCCAATTATGCAACTCAAAAATGCTTAAAATAAATACTGTCAGTTCTCCATTTATATTACTTGGATATAATAATCATATCTCTACATACAGAATCAAGTTTCAAGTCTGTTATCTTAGACTTCTGATATTTTCATATATTTTTCTTTTCAAATGTAGTTCTGCCTCCTAGAGTACAATAATTCATTGTCTGAAGTACAGTTTACTGTACTTACCCTTAAAGGTTAGCACATGAAGACTTATGAATTTCACAAGAATAGAAACTTCACCTCTTTATAAAAACTATCAATTCTAGAATACTAACATTCACTGGGAGTTAAGAACTTGGTTTGTTTAAACAGGTCTTGTAAATGTGTCATAGTTCATTTTTCAGGGTGTGTGAATTCGAAGTTGGATAGTCCTTAAAATGATCAGATTAATTATTCTTCACTCTCCAACCACACAGCACTGGGAAGACATGTACTATAATTTATCTCTACAGTGAAAAGACTGACTATATGCCATCTTACCATACTGTGAAGATTTTTGATCTGCAGGCCATATGCTTCTATCTCCTTCTGAAGAATGTTGTGTTCTGCAATTTGTTTTTCCAGCTCAGGCATTGTAGGTCCATATTGCCCTCCACTGATTTGTTTCTGCAACAAACCCACTAGTAAATCATCACACTGTATATATTCAGAGTTATTCAACTGCAAGAAAAAACTATTTCATTTTTTTGATCTCTTGTCCAAATGGTTACCATGTTGTTCCTAACAATTATAACCATTGCTGGCCCTGAAGCCAAATGATCCTAAAATGCTAGAGGGTGGAACTCAAAACCAGAAAAAGGTGCAGGAAAGTGGTTATGAGAAGAAGTGAGACAGGTGGGATCCTTTTGAAAGATTTTGTAGTTGTCTCAACAAAAAGCTCCTCTTATTGATAACCCTGTACCTTGCAGAACTGATCCATTTGATACAAAGAATATATTATGGTATTATATTTTTGTGAAAACACAGGCAGAAAGACATGAGTAACAAACAAAATCTGGTATTTTGAAAGCTTACACAAATAAAGCTGTTGACTATGTTGATATCCAAGACAATAGCAATATGAGGCGACATGCAAACCCTCCCAGCCTTAATCTAGGTGTGTTGATAACCTACTATCATAGTAATACAAATGGGAGACAATTTTATATGGAGCTCTGTAAAACTGTACATTTGAAGAAAGGTATCTGCAGAATAAAAACTAGAAATATTCAAGCCACTAGAAAAGAGAACCATCAATATGCATTTTATTCCTAGACATTTTTACAGTACCTAGGAAAGGAACACCATGAAAGCAAGTCTGACTTTGTATTGCACTGGGAAGAAAAAGGGAATTCGTTCCAAGAGACCTTAAGAACCTTAGTAACAACACATTATTTCTGTGCTCACTTATGAGTCACCAAAGGAGAATTCCACCCCTCTCCCAATCATTGTATTAAATTCTGTGTTTGAAGGTAATTTATGATTAATACAACTGTTGATTGGCACTCTTGGGAACAGTACCCTCAATTTTTTAATATTTTAACAAGACATAAATCAAATAGTTCTTCAAAGAACTGCTTCCAATTAAAGATTAGCAATTTAATTATATCTTAAATCTAGGTACCCCAATCTCATTCTCAGAGTAACTATTCTAGGCCACCCTAGGCAACTCCTTTATGAAGTGAAAAAATGAAGGGTGTTTTAATGCTTGTAGTTAAAATGCTTTGAACACTCATTTTCTCTGGGTTTGAGACATTTCTCTGGGTTTCAGGCATTACTGCTCAATAATTACTAGATTTTATGATACTGAGGTTTCGCAATTAAAAACAAGGATATTCTTATTGTACTTATAACAACTTTCTTTGCTGAGAAATTACATTTAACAACAATACACAATCTTTAGTAATGGTGAAACAAGGGGCTTGAAATATAGTTGTTAGGTTGCATTACTAGTGAAGCTGCATGTTCTTCATAATATTTAATATTTCCTGACCACTTGGTCTGACATGAATTATTAGGGTTATTTTTATTTTGCTTAGTGGTCCATTTTCAGTATATGAGAATAACTTCTTTTATCCATTGAACTAAACTACAGTTTGCATAACTGTGGTTTCGTTCTATAAGCTACAGGTGGCTATGTTTACAGTATATAACATAGTAAGTTAAGATCAAACAAACCACCATAATGTGTAAACTTGGCCAATATGACTTGGTCTATCTTAAAGATTTATTTGTGACAAAGCAAACTTCCTGAATTCATCAGGGATTTGGATAAAAGGTTATTGAAAATATTATTGTATTACTAGGGCAAATCAGTTCCATTGTCAAAGCCATGCATGCCCTGATAAGCATTGGTTGAGGTAATTTTTATTATGCCAGTATCATCTTTGCCTTGCAAGGATTAAAAAAAACATTTGTTCTTCTATGATCTCTAAGTAAAGCTGGAATTCATGTTCAACTTTATTAATTTTGTTGCACTTGATCAAATGAAATGCCATATCCCAAGCAAGCAACTCTTACCTGCTTTTGTTCTAGAATTTTTGCCCAGTCCACTTTGGAACTAACTTCAGAAAGTGTAAATTTTTCATAGAGCTCTCGATATTCTGCACATTGATGTGTCATTCGGACATGGAGCTGCTTGATACTTTTGGAGGGAAGAAGAAAGAGAATTTCTTCATTAGAAAATGGGTTTCTTCAAGGAAGAATTACCCAAACTTGATGTGAACCTTGTCTCCATGCATTTACTATTTCTCAAGAGGGTTGCATGGAATATAAATCGTTACTTACTCCTTTTCAATTTCAAAGGCTTGAGGATGTTTCAGATGTTTGACTTTGTCTACATCTAGGAAAAGGTCTTTCAAAAGTGTCTCTGCGTCTTTCAAGTTTTTACCATTTATCTGCTGGAATTCCAAAGGCTTGTTCTGCTGACGATTAATAGCATCCTACAACAAGAAAAGCATAACATGCATAAGTCTCATTCCCAGCAGAGAGGACAGAGAGAAAGTTGCAATTGTAAATCTAAAAGCCAGATGTTTTAGGCTGTAGCCTGAGTATGTAATTCTTGACCCTGATATTAATTCCATAAATGAAGATAAATAAGTTTTATCTTATAGTTTATTATGTTAGCTTTTATCATATGGTATACAATTAATATACATAATTCATCACATTGAATAAACTCCTTAGATTAAAGGGGAAAAAAACTTTGGCTGAACACTGAGTTAGATATTCGTTGTTTTGATTTGGCAAGCCATGTTTCATATATTCTGAATTCCCTGATAGTAGCCAGGAAAGCACCTAGGGCTACTTTTGAATGGTTATCCTCTATCGAACATCGAAGGAGAGCCTCAAGTAAAACTAGATTAGCAACTGAGCATACACTACACCAAGTAAATAGTCATCAAGAAACATAGAGCTTCTGTCCCCTCATTCTAAGATAAAAAATAAAAATTATTTTCATGAGTTAGTCATAGTTTGATTCCAAGCTCAGAGTTATCATACATTCAAACATAACCATCACTATATCCCTTTTCAGATAGTAGCATTATATAAAATGCAAAAAGGCAGGATGAAGTACTGTAGTCAGCAAAAGAAATTAAGGGCAGGAAATAAGAGAAAAGGAAAGGAAAAGGAATTTTAATTTGCTCCAACAGCCATAATTATAATTCTCTGTCCTTGCAAAACATTCTTGCTTCCATCAAGTCCATATCCTGATTCAAACACTGACTTTACTCTTTCAATATGTCAGCTCTTCTTGATGCTTTCTGAGCTTGGTTGTTCGCTTGTAGATATTTCATTATCTGACTAGGTAACATCATCAGTGCTAGCGAGTGTGAGGTTCATAGCACTGATTTTAGTTTCACTCTCTAACATCTCACTAGCATTCACAAAGAAATATTTCTTTTAACATTTTCAATGTTTCTTTCCAAATCATTTAATCATTTTTATGTTTAATTCTGTTCACTCTGCCTAAGGCTATCAGGTGTGAAAGATCAGGTCCTCACATGAAGGCTCAAGTAAACTGATTTATTGCTAAAGCCTATACACCAGGAATCTTCTAAACTAACAGCACCTACCTAGAGGTAGATAAGGATTAATGGCACTCAAGGGTTGGACTCAGCTTGCTTGTGGCTACATAACAATTCTAGGTTGATCCCGCTTTTCACTCCACCCTCAAGCTCTGTCAATCCTCCTACAAAAGTTGTTCTTTAGTCCTTTTCAAATATCACCTGAACACTTTTTAATCAACATTGCTTTGCATTTTCTTCCCTCTTTTAATTTTTAAGTGTTTCCTACCCTTTGATATATATTTTGAACTTTCTTTTGCTCCATATGCATACACAAATAGGTACATAACCCCTCCCCCACAAGATATACCAAAAGTCAGGCCCCATACAGGACACTATAGAAACATATGTTTTAAAGAAGCATTATCCTTATTACATCTCCAACAAAGTGCTATTTTTGACAGTTCTTTTCTACACAAACATAATGGAATTCAATACATTCCAAATATAATTTTTGTTGCATAATTTGTAATTTGAGGTCCTTTGACAACTTGTTATAGAAGACACTCTCCCATTGTCTGTACAATATAGAAAATTCTAGCTCTTTATTCTACTCCCAGAATCCTTGATCAAGAAATAAATTCATTGTGTTCAAGCAAATTTTTTTTTGGCTCCTTTTTTTTGCTCATGAAACACCATCAAGTTCTCATGTGGTAGCATTCCATATATGAATCTATGAATGGCCAATAGGATTCTGTATAATACATTCTGAAAAACCCTGATTTCCCCTGATTTAGAAGATAGTGATTCATTCTTTCTGACATATATTTCATTCACAATTACACCTTCACTTTCATACATGTATTCATCAAGCCCTCTGCACAAGATTAGACTACCTCCATTTAGATCTGCTAAAGGTTTCCATTTAGTTTTTTTTAAAGCACAAAACATCTATTTTTCTTTCTTTAACATCATTCATTAATTGAGTCCATTGAAGATAGGTGGCTAATGAATTCAAATAAATAAAAATAAAATAAAATAGATAAAATGTCTTTTATCTAATATTTAAAAAAATTAAAGAAGTTTGAAAAAGGAGACCTCTTGAGTTTCTAACGAAGCTATTTGGAGGATCATTTTGTTGCAAGAAACTATTTCATGAGTTCAATCCAGTTTTTTTATTTTGTTCTTTTGTACGTTCTGGCAACTCTGATTTTCTGCAATCATGTCGTTTTGAAATAAAGGTCACAGGTGATTCCCCTTGTATCTGGTTAGATTTATTTGATGTATTTGCCCAACTAGAATATGAGATTTTACTATTCTGTTTGGAGCTTTGTCCAATAATTTTTAGAGTCAACCATACAGCATGTTTTTTGTATTCAAGTTTTATTTATTTATTTTTGTCAATTGCTTACAAGATAATAGGTATAAGTAAACATAGTTATGAATACATGGATACATATAAGAAAAATAAAAAATAAAAGAAACAATAGGACAGGGTCAGTAGGCACATTGGTGCGCTTATGCATGCCCCCTACAGACCTCTTAGGAAAGGGGTGATGTCAATAGTAGACAGTCTAAGGTTAAAGTTTTTGGAGTTTGGGGAAGAAACCACAGAGTCAGGTAGAGTATTCCAGACATTGACCATTCTGTTGCTGAAGTTGTATTTCCTGCAATCAAGTTTGGTGCGATTAATCTTGAGTTTGTATCTATTGTTTGCTCTTGTGTTATTATGGTTGAAGCTGAAGTATTCATTGACAGGTAGGACATTGCAATGTATGATTTTATATACTATACAATATAATATAATATACAATATAATATACAATATAATATAATATACAATGTAAGTTCCAATTTTACCTTCTTAAGTTTGGACTGTGTTTCAAGGATGTCCTTTTCCACCTGGTCAGCATTTTTTTGCATGCGAGAGATGAGCACCGCTAGATCATTGCTGCTTGATGATCTGCAGATAAGAATATAGAAATCAGGTAGGTTAAAGATCCAATTTTTTTGCTCAGAATTTATACTGAAGCCACATTCTTTTTGATAATTATTTTGCTCAGTATACCATAGAATTAGAACCCAAACTGGAACATTAGCCTCAATAGTAAATTCCTTTAAAAATCTCCATAATCAATAATTACACAACAGTGAAATACAGATTCATCTATGACCTACTTGATAATACAGATAATCCTCGACTTACAAGAGTTTGTTTAATGATCATTCAAAGTTACAACTGAGAAAAGAAACTTATGGCCATTTTTCATACTTACAACCATTGCAGCATCTCCATGATCATGTGATCAAAATTTGGATACTCGGCAACTGAGTCATATTTATGACGGTTGCAGTGTCTCGGGATCTTGTGATCCCATTTTGTGACCTTCTGACAAGCAAAGTCAATGGGAAAGCCAGATTCATTTAACAACTGGGTTACTTCAGTGATACACTTAACAAGTGTAGCAAGAAAGGTCGTAAAATGGGGCAAAATTGACTTAACATCTTGTTTAGCAACAGAAACTTTGGGCTCAATTGTGGTTGTAAACTGAGAACTATCTGAATGTATTAAATAATAAGTAACAAATAAGACCCAAATGTTTTGAATGAAAGAATGTTTAGCACTCTTATGTCTTTAATATGCACATCATTCAAAGAAAACCATGAGATACATCCCCTTCCAAAATCTTCTAACCTCATAACTTTCAAATTAGAATCTTGTTTGTCTAATGATGTTTCTGATGAATTACAGGATGCCATGCCTCCCTGTGAACCTGTCACAGAGACACAAAGCCATTCTAGACCACAAAACAAATTGATTTAGAAAGGAGATAAATAAAAACTGAAAATTAGAATTAGCTCAGTTTCCCAAAAGATGACTTTCTCTTAGGAGGCGGAAATGAGTTAGCAAGGAAGCTGGAGTTAGCAAAGGGGCTAATGAACTAGCAAAGGAAACTGGAGTCTTAAAAATACAGAAGAACTCTTGAAAGAAGAACTTTGATCAAGGAGGTGAATGGTTGGCAACTAAAGATAGATCGAGACACTATTAATTGTTGAAGCTTGTTGAATTTTGTAAATTCATTAATTAATTGAATTAACACAAAGGTGCTTTCCCCCCCCCAAAGGCAACTGAACTTTATTTTTCCTTGAAGACATTTTGTTTATCATCCAAGAAGCTTCTTCAGTTCTGACTAAATGACTAAATGGTAGATGATGGAAGGATTTATATTCCTAGCAGTCATCTGGTCATTAGCATTCTTTCTGAGAGTCGTTGAGGCCACTCCTTTATCCCATCACACAGATGGCTTCCAATTTTTAACAGGCTTCTTTTGTAAATCCAGTAAGACAATATTTTCAGGTGATTTTAGTTTATTATTTGTATTTCCAAATCATTCTCTTTACCTCTCATTTATAGTTTCATATTTTGCACTTTCTCTATGTTGTCAAATGAAATTTTCTCCATATCTGTTATTCATTAACATTTTTTGTTCATAGTCTAATCCATAGGAGCAGGCATTATTACTAATAATATTGATATTGTATTTATTAACTTCTGGCTCCATTAATCAAAGATCTTTAATATTTCTGATATTATTGTGTTTTGAATTATTTTGTAAGTCCCAATATGAATTTTCATCCAGCCTATATATTTTTTCTGTTACTTAAAATCTTTTGTCCCCTCTAGTGTCCAGTTCTTAAAATCAATTATCTTTTGTTATTAACTTGCAACTGCCAGGTTAGAGAAAATAACTTTTTTCTTATAAGAAATGGTTTATTTTTTTACACTTAATACCAATAATTTTACAGTAAAACACAATATTCCAAATTTATCTGGACCCTTTATCCATTTGCAAATAACTTAGATCAAAATCTAGTTCGGCTTTCTGCTATTTATTTCAAATTCTTTAAGTTCTTAAGCTTGTAATTATTTATTCTTTTGTTCATGGTTGAATATCATGCAATTAAGATTTTTGAAACTTGTTGTTCCAAAGGCCTCTAATAGTTTTAAGATGACTCATAGGCAATTTCTGAAATTGGATAGAAAGTGAGGATTGCAAATGTAGTGTCCTTTAAAAAGTTTTGCTGTGGTCACAAGCAAGATGGCTAATCATACCAGTCTTTAGAATCTCAGGAAACATCTGTCCTACAATCTCCTTATCAGGGCCAGCTGTCTAGAGCACATGTGGATGATCTCCCATTCTCTCTTTATCTAGAGAGGTTCCAAGGAACCAGTCTATTCATTAGTGCCTTGTTTTTTCTATGGTTGTCGACTCCACATTTCTGAGCTGTCTTCAGTTCACAATATCTCCTTCAGAAGTCCTCATCATTCATTTATTTTATTTTATTTATTTATTTTATTTATTTATTTGTCAATTACTTACAAGATAATAGGTATAAGTAAAACATAGTTATGAATACATGGATACATATAAGAAAAATAAAATATAAAAGAAACAATAGGACAGGGACGGTAGGCACGTTGGTGCGCTTATGCACGCCCCCTACAGACCTCTTAGGAAAGGGGTGAGGTCAATAGTAGACAGTCTAAGGTTAAAGTTTTTGGGGTTTGGGGAAGAAACCACAGAGTCAGGTAGAGTATTCTTTATTAGCTTTTCAATAATAAACTCAGCTTATATTTTGAGCAGGAATAATATAATATACACAAACAAACTCAAAAACTCTGGACTCATTGACTGTTAAAATTTAACACTTACTAAATACCAGAGGCGCACAGTACAACCTCTCAACTATTATAAGATAAAACATACCACTTTATATCAACTAATAAATGTTACCATCAATATTAGTGGTGCCCATTGGCATTCTCAATTGTAAAATATCATACACCAGATGTATTAAAACCATTTAATGCAAGCCTTCTACAAAAGCTTCATGTAACCATGTGAAAAGAACAATATCCAGGTTGCAGAGATATTAATTGCAACATAAACATAATAATAAAACAGAAAACAAAATATAAGAAACTGGGCTTTCCATAGGATGTAGAAAAACTTTAAGATGGCAGTTACAATAACACAACTGAAGTTCCATAAAGTACATAACAAATAGGTGGAGCTTTGATCATACTGCCATTTGTCTTTTTTGCCCACACTCTGCGAACATCCCTAATAAGAATTATAGTATAATACACTTTACAGAAAGAGTCTTAACTCTCCCTACACTGGAACATTTTCTTTAATTTACTGTGCAAAATTCAGTTTGGCCCTTAATTCAACAGAGTGGCTGGTCATCTGGAAGCACCTTCTCCTCACAGTAGGTACCAGCCTTTCTAAGTAGACCAGAAAATAATCAAAAGCTTTCAGTACAGCAGGGTTGTATGTCTTAAAACACACCCTATCACTTCAACAAGACAAGATCAATGGGATCATAAATAGTTAGAAGTCAAAACTTTAAGGAATTCACAAAGAGTTTCATGGCATTACAATTAAAATGCTGACTGGTCTTTCAAATTAAAATCCAATTTAAGCCCTCTCATTTGTTAATCATACATTACTAGAGCAGTAGCAAATCCTGGAATAAATTAATATTGTGGAATGAAAAGTGTGTGTTGATCCTCCAAAGAAAGGAGGGATATTGATACATAATCGTTATGTGAAAATAATATCGTTGGCAATATGTAGGGAAATGAACCAACCCTTCCAGAAAAATTGGTTGATACTGCAACAAAATGTTGTTTAATTAATTTTATTCAGTCTAGATGTTGTTCTTCAAAGGAAGCTTTTATGTTTTAGGAACATCGTATTTTCATAGATGCATAAACTGTGTTTGCAGGACAGGCCCATACAAGAGTAAATAATATCATTCTTTCTCGAGCAATCTCCCATTTTTCTTTTTTTTACTCTTCTCAGAACACTTTCAAAAAGCCCCAAACAGTTCAACTTGAACTATATGTACCATAGGAGAATATTTGGTATGTTCTTGCTACCTGACCCTGTTTCTAGAGGATGATGGATGGGATTATTTCTGGAATTGAAGTTTTGAGAGCACAGTCAAGAATAGAATAGAATAAAATAGAATAGAATACAATAGAATTCTTTATTGGCCAAGTGTGATTGGACACACAAGGAATTTGTCTTGGTGTAAATACTCTCAGTATACATAAAAGAAAAGATACATTTGTCAGGAGTCGAGAATCATAAGGTACGACACTTAATGATAGTTATAGGGTACAATAAGCAATCAATCATACTAGGAAACAGTCAATATAAATTGTAAGTATACAAGTGACAAAGTTACAATCATACAGTCACAAGTGGGAGGGGATGGGTGATAAGGAGTGATGACAAGATTTAACAGTAATAGTAGTGTAGACTTTGTAATAGTTGAACAGTATTGAGGGAATTATTTGTTTAGTAGAGTGATGGCTTTCGGAAAAAAACTGTTCTTGTGTCTAGTTGTTCTGGTGAGCAGTGCTCTATAGCGTCGTTTTGAGGGAAGGAGTTGAAACAGTTTATGTCCGGGATGTGAGGGGTCTGTAAATATTTTCACAGCCCTCTTTTTGACTCGTGCAGCATACAGGTCCTCGATTGAAGGCAAGTTGGTAGTAATTGTTTTTTCTGCAGTCATAATTACTCTCTGAAATATGTGTCTGTCCTGTTGGGTAGAAAAATAAACATACTCTAAACCAATGTTTTCTCAATCTTGGCAAGTTTAAGATGGGTGGATTTTCCCAAGCTGATTAAGGAATTCTGGAAATTGAAGTCCAACCACCTTAAACTTGCCAATGTTGAGAAACACTGCTCTAAACTATTTTTCCAGACTGTGATTATGGCAAATTAGGACTGCAAGTTTGGACAGCATATCAGACCTTACCTCAGTATGTTTTAGCATATCATGCAAAGATAGCTATAATGTTGGAAGATTTTTTTGGGGGGCATGGGAGGCCAGCTCCTATTTGATACCAAATTCAGATGCAGAATGCAGCAACAGCATGGCTGAAAAACAGCTTTCCAGCCCCATTGCTCAAATGTGTCAGGCAAAAGAGAGCACACTTACCTCCTAAAGCAGATTTGTTTTTACTGTGGAAAAGGATTAACAATCAAAACTTTCTCCTACTGTTTAACTTGAGATTTGGCACCCTATAATTACCACCAACTGGTTCTAGTGGAGTTTCACAGCATAAAGTTGCCCTTCTTCAACATTAATGCAATTTCTTATATCTAATGTCAACTTGTTAATACTTAAATAATAGGAACACTGTAGCTGAGGGGGTGAGGAATTATACACCTATATAATGATTTCTTTTCTCCCACCCACACTCCTCAGAGATCATTGGCCTCTGCAGCCTGGAAATAGAAACTAGTTTGTTATTCTTTTCAGTCAATTGCACAATCTGCTTGTCTCCTGATCAGTCTCATAGTGTTCCCCTCCCAGGAATGAGGAGGAGACATGGTAGCAAATACTTGAGCACCACCCAGAATTCCAGGGTTATTTCCTGCCAAACCAGAAGGAATATGAGTCATTCTACATTGCTTCTCAGGCATGTTGAGACAAACCTATCAATGTATTTGCTTTCATGAAGTCCCTTTCAATGTAGACCAACCAAAGGAAAGTCACAGTTTCAAGATGCTTGTTCATGCTCTGTTGTTCATGGCATGGTATGCAAGAAACCACAACACCTTGTGACTCAGGGAGTTAAAAGAAACCCATACAGGCATTAGAGGGGAGAAAACAATTTGTGTTCACACAAAAACCTTTCTTGCTCTCTGGCCTGGCCTGGCCCCATCAGCAAAGGTTCTCTCTAAATTGATAGGTTTGAAAAATTCTATGTGCTTCTTTTAAGATGGCCAGGCAGGACAATGATACTGTCTAGCATTTTAGTAAACATGCCATTACTGACTCAATTATTTTGGCTAGTCTACCTGTTTTTGCAAGTCATTGGATTTAACTGGCAATAGTTGATGAGTCTGGAATGCTACCCCTCATCCAAATGTTTCTGCCATATTTCTGAGCAAATTGCATGCCATATCAGATGCTCTAGGGCACTGTGGGAAATTCAAATGCTAGAGGGAGAGGCCTCATACTTAGCTTTCCAAGAAAAGCATCTGGGCAAAATAAATCACACCTGTCTTCATGAACTGACTGAAGAAAAGGTACTGTATGAGTTGAAGTCACTCACACTCCTTACTTAGGAGTCCAAGAGTCTTAGGATCTAACAACCAGCACTTATCTGGAAGCCCAACCACTCATAAGGACAACTGATCAACCCCTTCTTATTGCTGGCTTATATTTCAAAAAGTTCTAAATAATTGATGAGGCAGGTGTCTCTTTTGCAGGATTTATGCTAATTCTTCCTCTCATTTAAATAATTATTCCTGTCTATTTACCTCAAATATTTTTAATCTATCAAAATATGCTAGCTGCTTCTTCAACACCATGATTTCCTACCATTTCACCCATCCACATGTCCTCTAGGGTAGGGTCTCCAACCTTGGCAACTTTAAGAGTTGTGGACCGCAACTCCCAGAATTCCTCAGCCAGCAATACTGGTTGAGGAATTTTGGGAGTTGAAGTCTACAAGTCTTAAAGTTGTCAAAGTTGGAGACCTCTGCTCTAGAGACACGTTTTCTGGTTGTGGGAGTTCCCAAATGGAAATCAAATTAGGAAATGAGGTTTAATGAAAAGAAGGATTAGGAGTGATGTGATAGCAGTGTTCCAATATTTGAGGGTCTGCCACAAAGAAGAGGGAGTCAAGCATGTGAAGGCAGGACAAGAAGCAAAGGATGGAAAATAATCAAGGAGAGAACCAACCCAGAACTAAGGAGAAATTTCCTGACGGTTAAACAATCAATCAGTGGAACGTCTTGCCTTTAGAAATTGTGGATGCTCCATCACTGAAACTTGTAAAGAAGAGATTGGACAACCAGTTGTCTGAAATGGTATAGGGTTTCCTACTTGAGCAGGGGGTTGAACTAGAAGACCTCCAAGGTCCCTTCCAACTCTATTATTCTGTCTGAATTGGAGGGTTCAGGATCCTCTCCTTTGGATCCTTCCTACCATCCCAAGCATTCCCATCCTATAATGGTAGGCGGGAAAGATCTTGGGACACAGGGCGAAGTGATGCTGCCTAGGGAATGGTGAGACAAAAGACAGAGCTGGATAGTGGGCAGAGCAAGAGGCTCAGAAGGGACCCTCATTAGTTTTTTAAGCTACAAAGAAAATGGTGGGAAATTTGTACTTTCAAACTTGCAAAGGTTGGTTAATAATAATAATATTTATTTATATACCGCTCCTCTCCCAAAGGACTCGGAGTGGTGCACAGCCATACAATTAAAACATTAAATATATAAAAGTTAAAACTAAATTAAATTAAAGGCCCTGGCTGAAAACAATTAAAACCCCTCCTTTAAACTGTAAAATTTGATATAAAAATTAAAATACCCAAATCTAAAATCAGCCCAAGCCGGCCTGGTCAAAGAGCCAGGTTTTCAAGGCATGCCTGAAGGTCCCCAGGTCCGTGGCTGTACGTAACTCCGGAGGCAACCCATTCCAGAGGGCAGACGCCCCCACAGAGAAGGCCCTATTCCTCGGGGTCACCAGCCGGCACATAGATGCCAACGGGACCCGCAAGAGACCCTCCCTGAGGGAGTGCACCGGATGGTGAGAGGAAAATGGCAGAATGCGGTCTTGTAAATATCCTGGTCCGATGCCATGGAGTGCTTTAAAAGTTAACACTAAAATCTTAAAGCATACCCGAGAGGCCACTGGCAACCAATGCAGCTTGCGCAGGGAGGGCGTCACATGAGAGAACCTTGACGCCCCCATAACCATCCGCGCGGCCGCATTCTGTACCAGTTGAAGCCTCTGGATACTCCCATTTGGGAGCCCCATGTAGAGGGCGTTACAGTAGTCCAGTCGGGAGGTGACCAGGGCATGAGTGACCGTGCGTAAGGCATCCCGATCCAGAAAGGGCCGCATCTGGCGGATCAGGCGAACCTGATGAAACGCCGCCCTGGAGACGGCCGTAATGTGGTCTTCCAAAGACAGCCGTACATCCAGATTGCGAGCCCTCTCTGAAGGGGGCAAAATCTCACCCCCAATAGCCAGCAATGGAACTACCTGGCTATATCAGGATGCCAGAAACCACAGCCACTCAGTCTTGGAAGGGTTGAGTCGGAGCCTGTTCCTGCCCATCCAGTTTCGCACGGCCTCCAGACAATGGGACATGACCTCCATGGCATCGTTGGGGTGGCTTGGGGTGGAGATGTACAGCTGAGTATCATCAGCATACAGATTACACTTCACCCCAAAGCCACGGATGATCTCCCCCAGCGGCTTCACATAAATGTTGAACAAGAGAGGAGAGAGGACCGACCCCTGAGGCACCCCACAATCGAGGGGCCTAGAGGTGGACTTCTCCCCCCCACCAATACAAATTGCAGACGGTCGGAGAGGAAGGAGGTGAACCACCGCAACACGGTGCCCCCAACCTCCAACCCCCCCAACTGTCACAATAGGATACTATGGTTGATAGTATCAAAAGCCACTGATAGGTCTAATAGGACCAGGACAGAGGAATAACCCCTGTCACGGGCCCTCCAGAGATCATCAACCAACGTGACCAATGCCGTTTCAGTATTATGTCTGGGCCTGAAGCCCGAATGGAAAGGATCCAGGTACATATCTTCATCCAGGTACTGGGGAAGCTGACCTGCCACCACACTCTCAACAACCTTCGCCACAAAGGGAAGGTTGGAGACAGGACGATAATTGTTCAAAAGAGTTGGGTCCAGGGAGGGCTTCTTAAGGAGGGGTCGCACCATCAAAGAGGCATTAACAATTCCCTGGAGCCAACTCCGCATCACCTCTCTGGTGGTAGAAACCAGCCAGGAGGGGCAAGGGTCCAGTAAACATGTGGTGGCATTCAGCCGCCCAGCAACCTGTCTATACCCTCGGCGGTCACAGGGTCGAACTCGTCCCAGATAATGGTTAATGTAGTTTTACAACAAAGTAGAATTAGCTTATTTGGTCATGTTTCCTTTTTGGTGTACATGATAAAGCCGATGCTTGCTCTCCTCAAAGCTCAAGAAGAAATCAAGCCAGGGCAGTTTCAAAGCATCTCTCTGGAATAACAGACTCAGAAATAACTACCAACTGGATTCAGGACAGTCCTTTTCTAAAAGAGTGCCCGTATGTGTTTGCTTGTTTTTTTTTGTTTTATATTTCCTTACCAAGGTAAAATAACTGCAGCCAGCCAGTATCAGCCCAGCCTGTGTCAGATTATCTACAATCTTCTATTTTCTTCCCAATTAGTAATTATTCTCACCTCTACTCCTAAATGTTTTCTGCCAATGCAAACAAAGGCTTCCATGCCAACTAGTTATGCAATTGTTTTTTGAATCAAGGAGTTTTGTCCTCTCCCAAAAAGTTAGGCTTGATGAAAAGTGCTCTATTCATAGCTGTCAACTAGTTGGCAATTATTATGGGTGGTTTGAAATGGGAGATGAATGGCTTCAAGCCAATCATATATCTCCAGTTGTAAAGCTGTGGTACATTCTGTAAAATCAAAAATACAAGGCTTCTTTTAACACCCTAAAAATGAAATCTTTTTCATCCCCTCTCTGATTCTGCTATGATTGAACACATTTTATTCTAGATATATGGAGAGACTATCCACTGCTCCCAGACACCCAGCTCATGTTTCTCCTGCCAAGTGCAGACTTCTCATCACTCCTTATCACCCATCCCCTCCCACTTGTGATTGTAGGACTGTAACTTTGTCCCTTGTATCCTTACGATTTATACTGACTGTTTCCTAGTATGATTTGATTGTTGATTGTACCCTATGACTATCATTAAGTGTTGTACGTTATGATTCTTAACAAATGTATCTTTTCTTTATGTATACGGAGAGTATTTACACCAAGACAAATTCCTTGTGTGTCCAATCACACTTGGCCAATAAGTATTCTATTCTATCTATTCTATTCTTAACAGAAAGATTTCTGACAAAAAATGCAGTTTGTCAATTACTCCAATTACCATGAACCAAAAAGCCATGTTTAGATTTTCTGCTCTTGGTACTGATCCTCCAAACAATTTACCTTTTCCATCTCCCACGTAGCTGACTACCTTAGTGAATGGCTTTGCAAGGCACTGAAATTCATGAAGACAAATTCATGGACTATGCATATGGAGGAGATGCTTGCCTCTTTATAAATCTTTGCTTCCTTTGTGCTGTTTACGAATTCACGGAGTTCTAGAAACAGGGCAAAGGAGTGGAACTGTAAACTGTGGCATGTTTGAACAGAGAAACTGAATGCTGATTAGCTGATATCTCAGTCTGGGCTGCCATTCTCTACACTCAACTACTGAATGAAAGCTGAGCTGGTGGGTGGGCGGGATTTAGGTGGTAATAGTGTAAAATACTATAGAAATAAAGCATATTGAGGATGTTTTGCATATCAGGCTGCATATGGATCAGAGGTGGTATTCAGCAGGTTCTGACCAGTTCTGGAGAACTGGTAGCTGAAATTTTGAGTAGTTCCAAGAACTGTCAAATACCACCTCTGACGGGAGATTTTACAATATCCTTCCTTCCCTTGCCACACCCACCAAGCCACGCCCACAGAACCATTAGTAAAAAAAATTTGAATCCCGCCACTGATATGGAGGAGCTTAATAAGCTTCCTAAAACAAATCTAATCTCAAGAACATAAAGACTGGAACTCAGAAAACATGATATAGCATAATTGCTTAACACGGCTTATTACATATAATGTATCTATGTGTAAATTCAAAGCCAAAACATTATTTCAGAGCATGCAAAGGGCAAAACTGAGCACTGCTTTGCAGCTCCTTAAAGTGGCAGGGTCTCCTGAGATCATCCTTCACCTCTGGGGGACATCCTAGGAAAAGATGTCTTTAGATTAAGGAGAGGCTAAGTGATGCTAGATGCAGCCCCCTTTATGTACCAGACATACCTTTTTTGTCTTTGGACTATTGGGATGTGCTCTACCTGGGGCTGCCTTTCAACACAATTCAAGCTATAGCTAGAATGTAGCAACATGAGTAGTTATGGATATTCCCCTCCCATGGAATACCACTATTATACAAGCAGCGCTAGTTGCCAATGGGCATCTCAGGTGTTGGTTCTCACTTATAAAGTTCTTCATAGCACAGGACTCATATTTCTTCTGCCCATCCAGTAAGATGGGACTGAATTGACCTTCCCCAGGTTCCATCATTCAAGTAGAGTTGTTGGACAAGCTGATGTGTCTCCTCTGCCATTATTTAGAACAGTATTCCCCCTGGATGATTTTGATTCTACCTGCCTTTTAAAAGCCTTGAAGTTTCAGCTCAACCTTCAGCTACTGAATCAGAAGCCCATCTTAATTGTTTGAATGCCTAAACTGCCCTCGGCATGAAATGTTTTTAGTTATATTTTTTAGTTTATTTGCTGTCTTGGCTGTTTTGTTCATTGCCCTGAACTGCATGACAAGCAGGCAGGCATAATAAATAAAAGCAATTTGTATACATTCAGAGCACTGCCCACCCATGTTACATAGACTGTAAAACAGGGATGACATGGATGGATTTGTATTAAATTACAACGGATTCGGAAGCTACAATAGTTATTTGTATCAAAAGCAAAACCTGGAAAACTACATGAAACATCATAATCTTGGATCCAAACCCTAAACCACACTGTCCCAAGATTAAAGCCCACTGAAGGTTTTGGGAATTTGCTTACATTTGAGGGGAGTTTTGGGAAGGCAAATACACTTAGTCTAAACTGGTGTTTCTCAACCTTAGAAATTTTAAGATGTGTGGATGTCAAATCCCAGAATTCCTCAGCCAGCATGCTGGAAGTTGAAGTCCATGCATCTTATAGCTGCTGAGGTTGAGAAACACAGCTTTACACCATCCATGTTATTTGCCTTTTGTTTTGGTGAAGAAAAACCAATTGACAATACAAAAGAATAAGTAACAGATTTAGAATATAGACTCAACTAAATATAAAGTCATATGTATCCAACGATGTAAAGATGTAAAGTACAATGTTCTAGATGTAAAGTAGGAAGAATATATTGTCAAGTTAATATACGGTAGATATTGTACATTTTCAGAGGTGTTTCTTTACATTGTAGCATATCACAATTCTACACCTTTCTAGAATCCAGGTCGTGTTTACTGAAATTACCAGAGAAAACTATTAAAACAAAGCCACATTGCTGATCTTTATCATAAAGCCCATATCGCAAAGACAGCCCATAAAACAAAATGGATAAAATTTACCATAGCTGTTCTTGAGGACTGATCATTGTATTTTGGTTTAGAATAGAATATGTTTTACATGTTTTACAAACATGGAATCTTATTTCTTAGCATTATTAATAATAGTATTCCTTGCAGGCTGAAATCCTGGGCAGTTTCTTCTTCTTAATTGACTCGGTTTTGGCAATAAAATAAATAATGATTTAAAAGCCGCAATTACTGCATTCACACTGTGCACTAAAAGAACCAAGTATGATTAACATGATTAGGGAATATAGTCATAGTGTCAGTAAAGTACAAGACAGCTTCCTCCATCAATACGGTAGAACTCTCTCCTAGTGAAAGCATTTACCACAGAGTTATTGTGCACATTGAAGTGCACACCATTACCTAATTGCATACATCAGCCAGGTTGCAAACCAATTCTTTTCATTGTTCATTATAAATAAATAGATAGATAGATAGATAGATAGATAGATAGATAGATAGAGATAGAGATAGAGATAGAGATAGAGATAGAGATAGAGATAGAGATAGAGATAGAGAGATATACTGCAAATGAGTGGAATTATTGAAACATTTCTAGTTCAGATGGATGGGTTTTATAATATCACCATGGATTTCATTATTCCCTGTATATTTTCCCCTGAGAAGTCAACAGTACCAGGTTAATGCCCTATATAGGACTAACTCTCAGAAGTATATATAAGAATGCTGCATAAGGAGTATGCAATGAAATAATCTCACATAATTTACATTCAAGAACTCTCATAGCTGAGAGGCTTTTAGTTTTGACAAAGTACTAACATTGTACATCCACTTCAGCTACATACTTCATATTGCATATTTATTACATAAATGAGGTATAATCTAGAAAAGTAAACAAACAATATTACACCTGCAATTTGCTTCAAGATAAGCTACCTGATCAGCTTCAAGAAAGTCAGCTAAACAAACAATCCCATTCTTCATAATGCTCTGGATAAACTACCAAACAAAATGCATCTGATGCCATACCATAAAACCAAGAAATTTGATTGTAAAATTTGAAAAGTAAAGTAAAATCTTGTAACCAAGATTGTATTTGAGTTCTGCTACCTTTGAGTAAAACCTAATGAATTCTCTCTCTTTTCAGTTGTCATTTGAATAGAAACCTTTTCTCTAGGCTTTTCACTAGCCCACAGAATTCTTAGGCTCAAAAATATATTCATCAAATCCATGGTTGGCAGTATAATAAAAAGACAAAATAGATACTGGCAATGAATGGAAAGACTGCAGTAATTTTTTTTCTTTTTAACCAAGGTATTTCCACCATATTCTCTTGTTCCTCCCAAACTTCAAAAGAAAACAAGTAAAGTTCAGATTGATGAGAAAATTGTAAAAGGACAAACATCTGAAGAATGAACTCCTAATATAGGCATCAAGGATTGAACTTTCAGTTGGTTGGGAGAAGAGATAAAAAAAACTGGAGCGGAAGGAACAACGAATAGAATCTCCTAGAAGACTTCATGGCTCATGGAACCAAGCAACATTCTAATCACTGCAATACTTTGTTGCTAGTCTAATATTTCATAATAATAAGAAAATCATTTCTGTAAGTGCTGCTCCTTCTGTTGTGTCAAAATGACTCCACCTTTCAACAAAATGGAGGGATCTAAAAATTCAGGGGAGACATACATTTTGAAAAGTGTAAAGTAATTAAGAACGTAAATAAACAGAACAAAAAAACAGAACAAACAAACAAACAAAAACCTTGATCATAGCATGGAGAATTGATATATGTGATAAATGATATCTGAGAATTGATATCTGTGATGGATACAGTGTTTGCAGCTGTATTCACTATATAAGCAAGCAACATAACACATCACATCTTTCCACGAGCACAGCTCCATCTGAGACTTCAGCAGACAAGCCTTCCAATAGTAATATATTTTTTCTTCTCAAAAAAGAAATAGAACTCAGGAAATTGAGCATACCCATTCCTCTCAATATTTCAGAAAATAAAGTAAAACCAGATTTTTACATTAAACTTCACCTGTTTCAGAATTTAATCTATTGCTGAATCACTTCCTGGCTGTTGGTTGTTTCCTTTGCAACACTCGTATTTTTTTTTTTTTGCTTTAAAAATATGAGAATTAATCATTCTAATGCTAATTATAATATACTTTATCAACTGTGTGTACTGTTTATGAAATGGCAGGCTGGATATTGTGCAACATTTTAGCCTCAAGTGCACCATGTATCTAAATTCAGAAGCAGTAGGCACAAAGTGCAATGTTATTTATGCATTTATCTAAGATCAAAGATTATTAAATTTGGCAGATTCTAATTTTTGCTAGGCTTGTAGCATTATGAAATTTTCTTCTGGAGACTAATTAAGTTCCTGATGAAGTTGCCACCTTTCACCAGACCAGGGACAAAATAGAGAGAACAATTGGGTAGAGGAAAAAAAACAATTAACCGACATCCAACTATTTACTATCTTGAGTGACTTTGACTCATTCATTCTCTCTTGGCCCAGCCAACATCACAAAGTTATTGTTGGGAGTGGGAGAAATAGGAAGAGTTGAACTTCCAAAGGAAAAGAGAGAAATTAACAATTTAATACTCTGCTGATAATATATTTTCCCCACTTTTTCAGCTACTTACTCTGTTAATATGACGCAAAAAGAATTACGTGCTTCTTAAAGTTGTAGCAATGCCAGCTAAATGTCAATGCAACATTCCAGAGGTAACTCCCAATATGATTTTTGGAATATGAGATTGCTATACAAAAAAAGGCACCCAAATCTAGCTAATGACCAAATGAGGGTACCTGACTGATGGATTATATTTCCAAAGTGCATGTCTAACACAAAATAATGGTAGGAATCAAACTAATGGGGAAATAGAAAAGAGAGTGCATGTGTTTGAAATGCCAAATCCATGCTGTTTATATGTATATCCTTTAAAAAAAAAGTCTGTCCATTAAACAAATATAATAAATATCATTTCAAACAATAAGGAGTCTGGAAAACTTTTTAAAATAGAACTAGTATGTATTTTCTTCCGCTACATGAGACAATCATTTTTACATAGTAAAAATGGGGGGGGGGTTTTAGAAAAAAACCTATTTGTCCAGTCTTAAAGCCCCTCAGGAATATTAAACTACAAGTCCTAAAGTTCCCATCCAGCATGGATATTGGATTAGGAAAAGCTGATGGGGGGATATGAGAGAAAGAGAATTCTCGTTCAACTTTGGCCTACTTGTACTTGGGACAAAAAAACAGATTTTAGTTTTCAGATATCCTGTTAGGCAAATAATACTTTCACTTGTTCCTTGAAATCTATTTAAGCAACTAGGAAGGAACCTGGACAACTTTTATTAAACAACAGGCAAAATGATTTTTCTTAGCATCTTGTTGAGTACCTTATCATGTATGCCTCTTCATAAATAAATCCCACTGAATTCACAAGTAGACCGAATTTACTATATTAACACCAGATCTTATTCGATTCTGCGAAAAGAAAATTGTCAGAATCAGCAACTTACTTGAACTGCTTGGTTGGGGATCCTTTGTTTGGGGAGCTCCCACTTGGCGAGCCTTTGCCCACCCCTTTGAACATCTCGGCGTTATCCTGGGAAACTCCCTGTTGCTGATATCAGGAAGGGTCTTGATGGGAGGCGTGAGTGTGCTGTAGCTGCTTCTCCCTCTGCTCCTGTTGAGATGATCTGACAGGAAAGGTTGAGAAGGTGTGCACATTGTTAAAAGCGGAATCTGGAAGAGGCTCCTCCCCCCCAAAGCGCAGGTGAGCAACAGCAGTGATGAAAACTTGCTTAAAGAAAAAAAAAGAAGGACTAGAAAAACCAGTTTATGACTGAATGAGTAAAAGCCAGAGGGAGAGTGGGAGACCCCACCCTGGTACTCAGAAGAATGCGCCTCTGTACAAGCCAAGACTTTCCCAGCTATGTTCACACGGTTTTCAACAGCCATTTCATGCAATACTTTTCTTTGCCTGCAAAGGCTAATCTCATTGTAAATCATATTTGTCTGTAATAAAGAATAAGGTGCAAATCTATTCATAGCTAAAGCACAGAATAGATAACCTGTCTACAAAATGTGTTGTCCAAGTTATCTATTCATGTTGAGAGATATATTCTACATTATCATATACTTGTCTATCTATCACGAAGGTATCTTCTTGTAGGAAGCAAGTATTCCATAAAGCAGGCTTAATTAGGAAATCTGTTTGCTTCAATATCTGCCACATTGAAAGCGTAGGATTGTAGTGAAAACTTATATTTTAGTTATATTTAGAGTGCCCAATAGGAATAGTCTTTTAACATTCTGTTAGACTATCATCTCTGTCAGGAATGGGACGATCATATCATAGCAACTGGCTTTTCATGCTCATTCATAAAGTGACTGCCATGCTGATAAAACTACCAGCTCTTGGCTATAAAATTTTGGAAGATTACTAGATGGTAGCATGGGGGATAGATAGATAGATAGATAGATAGATAGATAGATAGATAGATAGATAGATAGATAGATAGATAGATAGATAGATAGAGATAAATATAGATAGATAGATGATAGATAGATAGATAGATAGAGATAAATATAGATAGATAGATAGATAGATAGATAGATAGATATAGAGATAGTTCTATAGATCTATATCTATATCTGTCTATCTATATCTGTCTGTCTGTCTGTCTTTTTGTATGTTTGTATCTCTTTGCTATCTAGTGATGATCATTCATATTTCTGCAACCTTGAGTTGGTAGTCCTAGGCATTACTAATCACAAGTCATGAATTTATCTGAAGATAAATTAGCAAAAGACGCTTTCTATTGGCTCTGGTCTCCTTGTCATCTCTCAAGTATTTTATGTAACCAACCACATTTTTATATACTAAAAAAAAATCTTATGGTGCCCCTAAAGAATCCAGAAGCATTTTTGGAAATGACAATGTTGTGATTGGATTTTAGTTTTGCAGCATTCCAACTTCCCATTAATGGCCTTTAAACATGTATCAAAATATTTGAAAAGCCAGGTGAGACACAGCTCCTGGCAAATGCTAAGGTAATTCAACATGCATATGGTACTCACAAATTTGACAATAGGAATTTCAGAAATGAAATGCCTCATTAAACCAACTGAATTCAGTGTTATGAACAAATTTTGTTTGGTTTCCGATCTAAAATGGGCTGAAGAGCAATACACAGTATATAATAGTTTGTATAGACTAAAATACAACAAACAGACACTACATACAGCATATGTATATAACGAAAAGCTCAGCATAAGGAAACAATGTGGAAACAAATGGAAATTGAGATCTACAGACAATGTGGCCCCAGCTACAATATCTAGAAGTCTCTAAACAAAATTTATTCCTGCCTTGCAACTTTTAGGTATATCCTCTGCCTCCATTCTCCTGACATGCTATGCAACATCTCTGATTAGTATTTCCCAGACTCAAGTCTGCCAAAGGAGTTGACTTCCACCATTCATTGCCCAGGCAGGCCTAGATTACATCAACAACACTATATGCCCTGAGGTTTCTAATAGAGCAGCAGGCAAAAAGCCTTGATTTCTCTCACTATTTATCCCTTGTTCACTGATCTTCTGTAACAGAAAAGAGCTTGCCCAATTATAAACAAACAAACAAGCAAACAAACAAAAACTTTCTGTACCTGTTAAGTTCCTGCCTTCACACAGACACAAAACTCACTTGGCAAACCAGCTTAATTTGCCTTGCAGGGATGTTGTGAGGATAAAGGCTGGATAGGAAAGCAACAAAGAATAAAACAAACACAACAGTCAGCATTATAGCATTACATTATTTATTACTATCTATCAAGTCTATCCCATTGGTGTCACACATCTTTTTTATATTTATTGTTTCCTTTGCCAGTCTTCCAAATACATGCATTTGGAACACTATTGCATTTAGGATATTCACTGAGGATTACAGCACAACTGCAAGATGAATTGGCAATTTGCAGCCTTCTTCACAGATTGCTAGAACTAATGATTCTGTGATACTGAATTCACTCTATAGATGTGAGATTTGAAGAGGCTTCACTTTCCAGTACCCCAAATACACACCACATGCAAACACACAGAGGGAGAGGGAGAGGGGTGAGGAGAGAGAAAACATCCTGTGATACTTTCATATGATAGTAGATAGAGCCAACAATGACCTACTTTTTAGTTTCAATGGATTTAACACTCCTCTTTACAAATATGTAGGCAAATAGCACTAGCTATTTCTTTCCGCCTTCCAGGTGAGATCAGGTTTAGTCAAAATTGGCATTAGTGGTTTGCTAAGCCCCTTTCGGCTTTGGTGATCAATGCCACCTGTGATACAACTGATATGGGTGTGCAGGGAAAAATGCAACTTGTTTTACATCTGAATTCAAGACATGCCAAGAATCTGACTGGAAAGAAAAATCTTGCCAGAAATAATATCGGAGCATAATACTCCTTCACAGGCAAAATAAACACAGAACTCAAATGGTTTTTGTGTGTGGTTTGTGTCATTCTCTGGGACATAACTAGAGAGGAATTTGGATTTGAAGAAGTGAAACACACATGTGTTGATCTAGTTGGCAGAAGCTAAAGATATGGGGGTTTTACTTAGATCTTTTGTGTACTGCTTGGGTAGCATTTTGTTGAATGCTGGATATGAATGCAAATTGCTTCACACGTGTTCAGGATTCAGGGTGTTTCTGTGCATTCACAGAAATTGCTTGTAGCAGGAATTCTTACAGCATTTCTGCTAGAGTTGCCATATCTAAGCTGCAGAAAATCTGGGAGACTACAAGGTAGAAGTACAAGGTACAAAGGTACAAAGACACAAAGAGTACAAGGTACAAGGTATAAAGACACTTTCTGCTTAACGTTTCCTGGAATTTTGAAGATCATAAATGGCAATCTTGGTCATTTCAAACACATTGAATTAATGTGTCTCTTTAAGATAAGATACAATATAATCCTCCAGCTAGATACCTTTTAGAGATTAGAGGCTCAGTTCCCATAATTTCCAATAAATACTATAAAGCTGAAAATCATTGAAATCATATTTGTTGTGGTACAGAAGAATGAAATACAGGATTATATGATAAGCATCCATGTCTCAGGATTTATTTTTAATTAATGTGTTAGAAGCAAAGAGGTACAAACTTCTATATCTTGTATTTTGCACTTCTCTTTGCCATCTGATCTGGCCGTAGCTGGAGACCAGAGAAAGGGTACCAGACATATCAGTGGTTCAATTATGTTAAATGTTCCCAAATATTTATTTTGTTATTATTCCAATGTTTTCATCAGCAGAGAACAGAAGAAGCACAAAATAGGAAATGATCATGTCCTGATCTGATAATATTTCTGGACATTGAAACCAATTTTAAAAATGCCAGTTTAAAAGAAAAACAGCTGGTAGCTAATGCTAGTAGACATATGAAATGAAAATGAAGAACTCTTGGGGGGAGGGGGGGGTTTGGACCATTTCCTACATGGAAATACACTGCATCTTCTGACTTGAGTATTCAATAGTTGTTCCTACTCTAGAAAGTCTGCATTAGCTTTTATTAGCAGAAAGAACAGATCCAGTGAAAATCTCCTGACTATATAACATTAAACCCCTAACATTTGTTTCATGGAAGTGATCATTAAACACTAGTATTACTAATGTGAAGGAGTATACAATGAAAAAGGGAATTCATTGCATCTCATTGTATTATGCTGATTCAAATTATCAGCTAAATTTAAATTTGCAATTGTATTTTATAAGCTGACAGTTAGCACCCACCTTCTCCAATGCCAGGGCCACAATCCATTTTGAACATGGCTGCCTGGAACCACCTGCTTCTGAAGAAGCTGTTTTCATAGTTATAGAAGCCAGCCTTTGACCTTAACAGTTAATTTACTCCAACTTTTAAAAAATAGAATAGTAATGTGTGTTTCTAAAAAAGCACCCAAGAGCATAGAATCATAGGGGTGGAAGGGACCTTAGAGATCTTCTAATCCAAACCCCGATCCAAGGCTGGAGACCTTATTGCATCCTGGAGAAATGTCTGTCCATAAATACCATGATGTTTGTGACCCACTCACTTTTTATTCAAGGGTGTTGGGACTTTGGTGCATTAGAGCTGGGTCAATCCAAGTTCAGTCTTGCACCCTTTCTTCCTCATAATGTTTTCTTTCCTCCCTTGTTTTTAATTATTTATTACATCTCTCACCTAAGTGAATATACACATTTAGAATCTTCCCAATTCAGAGCTGCATATCCATTATAGTCCAAAACACAAACAATAGAAGGCAATAAACTGGGGACTAAATACCACCTAAATAAAGTCTATTTTCACCTTTCCTTCTCAAGCCATGGGGCTTGAGGAAGTCTTTCCACATGGAGATGGTTAACATATGACTGTCCCACAAGAAACACCTCAAAGATAATAAGATAGTAATTCCTGCTTACTTCCACTTCCCAACTAGGAGTCCCCATCACTGAAACCAAGGCACCATAGTATGTTGCCACCATTTTCCTGTCATTTCTGGCTACGCTGTGGGGAATGGGGGAGTTTTCTATTTCCCCCTCATGGTAACTGAGGCGGTTTCCTTTTCCATACCATAAAAAGCAAATGGATCATGGGAAAAATGACAACCAGGAGAGGAAACCAGTTAGCTATTGTTTTTGTGCTCCGCTATTGGCTAGCTGGAGGGAGAACAGTCTGGATTCAGGGAAAGTAGGAGTTTAGCAAAGATGGTAGTGGGAATACTCGCTCGATAGTGCAATAACAGTGTTGTGGGTTTGTGAGCATAGAACTCGGAATGGGCATTTCTAAGAATTCACCAATCACACAATGTACTTGACAACAGCTTTTTCAAAGCCGGTGCTTGCAGGCATGATGAGACTGTGGCTCCCAGAAATCCGTTCCAGCTTATATTTGCAAGCCCAACATATCTGCAGTGTGCCAGTTTAGGGATGAGTGGCTGAGAGGATCTTTTCAAGGCAAGAAAAGTGACCTAATGGTGGAATTTGGGCTAGTCGTCTAACTGGAAGGACTGCAATGTCAGTGAGTTTCTATGCATACTAGGCAGAAATCATTCTATATTTTACTTGTTGAGCAGGATCTGGCAAAAATAACAGAGGGTGTTGCAAATAAACCCTTTAGGCACCTACTGAATGCAACAAAATATTGTGTAGAACAAAAGGAGACAGAAGGCTTTGGGGTAAAGGAATAGAAATGATGTTTCCAGTAGCAATTGCATTTGATGGTTATAATTATAAACCTTTTGCAAAATTGTTCAAAATCTCACAAAGGAATAAAGAATACCTATGTTTGTTTGTTTTTTACAAAAATAGCAATTATTTACCCATTCTTGGCATAATATGATGTCTTGCCTTTAAGAGGTCTTGGTTCTATGTAGGCTATTTCTGGGAGGTACATCTACATAGGAACATTGGAAGGTTTTGAAAGGAAGAGGTTAAAAGCAAATGTAATTAATTTCATTGATTATCAACATCATTACTGAAACTTAGTTATTGCAAAAGGTAAGGTTTATGAAGAAATACTGCAATGTCCTGAGATTTTTTTGCTTTGAAAAAAGGGCAAGTCTAAATGTATGATTCTATAAAATTTTACTTAGTTTTATTTTTACTTGTATGAAAGGCTTTGTGGCATGAAAGAAGTGGATAGAAAGTGGCTTATATAGCCTTTGCTTAGTGGGATATGCCTGTCTACCTAAATTTGCTGTATTCTAAATGTCTTCACAAATCCCATCAATGCATTTTGAGAACTGTAGACTTGCATTTTTAGTGTGAAACCCCACATATGAAGAACAAAAGAAAAGAGATAAAGCAAGATCGCTTCGTTAGTACCATGCTTATGGGAAGGTCTCCCTTACTGGGTTTAAGGGAGGAAAGAAAGAATCCAATAACAGTGGTAGCTTAACCAAGTCTTTTAACTTCTGGCTCACAGATAATCCTAAAAATTAACATCAACCTGTAAGAGACATTTATTATTTATTTATATCCTGGATTTATTCTTTTTCACAAATAACTCATTGGGTTTTTTTAGAGAGTAGGATATCAGGAAAAGATGATAGTTTTGTATTCAATTCTGTTGAAACCTGCCACAGTTTTGTAAAATGAAGGTATACTTTGCAGCTTATATAGATAGCAAGAGCTATAATGGTTCTATCAGTAGGTAGAAGGGGGAGTTGGCTGCTTTAAGTGGCAGGTGGTTCTTCTGGGTTGTTTCTCTAAATTCTCTAGCTGTTCTCTTCTTCCTGGATGTACATGCAGGCTGCCATCTACTTGCTTTCTAATGGCTTATCTGCCCTTATCTATCTATTGACTATTTTGCCCATGCTGTTTTCTGTATGGTACTGTTGCTAAATTCTTTCTGTTTTGCTTTGGTTTTTTGTTTTTGTTTTGCTATTGTTTTTATTCTGATCTGCAGCTAAAATAATTGATTCATTGATCAACTGACACAGTTACATGATGACATTGACAACATTATAGTTAGTTGCCTCTGGGTACTATAGATCTAAAGTTTTGATACAATGGATGTTTAATGTTGGGGTAGGTAGGGAGCTCAGGAAAGTAGAATTGAAAAGATAAAGCAAAACATTGACTGGATTTCTACTTTAAGGAAAGCCATGGTTTGTTTTAAGATGAAGTAGACACACACACTTGTGAATTGCAGTGACCTAGTTCATACATAACCCTGGTTTTGCATCATTATTTTCAAAGTACAGTGGCCTAGGTTACATAGTACACTAAATGATAATCAGACTACTTTGTAGAATAGATTATTATTGCTCAAGTATACCTCCCTTATTCAATAATTATCTCCATACGGTTTAACTATTCGGTGGAGAGTTGGAACAAGTTACAGATGTGCAATTTTGTGCAAATTGGGCTCTAACTAAATTGACTTTTGCCAGCTTAGTGCTCTGCAACTACAGTCACATGGCTAACTTGTATGGGAAATACTAGTAGTCCTCAACTTACAACAATTCATTTAGTGACCTTTTGAAGTTATAACGACATTGACTTTTCTAATTTTTTAGCTATTTTCTAGAGCATCCAAAGGCCAGACAAGGAATAATGGATGGAAACTGAACAAGGAGAGATTTAACCTGGAAATAAGGAGAAACTTTCTGACAGTGAGAACAATCAACCAATGGAATAGCTTGCTCTCGGAAGTTGTGGGAGCATCATCACTTGAGACTTTCAAGAAGAGATTGGACTCCCATCTGTCAGAAATGGTGTAGGGTCTCCTGCTTGGGCAAGGGGTTGGACTAGAACAGGGTATGCCAACCTTTTGGACCTCAGGGATCACCAAACTCATAATTTTAAATCCTGCGGACCAGAGACCCTGGGAAAAATCCCAAAAAAAGTCTGCAGGAAAATTCCCCACTGCATTTTCTTAGCGATTGACCATTCTTTATTTGGAAATGAAGGATACCACCTCCAGCTTCATTCTCAGGGAGAGAGAGAGAGAGAGACTTTTGGCTTCATGCAAGGAAAGTCTCATTTCTGGAGGAGTTTGGGGGAGAGAAAGAAAGACTTTTGCAGCTTTCCTTGCGTGCAGCCAAAAGCAGAAGAATAAAGAAGCGGAAAGAAGCAGCCCAGTGGTCAGGCGAGGTGCGTGGGGGCGAGAGGGGCAAGTTCCCCACCTCCACCCTTTACCCCCTCCCCTCATTACCTCATGTTGTTTGCAATGCAAGGGATGCAAGCCTTGTGTTCCTGTGGGCCATGTAAGTGGCACAGCCGTGTGTTCCTGCGCAGCTTGGATTAGGTGCTTTGGGGGTGAGATTTCTCTGCAGTCCACCAAAATTTTCTCACAGACCACCAGTGGTCCCCAGCTCACTGGTTGGTGACCACTGGATTAGATGACCAACAAGGTCCCTTCCAACTCTGAATATCTGTTATCCTGTTATCTGTTATCCTGACTTATGAACATTTTTCACATAACATTGCAATATCTCCATGGTTACATGATCAAAATTCAGATGCTTGGCAACTGAGTCATATTTATGATGGTTCCAGTGTCCTGGGGTCATGTGATTACCTTTTGTGACTCTCTGACCAGCAAAGTCAAGGGGAAGCCAGATGCATTTAACAAGCGTGTTACCAATTTAACAACTGCAATGATTCACTCAACAACTGTGGCAAGAAAGGTGCTAAAATGTGGCAAAACACACTTAACAATTATCTGGTTTAGCACTAGAAATTTTGAGCTCAATTGTGGTCATAAGTTGAGGACTGCCTGAGTGGACTACTTCCAACAAAATCTGCATTCCGAAAGAATGTTTCTTGGGAATAAAAAGCATTATTGATTTGAATGAAATGCTGATCTATCCATTTTTTCATATGTTTATATAATGGGCAGATGCATAATAATAGCCAAACTAAGATGTTTTGGGCATCTTAGGCTTTTTTCAAAAGGTAAAAGCTCATGAAAAATAAAAGCAGATTCAGATATTATTACTGCCTGTAACATACACTATATATTTATACAAATTTTAGATTAAGCAAATTCTGCATTTACTTTCACGAAATATTTGGTACGATTCAAAAAGAGAAAGATGCCCAGTAGCAAAAGCATCACTAAATTCTACATGGATTGACCACCAAAATTTTTTTAAAAAATCAGAACTTACTTTATATGATTGGATAAATATATGTTATATGTTTTCCTAGTGGCAGGGGGCTTTCAAATCCACCAAAGTATTAAGAAATTCTAGATTTAAAGGAAGGTACAGTCATACAAAATTCTGAATTGGAAGGCACTTTTCCCACTAATCTTGAATGCTCAGTTGTTAGAAAGGCAAGTCATCAATCATAATCATACCTCTCAGAGGTGGGTATTCAGCAGGTTCTGACCAGTTCTGGAGAACCGGTAGCGGAAATTTTGAATAGTTCAGAGAACCAGCAAATGCCACCTCTGACTGGAGATTTTGCAGTATCCTTCCCCCTGCCACTTCCACTAAGCCACGCCCACAGAGTAAGTAAAAAAAATTGAATCCCACCACTGATACTTCTGCTTACTTCGCTGCAGTATAAGGAAATCTGCAACATTTCTGCCTAATACAGGATTTATTCATAAACTAATTTTGCCTAATGCATCTGTTCAATTTTTATATCAGTCTTTCAAAATTTAAATTACAAAAATCTGTTCATTTGGAGGAAGAGCTGTAGATGGAATTCCTTTAGTTTTATAAAAAAAATCCACACATATTAAGAATACACAATTAGGAACAATTTTCCTTAGGATAATTATGTGCTTTTATGTGGTTTTCTGGAATAAGAATTTTGCTTAATGGGAAGATGGGAAGCTTAAAATTCCCAAAAGCAATTGGAGTAGGTCTCAGTAGTTATCTAAAAGATACCACTGAATTGCAGTTTTCAGTGTGATTAAAGACAAAATTATTAAATGCATGGAGCACAATCTTAGGAACTACATTCAATTTGACCCTTGCATTAGGGTGAATGCAGAACCCTGTAAAAATTTATTTTATTAAGTATGTGTTTTTTCTAAGTATACATAATCTGTGTGTTTATTGTTCACTGTAAACATTATAAACCTGCCCAAAACTTATTGAATAGGAAGGCTTCTATATCATAGAAATAAGTGAATCAATCAATTAAAACAAAATCAATATCAATTGAAATGAAATTGTACAATATTTAAAACATTCTAGTTAGCAGTTTTAAGGTCCAAGATGTTTTATAAAGGGGATTAAACAGAGCATGCAGGCTTTGCACCATTTGGGGCCATAAAGGCGGGGAGACTCTAACAATCTACCACCAGTTCCTTGCTTTCCCACAGCATAAATTGAAGATGATTAAAGTTTACTGGGATTACCTTAAATTTCTCTCTTATTAACAGAATGATTGTATTTTGGAAGATAGAATTCAAGCCTTTATTGATTTTTTTTCATATGTCTCTTTCTACGTTATTTAATGAAATTGAAATTCATATTGCAATATTTTTTAGCTGCAAATCCCCTTTGCCAGCTTTGCCACACAGAAATAGCTAACTTATAACATGAGACCTTTTATCAATGCCTGCTTTCTTCTTTCATTTTTCCTCACCCAGGGCTGTGTAAAAAAACCCATTTTAAAAATAATTGGATTTCTCTGATTAATATATGTAGAAAATCTATGAAAAGGTTTTTATCCTCAGTGAGAAAACTTGGATTCCTCAGATAACTATTTAACACGTTCTGGGCGGAGATACATAGGGCCAGAAGTCTTAATTTAACTATTGAAGTGTGGGGAGAAGGAATACCTCATAAGCTCATTTTTTGTTCTCATAAAAATACAAAATAATGAAGCTAGAATTCTAACAATGTTCTGCCAAAATCTTAAAATCCAAATCAGTTGCTATGTTGGCGATCTTCTCTAGCTAACAGTGATGCTGGCTTGAGCTTGAGAGTGAAGATTTTGTTATAATAGTGGTGTACATTTTACTGATGAGAACATAAGATTCATGAATGAGGCTGTTTTTCAGTTTCACATAAAAATGAAAAAAAAATCCCTATTAAAAAGAAAGTAAAATAAATTATGCAGTCTCCTTCTTAACCAAGACTGACAACAACTAATGAGAATGTTATCAGATAGAAAATCTATTGTCGTTTCCTGTACTAGCATAAAAGGAGAGGCGATTTTCCCACAAAAGATTATGCTATGGCATAATGTAATGTTATTCAGGTATTTATTAATCTCCCTCCTAGTACGCTATTTAAAAGGAACCAGAATGGCAATATTAGTACCATTCCTCTAGGTAATGAATAAAAACTAGGATGTCCATGTTTATATTCTGCAAAAGGAGACCAGTTTTATTTTTGCTTATTGTAGAAAACAATTGTTTACCGAGAAACAAGCTGGCAAGCTTGCTCCACACTCTTCCTCCAATCCACCAAAATGGTCTCTATGATCTCCTTATTAGCTTTTTTTCTACCTAGGATTTTTAAACCAAATTCTCAGCTACAGCCACTCAACAGAAGCTACATGAGTCCTACAACAGTTATTGGAGATAAAAGTAAGATACTGGAGGCTGGCATTTCACTTTAAAAGACATTAGATCCTTGTATATTTATTTTTGATCTAAACAAATAATCATGAACACAAACGTCTGCTATGACAGTGAGTCTGGTGAAGGCCATGTGAGGTTCTGCTTGGCTGCCTGTCCCTATAGATGCCACATGGGGACCTGGGCAATATCTGGTGAGGCAGAAGCTGTGAAGGGCTCATTGAAGCAAATTTGTTCAATCTAGCACTGATGGTGCTACCTAGTTTGGGTAATGAAACGTCTGCGAGAAAACAATCAAGCTCAGAGAGCACCAAGGACCCTTCATTTCAATCCCGAGTACAAATATTCTCCTTTATTGTTCAATCGCCTTCAGAAGAACAGCAGGAGAAGGCTGCTCAGAGGAGAGTTCACCACAAAAGCTAAAGCTACTACAGTATACAAAGGGCCCTGGTCCCAGCTGAGGATGGTCAATCATGCTTCTACATAAAGTGAAATGGCAAGCAGGGTCTCACTTGAACATTTCAAAAGTTAGGGATCTGACTGCAGGAAGCATTTCCTGAAATAATTAATAATTAGGACTTTAAAAAGTGAGGGTTTTTAACAAAGAAGAAAATCTAAATGTTCAATAAATGCTTTATCAGTTCATTAGTTAAGAAGGAACAAAAAATGCAAGATATGCAGCAGGGCAAGCAAAATTATGATTCAAACAAGGTGGAAATAAACTGTTTTTTATTTTTATAGTTCCCTCTTGGCTTAAATAAGATTCATCATCATAAAACAATGAGAATAAATGCACACACACATACACACACTGTCACCACCAAAAAATGAGAAAATTAATCCACAGGGTTTTTGGAGGGATAAGAAGTGACAATTGATCCACAAAGTTAGCAAGGATAAGAACAATTGATTACAATAAATCCTTTCCATCTCTCTGTCTTTGAGCCATATGAGAGTGACAGAACAGAAACAAAAAGAAAGGAGCTGAAACTTACCAACACCCTTTAATAATACAGATGTTTAATACCCAAGTTAGAATTTCCATTTCCTTCCATCTGAATCAAGTCTGCTTACAGCCCAATCATGTATTTTATATTATTCAGAAATCAGGCCATCTGTGTTTGTCATTGCTTATTCTCAAGTACATTAATCTAAGATTCAACTTTATCGTGACACTTTGGTGACATAGCATGATTAATTTTATGATTAAGTTAACATGATTTATTTTCCTCAGTTTGCACCCTCCTAGCTCTACCCTTTGAGTAAGGTCTTTAATGCCTAGTGATTTATCCTCTCTAAAACAACAAAGAGAAGGCACTGTTGTGCGTAGACACAGAGAAAAAAATGTAGGTACATGTTGGATGTGAGCCACATATTTTTCTTCCATGCTAATGCTTCAGAACCAAAGTGAAGAGGCCCAGCCTCTGTGCCTCCATGGGCGAGCCCAGGCAAGGTTTTTAAGATGCACTGAGTAAGAACTAGTGTGGTGAAGTCATTAAAAAGCTTGGTTGGGACCATGTTTATAGTTGCACTGGGTTCTTGTTTCTTTTTCCTCACCAAAAAGTTATTGCCTTCCAGTGAATTTCACACATAAATTGATTTATTCCCCACTTATTTCATTTGCCTCATACCTTTATTCCCATTAAAGGGGTTAGATTTAGAGCAGGCACATTCAATCAATGGTTGACAGTTTGATTTATTTAATTTTTATCCCGCCTTTCTTTCTTTATAAGTAACTCACAGTGGCAAACATTAGTAATATGCCTTCCTCCTATTTTCCCCATAACAACCACCCTCTGAGGTGAGTTGGACTGAGGAAGAGTGACTGCTTCTGTGAACCTGTGTATTCCTGGTTTAATCACCACAGAAATATTTATTTACTTATTAATTTGGTATCCCACCTTTATTATTTTTACAAAAAACTCAAGGCAGCAAACATATTCAATACACCTTCCTCTTCCTATTTTCCCCACAACAACCCTTTGAGGTAGATTGGGCTGAGAGTGAGTGATTGGCCCAAGTTACCCAGCTGAATTTTATACCTAAGGTCAGACTTGAATTCATAGTCTCCTGCTTTGTAGCCTGATGCCTTAACACTAGACCAAACTGGACCAATCAATTATGTATGTGGTGGGCACAAATGTTTTGAACATGAAATTTTAACACTAATGGTAGGCAAAAAGAAGAAACAGAATCTCTCCACTGGTCTGTGTAACTTTTGCCCCCTTGTAGCCTCTCATCCTAGTCTATCATATGAGGATTTGTGATGGAAGTAAAATGGAAGATGTCCCATTTGTATGCTACATCCAATCCCTAAGGGAAAGGCAGAACATAATTATAATAAAAATAAAACAAACCATCATATTACATGCATTTAATTCTAGGGGAGGTTTGGGCATATTGTGTGGTATATATTGTCCTTTTGTGCTTTTCCATAACATCTGCTTTCCTGACTTTATTACTTGAAAAAATAATTAAGGAAGGTGGTTGCATTCTATAATTAATGCTATAATCCTCTGTTGACCCAAGTGGCACAGGGCTTTTCCCCAGGTGGGGTGAGGTGGGTGGGGCAGGGTGGCAGAACTCCCTCATGACATTTATACACCAGAACAAATGTCAAATCTGTAAAAATAACAGGAGGGAGAACAGAAAGGGAGAGAGGAAGGACAAGTGTTGAGATATTCCAATGGCAGCTTCCGCATCTCCTGATTATTCCTACTCAAGAGGAATCAGTTTTTTCTGGAAAGCAAGTGAAAATGAACTCAGGCTCTGCATATGTGTTAATGACTTAACATACCTTTTTCATCTGCCTGTACATACCTGCAGACCAGGGGTGGGATTCAATTTTTTTAACAACCGGTTCTATGGGCGTGGCTTAGTTGGTGGGCATAGCTTGGTGGTCATGTGACTGGCTGGGCATGGCCAACTCAACATCACTCACATTGAGGCACGAATCTCCTTGCTTGGCCTCTCGTGACTATGGGGATGCTGCAACAATTGTAAGTGTGAAAAATGGTCATAGGTCACTTTTTTCAGTGCCATTGTAAGTTTGAATGGTCACTCCACACAAACAAAGTACCAGCAAAGGAGGGGAAAAAAGTCCAGAGAAGTTCCTGAAACAGGAAATCTAGTCCTGCCAAGAATGTAATAAGGACTAACGGAGAGGCAGTTTCTGTAAGCAACACCAGAATGTTTCCTTCCTGCCTTCCTTACAGGATTAGGCCAGTAATTTCTTCTAACAACCGGTTCTCCGAACTGCTTAGAATGTTAACAACCGGTTCTAGTAAATAGGTGCAAACCTGTAGAATCCCACCCCTGATGCAGACACACTTTCCACTTTAACATGGACCTGCAGTAAATTAACAATAACACAAGTTCCCTGGAATGCAGATTCCTACCAAAACATTGGCTTTGGCATCTGAGCTTTATAAAAGTGCCTGTCAAAGTGCCATTTTTAGTTCCACTGAAGAGGCAAATTAATTAATTAGGTATCAATGAATTGTATATCATTACTTTTAATTCAATTTCAGTTAAGATTTTGTCCTGGCCTCTCCTTCCTTTTTAGTGTGAAACTTCAGGAACCTCTCATGAGCGATGAGACTGAGAGAAGAAAGAGAGAGAGAAGTCAGAACGGAAATTAGATTAAAGTAGAGTTAATTCATTTATTGAATGTACCATATAAACTCAAAGTGGAAGAATCAACTCTTTATTGGGTTGAAATGTAGAATCAGTTCACCACATAGACGGGGCAAAGAAAGCGTGGCATGGAGGGTTAAATTGCATTGTTAGCACTGAAGAAATATTCAACTGCCAACAAATGTAACTTTGAGACATGGAATAGGATAGAAAACCATCTTATTCTTTAGCCCAAGCAACAAAATATTTGAGCTAATCTTATTATATAAAGTACTGTATAAGTATCCCTCTCATACTTCTAAATGGAAATACGGAGAGTTCAAATTCTCTCTATATTAGTTGGCCATCTAGGAAAAGCTAATATAAGGAGCACAGAAGGCATTCAGAACCTTAACTATTGTGGACATGTATTACTTTGCTATTAATAGTATCTGTGATTGACAGATACATTATTATTCTAGTAAAATGGACCAGAGGGAATAAATTATTTTTTTCTTTAACCTAGATCCTAATATTATGATGACTATCTGTCACATTAAATAAAAGACAAGTAGCTAGTAGGCAATTATCCCTAAGCTGCCCTCAGAAATGTAAGAGAAAGCTGAATTTCCTGATGTATCCTTTTAATTGTGTATGAAGCATCATGCTAGCTAATCCAAACTAGATAACCAACACCAAACAGGATGAGACATTGCAGTGCATCCCAGCTGAATACTGTAGGTATAATTTGGTATGAAATGCCATCTGAGGAGACCAGAACAGCTCCAATTTAGCAAAGCTATACAAATAGGGCTAAGGGCTTATTATTTATTCTGCCTTTTATCTCAAAATTGTTTACAGTAAAAAAAAGCATAATAAAATGTAAGTCTCTAATTATAACAACACAGGAAACAGGCTTTCCAACTTCAGCTTTGATTGTGGTATATCAGTTCTGACTACGAGATGATTCTATTGCAATTAAATCCTAAAATGAAGCCTGCTGAATTTCTGCATTTCAGCTATTTGATGTTTTGTTACATTTAATTTCTCCTTTCTCAAGCAGAAGAGTTGTATTTATTATATTTTTCTTGCTATGTTATTGTTCTCTCCCTCTCTCTCTTGCCAGATAGACAACTATGAAATTTATGAGCAGATGACAAAGATGATAGTATTCTCAGTAGATGGATGCTTCAGTTCCAACTTTATTGATCCCGGAAAAATTAAGGAAGAAATTGGGTAGGATGTGTTTTCTAGTTGCAGAAATCTAGAATAACTCATCTGGTTAAGGCATAAGGAAAATTTTAATGGCAAAATTGGATTGGATTTTTTTTATATTTAAACTTTAAAAAACAAATTTTCTACAACATGCTCTCCTGCAAAATAATTTGAATATGTTTTCACTTGGATTGGATTGGATTGGATTTTCAACATCCCAAGGCTTAACACATGGACATTATGGCAATGTGTTTTGTTTCATTTTGGCCTAATGTATGGTACAAATATAGCAATTATTGCTTCTAAATTATAGTTTAACATTTAGTATAATGTGTGAACCAGAGCACCATAGTTTGGCTAGTTATTTATTATTAAAACAGACCATAGTTTAATGCAATGTGTGAACCCAACCAATGTTTCTGACTTAGTCCTATTTCCCCAACTTCATAATACCCACTTTATCCTCGTGTGTGTGTGTGTGTGTGTGTGTGTGTGTGTGTGTGTGTGTGTGTGAGAGAGAGAGAGAGAGAGAGAAAAAGAATGAGGAGGCAGAGGGACTGACTATATCTAAAAGCATTTAAGGGCCTTTATGAATGCAGTGTTTTAAGGCAGTTTGAAATGTCAAATATACAATGCACGATAAAATATTTATAAAATAGCAGAGTAATTTTAGTATATTTCAAACATTTAAATACTAAAAGGAGCATATATAATAAAAATAATAAAAACCCTGATAAAAAACTTTTCTGTTAAAAGCAAACAGCTACTTTTAAAAGTGTTTTAAAAACTACAGTTAAAATGATCTATGCAGTGAGCAATGATGTTTGTAAAACCGAACAGAAGACTCACGGGAGAAGAAGACAAAAACACACTTTCCATTAAGAATGATGTTTCAAGCAATAGAAGTTAAAAACTTTATATATCATTAAACATCTTCTTACTGAACATTGTAAAATAAGTGCTTCCTGATCAGATTTTAAATTAGCACTCTAGAATCTATGCTTTATCACTAAGCCACATGTGAAATAAAAGACCCACCATCACCCCTTCCCAAAGTGGAAATAACATGGCACAATTGTTTGGAATAGACTTAGGGAACAACTGCTATGGCAGGGAAATGATACCACACCAAGATCATGTAATCAGAAGGTTTTGGTCTAGGCTTGAATACCTTACAAAGAACAGTTAGCTAAAGAGTGGATACAAGGTCTCAAAGTGACAGTTTTGTTAACAGCTAGGTTCCATGCTTTTATCTGAAATACTGACATTCTGCACTCAGTAAGTTTTGACATTTGAAAGAATTTTGTATTTCTCTAGGCTAGAGAGGCTCTCTGTCAATATATATATACCGTAAGGGTATGGCTAGCTGAAGAGAGCTAACTAGCTCGAAATAGATCTATACTAGTCTCCCTTATTTATTATTTAAAATTATCAGCTTAAAAACCTTACACACACACACACACACACACACACACACACATATATCCAGAATTTCTTGTGCATGAAAATGAGAGCAATTTCTTTAAATAAGGCAAGTTCTTAAAAAATGTGAAGCAATATATCAAAAATACCAAGAGTATCAGTTTAGTGGCAGTTGGATTTTGAGCAAAAAATTATTTTTGAAAAGTGAAAGTTAACCAAAAAGGGGAAAATTAAGATAATGCTTACCTTTCCTGAAACCTTTATACATACTGAACTTCTGCTTCGGTCAAAGCAACACCTACTTATTGCTTGGTTGTACTTCCTTAAAGTACAATACGCACAGAAAAGGGAAGAACAGAAAACAGGAATTTCAAACTTAATGCAAACAATCCTAATGCAAACTTTTGCTGAGGTTCTCTGGACTCTATCTCAGATTGTAGCCTGACAGAGCACCAACAGAAACATCTGGAGATGGACTGCAGCTAAGCAGCAGAACACTCATTATCTGACTAACTTTCCATTAATTTTATCTGCTTTCTAGAGAATCTTAAACTTAGTTTATTCAGATAAAGCCACAGGAAAAGGAGTGTCTGTACCATCACTAGTTGGCCAACGATGCAGCATTAACTATATTAGAAGTGCATATGCATTCATATTTCCAATCACTGTATCTGTGGTATCTCCACAACCATTCCTTATATGTTTATCCATAAATGCATACTTCTAGGCATTCTGTTCTAAACAGTTTCAATATCAGCTTTCCTTTCATCATTCATAATCTTGAGAGACTAATTACTGTATATGTACCACATAATCTTCACATTCTACTTTCCCCTTAGTTTTTTTCATTATTTCTTTCATGCACATTTTTACCCAATCAATTACTTGTTCCATATTCATATCCTCCTATTATGCTTGCATACTTTTGAATTTTCTTGTCTCTCATTCTCATCCATACATTTATATCAACTAAAGATATTTTCCCCTACATTGCATTCATTCACAGTTTGCACAATTCCCCCCCCCCCGCAAAATCATCTATCGTTCTCCCATTATGACCATACTGAAATATAAAGGCAACTCTCACCAACCTAGAGTCCCTCTTTTATACTTACCCACCACTATCTCAGTGAAACCAATTTATATCTTCTGACATAACTTTAGCTTTTTGTTTATAATTAAAGCTTATATTTCATTTCTTTGCATAATTCAACTGCATCCCATAAGATCAGGCATCTTTGCACTTATTCTTAGTTTTACAGACATCCAGTTTAATATCGGATTTTCATTTCATTAATCAATTCATGTTCTTTATCACTTCTTAAATTCCCACCCAAAGTATAAGTATGTCTGTGTGCGTGCACATAGCATCTAATCATCATCATCATCATCATCATCATCATCATCATCATCATCTCTCCTGTACAATGCTTATTTTCCTCATACTTTGTTTACCTGGCATTGTCATCTGCAGATGAATACAGTTCCAGACAGTTTCTCTCTCAACAAGTGTGCATATATGTCAGAATTGTTATGTTGTATACAAGCTTGAGAAACACAGTCCTAAACCCTATTAGCAGCCACACATTAGATCTGGCTTTTATCTTGGACCAGATGAAACATAAAACTGGTGTTGGCAGATGTTTTTGTCAGTTCCTTGATCATTGACTCATGACCATGGGGTTAACCAGAGCTACCAGTTTGCACTGTGTATGGCCTAAGTGTTTAATAGATCTTGGTTTTCAGAATGGTACTTGGGGCTTTCCCTACTGAAATGGAGAGTTCTGTTGTGCACCTAGTTAGCCTCTGAAATATACAGAACATTAGACAGGATAGCTGCTCAGAGGCTTTTCTGCATCTGTTGAAATCTCGGGTTTTTGTTTTTTTTTAACTTGAGAAAAAGTGAACCAAAATATGACTGGAAGAAGACAGGAGGAGAATGTGACTGTCTATGGCAAGAGTTCAGATTCAAGGCTACTCTGCTGCAATATGTTTGTTAAAATGATCCTATTACATCTCCAGGATGTCAAGCAGGCGAACTATTTAAGACCTCTCCCTTCTGAGGAGAGATAGCAATAGCAATTAGACTTATATACTGCTTCACAGTGCTTTTACAGCCCTAAGTGATTTTACAGAGCCAGCTTCTTGCCCCCAACAATCTGGGTCCTCATTTTACCAACCTTTGAAGGATGGAAGGCTGAGTCAACCCTGAGCCTGGTGAGATTCGATCTGCCAAATTGCAAGCAACTGACAGGCAGCAGCAGCCTGCAATGCTGCATTCTAACCACTGCGCCACCACAGATACTACAGAACTTCAATCAGTTCAAGCTGTTTAATTAGGCGGTTAATTTGAGATGAAATCCTGTTTGCTCTGAACTGAAAGCTGGACAAAATCCAATGACACTACTGCCTTTCAATGTCATCGGAAAGGGAGGGAGGGGTTGAGCCCAAGGAGGCAGAAGTCTCTTCTCTAGCTCTGCCACTTCTGCAGTCGACCTCTGCATCTCCTGGTTAAAGCATACAGGAAGAACCAGGGAGATAGATCATCACATTCAATGCCTCTTGTAAGAGGGAAAATGCCACCTGCCTTGAAAGCACTGGTTCAACCACTTCTCATGCCCTGGGCACACTTAGACAACAGTATCTATTCTCTCCTTTATGAAGGTTGTAGAGAATGGGGCAATTATATGGACCATTAGCAGGACTAAAGTCACACTGGTCACTCTTATAGGTACTTTATGGAAGTAGAGCTGCCTACAGGGCAAGGAATTGGAATTATCGATTTTTTGATGGCTCCACTTTGTGACTGGGTGGGCCAAGTGATGACAGGGAAAGGTGTCGCTCAGTTGCTCCATTATGGTGTGCCATAGGGCTTGATGCTCTCCCCCATCCTGTTTAACATACACATACAACCTGCTAATAGTTTAGCAGTTAAGAAGTTGTATATTTTATTACTATGGATGTATTTTGATTACAGCTCACTCAGTGAGATATCAAAAGCTGAACTCCAATTTGTCACTCTGGATACACAAGTAGATTTATGATATCCAGGAATTTGCTTGACCAAATGCTGTAATTTAATTCTGGAAAATGCAACCAACTATTTGCTGAAAGAACTTACAAGCTGCAGCTCCAAATGGAAGAACCAATAATGCATTTTATAGAATCTTTTATTAGGCAGTTGTAGTTCTTCCACAGAATGTAGTAATTATTACTGTGTGGGTGTTTTGAGTACTTTATACAGTAACGCCTTTTTCTTTCATGCTGATATATACAAATAAATATGATTGTTGCATTTCTGGGTGTTAATCGCTGTAGATTTTTCCTGCCCCCAATCCCAACCTTCAACAAGTTTACATTAAATATCCTCATTTCTTCATAACTACGTACATAAAGAGCTTAATTTAAATATTGAGGACTTATAGGCAAGTACATTAGTTCAGGACAATTAAAGACAGGAAGTCCTCAACTTAGCATTTTTGGTCTAAAGACCATTTGAAGTTACAAAGGCACTGAAAAAAGTGACTTTCACACTTATGACCATTGTGAGACCATCCTCAAGGTCTCATACTCAAAATTCAGGCACTTGGCAACTGGTACACACTGACAACGGTTCCAGTGTCCTGGGGGTCATGTGATCATCTTTCGTGTCTGACAAGAAAAGTTAATGGGGAAGTCAGATTCACTTTACAACCATGTTACTAACCTAACAACTTCAGTGATTCATTTGGCAAGAAAAGTCATAAAAGTGGGCAAAACTCATTTAGCAACAGAAATTTTGAGCTCAATTGTGGTAAGTCAAAGACTAGATTCAATCTATTGTTGCCAAGTACATGAAATAGCTTACTACAATGTGCCAACTAATATGTGCGGGGATGGTGTCAACGTCTTTGTGGTAACAGTAAACATTTTTATTGTAACAATAGAGTTCTATGTCTACTTCTCTGGAAAAAATCCACTACTTGCAAAGGTGTTCTTCAAATGTCCCAGTAAGGAAACTTCAAATGAAAGCAGAGCATGAAGTTGAATTGTTTAAACTGTTTAAAATTGGAATGTAGCAAGAATATGTCTTTATTGTTTAAGTTTTCTTTCTAGTATACTTTGTGCCACATCTTAACAAATATTTTATAAGTAATTAAGGCAGCAGAGATAAACGGAGTGGAATGTACCAGTTACCTAGAGGTTTGGAGGTGGGAGGTAAACAAAAAGAAGTTGGATTGCACCTCTTAAGAATACAATTCTTAGATTTAATTCAAAATCAGGACAGAAAATTTGAAGCAAAATACAATCCACAAAAAAAACCCTAACAGACATATTGCCAAAAATGACACTGGGCCAGAGTTATTTGAGTCAAATCTGTTATTTCCATTTAAGCTTTTTAGAAGAACTGACAAATTATCAGTTCACACGCTCCCCATCTCTATCTCAAATTTAATCACTTGATACAGTAAAAAATATTTTTTGCTTCCTTTTTCCTCCACAATATAAAATTCTACTCGCCCAACAGACCAGAGGGTCCATCTCACACATATATTTTAAAACAGAAATGGTACAATTAAGTCCTAATGAGAATTGCGATAATTTTTCATACAAGATAAACAGTCCCAATAATTTTGGTACAATTACACCCAATTTGGTTTGGAAATTATAATTCTCTACAGTATATTAGCACAATGCTCGAGAAGCTGTTTTTGTGGAACATTCCTAACTGAATAATCCAATTTTAATACTGTTTTTAACAAAGCCAAGAAGCAGCAGAGCAAAACTGGAACAGAGTATGAGAAAAATGTGATGCTGTATGAACACTAAAAGTAGCTAAAGACTAGCTGATCCAAGTAATATTTCAGACTAATTAGATTACATTTAAGACTAATAATATAGCTCATGGAAACAACACATATTCAAAAGATGTATCTAGATAGATATTTTTGTTTCATTTTGGGAAAAGATATTGGAATTCCTACTGCACTTGTAATGCTCTCACAAAAAAGTGCCTTTTAATATCTGACTAAAATCTTTATTGCTTAAGATTCCAGTGGCTTCATTTATTAATTTTTCATAAAGCGGACTTCTTAAAACCACGTGTAATTTTCAGAAAGGATAAAAAGTACAAAATAAGCATCCTTTCCAATTTGTCAATTCAGATAAACTGAATGAGGAAAAATAAAAAATAAGAGCTTTTAATGCAGAAATGGAGAGTAACTTTCTGAAGCTGAGGCTCTTTAACTTCCAAAAGAGATCCCCTAAGAAGTGGTGTCTTTTAAAGGAAAGATTATATAAGGATATTCTTTAAAGCCAGTAGTATAATCTACTATATGGATTTTAAACATAATCTATCAATTCTGATCTTCAATCCATAGCTAGAAGTGAAAATTAAACTCGGTAGGCAGTACAAGGATCAATTTAACTGAGTTTTCAGATTCTGGTTGAAGCAGTTCAATCCTATAAAAATCTGTTCCTTTGGTTTCCCTCTGCTGTTGTCTTGTCCAGATGACTGAGTTAGCTTTTTAAAAATTAAATTTGTGGTATCAGCTACCAAAAAGAAATAATTCTTACAAAATGGATAGTTGTTCCTGCCTGAGGCACTCCGCGTGAGTGGATTCAGACCTCAGGTGTTTTCTTCAGTTTGAGATAAGGCTGGAGACAGAGCACACTTTTAATGTTCTCAGATTAAAATGTTTCTAATAAATCGGATGGACAGACAGAATACTGGAAAAATATTGAAAACCTCCCATGTGGATTTTAGACTCAAGGAGATAAAGTTTGAGCCTGTTGTAGATTCCCCCAATTTAAGGAAGTATTTTCCTTGAAAAGAGCTCTGGTTAACTCCGGAATCCAAAAATGCCTTTGATATATCCTGTAAGACCACTTTTTGCTTTCTGCTCTACTTTATCTTCCAGGGGTGGGAAACTGATGTGGTTGAGAGCCAGATCAAAAAATAAAGGCTTGCATGGAATTGGCTGGAATTCTGGAGGGAAATGCACCAGAGTTGCTTGCTTGCTGACAAGAGAAGGATCCAGGCAGAAAATCTCAAATCGTTCAGAAAGTGGCTTGATATAAAAGGAAGATAAACAGGAACAAAAATTAGTTCATTTAAACAACGTTTGTTACTTAACCCTCTAGTTTGAGGTTTCTCAATCTGCACATTGCCCTAATAAATGAACTTCAGCTTCCTAAACTGCACAGCCAGCATAGTTGAGAAGAATTCTGAGAATTGAAGTCCACACATCTGGAACTTGCTACTCCTGGAAAACCTATCTCTGGTCTAATGACAGAAATATTTAACTTTCTGGATATTGCATTCAAGTATCCTATGGACATATGAATAGTTGCTGAGGAAGCCTCAGAAAAGTATCCAAATCTGTTTTGGAAATACTATTATGCTGGCAAATGCAGAAGAGAAAACTAAATGTAAGTATAAGTTTCTAATGGAGTTGCAAATACCTGGTTAATATTAGGACTAAGCCAATATCATGCATTAAATAATATCACAAAGCTGCTCTTCTATTTTAAAGAAACCCCATTATGATTAAGGTGATCCCCAATCTATGACTATTCATTCAGCAACCATTCCAAGTTGCAAAGGCACTGAATGAATAGTGGTTATGACCAATCCTCGGACTTACAGCTGTCACAGCAGCCTGGCAAACACAATTGTGTTTTGAGTGCCTGGCAACTCTTTTGCACTTATGAGCACCCCCACAATCACGACTGCCATTTGCAACTTTCCAAGCAGCTGCCCTATAAAGTCAAAGGGGAAGCTGGAAGGGAACGTTGCAAGCCATGGAGGTCAGTCTTCTATACCTTCACCCCCTCCCCCAGCTGCTCTGGCCCCTTGCATACCTTCAAACCCTCTCTAAGGCTTTCTCACACTTGCTAACCTACATGGCACCATCCTTGATCTGCACAAAAGAAGAGCTAGGAGATGGAAAAATATCAGCCTTCCATATAGCGGCCTTGATCAAGACTGCCCCCAGCTTCAATTAGGATAAAGGAAAAATAGAAGACCCACTACATGCAATATTTTAATAATATCATGCACCTAAATCTTCAATTTTCAAAAATATCTTAAATTTTTTGCCAAGCTCATGCTGTAAATCTTTTCTCTGAAATTATGCATAGGCTATGCATAGAAAAAATGCACAGACAGAACACTCTCATGGATGTCTATGGATGTCTCTAAGGTTTAGGGAGTTTACTAAATTTCTGGGTATTTTTTAAATTCTTCATTATTCTAATGTTAGCTTTGCAAAAACAAAGTGGCATAATTAAGGAGGCATTCTGTTGTTTTTTTCTGAATGCTGTTCTCCCTGAATGTTCTTGAGCTTCTTTTCCATCCAATCCATTATTTTGTATGATACTATGCAAAAAAAAAAATAAACTAGAAAACTTTCTAAACAAACAGGAACAATTAAAGATTTCTGTCATTGTATTTCTAATATATGTAATTCAAATTATATACTGACACACTATAACGTAAGAAATTAGACTCCTTTTGAAATTGTGCTTTTACTGCATATACAGAAAGTCTCTTACCTTGCCATCTTTGACCTGGGACGGAGATTCTGCCTCATGACTGTCATCAGCATCTGAAGGAATCAGAAAACTATTTGAGGAAAATGCATTTACTAGGAAGTAAACCAGAACAAGAACACAAAGCTACATTTTAAAAATGTGAACAATGAAATTGTCTATAATTTATGATAAATCTTATCTCCAATCTTTCTCCTTAAAATGTAAATGATGCAATGATATCCATTTTTACCCTGTCCCAAATCTAACTGTATAACCATTCCTTAATATTATTGTATGTCACTCAGAGTTGCTTCTTCTGAGATAGGTGGACATATGAGATAGATAGATAGACAGACAGACACAGAGAGAGAGGGAGAGAGAGAGAGAGAGAGAGAGAGAGAGAGAATCAGTATAGTACAATATTATAGAGAAGGGTCAAGGAATGGATGGTTCCAATCGAAGTCAGACACAGGAATGAGTATGTCACACATACTTATGTTAAGTGAAGTGCATAGGCTTATGCTAATAAATTTAGATAAAAGTTAAGGTATAGAGAAAAAGCTATTGGTATCAAAGGAAAAAAAGACACCTGTTTGAGCAAAAAACAATTTCTGAATAGATGACAATGGTGAAATTTACAAGGAGCAACACATCAGAGAGAACAGAAGGACAACAGACTTCAAAAGGAGCTTGCCTTCAACCTCTGAGGTACTTATGACTCTGAAGAATATCAAAATTAATTATCTTGGTGGCAGAATTCTGGTTAGAAAGGAGTTTTAGGTGTGAAAGGATGAACAGAAGTGGACAGAATATGCAGCAGTGAAGGCAACAGATGAACAGATCATGAACCAATATTATCTAAGAGTCAAAGTGAAAAGGCTTTTTCCTCTCAGTGGTCTACAGAGTATCAATACAGCTTGACAGGGGAGTGAATATATATTTTTTTATTGTGGCAAAGATGTTTTAAAGTCTAATTTATAACTTTAATTTAGACTGAGCCTATATTTCTTCCCCATCAGCCGTTGGGCAGTAGAAAATGATTACTTTTTCTTTTCAGAATTGCCCAGTTAAGCCACTGAAAAAATAAAGCTATAAAACCACATTAAAAAAAAGGAAAGTCCTTCATAGCCACTCCTGCCTTCCATTCTGAAATGTTGGCAGATCCTGCCTCTTGAATCTTGAAAGCATTTCCCCATGAATACTGTGTATGTGGGAATCTGGAAAGCCACACTCACCTAATATGGCAGCTGCTTGCAAGGAGTATTTTTCTGCATTTACTTGAGTAATCAAATCCTGAACATCAGGTAGCTCCTATATAATTCAGACCAATTCCACAAAAGACATATACTTTAGTAGAGTTTCATTTTTCCTCCATGTTCACACACACACCCGAACTAGATTTGCTAATGTTTCGTTCTTTTGTCATTGTTGGGAAAATAAAATAGGGAAAATAAAAGTAGTGTTAAATACTTATGCCCTTTTGTGTTGCCAAGCACAAATATGTGGTATAATAACTCTCTTTTTCATTCTCACTCTCTCTCACACACACACATTGTCTGATGAGAGACAAATCCAAATAATTTGATTTTATACTCTTAAAAATGGGCAAATCGGCCATAAATTTGTTTCAACAAATGAATCAGAACTGTACATTAGTTAGCAGAATGTAATAAATTTAAATATGCATGCCCTCCCTTACATCACCTTACACCTCTGTTCATGCATACTTCATAACCTGTTTCCTACCTTTAAGTTGCTTTTTTTAGTCCCAGCTTGAACCTGAACTTCAGTGGCGTATTTCAGCACGCGATCATACAAAACAAGAGCTTCGCTCCATTTTTTCACCAGGACATATGACTGTGCAATGAAAAAGCACCTAGGAGAAACAGAAAACCATACCAATACTTTATTGGTAAAGTACGGCTTAAGTGTTTAACTATCAATTAACTCTTTAAGTACTCTCAACTCTCTATGACAGAGGTGTCAAACCCCACAATCTGTGGGCTGGATGCGTCCACACACTGGCCAGCCCCACCCCTGGTTTAGCAAAGGAGAAAAGTTGTGATACATCACGTGGCGACATGAGTTTGACACCCCTGCTCTATGAGCACAATTTTATTGAAACTATTCACACCCAGTCTTTCCTATTTTTCATGCTCCTCTCTGAACTGCCTGGAGGGGAGGGGGAGAAACAATGAAATGCTTGTTTCTACAGAAATAACTGGAACATTTCCTAATATTCTGAACTCACTACAGGTAGTCCCCGACTTACAACCACAATTGAGCCCAGAATTTCTGTTGTTAAGTGAGACGTTTGTTGAGTTTTTGCCCAATTTTACGACCTTTCTTGCCTCAGTTACTAAGTGAGTCATTGCAGTTGATAAGTTAGTAAGCCGGTTGTTAAACCAATCTGACTTCCCCATCGACTTTGCGTGTCAGAAAGTTGCAAACAGGGATCTCATGACTTGGGGACACAGCAATGGTCATAAAATGAATCAGTTGCCAAGCATCTGACTTTTGATCACATGACCATGGGGATGCTGCAAAGATTGTAACTGTGAAAAATTGTCATAAGTCACCTTTTTCAATGTCTTTGTAACTTTGAATGTCACTAAATGAACTGTTGTAAATCGAGGACTTCCTTTACTCGAGTTTCTTGTCTTGCTATCTTTTCAGTTCTCCATCTTGGATGTATTATAATAGCCAAAGGATTTTTTAAGCCATATAAATCTGGCTTAGAAAAAGAAATCAGGATGAGAAAAGTGGCTCCAAATTCAGAGTGTTTCGTACTTCTATATATTTCTATGAAATTCCTTGTTATGATCTGGAATCTCTGTCTTCCTTATTTATTCTGCATGTATCATTACAAGATACTTCCAGGGCAATGAAAAGGAGCACAGCTAATGTCTACCACTATCACCAACATTCATGGAATAGCACAAATATATTTTCTCTTGCCACTCATTACAGTATTGTTTGGATCCAAGCCACTGTATGACTGTGATTGCTTAACTGCAATTGAACAAGTAACTATTTGGTTGGGAATTACCGGTAAGCCTTATACACCAAGGTCTTTATTCCTATTTCCTTCAGGTAGCTTTTATCTTCTTCTAGGCCAGGAAGTTGTTGCAATTCTGCCAGATTCTTCAGTGTGATCAAAATGAGAAGACAAAAAAAAAAAAAAAGACCCTTAAATATAAATAAACTTCACAATTAACAGTATAAATATTTTATCCAATTAAATAAATTTGACAGTTGTAAACCAACAATAATTTCATTTACTTTAATCAGCACTATTTGCTTAACAAACTGATACAATAGTAGATATGAGCAGAGCATTGTTTTCAAATACTGTAATCTCTTTATAAGGTAACGCCCTTTATCTGCTGTCCAAAAAAATAACCCGTAATTATTAAAATTATTTGGGAAGCAACTTTCTTTGTATGATCCTTAAAAGTAAGGTGTATGTTTATTATATTTAATGGTCATGAAAATATTATTTTGTATGAAGCAAAATTTCAGAAAACCTCTTTATTTTCAGCACTTCTACTGTGTTTTTAATGGAGGAATAGGTTCTGATGCTACAATTTGTGCACCCTGTCTGACCTGCACTTCCAGTTTAATACACCTTTTCCCCATCTACTTCGCAGTCACCTTGTTCGAGATAAAAGAAAACTGGAATCATAAGCCTCTCCCTTCCACTTCTAAACCACTCCTTACAAGCTTACCTGTAAGATGATGTCATAAAGGCGTATCAAATCCTGAGGTCGAGGAACACGCTTGCCATCTTCCTCAGGCTGCTGCTGACGAAGGAGTGCCTTCTGTAGTGCCTTTGCCATGCTCTCATTGCGCTTGATTGCTGTAGAGAGCTTGATGTAAGTCAGGTAACTAGAAAGCAGAGTATTAAAAACTGCATTATTACTAAAAGTCATTTCAGAATCATTTGAATATATACAAAGCTAATAGATGATGAACTGGGCAGGCAAGAGATGACACCCAAGCAGTCCTACTATTTGTCCTGAATGATTTTAATCTATTCTAGAAAGGCTCTTTACCTGTGCAGATACTGAATATTAGAGACTTTTCCAGAATCTATTTCCAAAGAGTGATCCCTCTGCTTCTGCAGGAAACAAAACATTAGATATAATTTATTTATTTTAGAAAAAAAAAATGTTTGGATGCAAACACAAAACTGTGGGATAGAGGCAGGTTATTAAAGCTTCACAAAGGATTCTGTAGGACTACCATCAAATAGTTCTTCAAGCAGAGTCAGCAATGATTTTATTTCATGTGTTTCTAACCAAAGGAGAGTCAAATGCATAAACCTTCTACTTTATGGCCCACCTGATCTGGCTTCAGTTCTTCACGAACGGCTTGTATTGCATCCCGACACTCACTCAGTAAAGATTCAAACAAACGTTCTTTAGTTTCTTCTTCTTCTGCCTAAATAAAGTAGCACAGAAACAAATACAATTATTAAAATCAATGCTACATTTCTCCTGAAAACAAAAGAGGCTAAAACTTTCATTTAACAATTACACGCAGTGAGTCTTACAAACATGTTGTATTATATGCAACATTAGTGAAACTTTTATTACTTAGTGATGAACTGTGGAGATTAAGTCTACCATTTTATATTTCTGATATAACAGAAGAGGCACAATTGAGCTCTTTAGAGTACAAAAAAAAAAAGACCTTCCACAGTGATTCTGTTAATATTTACTAAATTTAATACAATGTGAACCAATAAACAAAACCAACATCTTCTACTTCATACAATCATGGCGTAAAATAGGGCAGGGAGAATATTGGTAAGAGCACCCAAAATCATATATTATTGGGTAAAGAGTTTCATCTCATATTCTCACTCAATAAGTCACACTATGAACTCCCTCTATTTTAGTTCAATTCCATTTTATTTTGAATTTGCTAAAATGTAGTTCCTATTCTAATGCTTAAAACTGTAACTTATTACCACCAGACTGTCTGGAATCTTTTTGTTGTTGATAATCTAGTTTTATTTGCCCTCCTTTCTCCCACTAACACCCCCCCACACACACACACACACCTTCAAAGTCAACAGCACTATTTTCTGTGATAGATTAAGGACAGGAAACTAATTGATCTCTGATAGTTTTCCTGATTCATAATCTAGGATTGGGAAGGAACATTCCAAAAATTAGAATAGCCTTAGGTATTAATTAGCATTTTATAATACATAACATTTTTGACAGATTAAATTACTTAACATCCATTGTTTAAAAATTATGTGTTTAGATATATTCTACAGTTCTGTTATTTAGAATTTTGACTATTCTGAGCAGATCTCCAAAAAACCCGCTGGAATATGAGATTCACAATTTTAGGACAGATTTTATTATTTTTAAAAATTGCTTTAAAGAACATTCTTTAAAGGGAAGTTAAGTTTTCTAAATTTGAATAATTAGAGACAGGTCAGACTAGTTTTGTTGCTCCACTTGTGAGGCCATTTCAACTTCAAACATGCAAAGGGGAAATGCCAGAATAGTAATGCTGAAACAAAAGGAAATGAGGTGGAGATTTATTACTTTACTTATATAAAATGAATTTATCTTCCTTTTCTAACAGTTATTTATCTTCTAAGATACCTTGAAGGGAAGGAAATAGTTAGCAAATATTCAGGGTTTTGTGGCATATGTGGATTCATTCCCAAGTCACAGGCAAGGGGCTGCACCAGAGCACATGAATTAAGACTTCGAAAAAGTTACAATAACAGAAGAGTTAATTAATTAACAGCATATTACTCAATAATCCAAATGGAGAGCACAATGTTCTTGGACAAGATTAAGAGTTTCGACAAGTAACTTAAGCTTCCTGGGTCACAAACAGTTACTCTTTTAAATATGGAATTTATGAATTTCTATTTTCTGCTTGGAAAAACACCAAAAGCATTATTTGTTCACATGTCCCAAGGTGAGGCTCACAATTATTACCATTCCTGTAACCCAGGAGTGAGCAAGGCATAGCCCAGTCTTTTTCCCATTACAGTATTGGGTGGCAAATAGCCAAATGACAGCTGTGTTCTTATTACTTCTTGCCATGAACTGTTACCCCCATTTTTTAGACAAAGGTTTTGGTTGCTAATACTGCTTTGTTATCTGGAGCACTCACTGCAATGTATCAATAAGCAGCTTCTAAGAGTCTTTTACACAAATAAGCTGATTACTTTTTTATTTTATTTTGTTAAATTGCTCATTTTCACAACACCCTACTTTGGATTTTTTTTTAATTGAATTAATTTTCAACTAGTCTATGATGGCAATAAAATAAGCTGACCTGGCATGATTTCTTGCACATATTCAGTGACAAATGAATTTAAATAAATAACAAATTATATTTAAATTTCCTCCTTTATATAGAAATCAGAACAGAATAGCTACCAAGTTCACGTAGCCACAGGACCCTGCTTAAGAGCTAAAATCACAGGTTTCAGGAGAGTTTACTCACTTGAGTTATAGCTGCTTCAGTATCTGCCAACCCCAACAGAAAAATTCTCACTTTGTCTATTTTCACAGGCACTGCTCTTCCCCTCCATTCCACCTCACTCATAGTGGCGGCCTGCTTTGCTCGAGTCTGTGTGATTAATGACTAGAAAACAGGGAAATTTTGGTTTGGCATTCTAATGAAAAACATTTATCTCTCACAATACATGCTTCTCACTTTATGCAATAAGTAATATCAACTGTAAACTATGAAAGTTTAACTTTCAAGTTATTGCAATCACAAATCATGATTATTTTATAGCCAGCTTTACTATGAAGAACAGAGACTAACGGGAAACATGTACTTAAAAGTGATTTTACATATACAAAATTAAAAAGAAACTTTTGCTTCAGATTGAAAGATCAATCAAGGTTGTTGGGAAGCATAAGGTCTTGGGGACTTTCCAAGATTTCCAACAGGATACTTTTTGGCAAACATGAACATAACCAGAGGTGGGATTCAACCAGTTCACACCTATTCGGTAGAACTGGTTGTTAACAATCTAAGCAGTTCGGAGAACCGTTTGTTAAAAGAAATTACTGGCCTAATCCTGTAAGGAAGGCAGGAAGGAAACATTCTGGTATTGCTTACAGAAACTGCCTCTCCGTTAACCCTTATTACATTCTTGGCAGGACTAGACTTCCTGTCTCAGGAACTTCTCTGGAGTTTTTTTCCCCTCCTTTGCTGGTACTTTGCTTGTGTGGAGTGACCATTCAAAGTTACAATGGCACTGAAAAAAGTGACTTATGTCCATTTTTCACATTTATGACTGTTGCAGCATCCCCAGTTGAGAGGCCAAGCGAGAAGATGCGCGTGCCTCAATGTGAGTGAGATTGAGTTGGCCACATCCAGCCAATAACATGACCACCAAGACACGCCCACCCCCTAACCCACGCCCACCCCTGAACATAACCGATTCCCTGAATGAACTATTGAAGTGGAGGAAAGGCTGGAAGTTTGCTTTGAGTGTTCTCAGATACAAAAAGGCAAGTTTGAAAGCATACTGATATTTCCCTAATATTAAGATACATTAAAGAGAGCAAGAATCTGTAAGTTTGCAGGGCATACAACATATACAACTTATGGTAGTGTCTACTTGAGGCATAATCTAAATCTAATGTAGAATTTAAGTATAAGATTTTAAGCATAGTGCCATAATATTTAGTGGAGTGCAAGGTTTTTCAGCAGCTCCAATTTACATTAAAATCTACAAAGCATTTCCAGGACAAATTCTTAGGGGAGATTATTACTACAAAGAGTGTGTAAGCCTCACAAATAAATGTATGAAGGGCATTGTATGAAGTTGTTGAAGTTGTATATATGAAGTTATTGATACTGAAGTGGAACAAGAGAAATGTATTGTCCACAAAAGTACAAACTTTAAAATGCCGAACTATTCTATTAGCAGTTGCAATGAGCAAATAAAATATTAGGTCAAATTCTATATCATGTGAAGATGACATTAAACTATACAGCACATCGCCTTTTCAACTGCAGCCCAAATGCTTCCTATCTTTTTAAATACAGTGGACAGCAATGCAACAGTGTTTACAAGCAAGGACTAAATTTCTGCTGCAATTTATATAATTTGCAAAATGGCAAAATCACACAAATGGTACCGTTTGGGGCAGCACAAAAATGATATCTTTTAAAATTAAACAAATTAATTAATCAGATTAGGGAAAACAAAGGAAATATTTTAGAACTATTCACAAGGAAGACCCAACATTATTTTAAACAGATGGTATTTGATTTACAGAAGACGAAAACATTAATTGTATTAGTTTCCTATCTCTCCTGTTAATTCTTCACAGAACCAGAATCTATGGTCCTTTAAGTTTTTTTAAACAGCAATCCTAGTCACCTCTGCTGCAGTGACAATAGAGTTACAGGTTTCTTTACTATCTGGTTAAAATTTAGCTTTTGTGTTTTTAAATAACTTTAAAGTATTATTTTGTAAGATAATTACAAATACACTATATTTTAGATTTCTTAAAAAAATCTAAAAGAAAAGTGACATATCAGTTAAAATCAGGCATTAGTAACAATTCTTTCAAAAGGGAAAAGTGTGAAATTAATTACCTCTAGTTTTTCAGCAAGAAGCCCTTCAGTACCTCCAGTCCTCAGCCTCATTTGCATTAGTTCACTAATAGCAGACTGGTCACCTAAGAAACAAGGGACAGAATTCAATTAGCCTGTCATCCAGCACAATTTCTCACTTAACAAAAAGACACACCAAAGCTTCAAGAAAGCTTGCAGCACAGGGGATGGTAGTAATACAAAGCATGTATTTTAACCTATTTCAATTGACAGAAATGTGCAAGAAACTAAGAGAATCAGAATATCAGCTGCTATCTATACGACACACCAAAAATCTTACAAGTGCCAAGTATATCCAAATGATATATTTAATACTGTATATATCTAAATATTAACATTTTGGTCTACAATATATATAAAAAATATTTGCATGATTATGCAAATCAAAAAATCGCCTTGGAGAGATGGGCAGGCATAGAACTTTAATCAATAAATAAAATTGCAATCTGCAGCAAAAGACAAAAATGTGAGGAAGGTTTTTTAGCAGTCTTCCATAAAAGTTTTTTTTTCTTTTTGCAAGAAGGAAAAGATGTTGCTGTTTTTTATTTGGATATTCTTAAGATTTGGATTGTTTTATTTGGGTAAATGAAGAGATGTTAAAAATCCCATTAATAACTGTCACTTTGGATATCTGCCTGCTCTTCTCAGAAAATATGAAAGCTTGGATCTGTATGAATATAAATATCACACTGAAAATTATTCTGCATTCAGTCTAACTAATGCACTAATTTCACAGGCAATTGTATGAGAATGGAGTCCCTAATGCTTTCTGAGCTTGATTGTTTTCTTGCAGATATTTTATTACCCAGCTAGGTAACATCTTCAGTGCTAGAAAGAAGCGGGGTTTGCTCTACGTACATAGTTTACCCTGTCAATGTTGGTAGGAGTGTATAAGAATAATTATTAAATTATTAAATCAATCAATCAATCAATCTATCTATCTATCTATCTATCTATCTATCTATCTATCTATCTATCTATCTATCTATCTATCTATCTATCTATCTATCTATCTATCTATCTATCTATCTATCTATCTATCTATCTATCTATCTATCTATCTATCTATCTATCTATCTATCTATCCATCCATCCATCCATCTACTTACCAATATTATAAGCACAATAACGAATATTAGGAGAGATTTCTTCCACTCGCTGATTATATAATATTGCCTGTTCCTCTGTGAATGCACTAGCCAGCTTTTCATAAATGGTTCTGCAAAAGGAAGGTAAAAATTATGTAAACAGTCAGTACTTTACAGTATTAAAAACCTTTTCTTTCTATTTGAGGGGTTACTGTAATAATACTGAGCTTTTAAGCTTCATCACTAGGCTATGCCAAAGCAAAATGTACTACATTGCTTTTTAAAAAGTTCAAGAGAAATTTCTATATCCAGAAAAATCTGAATGGGAAAAAATGTTTATTTAATAGATAATGGACACAGAAATAAAAAAATGAAACTCACTTGCACTTGTTGAAAGCCTCCATTGCTGCCTTCCATTCCTGATGTTCAAATCGGAGCATACCTGTGAGATAAGCTGTGTATGCCTATAAGAAAAATGAAGATAGATGATAAGTAGTGCAACTGTATGGTAGCCTACTGAATTTGGATTTTCCCATAATTATCAATACATAACAGAAAATATACCAATATCAAGTACAAATGAGTATACTATTCATTTTCATGAAAATAAATAGGAGTGCTATGGAGTCCAAATTATATTATTACTATCTGGACAATATTTTTTTCAGACACCTGTCTAAAATGAAAACATATGCAAGATTACATGAGTTGTTTTTCCACAGGAAATAATTGTGGCGGAATATATTCTTTTTAGTTAGTTTGCTGCTGGGCAAATATTCATATTACTTCATATTAGATTAATAAGACATGCAAAAGTTCCATCAAAATACCCTGAGCCTGATTATTCTGACTGCAAATTGACCTAATGAGTTTCAGGGATAGAGTTTTGTACAATCCAAATGATCAGCATTTGAAATAGAGGTTTTTATAAGGTTGGAGTTTTTCTTCCTCTTTTTTTACATATCAAGTAACACAGCAGAAGGTTGGCCCTTCTGAAAATAGTTTATGAGTTGTGTCTGAACAGACTATAATAACATTTTTTTCCTTTTCTTTTTTCTGTATTCTTCACTGGAGCTTTTATTATCTACAATACAGTAAGAAATTAACTCTAGTGCATTTTGTCTGCCTTTCTAGGAAAGTTTTAAAAGCTAGTACTAACCTGAGCTTCCAGCTTTGTCTTAGCATCCACACGGCTACTTTCACAGAGATGTTCCAGTTCCTCAGCATATTTTACCGCTTTGCGTAGGCGAGATAACAAATGAAAACGTTTGCGTGGTTCTGTGTTGGCTTCTTGCTTAAGCTGCATTGCATAACTCCAGGCTCTTTCAGCATCCATAAGAATCAGGAGTAAATATCTATGGCATAAGATCAATGAAAAATTATTCAAAGCTGTTATAATTTCCCTTGAGAATATCAACAGAAATACAGATGTATCTGTTTTTATACTTCTATCCCAATCACGCATCTTGTCTAAAGTCAATCTCAGAGTCCCCTTCTACCAACTGATTGATTATATTTACATCACACCTTCTCTTCAGAATTCCTGCTGAAGGACACTTCCACAAGCCTACTTTTATCCTTACAATCATGGGAAGATCAACTTTGCCTTTCCTCATCTATTATCTTGATAGAAGATTTTGACAGTACATTTATATATACAACAATAACATTATAGAAGTACAGTATTTCTGATCCTGTATCCACATGACATGCATTTTGAACAGTGTAGCACTAATTGCAAAGGCCATATTTACCACTCTCAACACTTCATTCTAGCACACATAGCAAGAGACTGGAATGTTTGTTATATGGAATTGAAACAACTTTAAATGCACTAAAATGTTTTAAAATACCTATATCATTTCTAAGATTTGCTTCCAGAACACAAAAGTAGTTTACTTTGTAAAATAACTGTATTTTGTATCTGAGAGTATTCAAAGACATAGGGCAATTTATTTTATCAACGTTTCATATTTTAATGTAAATTTGTAATTTGGTTAACTTTTCTTTTGTTCAGGATGCTATCCCCATCTTTTTCTATGAGGACAGAAGAAAGAAAGAGACCTGATTCCCATCTCCAACTCAACAATGGAAGGCAGAAATAGCTTAGCTTGCTTGACCTCCAAGCATAACACAAAGTCTGTGTTCAGAGTTTCTAGGAGAAATAAAGGCTAGGCCTCCTGACCTCATCTTTGCATTCCCAATTTATTCTTGGAAATTGAGGTTTGTTACAATTCTGTAGCTTCTCCAGGCAATTCCCCCTCCCCCAAAAAAACCCTGTACAGTTGGATATAAATGCAAAAGTATGCAAGAGATCTTTCTGTTCATGGAGTAGGAGAGGGAATAGGCATCTGCAAAGGAAATTTGATAAATCAGCATGACCTATTCTGCTGGGTTAAAAAGAGGGTACTAGATACAGCCCTTTATATCTTGCAGTTATAGAAACTTCCAGTACCTGTTATCAGATAATAGCTCTTCTGTTATTTTTTTCCCTGTGAACTTGTGCCTATTTCCCATCTTGAAGTTAAGAGTTTTTCTGAGCCTCCTTAGTCGACGGGAGCAGTAACCTCTTCAAGGGGTGAAGAGAAAATAAATGGTTAATTCTTATTCAGAGTAATATTTGTTTTCAATCTACTTTCCCTACCCTCCCATAAAAAATATTTCAAAATACTGCTGCAATCTATAAAATATATCTATAAAATACTGCTGCAATCTATAAAATATGGTAAGATGATGTAAATAATAAGACTTGAAGGAAGTCATTCAGAAAGAGACAGGCACCAAAGCAAAATAAGTCAATTCATATATCAATTCTTAAAGTAAAAATTTGCAGGCATAGAAAAAATGGACAAATTGGAAATTTCAACTTTTTAAAGTTAGAATTCTTCTTATAAATAGATTGATAGTTGAACATCAGTGAAGTGATATCTACAGAAAACTTATCTTCAAAGTTATATAGACTGATGAACATTAAGTTTCACCAATGCACATGTGCCAGGGAAGTAGTTTATGAGATAAAGCCTGAATTACAAAAAAATTCTCAACCTACTTGGATATGTTCCAAATTATATGATTTTATCCAATTATTGTGTACCAGAAAATATGTAGCGCATATACAAGACATGAGTCATACATACATATGTGCAAAATTGGTTGATAGTCAGATTGGTGGCACAGAAATTTAAAAATAAACCAAACCAAACCAAACCAAAAAACATGAGCAACAAAATCATGCTTAATTTAAAAATATACCACATAAGTTATTAAAACCATGCACGCCTGATTCCCAGTGATATTAAAGACAAAAGAATTAGCATTGGTATCTAACTCATTCTACTTTTAATGTCTTCTCTAAAATCAGCTGCATCATCTGTAACTATTGAAATAAGCATTTTTATTAATAAAAACAAAGGCATTTCGTATTCAACTGTTAACTTTCTTTCATACTAACCTGTATCTCTGAAAATCACCATGACGTAGGCCATGTTGCTGCTGTGATTCTTTAATAATCTGAAGAACTAAGACTTATTAAGGAAACTTCCAACAATATAACTTATACAGTTAAATCACTTAAAATATACTGTACGTTTTATTTTAGTATTTTTTAAAGTTCAAATATAACAAGTTAGCGGCTGTTTCTGAGCATGATTATAATGGAATAGCAGCTAGATGACAAAGGTTTTCCTGCATTCATATCCTAAGCCTACATGTTTCTAATGCCTGTTTGGCTTTGGAATAAAACGGATACAATTTTATCAACCCTGAGATATGTTATTTAAAACTTGATGCAATTTTAAAATGATACTACTGAGCTTGGAAATTAACAGAATTACTGTACACTGTATTTGCTATTACTAATTAGATTCAATGGTAAGCTAATATATTTGTAATTTTGGCTTCAAAATCACTACCCAAAGATAAGCTATACAATCTGAGGAAGTCAAAAATTTCTAGAATTACAGATTAACATTATATATCACTGTTGTGCCACTAATTAAAGATGTGCAGTAAGTACTGTTAGAATATTCACAAAATTTACAAAATTAACATTTCAGGTTCACATTCTTTCTGTGTAGCATTTTTACAACTGGACAGCATAATTTAATTGTTTATCACCCTGTAAAATGTGAATAACTTTTTGAAACTTGTTATCTGCTATATTCATTTCATGTTATGGTGAAAGATCTATAAACAGAAATATGGTTCCTTACTCAACAAGTTTCTGACATGGTACATACAAAAACCTGATTATTTCACCTCCTCCACAAACATGGAATCCCTTGGGATAATTCCACAAAAAGAAACACGAAGCATAACTTAGACTAGAAGATCTCCAAGGTCCATTCCAACTGTTATTCTTTTCTAACTTTTCAGTTACGAGTTTAGTTGCTTTGTTTTACAAATCAGAGAGTCTGCATACTTATAAGATCCCAAACTTGGCTAATGAGTTATTCTATGCAATGTTTTTTTTTTTTTTTGGGTGGGGGGGAGACAAAAAAAAAGCAATGCAGTTTCACATTGTAACTAATTAATTGTAATACATTTCAGAGCTAAGGGAAGTCTCTAACCTCCAATATGCCTTGGACTATATATTTCCTCAATGTTAATTTCAGAGGTCTCCACTTGAAAGTCAGCCAAATACATCGATCGTCACTAGGCGAAATTCGGGAAGACAAACCAGTTAGAAATTATAAGCGAAGTTCGGAAATTTCTCAATGCAGAAGCTGAAGCCTGAGAAAGGCTCGCCCTTCGCCTTAAGTGACACGTCCCCATTAGCGCTTTCCCTTCCAACGCACCCGTAGGATACTCTCCAGGCCCAGGCTATCTCCGAGGCCACCGGACTTGGGTTTTTCATTCTCCTTGTTATCCTCTAGGGTAGCCATGGAACTAGCGCCGCTACTACTGCCGCTACCACGACCGCCGCCGCCGCTGCTCCCAGCCATCTGCCGATCAGCCGCCATCTTGCACCCGTTCCGCTTGGGCCGTGAAGCATCACGGGACAGGAAGTAGAAGGTGTTGAAAGTGCCACGCTCATCAGTCGCCACCTCTGAGGCTGACGGGACGGTGGAGGACACACGCATGCGTATTCAGGAAGCGGCTCCTGGTATAGACTTTGGCTTGCTCGCTGGCCCTCCAGGTTTAAATATGAGGGAATAGAAGTCGGAGATTTTAAAGGCAACGCACCAAATATGCTTGCTAGAGCGCGCCACAGGCTGGATATGCTCTGGGCTCGCCGAAGATGGAGATATAAGGAGCGTCTGTGAAAGTCCGGCCATTGAAAGGATTATATTAATTATCAATTATATTATAAAATGCTTTTATAATGACTGGAGGCTTTCAAGAAGAGACTAGACTGTCATTTGTCAGAAATAGTGTAGAGTCTCCTGCCTGGCTGTGGGGTTGGACTAGATGACCTCCAAGGTCCATTCCAACTCTGTTAATCTGTTAAATCTGTTGGTAGGGTTGGGCTACCTGTGGTTTTTCAGGTGTTGTTGAAGTACTAGCCATGCAGACCAGGATAAGGCTGATGGAGATGGGAATTGGAGTGGGAATTCAAGAAATCAGGGCTGCAATTTTTCCATTCATTTTTTCCCCTATGGAAAACTCTGCTAGTTTTTTGCCTGTTGAACCTTGTAAAGGAGCACAAGACTTCGAATTTGTGTGTGTGTTAAGCTGAGCAGAATTGCTGTGGAGTCTACAGCCTCAAAATTGAAATAATACATCGTAATAAATAATACAAAAAGAAGGCAGTTATGATTCTTGATGAATGTATTTTTTTCTTAAGTACACGGAGAGCATATTCACTAAAGACAAATTCCTTGTGTGTCCAATCACACTTAGCCAATAAAGAATTCTATTTCATGAAGGATTTGTGAAATAGTTAAGCCACTGATGCCCTGAGTAACTGGTGAGGGAGTGGTTGTACAAATTGAAATAATAAATTGGTATTAATTAAGTGCGTTATGTCCATTTCTGCTCTATATTCTTTCCGAAAGACGATTAAATTTTAGCATATTGTATCCTGGTGTTCAGACACAGTAGCAAAGAGGGAGTCTTACATTGGAAAATTTATAGCTGCAAAAGCATCTGAGTAATTTTATTAGTTTATAAGGGAACATCTGGTTGAATTACAATGCAATAAACTTTATTATGGTTATTAATTAAAAGGGAAACTAAATTTTGAGGCAGCAAATAAAAATTGTATTAAAACTTAATTATAAAATTGATTTTTTAATATTGCCTGAAACAACATAAGCCTCTTGTAGTAGACAAACAAGCCCAGCAGACCAACAGTCCTTTTAACAATGGGTAGTGCCAAATACAATGGCAATTGGGACTGGAATTTCTATTGCTAATTGATGCGGTCATAATGTATGACTGTCTTGCTTAGCAATGGCAATCCCTGCAGTCCTGGTTACTTTTGTTAACAGAATGCCACATTTGCTAGCTTTCCACAATCAAACCCAGTGGGGAAACCTGAGGGAAGTTGCAAGTTCCAGGCTGGCAGGCAGGCAGATAAGTGGCTGCTGCGAGATGGGAGAGGAAGCAAAGGGTTACGTAAGGGTGTGTGAGAGAGGGTCTTCAAGAGTGCATGAGGTGCAGGTCGTGGTGGTGGTGCAAAGGTGTACACAAGAGATGAAGGTGTGAAGAGGTGTGCAATAGGCGCAAGCTGGGGAAAGTGCATGAGGGTGTGAGGGTCAAGGAGAATGCATGAGTGGCCAGTGCAGAGGGACTCAGAGCAGCTGGGGGAGGATGCACAGGGATGGCAGACTTCTAACTTTGACCTTCCCTGCCAAGCTTCCCTACTACCTTTCTATGGCAGAGAACACTGAAAATGATAATCACACAGATGCAGGACAGTGCAGCTAGTTGTAAGTGCAAACAGATTGTTGCGATCACATGGTCAGGGAGGTGCTGGGATGACTGGAATTCCAAGGACTGGTTACAGATACCACTTGTTCAATGCTGTCATAACAGCCACTGAATAAATAAAAGGCCGGGTCTATCTGTACCTCCTCATTTGATTTTTTATTCCCAAGGGCATAACTTTGCATCTTCCTTCTGGTCAGGTCAGCATCAATCAATGCTTTCTAAGTTAAAATGAGCATAGTTACCTACTGTAGCATTCTTTGAGTACCTGAAAATATATCACAGAGAAGAAAGTTGTCTAACAGAGAGAAGGCTATGGGGTAATAAAGTAATGGGAGGACAGATTCCAGGTAAAGATTAAAAAAAAAAATCTTGACTGTTAACATTGTACATGTTGGGGTAATAATGGGCTCTATACATGTATCAGGGAGGAGCGTCTAGATGAAGCTGTGGATTGAATTCCATAGCCTGACAGAACCCTTTCATTTCTTTGATTTTGTTTATACAGGATGAAGACAGAATAGGAAGAAATTTGATTTGTTCATCTCTTTTCAAGTTATACTTTAGTTAGATTATGAAATCTGAATGAGCTTAAGGAGAGAAGGAACCTAGAACTAAGGAAAAAGTTATTGAAAGTTAGAACAATTAATCAGTGGAGTGACTTGCCTCCAGAAATTGTGGGTGCTCCAACACTGGAGGTTTTGATTGGACAACTTTTTGTCTGAAATGGTATAGGGTTTCCTGCTTGAGCAGGGCGTTGAATTAGAAGACCTCCAAGGTCCCCTCCATTCTTCCATTATTGCTCCTTGATATTTAAAATGTGTTAGCTGAGACTCAGGAGATACTAGATAAAATCAAATTTAGAATATATTTATGGCTAAAAATTTCCCTATCTCATATTCACTTGTCTAGTCTCCTTTAAAAATTAATTTAAATGTTATTTTATTAAATTCTTGTCATTCCAATGCTTAATTGTATTTTATGTAAAACATTTCCTTCAATTGATCCTGAAACACATACCCCCCAAATTTAGTTTGAATGAATAATCTCTAATTCTAATTTCTCCCCTTTGTTCATGCCATGTTTAAAATATTTGTATTGGATCTCATCTTCTTGGTCTTTGTTCTAAGTTAAAAAGCCCCCAATTCTGTATCCTTTCCTTGTTGTAATTTCCTATAATTTTGTTCGTCCTTTCCTTGCACAAAAAGGACTTTTCAAGTGCAGTATTTGGAACTATGCACCAGCCTTGGAATAGGGCTACTGGATGTGTACTTGCTTAATCCACAGAAGTTCCACTCTTTTCTCCGAAGGGTACTTAATTCTTTTTGTTCCAATGCTGATCACAATGGGGAAGTGAAATAGACAAGCTCCAACTAGTTCATTTTCTCCATCTTTCCAGCCATACATTATATTCCTTCTCCGGGCATTTTTAATCATTTTCAAGCCAATAGGAGGGATATTGTTTTGCCTTGTAAAATGCATTCACATTTCATTTTTCAATGGTACGTTGTTCTGTTATAACCGCTGCTTTGTGTGATACATTTCCCATTTGGAGAAGGGTGATGTTTCTCTTTAAAATGAGCTTGGCATAACATCTCACACTTGCATCTCTTCTGCCTGTGTGCGGAAGGACATAATCGTATGAATGAAGGTTGTTAAACTGCTGCTTCATCTCATTTCTTTCACACCACCTCTGTGGTTTCTATGCCATTCCCTCTAATCCGAAACGAACCATGTGCTATTGAGTACCTTTTGGATTGTGAATTTTTTAATGAGAAAGCCATTGTAATCTGATTACTGCACAGTGGATAACTTCAAAGCTTCAGTGTTTTGTCACTGGGATAATGAGAGTAAAGAAATGCTTCTTATCTAATGGCTCCCTTCCTGGTCATATTTTATGCTTTATACTAGGGTCTGAGATAGACCACACTGAAGGGCAGATACATATTTTCCTGCTAAGTTCCAAGAATATTGAATAGAACTGGAATTAATGCTCAGGTTTTCTCAACATGCTGCCTTCTAGATGCTTGGATGTATAATTACTATTATCCATAGCCAACAGAGGGATTGAGAATTATTACGTATAAATATTCCTGCAGGACATCAGCTTGGGAAAGGCTTCACTAAACTTTTAGTAAACAAGTATTCTTTAAAGAGAAATAAGAGCTAGTAATGTACATCTGTATCATGACCAAAGCAGAAATCTGAACCAAAACCATCCTCTCTGGATGTTGCATAGTCAGTCTTATTCCTCAAGCTTGGTGATTCGGTAAGGATTTATATTACCTGAGAACCAGTCACTTCTTTCTCCTCCCAGGATGGGCCCCACTGCTGATCAAGCTGTTTGATGATCGAGGCACATGTAATTACTGGAAACCTCCCCATTGCTATCAGAAATGGTGAAAGACTTCTGTCAATCAAAACAATTTTAACTCAAAACTCTTTTGATTGACAGACGTTCTGAACAATGATGGGATTCAATTTTTTTTTAACTATCGGTTCTGTGGGTGTGGCTTGATGGGCGTGGCGGGGAAGGATACTGTAAAATCTCCAGTCAGAGGTGGTATTTGCCGGTTCTCTGAACTACTCAAAATTTCCGCTACCGGTTCTCCAGAATTGATCAGAACCTGCTGAATACCACCTCTGGTTCTGAACCATTTCTGGGAGCAAAGATTCAAACTAAGTTTTAGGTTATCTGAATATCTCTGCATGTCTTTTGGGCCAGAGAGGAGATGCGATCTCTTCTGGTAATTATTCCTCTTGTTATTCTTCCTAGAGTGGAATAAGAGACCGAACAGTATGAAGAAATCACCAGATGGGTTGCAGCTGCTTGGTCCGCCTATTGTCCCAGGCTCATCTGGGACTGCTGGAAAAGTATCAGGGAGGCTGTGTGATTTTAAAGGAAGTCAATTAAGAAGAAGCATGAATTGTTTCCTGTTTCCTTTAGGAAGAAGCATGAATTGAGGTACAGGAAGCAAGAGCGGTCCAACTAAATATTCTTCACCATATTGCAACTTTTGTTCTGTGATCTACAGTTAATATATTGGTTAATGTGATTTGTGGCAACCAAGCGCAGCAACTTGTACCATTACCTCTCTCTTATCAATGCAAACAAGCAGCTGTTTGAGTTATTATGAATTAACCTCACCTTTTCTTTAAAAACTATGTTGTATGCATATGTGTATGTATTGTAGAAAGTTAGCACTCACCTCTCTCCTAGAAGAATGAAATATTTTGAGAAATATTAAAAGGCAGGATAAAATGTTTCCTCTAGAAGAAAAATAAAATCCTAAGGGAGACTGAAACTCAGAGTTCCGGCTCGCTGCCCCAAGCAGATACTAACCTGAGGCCAGCTTTTAGAAATGCAGATTTGGTAATACATTACTCCCTACAGCAAGGTCTGAACAAAGATAGGATTAGTCCTCAACCGTAATAGGAACTGCTCAACACCCTTTCAGAACACAAATTCCTTCATTGCATCACCTCAGTTGCACCACACTCTCTAAACTTCAACCAAACCTGAGAGCTCAGACAACCTACAGAGCCAGTTATAATAGAGTATATGTTCTTGCACAGGAACAGGAAACTCAAATGCAAAGCCCAAGAGAAGGTATAAATATCCCCCCACTCTTAACTCCATGTGGTCAACTGCCCAGAACCATGTGCTTGGTGGTTCTGCCTTACAAACCATCTTTCCAATCAGCCTCTATGTTTCTTTTTTTTAATTCAAAGTTTTTTATTTTTATTTTTTACACATCTCTTCACATGAGCACCGTGATTCCAGATTACAATATTTATACATAGCATACTTGCATTTTCAACTTTCTTAATTAATATCATCTCAAATTATTATCCATTCAACTAATCTTTAGATACATTTCCCTTTCATATTTCAATTCATTAATTCAATATCAAAATCATTTCCTCCTCACATATATTTTCAATTCTTTATCCCCTATTATTTCCATTTTCAGTTTACCACCTCTTTTATGTTACATTATGTATTGTTATCATCTGTAACTTTCCCAAGGCCAATATATAATTAGACAGTCAATGAAAGAAAAAATGAGTAAAAGTAAAGTAAGATTAATACATTTAGGATCCATATGGTCTATCCCCCATCTAGGATATATCTTATATATATTCCAAAGATATTCATATTATCATTTCTTTGTTTCCTCTTAGCCAAAATTTACCTATATAGTTTTAATAAATTTTCATTCCCCTGCTTTTGATTATAATATATACATTCATTATGAATATTTTATATTCCCACATAATCCCTTCTAGTTCATTAACTTTTCTATTTTCTCATATCCTTTGTATAATCAATTGCATTTTCTATTACATGTATATCACAAAGAAAAAAATAAAAATAAAAACAGAGTTAATTTCCCCTTTTACTTCCCTTTAACCAATTTCAAGCTATAGCATTTATATAATAGAACCCTCTTAATATTGCTCACTCCTTCATTTTTCTCATGTATAATTATCTAACAATATTAAAGTAATTATCAGTAAGTTATAAACTTCAAATCTCCCCTTTCTACATTTCTAATAAAAAAATACAAAAATACCCATGCGGTATCCTCCTTTTATGCTATATTTAACCCTTATCTCTAAATCTCTCGGCCTTGTCATTTCTCTTAGTTTTAGCCAGCTTTCCCTTTACTAAGTTTTCCTGGCCTTTCCTCTTTATCCCTCTTTTTCCCTCTAATATTACTTTTATTTCCATCTGCCATTCCCCTATCTTTCCTCCCACCCTTTCCTTTTCTCTTTTTTGAAATTTCTTCTTGAACAGCTTCTTCTTCTTGCTTACTCTTGGGAGGTTTTTCTTTTTAATTTATTATCTCTGTCATCAATGTCTTAGTTTTAGTTCTTTTTATGTCTTTTGGCAATGTCTCTGAATCTTCATGTCCATCTTGGCTGTTTTCCTCTTCCTTTGGCTCCTCCTCTCTAGGGTTCCTTTGTTCTGCTATAAATTGCATTACTTTTTCTACCAGTATGTCCAATAATCCCTTTCTTTCTTTTAATATTTCTTTCACAGTTTGCAGTTCCAACTTAAATTCTCTGCTTGCTTCTTCCATTTTTTAATCAATTGTATTATTCTTTATTTTATTAAAGTTACTGTAATCCTTGCGAAGAGACTCCGTTTATTTCTCTTTTCCTTATTGGTCTTTTTATTTCCTTTGCACAGTTAACCCCGAACAGTCCCAAGATATTGCCTTCATTTATCCTCTTGCTGCAATCTCCCCTTTTTTTCTTTTAAACTTCTGGGGTTCTTGTGCTGTTAAAGTCTTTTATGTCATATTTTTTCTCTTCACACATTTAAAAGACCAGTAATTTTCCATAAAGTCATCCAGGAAAAAATGTCTTGTGCCATTAGGTGGTGCTCTATATCGCTTCCACTTTTCAAAGTTCTTTTTTTCCCCTTTTTTTCAATTATATTAACATTAATTTTCAATCATTTCAACCATTGACTTTTTAAAAAGTATAATCAATTCTAAGCAAGTTCAGCATTTTATCCAATGCCTAATTAATGCCAGATTCTCTATGTTATTCCCAATTCCGTCCTTAATTTCGTTATAGCTCTTTTGTAGTCCAATTTTTTATTTACCTTATATTGTCCTCTTGTTTTCCATTCGCCGCTGTTATACTCTCAAGCGAGGAATCCTTCTTTCTGCTTTTCAGGGTTATTAAAACAAAAAGTTCAGCTTCTCTTAGCTGGTTACACGCCGCTTACCACTTCACCACTCCAGCACACACTTAAGTCCTGGTAGTTTCCCGTCTTCAGGGCAGCCATTAAAACTGCTGCTTCTCCCTGTCTTCCAGGGGAGTATACCAAGCCAGGGAGGGGAAATGCGGCTCTCCTCAACCCGGCTAGAGGTCTCCCCCTCTTCCCCCACCTCTCTGAGGCGGGTCTGATGGTTCCGATCCCATAGGGACCCCTCCAACAGGGTAAGCACGAATCAAAGCCGTGCACGATTACGGTCTCCATCCATCCTTGACGGAAGTGCCACTGGAAGTCAACCTCTATGTTTCCAGTATCTTTCTCCTGGCTTGGAACTGAACCAGACGGACATTTCTTTCAAAAGGTATATATGTATTTGGATTTTCTTGTGGTTCTAGGTTGAAATGTTGCCAATGAAGACACATACCTCTGGAGAGAGAAAAGTTCACAAAGCAAGAATACTGCAACTGTAGCAGTTTCAACGAAAAAGGAATTGAAATCCTTTTCCTTACCTGTGAGTTGTTCCTTAATATGTTTCCAATAGTGGAATACTGCTTAATTGGAATATTGCCTTGTCTGTGACTGTCCTAATTGCTCCATGGAGCAGCTCTTCTTCCTCATAGGTTCTAGGTATCTTGGAGACTCTTTCACCTGTGGAATCTCCTCATCGTGATAAGATCTTGGCTTGTTGCATTTTCTGATCCAAAAGGAACATTATCAGGATCCCCATGGATAAGGCTTGTGGTGAGAGATCATCCTGCTTCAGAGATACAAGTAGTTCCATCTCTACCATATTCCAGAGGACCATTAAAACCTTATTTTTTTCAGTGGATCTTTGGGGAGGAAGTGATTCCAGATGTTGTGGTGATTGGTAGAGATACGGTTTGCATTTTTAAATTATACTTATGCATACAAACTAATTTTAAGAATACAAACCAAAACTCACCAATATTCTAATTTGTTTTCTTTATGAACCAGAAGCCCCTTGAAGTTGTGGCTTCATCTTAGCTTACAAAATGATGCATCAAAATAAATAAATAAAAACCTACTCATAGAATGGATAAAAAATGCTTATATGGAGGAAATGGCCTATAAATTACAATGGAGCAATTTCAAGGGTAATGATCAGACAGGGAATCTTGTTGTTCCTAACAGGGACACTGAAGTATCCTTCAGCTGCTTTAACAGACTAACCTAGTAGTTTCCTGATATCCCTGGTCACAAAGCTGCAAGGAGAAAAGTATGTTCTGAACTGGCAAAACTGATGCGGATCTGTTGCCTTCTACCCTCAATGCTTCCTCCTCATTTCTCTGATCCTGAACAGCATTCCGATCAACCCTTTGCCTAATTGGTAGCAAAATTCCACAATCGACTATAGTTTGCAAATCATAATGGCCACGTTCACACATTCCTCTAAGCCAAAGCCAAACAAACAAATTTATTAGTTCTGTGAATCCCATCAAACCATCAAACCTCCTCCACTGCGCCTTCCTTAAACTCTGAACTCCAAACCAGTGTCCTGAACATATACATCCCTTGCTCCTGGTTGCTGATGTAAATTAGCACAGGCACATTTTTGTGATAGCATTTGTCAGAATCAGAGGAAAACAGTATGTAAAACATGTACATACTGGCTCTATATGGCAGCTATCAGTGAATGTACTATCCCTCTCCTATTAGGTCTTTGAAATGGTTTGGACAAGAACTGGCACACAAGAGATTCTTTTTCTGACCTACCTGATTGTTAGGCTCATTCAACTCCGTTTTAAGTTCTCATTTAAAACTTCCTGAAGAAGCCTTCCAACTAAAAAGCACATGGTCAACTACTATCAGAGATTAGAGAGAATGTGTATATGTGTATATGAGGAGGGGACTGTATTTCCATAGACACCATTACTTTTATTTTGGCTGTTTGTCTCCCTGGAAACAAGGGGATGTCTTGAATATATTATTTGTCCCCATGAATATGATGGAGGATTCAGCACACGCTGAATGTAACAGGCTCGGCGGGGGAATATACAACGGGCAGTGAGCACGACTGGCATGAAGTTTAGTCTCAGCTTGCACACCTATTAGAGTGGCTGCCAGTGAAGGGTTTTCCTGTGAGAGACACAGCAGAAAACTAAAAAAACGTTTCAGCACTGAACAAAGTGGAAATCCTCTCGCAAGAAAAAGTAGAGCTTTAACAGTATGTGATGGCAGATGGAGGTCCGGCATCAGTGCATGAAAGTTCCTCTGCTCCGCAGGATTATACATGGAAAAGTAGATGCAGAAAATATCGGCTTAGAAGAAAATTGTTCTCTCTTTTTTTTTTCCAAAGAAGTTTTGATTGAAAGCAATCTGCAGCTATAAGTGATTTGAGCATTTCTGGCAAATCCAGAGAGGAAAAGCGTCTTGACTCCATTTCTTCCCAACCAGAGGACACTTTGCTTCTAAGATGAACCAGTCAATGATCCTGCTAAACTCTTCGGAGATTAGTGAGAGTAACACTTGGCACCTGATCTCTGTAATCATTCCCTTGGTGTACTTCTTGATTTTCCTGGTAGGCACCGTGGGCAACTCTCTGGTCCTTGCAGTGCTGCTGAGGAATGGGCAAGTGAACAATACCACCAACCTCTTCATCCTCAATCTTGGGGTGGCTGACCTTTGCTTCATTGTCTTCTGTGTGCCCTTCCAGGCCACCATCTATAGCCTGGACGATTGGATCTTTGGCCCCTTCATGTGTAAAGCAGTGCATTTCTTCATCTATCTGACCATGTATGCCAGCAGTTTCACTCTCACAGCTGTATCCTTAGATAGGTGAGTAAGCTGGAGGACAGGAGAGAAGGGCTGGATTTTGAAAGTAATTGTTGTGAAGGGTTGGAAAATATCCGATTTTAACTTTCAAATAATTATAACTTTCCATACCACTATGTCTCATAACTTGCAGGGAGAACATGCATCTCTTGAAAAACTCAGTTAAATGAGTTTGAATTTAAATGAGTTTAAATGGGCAGCCATACTATATTGCAAGATTTTGCACTAGATGTGCCTCTTCGGTATAAAAGCAATATTTTTGTTTGGAAGCTGTTACCTCTAATTTGCAAAATGTCAGGGGCATTGTTAGAGTTGTGATATCAACAACATGCAATAGTTTAACTATTACATTTACATTAATTTTTCTGCTCTTATACAGAAGAGGTAACAACATTATGATATTCTAACAGTCATCTAATGTAAATTCTTGAAATATAGTATGACTGTCCAGGAAGTCTTTTGCTGATGGAGTAGATGAAATAAATTACATATGGTACATTAATTCAAAGCACCAAAATGCATATGGAATAAATGACTTGGTATTTACAGAGTATTTTTACCTCTTCTGACTCTATTGAGCGGGGAAACTGATGAAAAATATAGTGCTGACTCTCTTATTCATATGTTCGGTTACATCAAGCTTTCAGTGACTTTATAGATCAGCTTTCATTACTCTATGATTTTTTTCAACTTCGTTCACTATTGCAGCATAGTAATATAACACAAATAGTACTATAGTATGCACTGTGTGTATATACACATGTATGTATATGTTTTCGCAGATGTATGTATATGTGTACACAGAACATACTACTGTATACACACACATACTATAACTGTACAGTCTATATATACATAGACTATGAATATTGCAATAATAATATAGTATAAAGTTAATAATATCCTGACTTTCTACTTTATCTCAACTATAAACACATCTGTTGGCCATAAGGAAAAATTGCTTTCTCTAAATCTCAGTTCCCTACAGTCAATCAAGGAAAGTTAATGATACTGACTTATCTTTTCAGATGTAGTAAAGACATAGCATTAGAGTGCTGGGAAGGTTTTTCAATATCAGGGAAAAGGAAGGCAATGAAAGGTAAATGGACAACTTCATTCAGAGTCATTTCCTCTAGCATCTGCTAGGCTTCTGTCCCATTTGACTTTATTGGGTGGGGAGAGAGGAGGGATAAGCGCCATAACTTCAAGAGTTGGCTTGTTTCTGTGAGCCCTGATCCTGAAGGAGCATTAAATCCTCCTTGTCAAAGGACACATCTGCTTTTAGATTTTCCTTCCTGTTTGGGATGAATTGGTTTTAATTCTAACATTAAAGTGGGGTGGGGAGCATATATATTTTTAGCTCGATGCAGCTTCACATTTTGTGAGGGCAAGTCTGGATGCAAAGATTTTTTTGTTATCTGTATTGCTATCTATCATCTAGCAGATGTCTTGATTTTTTTTTGCAGATGAGATTTAGCAGCCTTCATTGTGCATCTGATGAAACCTCAATGAATTGTAGCTGCCTTGTGATATATATTTATTTTTTCATGTGCAAATATTTCCATGAAAAATTGAAAAAAGTTCTTGTCCATGTGATTTGCTGAGTTTTTCACTACTGCATCTTATACATTTAATATAATAGAATGTAAAATTAATAGTATGATTTACGATCACAGTGTGTTCTTTTTAGAGAGTAATATGTATTCTATATCATTAAACCAGAATACACATTGCTGAACAGAAGTCAAATTAGTCTGCAATAGAAGACAAACCATATATTGCATTATGTTTCAAGTGCTTCTGATGCTTTATACTTCTGGTTGTTTCCTAATACTTTTGTATAATGTTGTGGGTTTTCCATTCTCCATTGAATGCAATATCCCTGCATATACATTATGTCAAGATGAGTTCAAGAAAGAAGAAAACTTTTTCAGAGAAATGATGTGCCTGTACCCTATGTTTCAACATAATTTGAAAACTGCTTTTTTTTTAAGAAGAGAGAGTTAATTCAAACAATTATTCCAAATCAAATATAGAATATTTTTAAAACATACATACAGTGTACAAGCGATTATTCCAACAGCTTTTTATATTACCAATTTCCCAATACGTTGACCAGTATGCTAGTTCTAACACTGCCAACATTAGACAGGGTACACTAATGTTGCCAAATAAGGAAGGCAGGAAAATTTTATATATGTGTGTGACGTGTGTTGTGTGTGTGTTCTCTCTCTCTCTCTCTCTCTTTCTCTCTCTCTCTCTCTCTTTGAGAGGTTTCTACTCCACATGGAATAGAAAGTGTAGTTCTATATAAATAATGGAAATCACAGCTGGTGGCAATATCTAACCAACCTAGCTAATCTAAAAACCAAACAGACTAAGTCATGTTGTATCTTGTTAGTACTCTGATAGAAGATCACTAAGAAATCCCAGAATTGTAGATTAGACTGGAAAATTTAAAACCCTGGGAGGAAGCAGTGTAAGCCATTTCTACATTACTGCCAAGAAAGCAATATGGATGCATCCATGTAATAATCAGAAAACTTCAACAAATATGTGAAAGAAAGGAAAAGTGAGTCAAAACAATTATCATTGTTTTGTTTCAGAGTTATTGGAGCACAGAATGACTGAGATGACTGATGCTTGCAAACGAAATCATGGTGGCCATGATATTTCTCATGGACTATATAGCTGATCGTGTCCAAAACATAGCTTTTAGACGGGGGGAAAATGGCTTTTCTAGATATGATTACTATGATAAAAAAACCAATAAGCAGAGAAGAAAAGTTAGGGAATTGGGATATTTAAAATTTTGTTTTGTCACTGTTGTTGATTTTGGAAACTTATACTTACTTGCATACTTCCCTAGAATCCTTGCTTGACCTCTACATTCTGAATCAGAAAAAGCAGCTCTCAAAAAACCCAAGTGTGTGTGAGAGAATAGAAAAGGAAGTAAGAAGTCTACCGGTCAAAAACATCTCGTACAAGCCCAGTCTTTGGACTCAGAAAGGGAGAAGACTAACTTTTGGGAGTGCAAAATAATTAGGATTTTTCTGAGAAATAGATTTTCCTCCCTGACAACATGGACTAGCCATCAGATTAAATGGGGTTAGAGGTTTAGGAAATAAAATGAAACTTGGATTGATTTTAGAGTTGATTAGAGTTGATTTGAAGCTTACAGACATATTAGTTAGAAGATCAGTTAGCATACAAAATCAAAACATAATTTTAGCTTGAATTATTTGAAACTGGGCTCAGGCTGAGCAGAACAAAGAAATCTATCATAAAACAAAAATTCAGGGAGTTTCCCATTATCTGAGATCGTTGTTGTTAGTCGCAAAGTTGTGTCCGCCCCATTGCGACCAGAGGTGGTATTCAGCAGGTTCTGACCAGTTCTGGAGAACTGGTGGCAGAAATTTTGAGTAGTTCAGGGAACCGGCAAATACCAACTCTGACTGGCCCTGCCCCCGTCTATTATCTGCCTCCCGAGTCCCAGCTGATCGGCTGGGTCTTCTTTTGTTGCCCTGCACAGGAGAACGGAGCTGGAAAGCAGATAGTAGGGTGGGGAGGGATTGGGGATTTTACAGTATCCTTCCCCTGCCATATCCATCAAGCCATGTGATGCCACGCCCACCAAGCCATGCCCACAGAACTGGTAGTAAATTTTTTTGAATCCTACCACTGATTGCGACCCTGATCGAGGACAACATTCCTCCAGGCCTTCCTGTCCTCTACCATTCCCTGTAGTCAGTGGTGGGATTCAAAATTTTTTACTACCGGATCTGTGGGCGTGGCTTGGTGGGCGTGGAAGGGGAAGGATACTGTAAAATCTCCAGTCAGAGGTGGTATTTGACGGTTCTCCAAACTACTCAAAATTTCTGCTACTGGTTCTCCAGAACTGGTCAGAACCTGCTGAATACCACGTCTGCCTGTAGTCCATTTAAGCTCACACCGACTGCTTCAGTGACTTCGTTCAGCCACTTCATTCTCTGCCGTCTCCTTCTTATTTTGCCCTTAATCGTTCTTAGCATTAGGCTCTTCTCCAGTGAGTCCTTCCTTCTCATTAGGTGGCCAAAGTATTTGAGTTTCAAGGTTGATCTCCTCTAGAACTGACTGGTTTGATCGCCTTGCAGTCCAAGGGACTCGCAGGAGTCTTCTCCAGCACCATAGTTCAAAGGTTTCAATTCTTTAGTGCTCAGCCTTCCTTATGGTCCAACTTCCACAGCCATTCATTGCAACTGGAAAAGCCATAGCCTTGACTATATACACTTTTGCTGGCAAGCTGATGTCTCTGCTTTTTAGTATGCTGTCTAGACTTTTTAGTATGCTGTAGTCCCCATCTGCAGTGATCTTGGAGCCCAGGAAAATAAAATCTGTCACTATTTCCATTTCTTCCCCATCTATTTGCCAGGAATTGAGAGGGCCAGATGCCATGATCTTAGTTTTCTTAATGTTGAGTTTCAATATCTGAGATAAAGATAACTAAATAATTAATAAAATGAAATCAAAAGCAATGACAGCATGGTGTAGTGATTAAGGTGCCAGAATAGGAATCGGGATCCCAAAAATCTAGTGTTCTCTCATCAGCAGTCTTCCAATTAGCTGATTTGTTGTGGGCTTTGAAATCTTTAGAATAGAATAATTTTTTCCATTAAAGTTCTGGCTTAGTCACTTTGCTATGACTTTTGTGAGTTAGCAAATAGGTAGTCATTTAGCACTTAGGAAAGCAATTCCACATATCTGTAAATTCCACAGGAACAACTTTTCAACAATTTTTACTTAATGAACATTGCATACAATGAAATTTTGACACCTCAACAGTTATCTAGGCTTTCTCTTCCTGGCATCCTTCAGATCTTTGGACTTTCCCCCCCCTTCTAGAACACAATGGCTCTGTACCATGGTACTAGGCCAATGCTAATAATACTATGATATATGAATCTGGGTACAAATATTTTTGTCAGGTTGCATTACACACACACACACACACACACACACACACACACACACACACGGTCCTCAACTTATAGTGGTTTGTTTAATAACCTTTCAAAGTTACAACAGCACTGAAAAAAGCATTTTTCACCTGACTGTTGCAGCGTCCTCCTGGTACGTGATGCTTGGCAATTGACTCGTATTTATGATTGTCGCAGTGACTCGGGATCATGTGGTCTCCTTTTGGGTACTTTCTGACAAGCAAAGCCCATGCAGAAGCCAGATTCACTTAACAACCATATTCCTAACTTAGCAACTGCAGTGATTTACTGAACAATTGTGGCAAGAAAGATTGTAAAATGGAGCAAAAATCACTTAACATTTGTCTCACTTAGCAACAGGAATTTTGGAGTCCATTGTGGTTGTAAATCAAGGAGTACATAGAATGTGTGTGTGTGTGTGTATAGTCTTTGACTTACAACATATATAGCTTGCATATTGTAAGGCAATTTTCGGACTCTGTAAAAGCAAAGTTTTTCAAAATACAGTTGTTGGACGTTTCAGCCTGATATTTCCAGAAAGGTGTCAGGCTGTCATCAGGAATTCTGTGATACAGAAGTTCAGACAAATCTCAGAGTTACCATTTCAATGGACATGCTAACAAATGGTTATCTAATTGATCTACTTTCTAAGATTCTGTAACCCTTTTTTTCCCTAACAATGAACTGAATTAATGAGACTCTGTGATACTTGGTTCCTTGGTTGCGGGCTATGGATAGGAGGTTAACACATAAGCCTTTTTTTAAAAGAAATGCCAATATTCCTTTCAATCAAACTTCCTACCAAATTCTGTATATTGGAAACTATCCTGGAAAATCTACAATATATCTGTGTTGGGGGGAGAATGGGTAATGCTATTCAGCTTAATTCTCAATGCCTGGGCCAAACCTTTGCAAAACATTGCATCACCAAATATTGGCAGCTTAGCTAGGGAGGGCTTCCTCTGATCCCAACTTGAAGATGGGAGATGGTCCCCCAAAGGAAAACTTTTGCATCCTTGTGATTTGCTTCATACATAGTACTGCAAACCTGAGCAGTCCTTAAGTGGCAGTCTGAAACCAGCAAGGTGTCTCCAGATATGGCAAAGAAAGATACCCCAGAGGCTTCCACACCCTTCCTAGTCATCACCTCCTCCTTTCTTTTCACCGTAATACTCTCTGCCCTTCAATACCACCTCTCCTCATGTGAACATCTTTCTGTTCTCAACAAGGGTGGGCTTGAAAAATGTTAGCAAGGGGTTCTTTGCCTGACTGCTGGGTGGATGTGGTCATGGTGGGCGTGGCCTAGTCGGCCTCCTGCACCATGGCGGAGAGGGGTGTTTTTGCCCTCCCTGGGCTCCGGAGGCTTTCCTTGAGCCTCTGTGAGGGCAAAAATGGCCTCCTTAGGCTTCAGAGGTACTCTGGAAGCTGGAATCGGGCCTGTTTTAGGCCTTCCCAAACTTCTGGGAGGCCCATTTTTCACCTTCCCCGAATCTCTGCACATGCCCTGCACGTATCTGCATCCAATACAGGCCGCATGGGGACTCCTGGGAGGGGTAGGATGGGGTGATCTGGGCCAGCCAGGGGTAGGATTTGGGGGTTCTCCGAACTGTGCAGAATCTTAGCTAGAACCCCCGTGAACCCACAGCAGCCCACCCCGGGTTCTCAGGAGGAAAGCTCTGCAGCCATGGCTCTTTCCCCACAGAAAACTATTGTACTCATCTCAGTAGCTGCAGCCTACTAACGCTGAATGTTCTTCACCTATTGGCACGTCTCAATACAGTAGCTTTTTCTTGCTTTCCTTTTGTCTACCTAGGTATCTGGCTATAAGGTATCCTTTGCATTCCAGAGAACTGAGGACACCCAGAAATGCTGTCACCGCGATTTGCTTCATCTGGGGTCTTTCACTCATCTTCTCTGGACCGTATGTCAGCTACTTCCAGGAGTATCAGATTACCAACATTACTGTCTGTCATCCCATCTGGGAAATGTCACAGCGCAAGATTATGGATCTCTGCACCTTTGTCTTCAGCTATGTCATCCCAGTGCTGATTCTCAGCTTCACGTATCTAAAGACCATCCGCCATCTCTGGACATCTGTGGATCCCATGAAAGTCATGTCTGACTCTAAGAAAGGTAAACGCAAAGTCACTCGGATGATCATTATTGTGACTGTTCTCTTCTGCCTTTGTTGGCTGCCCCATCACTTGGTCATCCTTTGTTTTTGGTTTGGCAGTTTCCCCCTCAACAATGTTACCTTTGTGCTCAGGGTCCTGTCTCACCTAATTTCATATGCCAATTCCTGTGTCAATCCTATTGTCTATGCCCTGGTATCCAAGCATTTCCGGAAGGGATTCAAGAAGATCTTCAGTTGCCTTCTGCATAAAAGAGTAACCAACAAAGTTCATGTAGCACAGGTGACCCACACAGTTAGCACTTTGGAGGCAGACTTGACGGAGGTAATAGATGTCAATGAGCCTGTACATACAGGAGCTTCCACTTGCTGTCACATCCCAGTTCAGACATGGAATAAGGCAGAACAGCTGAGCCATCAAGAGAAAGCTGCCGACTCTTTCATCGCTTTCAATGTCACTTAAGATAATTCTTGCAGTCGTGGGTTCCAATCAAAGAATAATTGCTATAATTGTTTAAATTTAAGGATTCCCCCCTCCCCCAAAAAGCCATGAGATTTAAAAACCCTAGAACAGACAACTGGCTTAGCCAAGGTTCCATATAGTTATTAGTTAATGCCATAATCTATCATAAAAGGATGTATGCAATGGTTATACCACACTGAGGATAAGGTGACCCCAAGAGTGATGGGTAGGGGGCTACTTGAGGGGAATGGTTAGTACATTTTTGGCAAAGTGTTTAATTTAAGAGACTAGCCAGCCACCAAATATGGAATATGGACTAACAACAGGGTTATAAGTATACTCTGTGTTCTGATAATAGCGTTCTAGATCTATGAATGGGATTAGATTAAATAGCTCTCAGGTCTTTTCCAATCTTCGATGGTGTGAGTTTCAGACAAGGAAGATAACTATGCCAGAGAATGAAGCTTGGTTGGATCAGGGACTTTGAAACAGTGGGGGTGAGCTACCATGGATTCTTGTATTGTTTGTACTCAGGCCTTAAACTCAGGCTCAGAATAAAGTATTCTTAGGAAGCTGCAACATGGACTCATTAAAATTTATGTATGCATAAATGAACTGTTAGTCATGTTAGATTTCACAAGAACATTCATGATGCATGGTGATATACTTTCCACCCATTGTAAAATAAGAACAACAACAGCCACTCAATGTACAGCATGTGCTTTGCTGTTGGTTGAATTTGCTTCCCTGGGGCACTGGATTATTTTCTCCACAGGGCCTATTTCTGTTATAATGGCTACAAGAAATCAATTTTGTTCTGATGACAAGGACTGAAAGAACACTGGAGAGAACATACTTAAAAAAAAAACTCTGTATAATAAAATGATACTTATTTGTGATACTTATTTCCTGAAATTCAAATTACAAAGACATATAATTTGTTTTAACATGTTCCATTTTTGTAGCAGAAGTTTGGATAAGAATGGGTTCCTCTACAGTATAATGTCTGGATGATGATTATTTTTTTAATAAAGAGATCATTACATACCAGTATTATCTGGCAAACGTATCTTACTTTCATTGAAATGTCATTTACACCAATTTAACAGAAGGTAATTTTCAGTATACTTTGGATGATGTTCAGCGAACTGAAATTCACATATCCTCTTGTCACTTTGGACACCCTGGAGCCAATCATAATAATCTGTTATGGCGTTGTGTTTATTGCACAGCAGCAGGTGCTGTTTGTTGAATTTTTGTCAATTAAACACAAGGTTGACATCAACATTTCTGTGTCAGATTTTCTTCCTCTGTACCTCTTAGGCCAGATGTTGCAGCTTGGCAGGCCAGATCATCACATGGTCTACTCTATACTAACTTCTCACCCCCAGATGGAATTGAATTATCAAACACATTCAGAACTTAATGTACTTCTGATTTGAAAACAGTGTACTTTCACAATTGGCTGGGGGTGCAGTATTAGCAATATCTTATGATATCCAGCCTCATGCTGCTACCCATTATCTTGTCCCAGTTTCTAGAGGTTGATAGAAACTGGGTGGGACTGAGCAGACAAACAAGAAAGAACTGCTGCTATTTGTGTTTGAGGTTCTCTCTGGACCTCAGTATTGTCATTGGAAAAAGAAATACAATTCCTGAGGGAGCAAGTCCTCCAGGACTCAAGACTATGCTAACAGGGCAGGTGGCAGCTATGGCCACAGGGGCCTTCATTCAGCTTTCATTAGTTTAATAGTTGTGTACTAGCTTATATGCCTTTACCCCTTGTATATAGTTTAACTCACTAACTCATGCCTTCATCCTGACCTGGTTAAACTACTGCAACATGTTTAACATCCCTGTGGCAGCCTTTGAAAACCATCTGGAAATGCAATTGGGCCAGAATGTAGCAGCTTGTCTATTATGGATTTGACATACAATATCAAGAGCCTGTTCCCCCAATACTATAGCCTTGCTTGGCTCCTTCTAGGCTTCTAAGAACAATTCAACATGCTGGCTTTACCACCTAGATACATATCCTGAGAACCACACTTTCCACCTGGGATTGTCCTGCTCAATGCCCCTGTCTTGGCAGAAGCTGCTGGCAATGCCTCAATGGAAGAGGATTGTACAGGGGTGCTGCTATTCAATAGTGGTATTATTACTGCTGTGAAAAAGTTTTCCCATGGAATTGACTTCCCTTTGATTTATTTTCAGTTGTCCAGTCTAGTGAGGGGAAATATTTTGGACCTGCTATGTAAAACATACACACCCTTATACATACCTGAACAAAACACAAACAATTCTCTATCTCTCCCCTCCCCACATCTATTTGGTGGCAGTGCTGACCTTGCTAATTTCAAACAGAGCCATTTGAGACAGGTGGCTGTCCAGTCTTTTCTTAAAAGCCTCCAGTGATAAAGCACCTACAACTTCTGAAAGCAAACTCTTCCACTGGTTAATTGCTGTCACTGTTAGGAAGTTTCTCTTTAATTTCAGGTTGCTTCTCTCCTTGATTAGTTTCCATCCATTATTTCTTGTCCTGCCCTCTGGTGCTATGGAAATAAGTTGACCCACCCCCTTCTTCTTTGTGTTGTATTTGTACATCTAAATTCTGCTACCGTAGTTTGTTCAGGAGCTTTGTCTTCTTACCATTTGATCATGCTGGGTTGACAGAGTGACAAAGTCACCCAATGTGCTTCTGTAGAACTAGAACCTGGATCTCCTCAGTCTTAGACCCTTCACCACTATCCCACGCTGGTTCTCGAGGTGCTGTATGCCTTAGTAGTGATTTCTTTTGGACTATTTTATGCAGGACTGGTTTTGCAGCTGAGTCCAAGAAGCCTATTCTGGTTACTTGGAACAATGTAATCAAAGCCAAGTAGTTTCAAAATGTATTCCCTGTGGGCATATATCCACACTCGACTAGAAGTAATATATTAGGAAGGTTCCTTGTTTGCTGTTCCATGGTGTTCTTTCTTCTTTGGTCATGTTTCTTCTTCAAAGTTCTGGAAAACTTTTGTCTCTATATGAGTAACCTTCCATATTACTGGAAATGGAAGTTGTTGTTCCTATGTCAAAGTTTGTAATATCTCTAATCGATAACCTTAATATTTAGTCTAACCATTCTCCTAGAATGATTCATACCTTATTATTGCATAAATAGTTCCATTACAGATCTCAATGTTTATCTATCTAATCCAAATGTTCTATAGTAGAAGTCAATATTTAAAAGCCATTTCAACCTACTTGATTTATGACCATACCCTTTGGGTTTTGTAAACTCTCCTGGTTGATGTAATTAGTGCAAAAGCTCCACAGAATTCTGGCTTATACTGTAGTCAGATCTTCCAGATAAATGGAGGAGCATACTTGTTCTCTATTATTAAGTAATGTTTGAAGGCAAAAGAAGGCGAAAACTGAAGAAGAACCCACCTGATGCCTACAAAGATGGATTTATTATTATGTTGTATCCAGTTTTATTGGAACACATAGGGTAATATGCTCACATGTAAATAGAATGGGTAATATGTCGACTTGGTCCAGCTTTGCAGTCCTGATAACCAATTAGTCCCAATTTTATCATTGTAATGTCTATCTAGCCATTAGGCTGCTCAGAGCCATTTCAAAAGAAACAATTTTATTTCGAGCATCCTAATATAATATCCAGTTCATTCAAAATGACATTTCCTCTTTTCCTGCTGGTTCATTAAATTTTTTTTATGACATATTGCTTAATTTGTTTTTTTAACTCACCATATTACCTCAATGTTATTTTTTTTCATAGTCTAAAGACTATTCTACAGAATGCAAGTATATTAGGGCTTAAGAGCTGCTGTTTTTTTATAAAAGCAGGAAATGGTACCCAATATGGAAAAAAAGCAAATTATTTTAAAAAGATCCAAGAACTAAAGCATTTTGGTAAGCTTGAAAGGTCAATGCCTACATTAAATTGAACATGAAATAACCCCTTACATACAATTTATACCTGGACTCTAAAGATCGCACATCTTATATTTTGGTTGGATCTTTGACTACATCTGAGACGAAATAACAGCAAAGATATGGCAGCTAAAAGGCAAGCAATATCCCTCAAAAAGCTAGGACAATTGTATGGTGTGGAAATATGAAATCATGCAACCAAGTAATAAGCAAACAGTGGTCTTTCAGCAATTGTTGAAACATTAGACCAGCAATCCTCAACCACATACATAGTCAGTGGTAGAAAAAGGCTGGAAGTTCCAGCTATTTTTGAAGGGCCACAGATTTCTCATCTCAGATGTAGAGCCTTAAATACAGATTGTATCTGTGGTCATTCCAGACCAGCAAGTAAGTAGCGTGATAGTGGGCAAATCAGTCAGTGAACTGATTGAACAGAAATAAAAGTAATCCGAATGAAAACATAAGGAACCTAAAACAAAACAGCTAAAACAGCTCAGCTCCTCACATGCTCTGCCATTCACTCTGCACTTTTGGGCATAAATAATACTCCATTTACAATATTCCATTTTTATAAAAACTGGTCCAGAATGGTGACATTTCAAATCCAGGCAGTCTAAAATATATATATATATGGATCTTTGGTTCTTCGGGTTTTCTCCCGCGTAGAGTTGGAAATATCTAGGCAACGTTTCGATGAAGTCTCATTCATCATCTTCAGGCTTGTGTCTTCGGCCTTGTGCTTCTCAGAGTGATGTGAGCTTGCAGCTGCTTCTTCCTTTTAACTACTAGTTGGGGTGTGACTTGATTGGGTGGGGGCTTGGCTGTGTTCTGATTGGGTGGGGGTGTGTTCTCATTGGTTGGGGGTTTGGCTGTGTTCTGATTGGTTGGGGGGTTGGCTGTATTCTGATTGGCTGGGGGTGTATTCTGTTCTGGTGGGGGTTTGGTTGTACTCCAGTTAGTCTCAGTTGCTGGGGGATTTGAGCTGGTGAGCTGTGATCCTATTGTTTGGCTTCGCGTTCGTGGTCGTGCCACATCTTCATAGTGGGCATCAGTTCCCTTCATGTATGGGTTGGGGGGGGTTGAAGCAGGTAGTGATGCAGCTGTGGTACGGCTTCTGGTCCGTGGTCGTGTTTCATCTTCTGTGTGGGTGTGAGTCTGCTTTCTGCGTGGAAGTGTGGTGGTAGTTTCTTGTGTGGCCCTCGTGGGTGTGGGTCTGGTGTCCTTTATGTTAGGTACTCTTTTGTTAATGAGGGTGGGTTTTCAAATGGCTGGTAGGCGGGAGGTGTCATCTCGTTTATTCATGCTGTGTGGGCGTTTTTCTATCTCTATGGCTTCTCTGATTATTCTGTTGTTGAAGTGTTCAGTTTTGGCGATAGTTCTGGTATTTTTAAAGTCAATCTTGTGTCCTGTGGCTTTGAGGTGTTGGACCAGGGAAGAGGTCGGTTCTTCTTTTTTGATTGAGTTCTTGTGTTCTTCAATGCGTGCACTTATCCTTCTGTTAGTTTGTCCAATGTATGTGGTGGGGCAGGAGGTGCACGGGATTTCGTATACTCCTTGGTTTTCTAACTCAGTTTTGTCTTTAGGGTTTCTTAGGATGGTGGATATTTTTCCGTTTGTGCAGAATGCTGTTTTAATGTTGTGTTTTTGGAGGATCTTGCTGATTTTGTCTGTAGTGCCTTTTATACATGGGAGGAGGGCTTTGCCTTTTTCTTGTTCTCTGTCTTGGATTTTGGTTGGGGTTTCTTTTTGGATTAGGTGAGTAATCTTTCTTCTTTGGAATCCATTTCCTGTTAGTACGTTAGTGAGAGTGTGTAGTTCGGTTTTTAGGTGTTGTTCATCGGCTAAGCATTTTGTTCTGGAGATGAGTGTCTCAGCTACGGAATTGATCTGTGCTGGGTGGTGGTGTGAGAGTGCGTGTAGATAGTGGTTTGTATGTGTTTTCTTCTGGTAGATGGTGTGTCCTAGGGAGCCATTGGATTTTTTGTATACTAAGACATCTAGGAAGGGAAGTTGATTGTTAGCTTCTGTTTCCATGGTGAATTGTATTTTGGGGTGTAGGCTGTTGAGGTGTGTGAGGAAGTTGTTCAGTTTTTCTTTCCTGTGTGGCCAGATTATGAAGGTGTCATCTACGTATCTGAGCCAGAGTTTGGGTTTGTGATCATATTTTTCTAGAGCTTGTGTTTCAAAGTGTTCCATGTAAAGGTTTGCGATGACAGGTGAGAGGGGTGATCCCATGGGTGCTCCTTCTATTTGTTTGTATTTTTGTCCATTGTAGGTGAACCCCCCAACCAATCAGAACACAGCCAAACCCCCAACCAATGAGAACACACCCCCACCCAATCAGAACACAGCCAAGCCCCCACCCAATCAAGTCACACCCCCACTAGTAGTTAAAAGGAAGAAGCAGCTGCAAGCTCACATCACTCTGAGAAGCACAAGGCCGAAGACACAAGCCTGAAGATGATGAATGAGACTTCATTGAAACGTCGCCTAGATATTTCCAACTCTACGCGGGAGAAAACCCGAAGAACCAAAGATCCACATACAAATACCCGCGAAAATCTCCGAAAACATATATATATATATATATATATATATATACACACATATATATGTGTAAGGTTTTTTAAGCTGATAATTTTAAATAATAAATAAGGGAGACTAGTATAGATCTATTTCAAGCTAGTTAGCTCTCTTCAGCTAGCCATACCCTTACTGGGATTCGAACCAGGGAAGTATTACATGTGAGGCAGTTGTAATTGCCACTACACCACTGGTTCTCTCCTTATCAGCATGTATCATGTATTATATACATATATATATATACATACATTTAAAAAGCTCTTTCCAATCAGATTTCTAGTTGAAAGAGTACTAACCTCACTGATAAATAGCTGATCTTGGAAAATAGGCAGAGGAAGTTTTGTTTGACCATTTTGGTTTTTCTGACAGTCTGAAAGGCTTTTGATACCCTTAATCAAGGCATCTTTCCATATCATTTTGACAAAGTTGGATTGCCAGCTTGCTGCTGGTTTTGTTACTTTTTATGTATGTTCATTTGGTGGTGTTGAAGATGAACTGTCTTGTGGGATTTGGTGGATGACAGAGGGATACAACAAAGGCCTCACATTTGCCTCCAAAGCCTTGGGTAGCACTCTCAGTGTAATCCTCTATTCTGTAAACCACTTAGAGTCCCTTGAGTTGGCAGCACACCAGTGCTACTAATGAAGAATTTCATAAGTAAATAATTGGTCAGGCAGAAGTACACCTCCATCTATCACAAACCACATTCTCCTGAGGAAGGACGCTTATAGTAAAAGCCTATAGTAAAAGGAGACACCCTCTAACCCTTTCTTCTGTGAAAGGAAAGGTTCTCCTCCTTCTCCTTCTTCAACATTCTATATTGTTATTTCTTTGCATTCTTATTTGTACATAAATAAAAGGCAACAAAGAGATTTTTAACATGCTCTTTTTTCCCTTTCTGAAATAAAGTAATTTTATTTATTGCCTATAAACTTGACCTAATCTCCAGGGAATGGGAGTGGGGATCTGTTTCTTCTAGTCCCATTCCTTACACTACAGGTCTAGAAAATGGTACCATCGAGTAACATTTTTATTACATTTTCCTTTAAACTTGCAAATAAGGCCATGAGTTATAGGTGTTGTATCTCTCACACATATTGGGGTTAAAGGAGAAGGTGCTATCTCCCTGGATTGTAAGTGGGGGCAGGGGTTTGATAATTTTTCTACTTTTCAGGCCGTGTACTTGTCAGACGTTAACTTTGGTGTTGTCCAAATAAAATGTCTCTAATTAGAACTTCTGTTATTTAAGAGTTCTGAAATATAGAAACTTCAACTTTTCTTTCAATTTTCTATCTTGGATATTATTTAGTCAGGAAGGAAGATGGAATAATAATATCAACTTATTAAAAAGGCAAGCTTAGCACTCATAATCCAAGCATTAAAAAAATAATGGACAATTATTTAACTCAAAGATGTTTTAAGATTATCCCTTGCAGTAGTTATGATCCATCAGAACAGGGAGGCAGAGAATGTTGCTGGTCCCATCCCCAAGGGAGATACACCTGGTGGGACCCAGAAGAAGGGTCTTCTCCGTGGTGGCTCCCTCCCTCTGGAACATCACTCCCCCAGAGATTAGAATGGCCTCCACTCTAATACTCTTCCGGGAGGCGCTGAAGACCTGGGGAACCCAGAGGAGGGAGGGAGCCCATTTAAATGGCTTGTGTAATCTGCTGTTACTGGGGTGGTGGTGTGATTTTACTATATTAATTTATTTGATTTTACAGGTTTTATTATTTTTAAATTGTGAGTTTGTATGTTGTAAGCCGCCTTGACTCACCATGGCAAATAGGCGGCAATACAAATCTAATAAATAAATAAATAAATAAATAAATAAATAAATAAATAAATAAGTAAATAGTACAGCTATAGAACTAAAGATTTCTATAACATAGCAGTCTGCTGATGGCCTTCATCAGCATTGGAACACAAGTCCTGTGGATTCCCAGAACTTACAGACAGCTATAGAGAAATCCCCCAGTTTTTCTATAATTTTAGTATGAATTATAGACAAGCTTCTGTTTACAACAGAAATCTTTAGATATTCTAAACTCTAAGAATTTAAAAACTGTAGCCAGTACCTTGAGATGGATCTAACTGAAAGTTAGGGAAGGCAATGCAACTTGTTCTCAGTAGCACTCCTTGAAGAAATCAGAGGCAGAGAGCCATTCCACAAAGCTGCCTGAGCAGTTTTTCTCCTAAGCTGTTTCATAAACCAATCTCAAATATTTCAGACCAGATTTCAGCAGGTTGGCAATGAGACCAGGCTGCTCACTCTGGACCATGAATCCCCACAAGACTTGACTGGGCTTTCCTTTTTCCTGCCCTTCCCATCCAAGTAGGCAAAGGCCAGTATGGATGTGTCTCCCAGTGTTAATTTTTCCTTTTAGGAACTGTTCTTTCTTCCTAGTCCTTCCGTGTTTCTTTTGCTTTCCCAGTGTTTGCACATATGGCTGCCCTTGCATACCCTTCCCACGTTCTCTCCTCTGATGCTAACATACACTTTCCTTTCTTCTTCCTTTTCCCACCCCCCACATTATGTTTTCTTGTATTTGCCAGCTAACAGAGAACACAGCAATCTGGCAGCCCAGAATTTAGCGGCTGTCCAGATAGTGACCAGCTGCTGTAGGTGAGAGGCGAGCCATTCACTGTAGCCAATCAGAGCTGGGGCTGCTCCTAGAATGAAACAAAACTTTGGAGTCCATCTTCTTCTTAAGGGCATAGGATGCCTCAGGTCAAATAGAAAACAAAATAGTATTTGAATTGAAAGTAGAAAACACAATGCAGGATGTATTTGCAATGGGATGGGAGATGGAGTCAAGCCAGGGGTGGGATTCTACCAGTTCGCACCTATTTTCTAGAACCGGTTGTTAACATTCTAAGCAGTTATTAGAAGAAATTACTGGCCTAATCCTGTAAGGAAGGCAGGAAAGAAACATTCTGGTGTTGCTTACAGAAACTGCCTCTCCGTTAATCCTTATTACATTCTTGGCAGGACTAGACTTCCTCTCTCAGGAACATCTCTGGAGGGTTTTTTTTCCTCCTTTGCTGGTACTTTGCTTATGTGGAGTGACCATTCAAAGTTACGATGGCATTGAAAAAAGTTATGACCATTTTTCACACTTACTATTATTGCAGCATCCCCACAGTCTTGAGAGGCCAGGCGAGGAGATGCATGCCTCGATGTGAGTGATATTGAGTTGGCCACATCCAGCCAATAACATGACCACCAAGCCATGCCCACCACCTAAGCCACACCCAGAGAACTGGTTGTTAAAAAATTTGAATCCCACCCCTGAGTCAAGCTATTCTCCAAAGCACCTGAGGGCCAGACAAGAAGCAATGGGTGAAAACTAATCAAGAGGAGCAACTTAGAACTAAAGAGAAATTCTGTTCTGTTCTATTCTATTCTATTCTATTCTATTCTATTCTATTCTATTCTATTCTATTCTATTCTATTCTATTCTATTCTATTCTATTCTATTTGACTCTACTCTACTCTATGATGCCACCCATTCCTGCGCTTAGGAAGCATCGGATGGCTCAGACTGGTGATGGCCCCAACAAATAGTGCAGATCTTCCTGGATTGTAAGTGGTGGTAAGATTAACTGCCAGATAGCCATTGCAAGGCGACACAGCCGGGGCAAGGTGTGTAAATTCCACAGAAATTATTATAGGAAGATCTAGACACCTTACTCTTTGAGTTCATCCCTGCAGCTATAGGGAACTCTTTTTAAGTAAAATGGTAAAGAGATACAAATGTGTTTCTCATCATTTGGATGACTCACACTGGTGATGAGCTCAACAGACAGTGCAGAGCTTGCCATCTGTCAAGGTGAAAGTGGCCTCTTCTAGCCTGCTCATCTCCATGCCATGTGAATCAGAGACAGAGAATAGATTGACTGACCCATAAAGCATGGCAGAAAGAAGGAAATTGGGGGCTAGTTGTGACTTCACAGAAAACGCATCAATTTAGAGTCAATATCTTGATGTCAAGAAAGCATGCTCAACAGGACCCAAAGCCCAAGTTGTATTAAGTGGGTGCATCACAGAAGCCACGATTGTTGATTAAAGTCCCTTAAGGTCTAAATAAAAAGGAATTAGCAGCCAATAGAAAGACTGAGGTAAATTGGTGACAAGTGGGCCCTGTATTGATTCTTAGTAACCAGGGAAACAACCATCTTAAAGAGAGTGCTAGTTTCAGAGCCGTGTCTATAAAGGTATTTTAAAATAGATTTCTCCTTTTTTTGTTCTGGTGTTGACACCTGTTTTCCTGCTGTCTCTTTCTTGCCATCATCACCCTTGAACTGAGCACAGTCTTCTCTTACTGTTAACCTGTTTTTGTCTCTCATTTCTCCCTCACAAATGGTCCTTCCCACATAATCCAATTTTTTTGCAAGAACTGCCCATCTTTGCATAAAATCTGCATATTCCTATAACAGAACTAGGACAGAATATATCTATATCCTATATACTGAGCAGATGCGCAATTGTACTAATTTTTTGAATTAAACATAACCCACAAAAATTGTGAATCAAGACAAGGTAACACTTCATAATCAGATCCTCCTCACCTGCATGTTAGCCACATAATACATTCATAGAAATTTACTGTTAAACCATATAGTCCATTTTTCATGCAAGAAACATTATTTATTTATTAATCAAATTTATATAGCTGTCCATCTCATCAAAGGAAACTCTGGGTGGCGAACAACAGTGTTGCCAATTAGCGTCGCACAAGATGATTTCCAATGATCTTTTGAAATTGTTGGAATATTTTTCCTCTCTATGGTACAGATGGAAATGCCACATACAATGCCAGATTCCTGTAGAATTCATGGTATCGTGTGTATTCTTGTTGTTATATTGTTCATTGCACAGTCAAGCATAGATATTCAGACTGGATTTGGCATTTTTATCCACCTTTTAAGTCCTTCCCAAGAATCTGGGATAATCAAATGTTGGTGTTTTGGGGTATTACAAGTATTGTCACAGATTGTAAGCTGTTCCGAGTAAAGTCACCTTTTGCAATTGATTGATGGTGAATTTGTCAATGTTGATCATGTTCAAGTGGTGCTCCAATTTGTTTTTGGTTGTTGTTGTTGTTGTTCTTCTTCTTCTTCTGATTATTATTATTATTATTATACACAAAAATGACAGTATACACAGCAAACGAGATAACCATGCTGGGTTTCGTATCACAAATCACTAGTCGAACACTTCCCAAGTGTTTAGGATTGTGTGATGTATCGGCGGATTATGCGAGCAGATTCCAGTAAGGTGGCCTTCTGCAGTAGACCAATGGTGATCTTGTCAGCGCCAATCGTTTTTAAGTGCTTGCCTAGGTCATTATTATTATTATTGTTGTTGTTATTGTTGTTATTATTGTTATTGTTATTATTATTAAAATTCTTTTTAGCTATCCCCCTCCACAAGAGTCTGGGAGACTTACACCTTTCAACATACAATTACAAATATAACAACAGAGTATAACAAAGGGTAGAAGTCTGAGTGGTATGAGTGGTTAAAGAAAAGGTAACATCTGATATTTGGATAAGTTATAGAAATTTGACAGAAGACGTGCATTTAATCATAAACTATATAGAGAAATTAAAACATTAAAAGAACGAAGGAGTTATTGGAACAAGGTAGATCACATCAATTATAAAGATAAAGAAAACAAAATTTAACCATTGCTCAATATACGCTGTAAAATCTATATGTGTGTGTGTGTGTATTGATTTGTTTGTTTTAAATGTATGTCAAATAAATGTTTTAAAAATTAGAAAATAATTATAATAATAAATAATAATAATAATTAAAAAAACAAAAGGTAGAAGTCTGAAGAGAAACAACTCCACAGTGATAAAACCATGCCAGGGGCTCCACTAACACACTGAACCCAGACCTGGGAATCAGAAGTGGTATTCAGCAGGTCCTGACAAGTTCTGGAGAACTGGTAGCAGAAATTTTGAGTAGTTCAGAGAACCGGCAAATACCCCCTCTGACTGGAGATTTTACAGTATCCTTCCCTGCCACACCCACCAATCCACACCCACAGAACCGGTAGTAAAAAAATTTGAATCCCACCACTGCTGGGAATGGACCGAGGTCTTAAATCTTCTGGAATTCCATAGATCAGGTGCCAGTTATATTTTGTGGTGAAGGGGAGATGCGGCAGGAGCTGCAACAGAGGAGACAAGTTTCCTTGTGTCAACCATCTGACTAGCGAACCCAAGAAAATTAGGCATTCTAAGGCATTTTAAAATCTCAAAAGTGAAATTTTATTGGATACACCATTTGGGTACTGAAAATTAAAACCAACTCTGAGATGTTCTCATGCAATGATATATAGTTAAACATTAGTTTCCGCTTCTTCCCATCCATAGAGGTCACAGTATCCAATTAAGAATCAGTCTTCTGTTTTGAGAACAATTCACTTCTTTTGTTGGACACATACAGTCATGACCTTGGTGGGATCTTGGCTCACATGGTCTATTCTAGGATTGTCTGCATTCTTTCTCACCCTTCCCTTCTCCCAATTCTTTGGCAAGTTGAATAGTGATAAATGTTCAAAAGACTCAGAAGTATTTCACACTTGACACCTTGCTTCCACAAGATAGTAATATTTAATTGAGAGAACCTCTAATGCAGCATTCCCCAACTTTTCCAGATTGGTGGCCCAGCACAGGGGGGAAGGAGGGGATCATTTTGTGCAAGGAGCATGCGTGTGTGGCAAAAGAAAGCAAAGATAGTACCAAAAGTACTATCTTGTGGGCAATTCCAAAACATCTGGTGCACCACTTAAATACCACTGGCATTGATAAAATCACCATCACTCAATTGCAAAAGACAGCTTTAGTAGTCAAAGAATAGCTTACATCCTCCAACAATAAATGACCTCTGTGATCATATTAAGAGCAACTGTGTTCTCTTCGCTGACGATGTAAAGCTATTCAACACCACAGACAATACTGCTCCCTTCAAAAAGACCTTGACTATGTATCAGAATGGTCAAACAAATGGCAACTTCAAATCTCAACAAATAAATGCTCTGTCCTACATATTGGCAAAAAAAAAAATCAAAAATTAAATATAGGCTGAATAGTCAAGACCTTGTTGATGATCCAAACTCTGTCAAGGATCTTGGAATACTCATCTCTAATGATCTAAGTGCTAAAACCTACTGTAACTACATAGCCAAAAAGGTGTTAAGAATTGTTAACCTAATCTTACATAGCTTTTTATCTGGTAATATTACACTAATAACTAGAGCATACAAAACATTTGCTAGACCAATACTCGAATACAGCTCATCAGTCTGATATTTATGTATCTGATATTAACACAGTTGAGAAAGTCCAGAAATATTTCACAAGAAGAGTTCTCCACTCCTTTACTCGTTGCAGAATACTTTATGCCACCAGACTCGAAATTCTAGACCTAGAAAACCTAGAACTATGCCGCCTTCGGTTCGATCTAAGAATAGTATATAAAATCATACATTGCAATGTCCTACTTGTCAATGAATACTTCAGCTTCAATAACAACAACACAAGTAAACGATAGATACAAACTCAAAGTTAATCACATCAAACTTGATTGCAGAAATACGACTTCAGCAACAGAGTGGTCAATGTCTGGAATACTCTACCTGACTCTGTGATTTCTTCCCCAACCCCCAAAAACTTTAACCTTACACTGTCTACTATTGACCTCAGCCCTTTCCTAAGAGGTCTGTAGGGGGTGTGCATAAGCGCACCAATGTGCCTACCGTCCTTGTCCTATTGTTTCTTTTATTTTTCTTATATGTATCCAAGTATTCATAACTATGTTTTTACTTATACCTATTATCTTGAAAGCAATTGACAAACCAAACAAAATAAATAAATAAATAAATAAACAATACTTTTAACACCATCAAACAACAACTGTTTATCTCAGGTTCTTGGGAAGGACTTAATTCAGCTTTAAGGGTCTTGGTGGTGCAGGCTGTTAATCATCTAGCACTTAGTGCAAGCTGCCTGCAATTAGTGCAGGCTCGAATCCCACCAGGCTCAAGGTTGACTCAGCCTTCCATTCTCTCGGGGTAGGTAAATTGAGGACCCAAGATTGTTGGGGGCAATAAGCTGACTTTATAAAAATGCCGCTTGGTGGGGCCAAAAGCCCTAGTAATAAGCAGGCATATACAAGGGAATGAAGGCTATTGCTGAGCACTTAGCATGGTGCTCCATAGACTGTAAGCCACCCTGAGTCTCCAGAGAAGGGCGGCATATAAATGCAAATAAAAATTAAAAAAAATTAATAAATGGAGAAAAAACCCAAATCCAGTCTGAACATCTGACTGAATGTGTGACCAACCATTATATGAGAAGAAACTAAATTGAGACAAATACAATGTCAAATCATTTTTAAAAGCAAGAATAAGAGAATATACTATTAGTTCACTAGTAAAAAAAGAAAACCTATAGTGAACTTAGCTAAAGTAATCAAAAGCTTCTTTCATATGAGGCACAGCAGAAAAAAGACGAGGGTTGCATCTGAAAAGCCTGCCACCATACAAAAGCTTTCTTTCTTTTTTTTCTGGCAAAAGAAAAAATCTATCGAATATCATCAGGAGAGCATTTTGAAATGGTAGCTGCTGCCACCACCAAAATCACCCTCAATAGCAGTGAGAGAAGCCTTTCACTTTGATCTTGATGGCCAAAGGTTTGAAAAAGAAGATTGTCAAGAATGGTGCAGAACTCTAAAAGCCTTACTATAATTCCACTGCCAACTTTATTTATTTTATTATACCTTTATTCAACTTTTTTTAAAAAGAACTTGCTCCCATCAATTACGGGGAGGTGCCGGGGTGGGGGAGACTGTGCTTTCAGCTTGACAAAAGGGAGTAGAAGTGCAAGGGGGATGAGATTGGGTGTGTGGGTGTGTGAGCTGGACAATCAGCTTGACAAGGTCAAAACAATGTTGTAGCCAAGGGTTTGCATATAGTTGAACAAGACTCAGGATTTTGCTTGGGAACAAATGCTGGAACTCAAATGAACTAATATAGGGACAAGTCACCTGAGCTCCTCTGAACTCAATTAACACTCTTCTAATTCTTCCTCCTCTTGAACTCTAGCTTGCCTCCCTTAGGGCAGGTACAATGACCGGACGTTCATTTAAGGGCCAGCAAAGCAGAGACAGAGACTACCAGGAGAGTTCTCCATCAATAAATATTTTTATGGAAATTTATGGTAATAGCTAATAGTATTTAGCAATAAGACAAAGGAAACATGATTTCTTCTATTACATAGTTGATTCACTATTGTTGGCTAGTCTTTCTTAAAAGTAAGGAGACAGCTGTGGCAAAAAGATGGAGTCAGTTATCAAGGTCGTCATTGATTTTTCATAATGCCAAGCCATATGTCCAAGGAAGCACCCTAGGCTTTTACAAGGAAAATTTCTTTCTGAATTTATTTATTTCCCTTTCTCTCTGGTAGAACCTTCAACTGTTCAAGATGTTTTTGACAAGCAATTCAATATAAGCATATGCAGATCTTAGTAGTAAGATTTCTTTCCTGCCAACTTCCAGAGAATCAGTTTGAGTAAGGTGTCCTTCATATTCTAGTGACCCTGTTGTTATGCAAAGTATGATTAGTATTTTTATGTATTAGCCAAATCATCCACACTATATTTATTTTCATGGTGGGTGGCTCTAATATTTCATTCTCATTGTAGAGAGTAGAGATTCATCAACTCAAATCATTGAGGTTTCAGTTTGAGGCAGTCACATGGCCTGAAGTATTTTCTGATCTTTTTCACAGCAAATAAAGCAAATAAAGGCATCATTTAAGCAAATAAAGAAGTCATTAAGTGAACGCTATGGTCATTTGGTGAATGATTTTTGCTGGAAAATAGCAAAAAACAATAAGTTACAATCATGTAAATATTTATACGATATGAAGAGAAACCAGAGTATGCAGTTACATGGCTGCGGATGGGGAAGGGGTGCTGTGTGACAATTTGTGACTGCTGGGGTTACTTTACAGACCATAAAGTACTCATTCCATTGTAGCTTTTGAATGGTTATAAAATGATCAGTTGCTAAGTGAGGATTACCTGTATCAACTTTTCTTTCTTTTGCCAATAAATTCTTCAGTTCATTTTAAAGATCCTGACAAGTTAATCTTGAAGAATCCATGTTGTGAACTGGACTGCAGTTTCCACTCAGGTCCGTGTTTCAAGTGGGAAACACGGACCGCTCCTATTGGCTAAAGCCATTTGACAGCCGGCTATAAAAGGAGATGTCAAACGGCATCAGCTGTTGCCGTTCCAGTTGGCTGCCGAGTTAGCGCGGCAGCCACGGCAACCCTTTATTTCTTAAATAAAGTTAAAGCTGAAGTTTGCTCTGGTTGTCTGCCTCAGTCATTCCGCCACTCTACAACACTGGCGATGAGGGCGGGATAAATATAAGAGGCGAACCGAGCAAAGAGACATAAGAGCGAAGTCACTACAAAAGAGCTGAAGACATTAAAGAGCTGCTGTCACTGTTTGCGAAGTGCGATTTTTAAATCGCCTCAGAAGAAGCGACACCGCTGAGAAGACGATGACTTTGAACCCTGCATTCCCGCTTTTCTGATCATTGGCAGAGACATGGGAATCATACAGAAACCAGTTTGACCTTGCTGACATTTCAGACCATAGGAAAAAGTCTTACTGTTTAAACTTCTGTGGAGCCACGGTATTTGACACCGCTATAACATTATTGGCTCCATGCTCAATTAAGACTGTTCAGTGGGAAGAATTGCAGGAAATTCTTTCCAATCATTACTCCCCTAAGCCATCTAGAATTTCCAGGTGCTATGCTTTTAGGAGACGTACCCAGGCTGAGGGAGAGACTATTAATGAGTACATGGCAGTACTACAAACAGCTGCCTTACATTGTGGATTCAGAGACTATTTAGAAGACATACTTTTAGACCAGCTAGTTTGTGGAGTCAACGATTTAAGACTACAAAGACATCTATTAGCCAAAGGAGACCTGACTCTAAAACTAGCTATAGAAGAATCTCAAGCTGCTGAGCTGTCAACACTCTCAGCAGCTGAAATACAGGGAAATCCAGTTAATCAAAGTAGCTCAGCTGTTCATTTCGATGAAGCCTCCACAGAGGAGGGCTCTGAAGAGGCTACTGATGTAAACCGCCTCAGACAGCTCAAAACCAATCAGAGGGAATACAGGTCAGTTCCCAATCAATCTCCACGACCTCAGCCTACCTGTCTAAACTGTGGAGGAAACCATTTCAGGGCATCCTGCAAATTTAGAAATGCCATTTGTTTAAAATGCCAAAAGAAGGGCCATTTAGCAAGGATATGTCAAGCAGGAAAGACTTTTAACCAGCCGCAAAGGCCTCAGACAACCATGCACTTCCAAAGACAAATCGAAGACTGTTGCACATGCTACCAAGCCAAAATGACAAAAAGAAGTTCTAACAAAATTAGTGTCATTGTTTCATTAGAAGATAAACCATGCAGGATGGAAGTAGACACTGGTTCTGCACTGTCCATCATTTCGTGGGGCACCCTGAAACAACTGCTTCCCAGAATGACAAGGAAGAAGATTCCAGGCTGCAATTTGACTCTACATGAGTACCAAGGCAGAACCATTCCTGTCATCGGAAAAGGCAAGTTTTTAATTCAATTTCAGGGTTTTAAGGGTCACTTGCCTTTAGTGATAGTGGATGGCGCCCTCCCAAGCCTGTTGGAATTAGACTGGTTCCCTACCCTAGGCCTCCATATAGGTGGAATCCATTCTATTGCAAATTCAGAAGTGGACTCCCTGTTCAGGGAATATGCTGATGTATTCAGCGAGGGCCTAGGTTGCTACATGGGAACCCCAATATCTTTCAACGTGGACCCACAAGCAGTTCCAATTCTTTTAAAGCCCCGAAGGGTGCCCTTTGCAATCCGCCCTAAACTTGACAAGGAACTAGACAAATTGATTAAACAAGGCATATTATAACCTACAGACTTCGCTAAATGGGAGACCCCAATAGTGACACCCCTAAAGAAAGATGGTGGGTTAAGAATTTTCTCTGACTACAAGTGCACATTAAACAAATAATCAGTGCTTATCCAGTCCCAATTGTCCAGCATCTCCTGCATTCTTTGGAGCCTGGTACTATTTTCGCTAAACTGGATATGTCACAGGCCTATCAACAGTTCCCTGTTGATGACGCAACTGCAGAACTTCAAACCATTGTGACACATAGAAGTGCTTTTAAGTGTACACGCCTCCAATTCGGTGTTAGTGTGGCCCCTGGAATTTTCCAGTCAATTATGGAAAGCTACTTCAAGGGTTACCTGACGTAGTACCCTATTTCGATGACATTCTGATATCTGCCCCTGACAAACCTCAGTTGCTACAGAGAGTCAGAAATGTCCTTGAATGTTTCAGGAAGTCAGGGCTCAAATTAAAAAAGGAAAAATGCACCACTGCCACTCCACAAGTCGAATTTTTAGGATACAGAATTGACATCTCTGGCATCCACCCAACCGAATCCAAAGTAAAGGCTATTCATGAGGCACCTATGCCTACTAATAAAACTGAACTTCTGTCTTTTGGGGGGCTTCTAAATTTCTATGCTTCATTTTTGCCACATAAGGCTTCTGTTGCAGAGCCTCTACACAGGCTTCTAGACAGACAAGCAGCATGGCATTGGGGTCCTAAGGAAGCTTTTGCTTTCAAAGCAGTCAAGTCACTACTTACCTCTGATACTGTTTTAATACAATTTAACAAAAATTTGCCATTAGTACTAGCTGCAGATGCTTCACCTTTCAGTATAGGAGCTGTTCTAAGTCACAGACTGCCTAATGGATCAGAGGCACCCATTGCATTTTTCTCTAGGACACTATCCTCCACTGAACGTAACTACAGTCAATTTGATAAAGAGGCTTTGGCTGCAGTTGCTTCAGTAAAGAAATTCCATGAATTTCTCTATGGACACCATTTTGAACTGGTTATGGATGATAAACCTCTTTTAGGAATCTTGTCAGGCAACAAACAAACACCTCAGATTTTGTCTCCAAGGATGACCAGGTGGACATTATTTCTGGCTGCATATTCCTATATGCTGGTTCATCGCTCTGACAAAACACTCAGTCATGCAGATGCCCTTAGTTGTTGTCCCCTACCAGTTCCAGTGGAGGATCCTGCTCCGAACTATGCTGTATTACAAATCAACGATCTCAAACTGCCTATCACTGCCTCTGACATTGCTGCCCAATCTGCCAAGGACAAGGTAATTTCCCAAGTCCTTGACTGGGTGGGGAGGGGATGGCCTACAACCCCTTATTCATCTGAATTCTTACCCTTCAAATTATGCCAGCAAGAACTTTCTTCCTTACAAGGCTGTTTGCTTTGGGGAACCAGGGTAGTGATTCCCCCCCGACTGCAGACCTCAGTCTTAAAAGTCCTGCATGAAGATCGTCCTGGCATTGTCAGGATGAAGGTCCTTGCTCTCAATTATGTATGGTGGCTGAGCATGGACGCTCAGATTGCCAGCTGGGTTAATGCTTGTCAGCCATGCCAAGCCACCAGGCTTTCCCCTCCAGCATCAGCGCCAGAATCGTGGGAGGATGCAGGAAGCTCCTAGTCCAGGGTATATGTTGACCTGGCTGGCCCTTTCCATGGGCGTACATTCCTAATATTAGTTGATTCCTTCTCTAAATGGGTGGAGCTGACATTAATGCATTCCATGACCACAGAGGCGATCACTAAGGCCCTGAACAGAATGTTTGCCACCCATGGCCTCCCTGACACCATTGTGTCTGATAACGGCCCTCAGTTTACATCTTGTGAGTTTGAAATTTTCCTAGCCAACCAAGGAATCAGATACGTATTAATAGCTCCTTTTCACCCTGCTAGTAATGATCTGGCTGAACGGGCAATCAGATCAGCTAAGGAGGTCCTGCAAAGACTTGGCACTCTAGACTTGCCAAGTACCTTCTAAGCCAGCACACAACCCCTTGTTCCTCCACAAACAAGTCACCGATTGAACTCCTAATGGGGCGCCGTTTAAGGACCACCCTAGGTAAGCTTCACCCAAATTATGCCCCAGTGCTTCCCGTTGAGTCAAACAGCCAAAATAGGAGTTTTGTAGAAAATGACCTGGTGTATGCCAGGAACTATGCTGGGCAACCATTGTGGATATCTGGACAAGTGGTGGCAGTAACTGGTTCTAAGTCTTACAGAGTTCAGCTACCAGATGGGCTCATCTGGCGCCATCATATAGACCAAGAGGGTGTTGGAACTTTGCATCCAGAGGTCATCTAGACATTCCTGATGCGGAAAGACCACCGTTGCCCAAGGAATCCCATCTCAAACCCATTTGCAACAAAGGCCTACCTGAAGAAACAGCAATCCAGCAACCAGAACCGACTCCAGGCAAGTCTCCAGCCCCTCCTTCATTGGAAACCACATGACAGGCAGATGTCGTCCATCTGGCACCATTTCTAACAGAGCCAAGAAGATCTGGCCATCTGCGAGGCGCCCTACATACTTAAGAGACTACGCATGCTCCGTCTGGGAGGAAGGAGTGTTGTGAACTGGACTGCAGTTTCCACTCAGGTCCGTGTTTCAAGGGAGAAACACGGACCGCTCCTATTGGCTGAAGCCGTTTGACAGCTGGCTATAAAAGGAACTGTCAAACGGCATCAGCTGTTGCCGTTCCAGCTGGCTGCCGAGTTAGCACAGCAGCAGCAGCAACCCTTTATTTCTTAAATAAAGTTAAAGCTAAAGTTTGCTCTGGTTGTCTGCCTCAGTCATTCCGCCTCTCTACAACAATCCACATATTCCTACTAATATTAACTGCATACTAATGAAAGAGAAGCCAGTCTCATTATGGAGAGAGGCAGAGGGTTGAGCCATCAAGTGTATTTCAGTCTTATGGCTGATGACCCAAAAGGGCCAGAGTAGCAATTTACCGCTGCAGCTTTAAGGCCATGGTCAGGTGAAGGTCAGTGATGTTCTCTTCGATGAGGAGGTTTAGAGGAAGATAGCAAACTCCAGCTTGGATCAAAGAAGAATTGTACCTTGTTAGTACTTTGATAGAAGGCTTTGGCAAATCCCAGGGCCCTTGGCTCAACTGGGAAGGTGAAGGGCAATGGTAAGCAAACTATGTAGACAAGTCCACATAATCACAGTAGTGTATTAACCATTAAGCAGACTAAGCACGTGCTTAGGGCACTAGGCCCAAAGGGGGCACCACAAAGTTGAGAATATGGCTTCGTTTGTACAGTAGTACAAAGGAGGGGGGCACCAAGATTTGTCAATGCTTAGGGCACCAGTGAACCTTAATCTGCCACTACATAATCCCCAAGAGTTGCAGTCTGTCAGCATACAAATGAGAACTGAGAAGAAAAATGCATTTTCCTTTCTCCTACTGGCTTTTGTTTCCCCTTCACTGCAACGAACAGCTCTTACAAATAGCTTTTTCTGTTAGTAAAGTAGCAGGTGGCTGAAAGGTTTAAGATGCATCTCATTCAAAGCCCTTCCCATCCTGGTCCTTTGCCCTCTTTCAGTTTTTCCATTTTCTCTGTCTCTATTCCTGTTCTGTCTAATATCAGAGAAGAGAACCAAACAGGAGGCTATCTCAAGAGCCATAGGATGGCAAATAAAAGCCACTATGCAATTATTTTAAATTAAATAAAGCAGATAATTGGCTGTATTTCTCTCTAATAACCATTCCAAAGCTGTATTTTTATATTCAACTGTCTACATTTCTATAATTATGAGTTCTACTTTGGCAAGCTAGAAGTATGTGTGTGGGGGGTATTTCCACCTATCTATAGATACAGTTCTGGAGATTATACATATACATAGACACACACACAAACACACATACACATTTACACACACAATTATTTTTCAATGGAAGCACTGGATAACCCTTTTACAGTTATCACCTGGTGGAAATAGCTCAAAATGAGCCATTATTATGAATATATGGAAAACATTTTGAGAACTTCTATTCTCTCTCTCTCCCTCTTTCTCTCCCCCCCTTCTCAATGATAAATAGTTGTATTTATGCTGTGTTCATTTCCTAGAAGCAGGAGGAAGGGACTAACTCCTTACTCTTGAAAGATCCTCCTCAAATCTTCAAGATGCTTTCATCAACAAATGTAGTATTGTTAACCTGATTATTTCAATAAAAAGCAAATTGTAGATTATCTTGGCTGTCTACTGCAATGGCATGCATGTGCTAATTATACAGCAAGATTAATCTACACAATAGGAATCCCATTAGGTAGAAATACATGCATTGAGTTTATCCTTGTGCTTGTGGGAGTTGCACACCACTGAGGTGCAACTGTTGAAAAGTTTTATCAAATTATATAGGCCTTGTTTCTTAAAAGCAGAAGATGCAACTCATTGTGAAATACCAACTTTTTTAAAACCACATTGGGATTTCCCAATTTGAAATGGCACTTATGTCTTCTTGTCATCCATTAACTTATGGATTATCTCCACCTTAGCTTACTAATGGAACAGGAAACGAGGCTGGATTGCAAGCTAGGGTGAGAATTTAAAAAAAAAAATCATGGAAGAAGGTAATGGAAAATTATTTCCATATTCTTGACATACGAACAGCATGGATGTCTCCATGAAGTTAGAACTTGTGTTTGGTTTGAAAAAAGCATCATTTTGTTGAAGTCAAAAAGTAGCCTTTGGTGATGAAGAGGGGAGAAAAAGCTCCACTTTTCTTCAGGTTGTCCATGCAAGTAAATCCATATAAATAAGTGCAGGTAGAAGAGAAATTACTTTTTCCAAGGAACAAAAAGTTTGAAAGAAGAGTGAAATATGCCTCAGTGACAAATAGCGGGTAAAGATAAATGCTCAAACTTGAAGGTAAGCATCCTTCAATAAATTTCAATAAATTTAGCATGCTTGTTGTAATACCAGAATGTGAACATGTTCCTAGATACTCCTATGCAAAGAGAAAAAGAATATAGAAATTTGGTCAGTGTGGCAATATCTGAGTTTAAAGATAATTTTCTGAGCAGAACATAGACCTGAGAGACATACAGCAGTCTAGAGCAAACCAACTCTAAAATACAGTAATAATTCTTGTAGTCTGTCATTTTGAAATCCAAATTCAGAGCAGACTCAGTCTTGCTGGGTAAAACTTATTCCTTTTATGTAACATATTTTTAAACAAAGGGTTTATCTATAATGGCACTTCTCCCTCCATTGTTCACAAATATCCTTCAGTACCACCAATGTTAGAATATTTTATTCCTTTATTCTGTATTAGTAGGTCATATTTAAGTGTTTTTCTTCTTTAATTATAATCTTAGTTTCTTCTGGTTCCATCTAATGCCCATCCTTCAAAGTCTTCATTTAAAAAAAATTAAAAGAATTGAAAACAACATTTTCCCATAGGAAGGATTCTTTCAATTAATTTTAAATCCTTCTGATCCTAAGTTCATTTATAATTTTCCAAAATCAACATTTTTAATCATGCTTTTGCTGTTTATTCCAAAAGAAACATCTTTACATAAATATTTAAACTTGTACAGTATTTAAAACTTTTTCCACTAAGGATTAAAGGAAACACACCCAGTATGTTAAAACCTGCCATTGCAAAGGTTCTTAACTGAAAAGCAATTAAGGAACAATTTCCAAAAATGATTAAGAAATGAGATTCTTCAAACTTTATGTCCATGTAGGCTGCATTGTGGCTATTAACTTAGTTGGACTCTCTCAATTTCCAGCTGCTCACCTCACAAGCCAACCGCAAAATTGTTGATTCACAAGAAACAGATGCCCAGAGTACTTGTGGGCGATCTTGCAACCTTTCTCTTTTTCTGAAGAGATTTTTCATGACCAGAAATCACCATCTGTCAATATGACTATAATGCCTTCCCCATTCCTTCAGACATCTAGTTCAGTGTGAATCCATACTAGAAGTCAAGTTTGCTCTCTCTTGATAAAGACCCATTGGTTTCCATATACTAACTAGAGTCTGCCTGGATCAGTTGTTTGAATGTTTTCCTGGAATGGTCTTCATTCCCAAGTTGGGAAAAAGATTTTAAAGTCTTGGCCGAGGTAAAACAGTTGGTGCTCAGTCCTAAATGAAGTTGCAATCTATTATTTGTAGAGCAACCATATCTAGGCAAAGAAAAGGTTGGCATTAAAGAATTCTAATATTTTGAATCACTAACAATCATCCAGATTTTTGCAGCCCAAATATGGTTACAGTTGGTGGAAGAAATACTCAGGTCTGGTTCCAAACTGGGAGAAAGGCACTGGAGACAAAATGGAGGCTGGAGGCTGATTGGAAAGAGGACCCATTTATTGATGTACAGGACCACATGGGTTATGGTTCTGGTGCAGCTGACCACATGGAGATGAGAGAGGGTTTTTTTTTATATCTACTCTTGGCCTTTGAATTTGAGCTTTCTGCTCCTGTGCAAGAACATGTATTCTATTGGCTGTTGTCAGGCTCCCATGGTGCCATATACAAATCCTAGGAGTTTGAGCTAAGTTTGGTTGAAGTTTGAACTTCTGGGGGTGGTGCAACTGAGATGATGAATGAAGGAGCTTTGGGCAATTCCTATTGTGGTTGAGGGCAAATCCTACCTTGATTGGATCTTGGATGAGGGTATTTGCTTATGAATAGCTAGCTATCTCTTAAGTGCTGACATCTGCTGTGGGCTATTAAGGAAGGTGGGGGCTGCTTTCCAAGAGCATGTTTCACCATTTCTAATCCAGGGAAATATCACATTCTATCCTTTTAATATTTCTCAAAATATTTCATTCTTCTAGGAAAGAGATGGGTGCTAATCTTCTACACAGTATATATTTACATTTGTCTTCTGACATCCAGTTTTATTGGTTGTTGCCAGCAAGTAAAAAATGTAAAGGCGTGAATTGAGCATAATGTCCCTTTGCAAATACAATAGAAAAGGGGGTGTTGAAAGAAGAAGGAAACACCTATAACATAAATATTCATTCATATATGAAATACTTAAGATGAACAAACCAAAATATTTAATATTTTATATATAATAAGTACATTTCTAAGCCTCTCTTTACTGAGCTTCCGCCATTACACAGAACCTGGGTGCAAGCAACCTCACTCTATCTGGACCAGAAAACAGAATTACTTTAAAACTATTCATTCAAATCCATGAATGATTAGTGTTTGAACCTAAGACACCATTAAGTACTGAGAAGTTGTAATATGTGACACTGGAAATACATTAACCAGCATAAGCTCTTCCCATGTTTTCACCCTCTGAGGAAAATAAATATGTTTCCCAGAGTTCAGCTGCTTCTTAGGATAAACAGTTTCAGCTAATCTGGGGAGAAATAGGGACAATGGATGCCAAGCCATCACAAAACAACAGCATTGAAATGCAGCTCACCAACCCAGCCATCAATGCTCTCTCCATTGCTTAATATCCAATTACAGGTGGTAAAGAATCAAGCTGCACAGGCTCACTGCCAAATTACTGTGCCTTCCCCCTGATGCCTTGAAGTTTAATATGCGTACTTTTCCCTTGAACACAGAGCAAAGCACTGGGATTAAATGAGGATCACTGGCCCATCTGCTGCGTCCTGCTAAATCGTTCACTCTAAATTGTAGGAAAATCTTTTTTCTTTCCTGAGGCATTTACAAAAAGAGTCTTTCTCCGCTGCTTTCTGCACTGGGACTTTGCTCAAAACTAGACTCTATTTCAGGGTGTCAAACTGGTGGCCAGGGGGTTGGATGCATCACGCCCAGGCCACGCCCACCCCAGCTCTGCAAAGGGGGAAAAGTCAATGTGACGGCAATGCAGGGGTGGGATTCAAATTTTTAAACAACCGGTTCTGTAGGCGTGGCTTAGTTGGTAGTCATGGCTTGGTGGTCATGTTATTGGCTGGGTGTGTCCAACTCAATATCACTCACATCGAGATATCTCCTCGCCTGGCTTCTCATGACTGTGGGGATGCTGCAACAGTCGTAAGTGTGAAAAATGGTCATAAATCACTTTTTTCAGTGCCATTGTAACTTTGAATGGTCACTCCACACAAGCAAAGTACCAACAAAGGAGGGGAAAAAAACTCCAGAGAAGTTCCTGAGACAGGAAGCCTAGTCCTGCCAAGAATGTAATAAGGGTTAACGGAGAGGCAGTTTCTGTAAGCAACACCAGAATGTTTCCTTTCTGCCTTCCTGACAGGATTAGGCCAGTAATTTCTTCTAACAACCGGTTCTCTGAACTGCTTAGAATGTTAACAACCGGTTCTAGCAAATAGGTGCAAACTGGTAGAATCCCACCCCTGCGGCAAGATGACGTGGTGACATCAGTTTCCATTTTCTGCAGCCAAGAGGGCAAGTGATTGTGGGAACTTCAGTCAATCAATCAATCAATCAATTAAAAAAATCTACAGCCATCACATTATCTGACAATGTAAAACAAATTTTATATTGTAAACAATTTATTTTGGTTATTCATAAGTTTGGTTCCAGGTGATCAAAATGTTCCACTCTGAAGGTATGTAAGTTTTATGTTCATTTTTTTAAGATTACAGAATTGCAGTGTCAGTGTGTTTTTAAAAGGACACATTGGACACATTTTACCCAGAGGTGGTATTCAGCAGGTTCTGACCAGTTCTGGAGAACCGGTAGTGGAAATTTTGAGGAGTACAGAGAATCGCAAATACCATCTCTGACTGGAGATTTTACAATATCTTTCTCCTGCCACACCCACCAAGCCACGCCCACAGAACCGGTAGTAAAAAAATTTAAATTCCACCACTGGTTTTACCCTCTTTTGCCTAGAGCCCTTGGCTTTATACTAACTCAATCAGTGGTAGGATTCAAATTTTTTAACTTCCGGTTCTGTGGGCATGGCTTGGTGGGAGTGGCATAGTTTGGTGGGCATGGCTTGGTGGGAGTGGCATGGTTTGGTGGGTGTGGCTTGGTGGGCGTTGCAGGGGAAGGATACTGCAGAATCTCCATTCCCACCCCACTCCTGGGGGAAGGTTACCACCGGTTCTCTGTACTACTCTAAATTTCTGCTACCGGTTCTCCAGAACTGGTCAGAACCTGCTGAATACCACCTCTGATTCTAATTTTATGTTTTAGGCTGGACTTAGATTGGAAGACAATACAGTAGCAGTCACTCCGTTTTAGGCTTATGATGAATATACTAGTTTATTCTTATGCTATGGTCCTGTATAAGTTTTAAAGCATTTCTCACAAGAACAACTTTATCTCCCATAGAGACGGTGGCAGTGTTGTCTAGTAAAAGCAATTTTAAAACACACTTTTTAAAATACAAGGTATATTTTAAATCTACATTTTGGGCTGGAAGATTAATAAAAACCACATGATCATGCATAGGTGTGCATAAGTGCATAATCGTGCCTACCATCCTTGTCCTATAGTCCCCAATTATTAGTTCCTATATTTAAACTTATGTTTATTCTTATTTCTATTGTATTGTAAGCTTTTGACAAAAATAAATAAATAAATAAATAAGGTTTCCACTGTAAAAGTTGCCAAGGCAATATAGATTAGGGTTCCCTAAAGTGGTGAAAATTGAAAAAAAATCCACCAAGGATCAATAGGACTTTTTATTATTGTTGTTTATTGTTATTGTCATTATTCATCGTACTCCTAGATAAAGCACCGTATTTATTAATTATCTTCATATAATAAATGTTTGGGAGTTGATGAACCATCTGACACATCCCAAGAAGTGAGTGAGCTGAAGCGAGTGAGCTGAAGAGTTTGATGTAGATTGACAATTCCCCAAGCATTAAAATTTTTATACTTTTACAATTGGGACTGTCCAGCTCTCGGAGACATTCTGCAAAAAAAAAAAAAAAAAACCTTTCTGAATGAGGTATTAAAGTCATCATATCCTGATTTGAATAGCTATTTTGAATACTTGCCAGAGTAGAAAACTGGATTAGAAAGAAATGCTAAAGAAATAAGATTAGATTTGATGGATGATAGATGAGGTGATAAGGAGAGAGAGAGTTGGGCAGACAGACAGACAGACAGTGTTAATAGTTCCTTATTCAATATAGCTATCTATGGAGTTTCCCAGTCATCCAGGTCATGGTTGCCTCAAAGGTGCTTTTTCAAGAGGCAACTGGACTTTCTTGGTTTTTGTTTTTCTTAGAAAACGTCTTCTAAGAAAAACAAAAAAGCCCAGTTGTCTCTTGAAAAAGCATATTTGGGATATTCAATATAACATTTGTGTAGAATGGGCTTCCCAAAAGAAATATAGGAGAATGGCTATCTTTCATACTATCCTGGAAAAGGGAACCTTTAAATAGAGAATATCTGGCAATCCAAAATCGTCTTCTTCCTCCAGTATTTTGTTTTAAAACAAGCTGAACTCTCTAAAACTAAGCCAAACTTATGAAATAGGCCTGCCAAAATAAACAAGGTTAATGCATTGCTCTCCGCTTAGCTTTGCACTGAGTGCTAATGTTCAGATCATTCTCATCATACTTCTTCATTTGAGGGCAGGAAATGCCATAGAAAACTAAAAAAAATAAGCAATAAAGTAATAAGAAAAAGGCAGGAGGTAATACAACAGGAGTCTGTTTTTTTGTGGTAGTAATTATGTTATTCAAGACTGGGCTAAGAATAATTGAGGTAAGAGGGAAAAAAGAGGAAATTAATACAATGCTAATGGTTAATTTTAACAAAATTAGTGACCTTGAATGGATATATTGACTGTTCTGAGTCTTCTCAGATCCCAACCTCCCCTAAATTTCAAGTCACAAAGGGCAATGATTAAATGTATATTCAGGAGAAAATTTTTTTCTTCTTGGAAGGCAGAACGATTCTCAATAACTTGGCTGTTTAGATTAAATGTCTACCTTCTCTGTGGGAAACACATGATGATAAACTAAGGGAAGTTGCATTGCACATGGCTTCTAAGTAAATGTCTATCCCAGGTCATTTCCTCACGAGTGTTTCCAATCAATGCCAAGTCCTCACTGTGAATAATAACATTAGAATTATTTAGGGACAGCTCCTCAACAATTGTATTATCCTTAACCTGGTAAGCTGTATCTATCTAATTATATTTTGCCCATCAAGAGAGGCCTTTTCAATGAAGTTTAGATCTTGATTAGTCAGAATTGTCCAAGGAATTTTCTGCTCTTCCTGCACAGATCGTTCTCCTGTCTGTCCAGCTAATCAATTCCAGAAAAATGTATTTGTAAAAGGGCTGAGAAACAAACAAGTTGAGGGGTTGAGTTTCTGCCCAACAAATTTCTTTTGACAAAAAGAAAATAAGTATTAATAGTTTTTTTATATACCTATATTTGTAGAATGCCCATCCTTGCAATGAAACAATGATTTACTTCCATCAATGCATTCTATTTCCTATTCTATAAGGAAAAATTGATTTCCAGAATACAAGGAGGGTGCATTCAAGAAGGTCACCTTAGTGTTCAGGAACATAAATATAATTGCCAGGCCAGCAAATGGAGGAACTTCTGCTTCCACCGTTGATCTTAATTCCATTTGTTCATGATGGATGCAGAAAACTAAATGAGCTCTAAGTAGTAATGACTGCATGAAAATAGAAGTCTTATGGTCAGAGAATGGCTATAAGTCCAGCAATAATTATGCAGTGAAATATTATTTGGGCTGCGTTTTCAAAGACTGCATCCCTAAATACTTCAGACATTTGCTTTACATTCAATCTGAAATGCAGGTGATTATGAAATTATTTCTATTTTAATTTTAAGGTCTATGTATCACTTTACCACGAAAATGTGCCCAGCTAGCCACCATATTTTCACAAAATATAATATAGCAATCCAAGTAAACTTCTATAAACCTTTTCATGTTTTAATAAGAAAACAGGCCACAAACAGATATATCTACTGATAGTATTAACACAGAGAAAGCCAGAAAGGACTACTTTGGAGAAGACAAACTATTTAAATCAGGGATGTCAAACTCGATTTCATTGAGGGCCGCATCAATGTGTTTGACCTTGGGGGGACCAGAATAGGCATGGCCAGCTAGATGTCATCACTCGTTACAGGGACACCTGTGATCGCCTGAGCGCTGTGCCAGCGAAAACGGGCTCCCAAGCTCTGTTTCAGCTGCAACAACCTCCTGCAACCCTCTGCCAGCGAAAACAGAGCTCAGGAGGGCCACATACAGCCCACCCAAACTTCATTTTTGCTGGCAGAGGCACTGCAAGCCGATTTTTCACTATTTCCAGGGTGGCTCCATGGGCCAGATCTAACCACCCTGCAGGCTGGATCCAGCCCCCGGGCCTTGAGTTTGGCACCCCTGGTTTAGATGCTTTCCTGCTTGATTTCATACAAATATATGAACTCTGCCTTGTGTTTCCACCAAATAATTAGAAAAGCATTGGATGAAGCCTTGGATAATGAGAAATATAGCAGCATCACAGGTTATTTGGAAGCACTCTTTGTTTTCAAGTGTCCAGACCTAAATAACAATAGGCCAGTTTGTACTGAAATTTGTTCCATTTTGATTGCATAGTATCATTGGCCTTGCACAACAAAGAAAGCAGCAGAATTATCCTGCCAATTATTTCGTTGTGACATGAAACCCAGTACTCAATACATCTTTGTGTTGTATTCAGTATCATGAGCGTTACTCACTTGTTAGTGCCTGGCTTGTACTAAGCTCTTCGCAAGACATATTTCCTGTGTTCGAGTTTGGACATCACAAGTCAGGGCAGAGATGATCTGGGCTATGTGCAAAGCCACTATATTATAGTTTTTAGAATATCAGACCAGAATAGGAAAGATGGAGTTTCAATTCTGCCTTTATCCATATTATTCATTTGACAATTTTAGGACCATTTATCTCAGATTATGCAAAATCATAGTGTTGTTGTGAAAATGGGCGCGTGAGAAATATCTTTACTGCCTTGAACTTTTTGGAAATAAACCTGGAGATACAAATATAACTTAGCACAGTAAATGTAAACAATGTAGTCTTCTGTTTAAAAGAACAATCCTGTGATTAAGCAGGATAACAGATGTCATCAGTCTTCCTAAATGGAAATTATTTTCTTAGCAAGCATTTGCTTGCTAGTTCTGAGTCTTCATCCTGTGCTAAGATGCTGCTGTTGTTTTTGTTGCTTTTATTAATATTTAGGAGTGCTAAGACTTGTTTGATTTTGAACCACTTTGACTTTTTGAATAATGGTTACACACACAAAAACCAAACCAATTGGTATTTTGGTGGTTCAGTTACTTTTCACTAGAATTTCATGTATTCATAACTATGTTTATACTTATACCTGTTATGTTATAATCGCTTGACAAAATAAATAAATAAAATAAAAATAAAATGGAATCCTTCTGCTTTGACTATTTTAATTAAAGAATTGCTTACGTAGCCTTTCTATCTATCTATCTATCTATCTATCTATCTATCTATCTATCTATCTATCTATCTATCTATAATAATAATAATAGAGAATGAAGGACATCATTTAAAAAACAATAACACGAAGCTTATTTGGTTAGTGTTGCTGAGAATTCAGATCATGGGTGTGTGTGTGCAATAAACAAACTTGGATTCATCCATTGTCTTTTTCATAATAAATAACTGATGTGGCAGCTGTTGGTATAAAAAACAACCAGGGTATTGGACAGATTTTGAATCCACCCTTGAAAGTGCACTCCTTCCATATTACCGGTATATAGATATTTTTCTCAATGTTTCCTCATTCAACTGTTAGCTGTCCATCTATCCACACTGAATAGTGGCATCTTTTCCAGGTATGGTTGGTCAGTCAATATTGATTTCAAGTTATCTTTAGTGGCTTCTATCTGTGAAATTCCACATGTACAGAATGCAACAGTTTTTGTTGAACTATATGCCTATGGTTATAAAAAGTTGAGCATAAAGGCTGTGCAGTGGTCTGGAATTCAGGAGAAACTTTCTAACAGTGAGAACAACTCACCAGTGGAAAAAGCTTGCCTTCAGAAGTTGTGGATACTTCATCACTGGAGGTTTTTGAAAAGACACTGGACAGCCATTTGTCTGAAATAGTATAGGATCACCTTCTTGATCGGGGGATTGGAGTAGAAGACCTCCAAGATCCATTCCAGCTCTACTCTGATTAATTAGTAGCCTGTCCAGATGACAGAAGGCTGTACTGGGCCCAAGGATGGTCCAATGAGAAGTTAATAACAACAACAACAAAAAAAACCAGCCATACAAATATGTATAGAGGGTGGTGTGGGGAGTGAATTTTGCAATGTGAAATAGATTTTTAAAATACCCGTGTATTTTTATGTAAAGTGGTTTAAATTTGAAAGTTTTGGATACACTCAGGAAGCACCCTTTGGTATGGGTAGAAAGGCATGGAACAGATTGAGCATTTGATTACATTATATTCTTATGAGATTGTTTATATCTCAGGTTTTATTTTATAAAGGAGATAAAATTCTATGATTGCTTGCTGTGTTTTTCAATGTATTTATATAACACCTATGTTTTATTCCTATTTTCTTTTCTTTTTTTTAACTCTCATCATAGACTTTTATAGCTAATTACTAGGTGCTTTATTTGTCTGCTAAATTATTTTTTCTTACAAGCATTCCTAATGACTCACTGGATACTTTTTAAGTATTTCATTCTTCAGATACTATTTTGTATTACTAATTTAAGATTAAAATTGGTCATGTAATATGAAATATTATTTTGAATATACTTTTTTTAATAGAAAGGCAATTATTAGATTATCACTGCCTTACCAAAAAGAACAGAAGACATTGTAATGCTAATCTGTGAATTTCCATGTTACTAGGACTATACTTGTTTTCTACCATCAGTAAAAAACAATTTGCAAAACTATCTTAGGCCAATTGCATACACAGGTTTAATATGGGTATTATAATCATACTATTATGATGCTTATTGTGCATAGCATACCTTTACATGCTAGAATGCCATAGAGAAGGATAATCCAAATCTGTAAATTCATATTAATTTTACAACATCCATTCCTAACCTGGTACTTTCAATGTGTATTGGACTACAATCCTCATAATCCCGAATGAAATCAGTAACAATTTTACATGAAGATCTGGAATTACATTAAAGCCTGGTCTCCTGGCACAAAGAAATGAAGAGAGCAAGAATCAACATGACCTATCTTTTCCTGTTGCTAGGTACGGTACATCTTTCTTTATTTTGAAAATATGTTCAGACTAATAAGTTTCTGATTTCTTGATATATCTTATAGGCATGTGCAAAGTTTAGCCTTGGAAATGGACAGTAAAAATGGTCTCATTTGGGCCTAGAGAATGGCTTTCCTTACATGCAAGTAAAAGGAAATGTGGAGGAAATTCTAATCTAGAGAAACTCCAAAGTTTCTAATTACTTGTGGTTTGAAGAATTAGAATCAGCATTTATTCTTCCTCTTGATGAAGAGTTATTGAGGTCAAGCGTTGGGGGGGGGAAAGAACATCTCTGATGAGGATGAAACCCCTACTGAATTCTAAACATAGTTCATTTGATGTCAGTGGTTGTTCTGATAATCAAGGCAGAGACAAAGATCTCACATGCCCTACCCTCCTTTGTAGCAGCTGACCAGAATGATTATTAATTGATTAATTGATTTCATGATTGCGGCCTTTATTATTTTATAATTAACTCAAGGTGGCTGTCATACTTGATACTCCTCCCTCCTCCTATTTTCTCCACAGCAACAACACCAGAGGTGGGTATTCAGCAGGTTCTGACCAGTTCTGGAGAACTAGTAGCAGAAATTTTGACTAGTTCGGAGAACCAGCAAATACCACCTCTGCCTGGAGATTTTATAATATCCTTCCCCTGCCACGCCCACCAAGCCACGCCCACAGAACAGGTAGTAAAAAAAAATTGAATCCTACCACTGAACAACACTGTGTAATAGGTTGGGCTAGAGAGAGAGTGACTGGCTCAATGTTACCTAGATCAACTGTCCCCAATCTTTTCGGAATCAGGGATCAGTTTCATAGAAGACAATTTTTCCATGGGGGGGATGGTTTTGATTTCATTCATTTGCCCCCTGGTCCAGAGGTGGTATACAGCAGGTTCTGACCAGTTCTGGAGAACTGGTAGCGGAAATTTTGAGTAGTTTAGAGAGCCAGCAAATCCCACCTCTGACTGGAGATTTTACAGTATCCTTCCCCTGCCATGCCCACCAAGCCCACGCCCACAGAACCGGTAGTAAAAAAAATTGAATCTCATCACTGCCCTGTTCCCTCCAACTGTGTAGCCTGGTTCCTAACAGGCCCTCGGTCCATGACCTGGGGATTGGGGAATTTGATCTGTCATGCCTGAGGCAGGAATAGAATTCATAGTCTCTTTCTTTCTAGCCTGGTGTATTAACCACTAGACCAAACTGGCTCTTGAATTTTACTTAGGTAGTAAGGTGATCAACATCCTCTACCATGCTTGGTGGGATTTAACAATAACTAAACGTGAACATATTTCTCAGTTTCAGCATAAATGTTGGTGTTGATTTGAACTACAGCATACTGAGAGAACCTTTGATCTAAAATGGGAATTTTGTGCTTTACTTCTAGCAGCCTCACTTCAGATAACCTGGCAAGATTCCTCTGCCTCTTTGGAAGAAAAACTATTTAAGTCACTATTTGGTACAAGTGCTGTATATCAGACCCACAGAAATGGAAACGGCCCCCTTCTAGTGAATATCACAGTGGTTATGTCTAATGTGCTAGATGTGGTATGTATGGTAAAAATTAAATATTTGTAAATTGTCATTAACTAAGCACTCTGTTCCAAAAGAAAATAGGGGCTTACTGTGGGTTTAAATTGCTCCTAGTTCCAATGGGGAATTAAAGAGTGTTTGTTGTTGTGTGTGTGTTTCTGTATGCCTGTCTGAGTCAGTCTGTCTTTCTGTCTCTGTCTCTCTCTGTCTCTGTCTCTGTCTCTCTCTGTGTCTCTCTCGCTGGTGTAAGGCCTACGAGGTCCCTTCCAACTCTGATTATCTGTTATCTGTTATCTCTGTGTGTGTGTGACAGAGGAAGAAGCGAGTTCATTGCTTTCCTAAATCTCATCCATGTAATACTTTTATTGATCTATGCTGAGATTCCTAGCACAATCAACTTGGTGATGTATATATTATAGCTTGCACAGAGCATAAATAAATCATTAATGTCTTCAAGCTGGCTGGTAAGTATGGAGTTTGCACTTTGTACCTAGTTCCCTGGAATTTCTCTGCTTTCTCAGCTGTGAAGTCACACAGTGTCCTTCATCCCACTCTATAAAGAGAGAAGTTAATATCATTTCCCTTCCTGCACTCCTTACATTTCACAATATTGTTTTCATAGTGAGAGATGACCTGTGAGAATTGGTAGCAAGAAATACGTTTAAAAGAAATGTAAGTGAACATCTTTGACACATGTATGAATTGCAGAAGTACAGCTGAGGTTCCCAAAAATCTAATAATTCCGGTAATTTCACAGAGTTCAAAGGAAAATGGCTTTTCTTGCTGTGAGGAAGTGTTGAGGGAAGGAAGCAGCTAGATAGGGAATGAACTCAGTGTTACAAAAATTGTCAATAAGTAAGACATTCTGCTGGTAGAATAAAAATCGTATCTGAACAACACAGTACCTCAGCCAATATTTAAAATAATAGCTTTTTTTTTCTTTTTGGAACCTTAGTATTTGAAAATTATTCCTTTCCATTTTATTCCATTCCATTCCATTTTGCATTTTATTATGGATTTGCCAAAAAAAGATTCAATGTGTTTGTATAAACAAATGGAAGGAAAATGACCATAAATTATTCTTCCACTAGGACATCTTGAAATACACCATCACATCTGTTCTGGTCCTGAATCAGGTAACGCTTAATTTTTGTTTAATCCAATAATTGGGAAGAGAGAGAAGGAAGGCCTAAAGCAGTGTGTGCAGCATGCAAATCCAAATTTTGTTTAAAAACCATAAAACGTTGCTGTCAAACTGTTAATTTTAATATGACAGAAAGGGGAAAATCACACTATGCATGATAAACTGCATGCCAGTTCTATTTAGATTTCAGCCCTCTCCTCATTTAGCAACCTGTTCCATTCTCACAATTAGTGCAGTAAGTGAGTATGAGAAAGAGTCACTGTGAAGATCCATGGTTGCTGCTGTTTCATTCAGATACAGTTTTCTGGTACAGTTATGCTAGTGTTGCCTTCACTACAGCATGCATGTCAGACACACAAAATTTGATTATAAGTGCATACATTGGTCACAAAATCTATTTTTTATTATTGTCGTTGTATATGCAAATGGTTGCTTATCAAGGTAGTTTCTAAATGAGGAGTGGATGCAAAGTGAAACATTTTTTTTGTCCTGAGTCCACCCCCTTCTTTATTTTAGAATCTTTGTGTGTATGTGTGTCCAGTCATTGGCATAGCACTCGTAACCCACACTTGAACTTGAAAATGTTATGAAAGTGTGCTTTGAACAAAAAAGAACATTCTAATTCTATTCCCCTCTTCTTGCATCCTAGTAAATATGTGCAAATCACTAATTGCAATGGAATATAAGATATGAAGAAAAGAGTAAATGAAGATGTACAAGCCATTTGGGATAAATTTTATATCTAATAAGTAACAAGAGCACATTGTCCTGTAATATACAGTTTTTAGTCCAAATTTACACCACATTACTCAGAAAAATGCATAATTTGAAATTCTGATTTGTGTAATCCGAAAATGTGAATTAAATGTTTCTTTAAAAAATATTTTTGTGCCTCCTATGCAGTTTTTTCCTAGTATTTTCCCAATTTCTAGGTGAATTCATTCCTTTCTAACCTTTGGATAGTTAACTTTCTTAAAACCTTATCCTCAAACAGCTCATGTATTAAAAACACTGCTGACTTTCTTCTTCTTCAGAGTATATTGCAAACATATTGGCTCATTAATATTTTATTTTCCCCTGAGGTATTCTGGGAGCTGTACTTTGGGCAGAGAAAATGGGCAGAAAACTCATTACAGAAAAATCTTAGGCCCACAAATCACTAGCCATAGGAAATGGGAAATGTAACTATGGCAACTGAGCTTGCCTAAAATTCTTGGGCAATATCTATCATGCATTTAGACTTCTGTTCAATTTGTCCTTCTCTTAACACTAACTTCATCCTAACACCTATGAAAAGATTGTTCACGATTGTTTATCCAGCATACATTGCTAACTGAAAAAGGAGCTCTCATTGCCCATACAAATTGATCCCCATTCATACCTTCAATTTTTAATCCTAATCATGGGCCTAACTTCAGCATAATGCCTATAAAAGTCATTTTCCCTGCAGGATGGCAAAGCTGGAAAAAGGTGGCTTAAATTTTAACATCATCAATGCTGGGAATGGGAAATGTAAGAATGAAGACTAACGTTTTCTCTTAATGAATCTTTCAGTCATGGTATAATAAAAGACTGGCTTGGAATGAGGAGGAATTCCCCTTCAGCACTATCACTGTGCCTTGGAATTCAGTCTGGACTCCCTCTTATACGGTTCAAGAAGCGTAAGTAGCATTAAAAGAACAGTGTCCATAATAAGATACACTGGAAGAATGTACTGTAGGATAACACAGCCACATCAAGACACATCTATTTCAACACTCTACCTGTAAAAGAGCCAGTTGGTGAGCTAACTGGCTCTTTTACTAACTGGTAAGCTACCTATTCCCCAGCATTTGATCACAAGACCAATGTGTCTAATGTTTTAGCAAAGTTACATCATCCAATCCAAGCTCACCTTTATATTTGGATAGGATATTATACTTCCTCTCCTAACTTGTAATGGATATTTACAAGAGTCACTGAGAGAGAGAGACAATAAATAAACAAACGGTAAGTGTAGGGAAGAAAAGACTTTAGAGTGTATTTGTAAAACTAAGAGTAATGAGTATGATTGTTTTCATTATACTTTATTACAACTGAATGTTAGATTTAGTTGGGAATCAAGAAGCTGACATTGAATCTGCCAGGAGGCACCATTGAATGAAACTCCATATATAACTCATAAATGAAAACACAACTAGAGGGGCACAAACTGGCATATGGTTCCTGAAGACTAAAATCAGGAATCTATTCAATCTTCTTGTGGAAAGATTAACTCAGCTATCCTTTACAATAAAGGACAGTGCTTCCTATATGTCTCTGTCAGGATTAAAATGTATTACGAAGATTTTTAATAGCCTTGTGAACTTTTTCTGGATCAGAAGGGCACTCTGTATTAATTCCTACTAACATAGCTATTCCCCCCCTTTTCAAAATAACAGAGGGCTATGAAATATTTAAATAACTTATAATTCTTTGTAACTGTTCTGTGGCAGAGAAATACATAGCATGCACAGAGCAGGCCAAGACCAAATTACCTTAGATCTTATTCCAGTACAAATATACCTTCCTTTCAGTTTACCCAGGACTTTTGGACACATTCAGGTGGTATAATGTTCTGGGGAAGCAACAGAGGTAGAAGAAGTTCTCAGGTTATAACCAATTGTTCAGAAACTATTCAGATTTATAATGGTGCTGAACAAGGGGGACTTACGATGGTTCCTCAGAGTTCTGGACATTGTAGTGTCCCTGCAGCCACATTTTTGATGTTTTGTGCCAGGTTCCCACAAGCAATGGGGAAGCTGATAAGAAGTCAGAAGTCATGATCACTTGAGTTCCTTTTTTAATGATCCATGTGGTTCTTGTTTAATATCAACCATGTCTAAGTGGCACAGTCAAGGCAGGATTAGAATTCCTGGTCTCTAGGTTTTTAGCCTGGTACCTTAAACAATAGACCAAATTGGTTTCCATATGTCATATAGAACTAGTTAGAACAAATAAGTGGAACAACTTGCCTCCAGAAGTTGTGAATGCTCCAACACTGGAAGTTTTTAAGAAGAGGTTGGACAATCATTTGTCTGAAGTGGTGTAGGGTTTCCTGCCTGAACAAGGAATTTGACTAGAAGACCTCCAAGTTGGCTTCCAACTCTGTTATTCTATTCCATTCCATTCCATTCCTTTCCATTCCATTCTATTCTATGTAATCCCATCCACTCTACAGTAAACAATGAAAGTTTGAGAATTTTAATAACAAAATAAGTGTACTTTTTCTCATTTGAAAGTGAGAAATTGTTTTTCAACATTTTAGAAGATAACAAAATTGTAAAAAGCAGCATTAGCTTTAGCTTATGTCTCATTTCTTTAATTAAAGGTTTGATGTAACATGGAGAGTGGGATCCCCTAATGTGGTACTTCACAGTGATGGGAAAACAGAATTTCAACTTGCTCTTCGCATTGACAGCAACTGCAACTTTGACCTCTTCTATTATCCATTAGATAGCAGCCAGTGCTTTTTGAGCTTTTTCTCACTGGACAGCAAAGGTACATAAATAACATAAGGAAATTGGCTGTAATGCACTGTATAGAACTCTATTCAAACGTCAAGTCAAACCATCTATAGTGCCTTCTTAAGTAAATTTTGGATATATTGCAGTCTGAATGTTTTATTTCTGCTGGCACAGCACATAGTTCTAATTAAAACTTTTAGGAATGATAGTTGTTGACTTGGGTGAATGTGATATGGCTGTTATGAAGACACAATGTACCCCTATGGATAACATTGATCATTATTCATGATACAATCTGTTTAATATTGCCAATCACCACTTAGTATAAAAATGGGGGGTGGGGGGGTGATAAACATTGCTTAGTCAGTTTGCATGGCTTTCACATTAAAATATATAATTTAATAAGTAATATTAAAGTAATATTTACTTATACAAAAATTTGAATACATAAGCCAGTGAGTGAAAACCATCTGACATTGTCCACTAATGTGCCATTAGGCACATTGTCAACATCATTATGTGGAGCTATTGTACAAAATGTCTAGTTCCTATTATCAGTTTATGCACAATCTCCACTGACAGGATATTCAGCATGAGACCAAAAAAAAAAAAGGCACCAGAGAAAACTTTAAGGGAAGAAGTTGGTACCAGACTTCGGTTACTAAGATATAGGAATTCCAACTCTCAGTACCTAGTAGTAGCAACTCTGCTCCTCCAAAGAATAACCACTTATTCTAACCTCTGCTATTATTCAGCCCTTTTCTCATCTATCACATTTCTTTTCCCAGATAGTTTATAATATGGTTGACTCATACTTGTAGTTTGATTTACACACTATGTCAGTTTTTTACTTATGATAAGATTATGATTTTTCAAATTCTTTTAAATTATTATTTCAAGTCAGTGAGCTGGAATTCATCACCTCCATTGCAAATGAAATTCTGAATTTAAAGCGTGAATATCTCATCACAAATGTGAACATTACAAGCCAAAGGAATATGGCCCAGCCTTATTTTGCAGTCATGGTAAGAATATCACTTGCATTATAATTTTTTAAAAGTACCTTAGTGGCATCTCAGTCAGGGCCTATTCTTCTAGCTGACTGGACTGATGATGCATATAGATATTCTATCTGCCTTTAGAATGGATATTAATAATGGGAGTATTTCTTGGGAGTCTTGCTTCCTCCTACCTTCATAAAAATAAGAATATTATAATTGGGTAGGTTCATTTCATTAAAAAATATAATCCATGATTTACAACCATAGTGGCTGAATTCACATGCTGTGTTTAACCAAAGCAAAAATCACATTTAGGCTTAGCACTGTCAATCAATGCCCAACAAATGAACTTCTGGTGAAACTTGAATTATTTCTTCCTTTTACCATGACGTCTGGCTTCTTTTTTAGATAACTTTAAAAAACACAGGAATACGAGTCCTCCTTTCCTCAGTATTGCCAAGCTTTGCAGTTGAGATAGCGGATCTCTGTGGCTTTCTTATCCGTCTTCAAGACAGACTGTCATACAGGATCACTTTGCTTTTGGCATATCTAGTCTTCTATTCTTCTTTTATTGGCTCTCTGCCGGAATCCTCCTCCTGTAATCCACTGCTCAGTAAGTTGTACAAGCAAAAAGATGTCAAGCAACAAGTCACCCAAATATGTCAAATGGAAAGTTTTGTCTACTTTATCTAACAGCTTAAAATAACATCCAGAAAAAATATTCAACTAAAGACGAGATTATAATTAATGATAACAGGAACACTTTTTTTATGGAAGGTAGTAAAAAGGTGGTTGTTTGGCAGTTTCAGAAGGGTTTGGATGAAACAGATCACCTGGATCCCTTTCAGTCAGGATTTGGGCCCGGTTATGGGATGGAAACAGCATTGCTCATACTTGTTGATGATTTCTGGCGAAAGCAGGATGCAACTAATGCAATCATCTTTGACCTCTGACCTTGACCTCTCAGCAGCCTTCAATTCCATTCACCACAGTATCCTTCTGGACCACTATGGGGTCTAGTGCTGGGCAGCACAGCCTGCACTGGTGCAACTCCTTTCTCCAAGGCAGGTTCCAATCGGTGTTATTAGGGAGTGAGAGATTCAGCCCATGGCCATTTTTCTGTGGTGTGCAACAGGGCTTGGTACTCCCTCCACTCCTTTTTAACATCTATATGAAGCTGCTGGGTGAGATAGTCTATCACCATGGGTTGAGGTATCATCAATATACAGATGATATTCAACTTTATATCTCTATCCCTGGTGAGCCAAGTGATGCTGTCGCTACTCTTTCACGGTTCCTTGAGGCTGTGGAGTCCTGGATGGGGGACAACAGACTTCAGCTGAACCTTTGGAGGACCCAATGGCTCTGGGTGCATGGAACTTCAAGATCCAGGATTTTGACATCTTTACTTCTGGAAGGGATGGCACTACCCCAGACAAATGCAGTATGCAATTTGGGGGCCCTTGTGGGCTCACAACTCCTGCTTGAAGAGCAGCTGGCAGTCTCAGCTAGCAGAGCTTTTGCACAACTTCCAGCCTTTCCTGCATCAGGAGTTTCTGTGCTCAGCAGTTCAAGCCCTGGTCATCTCGTACTTGGATTACTGCAATGTGCTCTATCTGAAGAGCTTTTGGAAGCTTCAACTGGTGCAGAATGTGGGAGCACGGGCAGTTTTGGGAGGCCCTTGTTACATCACTGTTTTGTGAGCTGCACTGGCTGCTGGTTTGCTTCTAGGTGCAAGTCAAGTTGTTGATTATTATCTATAAAACCCTGCCTGGCAAAGGTCCAGGTTACTTGAGGAACCATCTCACCCCTATGGGACAGGCCCGCCCTACCCATCCCTATGCTGCGGATCCTGTCAGTCAAGGAATTCTAACTGGTGGAGTCCTCTGCTGCGGCCCTGGTGTTTTGCAACATCTTTCCCCCTGAAGTGAGATTGTCTCCCACCATCCTCCCACCATCCACAACAGCCTGAAAACCTGACTCTGTCAAGTGGATTGGGGCCCCAGTGGGGGAGTATCTCACTGAAGGTGGTTGATCGACTAATAGCCCTGTACATTCTGCTCCTTTCCTCGACATCCTTTAGTTTTAGTCATAATTTGTATTTTATTATGATTTTACCATGATTTTACACACTTCTTTGTAGATATTTATGGTTTTATTTTGATGTTGTAAGCCACCCAGAGACACCTTGCAGTGAGATGAATGGCAAGCAAATTTCATAAATAAATCTTACCGCTCACCACACTTAACTGTAGTATAGATCTCAAGGAACCCTAACCCTAACATTCATCCTAATCTGAATTTATATATTGGTGCTAAACTAATTTCAGCACACACTTCCCACAGTAACATAAAGCAAAGACTGAGGGGACCCATCAATAATGCCTTTAACATCTTCCTTTTTTCCTTAGGTTATTACTATACTGGCCTTCTTATATTACTATTCCTTAGCACAACTGAAACTATTTTGGTGCAGAAACTGGTCACGGATAATGCAAATCTTTGTCTGAATTATGGATTTAAAGCAAAAAAGAAGGGAACTTCTACAGCATCAACTTCTACAGTATTAGAACATGCAAAGGATCTTAAGACAAAAGGCAAGTAATTAAGATATAGGGGAGGGGGGACTGTAATATTTCATAAATAAGATGATGTGGAAACTTCAGCACAATGACATGAATCTTGGCAGTAATGAAAACCCGTAGGAGATTGGTCTACCATCTAAAGACTTTAAAATCTGGAAGTTACCAGAGTTTTTTAGGCTGAAATAGTAGTGCTGTTTTTTTAATTATTTAAACTAAGAATCAATTATTTTAATACTTGGTGCTTTCAAATTAAGCCATGAAGCTGTAGCTGGAATAACAGAGCAGCAATAAGGGTAGATGCTCCATTCCTTTTCCTCAGACTTCACTATAATCATACAAGGCAGGATGCATGAGTAAAAGTAAGAGATGGTGACTCAGCTTGTACCCAGCCAGTATATTCCTTAAACTTCAAAATAAGTGGGAGAGTCTCCCTAACCTAACAAAAAATGACAAAGAAAAGACATTTCTCATCAAGAATTTTGCACAACCAATTTTTCTCTAATTTTTTATCTTTGTTACTGTTTATTTGACCCAAATGTCTAAGCTTTTAGATTTAAATATTGGAAATGATGTACAGTACAATGAAATATATGTAACATGTGTTTTAATTCTGTTCATTGTAGCAGTTGAATATTCCCTCATGATCGATCATTCAAAATATTTCATATAACTTTTGACTGGAATTTAAATTCTGCTTCTTTGATTTTGAATTGGCAAGCCGCAAAATCACATGTACCTTTTTCTCTTTTGATCAGCAGATTGTGGAACAGATGCAGGGTCACCACCTCTTAAATCTATTTCTAGCACTTTAGACAGGCTCTTCTCCTTCATCTTCTTAGGCCTGGTTCTTTTGTTTCATCTCCTGTTGGCTGGGCTCTGGTATCTATGGAAATGTGCACCCAAGAAGCCTCCTGGAGAAATTTACCTAGATGGAATCAAGTGGGATCATGGAGAATAACATGCTATTTATGCTAAGTATCCAACTGAAATGTAATGTATCTCTGTGTATACAATTTGCTTGTTTTAAATAAAAAATAGCTTTTACTTTCCAATGGCATACACCTGGTATATAGGTAGTCCTCGACTTATGACCACAATTCATCCCAAAACTTCTGTTGTTAAGTGAGATATTTGTTAAGTGGGTTTTGCCCCATTTTATGACCTTTCTTACCTCAGTTGTTAAGTGAATCACTGCAGTTGTTAAGTGAGTAACATAATAATTAAGCAGGGGTGGGATTCAAATTTTTTAACAACCAGTTCTGTAGGCATGGCTTAAGTGGTGGGCATGGCTTGGTGGTCATGTGACTGGGTGGACCTGGCTTGGTGGTCATGTTATCGGCTGGGTGTAGCCAACTCAATATCACTCACATCGAGGCATGCATCTCCTCGCCTGGCCTCTCGTGACTGTGGGGATGCTGCAACAGTCGTAAGTGTGAAAAATGGCCATAAGTCACTTTTTTCAGTGCCATTGTAACTTTGAATGGTCACTCCACCCAAGCAAAGTATCAGCAACGGAGAGAAAAATAACTCCAGAGAAGTTCCTGAGACAGGAAGTCTAGTCCTGCCAAGAATGTAATAAGGGTTAACGGAGAAGCAGTTTCTGCAAGCAACACCAGAATGTTTCCTTCCTGCCTTCCTGATAGGATTAGGCCAGTAATTTCTTCTAACAACCGGTTCTCTGAACTGCTTAGAATGTTAACAACCGGTTCTAGCGAATAGGTGCGAACTGGTAGAATCCCACCCCTGTAGTTAAGTGAATATGGCTTCCTCATTGACTTTGTTTGTCAGAAGGTTGCAAAAGGGGATCACATGACCTTGGGATTCAGCAACGGTCATAAATAGGTACCAGTTGCCAAGCCTCTGAATGTTGATCACGTGATCATTGGAATACTGCGAAGGTCATAACTGTGAAAAAGGGTCATCAGTCCCTTTTTTCAGTGCCATTTTAACTTTGAATGGTCACTAAACGAACTGTTGTAAGTAGAGGACTACCTGCACTTTAAAAGTTACTGCTAATTTTTAAAACTAATAGATATTTGGTACTCCAGGAATACCAGTAACTTGTCCAAAGCACTTTCGCTGCATTAAATCATTCTCAATCTATTTTTCAAGTTAAAGTTAGATTGCTTTGTGAACAAGCTATATTGTACTATTTTGATGTGATGAGGACATTCTTCTCTACCAGTGTGGAAATAAAAGGTCATGTCTATTAAAGAGCAAATGTTTCTCACATTTTTATCTGACCAATATATTAAATAATTTCTCTTTCCCTTGTTCTAAACTATTTGGAGACCAGGGGGTAGCTTTGTATTTGTTTCATAGCTATTAATTTTTATTGTGTGTTGATTTGATGCTAAATCATAGCTTTAACTTGTAAGTTTTTAAAGAATTTTCTATAGTAACATAATGTGTAAATGTTGTACATAAATAAATACTTCCAGCCATTATATCATTATTTACCTTTATTATTAACTGCTCAGAATCATTGGGAGTTGGGGAGGGGGCATATGAATATATTATTATGGTTGGTCGCATAGTCAACCAAATGTTCAGACTGAATTTGGCATTTTTTCTATCTATCAAGTCCTTTCCAAGGATCTGGGATTGGCAGATGTGGATTAGTGTTATTATTATTACACACTAATGGGGAATGCTTCTGAGTCTTCTGCTATTTATTTAACATCTAAGTGATGTTAGAAGCTATTAAAAAGTATTAAAAAAAGGACTAGGTTGGTGTAAGGAATACAGTGCTGACTTTAGGAATCAGCCATTCATATCTTTTTTTTCCCCCATAGAGAAACCTTTCATTCCAAAGCAAGAAACTTAAAAAAAAATGTAAAACTAGCTCTCCAAAACAGAGGCTACTATCATTTTGCTTAAAGGATGCAGCCATTACTTTGTGCCCAGAGTAAAATGCTTGGGCAGTTTATATTATCATATTTGAAAATAACAGACAAGCAACACTACACATCTATTTCAATCGTTCTGGCTTCTAAATTATAGTTGGATTGACTTCTATGTACTATATTCAATTTTGACCTCTTTCCACCTGTCTTTTTAAAATAAAAGGTCAGTGCCATTATAGTAGAAGAAAGAGAAAAAAAGAATACCAGTGGTAATTTTTATTGACCCAGATAATTAATCAATAAAGGGATTAGGGGAATACAATTTGATCATTGTTCACCTGTCCTAAAGAAGAATATTCAAAGCTATGATTCAGGAGTTGATTGGAATAAATATAGAGCAAAGCATAAAGCTGTATACAGCTTGAAAGCTAGAACAACTGTGTATCATATCTCAATTATCTGCAAGGTCTATATAAATGTTCATTTACTTTACCCACTTGTTGACTTTAGCATAATTGTCTGTGTCAATAAATTGGGTTTGACATGTCACAGAGGACTTAACATGATTGTCTTTATAGAAGTTCTATCCAACCAAATTTATTTTTACTTCAGCTTTCAGTCATTCTTTGTTGAGCACAGCAAAGATGAGTATTAAATGTGTCAACTGGTCTTACAACATCACATTTACAAATAGGAATAAAGAAAATGAGACAAGAAGAGACAGAACATTCTCATTAAGAAGCAAAGATGAAGTTTTTCCAAGAAACTGAAAATGGGAGAATTTTCCCATGTATTTTACCAGGAAACATAATTAAAGCAGGCTTGAAAAGTCAGTGCCTTCCTAAACATACCCATGTGCTCCAAATCCATTGATTATGTCACTTTTGCTGTCTGAATTCATGGAGACCTAACCCTAACCGTAACTGGATTTGCTCCCCAAGGAGATTTTCCCATTTACCAGAATAGAATATAATTGTATTATGGTCTTAGACCAACAATAGACATCACTATTTACAATATATATATAAAGAAATACTGATACATTTTAATACATTAATAGTGGATAAAAACATCCATTAAGAAAATACATGTTCTCAAACAGTTAGGGGCACTCCCTGGTTTATGAGTGGAGAGCCAATAAGTATGTGTGTAAATATCATTTTCCAAAGTTTGTTCAATCTCCAAAAAATTGTCACAAGTTGAGAGCTATAATTCTGAAACCAATTTTTTCTAGTAGACATTGCAGCAACACAGAATTTTGCCACTGCACGCGTAATAGCTGGATTTGAATCCTGGAGGAGAAAGTCTACGTAAAAATTGTCCCTCCCTGGCAATCTCTCTAGTAAGGGCAGAATATACAATGACCTATAAACTCTGTATAACTCACAGTACAATAAAACATGTGAGATATCTTCAACTTCTCCTTTACCACGTATACATACCCGTTCTGCTATTGGTGTTTTCTTATACCTGCCCTGAAGGAGTGCTGATGGGAGAATATTAAATCTGGCTCTGAAGAATGCTTTTCTTTGTTTTGGGAAGATCAGATCGTTTAGATATCTTGCTGATTCCCACACTCCCTGTTTAATTCTGTCCATGCTGTGGCAAGCCAACCTATTTAGTTCTTCTTGGAACTCCATGTCCTTCATTCTATTGATTATTACTTGCTTTGCTTGGTCAAAGCCTAGGGACATTAAGAATACTGGTGAGAGCCCATAAGAGCCCAGCTTGTGGTCTATTGCCTATTTCCAGGGGGAGGGGTAGTTATCAGTCAGTACTAGAGGGGTCAGTCCCTTGGGAAGAAATGCATTTTTAGCCAATGAATGATCATCATCTTACAGGCCCTTACCAGAATTTGAGGCATGCCTGACTCAATTCTTACCTGGGCATTTGGAGTTCCTTTGGGTGCAGCTAAGATGGCTCGCAGAATTTGGTTTGTATAGATTCTAGCAAGTCTTTTTTTTTGCAAGGATTCCTGTTTGTGCCCCATGTAGAATTTGTGCCAATGTTTTGGCCTCAAAAAGTTTTAAGGCCGCAGGTACTAATTGCCCTCCACTGGTGTAAAAAAAATGTTTAATTGCAATTGAGGACCTATAGGTCAATGTGTGATCCAGGTATGCCTTGTGAGTGGAAAACCACCCAAGATATCTGAATGTCCTGACCTGTTCTAAACTATACCCTTCTATTTTCCAGGAGTATTGTCTAGGTCTTTTAGCAAAAACTAAAACTTATGATTTATCAAAGTTAAGGACCAGCTTATTCTGTTTTCAAAATTCAAGTGTTGACGTAATTGCTGTCTTCAGTCCTATTGGAGTTTGTGAAATTATAACAGCATTGTCGGCATATAGGAGAATCAGGATTATACGTCATGCTACGTTAGGAGGATGTAAATCAGGGTTCTTGTAAGAGGTTCATCCCATTTACTAAGCAATGTAGATAAGGCAGGCTCAAAAAGTCAGCGCCCTCCTAAGTATACCCATGTGTTGCGAGTATGTTGGCAATATCAGTTTTGCTCTCTGAATTCAAGGAGACCAGCCCTAATCATAAATCAATTCCCCCCCCCCCCGAGATTTTCCCATGTATTCTACCGGGAAACATAGATAAGGCAGGCTCAAAAAGTTAGCACTCTGCTAAGCATATCAATGCGCTCTGAATCCATTGGCAATGTCCCTTTTGTTTTTCGTATACATGAAGATCTAACCCAAACCCTAAAATAGGAAAGCACAGAATGCCAGTAGGCTGGCCAAAATGTTCTTCAGTTTCTGTTTTGGGCTTTCCCTTGATCATATTGGATTTATCACCCAAATTATTCAGGAGTATCTACTGTATAGCAGACCCTTTTCCATGTGTGAGGTATTACACTGGCAGTATTTTTCCAAAAAATCGAGCTGCATTTATGAAAAAATAAATTGCAACCTTGACTATACTGGCATACATTGTTACAAAGTGTCATCACTGTGGGAAGAATAAGAAATTGTCAAAATATTTTGATCCCCTGTAGGATTGAAATTACTGCAATTTCCATTTGCCATTTCCAAGTGCCAATAGCTGAATGTTTTAAAAAGAAACAATTATTGTGTACCAACAATTATTGTGTAGTTAGGATATATTTTTTGATTGTGGAATCTTGTCCATTTGGACTTTTTTTCTTTAAAAAAACATAAGCCATTCAATTAATTCCCCACAACAAAGAGCTAACCTTTTACTGATTCATAATTACTGGGTAGGTTTAAAAATTATTTTCAGTTGTTAGCCTTCAAAGTTCAAATCAATTCAAAGGAGAAACTCCTTTTGCAACCCTAAGTAACCTGAATGCCCCATACCTCTCATTAGCTATGCAATATAAATAACTTCATTTATCCAAAAAAGTAATGGGGTTCTCTTCCCATATAATTACCTCTGAATCATGAGTTCTTATACATTAATTGACAATAACACAAGAAGTTCTTGAAAACCAAAACATAACCACGAAGTGCAAAGAACTACATGTAGAAAATGGCTGCTGGCCAGTTCTTCAGTTGCTTCTTCGGTTACCTGACTGGTTAATTTAAATCTTTTTCTAATATCTTCCTTTTCTCTTTTTTTCAGGTATCTCTCGTCTCATTTCCATACAGTTTTGCTTCCTCCCTTATCCCAAATATACCATGTCTTTGTGGCAATTTACAAGATTCAAAATAAGAAAACAGTACCTGCATCAGCTATAGAAGCTGAAGTGCATGCAATTGTATGACATGTACAGTGCACGCACATATACACCTACCCAACATCGCATACAAAGTTTTTTGGGAAGGAAATTTTTTAGGTTTCAGCTGCAGTCCATGATTTTGAGAAAGTTGGGAAGTTGAACATTAAGACTAGGAATTGTTTCAGATTTAAAAACTGAAAGATTCCTTGTGGCACACAGTGGCAAGTACACAGCACCTATAACTTCTTAACGCAAATGTGTCTGTTCTTGAGAACACACTATAGAACAAGGTTCACCAATCTTTTGGACCTCAGGGACCACCAAACTCATAATTTTAGATTCCGGGGCCACTAACTGGTTCTATGGGCATGGCCTAATTTGTGGGTGTGGCTTGGTGGTCATATGACTGGCTGGGCATGGCTTGTATGTAAATATTATAAATATTTATATAAATATTGATTTTTTTATAAAAAAGAGCAACTTTTACCCAAAATCAGGCAAAGCAGGCAGCCAGATTGAGTTGCTCACAGAATCACAGATTCATTCAGAAATCTATCTATCTGCCATTGGCTAGCTCAGTCTGTCACATAAAATTTGCAAACTCATTAAATTTGCTAGCAAGCAAACTCACAAAATTAACTCACAACACATCATGCATGTAAATATTGAATTTATTTTAAAAAAGCAACTTTTATCCAAAATCAGGCAAAGCAAGCAGATTGAGTTGCTCACAGAATCATTCAGTGATCTACCTATCTGCCATTGGCTAGCTCAGTCTCTCAAATTTGCTTGCCGTGAGTCTGCACTGAATTTGCTTGCAAGCAAACCTTCAGTCCTAAGGGAGGTTCGGCCGTGCTTAGCTAGAAAGCAAGAAATCCAACCATTTCCTGCTTCCTAGCTAATCTAAATTTCCCGGCACAGCAGAACGGAACAGATGATGGTCGGAAAAAGGAAAAATAGCAACTTAGCAGACAAGTTTGCTGGGTAAGGAGTGAATGGGCGGGGAGGGTTCCTGTGGGCCATGTGGGCTGAGCAGCCTTGTGTTTCTTCGCAGCCTGGATTAATTGCTTTGGGGGGGTGCTCTGGGGGTGAGATTTCTCTGCGGCCCACCAAAATTTTCTCACGGCCCACCAGTGGGCCACGGTCCACCGGTTGGCAACCGCTGCTATAGAATAACAATTGCATGGGCTCAAGAAAAGAGCCTGCTACTTTAAGGAGTTGCAGGCAGATTCTTTGTGGTATTACCGTACAATCCTAAGCACACACATTCTACCTTCAAATCCTGAGTGCTGTGCAGCTCTGTCATTACACAAAGCCTTGGTTTGTTGTTCATTTTTCATCTTGGGACAGATAGACTTTAATTCAGGACTTCCTTTGCTTTGGGTAAATGCACCATTGCAACTATAAAATTCATTTTACCCAACAACGCTTAATTGTTTTGAATACTCTTAACAAGCAAAAGCAGAAAGATAAAAATATTTATATAAGAGACAATGAGAAACCAGAAAAACATATTGGCAGTTCTCATGACACCTAGGGGCCCACTTTAAATGTAATTTATATCCCTCCCCCTCCTCCATCCAATTTTTTGTTGAACTTGAACTTATCTTTCCTGACTGTACGCAAACAGGCTACCCAGCACAGGAACTGGATGTTATGGGCATAGATATTGAAGTGTCCAAATCCAAAACTATCATACCATCTTCAGGAATCATAAACTTTCTTCAAACATTTTAGTTCCGGATGCTTCCCATTCCAATATTCATCCTTAATATGGCCCCTACAGATGAACCAGGCAGAATAGACACAGGCTTAGTTTTGTGTGTATGTGTGAGAGAGAGACGGAGCACATACAGCTGGAGGATTGGAATTAATTATACTCATGAAGTTTGCTCGTTTTGCTACTGGGTTTTGTTGGTGCATCTATTACATGAATATATTTGGCCCCTGGTCATTAGGTTCACCAGATGAAGCAGGACTTCATTCTATTGTTCTATTTCTAAAAGCAAACTGTAAAGATATTGGGATATTATGGGAATTGTGAGGGGATGGGCATGGAGAAATTTCATTCATTTTGTTCATTTTTGTCCTTTTTCCTTGGATCTTTTTAAGGGAAATGTTCCCTTTAAGAGAAATGTATCTCCTTCAGCAGGGCACTAAGTGGTTGGGTTAGTAGACATGCAGAGGAGTGGGGCTGCATTTCAAAGTATCCAAAAACATAGGGGGGAAAGAACTGACAGAAAAGAGCTTGAAACAAGGAAGCTGAAGGAATAAAGGTAGATTGGGACCACAATAAACAGAGTTAAAGTAAAGCTGAAACTAACAAAAATGAAATAACAATATTAGTAAACCACCGACAGACAATAAAAAATAGAAGTCATGTGTTCGAACTTAGAATGCCAGAGAAATAATTATAAAAGAGAAGTTAGACTAGAAATAAATATAAGAGATCTTAGAAGATTGAAATACCCAATAAAAAATGATAGACAGAGGATCATTACATTAAACGTAAATTAGAAAGTGTTAGGTAGTATTTCTTTTGCAGCAAAAGCTTTTATAGTAACCCTTTTCCAACTGGAACTGACATGTATGAATGCTATTTGGGATCTGGACCATCCCTGGATCTTAATGTGAATGGACTGTCTTATGGAGATTCTCAGTCCTCCAGGTCATGATTGTCCCAAAGATTCTTTTTTCAAGAAGCAACTGGACTTTCTGATTTTTTTTGAAGAAGCTTTGCTTCTCATCCAAGAAGCTTCTTCAGCTCTTCCCCACCATTCAGTCAGAGCTCAAGAAACTTCTTGGATGAGAAGCAAAACATCTTCAAAGAAAAAACAGAAAGTCCAGTTGCCTCTTGAAAAAAAGCACCTTTGGACATGTGAATGGATTGCTTACTTGACTCTGAGGCCGCAGCCAATCAGAACTTGCTCTTCCTTGACAACAGATTAACACAGAAACCAATTCAACCAATTAATCTTAATTTTGGGGCATTAAATGCATGCATCTTCAGTAATATGAGTGATGATGACAATCAACAAAACTCCTTTTGCTGTAATCTATTTGGTCTCTTTTGCAAATCTAGCCACTACAACACGTAACACAGACACTTCTTCAGCGATGCTTGCTATGACAATGGGATTTCTCAAGAAACAAAAGAAAGCAAAAGCCCTTTGATCAAGAACATTTATGATTTATCAGAATGGTAAGTATCAGATGATGGCACCTTGTGCTCAGTGACTGACCAATGTTGATCTGGGAATGATCTTTACCTGTCTCTGGAAATGGTCCTACATAGAACTATGCATACAGCATTTGAATGCCAGAATAAATTTGCAAGAAGTGGAGGTAATGGGGAGCAATTCCAGATTTTTTAAAAAACATATTTTGTGAGAAAATTCTGGGTATCTGTAAAAATCCAATCACAGTTTGGGGAGATCATCATCAAGTGAGACCAATGTCACAATGCAGGATAAAATGCTTCAATGGGTTTGTACTGCTTGAGCCTTCTGGGTGTCGTGTAAGAAATAAAAGAATGTGACCTTCTTTACTTAAAATCCTTTTCAATCTGAGTAGTGTTCATTGATGCCATTTGGAGAAATCAATTGTCTGGATTGTTCTTCTAAAAGCAGGCTTTCATGATCCAGCATTGCCCATACTTATATGAGCTTGCCACTTGAAGATACAGTATATTTTCCATTTTCAATGAGAACACTCAACATTATAGGAAAGTCTACGAAATGTTTTATCTCTTTAATTAATGCTATTGAATAACCTAATATACAACATTTATTTTTGAATCTCTGGAACATCTGGGAATGGAGAACTTTAAAAGGAGTACTACTGACTCTCTCTATTATCTCTTAGTCTTAGGAGGAAGGAGTTTCAATCAAAGCTGAAACACATATAGCTCCCCTATAAATTATATACTAAAATATATAATAATTCTTACTATCTAGAGCTATTAGTTCCAGCTTATGGCATGACTACAGCAGGTATCATTCAAGTTTCAACTAATTTTATGAGCACTTAGTGGTATGAGCAATCATATATCCTGAGTCCAGGTCATATAAAACTTTCACATGAATAAAGAGCAGCTCAGAGAAACTCCAACTGATAATGTTATCTAGTTTGGGTAATGAAACATTTTCAAGAAAACATCCAGAGTGAGAGAGCACCAAGGACCTCTCATAAATTATTCCATTTCAGTGATATACGAGTCACACATTTTCCAGTAATTTGCTAGTTTCTGTCAAGACATTTCCCATGAGGCTGCAAGGAAGTTTGTAGATAAACTTTCAAATCTTGCTTTAAATAAGTGTATAGTTAAAAACATGTATGTAGCTGACCAGACTAAGTTGACTTTCATTTCTTACCCCAATGATGGGATAGATATTTACATTTTTACAACTGCCCAGGACCCAAAGGATGCAGAGGCATTTTTGAAAGAGCCCCATTTCCCTCTTCTTTTGTTCTTATTTGCCTTCAACAAAATCCATCTTTTTTTGCATCTTTAAGCATGGCAACCAAAACGGAGTTCCTCCCTCTCCTTCCTTTCCATATGTAGTCTAAAAAAGTCACAAAACGTAAAAAGTAGTTTCTTGGTTTTTCCTTCTTGAACTTGAACAAGTACCATTCATCTGAATCAGAAATGGAGAAAAACTTTAGAGCGTGTCTCCTAATTAAAAATGAGAGAGAAAAAGAAAGACACAAGACACCTGAAGGAATTAGTCTTCCTATAATCTCCAAAGAGGACATATAAACCACAAATCATGTTCTTAGAAGATTATACATTTGATAAATACAAGTTTAATCCATGGCTTTCGCAATAAAAGACAACTAGGAAATCACCAATGTCCAGACGAGCAGATCAGGCTGATGTATCAAAGAGCTTTTCAATCATCTCACCCACTTGCTCAACTCTGTATTTAATGTATTTTTCAGGATTCTTGGTAAAGGGTACACTACCATACCTGTCAGACAAAAAGCAAAGATAATATTGTGTAAGCAAGGAAAACATTCTTCATTCTCCAATTGCCCCTCGCTTCCTTATTAATTAGCAGAACACCATCCATTTTTCCTATCTTGTTTCCCTCCAGAAGAGTCTTCAGCTAGTATGGCCAAAGGAGATTATAGGAATTGAATTCTGAAGGCAAGGGGAAGGCTGACTGAAATCAATGTCCTTCTTGAGTGTCAGATTTCATGAGCTTAAAACCACCATACACAGATATCAGAAGACATCTGGAGAAACAAAGAACATTGTTTACAAAAATGTAAGGAGCACCCCCTAAAATTACTTCAGTGAGGGTTCAACAGGCTCAATAGGTATATACTTTTAACAGATTTAATAGAGTTGGAAGGGACCTTATAGATCATCTAGTCCAACCCCCCTCCCAAAGCAGGAGATCCTACACCATTTCTGACAGATGGCAGCCCAGTCTCTTCTAGAAAGCTTCCAGCGATAAAGTTCCTACAACTTCTGAAGGCAAGTTGTTCCATTGGTTAATAGCACTTAGTATATAAGTCTAATAGACTTATATAGTCTTATATACTGCTTTATAGTGCTTTAGAGTCCTCTCTAAGCGGTTTACAGAATCAGCATACTGCCTCCAACAATCTGGGTCTTCATTTTACCCATCTCAAAAGGATGGAAGGCTGAGTCAATCTTGAGCCTCGTGAGTTTTGAACTGCCAAATTGCAGTCAGCAGAAGTAGCCTGCAATACTGCACTCTAACCACTGTGCCACCATTAGCTCTCACTGCCACAAAATTTATCCTTATTTCCAGGTTGAATTTCTCCTTCTTCAGTTTCCATCCATTATTCCTTGTCTGGCCTTCAGGTGGCTGACTTAGAACAGGTCAAAAACAACCCATAAAGTGGGAGAAGGAGAAAGAATGGCTGAAATCATGAATTCAGTCAGCTACTCTATCCAACCAATCTATGTAATGCAAAGCCTAGTGTGCCATATAGAACGATAAAAAACACAAGCCCTGTGTTTTGTGAGTGTTGGGGGCAACATTATAACTTCATACACACAGCGGTTTGGTTCACTGGTCCTCTTAAGGGCAAGGGACACCAGAGATGGCTTCAGGGATAGGATCAGGAAATGGCATCCTTCCAAGTCTTGCCCAACTGTCAGAATTCTCCCCAAACATACAAAGAGGCACCTGTTAAGGAAGGTGGCATACGTCTCTTCCACAATGGTTTTCTGGGCATGCCGAATATTGTCCCTCTGCTCTGTGTCAGGGATGGCCCATGCCTTCTGGATTTTACACAGCTCCTCCAGGCTATCATTGAAACCCTTTCCCATAGAAAAGATTGAATTAAGAAATATACAGCATCTGGAACTGAACAGCAAGCAACAAACAAAGGCATGCAGGTCAGAGGGAAAAAACTGTGAAACCTTTGCAAGCGCATTACCTTGAAACGCTCCTTGATCACTTGCCTCTCCTTGTCTTTTAGCTGCCAACAATTAAGGGAAATGAAAGTTAGCGGTAGCGTTCAAATTGCTTCTTGATATTTTTAGGGGAGAGCACTTACCTCAGTGCTAGACTCCATACAAGCCTGGATTTAGGGGATCAGAGTACAATAGCCTTATTATCTTCAAGAGGTTTAACCTGCCTTTCAAGGCCACATCGCCCTCAAACACTAATTATGGAACACATAAGAATAGCCATGCAAAAAAAATTCACAAGCAGATATTTCAGCCTCAATTAGTCGTTGAGAGCAGGGAGGAGGTTATAAAAGAGAAAGGGACCTATTAACAGGGGCACGGAGATCGAGCAGTTCTAAGTGAGATCTGCAGTGTCCTTTCAGGCAATTGCAGGTAGTCCTCAATTTACAACAGTTCACTTAGTGACCATTCAAATTTGCTCCTTTTGGAGACTAACTCTGAGGGACAGGAGGAACAGCCGACAGGGAGTGGAAATGTGGCTCCGGAGGTTGTGGGAGAGGCTGGGGAAGGGCAGAGGCCAGCTGGGCAGTCAGAGGAAGACCCTGGCCCATCCCCTCTCCATCCTAGGGCATGCAGGGAGGAGAGGATAAGGGAGAAACATGAATGGCGTGGTCTATGGGAGAGGAAAGGGCCTTGATTCTCTTCATGGGCTGCAGCTGTGAGAACTGGTTAAAAGGAAGGAACTTATGTATGAGCCAGTGCTGGAAACAAAGCACGGAAATATCTCTAGTCTGTTGTTCCTCTCTGAGTTTGGTGTCCTTCCCAGTGTGTGCTCCGATATCTGTGGACATCTTAAAGCCCTTATCTTGCCTGGTTCCCTTAATTGCTTCAGTGTAATTTGTGTTGTTTTTACTCTTTATAATTTATAGGCATTTTTAGTTTAAACGGCATTTCCTCCTTTTCGTAACAACTTTTGGGGAGTTTTTTGTCTCCAGTCAAGGATATTTGGAGCTTTGAAGCAAAGTAAAGGAATAAAAGGGGCTTCACCTGTTTTTGTGACTATGTTTATTTTGTATCCTACCCTGGGTCATCACAGATACTGAAAAAAAGTGACATGACTGTTTTTCACACTTATGACCATTACAGCATTCCCATGATCATGTGATCAAAATTCAGGCCTTTGGCAATGGACTTATATTTATAACGGTTCCAGTGCCCCAGGGTCAGGTGATCACCTTTCACGACCTTCTGACAAGCAAAGTTAATGGGGAAGCCCGATTCACTTAGCAACTGGGTTACTAATTTAGCAATGGCAGTGATTCACTTCATAAATGTGGCAAGTTTGTTCAATGGGGCAAAATTCAGGCAACAAATGTCTCACTTAGCAACATCCATTTTGGGTTCAGTTGTGATCATTAAGTCGAGTACCACCTGCATTAAGCACATCTTTATTCTAGTAGTTGACACAGAGGGTCCTCGACTTACAGCCACAATTGGGAATAGAATTTCCACCGCCAGAGAAGGTGGTTGTTAAGTGAGTCATTTTAGTTGATGTTAATCAAAACATTGCCGTTGTTAAGCAAATCACACGGTTGTGAAGTGAATCCAGCTTCCCCCATTGACTTTTCTTGTCAGGAACAGGCTGGGAAGGTCACAAATGGGGATTGGGTGACTCTGGGAAACTGAAACTGTCAGAAATACATGCCGGTTGACAAGCCGGCTTCTGACAAGCAAAGATTCACTCAACAACACATGATTTACTTAACAATTGCAGTGATTCACTTAACAACTGTGGCAGAAAGATCATAAAATGGGGCCAATCTCCCTTAACAACCGTCTTGCTTAGCAGCACAAATTTTGGAGTTCATTGAGGTCATAAGTCAAAGATTGCCTGTTATGTCCTCCAGTTAAAACACTAAAATGAGCAAAAAGAAGAGCAGAATAAAACACAACCACACAGGTAGGGGAAGAATGCTAAGTAGGATGAGGAATTTTTAAAACTATTCTTAATTGTTGGGCTAAAATATGATTCCTAGCAAAGATGATGTTATCCCTAGCAATAAAAATCCCATTAACACTTGGACTTACATCAACTGTTTTTGCTGCAGGGTGGGGTGGAAATGGGAAAGGGGCTGTTTTTGCCACAACTTCTTCCAAAACAGAAACTACTTTCTCTTTTCAGATAGGGCACATCAGCAGTGCTTTAAACTTGAAGAACAAAAGAAGTGCATTTTAAGCAATTAGACACACATATACAGTATTTTCCAATTTTCTAATTCATAAAACTTAATTTAAACTATTCTTACCTTGACTCCAGGCTGGAAGACAGGTAGGTTTTTATCCGAGATATAATCTGTTACTTTTAACCAGCTGCAATAGATTTACAGAAGATTCAACAAAGTAGATGTGATTCCAATGGCATCAAATAAATATGCAAATGAGAAATAATTCTGTGGTGTGTTCCATTGTTTGATCAAGAGACTCCAATGATCTAGACCTCCTTCTCTCTCAGGGACTCTTCCATGCAGGTATTCAGGGGTGAATGGAACCTTCATCTTTAGATAGCTTTGGTTAAGCTACGGCTGATATGGCAGTGTAGATGAACACAAAGGATAAAAGCTAGCTTTTGATATTTCAAGCCCTTAAAAGTAAAGTAATTGGGGGTTCAAATCATCTTGTGTACTGATTTGTCCATATCTCAGAAGTGGATGCATTAAGCTAAGACATGAACTGGCGAAGGCAATCATTCATGAATATGCTTATGTATATACAGGTAGTCCTCATTTGGTAACCACATTTGGATCGGGAAACTCAGTCATTAAGGGAAGAGTGAAATTAAAACTGATGACCTTACAAAGCTGCCCTTTGCTTTATAAACTTGCAGACAGGGGTGGGATTCTACCAGTTCGCACCTATTTGCTAGAACCGGTTGTTAACATTCTAAGCAGTTCGGAGAACTGGTTGTTAGAAGAAATTACTGGCCTAATCCTGTAAGAAAGGCAGGAAGGAAACATTTTGGTGTTGCTTATAGAAACTGCCTCTCTATTAACCCTTATTACATTCTTGGCAGGATTAGACTTCCTGTCTCAGGAACTTCTCTGGAGTTTTTTCCCCCTCCTTTGCTGGTACTTTGCTTGTGTGGAGGGACCGGTATTCAAAGTTACAATGTCACAGAAAAAAGTGACTTATGACCATTTTTCACACTTACAACTGTTGCAGCATCCCCACAGTCACGAGAGAACAGGCAAGGAGATACGTGCCTCAATGTGAGTGATGTTGAGTTGGCCATGCCCACCCAGTCACATGACCACCAAGCCACACCCACCAACTAAGCCATGCCCACAGAACTGGTTGTTAAAAAATTTGAATCCCACCCCTGCTTGCAGAGGTCATAAAATTGGCAGCTATCCTCACTTTTAGTTATTTTTTCCATTACTGTTGTAACTGTGAATAATTGCTAAGCGAGGCAGTCACTAAATGATAACTGTTTAGACATTTACAGAGAGAAAATCTACATATTCAAATGCATACATGCACACAAAAGAATCTTAATTCATAATGCAAAAGACTTTGACTCAGCAGACTGGGATAAAATCAGTTGCACCTGGTTTTATTTTAATTTCAAGGAATAAAAAGACCAGAGTTCATTACGAATGAAGGCAAATATACATGTCCCAGGATAATGTTGCAAGAAACTTACTCTAGATGTTGATGCTATGGCAAAAAAAAGTGTGATTCTGTGGCTCCAACAGATGACATTATTTAATCAAAGGAACTATAAGTGTGCCAATCATACCAGAGGATTTAAAGGAGAGATCAGTGGTCCCTCCAATAATTAGGCCCTAAGTCATTTATAGATAATGACCAGCACCTTGAATAGAGTTTTATAGATAATGACCAGCACCTTGAATAGCACCTGGAAACAAACTGATAATCAATTCAGCTTGCAGAGCAGGGCAAAAGTGTCCATCACTGATCATGCTGCTGCATTCTGGACCAGCTGAAGCTTCCAGTCAGTTTTCAAGGGCAGAGCATATTATAGTAGTCAGGCCATGAGGTGACCAGGGCAAGAGTAAGGACCTCTCAATCTAGGAAAAGGCACAAAGGGCACATCAAATGAACCTCCTATCAAAGGGCTTCTCTAAGTTTAAGGTGGAACATCCTCAAATCAAGGTGGTTCAATCACCCACAGCCACTCAGTTTTGATAGGATTGAGCAGAGATGGTTCCTCTCCATCCAAACCAGTATAACCTCTAAACCAGAGATCCCCAAACTTGGCAACTTTAAGACTTGTAGACTTCAACACCGAGAATTCTCCAGCCAGCTGCTGACTGGAGAATTCTGAGTGTTGAAGTCCACAGGTCTTAAAGTTGCCAAGTTTGGAGACCTCTGCTTTAGGCCCTGGGAGAGAATGTTGTAGGTCTTTTGCCAGTCCAGGATCAAAAGATATAATTGATATCATCAGCACACTGATAATATCAAACCCCAAACTGTCAGGTGAGTCAATAGTTCATATAAATGTTGAACAGGAAGGAGGGAGAAAGGAACCTCCCATTCCCAATTAAATAAGGATAAGAAGCCAAATGCCATTTATCTTCATATCAGTTTCTATTTTCATCAGCATGTTTTATCTTCAAATATTATCTTAGCATCAGTAATGCTGGATTCTCAAAAGGACAATATGTCCTTCATAATGCAAGTGGATGGAACTGAATTTGCTTCCTAATTAGTACTAAAATCCAATGGTACCAATCATTTTACTTGTCCTTTTCAAGAAGAACAATTTGCCTTCTCTTGCTTTACCACAATTTGCTAAAATTCTCTTTGTGTGGGCATGAGAGTTTGATTAAAGCAGTCAAGTTGGAACTCAAATGGAAAATGACTAGATAAGTTCTCTTCTCACCTGCATTGATATGTCAGAATTTGCTGCTCAATGAGTTCTCTATAAGATCTTTCTGCCGTCTTCTGTGTCACAGCTACCAACTGGATTAATTCAGACCTAGGAAAAGGGAAGCGGGCTCAATGAACAGGAATCTGTGAAGTAGCAGCATTTTTCTGTCTATAAAGAAGAACCCATTTCAAACTGGTAAAGAAAAAAAAACCTGTCTTTCTGTAATTCTTAAATTGGATCAGTGTTCAACATATTTTAACTGATAGTGGAAGTCAGGGAAAAAGAATTATGAGGGCAGCAAACAACCAAGCCTGCCTCTGGGGGTAATGGAGGTAGAATTGGATGGACTGGACCACTTGACTTTGACCTGGTGCTGAGTGGCAGAAGTTCTCCAAATTTCTCCAGGTTATTTGAGCTTCAAAAACCTTTAGAAAACAAAAGTTGGTTTCATTTCTTTCCAGGGATCTACAAGGTTCATCACAAGATTAAAGAGCTCTTGTGTGTCCCTCAATCATGAAGGAAGGGCAATGAATTTCAAAACTTTGCTCTAATTTTTAAAGGCATAACAATACTAAACATTGGTGCAAGGTCTGGAAATCTTGGTTGACATCAGGCTAAAGAGAAAGCAAAGAATACCCAACTAAAAATGCATTCACCAATGAGGATGAGATTTACAGATCTTTATATTGAAATATCAGTTTAGGCTAAACAATATAAGTTATTATTCATGTTCATCTTTTCTTTTCAATAGTTGCTTATCATCAGTCAGGAGCAAACTGATCTTGAGTATACTCCAAAAATATTTTCTTTTCTTCTACTTCTTTTTGTGCATTGAATAGCAGATGAGATGTAAAAAGGATTGATGCTGAATTATTAAGAACATTTTGGTGTTACTTGGATTTTTTAAGAGTTATTTGTGTGTTTCTCGTCTTAAGCACTTTAAACATTTTAAGCAAATAGGGAAACAGTAAAGACAAAGCTGCAGTTTCTAGGAAGGTAAAAAAAAAAAAACCCAGTTAGCATGATTTTTAAAAACATCCTCTATGCTATGCTCTTAAGGTCTTAGGATTTTATTCCCTGTCTCAAGACATACTAGATTCCAAACAAAAAATGATGAGAAAATGAAAGTGGCAGGAAATACACACAAAAGCAGCATTTATTGGGTTGTACAACTGGAGAAGCTTCAGTTGATGGGAATTGCAAACTGGGAAGACGGAGATAGATGAGAAGAACAACTCCTGCTGCCTTTTCCATGTGTCTCTGCACTTTCTTTAATTCTATTTAAGCCAGATGGATTTTCTTGTCCAATGCTCAAATGATTGTATATACCTATTTCTTATGACACATTATGTACCTGAATAACCTCAACTCCATGTCCTAGTTAAGTCCAATTGAGGAACTACTGCACTAAACAACACATGGAATCCACAGAGCTGTACATTAACTATTACAACACTTATTTTTCTGAGTTGGACTGATTGTCATGAAAAATGCAAAACTACCAGCAGAAAATTATTCCTTGGATAGCTTGGAAAGTACTCTCCAGAACAAAAAGCCTCTCAGCTGACAAGATGAAAGTCCTTTCCACATTGAAACTATTCTCTTTTTTCCATTGCCATACATAAGATAATTTTAACAGAAGAGATGAAATACTTCAAAGGACCTTTTTTGAAAGTACATAAAAACAACAACAGCAGGAGCAGCAAAAAAGAATAATAATAATTCTGCAGAAGAATGAATAAAAGAAGGTGATGAATACAACAAAAGAGATAAATGGAAGAATAAACATACTGGATTTTCTGCCAACATGTACAAGTGATCTTCTTATACTTACTTTTCAAGGGACTTGAGAATGTAATTGTAGTTGTTAAGCAGGAAAATGGCACTTAATGCTGGGTCCTCATAAACTTTGGATTTACTGAGCAGGTTTAGTTGCAAATTGCCCAGAACTTTGCCTTAATTAAAAAAAAATGCATGAGAGGGAAAAAAAGACTATTTGCAAAGTTTTCAAGTTTAACAATGGTGTTAAGTCTATCGTACTTTCTGACTGTACTCATTTGAAAATGTAATTTTAGTTGTTTTTCTTTTGTATAAATCCTTAATGATCTATTTCAAGAACTCCTGAATAATAGTTTCTCAACTATGAAACATTTTTTTCAATACGTAATGAGAAAGTCATTATTAATTTTGTCTATTCCTTGATAAATGGAGTTAAACCTTCATGAAGGACTGAATAGCAGATCTTTCAGCTATAAGACAAAAATTAGTAATACATATCAGTCCCCTCTCGATTTTTGGACTCCAATAACCAGAATTCTCAAGCACATTTGTACAGGAAGATTGGGAAAGACTACTACAGTAAATCTAATGCAGAGTCTAAGTGTATTTTTTTATTTATTACACTTCAATATCTAACTGAGGGCGAATTCTGGATGATCTTATTCAATTGGCATTTCTCTCTTGTTTTAGATAGATAGAGATAACAACATTATCCCACTTCTCAGTCCCACTACCACTAAGATCAGTTGTTAGCATAATCTTAAGCTTGTCTTATTAGAAGTTATTGCACTAAACAAGTTAGGTCAAATGTGCATGAGCCCAAGAGGGTGAGGGTGTCACACACTTGAAAAAATTACTCACAGATGTAGGTACTCAGCAACCGTCTACTGAACTCTGAACTGTAGCTACTGGCTGAAGAGCTAGTCTCTGAAAGGAACAAACAATAAATTAGTTACTATATGCTATTTAATAATTTGGGAACTGCTGTTTTGTTTCTTCTTCAACTTTCTGTTTCTATAAGATCACCTAAAATATTTCTTTCTGGATGTATTACAACAAAATGCTTCCCCCACCAACTGACACTTTGACCTCTGAGTCTCAAGTTATTGTTTGTCTGCAGTTTTACTCTCTTCGTTATTGGCAATCTTGGCTGGAGAGAGCAGGAATGACTGACCTGCAGTTGAGAACTTAAAATTTGGAGAAAGGGCTACTCTAGATATTTGATTGTTTTGGAAAATTTTAAAGAAAACAATTTAACATTTACAAATACCCTCATCACTGAGAAATGCATTGAAGACTTCTGCTACTATTACAAAACATTTCACAGTTCTTTTAATAAGTTGATGAACTGTGCAGTTTCACACTGAATCCTCCTCACTCCAAAATTTATTTTGCTTCCAGAACCATTAAGGTTGAATTAAAATGCATTTTCATAAAAACTTAACGTCCTTGAATCTATTATTGTTGCAGGCAACATTGAATCTACTAGGAGACTATGGGAATAACCAAGATTTCTGAACAGGACAGGTTATCAATTATAATTGAATATTAAAATGTATGTAATATGCCAATACATGTAACAGAGACATAGCAGCCAATTTCAGTAAACAAAAACTAGCAACGTGTACATTGTCATATGGGTGGGTACTGCAAGAGTAATTAAACCTTTCTTTGTTTATCATTTTCCAAAAGCAAACTTCTCTTACCAAGTTGCCCTCTCATCTCTATCTTATGATATTTCAGATGTGGAACCAGAAATAAGAGATGCACCTTTAGCCATATCAGGAACAGAAGTAGGTGGATGACATTAGTTTGAACAGAAGAACTGTAACCCAGCAACAATCTTTCTGTTTCTTGTTCAAAAGCAGAGCTTCATTGAAGTTGCTTTATTAAAAAAAATGACAGAAAGAATGGCTCTTGGAATATTTTATGATATACAGCATGCGTATAATGTGTTATTTGCTCAGAAGAGTGACTAAACTCTTCAGATGAAGGGCAAATCACATGGTGCCATTAACAAAAGCTTTGTGCTGTTTTACAGATGTCTAATCTTTATGAAAACTGGCAGTGGCATATCAGTTATATGTGCAGAAAAAATAACTATATTATAGTTCTAACTAGCCCCACTGATTTGGACGTTTTCAGACAATTAGATAGGCTTTTTCTGAGATAAAAAAAAACCAAACAGAAATCTGTAAGTAGATACAAAGAAAGAGAGAGAGATTGAGACAGTAGTATTAGCTATGCATGCGGGTAGTACAAATATTGCTACTGCTTACCTCTGGGATCTAAAGGTATATTGTATGTGTCCCCAAGAACTATAGAATTTAAGGCAGAATTGAGGTGAAAGGATTGGAAGGAAAAAAAGAGAAAGAAGGAAATAAAGAAAGGCAAAGTTCAAAAAGACAGGTTAGAAACAACCATACTTTCCAGAACAAAGCAGAAGATACCAACAGACAGTGCTATGGACTCAGCAGTGGGGAGCCACTTCTTTTTTAAGAGGATGCATTCTTATCCCCATCTAGTTGGAAAAAGCCACACTGAATTCAGTGGTGCTCACCCTCCAATCGGTGGGTAAAGACTGCAGCCTGAACTGCCAGACTCAGCCATGACATTTTGCCCCAAATATGTAAAGCTGAAGGGCAGAAGCAAGAGAAATTCTTCCCTAGCTTCACCGTGTGTTGGTTTGTTTGTTTAATCTCAGTACATTCTGTTCTGTGAATTCGGCTCCCTGGAATCCAAAACAGAGGTTTTAGGAAGTTCAGGATTGATAAATAGGATCTCATTCACTTTCTATAGTTTGCACATTTCCCCCCATTTCTGCATCAGTTAGAAAAAACACAAAATCATGTTGTGTGCGCTGTTTTTAGCTTCACTGATAATCAGCAGCTACTCTATGAGCCAATTAGGAAGTTGGCTCTACAACTGCCTTTGTCCATAATCATTTTAGCAAGTAAAGGGGGCATAAAGGTAGTTGACACTGACAGAAATGGATCGTGTTTTAAATATTGTTTGGTAACTGTTAACATGCAAGATGCAGTTGCAGTTAAACCTTCTTAGCAATGGATCTGACTGGTCAAAAACGATGTTCATTTTAATGGCCTCAGGGAAAATCACAATAAAGGAAAAAAGATATAATGGTAATTAGATAAGAAAACGCTCCTGAAATCTTCATCAATAGCTGAAAGGTTACACATCCTGAAAGGTTAATATGAGAGCCATTTGATGTAGTTTTAGTTTTTAACAGAAACAAAGATTTCAAAACTTCTCTCTGTCTTCTATAAAAAATCCCCTCAGAATCAAATGAATGTTCTGTGCTACCATGGCTGGGTTATGAAATCCAACTAACAACCTTGCCATGCATTGAGAATGATCTGGAAAATCTTTCATTAAAAGATGCTGGGTTTTGGAGATAAAAGGCCATTTTACATTCATCCTTTTAGGTTTCAAGGATCACAAAGCTAGCAGCACATTTAGAGGTTGATGAGAAAAGCCAGAGTCCCTCACTAAAGCTTAATATAAATACTTAGATGGTAGCAGCTTTTACTGTACCAGACCAAAGCTAGAATGCTGAGTATGCAAGAAATGAATAAGTCACGTCCTTGTAAGGAGGTTTGACTGCAAAGCAAGCAAAGGAAATGATTTGATCAGTGCCAGGAACGCATTCATGGTCTTGGCATAGGTACCTTGGGATGCCAGCATGGCACCTGCGGTCTCTTGAAAATCAAGCAATTGTTGAAGGAAGAGAATGGCCTGTAAAGAGAAAGGAAAAGGTCTTTAGAATGAAATATCTGATCCGTCTAGTCTGACTGGGAACAGCTCATCAGGTTAGGAAGAACTCTTTTCTAGTCTTGCCCAAAGATGATAGTGAGTGGAGAGTTCTGGATGTAAACATGAAAGACTAGCAAAACTGTGGGAATGACACAGAGGCAAACACTGACAGTTGAGCAATATGCTCAATGGAACTTATCTGGGCAAGAAGCCATGAAATTGCCCACATGAGCTCTGGGGATGGGGGATATTCTTGTGAAAAAGCCCGCAGAATCCAGAGGGACCCTGCGGGCAATTTGTGACTAGAGTGCCAGGAGCTGTGGAAGAAAACACCATGCTCACAGCTTTGCATGAGACCTATTTAAAGAACACCGGATGTGCCCCATCCACTAAAGCAAGTTTAAATGGAGCAAATTTAAAGACCTTACAGCAACAGGATAGCTAAAGCCACCTTGGGTGAGTATACCTTCAATCTGAGAAAGACTAAGGTAAAAAGAATGAAGTCAATTATAAAGATTTAAAAGGGATTAAATGCAAAGAGCTTACCAGAATTTTGGAACAGGAGTTAAATTTGGAACACTGCCTCATCTGACGTATGTTTTTGAATTAAACAAACAGAATATCTCTCTCTCTCTCTCTCTCTCTCTCTCTCTCTCTCTATCTACAGGTATCCTTGCCTTACAACCATTTGTTTAATAACCGTTCAAAGCTACAATGGCACTAAAAAAATTAACTTATGACCAGTTTTCACATTGGCCATTGCAGCATCCCCAGTGATCATGTGCATAAAATTCAGGCACTTGGCAACTCGCGTGTATTCAGGGGTGAGATTCTACTGGTTTGCACCTATTCGCTAGAACTGGTTGTTAACATCCTAAGCAGTTCAGAGAACCGGTTGTTAGAAAAAATTACTGGTTTAATCCTGTACGGAAGGCAGGAAGATAACATTCTGGTGTTGCTTACAGAAACTGCCTCTCCGTTAACCCTTATTACATTCTTGGCAGGACTAGACTTCCTGTCTCAGGAACTTCTCTGGAATTTTTTTTTTCCTCCTTTGCTGGTACTTTGCTTGTGTGGAGTGACTGTTCAAAGTTACAATGGCACTGAAAAAAGTGACTTATGTCCATTTTTCACACTTACGACTGTTGCAGCATCCCCACAGTCATGAGAAGCCAGGCGAGAAGATGTGTGCCTCAATGTGAGTGAGATTGAGTTGGCCACATCCAGCCAATAACATGACCATCAAGACCACCACCTAACCCACGCCCACCCCTGAACATAACCAGTTCCCTGAATGGACTATTGAAGTGGAGGAAAGGCTGGAAGTTTGCTTTGAGTGTTCTCAGATACAAAAAGGCAAGTTTGAAAGCATACTGATATTTCCCTAATATTAAGATACATTAAAGAGAGCAAGAATCTGTAAGTTTGCAGGGCATATAACATATACAACTTATGGTAGTTTCTACTTGAGGCATAATCTAAGTCTAATGTAGAATTTAAGTATAAGATTTTAAGCATGGTGCCATAATATTTAGTGGAGTGCAAGGTTTTTCAGCAGCTGACAAAAGAGACTTATGACCATTTTTCACACTTACGACTGTTGCAGCATCCCCACAGTCATGAGAGGCCAGGCAAGGAGATGCGTGCCTCGATTATGAGTGACGTCGAGTTGGCCACGCCCAGCCAGTCAATGATCACCAAGCCATGCCCACTAACTAAGCCACGCCCACAGAACCGGTTGTTAAAAAATTTGAATCCCACCCCTGCGTGTATTGCACTGTATTGGAGTTACGCGATCACCATTTGTCACCTTTCTAGCTGACTTCCAACAAGCAAAGTCAATGGGAGAAGCCTGATTCACTTAACAATGACTCACTTAACATCTGCAGTAATTCCCTTAACAACTTGGCAAAAAAGGTCATTAAATGGGACACAATTCACTTAACAACTATCATGCTTTGCAGCAGAAATTTTGGGCACAATTGTGACTACCTAAAAAGGTTTACATTCGTTAAGGAAGTTGATTGGCCCACAATGTTAAAGAAATAAATAGATAAAAAAGAGAAAGATGAAGTTCTGTGATTACAGAAGTACAGAAGTGCTGAAAGGGACCCACAGGTAGTCCTTGAGTTTTGACCAGTCATTTAGCAAATGTCCGAAGTTAGGATAAATCTCCACAGAGCTACTTACAAACCAGTTTCAAAGATCTGACAGTTGACCTGTGATTATTTTGGGTACTTGGCAACTTGCTTGCATTTATAGCTGCTTGTAGAGTCCCACAGTCACATGATCACAATTTGCAATGTTTTTTGCGGGAAACGGGCATTTACTTTCTGGAAGTAGGCCAACTGTCGTGTTGGCTTAATAACTGCTGCAAAAAAAGGTCTTCAAGTAGAGTATGGTCATGTGGTAACCTGCTTAATCACCATGAGCCGAACTCAGGCTGAATTATGCTTGTGAGTCAAGGATTACTGTTATGGACCCAGGAAAAAAGAAGCCTCTCTTTAATTTTTTACTCTTCTTTTATGGATTACAAATTTGAAATAAAGAATAATGTTTATTACTAAATGCAGTGAAAGCTATAGGATAGAGGAGAGGAATACTGGACCACTACAGAAGAATGTACAATATTTGATTCTGATAAATACATTCACAGAAAAGTATACTATTTTGTCAGCCAACAAGATTATTATAGGTGTATAAAACTGAGATATTCTGAACTACCCACAATGAAAGATTAAATACTCTTTTGGAATACTAAACCTTTTCTGGACTTTCTTTAATGAACTAATATGATGACTTTTAGACTGGATGATTTAAAAAGTGTTGAGGGGAAGAAGTGATTATAGTTATGTTTAAGAGGGAAGGATAATAATTTTGATAGTAACTTAGTAATGAAAGCAGGCAGTCACTTCGTCTTTTTAAAAATTTCTTTCCCTCTTAACCACATTACTTTCTGCATTTCTCAATAAAATTATTTTTTTTTTAAAAAGGAGTAGTCAGGGATGAAGTTCAAAACCTTTGCTTATATCACCTGCACTCGTAATTGAGAGATTGCTCTAGATCAGGGGTCTCCAACCTTAGCAACTTTAAGACTTGTGGACTTCAACTCCCAGAATTCCTCAGCCACCCCTAGATCAGGGGTGTCAAACTTGTGGCATCACATTGTCATCACACGAAGTATTGTGACTTTCCCCCTTTTGGCTTAATCAGAGGTGGTCATGTCCAGCGTGTGAAACATCCGGCCCGCGGGCTGTGAGTTTGACACCCCTGGTGTAGGTGGATTTTTTTTATTTATTTACTGGGGGGCGGGGGGTTTCCTCCATTTTGTTTTTTAAAAAATCAGTTCTATATCCATTAAGAAAGGGTAGGTGTATTCTGAGAAACCCATGTCAAGAAGCCCTTGGTATCAAAATAATATAAAATACAGGCCTCTATTAAGCACAATCCTAAATGCCAACTAATTCAGAGCTTAACATAAAACAGATCTCTTTCCATGGAAGGAATCTGAGGCTGAAAGTATTATTTACATTTTTGTTCTATGGCTCAAGCAATAAATCAATTATCCATGTCAAAGGATAAACTACCTATGTGTGAAATATGCAGCACGTAGCCGCCCCTCTCTTTTTCTTTCCAGTAGTGCAAAGCATAAGAGAGATCACTGATCAAGAGCACATGTGAACTGAAGCTGTGAATCTCCCTCAGCCATATTTGTGGATCTCACCATTTAAAAGATTTCACCATTTAAAAATAAAAATAATGATAGCAATTTTGTTTCCCATGTTTAAAAGACCATATTGAGGGAAAACAATTTTGCAAAGTAAATCTTTGTGAGGAAGATTCTGCTCTAGGCATATTATCTTGATCAGCATCCCTCCCTGTGGCTTATATAGTTATAAATAAATGTCCAAAGACCAGCTGCATCCTACATATTTAATGCATTTTGTAGTTTATCTCTCGGCTGAAGTGTATATACAGCTGCTCAAAAATGATCTACCACTGAGCCTCTACAGGAATTCTACTTCAATGCTGCTTGATTATCATGTTTCTCACACTGTCATCTGTTCTATTGAATTGTCAAGACTTTGCTGGTTCCTCTTTTAAAACCAAAGAGCTACTATTTACCAACCTCTTGAGATTCACCCATGCCTTCCTACTGTTTTCCTTAGCAAGCTGAACTCTCCTTTTGCTGCTCCAGAAGAGACAAGAGCAGATCACAAAGCAACTCGATATCCCATCAGAGCCTATGAATTTTTAAATGGACAGACTTAATTTCTGATGAAGGTCTTGACAATGCTAGACAAGACTAGCAGAGGAAGAAGAGTGGGACATTTCCTGCTCTGAAAGACTTGTGCCTAGTCTTTGCCAAATTGGAATCACAAGGATGTTTCCCTCCCCCCAAATTGGTGGAACATCCTTGACTAATGTCAGAAATAACCAAATATAAGCAGTTTACTGTTTGTGTGCTACGCAAGTATTCTCTAGTGCAGAAGTGTAGTTGGGGGTGGGGGGGATCTTATTGTCCTACCCAATTGGGAGAGACCATGAAAAAAGAAGAAAAGAACAAAAAAGGCAGACCAGCCAGTTTCCAACTGAATGAGCTGAAGCAAAGGAACTGATTATCTCAGCTGTGTACTTCATGAAATCCAGGATTAGACTGGGCTTTTCCAAGATTTGACCTTAGAAGTCAAAATAAAACACTTTTATGATAGTTACATTTCTCTCATGATTGGGATATTTGTGTATTTCATGTTCTGGGCTCAGGAAAAGACTACTATAATAACATCCCAGTCCCAATGTACTCTTTCTTGTTATTTTACTGTTATGGCAGACAAAAATATTGTCAACAATAGTATTGTAATTTTTATGGTCTTAATACTTAATACTTAACATAGCCAAGCAAGGTAATAACAAAATGTTTCCAAAAACATCTTCATCCTTTTCAGAAAAAAAGTGTTCTTCTTTCACAGAGTGATTGTGGTACTTAAAATAGGAAATGTTAAGAATATCTGTACCAGCTCAGCTGTCCATTTCCAGCAACCCATTTTGATTCCCATTTTTTTTTTGTCTTTAATGACTCCGTAATCCCTTACATCGGGGTGGCGTCAGGGCAACTAAATGGAGTTGAGTGTTTACTGGCCAGATGCCTTTCCTGTCACCAATGCAGAGTTTACAGCACTTAATAACTCATTGTGCTCACCAAGTTCTATAAGCTATATAAAATGAGAGAAGAAAAATGCCTAAGCAGAATTTGTAGATATGATATAATCTCATTAGACTAATTCCAGGCTCTGACTGTAAAAGCAGTTTAATCTTACAACATTAAGTTTCTCCCTCTTCTGCAAAACAAAAGAGAAGGGGCAGTTCTATAAAACAAGAGAGGGGGGCTTCATGTTACCAAGGCATTCTGAATTGTTTTCACATACATTGCTGGTGAGTTCATGAACTGTCCCATCTTTTGGCATATTATATTCCTTATCTGGATTGTTCTGGAAAGAAAGAAAAAATGATGACATAGTTTAGAATGGTTTAAAATGATGATTATTATTATTTACACAGAGTCACCTGAACCACAAGATGGGTGGCAAATAAATTTGATAAATAAATTATATGAATGAGTTGAACCACCTCACTCTTTCCATGGCCCTAAAGTCCAAGGGCACCATCTACTGGTAACTAAAAAAAAAATGCTTGGATAGATGCGTATTTTAAGCCACCTCCTTTGGTATGTTTGATTTGCCCATAATTCAACTTCTCTTTTCCAGCCAGATGAACTGTGGACATTTTAAAAAGGTGAAAACTTCGTTATATGGTTGGGAATGCTTCTGATTGATAGGTATTATCCAATGCATTTTCAGAAATGTGCCTTAAATTCAAGAAAACGTACAAATTTTCTTTCTCTTCTTCAGGATATCTTCTGGAATTTGTGACTATTACTACAAAAGTAACAACTGAAACATTTATACAAGTTTCTTGGATTGCTTTTGGTGGCAAAGAGATAATTCACCTCCAAAGGGATGCTAATTACCTTGATATTGTCTGCAAAATGTTCCAGAGCCTTGGCTCCTGTGGTCTCCATTGAGGTTATGAGGCTTGGTAACTTGTTCTTAGTGCTGGCTGCCGTACCCTGAAATACGAGTCACAGCATGAAACAATTCAAAATGGGGATAGCAACTAATAACAGATAATGAAGCAAATCACTCACTTCTCTTGTCATATAAGACTTCACCTTTATCTCATATAAAGTTTTTATCAGTCAGAAAAGCTTAAAACTTTCCTGATTAAATGCCTTGCTAGGTACAGTATGTGCTCCTGACAGATTGAACTTTATCTTTTAATATTACTCCATTTCCTGCCTGAGCTGAGCAAATGCATTAAACTTCCCCTTATGGTACAAAGCAGCTTAATGTATCACCCTTAACCTGAAAAATTAAGATTCCCAAACAAATTTCCATCCTTCTAGGGGCAAAGCTACTTAAAACAAGTAGCCTTAATGGCATTGGGCCTGATTACCTGAGGGACTGTCTGTATCCCATAACATCTATCAGGCCAATTCAATTCTGCAGGGCTGGCACAATCCAGGTTCGTACATACAATTAAGCAATGTCATTTCTCAGAACCCTGGAAGTGCATCTTCTCTAACAGCACCTCCCTCTGGAACAAGGTTTCCCTCGAGATCTGGATAGCCTCTACTCTGCTATTGCTTAGAAAAGCAATGAAGACCTAGCTCTTTATCTAGATCTCTCATATCATCTCAGTGAGAGATCTAGATAATCCAGACAAGGAATTGCTAAATTTTTCCTTCATGTTTTATGTTTTATTGTAATTTATTTATTACCGTTCATTGAGATTCAAGCAACATACAAGTTTTAATCATAATCATAATAATGACAACAATAGCAATGTCTAACCTGAGTCCTGTAAGAATCGACACTGTATCTGTATGAAAGGAACTCTATATATGAAAACTTTCTGGAAGTTTCAGATACTGTATAATTCAGCTGTATACCTCTGGGCAGAAGGAAGCATATCATCATTATTCCTTATGCTGATTTCCCTGCTCCTGCAATGCAATTTAACATTTTCTATCCTTCTGAAAGCCCATCTAGACTTAGTTCCACTATATAGATAGAAATTATTTTTCTCTTTGTTTCTCTTAATGATGTATATGGCTATGCAGTTCACCCTAGTGAGTCTGCTGTGTTTGGAGGTCTTCTAGTTCAACCTCCTGCTTAGGCAGGATAGCCTACACCACTTCAGACAGATGGTTATCCATTCGCTTCTTAAAAACTTTCAGTGTTGGAGCATTCACAACTTCTGGAGGCAAGTTGTTCCACTGGTTAATTGTCCTAACTGTCAGGAAATTTCTCCTTAGTTCTAAATTTCTCCTCTCTTTGATTAGTTTCTACTCATTGCTTCTTGTCCTGCCTTCAGGTGCTCTGGAGAATAGCTTGACTCTCTCTTCTTTGTGGCAGCCCCTGAGACATTGCAACACTGCTCTCATGTCACTCCAGTCCTTCTTTTCATCAGACTAAAGATGCCCAGTTTCAGCAACCATTATTTCTTTAGAAGCTCTCTGGTTCTAGAACTCTGAATGAAATGGTAATTTCATTTGGGGTTCCTCCTAGACTTGTGCTCCTAATAAAAGAGGAACAGCAGGTAGAAGCAGTGGTCACCAACCCGTTTTTGCTTAGCTTGACTCCTGCTTTCTGTGAATTCTTTGAGTTCTGCTTACTAGTCCTTACTTGAGTTCTGCTTACTAGTCCAGAGCGTACATTGATTAGTTATTTGATTTCTATAGCCTTCTGTCTCAATATCTGCATTTGGTATCTATTACTCTTTTCATTTGACTTTGGACATGCAGGTTGTCAATCAAACTCCTACAGTTCCCAACTGTCTGCAATCATCACTACTCTGCCATGAAAAACTAAACACTAAATTCTTAGTTTATGTGATCTAGCGGGTTCTAGTTTCATTGCTAACCAATTACCTGCAAAACCTGATCAAATTCTGGCTTTGTCTGCTTTAAGTGCCTTAGGATGGGGAAGATAGTCAGCACAGCTGAGTAATCATGACGCATAATGGCCTTCCGGGCTGCAGACACAATGTTGTCTCCCTCAATCATCAAGTTGTCTAAAGACTCCTATGGAAAAGCAAATATTAGTTGAGTTAGAGAAGTGAATATGGGATTTTGAATTATCAGTGAAGGAAGGGCATGCTGTGTTTTGAAGAGACCTGAATAAGGGAATCAAATGTCTTCTTCTGGTGATGTTCCGGGATGATTTCAGTTAGTAGCTGGTACTCGCTTTGGGTCAGTTTTATGAAGGCACTCACACAATGGATGTACGCATCAATCTCCATGTCCAACATGTCATCTCTCCCTACGGGGGTTATAAAAGAATGTAAGATGCTAGTTTCTTTTAGCTGATATATAAACATATGAATAAATACAGAACTGTCAAATATAGCAGAATATGAAAACTGAAGTCTACCAATGTGTAAGTGTTGCAACTTTATGCCATTTAACTAATCATAAGGTAAAGCTGCCAAGTAAGCACATCTACCTGTGACACATATAATGAATACTGAATATTCCATCTTTTTATCGACAAGATTAAACTTTTAAGATGTATGTAGAAGAAAGACCAAATGTGAATTGTTCAACATCTTTCTCTTATTCATTCTTTAATTACTGTAAAATACTGATAATTGGTGTGTTTACAATAGATTTTTTGCTAAAACCTGCAGAGCTCTTTATATATTTCTGACTAGGGATTTTGGAATTAATTTACAACAATTAAGAAGAATCAATTACCATTCATTTAATATTTATCATTTGTAAATTATCTACATATCAGAGCAGTACTAAGTTATCAAATTTCTAATTTCTTAAATAAACAATGCAATACTTTCAACAGAGTAGGTTCAGATATGGTTTTACTGTCTAAAATAACATACCCCACTCTTAATGGAATCTTTAGTCCAGGAATAAAAGCATACTATAGTCAGAAAGAGAATTATTCTTTTAAAAATATTCATGCTACAGGAATTTGTTATGTCTCCAATGCGCTCCTATGATTTTCAATCAAAAGAAGAAGTGGTTTCAAAGGAAATAACTAATACACTTAAGAGTGTCTAGAACTTTTCATAATTTATTATTAATAACTAATGAAATCATAGAAGTATTTGGAAATATTATTTCCTTTATAATTCATTCATTAAATAAGTTGATATATCATGATCTAACAGTTCCACCATTTGATTCTTCTGCTTCACTTCTTTGATGGCTGATGTTTTCTCATCCAGCATCCAACAACAGCTAATCTACCCAATGATGCATTTTTTACCCAGTTGTATGACATCAAACTGCTTAAGTAGCGTTTGATGAATGTTCCACACTGGCAAAACTATGTGTGTTCTGAAAAACATTTTGTCATATACTCTCTTCTTTCTAACTCTATGCAAGATGAGTTTACTTTCCTCCCTATTTTCCCTTCTTCTATTTCAAGTGGCCTAGTCCAGAAAAAGCAATACATTTTTGGAATGAGGATCACATTTCTACATTATATTTTGAACTGAAGGGCAACTGGTTTTATCCAATGCTATAATTAAGATTGGGGCTTTCAGAATTATCTTTCAATATAATGAGGCTGCAATGTCTGGATTCTGGGACAGAGACAAGGATAAATTTTCATTTAATGCCAAAATAAGATTTTTTGAGAATCTTGCTTGAGAATGGTACCTATTGGTCCTGTGAATGCATCACTTACTTTCTGCTAGTCACTAAGATGCATAGCACTGACTATGCAGGTATAGATTTACAACATGCTACCTGCTGCACTGAATGATTGCAGTGATATCCTTCATGATGTATAGGAAAAGAAGAGACATCTATTTTTCCGTTACACATACCCATGCCATAAACAGTGTATATTCTTATTAACTGAGGGGGAAACGTAAGAAATGCTCCTTATCAAATTAAGGGCTTTGTAAGATGAAAGAGCTAGCAGAATGAAAGTATTTTATTTCACTTTTTATATGTTCCTTCTGACTCTGTGTAATGAAACACAAACTGCTCAATTTCATATGCCAAGAGAACCTGCGCATCTATCCATTACTCAAATATATGCCTATGATAACGTGTATAGAAATGCATTCCAGCAGAATAAAGAGGGGAAAAGATTAATTACCAAGATTTGAAAATAGGCAGGAAGGGGTGAGCAAAGAATCCCGTAATAGGGGGTCTGACGCAGCGACTTTAAGCTGAGATGGGGATGAGAAAAAGAGTGGCAAGCTCCTATAGTCAATGGATCTGCTTCTGTGCCTTCCACTACGGCCCTATTAAATCTTACTTTGCATCTTACATCAATTAAGAATCAGCACAGTAATCAATACAAGTCCTCTACATCTGAATGGATTTCAGCCATTCTAATTCTGGAAAACATTTTCTTGGAAGCATTCTCAGAGGATATTGCAAGAAATGTTTTAAAAAAAAAGGAAAGAAGTCAAATTAGTCAGCCTTAATGTTTCATATAGTACTTACCAGCAACTGACCCGTGCTTGTCAACCAAGGAATCGGAAAGATGCTTAGCTCGCAAATCATGCTCATGACCTAGTGAGATGTCAGCGGGCATTAAAGGAAGGAGCAGTTTATCCAGGGCCATCACAGCACCAGGGTTTGTCCTTTGAGTTTTATTGGTTCGTCAGACATTTAGGAAAAAAAAAATTCCTGATAACACAACCTACTACCCTATGCTGGAACACTACAGCAGTAGTAGCAGTTTCAAGCGGGATAAAGTCATGACGCAATGCAGCCTCGGAACAAAAAAAGCAAATGCCACCACAATTTTCAACGGCTGTTGGCTTTATTTCAACATGGACTCTCTAGGAGGAGGAAGGGATGGCGCGAAGTTGCACCTCAGTTGAACAATCTTAATCTAATCAAGGTTGAAAGGGCTACTACCTTTGTAAATGAAGTATACAAGGACAGAATGTGAAGGAAAAGGTCCCCAAGCTACCACGGAACTTCTGTTAGCCAATCAAACTGCATCACGGAATCAGTATCCCTAAATTTAGATGACTCAACAAGCATTCAAGCTGTATAAACAATTACTTTTATATTCATCACTTTTTTTCTTGCTTTTTGATTCTTAATAACAAGCTGTTATTTCTAGTATGACCAGAAGATATACCATCAGTGGAGGCTAAAGGCTAACAGAAGCCTTGCATAAAGAAATCCAAAACCCAAGTTAGAACCCCAAGAGTGAGAAAAAGAGAAAGAAGTGATTACCTTCTATAGGAATGAGGTTAGAGGCCCCCTTTTTCCCATCTAGACACTGCTGAGAATATTGTTTCAGAAGGTTCTGAGCCTTACGGATCGTGCCTGTCACCAGAACCATAAGAAAGGAGAGACAAGAGACCTTGGAAGTGAATGAGAAACAAAAACACCAAGCAATCCTCCACCAGCACCTGGTTCTCCAAATCAAGGGTCAGAGCACTAACCAACCGTGAGAATGCTCCAGAGTACATATATATGTATACGTGTACCAGAACTCTCTTGCCGTGTGCCCTTTTAATATAATTGCTCATTTCCTTTGAGAGATTGTTAAGAGTTTTTCAATATGAATTTGGTTTGAAATGCTGTCCAAGCCACTGAAGTCCACTAGTTCAACTGCCTATGGTACTGTATAGCATGGGAAAAGGATAAAAGCAAGGAACAATCATTCCAGCAGTCATATATGAATCCTGATTTGCCATAGAATAGTTGCATGACATTTTCATGATAAAGGCATTAACAATCAGGGCATCTAAAATACAGTTGTAAATATTGTTTTAATCTGCTTCAGGGATGTGTGTGTGTGTGTGTGTGTGTGTGTGTGTGTGTGTGTGTGTGTGTTTGCTTCCATCAGTCAAACTCAGCTTCTGGAGAGTACCTGGACATGTACATATAGCTTTAGGGTTTCTTTTAGCAGAAACACAGAAGTGCTTTGACCCTGTCTTCCGCTAGGATATTATTTTCAATTTCCAGTTTACAGCCTTAGGATTTCCTGGTAGTCGTCCATCCATATATAACCCTGCTTAGTTAGCTTTCTTGCAATCAGTCAAGGCTAGCTGGATGTCATCATATATACAAATGTCTCAAGGATTTTAGTAATACACATATAGAAGTGTGACAAAATAATACACACATAAATAAATCCTGCTGTCTGGATCAAGGCCCTCTTAGGGCAGCATTTGGCCTTGAAAAACTGTTATCTCTATAGTAGATCCTCAGCAGATTACTGTGGACAGCACTGTCAGAGTCAGTCTTCTAACTACAGAAATGAAGCAAGTGGTTACTACGAACTGAGCCTTTCCATTTGCTCTGCTTTCATTGGAGAGGGCATGCCTTCTCCATCTATAAGTTGGTCTCTTTACCTTGGTCAGATGTTGTTCTCTAGGGAAACTTCTGGGGGAGACTGAGAAGGCAAATTTACCCCAGGGTTAACTTCGGCTTGTTGCTGATTTTGTAAATGTTGGTTGTCAACTATACTGCATATTTTACAGTAGTCGTTTTATTTGTTGTTGTTTTTACTGATTTTGTGGATATAATTGTTTTGATTAACTTGTTCGTCACTTTGAATCCCAGAGGAAAATGAAGTAGGGAAAAAAACAGGTACTTTTTAGGCATCTGGTGGCATCTGGTCTGCTGTTAGTGAAGCTGTCAGTGACCTATCTTAGCTGATGTTTGAGAGCACAAGCACGGAAGACAGACTTCTCATTCCAAAGAGTTGCTGTGTATGAACGAAGAGAAACTCAATTAATTGCATTAGGCCTCAGATCAGATACGTCTACACTGTATGCTAGGATCCCCTTTCTCATTTTAACTGCAATTATTATGAGAGAAGAACCTGGTAATGTTTGCAATGTTTACAAATAATTGACAGGGAAGTACAGAGGCCAAACACCATCTCTAGCTGATGTTGAATCAGTTTAGAAGAAACTACCTATTTTTTATGCTTTATATACTGTAAATGGAAAGACTCAGAATATAAATTTTCTAAGCAAATAATTATTAACAGAGCTGAGATTTCATAGCATTTTACTAGATTCCTCAATGAAAGTTGACATTCACGGTCACACACACACACACAAATCCATTCCTTTCTCCCAGAAACAATTGACCAAAGAATTAAAACTGGTGTTATTCTTGAGCATTCTCAGCATGGATAGAGCATGATTCTCAGCATGGATAGAGCATGATAAAGAGAAAGTAAAGAGACAGCTTGATCTGTACAAAACAGGGTAAGCACCGAGAAAAACCGAACACTTGACAGAAACAAAGAGCTAATTTAATAGGCCACTTCACATCTCACTCTCTTTCTAGCAATAAAAACTAAAAAAGGGATAAGAAGTTAAGCTGTTTTCCTCCCCAACCCAGGACTTCGATCTTCATTTATTCAAAAGTACAATTACACCAAATATTTTTTTAAATAAGAGAGCATTAAACTGGCCGAAGCAGGATGTTGCAACTTAGAAACACTGAAAAAAGCACAAAAGAGAAAGTATTAACATGTCACTCTATACATAAATCCTGTTTAACATGACAAGTATTAGTAAACATGCAACAAAATAAATAATGGAAGCAGAGCACAGGCTGGAATACACAAATGCCATATATTTCTCTGGGCTGCAGTAATTTCATAGAAAACTACCGTAGGTACAACCTCCCAAAATTGAACAAACTGGAAAGACTTTTTTTTAAAAAAAAACTTTTATAAATATTTAATGGGACCAGAAAATATTTTTAAACAAATAATTTAAAAAAACTGCACTTCTGCCAAAACACAACAAAATAAGACAATCCCAAAATCCTGACAGTAGAGATATTAAGTATACATGATATAGGAGTGGCATAAAGAATCTCCTCACTGCAACACTATATCTGGTTCAAGTGGAATATGCTACATAGAATCTGAATATATTTGATGTCAAAGTAAATTTTTAAAAAAACCCACTGTGACCATAAATGGAGTATATACATGAAATGCACATTATGAAAAGCAAACATAACTTCCAAAATGTGCTATCTTAATTCAATTCACACATTTCATCTATTTAGGATAATGTGCAAAAGGTGAAAGATTTATATGATATAAAGACAAATCAGAGTATAATATGGAGTGTCTGGATAATAAAACAAAATAAATAAAATTGGGAGGAGGAAATATCTCCAACAAAGTTACCAATAGGGCATGAATATGATGTTAGTTAATGTCCTTGAAGCTGATTTACAATAGGAAGAAAATTATGTGACATCTATGTTGAACTTGTGCTCATTACATGTTATTTTCTGACGAGAATCCTAAAGAATTCTTTTTAAAGTATCTTTAATTTAAGATCGCAATTCACAGGTATTATATTTATACTATTTCAAACAATGCTCCAAATGTTGGGCTTTCTTTACAAAGGATTTACAAAGTCAAAAATATTGCAATAAATTATATCAAAAAAGATTAAGATTTGCAATAAATTATGAGATCATTTATATTAATAAAAGTGTTTTCTAGGTGACTGATGGCACATTAAGATACACCTATCTTTATTTCCCCGATAACTGAAAAACTTCCCTTTTTGTTGGTAACCTCACTACAAGTTTAGCTATTATGTATGCAGCCAGCACCAGCATGAGCTAATCCCAATGCAAGACTGCAATGTTAGCCCTCCATGCTCTCCACAGATAAGGACCCTTCATGTCTTAGCATCCTCCTCCAATTTGCATAAGAACAATTAACCATGTTTATCTCCAGACACACTAAATGCTGCTGGGTATTAATTCTGTGCAGAGTACTTAGCATCCTAATTATGCCTTGATGGATTCTATTGGAAGTCAAATGCCTTTGTTCTAGATTTATTTCTCTTGATTAGGCACTTTTGAACCAAGTGGGACAGCACGGTGGTTACTAATGAAGGCATCACATTCAAGGTAGAAGCAGTGATCAAACAGGAGAGGAGGAACAAGCTGTTGCTTCTCATCTTACTCAGCTGTCCTCAGAAAACTACTGCCATGCAAGCATCCTGGAAGCATTCAATGATTTTTGTACAGAAGATTAGTTAGCATTCACCAGCAGGAAGGTAAAATTGGAACAAGCAGATGACTTGTAGCCAGCCTAGAAAAGAGGACTAAACTGGACTTCTCTGGAGGAAGAAACATCTTTTAAGAATGGATCCACAGAGGTTTCTGTACAGAAATCATTCGGATGCAGTAACTTTTCTCTGCTTGGGGTGGAAGTGTCAGTTTTAATTCTGACAAATTAGAGTGTTTTTTTTTTTTAACTAACTGATGTTAAAGTTGCAAACAATTACTGAACATAATTTACAATTTCTTTACATTAAATACTTTCTTTAAAGGGAAATTTCCTCATATCTTTTTTACACTTTGATTACAAGCATGTGCAACCATAATATATTAAATATGCAACAGTTAATATCAAAGACAAGCTCTCCAAAAATCTAGTTACCTTTGGTGGGAATATTTCACTTGCATACTAGAATCTTATTTTTCTGCAGCACAGCTTTATAGGTTGTCAGTTTATCTTGTTCGTTTTATGATACACTACTATTAAAACTATGGAACAGAACTCAGAAGTTTAAAACTGACTGGGAGGAAGGGATTTAACATTTACAGAAAATGGAAGAGTTGTTTCCTTGCCTATCATTCAAGATGGGTAGAAGACAAAATAAGGGATGATTGCATTCCAACAAAAGAAACGAATAGCGACAATTTGTCAGGCATTAGAATTTCCCCTCTAGAACTGCCCTTGAGAGCTGAATCATTTCTGGGAAATAGATTTCTTACCTGCCAAAGAATTATGAAGGCACAATTATCTTTCATTATTTTGTCAGATTGCTTTGCTGTCAGGCTCTTTTAGATACATATAATTATCCTTCCTGACAGATCAATTCAAAATGCTACCAGACCTAGCTTGCCCAGCATATAAGAAGCAATTGTTTCATTATAGGTGTTATGGGCAAGTGGCTTGCCACATTTGACATTTTTTAAAAAAATGTGTGAATTAGTCCTATCTCGTCCACTGAACTGGCCCTTCACTTCATGCATGCGATGTTTTCCTGGCTGGAAATGTCAAAAGCAGAATCCAGTGAACCTACTGTATAACAAACCAGAGGAATTAGTATGCCCTTTCTGATAGGACTTGTCATTTCAGATGGATGTCACTGAGAGAAAGAAGGGAAAACCTTTACCTCTATAAATTTGTCTATAAGTATGGCAGGAAGTGGGGAGCATCTGATAAATTAACAAAGATGCACATATGTGAAATTGATTGTTGTAGATGACTTTAGCCCCGATTTTCTTTCCTTGTGAGGGTGAAGATTCATTCTCTGAGCTTGTGGGTTGGTTTCTGAACATTTCGTTACCAGATTAAGTAACATCTTCAGTGGAGTTCAGGGGATGTCAGTGTCAGCGATCTGTTTATAAGGGCTTCATTTGGTCAATAGGTCTTGTGATGAGTCAGGTCATCTACTGACCACACAAAGCCCTTATAGACAGAAGAACAGTGATACTGATATCCCCTAAACTCTGTTGAAGATGTTACCTGGCCTGGTAACGAAATGTTTGGAAACCATCCCACAAGCTCAGAGAACAAACCTTTACCCTCATCTTGAACCCTGAGCTGCAAATATTCGCCACTTTTTCTTGTCTCAGTACTCGCCAGCTTTCAGGAAAAAAATTAGGACATGGCATAGTTTTGAGATATCCAACTAGGGTTTGCCAAGCATTCCCTTTGGCAGCAGAAGTATAATGAGTCTGAAATTGCATAGACTGCAAAATGCAATAATACATTCTGAGAAGCTGCAGAAAGGACATGCATAAGACACACCTGTGATGTGAACTGTCAATGATATAGTGAAACATTTTTTTAAAACTTCCCAAAATAATTATGTTTTCATGTCTGATAATTTAACTCGAGTGCTCTATAATTTCCTATTCATCTACGTCTTCTATAATTCATGGTTTCATTCTGCAGGGCATTCCTCCTGAAATATTATATTGAAAATTCATTTTATCAAAGATAAGAACATGTTATTATGGGGCCTTAATTATTGCCTTCTCTAATACTTACCGTTTCTATTTAACTATCAGCTATGCTCTAAATTAATTATATGAAGTGATCTACCCTAGAGTAGCTAAAAGATAAGAGAATCTTAATAAAAATCAATACTCAGAAAAATAGACCTAAAGAGATTTTTTTTTTAAATGCATAACTAAAAATAAATTAAAAATTAAATGTTACATTTCAGAAGCTAGTAAAATCAAATTCCTTGCTCCAATGATTAATTACAGAGAAAAAAGTCCTACAAAGAGAATAGATGCCACTGTACAATGTCTTTAGATCATCAGAATGATGGAAGAGAGGCCTGATACAGACAGGGCTGAGAGAGGAAGATAAAGTAAAGGAGAGCTGGAGAGAATCATGAAATTATTTGAGGTGAGAGGGGAGGATATGGGTTTGTACATATCTGTGGGCAACATGGCAGGAGAAGTGAACAGTAAAGAAGAGAAGAATGAGCTTAGTAAAGAGGTTTCTACAAGGAAGAGTGGAATGAGTGAATGAATGAGCAGACTTTGTGTCAACTGAGAATGTGGATTATGAGAAAGCTACTGGTTCCATAGGCTACTTGGTTATATCATAGATCAGATTTCATTTCCATCTTGCATTCAGACTTTTGAATTTGAAAAGTGAAATTTCTTTTTGAAGTGAAGCTTGGCTTCTGTCGATTCATACCATTTTCTTGGCCGCAATACAGAAAAGGATTGCCACTGATTTCTTTGGAGATGTGGATTTTGGGTTTTGTCTGCCTAAACTAAAGCTCTGTATGCCCCAGTGGTTGGTAATGCCAATATAAATCAGGTCTGGCCATGTACAGCTTTTGGACATCAGCCAAGGTCACCTAGATACTTCATTCCAGTTGGGCAATTAATATCCAGTTATTTATTTAGCTTCCCTGCTTTGCCTTTCAGTGAAATCAGTGCTTTGTGATTAGCCACATCCATTATGAATCTATGAATAGTCATGTATAGGAGCCATTCTGTAACTAAACCCCTGGATATAAATACCTGGTGTAAGGAAACCTTGAAGGACAGGACACCACAGGAAAAGATAAAGAGGGTGCTGTTATGGGATTGGTGTAATATTTTAGCCTTAGATCAGCACTATTGCAAGGAATTACATTTCTACCTCCCACCACTTGCCTGAGATTATTTTTTTTTTGTAAGATCTCCAGATATACTTGGAAATTTAAGCAATCTACCAACCCTTTATAAACAAATAACCTGGGATCAAATATTAACAATACTACAAAATGATTTTTTCTCCTCAAACTACACTGATTAAAAAGCAAGTAAAATGCCCTGGCTTTGATTTTCCAAGACAATTGCACAGAAATTATAATCTGAAATTTCAGACTAACCTGGCCTTTTTATTGGTTTTTTGGTGGGTGTGTCTTTCCTCTTGTTCTGAACTGCAGGAGAGTACGGGATGCCCGAGGAAGAACTATTCTTACGAAAATGCTCCTTCAACCCCTTGATAGAGCGGTCCAACTGGCTGGAACGGATCTGGTAGTAAACATTCATGAAGTCTAGAAAAAAATAATAATGCATATTATAAAGCAGACTTTGTTTTTGTTAGTGCTCCAAAACACTGATAGCACAATAATGTAACAGAAAAATTGCTCATCAATTTCGGTAAATGGGATTATGCTTATTGGAAAAAGAAACCACACTGTCAAACTGTTTCATATTTTTTATAATATATATATAAATTCATATAACTATAAAAATATAATTTTTTTGTTTAGGAAATGTCTATTTATAAAATGCATTGTTTATACATAAGAAAAAAGAAAAGAAAAAAGAAAATGTCATTACATTGCAATATCCATTTGAAGTAAACTATATCTATGAAGCTTGACTATAAAATATAAAGTTAGCAAAAATCAATTTGTAAAGGGCACTATATTTAAAATTAGATCAATCAGGTCAAGTCTAAACATTTTTGCTTTTTTTAAAAAAAATATTGACTTTAGTACAGTTGCCACTGCCAAAGGTGACTTATGCAAGGGTACACAATGAGCAGCTCTCCAGATGCTGCTGAACTACAAATCCCAGGAGCCCTAAACAATATAGCTAACAATCTGGGATGTTGGAAGAAGCAATTCAGCAATCCTTTAAGAAGCCAAGCCTTATAAACTTACATGAGAAATACCAACAGTTTTCAAAGCATGCAGAATTAATTTTTCCTTCTCCAGAATTCCCTTATGCCTTCTTAATTTCAGTCTCCTACCCTTACTAGAGCTGTGCTTTAATTCTCTGAATGCTCGCTCTACAAAGCTCTCCCTAGAAGCTATGCTGGTGTGAGAAATGGCTCTGTTCCTTAGACTTCCCTTCTGGACTCCTGCAGGTGGCTGCTTCTCCTCACACAGGCAGTTAAAACCTGTACCGCAAAGAAAATGAAGACAAACCAAGTCACCCAAAACAGGCCTATCAGAATGCTTAAAGGGGCTCCTTTCAGCTAGGTAGCAAGGGAAGCAGTCAACAATTAGAAACAAAAGGCATGGAGCTATCTCCGGGATTAACATGAATTCATTCAGTTGCATGACAGAACCACCACAACAATCACCTACAGCCAAATTACAGTTTCCTGTTTGAGAACCGAAGTTGTGTTAGTTTTGTAGCAGCAGAAAATGTTGGTTTCCTGAAATGGACAGGCTTTTCGGACCCTGTATGGATCACTAGTCTACTTCAACCAATGCTGTTACAGGATGGTTAAATGGGTTGTGTCTGAGTTAAATTTAGCCAAATCAATCACAACTTCAAGCATTAGAAGATATGGGAACTGTGTACTTAAAACTGTCATTAAAACAGCTGCAAACATTGCAAAAACTGAAGATTGTAGGCCACGGGATGAGTGTGATGGCAAATTCCTAGGTATTACAGGTATGACCTATCACTTAGTGACTGTTTATGACTCATCACTTAGTGACTGTTCGAAATTATAAGAGATCCTGAAAAAAGGACTGACTTACTTCAAAGTTGTTCCCCCTGCAGTCATGTGACTGGATTTTGGGCATTCAGCAATTTGTGTACCTTTATAACCATTTGTAACATTCTGAAGTCATATAAATGCGATTTGTGACATTTTTGCAGGAAAGTGGCATTTACTTCTGGTTTCCAGAGGGGGGAAAAAGCCCCATAATGAACAATGGGTTTGCTTAATGATCATGTTCACTTTATGACTATCATGTTCACTTTGTGATCATCACATTTGCTTAATGCCCATTCCAAAAAAGGTCATAAAATTGTGGTGGTGGGGGTCATATAGCGACCCCTTTACAATTGTCATGACTTATAACCAAAATTGTGGGTTCAATCATAGGCTGATCCCTGAAATGAACTTCAATTTTTGAAATGATTTTACAATATTTTAAAGAAAATATATAATGATCCCCTTAGCTTTCCTCTCTGCAACCCAAAACAAATCTAGAAGGCGGGAGCACTGTAATGTCATGGCTCTCTTGTCTCCAACATTTAATTCCGTTTGCTTGTGGTTTGTTTCTTCTGTGCATTTCAATTCTTTAATCTGCCCGTCCCATCCCAAAAAATGTGCCAAACTAAGCGTTTTAGGATATGATGTGATTTTTCAAAATAAAAGGACACAACTCTTTGTGCTTTTTGTTTCACAGACTGATGTCAAAATAGAATTATGAACAAAAAGATGAGAAATTTGAATTGGCAATAGACTGCTCTACTCACAAGTTGGCTTTATGTGAAATCAATTGGACATCTGACAATTAAAATTCAATTAATTTCCATGGAAAGTAAATCCAATTAACTTAATCTAGATTCAAACTTATGTCATTTGTAATGGATATTGAGCCCCATCCCATTTAGGTCAGAGGCACTGTTTAAGGCGCTTCTGGGTTGAAAGGATTAGCCAATGATATCAGCATTGCCTGGGGATGGGAGGGCATTTGTATTGAGTGAAGTTAAGTAGCCCTGTGTTATCAATAAGAAACAATCTTAAGAAAAGGATTGTTAATATAGAAATAAACTGGGAAGTTTTACAATTTTTCTTATTCTATAGCTTTTCACATGAACGGGGCTCAAACAACGCCAATGTGGTCAAATAATTTACAGAGTTAACTCCATGCAAACAGTCCCCTTATCATATAATACAGTGTTTTCAAGAAAATACAGTTCATTTCACACATAAAACACATGAAGATTCACCAGTGAGAAATAATCTTATTCTTTCATTTTGTGTTTTTCCTACTATAACCAGAAATGCCTAACAGTGTTTCTTCCTACCCCTCACTTCCCACCCTCATCTATATTTAAAACAACCTTCCCCAGTTTGGAAGCCCAGATGTGTTGTGGCTGCAATTCCCCAAAAGCCCCTCTGGACTGAGAATTTTGAAAACCATAGTCACAAAAAGCTGGAGTTTTCATATGTAGAAAACTGCTCTGGAGATCTTAATCCTCTTCCATTTACTCCTTCCTATTTTCTCCAAGAAATTCCCAACTTCCCAGGCTTCCCCCTCTCCTACTCACTCCAGACTGGACTTGAAGATATCAACTGTTCCTGTGGTTCTTGTTGCTGGACTGCTGAGGGCAGAGAAAAGTAAGTGGCTGATGTCAAGAAAGCATGCAAAGCTCATGGATGTGCCCAGAAGAAGCAAATAAATTCTTTCTGCTAGCAAAAATAATGTATTATTTAGACGATTATTAAAAAAGGAAACAATGAAAGATTTCTTTGATTTTGATAGGAACTTCTGAACTTTACTCATTCGCGCACCCCCCTCCCCCCCAGGTTAGCATAGGCAAATGCAAAAGAGGCTGAAGCTAAAATGAGCATTTTTTCTCATGTCACATTTTAAATCATCTGCATTTTGGGTATTAGTTTAATTTCTGTTCAGTAAATAAATGTCTTGAGCATTTTTTAAAATCCAAAATTAGAATTTAAAGCCAGCTAAAAATTACATTAAAAATTGCCGGGGAATGCTGCACAATTCTGGCAGTTACTGGAGTTCGTGCATTTCCAAGCCATAAAGTTATTTGGTTTAATCTAATTTGTTTTGTGGATCCAACCACTGTAACTAAGATTTATAATCCAGCACAGGATTACTCAAACATCTTTGACCCAGTAGAGTTTTGAGAGTTATAAAACCCTTTTCAAAATGGTTGCTATGTTGAGCATGGGTAATTAAAAATTATCTATTTTCCAGAAGCACAACAAGGAGTATATCTAAACAAATTAATATCTTTACAATAATTGTGGGAGCTTGGAAATTAACATTTGTGCTTGAAGCTAATGCTTATTTCACCATGCTCTTTTCCCATTTGCTATTTTAATTAAAATGATTAAAATATATTCAAGAAAGACAGGAAGTTTGATAGATATTTCCAGGCATTTCTGCACATATAGGTATCATACCAGGGACCAAACGCTTCATATTATGTGTGCATTCAGCCATTGTGTTTATAAAAGAAAATATAAAAATCTTAAGAAAGGAAATTTAGAATGGAAAAAAGAAGAAAAAGTTAAATATCTTTTACTTATTTGTTAGATCTCTTCATTCAAGAACTCAAGGCAACAAACTCAGTGCTCCCTTTCTCTCTCTCTCTCTCTCTCTCTTTTTTACCACTTCAACCAATTTGTAAAATAAGTTGGGCTGAGAGAGAGTGACTGGCCCAAAATAATTCAACAAGAATAGGCTAAGGTGGTTTCTTCAGACTAGAATTCCTCTTCCAAAATAATTTTTCTTTTTAAAAAATATGTTTAAGTTCTGGAACACTTACTTTCATTTGGCACACAATCTGCCTTTTAAAAATCAGATTATTTTACACTTTTCATCTCTTTTATCCTACCAATCTTCTGGATAAGTCACTTATATGTTTACACTGAAAGTGAAAAACAGCATGACAATATATATAGCCAGTTCAAATAGTACATTTTGGTGCCATGCTTAGAACCACAGTAATCTATGTAGACAGTCAATTCCTTTCCTTGTCCAGGCAATGTTAAAAGTCAAAGTAGCTTCAGTTCAGCAAAAAAAAATAAAAATCCACATGTGGAATCTGAACCAGTTCAACTCAATTTCTAGATTTCAATAAATGTGAGCATTCTGATTGGTACATTAAAATTAGATATTATGGATAAAAGCTTTGACCAGAATAAGAGAATAAGCTTTGCCAGATGCTAAAAGGTAGCACCATATAGCAAGTTGATAGTCTCCTGGCTTCAGCAGGACTTAGAATGGAAAAAAACTTTTTCTAAGAATAATACTTGAAATTCTACTTAAAATTCATGAAGCCACACATTTTTTTTTGACGAAAGGATATTGTACATATTCAAAAGGCTTAGGGCCATAATTCAGAGACATGCTTGTATATCTTTCAAGCATGTGAAAGACTCTTCTGATCAGTTCCTTTGGAAGTATTCTCAACTGAAAATTTCGGAATTTTAAGTCTTCAACTCAGACAGCCACTTGGTGCAGAGGTTACAGCACCAGGCTAGAAACTAGGAGCCTGAATTTTTTTCTCACTTAGGGCATAAAAGGCAGCTGGGTGACTTTGGGCCAGTTACTCTCAGTTCACAATGGTAGCTTGGGCGACAAATACTATAAAAAATTTTAACTACATCGACTATTTTAAAGAAAAATCAGCAAAAATTACAGGAGTCTTCTGCACATACTGTGCCATTTTAGATTATGCCATTAGGAACCACTCTAACACTTGTTGGAACTTTAATTCAAACTAATGGAACCAAATACTGATCGCATTGATCAGCAAATAGAAACTGACATACAGATAGTCCTCGACTTACAATCATAATTTATACTGCTAAGTGAGAAATTCATTAAGCGAATTTTGCCCCATTTAATAACTTTTCTTCCCACATTTATTAAGTGAATCACTGCAGTTGTTAAGTTAGTAACATGGTTGTTAAGTGAAATGGCTTTTCCATTGCCTTTACTTGTCAAAAGGTCGCAAAGATGATCACATGACCCCAGGACCCTGCAACCACCATAAATATGAACCAGTTGTCAATCTTCCAAATGTAAATCACTTGATCATGGGAATGCTGCAACAGTCATAAGTATGAAAAATGATCTTAAGTCACTTTTTTCAGGGCCATTGTACTTTTGAACGGTCTCTAAATGAACTGTTGTAAGTCGAGGACTACTTGTACTTTGTACATATGATGCGAGAGGCAGATGAGACAAGAAAAAGTGGCTGAGCTTTGCAAAATTGAACAAAGGAGAAAGGGAAGACAACAGGTAGACAGATAATATCACAGAAATTACAGAGCTGACCATGAAAGAATTATAAGCTATTATTAGAGGCTGGTTAAGATGAAGAATATTTGTTCATGTAGTCCCCAACTCTATAATATCTAACTAACATCCCAACTGAGCCCAACTCTGGTATCTAACATCCCTCAATTTTTGACATGAAACTTTTGGGAAAAATAAAGAAATAATACATTCCAGATACTGAATACAGAATATATTATTTCTTTATATATAGAATATATGCCACAGTCTATTCATTTTTCACACTTAATAATCCAGACTTCTAATTTGATTCCTATGACTTGCTTGTTATCATACATTTGAAACATATTTTTGTGTCATAAATTTAAACAAGCGTGAGAACTAAATTATTCAGAAGGCAAAAGAGCACTTGTTTTATGTCTCACTGAAGTACATTAGGGCCATTGCTGGCTCAGTGGAAATGTGAATTTTATTTGGTTGTACACTGTCCTGAAAGCAGTTCATAAACAGCCAAAATGACTAAAGTCAAAATAATGTAATAAAATAAAGAACAAGATAAAATCATTCAACACAGAAATAGGAAGGCAAAACTTAAGGCCATAATAAAAGCCTTGTAAACTAAAATTGGCTGGGCAGAAACTCAGAACATAGGCAATCCCTAAATCAACTTACCATGATTCCTTCCATACTCCACTAGCCAACCAGAAATACGGACAATGTCCTGCAGGACACTCTCAGGAAGGTGTTCTAAAAACACATCTTCTTGAGTCTTTAAGTCATCATCCAAAGTGATAAGATCCAGGATAAGGATTGGTGTAACTGGTTTAGAATTTCGGGTCATAAGGCTACGAAATTCAGATTCCAATGATTCCTTCCCCCTCTCAAAAAGCAATTTCTGGATGAGGTAACACAAATAAAAAAAGATTAGAGCTATAGTATTATAGCCTGAAGGTGATAAAATAACAGATTATTTGTATCGTTGCCCAAATCACAAACTTGATCCCAAACCACAGAAGCACAGAAAAGGTATCAAAAAAAAATTTTTTTTAAACCCAAACACTGCATGTAGTTCAGCAATAGTTTAAAAAGGTTTGGTGTCTCAACTTTAAAACATCTTAAGGTTTGGAAAAAAAAATTGAAAGTTGGGTAATGGCCCCTTTTTTAAAGGACACAAACACTGGATTTACAATTATGCTCTTCTGGACCATGACATTCAGACATTTTGACTCACAAATAGTTGTTTCTCATTGAAGAAAACAATGTGTGTGAGAGAGAAAGGGAGGGAGGGAGAGAGAGAAATATTGTTTCCTTCTTTTTCTATGAAGAAAGGAAAAGAGGATGCTTAATTCCCAAAGCAGTGGAGACTCTCTGAGGGAAATTAAATTAAGCAATTGGCCAATGTGAACTTTTCTCTGCTCAGTGACTGGCTCTGTTCGATTGAAATGATTGGCATATTTTGGAGTCAGAAGCATGGACACCACTACCTTAAACCTGCTTTTATTTGAAGGTGATCAGGGCTTGTGGGCAAACATGGAACTGTCTGCAGTTGGAACAGATGGTGGTTTGGCAGGACTCATTTATGTTCATATTCAGACACATTACATACCACTCTATTGAGTTCTGGACTATCAGGATTGTTATCTTGAAAATATTCCACAGCCTTCTGGATTTTAGCCATGCAGCCTAAATATTCTTCCAATCTCCCTGTAGGACTATAATGAAAAAAAAAAGTTCAGGAAGAAAGGTCATCAGGCAACCGATTGCTACAAAGTTATACTAAAGTATATACTAGTATAAAGGGTTTTTAAAAATCATTTTCCTCTGTAGACTAGAAAATAATGTTTATTCCCCCTCTGGAAAGTCTGCTGTCATTAACCAGAACAGGACCTGTGGTTCACCACTGACAGCTAGTTTAGAAGTTTTAGTTGGCAAGTTCCCTTTGAAACACTGGTAGAGATATAAGAAAGGGAATGGACATTTTTTGACAGGGGGTATGTTTTTTTATTTACTTTGTTCATTTATATACTACATATCCCCAACTACATGTGGCAATTCATTTGATAGTATGGTATAAGAGCTATCACAAAATGATTGCCACAATGGACATGGTCAGACACAAAGCTTTCCTGTATCAGAAGGCAAACAGGCAAGACTGCTTATTGGTTACATCAAGATCCCAAAGGTGTTCTGTGCTAAGCAAGTACATTCACTACCAAATATAGCAGTTGCCCACAACCTTCCATTGTGATTTTCTAATACTTTTGTAACCTATGCAAAGGCATCCTTGGAGCATAAAAATGATGCTGACTATTGGCATTTATTTATTTATTCCATTTATTTTGTTAGGATTTTTCTGACTATTTTGCTTAGGTTTCCACACTCTATTTCATTGCAGTGTTTTCTCACATTGGCAATTTCTAGATATATGGAGCTCAACTTCCAGAATTCTTAAGAACAGATATGCTGGCTAAAAATCCACATCTCAGGGGAGCTTATATATTGGAAAATATTGTTTTGATTCAGTCACTTTTCAAAACAAGTGAAATAATTCCATTTGGAAGAAACATGAACATTTAAAGAAGAGCAAGATTATTGTGCATCAACTCACCCTTCCTTTATTATCTTCTCTGTGTCCTTTGCTACATGGTAGTAACTTATAATGTGATCCAAACAAAAAAGAGTCTTCTCCACATTCTCCTGAAGACGCTGAAGATTTTCAGTTTGTTTATGTACAGGGATGATTGAGTTCTCCAGCTTCATCAAACGGCTTTCAAAGGATGAAAGTATTGAAACCTAAGCCAAAAAAAGTCAGAAAAAAGCAGTTATAGGCTACTGAGACCATTTTCTTCAACCATTTTCACTATTATTTTTTACTTTGCAGTTCTATCAAATAAAACAATAGAATTCAAAATGTATATATAAAATAGTCATGCTAGAAAATGTTCAACATGCTTTATGAGAGCAAATGATCTTGATGGGTCAACTAACATTCTGTAATTATTATCAATTATCAATAAATATTATCAATGAGACTTTCATCAGACAATATTCACAGCAAAAACAAGGAAAGATCAAAACTTGTATTACACTGAAGCCATGAAACTCTGCCAAGATGAAATGTGAGAGAAGCTTATTGGGAAGATTTCAGGTTGCACCAAAAAGCATAAATTATATAACCTTACCATATTTCTTGTGAGCTGATCACTTTTTTCTAAACTCTCTCTAATGAAAGACAATGTTTCTTCTTCCTAATGTTACAAAAAGAAAAAAAAAGCATACAATCACCGAAATAATTTCAGAATATAAAATTAATGTAAGTTCCCGTCAATATTTAATTGTCAAACAATGTAACACTATTCAGAGGGAAAGTAGAAATTCTTATCACTTGGCCACCAATATGACTTTTGATTAGCATGCTTTTATTTTAAATATCACATCAGAGTTTATTAGCTAAATTATACCCTGAATCTACTGTATATGAATATAATTTTAAAATAATCATTTATAAATCAACAAGTTCTCTTTACAACTTTGGGAAGGGATACAGATGAACAGAAGAACTAAGCATACTCCTCTATCAAAAGAAGCTGTTTCTGATACCCTAAAGGTATCAGAAGGTGATTCCCAACATTTTGGAGAAGTTGGCAAGCTTATTTTTTTAAGAAGTTTAAAAAGCTAGCACAAATTACAGCTTGGAAGAGAAGCATTCTATACTTAGGAATTGATACAGAAGAACCCTTTTCTATGGATCTCCCCAAATAGATCTCTGTAAACAAAGATACTCTCAAAAGTGGCCTTTCCATAAATCAGGCATCTTTATAATGAAACAGGTCAATCTTCTTGATAACCCAAGTCCAAATCATTTTAGAGGTTTAAAAATTAAAACCTTGAACTGAACCTGAAAAACAACTGGAAACCAGTTATACCAGTTAATAATCTTAGCTGCCACATTTTAAATCAACTGAAATTATTCTCTTCAAAGATAGCCTTGCCAACAATGTGCTTCAATAGTCTTAATGCGGTATATTCACATTGTTTACTGTAGTTGTCATTCTTAACATATTTGGCAATAATATCACCTTCATAATCACCATCTAAAGATGCAGGGACAGCTTATTATCAAGAAGTATTGTGCTAATTTGACCTTTCAAGTAGAATTCAATTCCTTCCAAGACATATTGATCACACATTCTGTCAACAAACAGTACCTTTATCTTATTCAGATTAAATTTCATTCACTGTCAAACTAGCAAACTCAGGTTCAAAAATATCAACCACTTCTCTGAAGTTACATGACAAAATACAAATGGGCTGTATTTCAACTGCACTGCACTCTAAATGACTTCTGGCATGGTTTCATTCAATCACTCAGAGGGCAACAAAGAATTTTGTGGGACAGTCAAGGCCAAAGACACTGGTGTTGTCAAAACATTGTTCCAGAGCAACAATTTCTTACATTGCATAGCAATATAATACAGTAATGTTTTTCTTTTCTTTTCCCTGTCCCCCCTCACTTCTCTTCCCCCCTTTCCCTCCCACTGTGTCTTCCTATTTGCTTTTGTATTTTATTCTATAATCTAATTTTAAACATAGCAACGTAATGCTGCTAACATATTGTCCCACTAGTAGATTTGCCACCTTTTTGTAATCCAGTGATATTAAAATGACATCTTGAAAAGCCTTCCATCTTGCCATCACCCTGATTCCTTTAAAATCATCCTCTTATTTATTTGTATCCCATCTATATTATTATTACAAATAGCTCAAGGCGGTTAACATATCTAATACACCTTTTTCCTCTTATTTTCTCCACAACCCTGTAAGGTGAGCCTGGGCTGAGAGAGAAAGAGAAAGAGAGTGATTGGCCCAAAGTCTCTCAGCTGGCTCTCATGGCTAAAGGGAGACTTGAATTCAAAGTCTCCCATTTTCTAGCCTGATGCCTTAACAACTGCACCACACTGGCTTGCATTTTCCCATCCCCAACACTCTGCTTCGTTTTACCTGCAGATTGCAAAGGGGGTGGGGGGTGGGAAGCCCACCTTTAAATCATCCAATCATAAGTGTCACTTGTCCTATTTCAGTGCATCCTTAAGTCATTCTGCAGGGATGGCTCTTATTTAAAGAGAGGGCACTACTGAAAGAATTTTCAAGGCCAATTCTTTAACTGGTAGAGACAGACATCATCCTTCTTGGATCAGTATTTAATTCACCATTGCTAAGTCCCTTTTCTGAGTTTATACAGCACGCTGACACAAACCAGCCCCATATAACCTCCTTCTCCCCAAGTCCTGAGCCAAGAAGTGATTGGCGAGTTGACGGGACAGGGTGCTGCTGCTAATTCCGCCACGAGAGGCGGAGGGTTTCCCCAGTGCCTTAGAAGGGACCCCAAAACCCCGGCGCCAGATTTCAAGGCAGCGCCCGGGGTTGCGACAGGGAAATACGAAAAGGCCAAGCCCGGACGAGGAGAGAGATTAAGTCTGATACCGGGGAGAGTCTCCGAAGAGCCGGGATAGAAGACGTACCACCCGCCCACCTGCTTGAGCTTTTCTTCTATTTCCCTCCGCCGGGCGGACGCCTCTTCCGTGGGAATCATCCTGAAACCCGACCGACCCCGGGAACCTGTAACAGACAAGGCCGGCACCTCCTTCACGCTCCTGACAACTCTTCCACGTCCGCCTCATTCCCCGCCCCTCTGTTATTGAAGGGATGCCATGCTGGGAGCGGCTCTCTGGAGCCAACCGAGCATGCGCAGTGTAATTGGGCGGAGCTGCGACGTGCGCATGCCCGTGGCGGCCTCTGAAACATATCTGAAACATCGGCCATTTTGGAGAAGCCTTTTAAGATTTTTTGGACGCCACGCGGGGTCATCGAGAAGTGGGAGGAGCTATATCCCCGTGTCACGCCTGGATCGGCGCTACTTAATTATAATGTGTAGAGATTCTCAGTCATCCAGCTCATGGTGGATATAGATAAATCTCCAAGTGCTTCAAGGACCGTCTAGAACAGGGGTCGCCAAACTTTTGGACCTCAGAGACCACTAAACTCATAATTTTAGATCCCAGGGACCACTAATCAGTTCTGTGGGTGTGGCCTAATTTGTGGTGTGGCTTGGTGGTCGTGACTGGCTGGGCATGGCTTGTATGTAAATATTATAAATATTGAATTTTTTATAAAAAAAGGGCAACTTTTACCCAAAATCAGGCAAAGCAGACAGGCAGCTGGGGTTGCTCAGAGAATCACAGATTAATTTAGAGATCGATCTATCTGCCATTGGCTAGCTCAGTCTGCCACATAAAATTTGCTTGCAAGCAGACTTACAAAATTAACACACCATGTATGTAAATACTGGTTTTTTTATTTTAAAAAAGCAACTTTTTCCAAAATAAAGGCAAAGCAGGCAGATTGAGTTGCTCACAGAATCATTCAGTGATCTATCTGTCTACCATCGGCTAGCTCAGTCTCAAATTTGCTGGCCGTAAGTCTGAACTGAATTTGTTTGCAAACAAACCTTCAGTTCTATGGGAGGTTTGGCTACGCTTAGCTAGAAAGCAAGAAATCCAACCATTTCCTGCTTCCTAGCTAATCTAAATCTCCCGGCACAGCAGAACAGATGATGGTCGGAAAAAGGAAAAATAGCAACTTAGCAGACAAGTTTGCAGGATAAGGAGTGAGTGGGCAGGGAGGGTTCCTGCGGGCCATGTGGGCTGAGCAGCCTTGTGTTTCTGTGCAGCCTTTGTCATGGCCCACCAGTGGGCCGCCACCCACCAGTTGGCGACCGCTGTTATAGACTGTTTTAGCTCCTCTGGCAGCTATGAATGACGTATTGAAACAACTATCCTTACCTCCTCACATATTAAAGTTACTCTGCTGTTGGAAATTAAATATGAAAGGGGGACTATTTTGCTAAATAGTCATTCTTCTTCCCCAGCTTGGTTTCCTTAATATGAGTTGGATATAAACTGAATTGTAAAATATGTAAAAGCAATACTATGTATCATGAACTATATCTAAATGAAAATGTATTTTCTGGTGAAGCACAAATAATTAACTTTCAAAAATAAGTCAGAAGTACACATTGCTCTTATTTATTTATTTATTTATTTCAGTTTATATACCGCCCCCCTCTCCCAAAAAGGGACTTGGGGCGGTGAACAGCCACAATAAAACATACAAATTACAAAAGTTAAAAAAAAGAGTTTAAAATTGATTAAATAAATGACTGAAGCCAATAAAAACTCCATAAAATTAAAATTGAATTAAAAATTTAAAACCCTGCTCATAATGTTAGGCCAGACCGGCCTGTTGGAAAAGATGGGTTTTAAGTGTACGTCGGAAGGCTCGCAGGTCAGCAATGGCCTGCATCTCCACCGGTAGTTCATTCCAAAGGGAGGTTGCTCCCACAGAGAAGGCCCGCACCCTCGGGGCCGCCAACCGACATCGTCCAGCTGGCGGCACCCCAAGGAGGCCCACCCTGTGGGAGCGCACTGGCTGGTGGGAGGCTGATGGTGTCAGTAGGCGGTCCCGCAAGTATCCGGGTCCCAAGCCATGGAGCGCTTTAAAGATGGTCACTAACACTTTGAATTGCATCCGGAAGGCCACCGGAAGCCAGTGCAGCTTGCGCAGGAGTGGTGTAACGGGCGCTCCGGGAAGCGCCCGAGATCACCCGCGGCCGCACTCTGCACCAGTTGAAGCCTCCGGATGCTCTTCAAGGGGAGCCCCATGTAGAAAGCATTGCAATAATCTAGGCGGGGGGTAACGAGAACAAAAGTGACTGTGCGCAATGCGCCCCAATCCAGAAAGGGCCATAACTGGTAGATCCGACGGACCTGATAAAAAGCCCCCCTAGTGACGGCTGATATATGATCATCTAATGACAGCCACGCATCCAGGAGGACTCCCAGATTACGCGCCCTCTCCGTGGGAGCCAAAATTTCACCCCCCATGGTCAGCGATGGAATGAGCTGACTGTATCTGGGTGCAGGGAACCACAGCCACTTGGTTTTGGTTGGGTTGAGCCGAAGCCTGTTGACCCACATCCAACTCTGCACGGGTTCCAGGCACTGGGTCATCATTTCAATGGCTTCGTCGGGGTGGCCCGGGGTGGAAATGTATAGCTGAGTATCATCAGCATACTGATGAAACTCTACCCTGAAGCCACAGATGATCTCACCCGGATGATCTTAACAATACAGACAGTGGAAAACGGGAAGGTCAACAAAATGACAACAATCAATCACAAATATATAAAATGCAGTATCTGGATGATTACTTTGTTGTTATTTGTCCTTTGGACAGCTATACAGTTTTCTTGCTAGAGCTCTGTTTTCTTTCCCTGAGATGTCACGACTCCAATTCTGGTCTGCCCCTCTTTTGTCATGTCTTACATTACTAAATAAATGCACTGAGTGTAAATATCACACCATTCAAAGTGATTTATCTTCAGATAAACTTGCAGAGAATTAGAGCGCTTGAATAAAACAGACTTCCTTATTTTGCACCTATATTTTAAACAAATTCTCTTGACTACATAGACTTACTCACAAATTCCTAAATCTGTATTTTCCAATCAAATAGAAGCAATTAATTAGGTTGTCCCCTTAAGTTGTAGGGACTACAACTTAAGGGACAGTATATTATAATGTCCAGAATTTTCTTTATGCATGTAGCATTCCTTGAAAGGAAGAAGCATCAGAAAAGAATATAGTACCTGTATGTCTAGGTACAAACTGAATTCTTAAAAGCCATTTAAGTCTGCGACTTACTGTCTGCTAACTCATATGAAGCCAACTACAATAGTTCTGAAAGGACCTGAATACTTTAATCCCTGTATGTGGAGATGGGAATATGTGTCTAGACATCGTTTCTCATTTCTACAGTTCATATCAGTGTATCTTCTTCAGAAGATTCCTATTGAATTTTTTCTTCTATGGTTGTTTTCTTAAAGTCCAGGTAAAAAAAAATATGTGAATGCCTGGTGGGGAAAGAGAGTTTTATAAAGTAAACTTTAAATATTGAATAAAGCACAATGCAAATTTACTGTTCTTTCCCCAAACAGATGATATAATTTGGCTGAGTAATTTCTATTTAGTGAAGTCAGTCAAACTTGATCTTTTGGTCATAGAAAGGCACATCCCATTATATTTTAATGGTTTTACACAAAATTGGTGGCAGAGTTTGTAAAAAGTTTTCTGTAAAATTGTCCACAAGGTGTCCTCATATACCAGTTTGGAAAAAAAAGAATAACAAGGGTTGAATGCTTTGTTTCAAGCAATACAAAGTATTCAGTCTTACATTTAGGATATGTCATTTGTAATTTAATTGGGACATTCCTTTCAGGTAGGGGGCCAGCTATTGTTGATGCAGCTCAGATAAAAGTAAATACTATGTTCTGAGTCCTAATCCACTTAGCAAACAGCAGTGCATACACCACAAAAATGTGTTGGAGAATGGGGAAATGAAATACCTGGCTGAGAATTTCACTGATTCTTTCAGCGAGAGATACTGCAATATAGAAAGATTTTTCAGTTCAGGTCTCTGAAATAAACTGATAATTCTTACCTTTTTTTTTTTTACATGATTCACACTATTTAAAAGTGGACGTATATAGAAAAGATGGAGCTTACAGTTTGCAAAATATGTAAACATTTTTTTTGCTCAAGGTCCCAGATACATAAATGACATTTTACAACATTTTAAAACAGTGTTTTTCCTTTTCTTCTGATACAGGTTTTGCCATGGATACTATCTAGGATACTTCATTAACGTGGTGTCACGTTCAGGAGATGCTGTTGGCATCTCCTGAACATGGGTGGACTTTGCTCCCTTCTGGTCACTGAAGACCTTCTTGCTTCACCCCACATGCCTCCTCCGTGACTGTGACTCATTCTACTTTTGCAGACACGCTTAATGTTATTTGAAAAGTTGTTAAGCATGTTCAGAAATCACCTGACTCTATGTGTCACTTGTCACTCTGGCAACTTGAAAGGTGTCTAAACCCTCCATCCCAGGCACCTGTCCAAGCCTGCCCATTATATGTTAAGGAAAGCAATTGATTGTTGTTTCTCCTGCCAGTAAATGACATTTAATAGGAGTGAAATCAAAGACTGGGGAATCTACCAATGCCCCACATTAAAACTACAAAGGCAACACTTAATACCTAAGACAGGGTAGGGTCCAAAAATATATGCTTCTATTTTACTTTACATAATTCTTGCAACAGAGAAAATGCCTATTCTGAGGCTCTCTTGTAAGAATGCTTTGTTCAGTCCTGTTAGCCTTAATATTTTCAGTATATCACATTAGAAGAGCATGTTTTTCTGAAAATAGTAAGAATTTCTTGTAAATATTAATATCTTTTCAGAATCTTCAAAATCAAAGGCAATGTTTCACATTTGTTATATTTTCTTTTCCGTTTTCCTCCATTCTGTGTATCATGTAATTCTGAATTTATCTGAACATATATTTCATTTTAACTGCAATCATACTGTATTATATTATGACAAAAATTGTCCCAGGCATTCAGAAGGAATAGAGAGCATTTTAAAATAATACCGTACCTGAAATTATCTCGCTAACCTTAGAATTGATTTGAGTTCCTTTTTTGTTAATTTAAGCCCACATGTGAGACATGAATCACCTTTTGAAAAATCCCTGTGCCAAGCTTCCTTCAGTTACTAACTTATCAATTTATAGAAAAACGTTACTTCATGCCTTTAAGAACCAGTTATCAAGTACCACACATTTTAAAAAGGCAGCAAGAACAAGTTGTTGATTAACTTGCAGGACCTTGTCCTTGATGAAAACGGGATAATACAATAATTTAGTTTTATCTAATCTGGAGGAGATCTCCAGTACACTATTACCCTACAGTTCCGTAATTCCCAACCAACACAACCATCAGATCTAGAGGAAAGCTGATGATATAGCTTCTGTTAAGACTCTTCTCTGCACCCTGCGTGATATAATTTCCTTGAGTTTCTAGAGCCATCCAACTGTCATTGTGGCAAAATAACAGTAATGTGGATGGGCTTTATATCACTAAGAAGAGCTTGTGTTTATCCGGTCAGATAACGGTAGCTGTGAAAACTCCCTTTGCCTTGTGGCTCTGATAAATAAAGGCTATTCATTTGTGGGGATTATTCATTGCTTTTGTGGTGCTGTATTCTTCGCTAGGCAGTGTTTGCTTGGGCACGTAAATCTGAGGAATAGGTCTGCTGTCTATTCATCTGGCATTGCCTATGGAGATTCTCAATTACCCAGATCATAGTTGTCACAAAGGGTTTTTTTTTTCCTTGAAAATGTTTTGCTTCACATCCAAGAAGCTTCTTCAGTTCACTTTTTGGATGAGAAGTGAAACATTTTCAAGGAAAAAAAAAACAAGAAAGTCCAGTTGCCTTTTGAACAGCACCTTTGGGACATCTGGCATTGCATTTCTTGCTTTCCTATGTCTTTTTTTTTTTCAAAGCCTTCAGAAATAGCAACAACTTCCTGGTTACTATCTGACAATAAGCATTTGAGTGTTTGGAAAGGGAGTGAACTGGACTGGAATAGAGTGGAGAAATAAGAGCTGCCGTTATGCTACTGCTGAAACATTTTCCTGGTTGGTGAAAAATAGTAAAGAGAATGGAAGCTTTTTTTCCCCCCAGAGAAGTCTGAGGATGGAGGTGGAGGGAAGAAAAGCTCCTATACATTTCCTCCTTCTTGAAGAAATACTCCGCAAAATAAAGGTGAAGAGCCAAATTCTTGTCAGACAGAATCCCAGCAACAAAGTCACAGCTGGAAGAAAAAGAAGGAGGGGTACCGGAGAACGGAAATTAGTTGTCCCACTGGTGGCCTCTTAAAACCATACCAAGAAGCTGCTAAATTATTAAGGCAATATTCTATTATAGAATATTGCAGTTGCTCAGTTCTGAATTGGTTGTGATGGAGCATAATGAATTGGTTGTGATGGAGCATTATCATAATAGTTGGTGGTATATAAAGTGTAAAAAAATGTATAAAGTATAACTTTAATCATATCGTTATACCAACATTACCTATCCTGCTGGCAGTTTTCTCTTTCAGGAAGTGAAAGAACCCATAATAGGATCAGCTGTCATTAACCTGATATTAATTAATAGGAAGCCTTCACTGAGGAAGTAGAAATAGCAGGAACATTGAGGGAAGATGATAATACATGTTGGAATTGTTGATTTTAACATGTGAGTATAGTTGAATGTGTGTCTTGAACCTTCAAAAAAGCAAATTTTGGTAAACGTTAGTAAAAGTCACATAGCAAAGAAGCTAATAGGGAAGAAAAGCTTAGAAGAGACAGGAATTCCTTAAATAAATCTTCAAAACATAATTTCAATGTGTTAAAGTAATGGAAAACAACACATATACAAGATAGAAGTGACCCTTAGGTTGCTGAAAGAAAAGTACAGAATTGTAATCTTAGGCTAAAGCTCAGTATGAGCTGAAATTAGTAAAGGATGTTAAGAACAAAAAAAGTTGTATTTGGGTATATTCAAATTGAAGGAAAGGAAATGAAAACATATCATACATATGTTACTTTTTGGTAATAAAAAGTGAATTAATTTAACTATTATTATAGCTCAGTCTCCTCAGAGAAAAGGGGATGTCTTTAACCAGGCGATTGTAAAAAGCAGAGTGAAATAGCAAGGTTGAAGCTTGAAACTGATTGAAATATGGTAAAAATATACCTATTTATTTAAAAAAAAGCCCTACATCTCTACGAGCAAATGAATTGTGTTCTACAATCCTGAAAAAAAAACCTTGCTGGTGAACTTGCATAACTGTATGCATGATCTTTGAGAAATCCTAGAAAACAGGTAAAGTACCAGTTGCTTAGAGGAGAGTAAGTGTAATCTATCTTCCAAAGAGGAGAAAAAATAAGACAGACAAATTGAAATCAATATCTGCGGAGATTCTAGAAAAGATTATACAATGATTAATAAAACAAGACATTATTTTCAAGGTGCTTAAGCTTAGCTGAATATAATTACATCATTTTCAAAACGTTGAGTCATTGTTAAAATTCAAACAATGCATAAATATCAATAGCAGTATAATTTTTGAATTGCTTCAGTTCATTCACCAGTATATATCCTTTTATTTTCTTCATAGCTGTCTTTGATGCCAGAAAGATAAAGAATCCTCTCATAAAAGCTTTACTGGAGTCCCATAATTTACATACAAAGACATAAATTGATTTGGAAGAAGCTCTTTCATACTTGTTGGCATTTCAGTGTGATGCTTGTAATGATTCTTGTAATAATAAAAACATGTTATTAAGTCTCCACTTCTTCAAGCTGCAGATTCCTCTGTTTAATCTTAGAATTATGGATTATGATCTATATATTAGGCACAATTTCTACATTTATGAGATTGGTTAGCAATTATAAATCTAGTATGTATTCTCAGTAGGTTTTATGAATTGAAGAGTAATACTGTAAGTGTATATTTGTATCTCCACATTGAAAAGAAATAGTAATGAATGTAGTTTTAATATAATTCAATAATATTTATACAGTTTCGTCTAGAAAAATGGATTTGTCTGTTTAAAGGGAGGTGTCATATCTTCAAGTTGTAGAATATCTCCTTCCACAATTTCAAGACACGGTTGAAACAATCTTACTTGGAAATTTATTTTGTTATCATTTGGGCCATAAATTGAAGCAATTGTTATTTTCCAAAAATTCTATTTGAAAATACAGTATTATAAATCTCCCTCCTCATCTTGGATTTCTTTTCCCAGATTCTGTATAATTTTGTTCACATACATAGCTACTTCATTTTCTTCCTTATTTGTCTGAAGCCATAACTTTTGCATTACATTTGCCTAAGGCCACAAGATAATAACATTCCAATAGATTTATATTATTGCTTTTAAAATATGTCACTTGAAGACATATAATATACAGTGTTCTTTCAGCCCATCAATATCAGTCGAGAATGTATTAATTTGGTCCACTGTATCAGTTCTCAAATTAATTTAGGTATCACAGTTGCTTCTCCTAACTCCTACTCTTAACCCCTAATTCAGAAGATATCAAAAGCTGCTGAAAATCAAGAAAAACCGGGATGGAGGCAGCACCCTATTCCAATCCCGCTAGAAATCATCTACACATATGGTCAATGCCAGTGGTGGGATTCAAATTTTTTTACAACCGTTTGTGTGGGTGTGGCTTGATGGGTGTGGCAAGGGAAGAATACTGTAAAATCTCCAGTCAGAGGTGGTATTTGGCGGTTCTCCGAACTACTCAAAATTTCCACTACCAGTTCTTCAGAACTGGTCAGAACCTGCTGAATAACAACTCTGATCAGTGCCATCACGGTACAGTACTTTGTGCCAAATTGAAACTTGACTGAAAAGATCTAGGTAGTCATTTGTTCCAGGGCCTCCTAAAATGGCAAATCAACCATATTTGAGGACAGCCAATCTGGTCTAGTGGTTAAGGCATCAGGCTAGAAAGTGGGAGATTAGCCATAAAAGCTGGTTGGGAGACTTTGAGCAGATCATTCTCTCTCAGCCCAATCTACCTTACATGGTGGTTATTTTGGGAAGGTGGAGGGGTCCGTGTAGGATATTTCACTGTCTTGAGTTATTTGTAAAAATAATAAATGCAGGCTCCATCTGCCACAGTAAATAGGAAAAATGAATTGTTCATGCTTTCAAAGTAAATAGATTGGATTATATATAGATCCAAAACTTGTTCCCACTGAACCTAGTGAACATGGATTCAGATTAGATTTAAAAAAAAAAGTTTGGTGGCTTTCCAGATCCACAAAAAAGGGGCACTACAGTAATTATTGCTAACAATTCAACTGGATGAGTGGCCTTAGTTCTAGCAGGAGTAATTTTGTAAAGCACATGGAAGAGAACAGAATGCCTTAGGGGATTATTTTAAATGGGTTGAAAAAATTGTTGATCAGCACAGTTTTTTTAATTCCCTACAGTACAGGACTTCTAGAAATGCTTTTCTCAACTGCTTCTGCTCTATAAGTAAATCAAAGTAACATATAATTAATATTTACAAAGGATGCCCTACAGGATAATGGAAACAATTGATTTATTCAACTGGCTTGGTTTAAGTCTACAGTCTGCTTTACCAAATATGGGTTTTTAAATGTGATTTTGAAAGTGTTCTTATTCAGAGAGGAAAACAAATCATTTCAATGCAATTCATCAGTTCTTATGGTAAAGTAGCATCTTGTTACATGGACAGTTTAAAGGAGAATATGAAGAATTTTCTGCACTGCTTCAGGCAGCCAAGGAAGGCATATCTGAGGAATATTTCTTAGAAAGTACTGCTGGTTTTTTATTCCAGTAGGGAGCTGAAATTTTATACAGTAGGATCAGAAATGTGTCTTAGTTAATATGTTTGTGCATCAGTATACATACATCAGTATACATATATGTTTCAGACAATGTATGTGTACATCAGTATAAAGACTATGGAACAGTTGGTTGATTTGTACAAAGTTATCGTATTGTCTAAGAAGAAAACATTATTGGAAATTTATTGAGCAAAAGTAGATATAATAGTTTGTCATTTGTGAAAACGCTAAAGTCAGATCAAGACAGTATAACAAGCTTCCAAATTTCACATCTTAGGGGTCTTTTCTGGCTGATACAAATTTGCTTTGATCTAATTCTGGGCATAAAAAAAATAGTCTCAGTCATTTGATCTTCACAACTAATTGCTTTCTTTCTTTCTATGAAATTAGGGCTGCAAGATTTAATCAAGATAATTAGAAGATTCATCAACTAAAACATATAATTACAGATTAAAACTTTTCATAGATAATTAACTGGGCTAGGATCAATGAACACAGTGGTACAGATTACGTAGATTTCAAATATGTGCTTTTTCATATTATTGATGGGCTCTGGGATGTGAATGAGCAAGATCCTTTGCTCCAGCTTAAAATGCTAATCACAGCTCTCTTGATCACGGAAGATCATCAGTTTCCATTATTTCATTGTTAGGGTGCTTCCCTGTTTTGGAATTACGGCTACCACAACCACAGATTTGTAATTCCACATCAAATACAAAAATAAAAATAAAAAGCCAACCCAGTTTGAAAACTGGCCTTACTGGAATCCATCAAGTTGTGCAGTAGGTCTAGAAAGCTTCTTTAATATTTAAGCCATATTTAGATCTGGGAAAGCCTTTTTGATTTGCATCATAATGATGCAAGCAGTTAGCAAATCTGGCCAAGGATTTTGTTTTTCAAGCACTCTTCAGTTTTTAAAAAGAAATAAATTATCTGATAATGCTTTACAGATTCCTAATGTTTATAGATAGGTACAAACTTCAATGGATAGTTAGAACTACAGAAAAAAAAACAATTGCAACTAGCCTTCCATAGAAGTTCTGCATATTGCATGGGTCAGAAGGAGGGCTGAGAAAATTACTACAGACCCCTCACTTCTTGGACATAAACTGTTTCAACTCCTCTTCTCAGGATGCTTCTTTAAGGCATTACATGCCAAAACAACTAGGCACAGGCACAGTTTTTCCCCTCATACCATCACTCTGTTGAACACCTAATCCTCACAGTACTGTTTTGTGTCTAAGGATATTCATCCATGTTGTATGGCTGTAGAATTATTGTTATTATCTTTCTCATTTACTCAACCACCCACTCTTATAGGTACCATTATGATGATTATTATTCTGTTGCTTTGGATGTACATAGAGAGCTCCTGTACCAGAGAAAAAATTCTTGTGTGTCTAATCATACTTGACCAAATATTCTATTCTATTCTATTCTATTCTATTCTATTCTATTCTATTCTATTCTACTCTATTCTATACAACCTAGATGACCTATGTTCCCTTCCTCACTCTTAGAGAATCAGTGATAGAGCACAAAAATCTGCACTCCAACCAATACATTGTCCCCCCCTTTAACTACCTTGCTGTGTTTTGGGGTTAAGGATAGTGGCAAGAGAGGCAACAATTTATCATGGCATCTTGATTTCCAGGAAAAGGAGGATAAATTCCCAAGAACCGGGAATTAGAATTTCCCACCAGTCAGCAATTACTGATCGCACAACTCCAGAGGAAAGACTGCAAAAGTATCTTCACAGGGTTTCCTCTGGAGTAAAAGATGAGCTGATTTGACTTTTGAACCAGATCAGCTTGCAAGGATTGACAGAAACTCCATGGTTTCATGCAGACATAGAAATGAAATGTCAATTTCAAACTAATGCAACTTTTGCAAATGGAAATGACTAGGACTGGTCTAGAATAGCAGGAAGCCTCCAAAACCACTAAGGATGGTGGATTCCCAGATATTTACTATTGGGATCAAAGTATCCAGAATTTACTCTTTAACTTTTTTTAATGTTTGATGAATTTTCTAACTGCCTGATGTTCTTGTCCTTTTGTTTATTTAGTTTATTGAAGAAAACATTTTTATCCAAAAGTATCTGAAGAAAAGGAAAGAGTCTTCTGTGTTCTGAAGAATAGATAGATAGATAGATAGATAGATAGATAGATAGATAGATAGATAGATCATACATATATACAATCATACATAGGCACATACACTTACATACCTGTATAATTTAGGGCCTTTCATACACATGGCTTAAAACAGGACTTGCAATTGGGGAAACCTCTATTGAGCAGAGTGCTCATTTGCATTATAAATGCAAATGACTGAGAGTCTCCAGGGCAATTTAAACCTCACGTATAAACATGCAGTTTGGGTTAACATAAAATTACAAGATTTTCATTATTTGGTTGAAACCAAGGACACTTTATTCTGGGAACTCCCTTTGTAATTCTCCCCCCTCCCCCCTTTGTATGACGTTATGATGGTTTCACAATGAAACCATGTGTGAGAACAAGCTTCCGAATGCCAACTGCACCACTTTCCCATCTCTCAACATGCACTCTAATCTTTTTTTTTAATCTCGGCCATCACCTTTGAGGGTGATTACACTTTACCCAGAAAATTGTAAATTCAAGGTTTTCAAAATATTAGAAAATTTCAGTTCTTCTCTCCAAAGTAGTATGTAAGAGAGGCAGGGCTCAGAATCTACCAACATGATGCCATTTTCTCCCATTGCTAGATTATTTGTTTACTGAATTTATACCCTGCTTATTCTCTGTAGACTTTTAGGTGGCTCACCATATTCATAAAACATAGAAATTATTAGACAAAATAGTGGATAAATACTCCAGCATTTAAATTATTTAAAGCAACAGTTTGATAAAAGCAGCAATAAATTATACTGTAATAGAACATTTCCTAAAGCATCTTAATTAATTTCTATAAAACTGCTTGTAAGGGAATAAGGCATGCGTCCAATGCAGATAGTCAAAAATGCCCTTTTAATCATACCAGACAGATCTTGAGGGTTGTTGTTAGAGCAATCAAACCCATTCCTCAGGTTGGTCTTAAAAGAAAGAATATTTATGAGCAAAGATAGTTGTTCAGGCATTTGATCCTAAAACCACTCAGGTTTTAAACTTCAGCGCTGGGACTTTTAAGTTGTACCAAAACAAACTTGAACCCAGTGCAGCTATTTCAGTAAGGAGTCACACGCTGTTTTATGCAGTTCCTTTTAGCAAGTCCGATTCAATATTCAGATCATTCAGACTTCATAAATACCTTTGAAAGGCACTCTTGAATAATTCACATTGTGATCATCCAAATATGAAGCTAAATTATGTGTCATCATGGCAAAGATCTACATTCTTGAAGAGTGGACATAGTTGATGCACCTGTCCCTTCTACTACTGATTATCTGATGTAGTCTCTGGGGTCAGATCTAGGTAAGAACTCTAAAGCTACGTATCTGTGTTTTCAAAGAGAATGTTACTATACTCACTACAGAGTGAACTCCAATTCCTGAATTAACTTTACTGATTAAGATCACTTTGGTTCTGTTACTATTTGAGTTTGAATTGCTAGGCCATATCTATTCTCTTATATTCACTAACAACAATGTCCCTTGAGTCAGAAAAAATTAGAATATTATCTGCACATTTATTTAAAAAGTTCAGATAACCATCCATCACCATATTGGTGACACTAAATTCCAAAACCCTAGATAGCCTTGCCCAGTGGTTTCCTGTATATATTAAATAGCATGGAAGAAAACAGAATCTGGTGGAACCCCATAGACCTATATGTGTGAAGTTGAGAAGATATTTCCAGAACCATTCTGTGAAGTCAACCTTTTAGGAAAGAATAGAGTCATCGCCAAACTATATGTGCAACTCCCTTCTCTGAATATCTGTCAAGAAGGATATATGGTCAATTTAACAAGGCCACTAAAAGATCTAGCAGGACTTTTTTTTCCCCTTTGAGAACTACTAGTAAGTTTGCACATGAGGGGTGCCTTCGGTTTTTGATTTGTGACAACTGCTTGAACGAGTTTCTGCAATTTTCTTGGCAACATTTCAAAAATGGTTTGCCCTTGCCTCCTTCTTAGGGCTGAGAGCGAGTGACTGGCTCAAGGACATCCAGCTGGCTTCATGCCTAAGGCAGAATTAAAAGCTTCTCTCATTTTAACCTACAATAAAATCCCTGTGAAGTCATTTGGGATGAGTGGAATTCATTATTCAATTCCTTATGTACAGTCATGCTAAACATTAGAATTCTGTATTTCTTAAAAGATTTGAGACAGCCAATTTTAGCTGGTGCTATATAGATATAGGACATTAGTAATTCTTAAACTTTCATGCTGATTAGGAATTCAGTCAGTTGTTTTCCCATTGTATAGAATTTGTTATGTACAAAATTAAGTTATCCATCCCAGCACAATTTATTTCTCCCCTATTTGTAGAGCTTTCTACAAATAGACCACTTTATTTTGTATATCTCAAGCTTAGAAATCACTAATGGTAATGGTTAGCAGAATGGAAATTACAGTGAAGTACAGTAGTTATATTATTTTGCAGGTCACTATAGTAGGTACTGTATTATTTCTAATGCCAGTCTTCTATATCATCCTACAGAAATATATAAAACACTTAAATGTTCAGCATACATCTTCTCTTTTAGGACCAGTCAGTCTGGAAGTCAATCTGACTAAATGATTGAAGGACAATTGAAGATCTCTCTAAATGATCTAGAAAAGTTATGTTAATTGTATTTTAAAATAAGTGATGATATCATTGATAAATTATAATTTATTATTAAATGTAATTCCTGCTTAGAATTTCTGTAGGATTTTCTGTAATAACTCACATACTCCAGACTTTATATATTCAGACATTTTAGATATTTCTGATGATTGAAGCTACTGCTAATCATATTCTTTATATAGTGGAGCCAAATGACCTTTGGATATTTATACATTCTTCCTTGTTAATATGTCTCATAGTGAAAACTGCCACAGCAAAGCGCTACCTCCTGCAAACCAAGCAAATGAGCCATGCACGACTCCCAGATTCCTTTGGCTAATCCCCCTGTGATCTTCTACTGCACTTTTGCCCTTTACTGACTTTGCTAATGAATAGAATAGAGGAACTGATACACCTATTCATCCATACAAATCCCCCTCCAATCCCTCATTCTGGAGAATTCAAATAGGATGACACCTTTCTTTTAGACCACCCTTTTTAACACAATGAACTTGAAAGTGTCTGGTATAACCTTGATTTTGATAGAAATCATATAAAGTTGCCCAACAGACGGCTGTCTAATTGGACAGCCTATTAGCTTCTGAGTCAATCTATCCCATTGTCAAACAGCCTTTTATCATTAGATGTTTCTCCTCACGGTTTACCAAATCTCTTATGAGATTTATACTGTTTGGCTCTGGATCTACCTGTGAATGTGGGAATTTTTAAAGGCCAGGGATGGCCTAGATTTAACACACCTATTTTACTTTTTAAAAATTCAAAGAATGGAACATTCCAGCCCACTCCCCTGTCAAGCCTGCAAGCTTCTGTGCACCCACCTCAATGAATTTTAAAAAGTGCATCTCTATTTGAAAAGCTGTACAGACCAAAGATGAATGAAATTAAAGAACCACGAGGAAAGAGGCCAGGAACTGGAAAATTACCTGTCTTCCATTAATACTTGGAAGACAGAGCAAGTGAACAGATGTGTTCAACTTATCGCACACTTTTTGGCTAAGTCACAATGTATCTCATTTCTGTTTAAATTGTGGTAATTATTTCTACACTTATAGTTTTCTATGTCGCATACAAATCATTTTGCAGACATGTATTCTCTTTTTAGCTTGTTTGAAATTCATGAGTGAGTCAAGCTGAAAGCTTCTTTTGGAGGTCATTGCCACAGTCTTAAGCATCCACAGCAAGGGTAGGATTCAAAAATTTTAACAACCGGTTCTGTGGGTGTGGCTTAGGTGGTGCGCGTGGCTTGGTGGTCATGTGACTGGGTGGACATGACTTGGTGGTCATGTTATTGGCTGGGTGTGGCCAACTCAATATCAATCACATTGAGGCATGCATCTCTTCTCTTGGCCTCTCATGACTGTGGGGATGCTGCAACAGTCATAAGTGTGAAAAATGGTCATGAGTCACCTTTTTCAGTGCCATTGCAACTTTAAATGGTCACTCCACACAAGCAAAGTATCAGCAAAGGAGGGGGAAAAAAACTTTAGAGAAGTTCCAGAGACAGGAAGTCAGGTCCTGCCAAGAATGTAATAGGGGTTAACAGAGTGGCAGTTTCTGTAAGCAACATCAGAATGTTTCCTTCCTGCCTTCCTTACAGAATTAGGCAATTAGGTAATTTCTTCTAACAACCGATTCTCCGAACTGCTTAGAATGTTAACAACCGGTTCTAGCGAATAGGTGCAAACTGGTAGAATCCCACCCCTGATCTACAGTAAAAGACCACCAACCTTGCAAGAGATAGTGATGCCAGACCACTGAAAGTGATTCTGAATGAGATCCATACAGTAGACTTTTATTAGTGTGAATTATGAGAATCCCATTTTTTAGGTTCTTTCTTGGATCTGTAAAAGTTAACGTTTCTGAATACATTTTATGCAATTTTTCTTTAATCAAAGATTCCCAACTTACTCTTTTCTTATTAATACTGATTTACAGGGATCAAACTGTCACAATCCATAATTAAATATCACAATCCATAATTAAAACCAGTTTTTTTTTAAAAAACCCTGCAAATTGCCTACTGGAAAGTCTACAGAGCCTTATGTCCTCCAAGATCCTTTGTTTCTGCCAACAATTCCTACCACCATCTCTTCTCTCCATGTCTTTCCCCTTGTACCGTGATGGCGAACCTATGGTACATGTGCCACAGGTGGCACACAGAGCCATTTGTGATGGAACGTGAGCTGCAGGCAAACTTACCTCACTGCGCATATGTTGTCTCACTGCTGATTTTCAGCGGCTTTCAAGGCCTTTTTCGGCCTCCCAAAGGCTTGAGGAAGGCTTCTGCAGGCTTCTGAAGATTTTGCAGGCCAAAAACTAGCCCTGTTTCATCACTTCCTGTTTTTCCGAAAATACTGTAGGGGGCACGGGGGGGGGCGCACATTGCCTTCTGGTACTGGCACGCAAGCGTGAGTGTGCAAACGCGTGCACAATTTTTGGCACAGGAGCCCAAAAAGGTTAGCCACCACTGCCCTAGTATATGAATCCTGTTTTTATGCATGTGAGATGTGTATATGTTACTATGTGTGGTTTATTATACTTTTTAATTTATTTTAAATCTTGGAATCAATTGAGATGGGGTTGGATGGAAATCATCGGATATAAGTATATGTTAAAAATAAAAAAGTTAAATAATAATGTAAAAGTAATGTTGATATTTAATTTAATTATTTGCCTCCTTTTCACATCTTTTTCTGCATCCTTCAACTAGTCAGTCAAAACCTGGTGTGGCCCTCGTCCCAAGCAAGTTGCGCATCAACTTAAACAAACAGCATGGAAGATGGAATTCCGTCCTGGAGATTATATATACAACTTTTTTTAAAAAAAAAATCCTGGTGTATATAATTGTACATGAGCAGAAAATGTTATTACACCATTTTTACTTCCCTCTTCTCTGTTAGCATTTGTCCATACCAAAAAGATTTAGAATGCTTTTGAAGTCTACTGTTTTGTAATAAGTACAACCCAATTCATTGCAAGATTAAGCATCTGAAGTATGTCTGTATTAGGAAAAGGGGGAGAAGCTGATTTGCTTCTCAGGCCATTGTGCTTGACAGGCCATTGTAGATTAAATAAATGCAGCACCATGGGCTGCAACAATGTAAAACTGGGGGAGAGCTCAGTCTGTAATCCTTGAACGGAGAATATATCTGTTGTCAACAGAGAAGTGTGTCTATTTTCTTCTGTGGAAAAGGTCAGGGTTAAAAAATACACATTTGTTCTGTTAAGAGTACAGATACACAGTGAAAAGGTGTTTCAGAAACATTCCTCTTAAGGAGGAGGATTAATTACCCAACCGAGTTTTGCACTTTGGGATTTCTTTGCATCCATCCCCAAAGAAAGATCCTGAGAAATGCAACTGGTACATATTTTATGAGGAATCTTATGTCTGTTGGCTACTGACCCAGCCGCAATGTAGTGATGGAGACTGGGATGGAATGTTTGGGATGTCAGCTAATTACTGCAAGGGAAGAGGGTGCTCTGAAAATCCTCCTTCACCATTGCCTGAACAGAGTCAATACCCAGCATATATTGGATGAGTAGGAATTTATGCATTAGACACGAAGAGCCACAAGGTTACTCGTTCTGTTGCCCATGCAGTGCCTTTGTTGAAGGTGAAGATTTATGCCGCAATCACTGTCAACTAGAAGATGGAGGTCTTGGTCAAAATCTTTCCGGCAGTATTACTTTCCCCAGTCTGGTGTTTGTCAATTCATTGCAGGAAATTCATTTCTGGAAATGATAGTGATTTACAGTCACAAACACCTGGAAGCTGCCTGTTTATGAAAGTCTTCTCTGGGGCAGAGATGGCAGCTTGTATTCTTCCCCATTGGAAGCTCTTGTTTTCTCTAAATCCAGTGAAATGCCATTTCACTCTTATTGTGGTTCTATTTTTATGGTTGTATCAATAACATGCCACTCAGCAGTATCCATGGGAAAATGCTTACGGATCACAGCCCTGTTCTAAAAGCTGGAGATAACTCCAAGGAATCTCCTTCAGAGGCCACATCTACATTTTGAGGAATCAGGGGCCTTTGGTTACCCTTCACCCTTACCAGGATGTGAGCTAAGAGAACTGGATTTGACAGGCTATTTTGCTAGCAAATTTGATGTGAAAAGGACAGGCTGCACCTGTGATTTGAGGTCATTGGTTGACTATTCTACCTAGCCCCTTCTTCTTTTCATGGGCATGTCTTGGCTTGCCTGCTGTATTGTGCCACCTCTTCATCTCAGCTGAGAAGCATGTCATCCAGTAACGGCTGGGTGCCATGGTGGTTGTTTATATTTGTTTACCTCCGTGGCCTCCCTTGAGTGCACGGAAGGAAGGAGGCACTCTAATTACAGAGCAAGGCTAGAGTAAAGAGCTCCCTGGGGCAGGCTGTTCTGCAGGACACACAGCACAGTTCTACACAGTTCTCATGGCTGGCCTGTTCTGCTAAACAGGCCAGCCATGAGTTAGGCCTCTCTTAGCTTGGCTATTCTAATGCTACCTTGATTTGAGAGTCGATTCGTGGCATTTCTGTACCGTTAGAGAGTTCAAAGTATTCATAAATGGACTCAAATGAAGGATTGAAAGGAAGGCATGGGGGGGGGGGGAGTTTAAAGGAAGGCAACAGGCACCTAGGAAGGAAAAGGGCATCAAGGAAAGGCTACTATTGCTTAGAGAAATCCTTGTGGTGGGTTTTCTTGGAAGGAAAGGGAGATGGGCTTCCTGAAGCAGGACTCTTTTCCATGAACATTATTTTCAGCACAAACATGAATATTGTGAGGTGGCTCTGAATGTTAGCTAACCAGTTGGCTAGGTGTCATTGAATTAGGTTTTGATTCCTGGTGACTGCAAGCATGGGTAAATGCCAACTTGAACTACAATTTGTAATTCTTCCACAGATATTCCTATACTCTCAGACTCTCTCCACCATATCCATTGTCTTCACCTTATCTAAATATGTTGAGTGACAATACTCATGACAAAAGGATAGGAACTGCAGCCTTAAATGTCTATGGAGATTCTCAGTCATCCAAGTCATGGTTATCCCAAAGGTTCTTTTCCAAGAGGTAATTGGACTTTCTGGTTTTTCTTTGAAGATGTTTCTCTTCTCATCCAAGAAGCTTCTTCAGCTCTGTAAGGTTCTTCATTCTTCAGTTCTCATAAAGTTGCTTGGATGAGAAATGAAACATCTTCAAAGAAAAACCAGAAAGTCCAATTGTCTCTTGGAAAAGCACTTTTGGGACAACTGTAGCCTTAGTATACCAGCTTAAAAATAGCTATTAGCTAACAGTCCTCTGATCTTGCAACCCAATAAGCAAGCAGGAACATAAATTTCAAACAAACTTTGGCAATTCAGAGCAAATGAGCTCATCTTGAAAGCAATACTGACTGCCTTGTAACGTTGCCACCTTTTCTTCTGTTTCAACCAGTGTTTCCTTTTGTGCCTTGCTCTATAATGGCAGGTTCATCATGCTTATCTCCAAGCCAAGGAAACATTTTACTTCCTCTGTTTCTTATGACTTATTTTGATGTCTGTCATTCAGGAGCAAGACTGCCAGTTCCTTCCACCTCCTTCCATCTGACAGAAGCCTCCCCTCCAGGCCTCTCCTGCATTCTAGGGGAGGGGGTTGGGTATGTTTTTCAACGAATTGTATTTTTTTGAGGAATTACTGCCTACAAATATTGGCCCTGGACTGACTGCACAACAGGAGTAGCTGCCTGTGAATGAGGTGTGTTGTAATTCAACACATCTAGGAGGCACTACTACTGTCAGTAAGAGAACACTCTGTTTTAGCTTTTTCTAGACAATTGTTAAAGAATAATTGGGGTTTTTTGTCTGATAAATCATCAGCATTCAAAAAAGATGCAGGATTCTTGCATCATAATGTTCATTTAAAATTTGAGTTTGTAAAATTTGGGGAAACAATTATGACCTGAAAGGTTTTAAATGACAATAAACTGTTAGTCTAGTCATTTCTCCAGTCCCACTTCATAAGTCAAAAGTCATGTTCCCTAACAGTCTGTTATCTGTTTCAGAGTTATACATACCTGTTACATATAGTCCTTTTAAGTTTGGGATATGGAGTTGTCTTTGCACAAGGAGTCCTGTCATTGTCCAAAATCATGGTTATTCATGTCTGAACCTTTGCAGTGCATTCTCTGAGTAAGCTTCACTGGTACCATTTCAACCACATTTAACTAAAGGCAGCTTAGATTCAGCCCAGCAATTTTGGGGACCTTCTAACCCTGAGCACAAAAGATGACACTCTCTCCTTCCATTGCTGAGCTATCATAGAGACTCCTTCTGCAATCATCTAAACATCATTAGTTCTGAGCACCGTCTCTTGGTAGGGAATTTCCATCCCAAGGGATTTTGCCGAAGTCATACTATACCAGTGCCTCTAGGTGTTTGGCTTGCCCTTGCAAAGAGCAATTATTTGGGTCAAAGTATTGTCTGCAGTGTGGGGTATCTGGATTATAACACAACATGCTTGCTGTGTTTTAATCAGTAGAGGTTTTTTTAAGTGTATATACTAGGTTTGCATGAAACAACCAGTAATTTTTAATTCAACTTAATTATCTGAGCCCAACCAACAAGGTTAGTTTTTGGCTCACTGTGTTGTGTGAACAGAAAAAAATTGTAATTATCCATGTATATTTCATGGCATAAAGAACAACAGGAAAGTTATTTCTTAAAATGATTAATATGAAGTTAGTTTATAAAAGAGCTACTGGATCTATGACGCAAAAAATGACCAAACAACCTCTCTTTGTTACCACCTAGTAACCTAGTGAATATGTGAAATGGCTATTAGCTTGAATAGGAAAGCAAAACTTGTCTAGTGAATCCTAACATTATTTAGGGTGCAAAATTAAAACTCAATGATATCAATACTGGATCAAGAAAATTGGATAATGAAGCTATCACACTTTGAACATCTTGCTTGATCCTGGATTAGAATCATACCTCAAGGAACTCACTCTTGAAATTTTCTGGCTGAAATATAACCATTTCCTACATACACATTCACACAGACACAGACTTTAAAAAGCCCATGCTTATGATGTCAAGGTAAGGAAGCAGATGAACAGAGTATTTGAACTTCTGGAACTTTCTTCACACCAGAAGCTGGAAATTCCTAAACTTTGGAGTCTAGTTTCTTCATTACTATGCAACTTGTGTCCACCCCTTCTGCTCCTCTGCACCATTCCTTACTTTTTTTCCCACCCTAGCAAGAAATGCTAAAAGGTGCTGGATTTTCAGAATGAGAGGGGAAAAAATGTAAACAGAAGTGGGTAGAGGGAAGGTCTGGAGATCCATCAGCTGTGACTTGCTCAGAAGGCAAGACTTCAAATCCACAGAAGGAAACAAAGACTACTAGATTAGCATTTCCAAACTGAGCAAAGACTGGCCCCATTGCAGAGTGTTTATTCTAGGCGTTGATTTTCAATATTTAGAATGATTAGCAAGTGAAAGCATTTTGTTGCCAAGATGGATCGATGCCAGCCTCTATGCTCAGTGAAAAAGAAAAAAACAACCTATAAAAGGACAGCAAGAACCAGAGAAAAGAAAGGCTTATGTTATATTTTCTCCCAGTCAGTTAAGTGTTTTGAGGTGTTCACGTTTACCCAATTGGAAAAGAAGATAGATTGTAGAAGAGCTGAAGGGAGGGGGGGTGTATCGTAAACAACCAACCAAATCATAAATTCCTATTATGCAGAACCTTTGGTCTTCAATTCTATGTTGTACAGTCACTGCTCAGGATTTTAGGGACTAACTTCAGACAATTCAGTCAATATCTAAATGTAGGAAATGATTTGTTCTTCCAAGAAAAATCATCATTTGGAGCAAAATTTCATTACTTATTTTTACTACCTGCTCACTGTTATCTCTGGACCATTCACAATATAAAATTGTCTGATGTTAAATTTAACATGGACGGATTCTTCATTTTCATTGCATTTCACAAATACAACAATTTAGACTAGATGACCTACAAGGTCTCTTCCAATTCTGTTACTCTAAGTTCTACAAAAAATAACAACATAGGTATTTCGCTAATGCCTAAATTTGGGAGTAGATAAAGTAATCCCAGGGGATCTGAGGGAGGTAGATGAGGGAAACCTTTTCCAGCTGTCATTTTTTATGCATGAGAGAAACCTGGGGATCCTGGTTCATATTTATAATGTGTGCTTGCCACTGAGATTTACTCAGTGATCCATGGCTGAGAAAGCTGAGCATATGAGCCAGTTAAAGAAGGAGGTGATCAGGGTTTATCAATGAAACCTTACAAGTCTTGCAGACACCCCCCCTCTCCCCCGCAAAGTTTAAAGCTAGATCCAGGAAAAAACGAAACTGCATTGTCCTCATTATAAAACTGGCTTTTCCAGATCAGATCTTCCATGCATTTTGGATAATAAAATTCATAGCATGACAAATGCTCTGTTACCCTGACTGGTAATACTGAGAATTACAATCCCAGCATATCTGGAGAGAAACAAGCAGGAAATATTTTTGTCATTTATTTGGGAGAAATTTCATTTCTCCTCATCTTAAGCATTGGCCTAGAACAGGGGTGGCAAACTTGCAACGACATGTTGTCGTCACATGAAGTATCACAACTTTTTCACTTCTTCGCTAAAATTGGGGTGGGCATGGCCAGTGCGTGATGCATCAGGCCCACGGCCCGCAAGTTTTACACTCCTGGCCTATTACAAGATGTTTATACCCCATGCCATAGAAGTCCTTCCAAATAGGCATTTATTAGGAACATGCCTGCCAATGTAACAGTATGTGGCAATGACCTTGGGAGACAGAAGGAAGAGTTGCAGACAGATAAGAGGCAGCTGAGCTTGCAGAAGGAGTGGGTTATGTGGTAAACATCTTAGAAGGGACCCTCCCTAATTTCTTGGACACTAAAGTTGAAGGGGAAGATAAATACTTCCAGACTTGCAAGATTATGTTAATGTAACCATACAATAAAGTGGGAGTTGCTATTTCGGGATGTACTTCTTGCCTGAACTTCCATATAGGGCTGAGAGCCTCCTTCATAGATATCTTGCCATCTTGCACTGGCAACCCACTCTGCTTCCCCATCACTTCTTCTCTTTCTTACTTTAGTCTGAAACTTGATTGGCAGCATTGGGGTGCCCCCAGAATGAGGCCATCAGCAAGAAGCCTATTGTCTAGAAAGACTCTGAACTTTCCTTCCGTGAGATCATATTGCCCTCACCCAAACGGTAGATTTCACTCCTTGTGCAAATTTATGAGAAAAGACCAGCAGCGTGATTGCCATTGAATAATACTATTGCACAATTCTGTTTGAGCAGCCCCCGCCAATGGTAATACATTTGCGCGGTTCGCCAAACTCCCCTTTCTAACAATTCCTCCCCTGCTCCCTCCCACAGCTGAGGAGAATAGTGCTGGGCTCTTTGTGAAACTGACTGGCTTAAACAAACAAAATAGATTCCACAATGGTCTTTCTCTCCCTCCTTTGCCTCCCCGCCCCCCACACTTTTGCTCATGGTTCGGGAGGAGGGAAGCGCGCTATTTTTCCCCAGAATGGAGGGAAGCAAGGAAGGCCAAGGGTGGGGAGCGGTCTTGCTCACAAGCATTGGTGTTTGAAATCATGCTTTACCCAGGCAAGCCTGGACAGGCTCAGTAACCAAGAGGCCATGACCTGCCTTTCCCGTTGATTTCTCTCTCTCTCTCTCTCTCTCTCTTTTTTTTTTTCTCCTGAGTACACATCGTGCTTTGTGAGAGGCAGGGTAGTCTCCCTGGCTCACATTGGAGGGCAAAGTTTACAACCCAGGGAGAAAGTTTATTGTCTCACATTCTTTTGCTCAATCTCCTCGTTGGATGTTGGAAAGCCTTACAAGTTACGAGGGAAGCGAAAGAGTTTCTTCTCCCTTTTCCCTGATCATATCTCCTGTTCCTCAATAGATATGCAGTTTGGAGGTTCTTGTTTTACAAATATAGAAAGCGGGAGAGCCAAACCCAACCTTGTGTGCTGGGGGAACACCATTGGGAAGATTGTTTTGCTACTTTTAATTTGGACAAAAGAGGTCCTTCTCTCTTCCAAGCCTCATATGACACCGCTTTTATTTCAGTCTCCCTCCCAGGGTTTGGCTGGCTCTTTCTGCTGCCTGAACGTCAGAGGATATTTTTCATCCGTTTCCATGTTTCCTGGACACGTAGGATTTCAAGGGTGTGTGTGGTTTCTGTTTTGTGGAAGAAGGAGAAGAAGAAAATAATGGAGTGGCTGAATAGAACCCACTTTTTTGAACTCTCCCAAAAGAATATTGAATAGCTTAACATTTATTTGTATATAAAGGTAGTAGAAAGAAGGCTGATTTGGGGCACTGAGGCTGGGTGTGGTAGAGGTGGAGCAGTTTGTGTCTCTTTCTTTCAATTGGCAGGAGCTCCAGCATCCCCCAGCTATTCCGGGCGTCTCTAGATCACATGACACGGCCCTTATTTTCCTTTCAAGAATTCAAACATGTTTTGTCCTTGTTTTAACAGCAGTGATTCTTTTTTCTTGCTGAAGCCAACAGGGTCCTTCCATCATAACAATAATATAACAAGCATGAAAAGCTACAGGATTTTCCTACTCAGTTTGAGGGAGATAGATTAGGTGACATGGATATGACCAGAAATCTATCTTGGGCATCTGGGAAGATATGGTCAACCCCAATCCTTTGGACACTGACTCATTGGATATATTAGACATGTCATTCATCAGACAATGACCACTCACGAGCCTCAAAATACTGGCATGCAAACTATAAAAATGAGAAATTAGAAAGCTGAAAGAACAGCTTTTGGATGGAGATCAAAATCTGGGGAAAAAACTCTTTAAGGAGGCTGTTCTTTTACCAGTGAAAGCACATTAATTCATCAGCAAGGAAAGGCCTTTATCACATTTCTAGATTGTTTCCCAAACCAAACCTGCTCCTACTTGCTGCAGTACGAAAAATGTTAGGCTGCCTGAATCTACCACTTGCAGGGCAAACTGCAAATTCTAGGCTGGAGATGGAGGTGGTAGTGGTAGAGAAGGTTGCTTTTGGTTGAGAAACCACCCAAGAGAAAGAAAGAAGCATTTGCCCCCTGTGTATGTTACTCTTGGTCTGTTCATCCCCCCTCCCCGTTCTGCTGCATCACTTGATTGTAAATGTAAGGGTGAAAGAAGGAAAAAAATAATGGCCTAGCTAACTATTTTATATGATAAAGAGTTTGAACTCCGATCAGTAGGAGATTGATCACTGTAGCTGTTCTTCAAACTTTCATATGTTTGTGAAATGAAGATCAAGGACATGCTGCAAATGTTCTGTGGTCAATTATCAAGTTTCCAAAACTGGATGGAGGCATTATAATCTCATACCACCAATCAGCAGCGGTACTACAGAAACCAATCATCACTTTTCAGAGATCCACAAGATCCATGAGTAAAATAAAGGAAGAAAATTTCAAAGGCCTTTTCTTTTGCAAAGTCTGCCAAATAATAAAATTTAAGGGAGTCCCTTTGCAGTCTAGTGCAGCTATTCTTGAGATGAAGGAAAAGACCATTATTGCATGTAGGCCTTATTGAGACTGGTTCCACTCTTTGACTATAAACTTCCTGCCAATTAAGACATTATTCTTTGTTCTAGAAACTGCACATTGGCACACCTTTGCACATTTGCTCCAACATTGGAGGTTTTTAAGAAAAGATTGGACAATCATTTGTCTGAAATGGTACAGGGTTTCCTGCCTGAATAGGACGTTGGATTAGAATATCTCCAAGGTTCCTTTCAACTCTCTTGTTCTATTACCTTTAAAAAAAGATGGTGTGCAATATTTCAAAACTAGTTTGGAATAAATATTTTTATAAGGAAGCATAAACAGAACTTCTGTTTGCAGCTTAGTCGAGGCTACTTTAGAGGAATGTGGAGAGAGAGAGAGAGACAATCACACTGAACTTCTTTTTTTGAATCAAAATCAAAGCATTACTTGTTCTTCCATTCAGCCTGCTATGCAAGTATTAATCATTAATAGGCAAAATTGAGAACCCCTAAAGTCAATTCTTACACATCATTACCTTTAAAGTACACTTGCGTCTCCAAATCAAGGATTCTCCCTTGAAAAGTTGTACATGTGATCTATGCCAGTGATAACACCTGTGAATGTTTATCTGCTACATAACATTTTCAATTTCCTTGTCTATTATTTTATCTACAGCTGATCATAAGAAGGAAATGGACAAGGTCACTTCCACCTATTACATTCTATGATTTTGTGATAATGCAGAAGCAAATGATTTTCTTTTAACTGAGAGATGTCCAAGCACCAATTAGATGAAATTGCTTCGTCAACATTTTAACTCTACTTTTTCTTTGAAAGGAAAACCAAAGTAGCAGTAAGATACCAATAAATAAAAATTTATTTACAGTAGCAATTAAAATATAACGCTTGGCAATAACATATCCTTTAAATCATGGTTTAATTAGTAAAAATAAAAGTGCATAAATATGAAATCAATAAATGCAGTGTAGAAATGTTTTTAAAAATATCAATACAGTGCTCTACAACAATGTTCTTCAAGATGATAATGAATACATTCTTATTGTTTAAGAAAAGTTTTTAAAGTGCTATATTTTACCAGCCTGAAAATGTGTGAGATAACTAATCAGTGCTGTGGGCATTGTAATATATGATATTTGAAATGTTGTTCATTGTATGTTGGTATGCTGCTTGTACACATATGTGTGCATATGCCTTTGCACCCCTTTGAGCTGATTTGGAATCATCCATTTATGTGTGAATATACAGGTACAGATACTCATATACTGTAGGTACACAAACAGAACACAACAACCAACTGGCTAGCCAAAGAAAGAACATAAAGCTCCCAGAATTCTAAAGAAGAGGAAGTTGTGCTATTTTTGCCATTGCTAAGTGCATCATCAATCATATCTAGTAGGTTTACTTACTGTATTTATGGAACCATCTATCATGCCACGATAGAGCAAGGGATCACTGAGAGCAAGGGATATCCAGATAATGCTTCACCCTCAAAAATAAATACATGTTTATTTTGTTTAAAGCAATAAATCTTGAGTGTTCAGGACAGTGTTAGAATGAGGGCTCAGGCTATTCCTATCAGTATTTAAACCAGCTGACCAGAATATTCATTTATAGAATAAATATTTTCTCCATTTCTCAAGGATAAAATATTCTTCTGAATAGCCCAAGAGAGGTTGAAAAAGTTACTGTCCCATGAATGAAAATGCTCAGAGTGCAGACAAAATAGTGGCCTTACACTGTGAGTTACATTAAACTAAATTGTTAATCTTTTCTCATATCTTTTCTCAAAGTAATAGACTTTTATATTTTTTGGTTATAATTTCCCAGATCCAAATGTTTCCCAGATATTATACCCTAAATCTCTAGCGGTCATGAAACTTACATTAACTGGCAGTGCCCCTTCAGAATTTCAGAGAATTAACTTTCTGCCTAAGAAATAGATAATATATAGAATAGAATGCTTTATTGGCCAAGTGTGATTGGACACACAAGGAATTTGTCTTGGTGTAAATACTCTCAGTATACATAAAGAAGGAACATTCGTTAAGAATCAAGAATCATAATGTACAACACTTAATGATAGTCATAGGGTACAATCAATATCACATCATACTAGGAAACAGAGGATAAAAGCAACAAAGTTACAGTCACAAGTGGGAGGGGATGGGTGATAAGGAGTGATGAGAAGATTAACAGTAATAGTAGTGTACACTTTGTAAATAGTTGAACAGTGTTGAGGGAATTATTTGTTTAGCAGAGTGATGGCTTTCGGAAAAAAACTGTTCTTGTGTCTAGTTGTTCTGGTGAGCAGTGCTCTATAGCGTCGTTTTGAGGGAAGGAGTTGAAACAGTTTATGTCCAGGATGTGAGGGGTCTGTAAATATTTTCACAGCCCTCTTTTTGACTCGTGCAGTATACAGGTCCTCGATTGAAGGCAGGTGGGTGGTAATTGTTTTTTCTGCAGTCCTAATTATCCTCTGAAGGAGGATATGTGGAGAATGGAGAGCCTAAGGTCTTTTTTATGACAGACTTGAGGCATTTTCCTTCAAATAAAGAAGTTTTGGGCAGCACATCTTACAATGCAGATAATTATGTTGTCCCTTTTGTTTGATATTCAAAGTTTTCGCTGTGCTTAGCCAAAAGACATATATTTGGACAATGGACAGTGATATATATGTGTGTCAGAGGTGGTATTCAGTAGGTTCTGACCAGTTCTCCAGAGTAGTGGAAATTTTGAGTAGTTCAGAGAGCTGGTAGCGGAAATTTTGAGTAGTTTGGAGAACCTGCAAATACCACCTTTGACTGAAGATTTTACAGTATCCTTCCCATGCCACGCCCACCAAGCCACGCCCACAGAACTGGTATTAACAAATTTTGAATTCCACCACTGATATGTGTGTGTGTATGTGTGTGTGTGTGTTGCAGGTATATATTTATGTACTGTATGTACAGTATATGTACGTGTTTGGGTAGATATACATTTTCTCTTGAGAGTACGCAACAGAATTTCATTTTTAATGTAGGCTAATGCTCTCAGTAAAAAAAAGACAAAGTTATCTTATCATCTTATTTTATCTTATATCTTATCTTATCATCTATTTCCAATATCAATACAATTTCAGGCAAACTGAGTAACGTGGGGTTTTTTTTGCAATTTGTTTTCTTTTTATTTAAATTCCAAGCACCAAATGGGTTATATTTGATGCGTGTGCGTGCTCAAAGCATTGAGATACATGGAATTGGATGATTGATTAATTGATTGATTATATACCATCAAGACATTTTTAATTGCTGGGGGGGGGCACTTATTAGATAGGTTTAGATAGATTTTCTCCATGAAAATCTATCCCTAAGATGGATACACAATTCTTCAAATGCTGCACTTGGATTGGATGAAACTAAACTGTAAAAATATTTTCTTACTTTAATTTATCCCCAATACAAGGGAAACAATGTGCTGAAAATCAAAAAAGTTTTGCTTTTATGTTTTATCCAAGTATTCTACAGGTGCATTGGGAACAAGAATGGGGCCTGTGGAAGCATATTATGCTCCATATCTTCTGTGGCAGGCTCTGTTTTAGAAGATGTTCCCTGGTTTAGGCCAAAACAGCAGGAAATATTGAAAAGAATTATGGCATATGAATGTCCCCCATTTAGAGCTGCCTTACTATGGAAATGGAGTGCCATCTCCTCATCTGTCCTTTACACTGGCTATTTTGACCCAGTACCTTTGTAACCTGAGCTGCTCTCACTCTCTCCCTTTGCTCATCCAATGTCTTCAGGGATCATTAACAGGCCATCCTCACTAACCTTTTATGTCCTATTTCCCCCCCCCCCCAGGTCCAAGAACCAATTGCTTCTGATCATAATTAAACTCAGGTGGCTTCATTTATTAGCATCTTGTTTATAGTCTTGCTCTAGTGCTCCATTCATATGGGTACCCAGTTTCTTGTCCTTTATACCCAGCTCTGTACATTGCAGAAAAAGCAAGTGTTTTCCTCTGCAGAGATAAATGGACGGGATGTTACTGGTATGTTTTTGGAAAACATACCAGTACACCCTTTTCATCCAGCCACGGAAGTCTTTTGTTCCAGTTATGCTAAATGTTATGAGCTGGAATCTCTCTAGCTTTATTTAATTACAGTAATGGAAGGACTTCCAGCATGACTTCTGTGAAATAATTACTGGATAATTGACAGGATTGTAATCAGGAAGGAGAAGCACTGTGGAGGGAAAAGGAATCGAACAAGTGTAGCACAGGTGGCATTCAGCAGGTCATGACCAGTTCTGGAGAACCGGTAGTGGAAATTTTGAGTAGTTTGGAGAACCGGCAAATTCCATCTCTGACTGGCCCCACTCTGATCTATTCTTTGCCTCCCAAGTCCCAGCTGATCGGCTGGGTCTTCTCTTGTTGCCCTGCACAGGAGAATGGAGCTGGAAAGCAGGTTAGTGGGGTAGGGAAGGAATGGGATTTTGCAGTAACCTTCCCCTGCCACATCCACCAAGCCATGCCCACCAAGCCATGCCCACAGAACCAGTAATAAAACATTTTGAATCCCACCACTGAAGTGTAGGTATCTATACTTAAACCTAACTCCAGCAGATGCCACTGAGAAACAAGAGCCTGGGAGCAAGATCCTTGCACAGGTGGGCCTTTTCTGCCCCCCTTGTGGCTTGGTTGAATGATAGTGCAAATGTGAGAGTTGAGAGCAAATAACCTCCAATGGAAATGGACTCATTCCAGCAGATGGAGTATAGTGTTCATATTCCTCATGATGCAAATCATATTTGGGTGTGGTGGCCACTTTTTAAATTGACTGGCCACCTACCCACAGCTGGCAAGTGTGTACGGCTCTTTGACTCTGGCACCTTTCCTTTGCACCATTCTGCCACTTGGTGTTTCCCTGAGTTTATTTCCTTGTCCCGAAGGCAAAGGATGTTGAGTGAGATGCCTTCTTTTGCTCAGAGGCAGATGTTGAGCAACTTTTATTTCTGACAAGACACAGAATGTATGTAAGCTTAAACTACAAATGGCAGACTGAGAGAATGATTTGAATGAGGATGCTTTACTGGATATGCAAAAGAAACTGACTAAAGTTTTAAAAAATAAAAGGGAAATGACAAATGATATTTGTCGTGAATGACCTGGAAAATATTTTCTCACTGGATTTTAAAAAGAGGCCTGTTAAACCCTTGAAGAAATCTGTGTGATGGGATAAAGAAGAATTGAAAAGAAATCAAATCCTATGACAATATTTAAATTAAAGATTAAGACTGTTAGAAGTAAAAGGAAGATATACAAAGTTGGTTTATTTGATCAGAGTTAAATAACTTTTTGCAAAGTTTGGGCAACTGTTTATGAACTTTTTGCTGACACTAGTTGTTGAACAGTTGATATTTCATGAATTTGTGATGGGATAAGATAAGGGATGGGATATGTGATTGAAGAGATACCTATTTGTAACCCCCTAAGGGGTGAACAGCCACCAAGTTTGTTTATGCTTGTTCTGATGAAGGTTGAAAGCCACTTCTTTATATGTTTGTTTTCTTTTTATTATATTCGTTTTTCTCTTTATATTCTTTGTTTTTCTCTTTCTCTGCACTTTTTGTTCTTTTCTATTCTCTTTCTCTAAGTTTAATTTGTTTTTGTTTTTACTTTTGTAATCAAGATTCTTAATAAAATTATATGTAAAAAACAAAAAAAGAAAATGGAGCCACTATGAAATAAGAAAGATAAGAAATAAGCGGGGGGGAGGAAATAAGAGATTTCTCCATCTCCTCAGTCTACTTGGAAAACCTTAAGCTTATCAAAAATGCATTGAAAACTGAAGTTTTGTTTTTAAAATACAATATGGTAATTTTTTAAGGATATGCTTATATTGCTAATCATGCTTCCTAGATATGTTTCATGAGTTTTAATTTTGCACTTACTTATAAAGCTTTCAGGTTTAGTCTTCTGCTCCATTTTGTGGTTTTATATATATTACAGGGGGTTTCATGGTGCCTTAATGTATGCAATTGAACTGATTTTAGACAAATATTAGTGCATATTGCTTTGCTAGTTATGCTCTACTAAGCAAACAATTGCAGAATCTTTCCTTTTGAAGGATAATAAGAACTATCCCAATTGAAAACATTAAACCCATGTGTAGAGGATGGTGTAACTATCCGTGAAATAGTCTTGTTAAATAGATGAGCTGGTAGGGATAGGTATATGAAGTAAAGGCTGGTTCAAATCCATTCTTTGTTGACATATCATAAGTCATATTCTGAAAATCTTTAGTTACTAGAGCGGGTTTTGATTGGCATATGAAAATCAGAGCATATCACCCTTTTCTTATTTTAAATGTATTGGCTCACTCCAAAGTTTTGCTCACTCCCAAACTTTGCGCAGGATGCTAGTTATGACCTTTAAAAAGTTAAATGGCTTGGAACTGCTTGCTTCCATATGAATTTGACTGGCTTGTAGAAAAATCTATAAAGCTTTTGTATGAAGCGAGTTTCCCACTCCTTCTCAAGCCAGCTGTAAAATTAATCTTTTTTAATGACTGATTCCCTCTTGAGAACTCCATACATCCTGAAGTTGTTAGTTCAATTTTTCACATTTGAAAAATGCCTTATTTGCAGTGATTTTTACCAGTTTTTTTTATTTTTCTGTCTTGTCATGCTTCTACATTGAGATTTTAAATGTGCATTGTTGTATTTTTCAATTGTAATTTTAAAACAATATTGTCATTTGAAATCTGATTCTCAATTGTCTTCCTCAGCCCCTGTGAACACACTCACATTAAGGAAGGATGATTTTGTGCCCTAATGGTGAACCTATTATGTGTATCAAAGGTGACATGCCATGATGTTTTTGGGTTCACCAACACCCACCAACAACTATTCTTGAAAGCATGCCTTGTTCTCATGCGGTTTTTGAAGGCTATAGAGGTAGTAAAAGAATGGGGTGTACTTTTGATGTCTCTGGAGCCTCTGAAACTCACACAAGAACAAGGCATGCTGCTGTGTGGTTTTTGGAAGCTGCAGAAGCTGTGGAAGTATATTCTCCAAAGCCAATTCAAGAATGAAGGCCTCATGCAACCCAGAACAGCCTTATGTAATCCACAGGGATCTGTCAACAGAAAGAAAGTATTGCCTGAAGGTAAGTGGCATGGCAGATTCTGGAGAGTGCTGAGCCGCAGGAGCAATTGTCCTGGGGAATGGCACAAGGTAGTTTTCTTGAATAACAAGAGTTGTGCTAGGACAGAAGTTGAGGCCTCTACTCTACACCAGCCCCAGCCTCAGAGCAACTGCCAAGTGCCATTGTTCAGGGTGGCCTAGATGGAGGAGAGATAGGGAATTGCTTATCTTTTGTTTGTGGGTTTGTTTTTGCGTGTGTGTGTGTGTGTATGTATGAGAGAGAGAGACAGACAGACAGACAGACACACGTGCCAGTGGAATCAAGTTTGGCATTTTGACATGCTGAGACCATCCTCAAATCCAAAAATTCCTGAGCTGACTTTATTGCAAAGGAATGCCATTTGTACATATTTATTTGGTTATTACTGACTGAATAATGGAAGTGAATAAGCTCAGGATAAAGTTCTATGCAATTTCCAATCATCAGTTTCTCCATCTCCTCATCCCTCCCAAAACTATTTCAGAGTGACCCTCCCAGTCACTTATACTTTTGCCAACCTTGAAATGATGAAGAGATTATAACTTGGTTGGTGCTAAACCCCCTTTTCCTCCATCTCACCAATGGGATCTTATCATCAGTCCCCACCTCACTGACCTATAATCAGCTGTGGTATAGCAAAAATCTCTTTCATTCCACACAAAATAAAACAACTGAGTTCCCCTATTCCAGGGGTCTCCAACTTTGGCAACTTTAAGACTTGTGAATGTCAACTCTCAGAATTCCTCAGCCAGCAAATTATGGGAGTTGAAGTCCACAAATCTTAAAGTTGCTAAGGTTGAAGACCCCTGCCCTATTCTGTGTCTTTTAGTACAGGAAGCATTTGTCTTTATTTAATAATTTCCTAAAAACTCTTGACAGGTTGCTATGAAGTGAAGCTATCTGAGATAAGATTGATTATAACAAAAGACTAGACAACAGCCCTGAAGGGGTCTGAAAGCTTCCCAAATGCCTCATCCACATTTCTCCCTTTCATTTAAAAGCAGCTATGAATTGTGAAAGGGAAATGATAGCATCTCATCAGTTTTGCAACTTGGCACATTTTCTGGTAGCTGCAACTACAATTGTATATTGATATAGTTGCTAGATTGAATGATGGGGGAGATAAATCTTATGAAAGAGACAAGGTATAGGGCAAGATGGTGAACCACTACTAGAGGGAAAGCAAGCAATGGTTCATTTAAGCTCAAGAGGTAGGAAGCACATTGAAGTGAAAATCCTCACCAATGGCAAAATGGACTGCTTTCAAGATAGGCAGGGGTGAAGTGAGGGAGGGAACCAACTTGGATATAAATTCCACAGAAGCAGAATTAGGAATTACTCCGCTTGCCCAAACCACTGGTGTGAGATTAGAAAGCTGCAGAGTTGACCTTGAAGTACAAAACCAAGAAGACACTCCCTGGTATTTTTCTGTGTGCATTGTGGGGAAAAGAATTGAATGAGATCCACTGCAGCATATTTTATATCATTTTAAGTTTTTTCAAGAATGGGAGAGAGATAAAATAAATTTGAGCACCACAGGAAGACTGGAGGTCTCAGCCAGGCATAGAATCACAAATATATTGTACTGGTGATTGTAGTAGCTGTTTTAGAAGTAGCTAGTTAGTAGTGGTCTCCAGGATTACAGAAGAATCTCTTGTCAGATCAGATTGCTTTGGCTATATACCGGTATCATGATCTGAACAGCCTCAGAGGGCTATTTCAACTTTACTGACTCAACAAAGAATCTTGCAACTGCTCCAGAACTAACAACAACTGAAAAGTTGCAGGCTGAAACAAACTTCAGGAGCAAACAAGTATCTCGGATCCCATAAAGAATGGACATCATTGCATCAGATATACTTCTGCTAATGAGATTGTTTCTGTGTAATGATGCATAATGACCATATGTGGCCTAGTATAATCTGATGGCCTCCGTGTTGCTAGTGGAAAATGCTGTATTTTGCTCTGCATACTTGCTTTTGACTGTCCTCGCAGTGCACTGCTGAGACCAATGAATGACTTTAAATATATTATAGAGCAAGAAACAAAGTGTACCAATGTTTTGTTTTTATTTTTTTTTTAAATAGCAAACAGCTTTCCATAGTTAAATTGCACACGTATTGTTGCCGTTTTTCAACATGAGTAGGAAACAAATCCCAATCCAAGCCATTAAAATGGAACAGAAAAAAAAAATATGTTAAGAAAAAGCAAAACCAACCAACGCTCCATCTCCCCCATGTCTGGTTTGATATCCAGCAATGGTATGATTTCATTGCCAGTTACGTTTCCACAGTCTTGAAGGATGTGCAATGCACTTCTCCAGGTTTGATAGTTCCACCCATTCCTGGAGCAATTTCACAAAGTCAATGATGACTGAAAAAATAACTAAGTCTACAAAGTGAGACAGATTTGAAACCAGACTCAAGTTCAGTCAGCGCTATGTTACATCCACTAGTATTGACAGAACTTAATAGTAAACCTGTGAACCCAAAGTCTAAAACAAAAGTACGGTAGCCATTGCAGTGTGAAATCCTGGATGCAATACAATGTGTAACTTGCTATTGAAAACAGTATGTTTACAGCATAAAAGCCCCCTGCATAGAAATTTCTCATTTTCACTCTTCGGTATCCTATTAGAGTTCTCATGAAACTGTAGTTCTGTCAGGTGCAGAAATGTAATTGACAGGTTTCCTGCCATTCACCGAGTTATAACTTTTAGAGTTCCTTGATTGGGAATTAAAGAGGCTGAACAGAGGCTTTACAGTTGTACTATATAGCCATTCAGAGAGAGCTCTCAACTTGTTCCAATAGCTTTGCTCCATAGTACTTCACTTCATCTTGACAGCAGCCGGTGGTCCAAAATGCTGACATTATGTTTATTATTACTATTACTTTCAAAAAGGGAGAATGGAAGCAGAGTTTTCAGCCACAGAATCCAGAAACACAGACCAGTTTCACTGGCATCTGCTTCTGTTGAAAAGAGCTGAAACAAATTCAGGATTCTAAATTTACAAAATAAACAATAGTTCGATTACCTAATTAGAACATTTAAATTAGAATATACAACTGTCACAGGCTTCTAAATTAGGTTGGAGTCATTGTATATAATCTATAGAAATCAATAGCAAAACTCCAATTAATTTGAATATAAAGACAGCAAATGTACATAAAGTTGCAGCTTTAAACATACTGCTAAACTACATTTCTATGCAATTATTGATAAAGGAAAGGTAAGATATTGTTCAGATGCCTCAAATTATTTGCTTTATGTGGTCGTGGGTGAGCCTGCATTTTGAAGTGCTATATGCTATGTAAAAAAAAAAAAATTGGGCTGGATCAAGCCAGATTCAATGTGCATTAACTTAACCCACCTCCATAGAAAAGCATAGTTAAACCAACAGGATTTTAAAAGACTAAAATCTGTATAGCTCACAATTATTATTGAACCCATTTCAAATCTGAATTCATGGAATTACAATATTCGTAATTTTAAATGTGACATATTAGTCTTCAGTTGTTTCAAAATTGATGCTGTACAGATGGTCCATTTTGCACATAAATTCCATTTTCACATTACTTTTAAATTCTATGTTATTCCATCCTTACTAAAAATAGAGGTTTTCCAGCAGTTATTTCATTTTTAATTTAAAAAAGCATGTACATGTATCTTCTGATATGGTTAAGACTGCTCATATTGTTTCCAACAGAAAAACTTCCTTCTCATTCACATGTTCCCCCTTCCCTAAATTAAAAAAAAATCCAATATTTTTATTACCAGTAAGCTGACTACATTTTGATTAAGAAAGAAGAGGATTAGAACCTGAAAATAATAGCTTGAATTCCAGATCAGTTCCCCCTGCCCTAATAATTGGGATACCTCTGATGCTAAAATATCCTACAATTCTTCCACAACAAATACATTTGTGGGTTGAATCTTATTCAATGCCAGGAAGCATAATTATTTTTACCAACACCATTATTATCAGCAGTCCCACATCTGTTATGAAATAATAAGAATGTACTTCACCCCACAGAGACTGTACTTTTTCAGCTTCTTAGACCTGTGGAAGCAATATATTTTAGAATAGGTACAGCCAGGTTCTTAAAACTGCCGTAATCCTTAATGACCAAATGAAAAGTCAGCTACTGGAAGTTCCAAATAATAAATTTAATGCTGGATAGGGTGAAGGAAAGTAGTATTATAATTTTTCCCCTACACTAACACTTCCATATACAAGTTTATTTCAGGGAATATTTCCAAGCTTTTTCCATATGCCTCAAAGTTGTTCCAGAAGAATCATGAGTGTGTACTTTATTTCCTTTAAATAGAGATGTAATTTGGTGTTGCCCAGAACTGCAGGCCACAAAAACCTGCAGACTCTTGGAGAGTACATCAAATAATCTTTGAGGATGGATGCAGTCTAGAAACTGCTGGTTGGTCATCCATTTTCTTCTAGACTGCTCAGTTCAGATCGAGGAAAATACTGCATTTCCTCCAAATACAAATTATTGATTTTCATGCTGCATGATCAGAAGCCTCAGGAGAAATCGTGTAGGCAATGCAAACCAAACCAAAATCACATGCACATTTATTGTGCATGCCTCATTCACACTTACTCTCCAGCTGATTTGGAAAGGCCTTGAAATCTCTACAGAGTGAGAGAAAGACTGAGAATGGGATCACTGTGAGAATAATTGTTAAAGACTTTTGTAGTGCACTAATGTTTGTGGCATAGCACAAAGCTCTAAATTTAGATTCTCTGTTTCTGCAAAAGATAATACATGTATCCATGATGTGGGTAATTTCTAAAATTAAGAGCATGCAAAATATTCAAATTGAGCTCTTTCATTCACATAATCTAACGGGCATGTGTTTTTGTTTTCTCTGTACAGATTTGATCAGAAGAGAGTTTTTAATCACGCACAAAGCATTGTATTTGCTGTAGAGTAATGTAGCACCATCACTTTTGCCCTGAGGATGTGATACTTTCCACACCAGAGGTTTGTTAGGAGAAACTAAGTATACGAAAATATAAATATTTCAAAATGCATTTTGTAGCACTTAGGTTAAGAGCTTTAAAGAAATGTAGGCAAGAAAAAATGGTGCAGAATTTTTCAGTACTGTAAATTCTATTTGGACACTGAGCCTTAACCTGAATGGACCCACTTAAGAGCTCCTTTTAAAAGTTAACATCTATAAAATACCATTGTGGTGTCTCTAATAAGGCTATTATTTTTCAACATATTTTTATAACTACCCTAAATGTCCTCATTTTACTTTATTTAAATACATTCAAAGGCTATTATGACAGCTGATTCTAGGCTAAAATGCCTAGTTAGATGAGAAGAAAGTTCAGTTTTAGATCAAAAGCAAAAGTAACTCATCAGAGTGAAGTTTTAAGTTGTTCTTTAGTATTTTCTGCTGTATGTATAATGGTCTACAGTGTTCTGCTTTAGTGTAGAAACACAAAATAACACGACAGTTATGAGTAGTTTTGGTTTGCTTACATTAATCGGTTCTACATTGCCACTAGTTGGTGAGTCACATAAGACAAGGCATAACTTAAAGCAGAGAAATGTTTTAGCAATTCAGTTGGTTGACCAAAAGACAAGAAAATAGAGCCCTACATAAACAGCCAATTGAGCTGATGACTGAGTTGTTGAAGCATGCCACAAATCCCTTCGTAAGCTTCTACTTATAAAAAGGTGTAATGTTTTTAAAATAAACTTTAACATCAGAGGGTTTGCCTACTTTGACTTTTATGTCTAGGTTATTACAGCGTACAGAGTCAGTCAAGAAGTATTTTAGATACAAAAATAAGTAAAAAGGAACATCTAGAGTAAATAAGGTCCCATGTATAGATTTTTTTAAAAAAATCTAGTGGCAGATGTTCCCACTTATGTATTATATTCCCCTCTGAATAACAAGCATTTGATACACTTCAATCTGAATTTCCATTATTACAAATAGTCCTCCCTCCCTCCCCAACCCAATACTCTACTGATTGTGCCCTCTGTAGCTAAAAATATAACTTCCGTTACAGGTCTATAGATAGATAATAGCTTCTGTTTTAAAAGCTTGAAACGACTTATTGATTTATTTCAAAACATATAAGTTTTAAAATCTAAATTGATCTAGTGTGGTAGACAGGTGGTTGCAACTCCTTGAACAGAGAAAATTTACTTGCCTGCTAGATTGTCTCATGTTTTAGCTAGAGATCTTCCCTGGGAAAAACAGGCACACTTACCCAAGAAAGGAAAGAAAGAAGGATGAGACAACAGTCAATGATCTTATATACCCTAATGATCATTAGAAAAGGCCTGCTCTTCCAACCTCTTCAAATGTCCTCCCTTCTCCCATAAAGAAATTATCCCCTTTTCATTTCCCTCTAGCCCCAAATAAGAAAAAAAAAATCTGTATTTCTTTAAAAGAACACAAATAGACACTGTATTATTATTATTTCTTATCTGATGGGGTATAGTGTTCCCCATATTAAATGTGTTGCTTATAGATACATCCAGCCCCAATTATCCAGATCTTCTTTTTCCCCCACCCTAACTTTTCAGTGAGACAGCAGGTCCCAATTCTAAAGCTGTCTCATTTGTTCATGGATTCTTCCTTTTGTCAAGTCCTGCAGCTCTGGGACCATCTTGTTCTTAGAGTTGGTTAATCTTGAACCTTCCAATCAGGGAACTGTCTTTCATTAAAGACACCCAGCATTGCTCCAGTCATTCATTTCTGTTTGCAAAGAAGGGTCATTGAGTTCAAATAGTGGATCCATGTTGACAGAATTTGAGAGGTAATCATTTCTCCCTTCATCCCAGGGATGCTGAAGAAAAGAAGTGGCAATAAATGTTTCATCAAAGTCCAAGCTACTCTGGTTAGATTCTGTGAGCACGTAATCTTGCCCAGCTGGGCACCACTCCTGTGGGCAATCAATATGTCTTCCATGCACTGTCAAGTCTACATCCCTGGTTATGGGGCTGATTGGAGGAGTAATTTCCAGATCCTCAAAGGTAGAGAAATCACCATTTAAGGTGGTATCAAAGATAGCCTCCCAGTCAAAATCACCTTTGAGAGAGCCAAGCTCTGTCTGTTCTTCCTGAGTAAGCATAGGGGAGCTGGAGAAGCGGGCTGCCTTAAACATTCGTTTTGGCAGCGGTTGCTTGCGTTTATGGCTCATTTTCCCATCTGCTGGGTTCCAGTTCTGGTCACTGGTCACTTCTTCAAATTCTTTGAGTAGCTGCTGGGACTCTACATTGATCTTCAGAATGCTGCTGTTTTTCCAAGAGGTTGCCGATTGGTGAGCTGAAGAACTGGAACTTGCATCCTGTTGGATTCTTCCGGAGAAGGCTGGATGGATCTGCACAGGGGGCATCCTGCGTTTTTTGAAAGCTCCATTCATCAGTCTGTCTGCATATTGAGGATCAATCTTCCAGAAACCACCTTTTCCTGGTTCATCTTTCTCTCGTGGTACCTTGATGAAGCACTTATTCAAGGACAGGTTGTGCCTAATGGAATTCTGAAATTTAAAAGGCAAAGCTTAATATGAGTTGCTCTGGAAAGGGTGCTACATTTGTAGGGCAAATCTCTCCATTGAATTGAATGCAGTTGAATATAGACCCTTTAGAATTACTACTATGTTCTGCTCCAAAAGAAAGAGGGAACACTGAAATGGTCTACAAGCTAAAACAGATCTCGTCCATCAGTTAACAAGTATATTACTCATACCAAACTATAAGGATCTGAAAAGCATTGTCTTTAAGATTAAACACATATATTTTAATGAATGGGTTAAATTCATATCATGTTTTTAGTGGATGCCCTGCAAATGTACTAGGGTAAAGGCTATTTAGCCATTGAGTACAATCTCTTGCATATTGCAGGAGCATTAAAACATCTTAGGCAGATAGTCTACTATTGAATCAGAGGATAAATAGCCCTCTATCTGCCTGAGATGTTATCTCTCTGAGGAATTGGTTTTTGGTGGACTTTGTTTTTCTGTAATTTAAATTTCTAGAAGTCTTATAAAAATATTTTTATATCACTAGCAATTGTTTTAATGTTAAACAAAAGAAAGGTTAAACAGAATATGGGTATCCAGTCTTCATCTATTTTGGATTATACACATAGGATGGATTTTCCAGACTGATTCTCTTAAAATGCAAGTTAATAATGAACTATGGGAAAAAGATATTTTCCACCTGAATTATAAGTTTATATCTGTTTTAACTGTTTCAAGAACCTTCAAACTGCAGTTCACTAATGGCTCTAATTCTCCAGAACTTTAAAAACCACTCTTCCTAAATTATAAATTGTTTAAAAAGATTAAGCAAATAAACAAATATTGAAATTCAAATTAATGACTTGAGACAAATACTGAATTACAAAACATAAGGAGGATGTCACTCTTCTCAACCTCATATTGCTAATATTAGACTGACACTAGTATTCTTATTTTTCATACTGGCAAATATATAAATTTCAGCTAAATAACTCACTCCTGCATTCATATTTTCTATAAATATAATTACATGGTTGTTGTATGTTTCTGTAGTCTATTGAAAAGAAGTGTTTTTTTAAAAAAAAAAAATTTCCCCATATTTCATTCCTTACTAAAAAGTAAGAAATGATTTAGTGCACAGAAATAGGAACCACAGCCAGTATTATTATTATTGTAATTAAGTTTGTTTATGTCTTGTAATTTAATGAAAATAAATCATCAATGAGATTTTTTTTTCCTCTAATGGATCCCAAAATTGCATGCACAAATAAAACTAAACCATGATTTGTTGAATAAGCCAGTGCCAATCTGGCAGAGAAGTAAAATATTTCTGATTCGCCTGGCCAATTCTTGCTTTGTTCCCTTTTCTTCTCCTCTGCCAAAATACAGATCTTCTCTACTTCCCAGCAGCAGTAAAGAACTAGTCTGCCAGTCTGTGTATGAGAGGTGTTTTCTCCTTTTTTTTCTATAGTGGGCTCTTTGCTTTTGTGTCTCTGGAGGTTTTGTGTGTGGTTCTCCGTTTAACCTCTCAATATGTGTGAGAATGTGGCTGCCAGAAAGAATGAGAAATATGGGGGGAAAACAAGCAGGCTTCCTTTATTCTGAGGAGTGGTTTCCTCTGGTGGCTAATATGTACTGTCATGTACTTCTTCTCTATTTTGATGAGAAACATGTACGATTAAACATGTTACGTGCTATGATTAAACGAGTCATTCAGTCAGCCAATTTCAAGACCAGCTTTGCTGTAAAAAATAAACCATGGTTTGTTTTATCACCTAAGGTGGAGTCATTAAAAAAAAATCACATAAAGGTGATTTCTTCACTAATTCCATAAAGTATCTTCATAACATCACCCAAGTGTGGTTGAAGTGATATAATGACTATCCTTGCAGTTGTTACTTTGGCACAATGATATTTGGGAGATCCTAGAAGATGCTGTAAATTGCCAGAGAGAAAATGTAACTTTAATCAAAACAAATCTTAGATTAGTGCCCAGTGTGAGTAAGCAAGGGCTGTCTGTTATCAAGAGTTATTGATAAATTCATGGTTCCTGTTTCATTGATTTTAGGTATGCATAACCACAGCAATTTACAATGGAATGGAAAACATAACCTTCATTCCATACCTTCAGTTTTGGAAAAAAGCAATTTCCTTGCCTTCACAGCACTAGGGAGTATGGTAGAAAGACGAGCTAAATATCCATTACAATTCCATGATAGCCAGAAAGCCAGCATTATCTGATTCCACCCCTACCCCAAAATACATCTGGGCTATTTTAATGTGCTGTGGCCCTACATATAAGAACGATGTACTGTTGGATTTACTTTAATCCAGGACAGATACAGTCGGGCCCACATAAAGAACACTTATTTTACCCACTTGCTTGCCTATTGAATTGTATCTACACCCCTCTGTTCTACCTCAGGCATCCAAAGACCATCTGATCATTTCCTTGAGCTTTGCACAAAATGGTGCTCACGTTCGTATGCAAAATTATAATGATCAAGAACAGCAATAAAGAGACCAGTTCTCAAAAGAGACATTTCTAATTTTACAAAAGAAAGAATGTGTCCAGAGTGGTAGAGCCAATCCCCAAAGAAATTCAGTTATCCAGTAAATAACTTGGTCTTTCGGTACACAAAGCCAGGAGGGTGTTAAGAGATTGGATATGGTGAAGGATTGTATGTGGATTTTGGTTTTTTTTTTAAATGTTGCCTAGATATCTTTATGCTTATTCATCCATAATCCTTATTGCCAAAGAGCAAAAGCAGGACTTGAATGCCTGGAGGGCTAAATAAAAACCTATTCCTCCAGGCTGAATTCCCTGGGTATCTTGGCTCTTTTCCAAAACATACAACTGACTCCCACAGGAATCTCCTTCCATCTTCCCCTCCTCCCTCCCCCCCCTTGCTGATGGGAGGCCTGACATTTTGACTTGAGTCTGTATTTACAGGAATGGGAGTTAGTGAGACGGGTGAGAATGTGGACACCAGTGGAGGGAAGGAGGGGGGAAGAGAGAGAGAGATTCTTGCAAACAAACTGATCTCGGATGAGTTAGAATTTGTCGTATAATGAAATCTTATAAGGGTCAGTGAATACTCCCTTCCCCTGCCTTAGAGTCATTTCAAATCTGCTGGGCCTTCGACAGCTGCTTGTGCCACAGCTAATTAGCATTTTTATAATTTTCCCTGCAACTATCAGCCAAACCACCTGCATCTTTGCAAAGAGATACTGAATGTTATCAGAAAGAAAGGAAAAAGAGAGAAACAGGTGTCTAATCTAACAGGTTGCACATACCCATAAGATCAAGCTTTTCTTTCCCTTCTCTCTCTCTGCAAATATTAGCGCTCACTTAACTTTGTTTATTCTAAAAAAAACATAGCATCTCTCTGTTCTGAAAAAATCTCATGGGGAACTCGGAGATTTAAACATCTGGCAATATGCTCAGAAACCTGGTACTGTACTTCATGTTCATTATTTTTTAGCTTTGCACTCTTTATCCATATTCTGGTTGTAGTTGTTCTGTAAACAGAATATATATTTTGATTCTGAAAACTTGTGTCAGCCATTAAGAAAAATCTTGAGTTCTTCATTTAGTCACATACATCACTGTCGGTGCTTTAGGTGATATTTGTATTATTATTATTATTATTATTATTATTATTATTATTATTATTATTATGTAATAATAATATAGTATTAATATGATTCCATTCTGCCAAGTTCATGGGTACTTTATAGGTTGATATCCAGTTCTCTACATATATTTATTTTTAAATTTTAAATATACCTATCTATCTATCTAATTTACACAACCAAGTAACATGCTAAAAGTGAGTGTTGTATGTTATGATTCTTGATTCTTAATAAATGTATCTTTTCTTTTATGTATACTGAGAGTATTTACACCAAGACAAATTCCTTGTGTATCCAATCACACTTTGCCAATAAAGTATTCTATTCTATTCTATTCTATTCTATTCTATTCTATTCTATTCTATGGGCAATATATAACAAAGCTAAAACAGTGATTAATAATACTTACTATGTTATATGCAAGTGTTACTTTCAATATTAAAAACTGTAATATTATAAAAAGACTTTTCCAAGAATATACCAGATTTCTTTTAACTCCAAAAATTCACAGTATTTATGATGGTTTTCTAACAAATTACTGAAAAACCAAATTATGTGACCCCAGAAATTTCATCAGATTAAAATTTTTATCACTTAAAGGTACATTGGATCTGTTCAGATTTAATTTAATTTTGGTTTAATTTAGGTTCAGTTTAGGACAAGTATTGGGGAACTTGTACACTCTAGACTTTGGGACCAAAGGGATTCCAACATGGAGGGGAGTCAACATCATCTGGAGGGCCTGTCATGCCCCTGTCAGAGTCTGATTCGGAGGGGGAAGCCAAGCAGCTGACAGGGAGTGGGAGTGTGGCTCACTGGCTGTGGAAGAAACTGGGGAAGGGCAAAGGCCAGCTGGGCAGAGCAGGGGAGAAGTGGAGCAAAAGAGAGAGAATTTGGAGGAAGACCAAGGCCCACCCTCTCTTCATCCTAGGGCAATGCAGGGAGGAATGGAAAAGGGAGCAACGTGAGTTGCGTGTCTTACGGGGGATGAAAGGGCCCTGATTCCCTTCATTAGCTGCACCTGGGAACAAAATGTTTAAAAAGGGAGGCTGTGCACAACAAAGTTTTTGAGAGCAAATTGTGAATTATCTCGTTGAGGATTATCTGGGTTCCTGGCATCTTCCCAACTGTGTGTGTTTTGCTGGGCTTTCAAGTCTGCAATTCCTTCTCCTGCCCTGTCAAGTTAATTACTGCAGAGTGATTTGTGTGGATTTTTATTTACAGTTTGTATGTACTTTGTTTTCGGACTGAATTTCCTCCACTTAAAGACTCTTCTTGGGTGAGTTTTTTCTCCAGCCAAAACTAACCTGGACACACTGGGGGCAAAGTTGGAGGTATTAAAAGGACACTTCTTGCTTATTTGACTGTGTTGCTTTTGTGCCACGCCCCGGGTCATCACAGAGCCATTTCTTGATGTAAGAACCCCTCTAATTAAGAGATAATACTTCATTTGATAATGGTATATTTTGTTGGGAGAACAGTGTATCTAGAAATACATAAATGCAAATGTTTGTATATATGAATAAATGACAGTAGTAAGAAGCTGCTTATGGCCATATCAGGATATAGAGGGACATAGAGATGAATGAGCAGAAAGTTCTTTTTAAAACTTTCTCAAAGAAATGCATCCTCTCAATAGGTCTGAAGTAATGTCAATCAGCCCAAGACATGACATTCCTGTATAAGTAGATAGATAAAACAAAGAAATTATCATAGATTTATTTTCAAAAATAAACTTAGGAACACATATTCCAGTAATATCACTGAATAAGAACAATTTACTGACATAAATATCTTATATGAGGAATCTTTACACCCTTCTTCCATAGTGGGAAATCATAACATGAAGGAAAACAAGTGCATATATGAAATAGTTATTTTGTGACCAAGGTAGGAATTATTCAATACATTACAATGAGATAATTATTGGCAGCTTAGAGGCAACCATGGAATAAAGACTGGCCATAGTCAATTGTTAGCACTTCAGAAATCGGGTTGAATTTCAACATCTGTGAGCGGGCTGGAGAGAATTTCAAGTGGTGTGTTGGTATCTTTGAACAGGTAATGAATTGTATTACTCATCTTTGGTATCTTCACTATAATATCCAGCAACTGACTTACTATTACGGTAATCAGTTACAAAAAGAGAAAATGTGAGGGTTTTTCTCTGAGATTGTCTGCTATGCTTAAATAGGATTTTATTTCTAAGATTCAACATTACATCCTAATCTGTAATTTTATAAATACAAGGGAAAACAGATACAAGAATGCCTGAATGAAACACATTTTCTTTTGATTGAGCTTAATTGGGGATGGTGTAAAAATATTTTTGTTTGTATTATGTTGGCTTTTAAGTATCCATCTTCTACTGGGAAACATGGGCAAATCACAGGCAGAAATCATATACAGCAAATTAAATTATATTATCATTTGTTTGGCTTTGCTGTACATTGTATGAACTTAGCGGCTCGGGTTTATGAATTATGTCTTAAAGTAATGTGTAAATCCATAATGACTTATTCAACAAACAGTTAATTTAGTGTGATGCTTGAAATAGGCTACACTTCTAACAAGCATTGAAATTACAAATAAACATCATGAGATGTACTATTCCTCCTTATATAGCACTCAGCCAAAATTGAATAAGTGCATTAGAAAAAACTTGGTGATTACCCCTTACTTGGTGTTTTCTGGTTTTCCTATTCATTTGGCTCAAGTATATTTTATTAAATCGCATAATGCCAAGTGTAGGATTAGGTGTGACAGCTATAGTAGTAATTGGAGATTCAAAAAATATATGGCAGATTCCTATCTGTTCCTTCTGGGCGCTCCTAACTACTGACTTTTTGATGGAAGTGGCTATGACCAGTACTGACATAAGATTCAACTGTAAGTTCAGTTGGCTTCTACATGGAATGAGGGAGGGTGCCATCTTGTTTTCTGCTTCAGGAAGCAAACCATTTTGGGCTGTTCTTGTGTCGAATAAAATAACCCATGCTTCTGTTCTTTTCTCCCAGTATCTTTTCTCACATGCTTATTGCTGATTCTTTCACATCTTTCTTTATCTTCAGTCCTGTGGAACACCAGATGGCATCCAGCTCTTTGCCTTGTATATAACTGATATAGCCAGAGCTTTTGAGCTTCCCTCTCCAATGGATTAAAGGAAAAGAATCTTCCTTAGGTCAGGTTACCAGTTAATGTATTCTTTCCTTTCCCCTGTTCCATCCCACTCCATAATTGGCAAAGGATGATTGCTTTAAAGTTTTCTTGACTACAGTAGCATTAACCTGGTTTTTCCTATTTATGACAAACCAAAATCTGGAGTATAGAAATTGAACATTAGAAGCTCAATATGGACTGAATATGGACTGCCATTTCCAGGTTCTTATGGGGAGTTGAGATATTTCAAGATAAAGCAGTATGTTAATGGCAAAGCTAACAGCCTTTTCTTTGGACCAGTGTAATATCAGCATTCAAAAGCCTAAACATTCTAAAAGCATTTTAGTTAACATGATGGTTCAATAACCCTTCCTAAAAAAATATAAATACCCCTGGAAAAAAATCAACTGGTCTCTTTTCCCTGTAGATAGTTCTCTTATCTTTTGGATCTATATTTCTGACTGAATGGGTTAGAGGCATCCAGTAAATAATAGAGAGGTAATAGCCTCCAAGCAATTTTTAGATGCACAGTATCTTTGATTAGGTTGACATATTGTTCTAAGTCATAATGTGTATGTTTGGGGTTCAGTGTATTCTATAAACCCAACCAACATGGTTATAAATAATAGTTTATGGTGCAATATGTAGCATGATTCCAGTAAACTGTACTTTGTCTACTAATCAAAGACAGTTGGATAAGAAACTCTCAAAGTCCCCAAGAACTGCTCCATTGGCTTAAGGCCTACTCCAGCCTTTGCACAACATATTTTGGATGCATTCCAACAGAAGGGGAATCAGAACTGAAGTGTTTAAAGTTTGAAAATAATACTATTAGTCTTTGCAAGACTTAAAATCTTGGTTTGCCTCCTATCCCACAGAAGGAAGGGTGATGGCCCACATTTGTTCTACCCCAATGGTAGCTCAATAGGTGGATGGAATCTAAGACATATTCGTCTATACAATAAATAGGTCTGACCACTGTGAGAATCACTATCTGATTCCTTACCCTTTTGTAATTTTTTTAAAATAAACCACACTTAAACTACTTAACTTTTGTCTTGTCCACTACATTTCATCTTTCCCTTTTTATTTTTCTATTTATCCCTCCTCATTTTCTCTTACACATACATTCTGTATATTGTCTACAACTCCTTTCCCAGGTAGGTTATGGATTATGGAAATTGCAAGTTCAACAAATGTACACAACTTGGGAAAGGCTGTACTTGAACTTATTTTTTATACTGGCATTCTGATTGTGATTGTTTTCTATAACTACAACAATTAGCCTCTGAATAATCCAGTGTTTATCATTCAGTGGGGAAAATAATAGATAACTACTACCTTTAAAGGAAGAACATGCCTGTTTACATTGTTCTGTTTTCTCATTTACAACAATCTCTTGTGCTACTAAGTGCTTACTCCAAGCAAAACACTTCAATAGGAAACACACTGAGCAACAATAATTGTACTCAAGGGAGAAGGAAGCAAAGAAAGGTTCAGCACGAACACTAAGTGTCGTTGGTTGCTTTCTAATGTTAGGGTGGGTTGTCAACTAATCTATTCTTCTCTCAGAAGAGTGTCCTACAGCCAGAAAACTTAGCAACACGGTTCTATTATAAAATGTCAAAATTGGAAAAGGGAAGTTTGTTACTTTTTGAGGAAACTTGACCCAAAAAGTAAAAAGCTAACTCTGTAACTTAAAAGTGCTAAAAACTGTTTGTGGATCTACCACAATTGTTTCTTAAGTCCCTGGACATGTAATTTTAGAAGTTGCTCTTAAGCACCATAGAACATTAACCTGATTTATCTAGCATGCAAAGGAATCACACTGAAAGTCTTAGACAAATTGTCAGAACAATTATAATAAGGCATTACTACTGTTGGATGCATTTTGAGTGGAAAACTAGTCATCAATTCAAAACTATTGAAGCACGCAGGTAGCTTCCCATACATAATTTCCATACATAAGTAGGTGCCTTACTCAATAGACAGTTGCCAAAAGAGGAATTTTCCTAGTCACCTACCTGCCATGTGGGGTCAGCATGCCGGAAATAGCAGAAATTATCAGTAATCCATTTATAGATGTCTGAGAGGGTGATTTTTGTTTTCTTGCTTGCTTCCATTGCCATACAGATGAGGGTAGCATAAGAGTAAGGAGGTTTCACATGAGGGTTGGTCTTGTAATCTATGTTTTCTAGTGGCTGGCCTTGTAGATGTGCAGTCCTGGATGTGGAAGAGGAAATTGGCTTGCCTGGGGTATGGGGCATTCCCATGCAAGCTGGGTCACCAGCAAGGGGAGAACATGGTGCAGCCGAGCCAGGTATTTTGTGATAACCATGAGGATCTGTGCTGCATAGGGAAGAAGATGACTTGCCCATGTTTGCGTTGATGATGGAGAATTCCTGGAGCCACTGTAGACTGGTCAAGCTGTCGTCCAGGTTGCCTGAATCCATCATGCTGTTGTCCTGACTTTTTTCTTCCTCTGACTGCATATTTAGCCAGCCGTCAGTCATGCCAGTGGAAGCCAAAATAGGCAGGTCCAACATTCAGGAATTGTGGGAGAGCAGGAAGGGGAGGGGATTGGAAAAGAACGGGGAGGATGGGTAAGGGAACAATCCTGAAACAATAATATGAAGACGTTCAAGGTCCCTAACCACCAGGCAGCACACAGATGCACACTTGAGCAAGTTGTTTCCCAGCCAAACATCAAAAAGCACAAGAGCCAAAAATATCCTGGATGTAACCCTAGAGAATGGAGTCACATCTCTCAAATCAAATCAGATCAGATCAGCCTTCTCAACTATAGTATCTTGCTTTATATAGGCCAGGTGATAAATTGGGTGGAAATCACCCAATCCCATTTGTGGCAAGGTATTTTTCAGAACTGCCAAGAGTTTGAATAGCTTTATGCCTACTGAAATATCATCACAACACAGAAAGAAACATACCACTGAAATTATGATCCCTGATATTTATTTCTGAGTTGTAACAATTTTAACTTCAGAAGTGATAGGTATTCCAAAATTGGCATCTTCTAACCTTTACTAAAACAGTGATATAAAGCAACATTTGTTTTTCATTTAATTTTTTTCTGTGAATTGTCTTTGAAAAAAGACAGAGATATGATATTATATACATATACATGCATACAGCTATCTCTATCTCTCTACCTATATTAGATACACACTTACCTGGGAATAAGCCCTATTAAATGCAGTTATATCTATTTCTAAGTAGATATGACCAGGACTGCACTACAATAATACTAATAACTGAATGATCGTATCTTCCATCATCCAAATTAATAAGTACTGGTTGTATATTTTTTTCACAATGGTTAAAACGGCCAATCCTATCCTGGGCGTACACATTCGGTACAAATGGGGAAGGGTTTTTTTGTTGCTGAAAGTACCTCAGTACAGAACACATTATGCGATCAACCTCAGCCTCAGTTGATCAGTCTGAAAATTATTTCCACTTTTGACACAAAGCTAGACAATTTAAACAAACTGGATCATCTTAGTTGGCGTACATTCTTATAAATTGTATGGGCAATTATAAGGGGGTGCTGATATAGGTTACAATCATATCATAAACTGGGAAAATCAACCACATAAAACAGCGATAAAAACTTGTATTTAGGTGTACAGTATCCAGAACTAAGAAATGAAAACCATGCCAAATACCTTCGTGTTAAAGACATAGAAACCCGATCCCAAATACATGGCCAAGATCGTTACCTTAGATAATGTCTCCTCCACTCCCTTGAAATAAAGGTTTTGCTCTATGGCAATTGATTCAGGGAACCCACGATCACCATTTGATGGGAAGGAGAAAGGCGGCTTTTCCCCAGTATAATGGGAGGTAAGAAACCTAAACGTCCCTCTTTCTTAGCCAGCCTAATAAATAAATAATCCCGTCATCTTACCTGCTGCTATGAAGAAACCCCACCGCTGCCAAAAGGTTTACAGCTAAACGGGGGCTCTTCGGTGGGGTAACGAAGAAAAAGGGGAGGGGGAGAGGGGGGCTTCTACTGTTCTCCCGTCGGATAAATTATTAAGGCTGCCAGAGCCCTTTTATCCCAAAGGTACTGTGATTTGTAAGCAACAGAATGACTGTCAATAAGTAGCTGCTCCAGAAGGCTTCTCTGGATGCCATGGAGACGCTCCGCCTCTATAAACAGCTTCTGCCCTTCTCATTGGTCCTCGGGTCTCCATGGAGAGCGCAATCATTGACAGCTCCCCCTCCCTTTTTTCTGCTCAGTTCTACGACTTTGCACCAACTTTTTGTCCTCCATCTATGTTCCTTTTCCCGGTGGTGTTTTTTTTTTTAAAAAACTGCTAGTTAATTTTTAGTTGCGGGCGGGGGCAGGGGGGGGGGGAAGAGGGCTAATCCACGAAAACCCGGACCCAGAGACCGGAGTTTTCCTGGTGCCACACATGCTACGCTATAACACGCGAACGTCTCTTCCCCATTTGGGCGCGCCCGGCAAGGCGGAGGCGCTCGTTCGCTTACCGAGGGCGAGCGATTGGTATGTGGTAACTACGCCGAGGGGGCGCTTGGCGCTTTACTGCTGTGAGTTTCATTAAGACAAATTAAAGTCCACTTGAAACGGCTCCCAGATGCCCGTTATTCTTTGGGTGGCGGTGGTGAAGGGTCCCGTCTGCCAAGAACAAACAGCCCAGCAACCAGAAAGATCCATGCCTTGAAAAGAAAGGGAACCATTTAAAGCGCCTGCTCCTTCCTTTCAAAACTTGGCAACCCCGAGTTGCTTTGCCCAGCCGCCTCAGGCACGGACTCCTCGCTTTCATTTGCTTGTTTATTTATTTAAATCATCATCATCATCACCACCACCATCGTGATCTACTACTAGACGATGCCTCTGCCTTGAAGTTGTCTTTTCCAGAAGAGGCACTGCAGGAAGTGGAGACGACATTCAGGGGCAAAGGGACATTCCTGCTCTTGAACTCTTGCCACAGCTGCTTCAACAGTTAGCTTTTCATAAGGCTAAAGACTTCACGGACCAAATTGATCCCATGTCTAGACCTCATGCAGTAAAGGGGCACTCATGCGCTGGGGCAGAGGCATGGGGAGGGAGGACTACGCCAGCCTCCTTTCTCCTACTAGCCTGAAACGGAGTTGGACCTGAAACTGCCTCCCTGACCTTTCTATGTAACCTGATCAGTGGGGAGGGGGAGAGGTGAAACCAGAGCTCAGGTAGAATTGGTGGGGGAGATGGACACGACAGACCCTCAATCAGAAAGATTGCAACATCTTTCCCCCTTTTTAATTAAGCAGGTAGAAAAACATCTTTGTCTCTCTCCCCCCCCCCCCTTTCTCTCCCTTGAAAAAAAGCCTAATTGGGAAAGATATTCAATATTTATCACATTTTTCAAGGAAAAATGTGATAAATATTGAATATCTGCGGTCAGCTTCTAGTACCAAGCCTTTTTATTCTTCCAACTTCACTAGCCAAGGAAGAAAGTTCTCTGGAGCAGCCTTTTCAGCACTGCTTCTACAACACTCTTCTGCTTTTCCTATTCCTCAATTCTCATTTAGTCCTACAGGCTTCCTTTGATACAAATGCATTTGCAAAATACATTCCTGCATGAGACATTGCACTACAAATGGAAGAATGAACCTACCTTTTCCTGGTTATTTGTTGCTCTGATGAATTCTTGATGATGAAGAGCCTTTTTGTGAAGAAAGAGACATTGGTGACATCATGAAATCTGACTAGTGGGATCCAGGCACTTCTGTTAATCAGTCACCTTTTTTTGCATTCTTTGAAAACTCTGTATCAGGGATAAGGATGGAAAATGGAGAAATAAAAGCAGTCCCTCTGGGTAACAAAATAATGAAAACAAGGACCACTTTTTATTATTAGGTTTTTATCTAACTTCATTTTCTTAATGTAAGGTGGCATATATACATAATACACCTTTCTTTTCCTATTTTCCCCCACAACAGCCCTGTGAGGAGGGTTGGACTGAGAGTGAGATGGTCTAGCCCAAAATCACCCAGCTGGTTTTCATGCCTAAAGGAGGCCTTAAGGAGGCCTCAAGGTCTTCCAATTTCTGGCTTGCACCTTAGCAAAACCTTCTGATGACCAAAATATGAATTAGGGTACTATAGTATAGTTGTGATTCAAACAAAAGTCAAGGCGGTCCACAGTCAAATTCATAGATGTTTTTTCTCAAACCTATCTCACAAATAATACCAATGAAAATTGCACTGAGTTTTTGGAGGAAATATAAGGAATGAATCCAAAAATCAGAATTACAAAGTATTGGGAGGCTTCCCTCTGGTATGAGTTCTGCTAACACAAAGATACCCTCCTGCATTGATGTAATTTCTCTGCACTACTCCTGACATTTGCATACCATCCAGCTTATAAAAACTTCAGACAATGCCCCTCTCTGGCGGTTAATGGTTTTGGAACCTGGCCCAGCTCAGCCGGTAAAGGTTGCAGCCCTGCCATTTGGTCACTCCCCAAAACGGTGTAAAATGTGAGTGAAAGAATGCTCACCCTTCTGCCTTCCCCATCTCAAAATAAAAATTATGTGTACTCAGGTCTTTGTTGTAAGAAACGGTGAACTTCATCTTTCATGGGCCAGACTAAATGGAAAATTTGGGGCGTTAAAACTTCTGAGAGGATTTAGCATCCTGGAAGGCTGAGCTACTTACTGTCTCAACTGCCACCCACTTAGAACCTGTCTTGTGCTAAGGCATTCGTGGCTTGAGATTCAGGCCGGATGAATCTTCTTTTCATTTCATATACAAAGGCAATGATAGGCATTTGAATTTTACTTCAGTACTGGTATGGGCCCTTCAGGCCACTTAAGCAGATTGGCTCAAAGAGGATACAAAGGTCTGTTCATTCAGGTATCCTCACTGTTTCCCTCTTTGTGCCCCTTTAAAATTTAGCTTCTGCAGTAGCTATCTCATTCTTGTTAATAGTAGGCTAGGCTTTTTAAAATGGCAAGAAAACAGAGATGTTGATAATTCTGTTGTCTTTTGAATTAATAAGGCACAGCGCAATTTGCGGACTGAAGTAGGGTTGCATAGAAGGTAAAAGAAAACATACTTTTAACGTTGTGGTAGTGTTAGTGTTGCTCTCTATATTGTATATAAAAATAGATAAATGTTTAAGCTGCACTGCTTGCTAATATGCAATTGAAACTGTTTATTTTCAGAATTATAGTTATTCATAAAATGAGAGCAAAATTTGTGTTGGCTTCCTTCTTTCCTTGCAGTTTACATCAGTAGTAGTGTCCAACCTTGGCAACTTTAAGACTTGTGTACTTCAACTCCCAGAACTTCTCAGCAAGCAAGGTTGAACACCCCTGGTTTATATTATTTTAGGTCAGGGAAATATTCACTTGAGATTAAAACATTGCTGTCATCTTTTTTATTTTGCATTCTTCAGGAGGACTTTATGATGCAACACGCAGGCATATCAGTGAAGCCTCCAGATTTTGCTGAGCTGTTTCTCCCCTCTCTTGGCTATATTGAATGGGGGAGCTGGGAACTGTAAATCCACTCATCTGGAAGGCTGCATGCTTTGGCTTCCTTTTTGGTCAGGAAAGTATCACCATTACCTTCATTTTCTTTCACGCTACAAGTTTTCAGACTTTGGTCTTCCTGGTTTAACATAAGAGGTGCTCCTTTTAAAACTTAGCATTATACTTGCAGAGGAAACTAGATGGGAATGACCATATCATATAGTTTTTCTCTCTATTAGCCCCAACTGCAACAGGAGAGGGAATGAGGAATAGGGAGATTTCATTGGCCTGGCTGAAAGAACAACTCATGTCACTGAACTGTACCCAGTTAAATATTGTACAAAGATCACTATAATTGAGGATTATTATTAGGAAGTGATGCCAATTCTTTCCACTTTTTCCCTGTTCCTTTTTCCTTCTGTGTCATGTTTTTTAGATTGTAAGGCTGCATGAAGAAACTAAGAAAACAGAAAAATGGCATATAATTGTTTTAAAGAAACCATGGTGGACAGAATGTGGCCACCAAAGTAATGTATCATGTATTATCTCAAGCTTCCTTCATTTTTTACAACGCTGGCAGAGACTTCTGGGAATTGTAGTTTAGCAAAATCTGGTGGGGTTAAAAACTTCACACTTCTAAAATATTGTAAATAAACCTGTATAATGGGGGAAAGTTTCTTGAGAACATGGAAAGAAAAACTCAATTCTTTGCAAAGTACCACCTGAATATTTCATGCTGTCTAGAGACAATTAAAATGGACTGTTTCTGTTAAGAGACTGACAATTATTGCAACACATAGTTTTTAATATATTTGTAAAATTAACTGATTAACTCATCTGGGGTGGGTAGGAAGCAATTAAAAATACACAGTACTGTTGGGAGAAAAATTAAGGCTTTTAAAAACTCACAATATCCTATAGTTTGGAAACTACTAAATCTGGCCCAACTAGTCTTTAAACATCATCATCATCCACGTGAAATAGCGTATTTATTTCTCTGTGATATCTTTCTAGAAATAATCATGTGTCTACGGATGCATAAATTCTCTTTCATACATATTGCTTTCTCTAGACTGAAATTCTAAGAGAACATGGCAAGTATTTGGTTCAAATTTGTTTTCTTAATATTTAGATCTCCACATGACCTTAGTTTTGAATTTGTCTCTTCATATTTGATTCCCTAGACAGCTTTCTGTTAATAAGAACAGTCTCTTTAAATTCCACAGATTATGGAGAACAAGATCATTTCTATTTAAAACATATCTTCCTTGCTGCTGTCTTAATTCTGTGCTATTTTTCTTCTGAAGGAACTTTGTCGTAAAATTTCAGAGCAAATGTTAGTGCTTTTTCTCTTAGGGCAATATTCTGATTCTGATTACTTTTACTATTTTTATTATAGCTTTATGAATTGTGTAAATAATTTGCATTAATTCCCCCAAATAGTTCCCTATATGAAGCTATATTACAGTGCCTTCCCAAATCTTCATTAAAAAAGAAGACTCCAGTGGATATTGGAAAAGGGCTGAATACAGTACTTCTCTCTTGCATTTGAATGTCCGTGTGCAACTGTGCCAGCAACAAGGAACTTTTCATTTTGAAAATGCAGAAAGTGTGTACCATTTTGAATGCAAGCTGTTGAATAAATCACAGAATTTCCTCCCTCCCACAATCTTTTATCTTTAAAAGGCTTATTTTTGTCTCTGGGGCCTTTTGTGTAAGTCAAACAGCTTTCTTTGGACTAGCAACATTTGGCTCTTGCCTGCCCTCTTCTGGTTTTCAAGCCTTATTATAAATAATCTAAATTATGTTAACAGGTGTCATTATGGGTACTTCCATATTCGCAATTTGATTTACAAAATAAAGATATAAGAAAGCTACTTCTCTTTAAAAAGGGTTGTTTTCATTCTGCATTAACCACTGGTTCCTACACTTTGATACTATGTGGTGTATTACTGTGGACTACAGGTAGTCCTCGATTTACAACAGGTCATTTAGTGACCATTCAGTTACAATGGCACTAAAAAAAGTGACATGACTTTTTTCCACGTGACCACTGCAGCATTCCCCATGGTCACATGATCAAAATTCAGATGTTGCCAACTAACTCATATTTAGACAGTTGCAGTATCCTGGATCATGTGCTCACCTTTTGCAAGCAAGATCACTGGGAAAGCCAGATTCTCATAACGTTTTAATAATTTAACAACTGCAGTGATTCACTTAACAAATGTGGCAAGAAAATTTGTAAAGTGGGTCAAAACTCACTTAACAAATGTTTCACTTAGCAATATAAATTTTGGGCTCAATTGTGGTCATAATTCAAGGGCTTCCTGTTATTTCCTTGAAGACAATGCTACTTTTTAGAGGCTTTACTGTTATCCAAAGTCATAACTGACATGATATGAACATGAATTGCACAGTAGACCTAGGAACAACTCCACTGAAGACACAGACGGTTCTAATTTAACCTCTGATGCACTATCACATCTTAAATCCCTGACCAACATGTCATGCTTCCCTCATCTTCTAGCCATTGTAAAGAATAACAGAATAAGAGTTGGAAGGGACCTTGGAGGTCTTCTAGTCCAACCCCTGCTCAGGTAGGAACCCTACACCATTTCAGACAAATGGCTGTCCAATCTCTTCTTAAAAACTTCCAGTGTTGGAATATTAAAACTTCTGGAGGCAAGTTGTTCCACTGATTAATGGTTCTAACTGTCCGGAAATTCCTTATTTTTAGATTGCTTCACTTCTTGATTGCTTACCATCCTTTGCGCCTTGTCCTGCCTTCAGGTGCTTTGGAGAATAGCTTTTGTTTCTGGTGAAGTGTGATCAACCCAAAATAGTTTGGCAGGAACTTTCAGGATGTGGTGGTTTGTTCTGGGTCTGAATCATAACCTATATGTCTGTTGGATTCTTCTTCTTTTTTTTTTTTGAACTTTCTAATTTGGAGATCCTGCCAAACCTTAATATTTGAGCTTTTTGAACTACGATTTCCTGAAATACTGTATTATCAATGTACAGGATTTCCTTTCCGAGTACAAGCTACTAGCCTTGCCATAGCTATCGGAATTTTTCATTTCTTTGAGAATGTTCAGTGCATGAAATAAGTGTGGCTAGAAAGAGCAGCAAGTTTCAAACATGATACAGGAAGCAGTAGAGAACACCCTGAGCCCAACATACTTCTGATTAACATTAATCTTTAAACCTTTGAGTCTTTTCAAAGCTGTAAGAGCAGCTGTGAGAAATAAAGCACTGAAAAATGTGAAGGTAACATACTTTCCTTGCCCCCTCCTAAAAACAGACTACTCCACTCAACAGCTTTCTTTCCATTGTAAACAGTTTTATTCACTCTTTGAAAGAGTCATGCAATCCTAAATACATATTGCATCATTGTCATTGAGGTGCACACAAGCGTATCCAGAGGGCTTCATCCTTCATTGCCCAGAGTCAAATATAACTGCAGTCCTGAGTGAGGTTCCACTTGCTTATCTGCTCCCACTCTTTTCTCATTAACGTATTTCAGATGGACCCAATTTCTGCATCTGGCAATTTCTGTTTTCACAAAAACAAAATCTGGCTAGGAGGGGTGCATGAAATATGGCCTTCGTCCCTGAGAGAAAAAGGCTACAAGAGAAAGCTACATTTTAGAATGGCCTCGCTGGGCCATATCTTTCCCGGCCATTCGATTACCATTATTACAGTCTTTATAGAGAGATGCCCGGAACATTAGGACCACACACATTTCAAGAGTATTGGTGAGAACAGAATAAAGTATATACATATCGCCTAAGCCAATCCCGTGACCCCTATTAACATTTGTCCTAATTGCAGGCATTTGTCTCAATATATGAATATTTTACAGGCATACTACGTAACAGGTGAGGTAAGCTTGAGGAAATGCACTTTTCTAGTTTTCTAAATGAAGAATGAGAACAATTGGACGAAGTCATGCTCATAGGACAAAATACTTTTCATGCGTGTTCACCAGCTGCACCAAACCACGTGAAGACTCCAGATCCACTTAGTCACTTCGAGGGACACTATTCTGAATGCCCCTCAAGCTCGTTCAAGCTGAGCATCATTAAAAGGTTTTATGCTAGTTTGTTGCTGCTGTTGTTGGACTTTCAAAATACTATCAATATTGTTCATAGAGTCAAAGTACTAGGAGGAGCCATTTAGCCATCAAATCCAACTCCTGCTCAGTGCAGGGATTCTTGACATTCATTTTACACATGCAGTAAAGGGGCAATCTACCATTTCTTTTAAGCTTTTCCTAACATTCAATTGAAACCTCCCTTAAGTCCATAATTACATGTCCTGTATTCTAAAAGGATAAAGAACATATCTTGATCTTCTTCTCTGGGTTATCCTTTCAGGCCTTTGAAGATGCTCTTTTCCTCCTGGTTTTCTGTTCTCAAGGTCAATCATTCTCAGTTCCTCTTTTCCCAAGTTTTCATTTGCAGCTTCCCCATTGTTCTCACTGCTTTCTCTGAACTTATTGCATTTTATTTTAAACATTTTTAATGTTTGGTATCAAGAGCTGGAATTGATAGTCAAGATAAGATCTCACTATAATAAAATGGAACAATTACTGCCTGCAATTTGATACTTATACTTACATAAAATCCAAATTTTATTTTGCCATTTTTTCCAGCAGTGCCACCTGCTGATTAAAATTTGTGGCAACTATATCAAAATCTTTCTAACCAAAATCCAGTTAGATATTCATTCTATACCTATACAATTGATTTGTTTCCTGTACAACTTTGCACTTATATATTAAATTTCATTCTACTATTTTGATCCATTATTCTTTTTATTATTATTATCTATTATTTTTGATCAATTTCTGTAACCTGTCAAGTTTGTTCTAAGTTTATTTCTAGCTTTGAAGGTGTTGTCAGTAAATCCGAGAAACATTGTGTGTCCAATCACATTTGGCTAATAAAGAATTCTAATCAAATTTCCACTTTTCATTTCAGTCATTTACAAAAATTCATTTGATTTGATGTGGAATTATCGATGGATACTCTTAAATATGATTTTAAAATCAATTGTTTGATTATTATACAATTAAACCACAAATAACCAGTTGGTGAATTAGAATGTCATGGGGCACTTTTTCTTTGCAATTCAGCAAAAATTTCTTTGCTGAAATAAAGAATACTGAATTATATCTGTGGCATTTTCATCCTGTAGCTAGGTTAGACTTCTTGACAAATCCAAGCTGACTTCTGTAAGCATTTTGAAAACAAGGTAATCACTAGATCAATCATTTTACAATCTGTTGTAGAATCTTCTTAGATACTGATATTAAATTGACCTCTAGTTCCTCTGAATCCTTCTTCTTCTCCTTTTTGAAGAGGGAAAGATTTATTCTTCTCTGCATCGCACATTACCTGATCTCCAAGATTTTCCATAGATTATGTACCACTGTCAACCAGTTCCTTTGGTATCCAAAGATAAAATCCATCTGATGTTGAATTAATTTTCTTATTCAAAAATAAACAGGCACTTCCTGACCATGTTTCTTTTGCTCTCGAACCTCAATCCTGTCACTTTATTCTGTTCTTCCCAATGGCTTTTGAAACATTTCTTCATTAGAGAAGATTTAGTCAAAATAAGAGCTGAGTAGTTTTGCTTTTGTTTCCTTTTACCATTTTTTCATTTTTATTGTTTAGTTAATATGTATTTAAACTTGGTAGGTATTTCTCATTAGGTCATCCAAGGATGCAGTGGAAATGCTGCCTATGTAGCAATGTACACATTTGTTCTTACGTGACTACACAAAGTAAGGTATGATAGTACCTGAGCAGATTTGCATTTTTAACCTTGAAAAGAGGATGAGGAATGATGCAGAATGTGACGCAGTGCACTTTGTCTTCTTCCCTTGGAGGCTACACAAGATCATCATCCAGAAAGTCTCTCCTGGAAAATAACTCTGTGAAGAATTTTCAGTTACTATAGCTTATTAATGAAGACCTAGAAGCAAGGATTCAAGGTAAAAACGAAGCAGTCCACCACCATTACTCCTATGGAAATTATAAATGAATCCATCTCATTGAATTATTAATGGAACTAGATTATTCAACTGTAGGGCATTATGGATATTTTATGGTTAATCTCCAATGGGATGGCAGCCAAAGACAGGTAAAGCAGCTTTAAAAAGAAAAAAATAACCTAAACATCTACAGTTAGTTGTTTTGTTCCCGCCGTATCTTCAAAAATCGCTTGAATGCCATTTATGTCCATAGTTTCAGTAGTCCAGTAGAGATCGTATCTCAAAAACTGTAAAACTTCCATTAGTTTTAATGCATATATTCAAAAACAGTCGGCCCCAAGATACTGGAGATTCACCAGATTGCTAGTACCATAATATATTGGGAAGGGAGGAAAGAGAATTGCAGCACGATCCTTACATGAGCAAGCAAATAATTGTTTTTCAGTGTAAAAGAAATCACATTGCTGCTTTGGTATGATTTTCATATACTCGTCATCAAGGGAAATATGTTAACATGATAATTAACAAATGCATAATGAAAGACACCTTTAAAGGATTTTTACCCATATAAACAGACTTTAACAACATGCATGTAATTCAAGTGACATCACCATACAAATAATGTATTTAATATATCTTTCAAAAAATTGCTATTTTATGCCAATTCTTTATGTTTTCCTCAGCCACACTTTCACATACAGTTAGTTCATTTCCTTTTGCTCAAGGGGAGGGACATCTGTCTGAATTTTCACACAGAGAAATCTCCCCGTTGAAAAGTTTCTATTAGAGCTAGCTACACAACTTATCTGTCCACTTGGAGAGAGCTGCTACACACCACTTATTTCTTTACCAAAGTATTGTTGGTACAAGGTGTGTTAATTCTCCTGAAACAGCATTGTCTTTGTGTGTTACATCCCACAATTCAGCCCAGATCTTGAATAATCTATAACTGATATTAGATCTTTGGCATTAACCCCTTAGATGTGGCTCAGAACAGCTAACAGAGCATGTTTGAAGGGTAACTAAAAGGCTACAGGATGAAACTGGAATAGATAAAAAGGCAGATCATTACATTTCTTCTCAAGTCAGTAGGCATTAGGTGATATCAAATGTATTTTATCACTCTGGGTGGAGAAGACACGGTTCTCTGCCAATGCATAGGTTTGGAGGTGTGAATTTGTTTTCGCATACATTACGTTTTCACAATACACATTCAGTATGTACATGCTAAGAACTTAAAAGATAACGGGGCATTAATTCATAGCTAGTAGAAGGAACCCAGTGTTATGACAATCCCAAACAAGTGTTAAATTAAGAGCATAAAAGGAAACAATGATTACAAAGCGGGTTGAGTTGGCAAGATAAAAATAGGAAAGGGAGAATTTATGGAGGAAACAGTCACCAAATACATCTCAAGCTCATTCATCCATCCTCTCCGCAAGTTCATTTTAACACAAACCACCACCAGAAACCATTGAGTTAGTGATTTTTGAGTGCTTAGCATTATGTATCTATTTAAAATAGGTGTCATATGATCTGCAGTACTTGATGAAGTTTGTACCCATGGCTTTACTGCTCTTCTTTATGTTATTGTGTAGAGGTGTTTAGTATTATTATTTTTTCTTTGTGGTATCGAGGATACAGAGGTCCCAACACACACTCCATATCTTCAGCAAACTCCAGATCAGCATTATCAGAGAAGGGGTGTCTCAGCATTTGGCCGTGGTTCGGAGCATTGTCAGCTGATGTTGGAAGATCTATGACAAAGAAAACAGTGGACAATATTGTGGATATGAACTCAGCCAAGTTCAGAAATAGCATATCAGCATTCCAGAGGAGGCAATATACATATTTGCACCTTAAATCTCAACAGGTATCAGGTCAATTACATTATTTAGTATTACTAGTAAGATTAGTATCACTCTGTAAAATATTACATTGCTCACATAACTTTATTTAGGCTTTCCTAGGATTCTACATTCCCCTTATGTTGGCATTTTTTACAAAACATTCTGTTAAATCAAATGCTTTTTAAAAGGCATATTTATATTTTGCTATCCCTGGAAGTATTGTCAGACCAACTGCTAATCTTCCATTTTAAAAAAGAAGGCTAAACAGCCTAACATGCTTTCAAGCCTTCCACTTGGTCATGTTTACCAAGATATATTGAACAAGTGCGCCCATGTAAAATAGCTGGTTGTAGGAACTTATGGCTTATACAGTTTACTTAACTAATACTGAGGAGTCATTAAATGTGAAAGTGGAAGCTACTATTATTCCAAAGAAGACAAAGGGCTTGCAAATATTCATGCCCATATATCCTGTATGCAGTGTTTCTAATCAAAATAGGTATACAAGTATATTTAGCCCTATTCTGGTTAAATCTCATTTGCTGCAACCATTCCTAAGAGGCAGAAGTTTGTTTCTGCTTTGGAGAAGAGGAATACTGTTGCAGATCCTGGATAAGACTCACTAACTTAGTCCTTTAAGTTGGAAAAAAATCTTTCTCTAGATGGAATCACAACTTCTAGCATTTCCACCAAGAATTACCAGGATAGTGGCTTGAAATGTGGGGAACTGTATCTCTATCATATTGAGATGACACTAGTTGGGGAAACATGAGCTTGCTGAATACCCCAACAATTAAAAAAGCACAGCAGCAACTATATAGCTTTATACCAGTTTACACAATAGCAGATAGACAAGACTTGAGAATTTGATAATAAAACAGCCAACATTTTCTGCAAGAACATGAACCTGAGATACTTCAAGCACAAAAATGACTGCTGTTAACCTTGTGACAGCTATTTTGCCACTGACATAGTATATAAAAAATGTTTACACCATTTGATTTGACTAAAACCCAGGGTTACACGCTGCAAGATATAAATTTGATTCTTCGCTGAATAGAAGAAGCAACTAAGGTTGTCTTCTGGGTGTGTTCGTTTATGTTTGAGGTGTTCAATTTTTATCCCCCAAAAGTTAGAAAAAAATATCCTGCATTTCTATATTTCTTCATGTAATAATAGGACACTTCTGCAAAAATGTTTTCAGTCTCAAACACTTTTCAGTTTATTACAGCATAAAAGTATGGCCATTACATTCAACCATGGATTTAAATTTTCTTTTTTTAATTTTGATCTCTGATGTAAATAAATAAACATCCTTTCAATTGAAGAATATACCTTGGAAAATACACCTACATACCAGCAACACTACTTACAAGTATTATAAGTTATATGGATTCCTGGCAATTCCTGGCAATTAATCATGAGGACCATCCCTGATCTCCTGTCCTTCCAGTGGGCGGTGAAAACTCATCTATTTCGCCAAGCCAGTCTGGCCTAGGGTTCTCTTAGGGTTTTTAATCTGGTTTTATCTGGTTTTTAGTCTTTTTAATTCCCTTTATATGTTTTTACCTTTCAGCCACTATATTTGATTTTAATTGTTTTTAATTTTGTATTGTTGTTGCATTTTTAATCAGCTGTACACCGCCCTGAGTCCTGTCAGAGAAAGAGGGCGGTATATAAGTTTAATAAAATCAATCAATCAATCAATCAATCAATAAATAAATGACAAGGAAGATTGAGGATAAGGAGATGAATACCAACAAAACCTTCTAGGAAAAAATGCTTAAAAGGAGTTGTCAAGAAGTACTCAGCCAAATAGATACCGTACTACACTCAAGTAATATGCAACTATCAAATTCTGAGAATTAAAAACTAAATCACATTACACTGATGAGAGCCAGATAAGAACACATAAAGAAAGTATAAAGGAACCTGGCCAAACCATGTTTAGTCAATTTGATGTCTTCTATAATTCTTGTAGAAATCCACTGCTTTTTCTGAGCTGCTTTATCCAGAGGTAAGCAGCAGCTAATCCTAAAAGTAATGTATAGCTATACTGCTACTTCTTCTTTGCCCATTCCTAATCTAGAATGTATATAGACTGAATTTGTGACAAATCTCATCCGGGTCTTATTTTTCCAAATTCAATTTTCTGTAATGCTGTTTTTGTTGGGTATATTTTTTCCATCCAGTAAATTATCAGTGCAAAAAGATTACTGTCTGATGGTACTTTCAGTATTACTTTTATGTTTTTTATACTCCTGTGTGTTCCCACCATTTTATCACCCCCCAAAAAACAAAACCCACTGGGGGCAGGGGAAAGGCCTGCAGAATGCCTTTTTTGACCATCAGTGCTATATATTCCCAATCTCAAAGTCTCCAGATTCCTATTTGCTTGCATGTTTTTTAGCCACCTCTCTTCCAATGCATTCTATCTGGAAAATTCTTGACATGGCCAGAAAAAAAGTCCTTTAATGCACATTATGGATTCATTCTAATGATCCTTTCAATCTACCCATGTTTTAGATGAATAAAAACATAATGACATAATCACCTTCCCTTTGGTCAATTTTGATTCCATTGTCCTCTTTCTCATTTCAAGTGGCTGAACAATCCACCAGGCAAATCTTCTAAATGTCCCTTTTATCTTTGGGACAAGCTGTAATAATGAACTCTTTGATAATAGGTTTATATTTTCATCTGCCATCTTACTTACAGGGATAGGTCTCTATCTTCAGTCTGCATTTCTTTTTATTTGCAAAATGTGCAGTTTCTTGAACCAGCTCTTTTGGGCAGATAGCAGTTATAATAAAATAAAGTCAGGATTGTCCTGAAAAATGGTTTCCCTGCATAGCTGAGATGTCTTCTCCCAGTTCTGTGGGTTCTATGATGGCTTGTTTTCCTTATACAGAAAAGTAATCTATCATAAGGATCTAAAGAAGATTGAAATCTAAAGCAAGTGTAGTTAGAAAGTTAAAATTTGACTGAGACCTTAACTAATCCTGTTTTACTGGCTTTTGAATCATGGCTATGAGCTCAAACAGCAGTGGTCCCTATATTCCTTTTCCTATGTTCTTTACATCACTGGATACAATGAGGGTACTCTAGGCATATTTATATCCAAGTGATAAAAGGAACTGCTTGACCCTGGAAAGAAATGACTCTCCCCCCCTCCCCCCCCCCCCAAAAAAAAAAAAAAGACTGTGCCTATGAAAAAGAGAAAGAATGCTATATTGCAGAATGACAGTTGTATGTTTTCCAGGTGTGAGCAACAAAGGACTTTATGTATCTCATACCTATTCCTCAATGTTTATAGGACAGGATTCCGGAGCTGCAGCTGTTCAGTAAAAAAAGAAAGACCAAAAGCAAATGGTAAACCAGAGAAAAGACAAACCACACAAATGCAAAGGGGGGGGGGTCAAGAAGAGAGAGGGAAAGAGAATATTATATTTATGACCCCCAGAATAACTTTTAAAGAATGTTTGCACGAGGACTCTGGGCGATAACATTCTAACTTGGGAATGTGCCAATCAATATAAATCCAATCTGCTTTACTGTCCATTTTTCAGAGCATATTTGTGTTCAGATTTTATTTTTAAAAAATACAGGGAAAATAAAAGGCCATTCCATTTACTATGAAGTAATGATTAGAGTGTCTCTTCGTCATTATAAAACACAGACTTGCTGTAATATACCTTAATAAGGTATCATGTGAAAAGGCTTCTGAACATGTTACATCTCAGAGATCAGTGCAAAATCCCACAAGTTTCTTATACTTGTGGTTCGGGGATATTGACTCAGGAAAGTGAAGTTATAGCTTGAAATGACCACATAGTTAATTAATACATGAATACAGCATTCATTTATCCTTGTTTAATTAAAACTGCTGGATGGCAACTACTTATGGCACTAAAACATTTCACTTTCAATAAAAATCACTTTCCAAATTGCCGTTAAGGACCCTCTTCTTGCTATTTTTTATTCAGATATTCAAAGATGGGGATCCTGAGAATTAAATAGGTCTTGTAGACTTTACACATATATAGCAACTTCCACTCACTATAGCATATGCTTATGTATTTTGTATAACATGTACATTTCTATAACATGTACACCAGAGACAGAAGTGGTTCTTTTCTTCCCATCCATCTTCTTTGTGGGCCTTCCTATCTCCACCATTCTACTTGGAATGTGGATTAGCAGCACTTACCTGTATCTGCTCTTAAAAAAAGAGAGAGAGAAGAGACTAAAAAACCCATAAGCCAAGGTGTGAAGTTTACCCAGAAGATGTTAACTGAAATAGGAGTTCAAACTTTGGAGTGAAGAAAATGGAGTGTGAGGGAAACTCAAGGACAATTTCAGAACCTCTCCTTTGCCAGCCCAACCATCTTCAAACTCCACATGCTAAAGGGCTTAAAGCCACATGCATCTCTGCACAGCAGATCAGAAAGCCATTCTAAGTTCTGCTTGAGTGCAACTTCCGTGATACCGAAGCAAGTCCATGTTGTTTCTCGAGCAGCTGTGAAGAAGCAGCATGGCTTTGCTCAAAGACTCAAGAATTAGTCAGCAGGCGGCAGAGGGGCAGAATGTTTGGCTCCATACGCAAACAGTGAGGGGAAGGGATCAGCAGAAGAATCTTGCAAGCAGCAAAGCCACCGAAAGGTATGCAAGCCAGAAAAACTGAAGCTGCTTCCTGTGGCAGCAGAGTCATTATTTAATTTATTCCACAAGGTCCCAAGATACAAGCCTCCCTTTTTTTGAATCACCATAAATACCTCAGGTGATACTGCAGAAGAAACGTCTCAAGTGCCTACGTATACAGCCTGGGCACTATAAGAGATTGACATGATCCTTATCCACTACAGTTCCCAAGTTAAGGTCCTATTTTAAGCTCTGACTAAGGTCAACTGTGCAAAGGAATAAGGAAATTCTATTGCATGTTCTTCAGAAAATCCCTCCAATCTCTTTCTCATTCTAGGCAACTCTGAGGAAAGAAGGGGTCCATAGTATTTGATGGAAACAAGCACCCAGTATATTCATTTGGTTACCCACAAGGCAGAAAGCGTGGGGAAAATGAATAAAAAGTTGATGCCCACCAAGTGATTTCTTCTAATACTCCCACTGCCTCAGAGGACGCCCAGAGACTCTCGTTTGCCCTTTCTGACTATTGTCAGCCATCTTGTTTTTGGTTTTTGTGGGGGGGTGGAAACAGCCCTGACATTGAGCGTTAAGAATATTTATCCAAAATTGTAGACTGAAGTAATGAAATACAGGTAGTCGTTATTTACAATGATTCATTTAGTGACTATTATAATGGCACTGAAAAAGTGACTTATGACTATTTTTCACACTTATGACCGTTGCAGCATCTCCATGGCCACATGATTTACATTAAAATGCTTGACAACGGGATCATATTTATGACGGTTGCAGTGTCTCGGGATCATGTGAACATGTTTTGCGAACTTCTGACAAGGAATGTCAAGGGGGAAACTGGATTCGCTTAACAACCGTGTTATTAATTTAACAACTACAGTGATTCACTTAACAAATGTGGCAGGAAAAGTGGTAAAGTGGGACAAAAGTCACTTAACAAATTTCTCACTTAGCAACATAAATTCTGGGCTCAATTGTGGTCGTGAGTCGAGGATTACCTGCAATTAGATAAGGATTTTTCTTTAAATTTTGAGAAAGATAGGATTTTCTGAAATGCTGTTTTGAAGGTTTGCTCATATTCAAGAATTCTCTTTTCCTCCAGTTGAAAGCACAATTGCTTTTTTAATCAGTTTGTTCAAAACAAAGAGACAAGCTGTTGCTCTCCATCCTTATTTGTTCAATGTGCTGGCTGGCAAGCTTGGCATGGACCCAGTGCCACATTTTGTGAAACAGACTTATGAGCTTACTAATCACTGTTTTTCACCCTTTCTTTTGTAGGCCATGGTTAAGCATTTCAAATGGTTAAGTATTTCAGATAGTACATCTAGTATATAGTTCTCATCTTGGGAAGCTAAAATGGAGAGTATCTCATCTGGTAATCTTATTGAATAAAAAGGAAAAGAAGCACAGAATAAAAAAGGAAAAGAAGCACAGAATAAAATGCACTTTTCCCTTTAGCTTCCAGATTTCTTCTGGCCTCCTCAAGACCTTTAGAAAACTGTAATAAGCATTTTTTCCCATCTGATTTCTAGTAAATTTGGTACGGAGGCAGTCTTTGAAAAGCCAAATACTTTACTACTGATAATTAATATCTGATATTAAGCTGCTAACTATCTGTGCAACTCAAGCAGGATTACAACCATTTTAAAAGATTACAACTGGAAAGCTCATGAGTTCATATTAAATTGCATTTAGATAACAAATAATCACAGTTGGAAGGGATCTTGTAGGTCATCTAGTCCAAATTCCTGCCCAAGCGGGAGATTCTACACGATTTCTGACAAATGGCAGTCCAATCTCTTCTTGAAAGTCTCAAGTGATGGTGCTCCCACAACTTCCGAGGGCAGGGTGTTTCATTGGTTGATTGTTCTCACTGTCAGAAAGTTTCTCCTTATTTCCAGGTTAAATCTCTCCCTGTTCAGTTTTAATCCATTATTCCTTGTCTGGCCTTTGGGTGCTTTAGAAAATAGCTTGACCCGTTCTTCTCTGTGGTAGCCCCTCAAATATTGGAAGACCGCTATCATGTTTCCCCTGGTCCTTCTCTTCACTAGACTAGCCATGCCCAATTCCTGTAACCGTTCTTCATAAGTTTTAGTCTCCAGTCCCCTAATCATCCTGGTTGCTCTTCTCAGTACTTTTTCTAGAGTCTCAACATCTTTTTATAATGTGGTGAACATAACTAGATGCAGTACTCTAGATATGGTCTTACTAAGGCTTTATAGAGTGTTATTAGTACCTCACTTGATCTCGATTGTATCCCTCTGTTAATGCAATTTAGGATTGCATTGGCTTTTTAGGCTGCTGCTGCACATATTTAGCTTGGCTAAGACTCCAAGATCCCTCTCACAGTTACTGCTATTGAGCCTGGTTTCACCCAGTCTATATGGGTACTTTTGGTTTTTCTTGCCTAAGTGTAGGACTTTACTTTTCTCTACATTGAATTTCATTTTGTTAGATACCATGACATTTGGTTAGAATTTACCCAGTTCTGAACTTTTATCTATGTGAGAGTGAGAGCGGGGGAGAGAGAGTGTGTGTGTATGGTTATGTATGCAGGTATGTAATTAATATATCTATAGAGGTAGTATTCCAGAGAACATCTTTTTTTTTCATCTTGAAATTAAAATGACCTTGCATGTGCCTGTGTTTAAATGATTCCCACTCTAGTAGAAAGATGATATTTACTATTGTTGCAGGTCTCTTATCAGCAGGCACATATGTAGCAAAGCCTGGATTATCCACAAAGTTTCCCAAATGGAATAAATTAGGAAGAGAGACAAGATGACAATAGGAAAAGAGATTTAACTTGCTCATAGCTATGTAAGGAAATCAAGGATGAGGAAAGCACTCCTTTCAACCACATTGAATTATTATACCAACCAAGAAAGAGGCAGCCTTGAAACTTTGGGGAAGGTGAAATAAGCAAGGAGTAAGTTGCTATGGTTTTTGAAATGATGGCAATTTTACTGACCTGATGGAAAGGGTCTGGTGCACCTCTGTTTTTAAAATGTGAGGTACACAGCAAAGAAAGTGAGGTATATTTATCTAATTGAAATCTAAAGAAGTAACAAATGCAGGATTGGGCAGGTTAAAAATCACAATTTCTTTTTTAAGAAAGAAAAAATATCTAACCAGTCTTTGACAGTGGGGTTGTTAATACATCCACATTTCAGTTTCTTCCAGACCCATAAAAGGACAGTAAAGTTTATAACCATTCAACAACATATAGAAAATGATGGGATGGGAGCATGGGCTAAGGAAAAACAAAAACTGGTACTGTGTTGGCACAGAGTGAACATGAACTTTCACACTGATGAAATCCAGTGGAGGGGGGAGATCAATGAAAGAGGAAAAAGAAGAAACAAATCATACCCAGAATTAGTAACCAACTAAAGTTGGAGTTATGATGCTGGGGCTTCACCAAAGGATACCAAACATGTCTCTGAGGAAATTATGCTCATGCTTGTTCATTATCTGTCATTATTGAGCTTCCTATGTGGAAGGATGAAAAAAAATCTAAGGACTTCTAGTAGACATAAAATAAGCTGGAGAGGTGGCAGTAATCAGTTCTTATTATGCTAGGAAATTAAGAATTGGTCATTTCATTGACTGAATGAAATAGACACTATCAAATGGATTTCCCTTCAGATGTGTTCAACTATAATTTCCTAGTTGGGATGGTTATGGTCTGGGGACTGCGGGAGCTGAAATTGGTTCCAAAGGATTCCAGGATGGGAAAGCTGAACTAGATCTACTAGAATCTACTACTCAAGAAGTTCCTTTTTTACCTACTGGAATTATCTGCCTGTAGAAGAGTTTGTCTTTTCTATAGATCTTGCTAGATGTTGCTTCTTATATATTAACCTTTAGTCGTTAACTCTTGCTGGGAAGAATCTTGACTTTGATCAGGCTTGGGCTCTGATCTAACTACCCAACCTATTTCTTATACCAAATGGGTGTAATTATCTTCAAACGACACACTTAAATTGCTTCCAAATTTGTGGCTTCCCTTCAAAGTACTTTGAAAACTGTAACTGTGTGAAAGTGCCAGGCAAAATGAGATGGGTTAGTTTATAGCCCAATCTAAAACCAGCTGTGCTGCTAGTATCACCCTTTTTATTTTCTTAGATTTAAAGAAGTTTAAGAGAGAGGAATGATTGTGAAAAGAGTGAGGGTGGGGAAGCAAGGCAAGGGGAAAAGAAATGTAGGAAGGCAAACAGCAGGAAGTAAAAAAGGATACCACCAACTATGCAGTTTAGGTTAAACTCGGCTCCCACAGTCTGCAAAGATTAGAGACTGAAGGGTTAAAGTATTCTAAGCAGTTTCCTAGAAGGTACTGAAACCGCAATTATCAGCATTCATTGAAGAAAGCCACCTTAGAAATTTGCTTTATATTTAGGAAATCTGACCTTTATCTCTATGGTCTAGAGTGACGTAGGCAGAGGTGGGCAGGGAGGGAGATAAGAGAGAGCGGTTTTAAGTATCAGGAAGATGCCACACAAAATAGCATTCTCCTTCCTATCCATTTCCCTACACTGTATGACTCTAAATAGGTCTATACTGTGATCAATGGCTGACAGCTCTCAGATGATGGCGGGATTTAAAGCAGAGGAGGGATATATAAGAAACTGTCCTCCCACCTCCCTTCAAAGTTCATGTTCAGCAGACAGCCACTCACCAGGTAAGCGGGCCTCAGAGCACACCTTATTGTCCAGAACTTTCACGCTTGCGTTGCCAATGTCATTGTTATTGTCACACTCCATACCTAGATATGCGCCTGTCCTTTGGCCTGCAAAGGAGTTAATGCAGTTAGAGAGGGGGGGTGAGGCTTTGGTTTAATTCTGCTTCTCTTTAAGGTAGCAGAAAACATCACACACTTCAGAAATGAAGAAAACCTCAACAGTGGCCAAAAAGATAAGAGTAGCCTTCTCCAACCTGCTACCTCCAGGTTTGTTGAAATTTCAAATCCCCAAATTCCCAATTACAGTCTCCACTAGTTGGGAATTCTGAGGACTGAAGTCTCTACATATCTGGAAGACCTCAGGTCAAGGGGGACTAAGGTAAAGAGTGGACAATAAGAGATGGGGATGCAGCGGCCAAAAGCTATTGTGGCTGGTTTCCTCCACCACCTCCATTTTCACTTCCTGTTTCAAGGCTATCTTTGCCAATATGGAAATATAAATGGCACATACGGAGAGATTTGATCTTGTATGTAAAGGTATCAAATAAACCAGTCATAGCGCCACAGAGGAAAACACCTATTTTGTGGTTTAAGTTGTCTCTGGCTGGCATCTATGGAATATTCTGAACAATCAAAAAACAGTAGAAATTTGATTTTGTTGTGACAAGATGGTAGAGCCAAATAGGATACAATCCCTTCTCCAATACGTTTTGTTCAAACAGGCTCTGAAAAATCAGCATTTTCCCCAAAGCTATGGGTTTCATTATTCTGGGCAAGATGCCAAGAGAAAAATAAAAATCATGGTAAGGATCTATTTGAATACATCAGTTCACTGTTACAAGGTTTGGACAAATTTTAAAAATAAAACAAAATCTATGCTTAAAAAATAAAAGGGGGAATTCCCATTTGTATACTGCCCGATAACATTCATCAACGTGAATCATTTCTGATTTTGCTGACAATGAACAGTGATCTAATCAACCATAGTGTTTATTTTAATATGATTTACCTTCATAAGAATTTAGATAACCTAAAAGTGTTTCTGGCTAATACTCGGATCTATACTTAGACTGCAGAATGAAACCAAAGCTGAAACATGTAGAGGGGACTGCCTCAAAAGGAAACACACAATTATTTTTAATAATATTAACAGCAACAATAACTTTCCCAACTTTTAGGTAGTCTCAACAAAATCTGGGGATTTAGTCATTTAATTTCAAAAGAGCAAGCCGAGACTTTGTAACACCATCAGTGTTCCCTGGAAAAGGGAAACTCAGCTAAAGAAAATCCTACGTCTTTGTTTCTTTAATGAGACCAATTCATTGACTTTTAGCCCCTGATCTGACCATATCTCTAAATTTTCAATTAAACATCAAGAGAACATAAATATGTTAAAATATCAAATTCCTTGCTTTCTCAGGGGACGAACTGCCTTTTAATTTATTTTTTAATTGGGAACGTAGGGAATGAAAATTACATACCACTGTGAAATAATAAATATTAAAATCAGTGATATGTTTCAGGATTACAGGGTTTCATTTTAATAGAATGTCTTGCCAGCCAGATACAATTTCTTTTTAACTCAAGTGGACATATAGTCAGAATTGCAGAACTCTGAGCATTATGTTCAGGAATCTGGAACTTGGTTTTAAAGCTAATAAAATACTCTCCCATTATTTTTTTTTCAGCAATGAAATGTTGAATGGGGATATTATTCCAACCCTTGTAACTTTCAAACAATTGGAGTCAAAAATAATTTGCTGACCTATTGCCAGTTGTTTCTGCCCATTTTTCCTGAAAATAAACAAGGAGAACTGGCAGAACTCTTTAAATTTTCCATGTTTTCAAATTTTTTCTACCTGCTCGTTTAAGAAAGGCCTTTCGCTTCAAAGTATAGTAATTCAGTTAGCAAAACTGAGCTTGTCCCAAAGCAATGTGTCTCAGCTCTGCTATTTCCTTTGCTCATGATGAACCCTGGCTCTGCTAGTTATGAAAGAGAACCAACATGGGGCATGAAGCAATGCTGTATTCTGTGTTACCATCTTCCTGTGTGGGAGAGGCATCCTCTTCTTCCATGACATCATTCCCCTGCCAAAAAAAAAAAAAAGATAAGGTGTGAATATACAAATCAATGACTCATTGTGTAGTTAGGATGATATTAATATTCTTATAGCATTCTGTCCTCCAAAGGTGATTGGGGAAGCTATAAACCTGGCTAATCTTTTTGCAAGGGCTTGCTTTAAAAATATATAGAACTGACATTTTCTGAGTCAGACGTACAATTCAAAATTATGTTTGAAATCACAATGTCAGGGCTCCGATAGTTACCCCCATTTAAATCATGAGTCTCTAGCCGGATTTTCAAACTTAAAGAAGATTTATTAGGAGTAAACATGCCAGTGCTGCCTGGGTGTAGCCGACTCTGAGACACATAATTCATTGTCACCTTTGACCCTGGTTTTTCCCCGCCCTCTGAGTGTATCTTAATTCATATTCTCTAATGGGATACATCCATAGCCAAAAGTTATCATACTCTCCAGTTAGAATTTTGCGTGGCAGAAACCTCAGTCGCCTAGAAACTATCTTTGAAAATATTTATAGATTGCACCCACTGCTTCCCCCTCCCTTTCTGTTGGTAACTTTTAAAGACCATATTTTATGAGTTGACACACAGATCTGAATGCTGGTCTGTAGATAGTCCTTTTTCCCCCCACAAACCACAAGGTAAATTTTTAGAAGTCCATTGCAGTAATTTAGATTAGGCCAAAAGGAACAGTTCAATAAAACACCCCCACACAAGAAATTATCTTGCTTGCTTGAATGAATAAAATATAAAAATAATAAATAGTGAAAAGAAAAGAAACAAACTCAAAGGGCAGACTTGATGGACCACTGGGTCTTTTTCTGCCCTTAGTTTTCTATGTTTCTATGATAGGCTCAGCTAACCATTCTACCCATAGTAATTCAGTTTAAATATATTGAGTTTCTCCAAACTAGATTATTTGTTTGCTTGCTTGCTTCCTAATTTATCTACACAATTTATATGGCTGCCCATCCTACAACTCTGAGCATCATATAAAAATTTAAAACAAAAAACTTACTTCAACAATCCAAATATCCAAGATGATAAAAATCATTTCCCAGAACAATTACAGTACCACTAACTAGTCAGCGGAATTCACAATTTCCCAGCCCAAATCTTGGGGGAAACAGCCAAATCTTTAGTGCTAACAAAAAAAACTAGCAGGGGCCATCTGGATCTCTGGAGGGATGCTATGTATTTTTTCCAAAGGAACTGAGATTGCAACTTCCAGAATTTAAAATCAGTATGAATAATGGACTTGCTATCTGGGAATTCTCAGAACCATAGTCATAATATATTTGGAGGGATGACATTGAGAATGCTTGAGTGAGGTCAAACTGTTCTTTTATTGATCCAGAGTATTTCCTGCATTTTGTTGTTTGTGAATGACTCTTATTTCCTCATTGCTTTAACCTAGAATACCATTAGACCTCTGGCTCCTGATCCTAAGAATGATTCCTAGCTATCTAATCTACATTTTTGGGCTTTACTGTTTTACTTTGCTCCGTGGTTTCCATTTGCTTTGTGTTTTGCCTTGTAGTATGTTGTTAAAAAATAATTTGCATACAAATAAAGACTATGACCTCACTTTCTCTATTAAAACAAGCTTTCACATACAGAACTTTACCTCTGCATCTCGTTCCTCTGCTGAGACACTGACAAAATTTTCATCAGGAGACTCAACAGGGGTTGACTAAGAAAAGAGAAGAGAGAACTGAAAAAGGTTGATGGGCAACTATCCTATTATAAGGACAAAATATCATCTGCCAAATCACATCCGTAGTACTAACCCAAACATAACCAAACATTGTTTGTCTTTCTGAAATGCTAATTTACTTCTTTACTTCCTCCCTGAAATGAAAAGGAGGCATTTGAAAAGATACAGAGAAGATTTTCCAGGGATCAGTTTCTGCTGTTCCCAGGACAATGTCATGGTGGCTACAGGCACCTTCTTGGCAACTGTCTTGAATATTAAATGTGTCCACTCAAGCTCCATTCAAAACATGTACTATTTAAAAAAAATAACACTGGGTCGGGATTTCTTTTAAAAGTGACAATTATTATATGAAGTAATTTGCCTGAATAAGTTTGCTTGCCTCAAATCAGGAGCTACTTTTCTCATCTCCCTGTATCTCAGCTTCTGCTGCTGCTCATCCCTTGATTGGTCTGGAGTTTGATCTACTTACATCTCCTTCTGAAGGTACCTCACTGACCACAGCAGGGGATGCCGTCATGTCTCCCTCTTCTTCGGTGCCGGGGGCTACGTAGGAACCTGACATGGAAGACATGGTATCTGTGCTGATTTCGGAGTGCTGACTTTGGGAGGAGGCCATAGACATGACTGACTGAGCCAGACTGCTACTAACAGGATCTAAGGGAAGAAGGGAGGTGGCAGATAAGGCAGAGTTAAGAGAGAGATGTTAGAGCAGCCACCCTTGCGTCCGACTACTGCTACAGTAGTATTTGCATTTCACTATGTAATCTTGAGCATCATTTGCTGGAATAGTAGGATGAACTTTAACAAAAAACCAATCAGCCAGAAGTGTTTATGAGTGCCCAAGTTTCAATGTGGTTTTACTCTGAACAATTACATTCCTTGTGCTGCTGGGCTCAGAATATAGTCATTAAAAAGTTTGTCCAGCTCGAAACCTACAGATGAGGTGATGAATCTATAAACCAGCAAACTTCTTCACAAATGCAATAGCATAGCTTTTCATCAATTAATGAACATAATATCCTGGTGTATGGGACATATAGGCAACACATATATAAAATCATTTATTTGGAACTAGGTTATAGGATGGATGTGAGGCAGGTCCTTTAGCTGTTTCTAAAAATCTTGTAAAGAAAACTGCAAGGACGAGTAAGGCAGTCTCCAAAAATCAACACTGAGCCAAAGGCACAAAAATTCAACTTACATTAAAATGGAGGACAGAAAAGAGATTAAAGACACCTTTTCTACTGTACCTTCTGGAGAAGAAATTGTAGAAGAAAGAGGTGTTCCTGTGCATGAAGATGGATCTATTGCTCCTGAGGAGGATAGGGTGAGATTTTCACTTTCAGGTGTCACACCACAATCCTGAAAAACAGGGAAACCATAATCTATAATGAAAAATTATTATGGAGTAACTATTAGAAATGGGATCTAACTCAGTCACTCTGTCTGACCACTGTATTAGTTTATGCAACTAGGACACTTTCATTATATATGGTTTTCTCTTCTAGAACTTGCCAGCCAGTATGGCCATTACTGAGAATTCTGAAGGGCATCAAGGCTAGGGGAAATGGGTAGATTCCCCCAAGATAGACTTAAGAAAGATGTGAAAATAAGAAGAAAATTTGGAAGATCTTGAATCATTTTCACAAACCAACTCAAGCATTGGAAAATGTAACCTTTTCAAGATCCGTCTTAGAAAATGTTACAGTCCAACCCAGGGGCCCGCAGGCCAGATACACCCTGCCCACACCCGGTTTAGCAAAGGGGGGAAGTCCCAATACATCACATGACACCACCGTGACAATGTGAGATAGACACCCCTGCTCTAACCCAAATCCATTTCATTAGAGTAGACCAATTTTAAAAGGGATGCTATGTGATACTACCTGTGGGTATAGAGACTTTGGGTAACCTAAGTCCTATCACTTTCAGATAGTAAATCCTCATTACCCTAACCAACAAAGGTTTTACTCAGCACTTTTCTATCTGGCAAAGCAATTTTAACTAAGGTGAGAGGAATTCCAGAGCTTGTAAAGTTCAGTTCTTTCAAGATAGATATTTGCAAACACCTCTCATTCTTTTCCAAGTCTAAATTCACTAAAATGGCTGCAAATGCTAGTGGATTTAACTCCTATATACAGTATGCAAAGGATAAAATCTTCCTTTTCCTAATGTGTATTCTATACTGTATGTCTGTAGGAAGAAAAAAGTGAGCAGCAGGCTCATGTAATATTTAAAAAAAAACAGGAATTTTAAAACAATCACCTCTCCATGAGGACAGGGAGACTTCCTTTGGGAAATCTTGACTTCAGATTCACTACAAGCCTTATCTTCTTCTTCATGTAATACTGAGGAATTCTGTGAGATTGACCTGGTGAAAGACACAATCTAAATTTGACTCCTTTGTAGAAAACACACACATTAGAATGATGAAATGGGGGGGGGGGTGTCTCCAAAAATGCTACAGAAGACTCCAGTGGCCATTGAGAGCTAGCTAGCTAGATTAATTTACAGAATAACAGAGTTGGAAGGGACTTCGAAGGTCATTACGAAATCTAGTGGCCAGTACAGTTTTCACAGGCATCTGTGAATAATAATTGAGCCTATGACAATACTCAGTGATGTTCATGGGTTCTCGCCATTTTTTAAATTATTAATTCTTTAAGCAAACTGAAATGGAAATGCCTAGACATTCATGAGATCTACGTTCTCCAATGAGAACCTGGCCATTTTTAAAATTGCAATAATAATTAAATAATTGTATGAGCGACACCAAGCAAAAATCATGTCAATCTGAAAAGATTGTTGACCAAAGGACTGTATTAGAGACAATAGACTTAACAGGATATCGGCCATAAGGTTTTACTGCCTGCAGCTAATCTACTGTTGTGCAAGAGGGAGATGGCAGGAGGTCACTTACTTGGACAGGCTCTTCTTTAATTTATGTCCTTGATTGCCACAATCTGATAAGCGTTCAAGGGAAGGCAGTGACCTGATGGGAGGCAAGTGGCTGTCACTACCATATGTGGGTAGCATGGCTGACACATGGCTGTCCCCGAGCACACGGACAGGAAGAGCGGCTGGGGATGGAGTGAGAGGCCCATTAAGGGCTTCCAGCAAGGAGACTACCTCATAGCCAGGAGGGATGTTTTCTGAAGACTGGAGGAATAGAGAAGGGTATGAGAAAGAGAGGTTATTCTTAAAACAGCAGGAACTGTTACCAGGAAGCTCAAGGCAGAACAGAAAGCTCCAACAACTCTCATAGAGTACACAAAATACAAAGAAAGACCAGGATCACTCTGGAACAGAGTGCCCTTCAAATCTTTGGAAATTAGGCTGCTTTTAAAGGGAAGTTAAAGATCTTTGTTCTGAATTACTGGGTTAGTACAGGCTTTAGTTTTAATTATTCTTTTTTATGCTAAGAGTTTTGTGGCAATATCTGGAATATGTACACACACACAAACACACACCTATCCCAAGAGTTTGTTTTAAGGTATTGTTATTACTGATTACTAGAGCTTGAGCTAGCTTTACTGAATTGATTTGCAATTATTATGTTTTTCACTGTTTTGTTTTTAGACTATGCCTTGGTCATGTATGTAATAATTAATTAATATTAATTATTACATACATGACCAAGGTTAAACTCTTTATTCTAAGCCAAGTAATTTGGATTTCATAGCTTGAAATGTTTTAGCTGGTAGAGAAAATTATGGTGCTTTTATGACCTGAAAAAGGATAAACCATCTTGAAGAACAACAAGGGAACACAAAGAACAGTCTTTCTGAACATAAATAAAAAAGATCTTTGTGGTCCCACTTTTCTATACTTTTGTCATAAAAATAAAGACTTAGCTTACTCCTTCTGCAGAGAAATTCTCAACTCACATTTCTACAGGTGATACATGCCACTTCTTTAGAAATGGGAGGAAAAATGTTTTATGACTTCTCCAAAAAGTGGATTGAATAAGATTAGGCTAAAATTCTCTTTCCCTGAATCAAGTTTTTTAAGTGCACATTTGTTGAAAGACAAATACAGTAAATAAGGAGGATCACTGAACAATATGGTCTTCCATGTGCAGGTTGGAGCATTATAGTTCAAAATGCCTTACTGGCTTTGAATATCACAACTTAGTTACTGAGATATTCTGGTTCTCCTAAACTTCATACTAGATCTGTGTTTAAGTGTGGATGCACATTAAAATATGGCACTAGCAACTGCCGTAATCATCTCATCTGCCAAGATGCCAGCAAGTTCTCTAGCTCCTGGGTTCCCGCTTCTGGCGCATCATGTTTACTTGCTTGATTCTGCTTGGGGAATGACTGTTACACTCCCTGGGCAACTTGGAGGTAATTTTTTCATATTTATTTTTAGAAAATATATTTTGCCTTTCCACTGTTTATAAAAAATCCCAAGGAGGAATTTTTATTGGCTTCTTTCTTCTTTGGCACCAGTACAAGTTAAAATGTTTAAACAAACAATTTTTTGTTTAAACAAAAAAATGTTTAAAATACTATATCTCTGAAATTTACTATGACTGTATTGTCTCTCTCAGTTTGGTATAATCAATTTGGTAATATGGTATAGTTGTGCAACTGGTTCTCATTTTGTAAGGGGCAGAAAGTATCTACATCTGCTTTTTTTTTTTTTTGCACTTTTACACATGCAACGGACATGGACTGGAAACACAGAAAAACCCATTCAAATATGGTCCTTCTTCTCAAACACAAGCAGCTCACAATAAATACTGCTTGAATTGGTTCTTACTTGTCTTCAGAGTTTTTCAGTGGATTTAAGTAAGATCTGGGCTTGCCACTTCCAGCTCTAAATTCATTACAACTTCATTTGTCAGTGGCATTTCTTTCTGGATAACTCCTCTACAGAAAAGATGGGAGTGAAAAAAAAAATCCTCATGGGGCTCAACTCTTCTCCCAAAAAGAATGAACAGCCCAGAAGACCATCTCAGCATCTGAACAATCAACCCATCAATACTCACTGAATGTTCCTCTGAATCTGATGTCTGGGATGCAATGATAGGGTTGAAGTTGGTGGGGGAGAGGGGTCCCATTTTTTTCCTCATGGCTCTGATCTGTAGCAAGGCCCGAAATGCTGTGTGGAAGAAACAGGAGAGGGATGGAGAAAGAAATAAAACACATTTCAAATTCTGCTACAAATTTCTGTGAAAAACCAACCAAGGTAATAGATGACAATGACCACTAAAATACAAGTAAAATATGATCACTATCCTTTCTCTTCTGATGGTTGTTAAAAATTAAATAATTTTAGCCTGTCTCAGGTGTAGGCAAATAGTTCATTTCTCAAAGTGAGAGGGTCAAACAAACATCGGATCTTCCAGAGAGTACTCAATCTCAAAATTTTTTAAAAGATCAGGACTTACGCAATCTGCAGATGGGACAATTGTTAGCTTGATAGCGCAAGGTGTCGGCACAAGTGTTGCAGAGACAGAGATGGCGGCAGGGTAAGATCAAGGTGTCTCGGACGTCGGAGAGGCAGACTACACACTCTGCACTATTGTCACTCACCTCATCCTCTGCCACCTGAATTAGAAAAGCTTGCTGGTATGCATGTCCTTACAAACTCGTATCCATAGTGAATTCAATTCAGGAAGGAAGGGGGGGAGGGAGGGGGGAAGGAGGGAGGGAGGAAAGAAGAAGGGAGGGAGGTTTTTAACATACACATTTCTCGACAATCTGGCTGAGATTGTGTAGAACACGTACATTATTCTCCACCTTTATCTCTAGTTCTCACCTTTGAATCCTGTGTGTTATATTTGTTTTCTATCCCATAAATTTCCTGAAGGAGATAGCTCACTCCATCCACCTAGAAAAAGCACCAACACTGAAATTACCTGGGAAAGTAGGGGGTCGAAAGGGGATATGAAACTCCAGAAAGAAAGACTGCAGAAACAACTTCCTTCTTTCTGTTTTATTTTTCCCAGTGAAAAACTGCATTATCTAAACTGAACGGGCACCTTTCCATAACAGGAGGAAAATGCTTACAGTGAATTGGTGACCACCTTTCTTTTTATCCACTGGCTGGTTAAAAGCTCTTTGCAACCAATGCTGTTGGAAATGGGCTGGATGGCCTTCAAATTCCTTGCCATTGCACAAGCAGCTTTCCCTAAAAAGTAGCAGGAACTAGTATGTGCGGGAAACCTGATCCCACCAGCCGCACACTCACCACTTGCTTTTGTTTGAGGGGTTTCACACAAAAGCCGCCGTCCGCATGCTGAGAGGAAGAAATACAAATGTTCAGGTGGTCTTCAACATCACAGTCCATCAAAAGAAATTCTAGAGGATAGGTGTGATGAAACAGAACTCACTCCCTAAAACACAATTATAGCCCGCAAAGAAAATATCTCCTATTCATATCATGCCTGCCTTTTTCCTCAGAAATTTAACAATCACTCTCCTTTGAACTCAGACCATTTTTTTACTCACCCAACATTATTCTACAAAACTACCACTGCTCAAAAAAGACCCCTGTAGTTTCGCTATCTTCCCCTTCTTCTTCGTTATATATTTTTAACCTTGTACTATATATTTTATTTTATTTATTACATTGGTTCAACCTGCATACATTCAACATGGGAATTTGAGTTCATGCATTTTGCACATTGGATCAGCAAAAACAGAACGTTTACCTTCTCAAAAGTTGCCAGCAATACATGACAGTGACCCATATGCTCTGCAAGACAAGGTCAAAATTGAGGTTCAAGATGATACATAATTTTTGCAGAAATTGACGCAGACTGCTACATTTCCTCCCCTGTGGTTGTCCTTAATAGCAGTAGTCTTAATTGACCACAATTATTACCAGGGTAATTAAGTATACATATATAGTTCATTACAGATGCCTTTCTAAGGGTTTCAATTACTAATGATATTCAACAGGACACAGAATTAATTTAATTGACAGTAATTTTTAGAAGGTACAGTGGCAACTTGCAAGACATGTCAATTCAGCTTCCTGTTGCGATGCGATCACCATCTGAAGGATGCTGATTATTTGCACCCATTCCAATTTAGCTTTCAGTGGGGATATGATACTGAAATTGCTTTGTTCATCTTTTTATGAAAGGCCTGTACTTGAAACTGCCTGAGAAGACTAACCCCATTAATTATCCTGAATCTGTAACCAATTTTTTGATACATTGATCATGGTGTTCTTCCTGAACTTTCAGAAAAGATTGGGCTCTACAGTGGTTCCAGCCTTTCTGTGTCTAGAAAATGATGCTGAGGTTTTATTGTCCTGTACTTTGACTGATAGGATGGCAACATCTTACAGGATCCAATCTCAAACACGTTCTAGTCAAGAACTACATGAAACCACTGGAGGAAATCACCTGCAGCTCTATAAATGGGTGTCACTAGCATGCATTTTATCAGTGAGAGGGACAGCCTTTTAAGTTTAATAAATTTAATAATTTGACACTTAGTTCACAGCTCCAAGTAAGCAATTGGTAGCCGGTTCAGTTCAGTAACAAGCTGGTGAAGAACATCCTAAAATTAAATTTAAACAAAATGGAGGTATTATTGGTAAAGTATGATACTGATTAAAGAATTGAGATACACCCTAGTTCAGATAGGAATGCAAGTCCTTTGACAGAGTAGGTTCACAGTTTGGGAGAACTTCTTGATCTTCACTAGATTTGTAGGTGATGTCTATGGCCGGAAGCACATTTGCACAGCCAAGATTAATGTACTAGCACAATCTTTCTTAAGCCAGAGATTCAGCAATGCTATTACATGCTTTGATTGACTCCTGTTTTGATTATTGCAATCTACTGTACATGGGGCTTTCTTTGGAGAATGCCTAGAAGTGTAATTGATGCAAAATGCAAGAGCTAATCTGCTAGCCTGGAGAAAATACAGAAATTCTGTCATGCCTGTACTTTTAAAATTCCACCGAATATCAGTCGCAACTATCACAAATCGAGATAAATTTAAAAATCTAAAATGATTCTCTCGCCGTTAAGACCCTCAGGAGAAGACCATCTATCTGGCACACGGAGGGGGGGGGTGTTACTCAAATGATACAAAATCATCTACCCCAGAATATTCTAACCCATTCCAGGGGTTGCATTACAGATCTCATATCTGGAATAAAAAACTCTGCATTCATTGGCTTTCTTTTCCATGCTCCCAGGCAATGAAATACATCATAGGAAATACATCCCTTGTCCAACATCTCCCAAAATTAAGACAGTGTGTAAAGATGTATCTTCTTTACCAGGATTTTGCTCAGGGATTAAAATTTTAATTTAAAAAAAAAACCCTCTTGCTTTTCACCATTTCTTTGAACAGAAAAGTACACTATATACCAAATAGAATAAACAAATAAATAAACCAGGAATATGAACCTTAAGAGCATCCTTACCATCTCCCTCATCTACCACTGCAAGAACCACCATGGGATAAATTTCACGGTCCAGATCAAAACTCAGCTGCAAAAAATGAGAGGCCTGAGGTAAAAGGCAAGTGATCTTAGAGAGTAAAATACAGTAACATCACTAGAATTATAGTAATCCACTCATGTGCCCAGCAAGCATTGCCACAGGTGTGCAATACTATAAATGCAGGCCCTTTGGGAAATACTCATTTAGAAAGAAATCGCTCGAAACACTCTGCTTTTTAAAAAGACAAACATACATGTGTTACTCCATTAGTGTAATACAATAGATTCTGTTCCCAGATAAAGATCTCTATTTTGTGAAGCATGCACAGGCCCTGAAGAATTATGAATCTAATAGGATAATTGCTCAAAAAAGGTAATTTCTCACTTAATTTCGTTGAAACATGCTTCTTCCTTACCTCTTCTTCAGCCCATTCTGAGGGATCAATACTATGGGAAGGCAAACAGAACTGCTGGCATACACCTCGCTTATAATGGACAGTCTCGGAGTGTAAACTGCTCTCCTTGGGGATATAACTATAAAAAAAATGTAGATAACCCAGAGTGAACAACCTCACACATGCTCTTATCTTCCCAACCTATAGAGAGTCTTCCAAGATATGGAATATCATCTTCTGGTGGCATTTAAAGCCAACTTTAGATTGACTCAAAAATTGTCTTGTTTTAGCAATAAAGTTATATATCATTTTTGCTTGCCTGTAATATATTTTATTGATATAGTTGTTTTATCATTTTAATTGCAATGCTGCTGTGAAGAATCCCTAAGCCCCTGAAAGATGTGTAAAAAATTCATCCCTAAACAATTAATGTTGCTACTGGCCTTTCAGTTAATCTTGATTCTTGATGGTTACAAAAACAAATTTCTGGAATTTTCTTAGCAACGTTTTTCAGAAGTAGCTTGCCAATTTTTCTTGCTAGGGCTGAGAGAGAATGACTGGCCCAAAGTCATGCAGCTGTCTTCTGGGCCTAAGATGAGACTAAAACTCTGTCTCGTAACTTCTAACCAGCACTTTTAACCATTCCACCAAACTGGTTATCATAAACTAATATAATTAATGCAGATAAAAGAGCTCTTCTTTCAGGCATGATATCAATCTCATATTTTCATTTTTGTGTTACTCCTCCTTTAATTTGCTACTATCGTGTTTATTAAAATATAAATTTTTCAAATGAAAAATAGTCTTCTGAGGTCCTATTTTCAGGGCCATCCAAACTGCAGGCTTCATTTGTTTTCCAGCTATGCTGATTGATTAGGAGGCCCTCATTTGCATTTTTGTAACATCAGCATATTTCAGTGTAAGCTGATTTTCATGAACACTTCCACAATAGTACTGTTTTTAGAATCGGCAGTGATCATGTGTCACAAACCAATTCACGGTGCATATGGCCCTCAAAAGCCCATTTTAGGCTAAATTCTGCCACAACACAAGGCAGGAAAGTATGAAACTATAATTCAGGCACATATTTGTTGCAAGCACCTTGGAGATCACCTTTTCAAATAAGGCCATTAACCTCTGCTTAGCTGATTTCTTCCCCAGCATTCCAACTCTCCAAAGAGATAAGACAATAAGTAGTAACTAGGCTATCCGCCTTGTTCCGTCAGCTGTATAATCTTTCCTATTTCTGAGCCTGATGCCTGTCTCCCTTTTCTCCATGTACTCATCTTAGCTGTCCATGTGAGTCACTTGTGTGAATTTTGTGCCCAGTTCCCTATCAAAGATCCAGGGAGGGTGGCGCCAAGTCCCTTGCTAAAGCCCTTAATTTTAGTAGAAGTAACAGCACAGAATAGAAACAAAAGTGAGAGATAAATTGATTTAATTTTTGCAGGATTTCTTTTTAAAAAGATAAAACTAAATGTAAAGTCCTTTTGAGGCTGGGCTTCCTAGCTTCCTTCTTTACTGGGTCCTTATCTAATTTCTTCACCCAATGCTGGAACACAGTGTTAATGCCCAGGCTTTGTTAGACAGTTACCTACCAGCTGTGTGCAAGTGGTAATTAACTACCAATGGTAGAATATTTTGATTGCTCTACAATGGATTTTGTTTACTATCACTGCTTTTATTTTCCACATTGTAATTTTCAGTATCTGAAAATTCAGTATTTTCACGGGGAGGACTGTCCTTAACAGTGTTATTTTCCTTCTGGAATTATTTTCATTTTTCTTTATGATATGTGTGGTGTCCATATTACATGTATGTATATGCACGTGCACAGATACCAACAAGCAAACGCACACTTGCCATTCAGATTGGGTAAAGTTAATTCTAATTTTTTTATATATAATAGTTGATTTAAGATATTATAGAGCTGCTTTACTTTATACCATATATCCAAAACATACTGGAAAATTTTAAAACCTTCTACAGTCTGATTCTTGGCACATGGATTAATTTTACCTAACGTGCAGCTGCTCGTCATAAGTTAAAATGTGTTTCTCGAAGGAGTGCTCTTGGAAAATAATATCATTTTCACTTTTACTCAATCTGCAGTATTTTAGTGTTGAGAAAAACACAATTCCTTTACAAGAGAATGCCATCATTGTGATTGGAAGTGCTAGGCTTCATAGAGTGGCAGATTCCACTGACACCTATAATTTCATGTTATATTAAAGCAAGGCTCTTTTTTCCCCTCCAATGATGATCAGCAGGCTAGAGATAACTCGCTTCTCAGAACTCTGTAAGGGAACATTATTCTAAGGGATAAAAGACAAGGACTTCCATGCATTTAGTCAGTGTGTACGTTTAAGAGAATAGTGCCTATCCATTCTGCTGACAATTTTTACATTTTTCAAACTCCATTCATTCAGCAGAATTTCTGAGCTCAGACTCTCCCTATAAATATGGCCAAAAGGAAAATGATGTTGTGATTGTATGTAAGATACTCTTTTCAAATATCACACACCAAAATGGAAGTTAATAGGAACAGGCTTCTTATCATACATACATCTATCTTCTTGAGCTGAATTTGGTGGAGAGCTACCTAGACAGTGAACCCAACAGGCATGATCGAACTCTATTGCATACTTAGGAAGAAGCTGCTTGAAGCAGCTAATTGCCCTCTATCAACACAAGGGTACGGTCCTTTCTTATATCCGATGAAATTTAAACTTGGCCCTCTCTATAGCCCCACCTTTCCTACAACTTGATGTTAGGAGGCAATTAGCTGTGGAGTTACCTGCATTCCTACAATAGATATTCTAGTCCTCTACTTACTGGATATAAAACAGCAGAGGTCATCTGAGCAATTTGTATTGATATATCTTGGTTACAAATCTGCAGTTCCCTGAACAGAGAGCACTATCCATTTTTCCTCCTAACAATGAGCAATGATAGCAATGATGAGATGATCCCTTTCCCCAGCTCCCCTTTGATTTACCTCACCACTCCATTCTGAAATTCTTCAGTGGCTTGATAATAAATGGTTATGGCCACCCGTGCATCTGTATCGAATGTGAACTCCACGTTGTATTGGACTTTCGCTTTGCTGACTTCTTCGCCTGGAGTCTTCACTTCCTCTGTGCATCTAACAGAGCAGAACAAAGTAACCATACATTTTGTACAAATGCTGGAGATCCAACTTTTTAAGGAGTGATTTGGGGGTTTCTGGGAGTAGTCATCCCGAAAAATCTGAAAGGTGTCAGGTTGGAAGTTGCTACAGTATGATTGTGCTACGGTATGATTGTGCATGTTAGAATGCAGTATTGCTGGCTAATTCAGCTCACTGCCAGGAGTTTGATCCTGACTGGCTCAAGGTTGACTCACCTCTCCATCCTTTCGAGGTGGGTAAAATGAGAACCCAGATTGTTGGGGCTATATGCTGACTCTGTAAACCGCTTAGAGAGGGCTGTAAAGCACTGTGAAGCGGTATATAAGTTTAAGTGCTATTACTATTGTCAACAATTGCCTCTCCTTTCTTAGAAACACTAGGCCAGTGTTTTTTCAATTTTGTTCCTTGGAATCCTAGGGTTCCATGAGAACTTGATGAGGTCTCGTAAGAGACTGAAGTTCATTAAAATCTAGCCAATTTTCCCTAACTACAGTTACAGGTTCCATGTCATGAAAATATCTTAACCCTGGTTCAAGACAGGGGTCTCCAACCTCTGGTCCATGGACCAATATCAATCCACAGCATGCCAGAAACTGGGCCACCCAAACAAGCATAGTCCCATTTGCAGGATGCAGGCAACACTTGAAACCACACACCTTCTGGTCCATGGAAAAACCTCTCTCCACGGAACTGGTCCCTGGACCTCAAAAGGTTGGGGGGTGCTGCTCTAGACCATAACCACAAGAAACGGTATTGCCTTTTCTTGAACTACTATCTCACTATCTTCACTGGGACATACTTAGAGTAAAAGGTTCTTGACTCCAGGATTGGCATAGGTTTTGGATGACTACACCAAGAGTTTCTATATCCAAAGCTTTTGTAGGTATTTTTCCCCCTATACATTCCAGGATTTATCCTTTTTTTATTACAGAAGAAATATCTAGTGGTAGTTGAAGAACTGCTCTCCGACAGTGAGCTCATAGATTAGCTGCAGAGCATATTATTTTGTATGCAGAAAGTACAGGGAATTCAAGGTTCAGCATCTCCTAGTAGACCTAAGAAGCTTCCTAATAAAAACTGAAAAGAGCCTGCTAGGCCTGTGATTGTTGCAAATATAAGGAGATCTTTAATATTCCTATGTGTTGTTTCCATACTTTTGAAAGTATGTGTTGAAATCACAATACTGAGATTTGGTAGAAAATATGTCACTATATTGCTTACTTCAGCTAATATGTATACCTATTGGCTACATTTTTTAATTTATTGTCCCACCTTTATTGTTTTTATAAATAATTCAAGGTGGCAAACATACCTAACACTCCTTCCTCTTCCTCTTTCCCCCCACAACTACAATTTTGTCAAATGGATTGGGCTGAGAAAGAATGATTGGCCCAAAGTCACCAGCCAGTTTTCATGCCCTCTGTCTTCTAGCAAAGTACTATATGCATCCCTCTTCCACTTTTCAATAGTTCTTCTCAATAAATAATCCAAATATTTTTATTTTATCTTTATTATATACTCATTAATCTGCTGTTTATCAATATGAGAGAATGCCAGGATTACCTAGGATTACCTATGATCTGCCAGGAGTTTTCCAAATTTTCCTTTCTTCTCTTAAGGATAACATGATGTGTTCTCCTCCCTTGCTGGGCTCTACTATGATTGGGGTGGGTGGGAGTGAGGAACATCAACACATTGGTCATTTCCCATGAAGACTGAACTAACTGCAGCCAGACTTTTCACATTGCCACCAATGATTATAAGAGAATAAAATAACACCGTAAGGGCTAAACCAATTCCGCAAAAACATTCAAGTCCCAGGTTATTACAGGGAAAGCTTTTGTCCAGAATCACTGACTTTTGAGTATGAGAACAGAAGAGATAAAGGACAAGAATATGAAATCAGAAAGCTAGTCCATTAGCATAATAAAATTCTTCCAGGTCATTGCCGATAAAGTGACGGTTGAAGATTATCCACCCGATTTAATGAAAAGTGACACTGCTGAATTGCAGGATGAAAACAACAAGTACCAACGAAAGCCTTGCTTGCATGTTTTACATCTTTGCCTATTGTTTGGATTCTCTGGAGACAAACAGACTTGTTACCTTTGCAAAAACAGAGTAAACCCAAAGGAATACATGGCAGTGCATTTACAGAGAAACATTATATCAATCGCTTCCACTGCAAGGATGCCTGTTTTAAGCCATACTTCAAACACACTTCATTTCTGAATGCACTTGCATGTAGAACCATATGCAAGTTCTAGATCGGTGGGAGGTTATAGAGAACAGTTAGCAATTAAAATCAAGGCATATTAACTTGGTAGAAAAATATCTTATACTGAGACCTGCTCATAATTGCTGTTATGCCATCCAGAATCCAACAATTTAGTTCTCAGGACTGAAGTGAGGAGCATTGACCATTCCGGAAGTTCTCCCCTCCTCCACACAGATCTACACTGTTAGCACTGATTCCCCTCTAATCCCAGCCTAGCAACAAACATGAATTTAACTTTATTTAAATCCAATTGTCACCTGTAGTTATCCTGAAAGCCAGACAGGGAAGATAAAGACCAAAAAGAGACAAGAAGCTGATCAAATCATTTTACACAACACTTGCAGAAATTCTTCCCCAGAATTGTTCACATTTAATCTCCGTGTTAATCTTGAGGAGCTACACACGGATACGCCCTGCTGCACAAGAGCGGATGGACTGCTTCCAACAGGCAACATCTGTACATGTAGTTATTCAGAGCTAATTCTCACTTTTTGAAATCAAGTTCAAAAAATACCACCCAGCTTTCAAGAGTCTTAAAGCACATGACACTGTCATTTAGCAGCTGGCCTATGAGATTGAATAGCTAGTCCTCCCAATTAAAGAAATCCACAAAAATCGGGATTTCTGCTTATTGATTTTCATGTCTTATGAGAGCTAGGAAGCTTCAATGTTTAAATCACAAGTACAGTCAGAAGAGGACAAGAACTGGTTCACATAAATATATGTCATAGAGAAGCTTGCCTCTGCTGACATATTTGTGTTCGGTGCTATTGATGTAATTGCATCTAAGCTGCAAAAATGTTGTTGTCTGTTGAAATATAATAAAGAGTTACTCTAATTCTACAAAAACACACAATACCATGAATGAAAGCCTTCTTGAAAGTATTTGAGGGAATATGGGAGGAAAAAAAAATGACATTGCTATGGGTATACTACAGTTGGCTAAGTATGGCTGAGATGTGCAGGAAATATACCACTGTAGAAATGGGGGACTTTAACTATCCTGTTATCAACTGGGAAACAAACTCTACAGCCGGGGTGGGATTAAAAAAACCCTTCAACCGGTTCACTACCCGATTGCTGGGTGGGTGTGGCCATTTTTTTTACCTTCCCCAGGGTCTGAAGGCTTCCCTTGGGCCTCTGGGTGGGTGAAAACGGCCTCCCCCGAGCTGTGGAGGGCCTCTAGAAGCCAGAAACAGGAGATTTCCGGACTTCTGCAACTTCTGGTTTGGCCATTTTTTACCTTCCCCAGGATCTGGAGGCTTCCCTCAGGCCTCTGGGAGGGCAAAAACAGCCTCCCCTGGCCTCCGGAAGCTGGAAACAGGCCCATTTCCGGATTCCCAGTTCGAACCGTTTTTCACCCTCCCAGAGCCTCCACGCGGACCCTGCACTTACATGCATCTGAAATGGGCTGCGTGGAGACTCCTGAGTGGGGAGGGGAGGGAGGGGCAGGGCAAGCCGGTTGGTTCAACTACCGGTTTGTGAATCAGATGTAAATTTAACATCTGGTTCGCCTGAACTGGTCCAAACTGGTAGAATCCCACTCTGTCTACAGCAGCAAGTGGGAGATCAAAGAGGTTCCTCAGATGTCTAGCTGATAATTTTATCATCCAAAAGTGGAGGAGGGAATTAGAAGGGCAACTACGTTGCAGTTAATTCTTATTAGTAAGGATGAAGTGGTTGAGAGAATAGAGTTGTAGGAACTTTGGGGGAGAGCGACCATGTCACACTAGAATTCACCATAATGCAGGCATAGGCAACTGAGCAAATTCAGACTCCTGGGAAACTGCCAGAGGGCTGCAAAAGATGTGGTTCCAATATTTCAAAAGGAAGGAAAAGTGGATTCAGGAAACTATAAACCAATCGGCTTGACATCAACACCTGAGAAAATCTTGGAAAAGATAATCAAGCAGTGGATAAGCAGGACAAGAATGAACTAGAAATAAATAAGGTGATTACTAGAAGCCAGCTAGGGTTTGTTAAAAGCAAATCATGTCAAACAAACCTTATTGTCTTCTTTGATAAAGTGACTAAATTAGTGGACCAAGGAAATGTTGTGGATATAGTATACTTAGGCCTCACTAGGGCATATGATAAAATAGACCATAGTCTAGTCCTTAGATAGAACAATGTGGGACAGACAGTATCACCAGCAGATGGATTTACAGTTGGTTCACCAACTGCACTCAACATAAAGTCTTCAATGGAACTATGTCTAATGGAAGGAAGCATGCAATGGGGTACTTCAAAGTTCTGTATTCGGCTCAATGCTCTTCAACATTTCATAAATGACCAGTTGACTCAAGAATCAGAAGGATATTGATAGGTTTGAGCATTGAATCCTATCCAGCTAGATGCAATTCAGTAGTGAGAAAAGTAAGATACTGCCCTTAGGCAGGAAAAACCAAATACACGGGTACAAAATAGGCAATACTTGGCTCAACAGTAGCAACTGTGAGAGGGATCTAGGTGTTCTAGTAGACCACTACTTAAACTTGAGCCAGCAGTGTGCTGCAGCTGGCAAAAAAGCCAATGCAATCCTAGATAGCATCAAGATCACAAGAAGTGATAGTACTGCTCTATGTTGCACTAATAAGATCTTGCTTGGAAAACTTCATCCGGTTCTGGTCACCACAATACAAAAAAGATGCTGAGGCCCTAGAAAGAATGCAGAGAAGAGCAACAAAAATGACAAGAGGGTCTAGAGGCTAAACTATACAATGAACATCTAAAGGAACTAGGAATGCTTATCCTAACAAAGAGAAAGCTTAGAGGTGACATGATAGCCATTTAGTAGAAGGATTGTAACAGGGAAGAGGGGATCGAATTATTCTCCAAAACACCTGAAGGCAGGACAAGGGGCAGTGGGTGGAACCTTATCAGAGGGAGATCCAACCTGAAACCCCCTCTAGACAGTGAGAACAATTGGTCAATTAATTTACAGAAGCATGGATGATCCATCACAGGAGATTTTTTAAAAAAGAGTGGATAACTATTTGTCCGAAATGGTATAAAGTCCCCTGCCTTACACAGCGGTTGGACTATAAGACCTCCAAGGTCCCTTCCGGCCCTATAATTCTATGTTTTTTTCTTAACCCAAATTTGGAAAGTAAAAAAACAACAACCCAGCCCCATGTCATCTAAATAGAGGAGAAGCAGCACTGTTCCAGAGAAATAGCTAAAAGGGCATGCCATATACTGTACACCAGTCATGCTATTGTACTAGGCAAGGAAATTTGGTCCAGCAATGTATTTAAATTTATACATATATCAAAGTTTCAAGTTAATTAGGCCAAGTAATCTTTACCAATGTATGTTTTGCTTTTCCTGGAGAAAGTCCCAGGTCATTTCCTTGTGATTCCACCCAGGCTTTGAGAAAGCTGAGCTGGGGAGATAAAATCCTTGGAAAGCCAATGTTGACCTGGATTAGCTTTTCCAACTTGGGCCTTTGAGAAGTGCTGAGGTGATAATTCTTTGAATTCCCAGCTAGCACAACCAAGGTGGCATGGAATTATGGGATTTACATCTGGAAAAAACAAGGCTGAGAAAGGCTGGACTGGAAAGTAGCAAATCTGTAGCTATCCCATCACACCCCTGTCTGATCTAACTTTGTATTCTCTTCCGCGGCTCCTAGGCAAGCCCATTCAAGCAAACAAGTTCCCTTCAAAAAGCCTTAAGCCACAGGAAGTCCCATTCACTAAGTCATCTTAATACTAGGCAGTTCTCTTTGTTGGGGTATTTTTTTTCCCCTTGCTTTGATTGAGTTAAAGGTTCAAAGTGCAGAACAAATCCCTGTTCTGAAACCACCGACTTACTTGACTAAACGCAGTGTGTCTTTGCGGATGTTGATCAGGCTCCTCAAAGTTTTCACTGGCTCCTGGGGAGGAGGTGCTGCATATGGAAACTAAACAGAACACAAGAGGAAATGCAAGGTTTAGATGTTGGAATGTAAGTCAGACTATGAGACTTGAACTGCAGTAAATAAATGAATCTCTACCTGACTCTGTGGTTTCTTCCCCAACTCCAAAAACTTTAACCTTAGACTGCCTACTATTGACCTCACCCCTTTCCTAAGAGGTCTGTAGGGAGCGTGCATAAGTGCACCAACGTGCCTACCGTCCCTGTCCTATTGTTTATTTTATTTTTCTTATATGTACCCATTTCATGTATTCATATCTTCATGCCTAAGCAGTACAGGTAGTCCTCAACTTACAACAGTGAATTAGTGGTTGCTTGAAGTTACAACGGTACTGGAAAAAAAGTGACTTATGACCATTTTTGACTCTTATGACCATTGCAGCATCTTTATGATCATGTGGTCAAAATTCGGACACTTGACAACAGGTTCATTTTTATGATGGTTGCTGTGTTCCGGGGTCATGAGATCACTTTTTGCAACCTCCTGACAAGCAAAATCAAAGGGGAAGCCAAATTCACTTAACAATCGTGTTATTAACTTAACAACTATGGCAAGAAAGATCACAAAATGGGGTGAAGTTCACTTAACAAATGTCTCACTTAGCAACAGAAATTTTGGGCTCAATTGTGGCCATAGGTTGAGGACTACTTGCGTAGCTTAAACATATATTACTGTCTTTTGAGAGCAAATGACAGATGAGACCTCTCAAAAGATCTCAATATGTATTGCATTATGGCCCAAAGCTCAATTAGCCTTGGGCTTGTTTCCTGAATTCTGCAATTCAGCATGTAGGATCAGATAAAATGACAAAAATAGCACTATACCATCACAACGTAACTTTTACCTATGAGGGTTGTTTTCCAGGAACTAGACACAAACACAATCCTTGGTTGTATAAATAGAAGCATAGAATCAAAATCATGTGAAGTATTAGTGCCACTTTATAAAGTCTTAGTAAGGCCACTCCTGGAAATACCGCAACCACTTTTGGTCACCACATCACACAAAAAATGTTGAGACTTTGGAAAAAGTGTAGGGAAGAGCAACTAAGATGATTAAAGGCCTGGAGATTAAAACATATGAAAAACAGTTGCAAGATTTGGGTTTGGCCAATCTAGAGAAAAGGACTAGGAGGGACATGCTAACAGTATTTTAGTATTTGAGAGGCTGCCACAAAGAGGGGGAAGGGGTCAACTTACTTTCAAAAGCACCAGAGGGCAGGACAAGAAACAATGGATGAAAACTAATCAAGGAGAGAAGCAATCTGGAGTTAAGGAGAAACTTCCTAACAGTGAGGACAATTAACCAGTGGAACAGTTTGCCTCCAGAAGTTATAGATACTTCATCATTGGAGGTTTTTAAGAAGAGACTGGACAGCCACCTATCTGAAATGGTTTAGGATCTCTTGCTTGAGAAGGGGATTAGAATAGAAGATGTTAAAGATCCTTACTAGATCTATTCTGTTTGATTGACACAATACAGCATAGCAAATCTGTACACAATACTTTATTGCAATACACACCTTCCCCAGCAATAAGCATTGCTGTGGGTCAACTCCACCCTCTACCACTTTGCAAGGTGATGTTGCCACAGAAATATATTTCCAGTCCTCTATACTCAGAATAACAGTATAACAGAGTTGGAAGAGACCTTCCAAACGAACTGTTCTTTGAAGTACTCTTTCTGGGATGCCTTTTCTCCCACCTATCCTTTGACTTATTATCAACAAAACAAAGATGACATCATATTGTGAAGGGTGCTGAAGTCAGTAACAGCCCTTCTTCTGCAACTATATGAAGCATTCTGACTTGAAACTCAGATCAAGTTTCCATAATAGAAATGCACTATGTAAGATAAGGCCAAACTTTTACACACACCAAGTTGCTTGAGTGTGCATGTACATATCTGTCGGCATTGCATTTACATCCATGAATACACATGCCTTCTCCCAGTCCAAAGATCTTAAAGCACAGGTTTACCACTTGGCTTTCCCTGGATCATGCACAGCACCCAAAGCTTTTGATGTGACTTTCAAGAGATTTCCAAAAGTTGCTATTGAATTTTAATTTTTTCTTAAATATTTCTGAACAGGATAGTTATAAAGTTAAGCCTGGATTGAAATGAGAATTAAATCTAGTCACAAGTAAATGTAAATGGAATGGAATTCCTGTACTGCCCTCATCACCTTTTTATGGTTTACCTCAGCATCCAAAAGCCGAAAGTGACGCTAAGCTTTACAAAATTGTGCTTTTCCATGAAGCACCTCTCAGTGCAGTATTTTTTCTGGTTGTTGCTAAGGATCCTGGAGCAGGGGCTGACAGTGTGCATGATGACTTGCACTGTAGTTCCAATTGGGACTGCTGGGTATACCTGGTCCCTCTTAGAGAAGAAAGCACAGAAGGGAAGAAGGGCAGGAGAGATTTCCTTTCACTAATAAAGAGCTACAGAGTCACATAAATCAAGATGGTGGTCACTCTGTAGAGATTTAGGAGGAGTCAAGATAAAATGGAGGCAGGAGACAAATTAAGAGCAAAGATTCAAACCTAGCTTTAATATCAGAATACAGGCAGTTCTCGACTTACAACCACAATTGAGCCCTAAATTACTTTTGTCAAGTGAGACATTTGTTAAGTGAGTTCTGCCCCATTGTACAACATTTCTTGCCACAATTTTTAAGTGATCACTGAGGTTATTAAGTTAGTAACTCAGTTATTAAGTGAATCTGGCTCCCCCACCATTGACTTTGCTTGTCAAAAGGTTGCAAAAGGTGATCACATGACCCTGGGACACCACGACCGTCATAAATATGACCCAGTTGCCAAGCCTCTGAATTTTGATCACATGACCATGGGGATGCTGCAAAGGTTGTAATTGTGAAAAACGATTGTAAGTCATTTATCTACCAGTTGCGGCCCTTTCTGGATCTGGGCGCACTTCGCACGGTCACTTCCACCCTCGTCATCTCCTGCCTGGATTACTGCAGTGCTCTCTACACGGGGCTCCCCTTGAAGGGCATCCGGAGGCTGCAGTTGGTCCAGAATGCGGCCGCGTGGGTGATCTTGGGAGCTTCTCGGAGCTCCCATGTTACACCGCTCCTGCGCGAGCTACATTGGCTTCCTGTGGCCTTCCGGGTGCAGTTCAAGGTGGTAGTGATCATCTTCAAAGAGCTCCATGGCTTGGGACCTGGGTACTTACGGGACCACCTGCTGCCACCAACGGCCTCACACTGCCCAGTGCGCTCCCACAGGGTCGGCTTCCTCGGGGTTCCGTCGGCTGGACGATGCCGGCTGGTGGCCCCGAGGGTGTGGGCCTTCTCTGCGGGGGCTCCCTCCCTTTGGAACGACTTACCCCCGGAGATACGGACCATCACCAACATTCAGACCTTCTGGCACGCAGTAAAGACCTACTTTTTCCAACAGGCCAGCTGGCCCAGTAACAATTGTGGGGGTTTTTTATATGTTTTTGATACAATTTTTATCTTTTGGCCACAAATTTAATTATTTTAAATTGTTTTTAACTCTATAATTCCTATTGCTTGTTCTGTTTTATCTGGCTGTACACCGCCCCGATTCCCGCTTTTGGGAGAGAGGTGGTATAAAAATCCAAAAAATAAATAAATAAATAAATTTTGTTCAGTGCTGCTGTAACTTTGAATGGTCAGTAAATGAACTGTTGTAAGTTGAGGACAACTGGTAATTATCAGCAGCAGATGAGCTATGAAAGTAAGGAAGCATTTATTTTTTTGAAAGCCCTAGACCAGGCCTCTAAAACAAGTCTTTCAAGATGAAGTGGTAAAAACAGGTAGAAGACTTATTTTTAGATGAGACTTATCATTTTCTTCATATTCTCTTTGCAGACATGCATTTTGGGGCATGTTAGAGCAGATTTGGTGATCTTCATCCCCATTTGTGGGCACATGCATGTCTGTCCAGGATGCTTCCACTACAGCCTGTAACTGAAAGTAACACAAACTACATCTGTACCTAGATTCAGCACCTTGTAAAGAGAAAGGGCAAGTTGCCAGCAATCCCTTTATGTTCTTATATTCCCCCTACCAACCCCTTGACAATTGCTCTTATAATAGTCTAAAGTGCCCAGCAGAGTGAGAGAGAGTATTTTTAGCTTGCTGATCCAGCAAATGTTAATTTAGATCAGTATCTGGCAGTGTATCCTGTGTGATTCTTTGCTGGCTGTCTTAGAACTCCTTATTTAACTAGCTGTACTCCAGAGTTGTAGTCCAAAAAAGAAAGTGATTTCTGCTTAGTGCTGGTCACCTACATTATCTTGTAACAGGAAAGAAAGGAGATTTTCCTCCCCAGGTAGATAGTTTGCTTGGAAGGAAAGGAAGCAAGCAAACTACACAGAATCAAGATTGTGGAGACAGAGGGATGTGGTGACTTTAGTCATGTGAATGGCCAAAACCTTCTGATTTTTCAACTGAACTTACCCACACTAAGTCAAAATTCAGGATATCTTCCTTTTATCCCTCACCCTTTCTTATCATGTTTGTGGCTTGTTCTGTTCTCTTTCTATAGTACATCAGAAAGGAACACTTACTCATGAAATTTTAATGTGGGTTGCAAGGTGTGTTCCCCCCTCCTGACTACCTGCATCTTGCCCCACAGTACTGTCATACTCTATCTTTATATAAATACACACACGCGCGCACGCACGTGTGCACACACACACACACACACACACACACACACAGGTTTAATTACTCCATCTTCAGGAATATAAGTTTATTTTTAGCTTTTAGTACTGTTCTATGGGGTTCTATTTTCTAATACTTTATTATTAGGATTATTCTTTTTATTATATAAGTTACATATAATTTCTACATATTGTGTTATTACTACATTTTATTATATATATTATAAATTGCTTAGACCCCAAAGGGGTTGAAGTGTTTTATAAATGCCTGTGTTTGTTCTTCTAGAAAATTAAAAGTCATAGAAGCTGGGGTTCTACAAGATTTGGAAAAAAAAAGCCACACAAATCCAAAAGAGTCACCAGATGGCAGCAACAAGTTAGTGGGTTTTTTTTTTTTACTCCACAGCCACCTCTAGTGGTTATTCTGCATTTCTGCAATTCAGATATGGTAGTCTTAAGAAAGTCTCTCCAGAAATACAGGAGCATGTTTTCTGCAATCACATTTTACATATAGAACACAGTGAGATGTTTTTAAACATAGTGAAAACTGTATTTTGCAAGCATTGCAGTAACTAACTCATCAGGCAGAGAAAAAGCATAGTAATTCAGAACTGGATTTCTCCTTGAGTCACAAGATCTTATTAAATTCTAACTGGCATTCCCATCCATAGCTATATTATGTTATGTGGTCATCACTTATCTTATATGAGCAAGAAGCTGAATATTACTGTCAGCTTGCCAACAAACCAATCTGGCATTTACCAATTCTTAAAGAGATTAGGATATGGACAAGCTGACTTCTTTGATTAGAGAAAGGACAATACCCACATTTATTGAAGACTGGAAGCCTCTTATAGACTTTTCCTGTAAAAATGAAAAAATGATTTGTGATTTATGGTTTTGATGATTAGACAGGAAGACTATATTATTTTTAGAAAGAAGATATAATGTAACTTTGAAGAAAGGTTAAAATATAATTGTTTTTATAACTGCTGTGAAGAATGTCAGAGGCCATTTTATCTTTATATCCTTTACATATTCCATTTTTAACTTTTTTTTCTTATGCCATTTTTAGTTTTTTCTTTTTTATCTCTCTCCACTATCTCCGTTCTATTTTAATGTGTATTGGTTCTTATTGCTGTTAAAGCTTTCAATTACAATTGTTTCAAAAAAAAATAGCCAGGGTAAATAGTTGCTACTCCTCATGTCAAGTGTTTTAGTGCCTCCAAGTGGTAACACACTAAAAAGGCTTTAACCCAACACAGAGAAGGTAATAGGTATAATTACTAAACTAGGACACGATTATCTAACAGCTGCTTTCATTTCTGAGGTATAATTATTGTTCAAATACAATGGTTACTATAGTGGGTCTGATGGTACATTTTAACAAATCTATTGCAGTATCTGTTGTATTATTTTTGGTATCAGGGTTTATGGTATAGAGCAGCAGGAAAAGTAGGAAGTCAAAAGTGATTACAATCTGCCTTTCAGTCATATGACTTATGTAGGATCACACTACAGATCCTGCAGTAGTTTCATTAATATATGCCACCAACCTCTGCATTTGAAAAATATTTAAAAATAAAAATATTAAAAAAAAAACCTAAAATAGACCTACAGGTTTATTTTAAAAGACAGTCTAACCAGGATAAGATCCAACGCAAATGTAGAAGGATTTTAGAAAGTCAAGGGATCCACTCATGTTCAATTCAGGTTTCTTAAATTCACTAAGTGCAGTTGTTGCAAAATCTATATTGTGTTGCATGGAGATCGTTTGGACTTCATCCAAATCTAAAAGCTCCAAGGTTCATTTCCCCCAAGTTGCTGATTTCCCTCTGCAAGTTTGACAAATGTACAACTGTAGTTTTAAAAATAAGTGCTGTGATTATTAACAACCAAGTAGCTACAGTATGCCAAAAAAAAAATCACTGCAAATCTCACTCCCTACTTCTGTTCAACCAGACCAAAGGAGAAAACAAAGGGAAGGGGTGTAAAAAATAACTTATATGCTATAACTTTGAAGCCAGACCCATAGTAGAAGCTTTAATACAAATCAAAGAGATAGACAGACACTGTCGAAGTGCAGAACCCATCCTAGAATTCAATAATAATAGTGCAGGATACTATGTTAATTGGAGCCAGACTTAAGAATACTGAAAAAAAGCATCAATGAGAACTGGCTCCAATTAAAATAAACCAATAGGTACATAACTTCACCAAAGCTAATGGAGACACATTTGTACCAAATCCTGCAGAAAGAATATCCCTTTAAACCCAGGATTTAATCTTCCCATTTTCCTTCAATTCTTCTTTTATTGGAGTTTGACACACTCATTTCAATTTGTTTCAAATTCACAAGGCACATGCTTGGTAATACTTGTACTTATATTGTATTCCAATGAGGATGGGAAAAGGGCAGTGCCATAGGATAATACACTGAGGTGATGCAAAATAATTCTGGAAGCCCACAAGAATTTTGGGATAGAGAACAAAATGCCCATTGGGACAGAGTCACTGTGGGGCTTTTCTCTGAACCTTCATTCTTGATTGGTACCTTCCATTAGTCACTTGTGCTCTTACTTGTCTGCCTCCTCACTTTATGGCAGGTAGCAACAACACAATCCCTGCAACCCACATAAATGGCTTCTGCAACATCCTCAAATAAGAATAACAAAATAACACAATTGGAAGGGACCTTGGAAGTCTTCTAGTCTACTGGTCACCAACCAGTGGGCCAGGGACCACTGGTGGTCCATGAGAAAATTTTGGTGGTCCGCAGAGAAATGTCACCCCCAAAGCACCCCACAAAGCAATTAATCCAGGCTGCATGGGAACACAAGGCTGCGCCGCCCACATGGCCGGCAGGAACACGAGGCTTGCGTCACTTCCATTACAAACAACATGAGGTAGTGAGGGGAGGGGGGGAAAGGGTGGAGGTGGGGAACTTGCCCCTCTCACCCCCACACACCTCGCCTGACCACCGGGCTGCTTCTTTTCACTTCTTTCTTCTGCTTTTGGCTGCACGCAAGGAAAGCAGCAAAAGTCTTTCTTTCTCTCACCCAAACTCTTGGGTCTTTGGGACCCTGCAAGACATCCTGTTCCAAGAGGCTGCACCTGCGTGACCAGTCTCACAAAGACTCATTTCTGGCAGAATTTGGGGGAAAGAAAGAAAGACTTCAGCTGCTTCTGCTGCTTTCCTTGCATGAAATCAAAAGTCTCTCTCTCTCTCTGTCCACCTGAGAATGGAGCTGGAGAGGGTATCCTGAGATCTCAAATAAAGAATGATCGATCGATCAAAAATGGGGTGGAGAATTTTCCTGCAGACTTTTTGGAGGATTTTCCCAGGGTCTCTGGTCCGCGGGATTTAAAATTATGAGTTTGATGGTCCCTGAAGTCCAAAAGGCTGGCATCCCCTGTCTTAGTCCAACCCCCTACTGAAGAAGAGATCCTATGCCATTAAAAAAAAAACTCAATCTTAAAACTAAGCAAGGTTGGAATCTCAGATGATTTCAATGTTCAAGCATGAAGATAAAATACTGGGGAGGCTGGCCACTTAAAAGATTTTAAAACTATTTTAGGGTGCTTACCACCATTACTGTTTCACACTTTAAACTTGCCTGCTCAGAAGAATGTTAAAGTTGCTTCCATGTAAAGCTCTGTAGTAAAGTTGAAGTACCCCTTTTCTGCCTACGTACAGCACTTAGTATAAAAGCACATTATCAGGTGTCCCCAAGGCTTAAACTATCTTCTTTAATGTTTTCTCAGAAATAAGCCCCTGGTTAAAAATTCCTTGTAAATTTAATTAGAAGCTTTTCCTTGAGCTTCTGTTTCCAACCATTCCCACTCATGCAGTAATAGCATTATGCATAAACTGTCCAATTTAATTATTGCAAAACAGTCTAACAGTAGCAAGTTTTTTTTTTTTAAATAAGATACTCCTGGGCATGAGCAACAGCATGAGTAGCAATGGAGATTAGCAGAAATAGAGAACCCATTAAGAGACTTACAAACTGTTACTGATTTGGTTTGTACTTGATAAGGGCAAGTCATATGTAATTGAAGTGACAGTGATAGAATTAAGAGATCTTTAAGCTATACATTTGCTGAAAAGGTGGGTTCCTCTTCCTTACAGGTTCTCCAATAGAGAGACAGTCATCATTTGAAGGTACTTTAATTTTATTTTGCACACAGACCAGGCAGTTGGACTCAATGGTATAAATAATACCAAAGAAAATTGGTATCTACAAAATTGTATATCTTGTTCCAAATCAAAGCAGACCAAAACTCTATCCAATTTCCTAGGAACTCTACTGTTAGTACCTCTCCCTACTTTGGCAGATCATAAGAAGACCATGAGATATCACTTTACATTTTCTTGTGTCAAAGGAACACTTACAGAATGACACTGATCTTCAAATAATGTACTGCTCAAAAGCATTTTGACAGTAAGGGCAAAAGTGGATTTATTACAATTCTACAAAAAGGCACATAACTATGACTAAAATATTTCAATGCTAGAGCTCAGATTTTGATGCTGTAGTCTGTAATACCAGGTTGGATGGACAAGATTTGAAAAGGTATCTTCAAGCTGCTTACTCTAAGTAAAAAAAGAAAGTCAAAGCTTGCAAAGATTATTTTAAGCTGCACTCAAAGTCATTCTTATTGAGATCCAATTTAGGCCATGAAGAAATCAAAAATAATTCAAGAAACAAAGCTAATAAGTTAAATTCTGATTCACATAAAGCCCCAATATTTCAGCAGCCTTTTCCCAAACTGAATCTTTCTAGAAGTTTTGACTACCAATCCCATCAGCTCATGAACAGTAGTCAGAAACCATTTAGCCTGTAGTGTGGGAGAATTGGTCTATAACAATCCCAAAGTACAGATACATTTCTTTTCTTTCTTCTCTTTATATCCCCTTTCACACTTTTCTTCCTTTTTTAACTTATCATCACTCTTTTTTCTTTAATCTTACTTTATATTATTTCATGTTTAACAGTTCTTCAGCTCTGAGCTAAACTTGCTTAATTTTGACTAAGAGCAATGACTGAATTCAGCTCTTATAAGTCATGTGTGAATCTAACCAATTGTTTTTATTGTTCAGTCTCTAAGTCATGTCAGATTCTTCGCAACCTCAAGGATCATAGCACACTGGGTTCTCCTATCCTCCATTGTCTCCCGGAGTTTGTCCAAATTAACCAATTCTAGTTTATTCCAAAAATTATGGTTAAGCCAACCATGGCTTAGCATAATACAGCAACCATTAGTGGCAATTAAATACTCTACTACTGTTTAAATGTTTACTTCTGAACCATTTTTTTCCTTCAGTTTAAATTCAAATCATTGTTCAAATCATTGGCTCATAAAAGCTGCAGAATCCTTTTGAAAAATAGGAAAGGATTGTTAATATGTTGCAATGCTATGTTGTTTTCATGGTTCTAGGATTTTTTTTTAAAGTACCAATACAAGCAGAAGGGAGGCACTCTGAATGGAATATCTACAACTCCAGCTTGAGAGAAGGGAAGACAGTACTTGGTTATTCCTTATTGGTCCCAAAGGCTCCATTATGCCCTTTAGAAACTGCTGCACTTTTTCTAGTACTCATAAAAAAAGACAAATTAGCAGGTATCTTGTCTAGATCAGCAAATAAAAGGAATTAGCCCATCTCCCTATGGGAACTAAAATCAGATAAAGATATGATCTCTCTCAATGGAGAAGAAATATATACAGGGCATGTATTGTAGGACCAGTCAAGTATCACAGAAAGATAAAATTAAGCTGTATTTCAGAGAAGCTATTCTGTTCCTTTCCTCCTCTTGCCTAAATGTCTTTCCATGTGCCTTTGAATGGAGTAAGCCTATTCTGGTTTCCTGTAAATTAAGCTGTGCAGGACTAAATGAAATAACAAAGAAATAAATCAGGCTATGTTCAGAAATTATATTCATTTCATTGTTCTATATTTATAGCCCACCCCAGTCCTAACAGACTCTAGGCAGGAAATAATAATATAAAAAATAAATAAAAAACCCTACCTGGTAACATCAAAAGCACTATTCACTAAACCCCAGGGTGGTGGTGGTGGGGAATGCTACTTTGACCTGTTTTGAAATGTCTGCAAGGTAAGGGCCTTCAATATCTCTGGAGTAAATTTTTCTATGAATAGGCGTTGTTGCCACCTGGCTCAAACACCATGGAACTCTTGAGGAGTGTAGATCCACGCCTCTCTAAAGGACAGAACTAAATGGGAAAGCTCTTTTGAATTGTCATTAGTTTGCATTTATTTGTTTATTTTTTTAAAGTTTTTATATTATTTTATAATATCCAAAAATTCCAATTTCAATTGAACAGTGTGTTGTTTGGGTACAAATCATTTTAGGAAATAATAATTGAAGTGTTTACAACAATATTCATTACATTAGTATCAGTTGCATCATCATTATCATCATCATATTTATTTAACCAATTGACATACCTTCCTTATATCACTGATCCTTTCATCTAATTCCCTGTTTCTAGCGCCTGTTTTTGTCTGCTAAGCATTGATAAAATAAGTCCCAAGTCAAAAAATATTCAGTCTCTTCCTTTTCCTTAATTGTGAGTGTTAGCCTATCCATTTCTGCACATTCTAGTATTTTTTTAATCACTTTTTCATCTGTTGGGCTCTCTTCACTTTTCCACTGTTGTGCTAATACTATTCTAGTTGCAGTCAATACTTGTAAAATCAGACATGTATTCCCTTTATTATATTTGTCCGGTAAAATGCCCAACAAAAATGTCTCCGGTTTCAAGTTAATGTGCTGTTTTGTCATTTTTTCCAGCCATGTATGTATTTTAGTCCAATATTTTTTTGCTTTTTGGCATATTCACCACATATGATAGTACGTACCAGGTGTCTGCTGGCATTTCCAACATTTTACAGATTTATCCTTAAACATCTTTGCTAATCCTGAGGGCAGAAAGTGCCATCTATAAAACATTTTATAAAGATTTTCTTTATATGCAGTAGTCATTGTTAAGTTATAGTTTCTATCCCATAGTTTCTGCCATTTATCTAACTCAATCGGATACCCAACATTTTAGCCCATACTATCATTGTCTCTTTTATTTGTTCATCCTCCATTTTAATGCTTAACAAGTAGCTGTATGTTTTCTTTATTAATTTTTTATCTGTTCCTGTTAATATCTGATATATTTCTGTTAATTCTTTATATAAACCATACATTTTAACATCCTTTAACATCTAGATTGTATCTGCACATATGACTACTGTGTTATCTCAATCCCTTGATCACTCAGTTCCTGCTTAGTTTTCAATTCCCCTTTTTCATTTAAAATATGTTTATATCAGGTAACATTTTCTATATCAATAACATTTGGATAAATCAGTGCCTCCATTGTGGAGAGCCAGACCGGTATCATAGCTATCTATTTTGTTTTTTCCATACCATAAAAAAGTATGCCAACCTAGTTCGAGATCATGTCCCTCCAAGGCCAATAGTCTTTTATTCCTCAAACAAATCCATTCCTTCACCTATGTGAGTATCGAGGCCTGGCAATACAATTCCCAATCTGGTAGCCTAAAACTACCCCTAGTTTTAGAGTTTTGCAACATTTTCAAACTTATTCTTGCTTTTTTCTCTTGCTAAATATATTTTAATATATTTTATTTAAGTCTTCAAAATATTTTTCCAGTTTTATCGGTATTGTTTGAAATAAAGATAGCAATTTTGGCAAAATATTTACTTTTATAGTAGCTATTCTTCCCATCAATGACAATTGTAAATTTTCCCATTTCTTTGTTTTGTTTATTTATTTATTGAACTTATATACTGCCCTATTTCCCTGACAGGACTCAGGGCGGTGCACAGCCGAATTAAAATACAAAAATAGTACAGAATTAAAACAATTTAAAAAACCAAATATAAAAGGCTGAAAAGCTAAAAATATAAAGGGGTTAAAAACTAAAACCAAACAAGACTGAATAAAAATCCCCTAAAAAACCCTAGGCCAGACCAGCTTGATGAAATAAATAGGTTTTCAACGCGCGCCGGAAGGTCAAGAGATCAGGGATGGTCCTCATCTCCGGGGGTAATTTGTTCCAGAGGGAGGGTTCCCCCAACAAGAAGGCCCGCACCCTCGGGGTCGACAGCCATCCAGCCGGCGGCACCCCGAGGAGGCCAACTCTATGGGAACGTATTGGCCGACGGGAGGCTGATAACAGCAGGAGGTGGTCCCACAAGTATCCTGGTCCCAAGCCATGGAGCGCTTTAAAGATGGTAACTAGAACCTTGAAGCGCACCCGGAGGGCCACCGGGAGCCAATGCAGCTCATGCAAAAGTAGCGTAAAAGAGCTCCCAACACCACCTGCATAGCCGCATTTTGCACCAGCTGGAGCCCTCCGGGTGCTCTTCAAGGGAGGCCCCATGTACAGAGCGTTGGCATAGTCTAGGAGGGAAATTACGAGGGCGGAGGTGACCGTGCGAAGCGCACCCCGATCCAGAAAGGGCAGCAACTGGTAGATCCTACGGACCTGACCAAAAGCCCCCCTGCCGACAGCCGCCACATGGTCCTCCAATGACAGCCGTATGTCCAGAAGGACACCCAGATTACGAGCCCCCTTTGTGGGGGCAAGAATTTCCTCCCTCACAGCCAGCAATGGAACCAACTGGCTGTATCGGGGCGCCAGGAAGCACAGCCACTCAGTCTTAGATGGGTTGAGCTGAAGCCTGTTCTGCCCCATCCAACACCGCATGGCCTCCAGGCACCGGGCCATCACCTCGACAGCTTCATCGGGGTGGCCCGGGGTAGAAATGTACAGCTGAGTATCATCAGCGTACTGATGGAATTCTACCCCAAAGCCACAGATGATCTCACCCAGCAGCTTCATATAGATGTTGAACAGAACAGGCGAGAGCACCGACCCCGCAAACCAGGGGCCTCAGGGCCGATCTCTGCCCCCCCGCCAACACAAATTGCAAATGGCCAGAGAGGAAGGAGGACAACCACCGCAAGACAGTGCCCCCCACCCCCAACCCCTCCAGCCGTCGCAATAGGATACTGTGGTCGACAATATCGAAAGCCGCCGAGAGATCTAATAGGACCAGGACAGAGGAATGGCCTCTGTCACGGGCCCTCCAGAGATCATCCACCAATGCGACCAATGCCGTCTCTGTGCTGTGCCCGGGCCTGAAGCCTGATTGGCGTGGATCTAAATAGACAGCTTCATCCAGGTGCTGGGGGAGCTGCCATGCCACCACACTCTCAACAACCTTCACCACGAAGCGAAGGTTGGAGACCAGATGATAATTAGATAACAGATTTGGGTCCAGGGATGGTTTCTTGAGGAGGGGTCTCACCACTGCCTCTTTCAAGGCGGCGGGCAGATATCCCTCACTCAAGGAAGCATTAATAATACCCTGGAACCAACCTCGTGTCACCTCCTGAGTGGCCACCAGCCAGGAGGGGCATGGGTCCAATAAACATGTGGTAGCATTCAGCCCCCACAGCATCCTGTCCACATCATCGGGGGTCACAGGATCAAACTCTTCCCAAATGACTTCCCACAATTCCACCTCCGCCCCCCCACCCCCCCAATTCAGAGTCCAGCCCACCCATTTTGAGTTGCTATTACTGTATGGTTCCACCATTCCTGCTCTCCACAGCATCAAAATCTGATGATCTTGACTGACAAGAAGAAAAAACTCATTCCTCTATATCCCAATTCCCTCCTACATGGAAAAGGAAATAAATTACACCTCCTCATTCACACTCTTACTTTACTTTGTGGGCTGTGCTCCAGAGGTGCTATTCAGCTGGTTCGCGGCGGTTCTAGTGAACCGTTAGTAAGAATTCCACGTGGGTCGCAGAACCTTTAGCGATTTCGGGCTGGCCACGCCCCGAACCAGTTCCTGGTTGCCCGAGTAGTCACTACTTGCTAGCTTGTCCTGCCAGCCATCTCACTGCTCGCTTGCCCCACCCATCCTCTTGCTGCTTGCTTGCCCCGCCCGCACAATGCTCAGCCCGCCCACCCCAAACCCACCATATAAAAACCCCAACGGACCTGCCTACAGGTAAGCACTGAGCCCTCGGTGCCTGGCCCCAGCCCTGGGCTGAACCCCTGGGGTTCCTTCCCGCCACCTGGCCTTGCCCTGAGCTTCCAGCAGCCTCCGCCAGCCATGGTCTCAATCCACAGCCTGGCATAGCTCCCCAAGCTACCACGGGTCCTTTGTGAGCCGGCCGCTACCCTTGCAGCTGCCCGCCTCTGCCACCGCGCTTCCAAAAGCCCGTGGAGCTCCTTGCCTGTTGCAGCCTCAATTTGCAGCCTGGCGTAGCTCCCCAAGCCACTGCAGGTACCTTGTGGGCCAGCCGCTACCCATGCAGCAGGCCGCCCCTGCTGCCGTGCTTCCAAAAGCCCGTGGAGCTCCTTGCCAGATGCAGCCTCAATCTGCAGCCTGGCATAGCTCTCCAAGCCACCGCAGGTACCTTGTGGGCCAGCCGCTACCCTTATAGCTGCCCACCCCCGCGCTTCCAAAAGCCCGTGGAGCTCCTTGCCGGTTGCAGCCTCAATCTGCAGCCTGGCGTAGCTCCCCAAGCCACTGCAGGTACCTTGTGGGCCAGCCGCTACCCATGCAGCAGGTCGCCCCCGCCGCCAGGCTTACAAAAGCCCGTGGAACTCCTTGCTGCCGCCTGGCCTCACCCTGGGCCTCTGGAGGCCACGGCCTCTAGCCCGGGGCCTCGTGTAGCTGGCCAAGGCATCGTGATGACTTGTGCCATGTTGCCGAAGTCACCTGGAGCTCCTTCCCTCACCCGAGCCTCGTTCCAAGCTTCCCAGCCGCTGCAATCGCCCTCTCCCCTCACGGGCTTCTAAAAGCCCTCGGAGGTCCTTGCTGGCCAGGCTGATGCCCATAGGCTTCAGCCTAGCCAGCCTTGTTAAACTAATCCACCTCCCTCCCCCTCCAGCCTCCAACAAGCAGCACTTACCTCTTTCAGACGCCTTCTGCCTTGCTTGTGCTGCATCCAGCTCATCATTGATGCCTGCCTGCTTTTTTCAATTGGGTAAGTGGCTTTTTTTTTTTAAATCGGGGCAAGGGTCTTCAAACTTAGCAAATTTTAAGGCTTGTGGACTTCAATTCCCAGAATTCCTGAGCTAACATGACTGGAGGAGGAATTCTGGGAGTTGAAGTCCAAGTCTTAAAGCTATCAAGTTTGAAGTCCCCTGATTTAAAAGAAGGGTCTTCAAATTTGGAGGAGGAAGAGATCTGGGACAGTTGAAGTCCACAAGTTTTAAAGCTGTCAAGTTTGCAGTCCCCTGATTTTAAAAAAAAAAGTGTGTTAATTTTTTTCCTAAAAATATAGTCATATAAAATTTGGGAAATTTTAGCTGCTTTTCTATTTTTAGAAAGCAGCTGCTTTGTGAGGTTGTCATTGTGTGTGTATGGAAGTTCTTTTAAATTGTGTGAAACGTTATGTGCCTATAAATTAAAGATATTTTTTTAGATTTTTCCAGCTGTATCTGCTTTGTGTGTGTGTATGTGTATGTAGTTTTCAGTTGTGTAGGGAGTATGTTTTCAGTTGTGTAGTTTTGTGGGTCTGCTGCGAATCCAAATGACTAGATTGGCAGCAGACACACAAAACTACACAACTGAAAACAAACTCCCTACACAACTGAAAACTACACATACACACACACACACAAAGCAGATACAGCTGGAAAAATCTAAAAATATAGCTTTAATTTATAGGCACATGTCCTAGCATTTTTTTGATGTTGATGCTTGCAGCATGCAGGCTAGGTGACATTTTACGTGAAGTCCAGCTGCTTTTATGGTTTCTGAGAAAATTAGTAACTTGTTTTGGAGTATAACACTTCACCATTATTAAAGTTTTAACATGTTGAGATTTCTGGAGCTGAGCCTGCTTGATGGGTTTCAAGTGCTCATGATTGCCCTGCTTTTGTTCTTGCCTGGGTCTTTTGTCTTTCCTATCATGATGGTTAATTCTGCCAGTTATCAGGAAAAGGGGACCTCCAGGTGATTTACCTTAATAATGGCTGTACTTTGGTGGTACTTTTTGTTGTCTTGCTTGTTTGCCTGGGGGTTTCTTAAAGTCAGAAGGGCTGAGATTTCTGATGTGAGGTTTTGGGTTCTTGGGGGAACAATCCAGGGTTTTTATTGCAGTGGCTTTTTCTGGGGATTAAAAAACTAGTTTTTAACTGCAGTATTTTTTTGGGGGGGTGTATGCTTTCAAAGTTATCTACTCATTAACAATGATCAAATACTAATATTTGCTTATCCTTTTTACTGAGCTTTCCTTATATAATTGGTGTTTTCTTTTATACTTTTACATATCTAACTTCTGTTTCTGTTAGCCATTGATAAAAGAAATCCCATGTTAAAAGGTATTCTAAGCCTTCTCCTTGATTGTAAATTTGTAATTGTTAATTTATTCATTTCTGCACATTCTAATATTTTAATTCATTTTCATATCTTTTTTTCCCATTGTTGTGTAAACACAATTCTAGCCGCTGATGTATGTGTAAAATTAAATGAATCCAACAAAATATTTCTGGTTTTAAATCCAGAATGCTCTTTGTTTGGATTTGAATTTGAGCTTGTATTCTGATTGGTTGTCAGACTCCCATGGGGCCATACAGGGGCAACTCTGTAGGCTGTCCTGAGTTCCAGGCTTGGTTGAACTTTGCTGGATGACGATATAATGAAAGGGCACAAAATAATAAACTACCTTTTTGTAGGTCATAAGGGCAAAGAAGTCAGTGACGTCGAATTGGCCACCCCCAGCCAATCACATGACCGACAGGCCACGCCCAGCCAGTCACATGACCGACAGGCCACGCCCAGCCAGTCACATGACCTACAGGCCATGCCCAGCAAATAGGTCACACTCATATAGTCACATGATCCCCCTAGGCCACGCCCACAAAATAGGCCATGCCCACAGAACCGGTAGTAAAATTTTTTGAATTCCACCACTGCTGTGCTCAATGAATGACTAAATAATTACCAGTAAAGAGTTAGGGTTAGGAAGTATGGGGTGTGTGTGTGTGTGTGTGTGTGTGTGTGTGTGTGTGTGCGCGCGCGCGCACGCGCCTGAGTTCCTTCAAGTCATTGTTGATTCCTAGTAGCTGCCTGCACTTGGCAATATTTCCCAAATGGTTTGCCATTGTCTCCTTCCTAGGGTTGATGGAGGCTGGTCCAAGGTCACCCAGCTGACTTCATACTTAAGGCAGGGCTAGAACTCACAATCTCTCATTTTCTAACCTGGTACCTTAATTCCTACAGGTGTCAAATTCAAGGCCCATGGGTCATCCCGGTCTACCCACATCACTTTGTCCCGGTCTATTCATGTCACTTAAGACCAGTCTACCCAATGCAGAGAGGAAAGATCAGGCCAGTGAAGCTTAGGCCCGATCTACCTGGTGCGAAGAGGAAAGATCAGGCCAATGTACCTTTGGCCTGGTCTACCAATGCAAAGAGGAAACATGCCAATAGTTTGGGGAGTGGCATCAGGCTGGCCACGCCCACCTAGTTGGCTACACCCACCCAGTCAGCCATGCCCCCTGGCCTCCTGCGGTCAACCACAGCACTGATCCCTTCAAATGCCAGAGGGGCAGAGCAAAGATTATAGAAAGTTGTTGCCTGCCTACCCTATTTTTAGGCTGGCCTTTTCACTGTGAGAAAAAGGCTTCCAGATTAGACAGATCTGCTCAGGTGATGATCCAACATGGATTCTACTCATACAGCTCCAACATTCCCTAATATTCTGCCCAGCTGACAAAAATCAACCATCTTTTTACACTATGAAACATTTGCACAGGTTAAAAAAAAAACGAGAACACATTTACAATTTTAACACAGCTAGTGTTGGCCATTTAGGCCCACAGAGAAACTTTTCAGATATTTTCCTGTTATAATTACTGTAAATGAATCACTCCATGCTCAAGAACTGAGGCCTCATAGAGGGGGCTGCTTCCTCACAAGCGAAGGAACTTCAAACACCTTTCTTGAAGGAAATGCCCAATTACAGAATAAATAGGGGACCCTCAGAATATAAACAAGCAGTGGTGTTTAGGCAGGAAACCAGCATCCAATTTCCCTCTGTCTCTTTGAAAACTAAAGAAGTCATTGCTCTCTTGACTAAGAACCAACATGTGTGGTGCTTTTGTGGCCCTTGTTCTGATATATAAAAATGAATCTTCTGTATTCTGCTGGATACTGGACATTCAATGTGCCAGAATCTTAAAAAGGGAAAGGGAGAAAGAAATGTGAATAAAAGGCACACAGCATGGCCAGTGAGCCAAAGAACAAGGGATGCTCTGATGTTTGCCAGCTTTATTTTTTAAGACTTGCTTATTAACATTTATCCCAATACAGAGACAGCAGCATTAAGGATAATTTCCACTTCCCCTGCAGAATGAAGACTGTCTTAGGTTTTTTTTTTTAAAAAAGCAGTTATTTTCTGAATATGGGTTGAAGAGATCCAGAGAGCTTCTAGCAGAAGTGCTCCGAGACCATCAGCTTTCCAGCCTACTGCTCCAGGCATTATTAATTCACCTACTTTATTTGGGCAACGCCACAGCCTCAGCCAAATAGAAGGGAATATTTTATAGTTCCCAATCTCTGACTCCCCCAGCACCACCTTTTCCACACTAATGTAATAAGTCCGCTGGAGGGAGTTTGATTAATAAAGAGGAAAAGATGAAGCAAGCAGATTATGCAGACAGCAGCAGAACGTGATAGCCATCAAGAAGTATCTGAAATAAATTCTAGCTGCACCAAATAAGCTGGCATGAATATCTTAGTCTTTGGCTGATGAAAACCAAGTATTATGACTGCGGACTGCCTGCAATTTGGCAGTTCAAATCCCACCAGGCTCAAGGTTAACTCAGCCTTCCATCCTTCCGAGGTGAGTAAAATGAGGACCCAAAATTGTTGAAGGCAATATACTGACTCTATAAACCACTTAGAGAGGGCTGTAAAAGCATTATAAAGAGGTATATGAGACTAAGTGCTATTGCTATTATCTGCTCTCAATGTGAAATGCAGTTTGAAGGTGTAAGAAATTTTGAAAAACAAATGTATACATGTTTACAATATAATCCTGTTTGATTATTTTTATTAATTTACATGAAAATCATTTTTAGAATGGGTACGGAAAAGATATTATTTACTTGCTTTTACCCTGGAAATATGTCTTCCTTTATGGAATACAGATGCATTTATAGGTAGTCCTCGACTTACAACAGTTAGTTTAATGACCATTCGACGTTACAACTGCACTGAAAAAAGTGATCACCGTTTTTCACACTTATGACCATTGCAGCATCACCATGTTCAGGTGATCAAAATTCGGACGCTTGGAAACTGACTCATATTCATGATAGTTGAAGTGCCCTAGGGTCCTTTGATCACCTTTTGTGGCCTTCAGACAAGTCAATGGGGAAGCCAGATTCACTTAACAACCATGTTACTAACTTAACAACTGCAATGATTCACTGAACAACTCTGGCAGGAAAGGTCATAAAATGGGGCAAAACTCACTTAGCTACTGTTTCACTTGGCAACAGAAATTTTAGGCTCAATTGATCGAACTCCAGGCTGTGGGCAGAGTTAGCCTGCATTCTGACCACTGCACCACCAGGTTCAACTGTAATCTATTGGTCTGTGCTGATCCACTGCAACCTCTCCATGTTTACTGCCAGTTATCTGGCCAGAGCAGAGTTATATTCACCATCTCAGTCTCTGCCTTCCCATGGTCAACACCAGTTAGCTGCTTCAGGACAATGAATCAATGTTTCACTAAAGTAGTAACACAAGGAACAACAGGAGTATTAGAATTCAAAAACCTGACCATTGTGAGCCAATATATGCCACAATTATGAACTCTAAATCCATGTGTGCTGTGTTAAGTGAAACTATGTTTTTTCCCAAACTATCCTCAAAGGAAAGTGGAAATATCGCAACGAATGGGATGGTTTGGAGCTCTTGTCAGCAGCTCTGTAGGAGAACTCTTGAGTAGTAGCCTTTTTCTGTTATGTTTTTGAGCAGCAGATTTGTGCCAAGAGTTATTATCATGGCCTGGGTTGATAAAGTCACTCAAGTGGTAAAGAAATAGTTAATTTTGGATTAAAATTTTGCAACAAAAAACAGTTGAAAAATAATAATGAAGAGAATGGTAAGTCATACACCTTGAAGTATGACTCCCATGCTCATATAAACAGATGTGGAGAGAGGGATGTTTTGCTTGACTGGGTAGTTATTGCATTTTATTTAGTGGTCAACAACTGTGAAAACGTTTGAGAAATATGTGTATGCCAAAACAAAAACCAAAAAGGAAAGGAAAAGCCACAGACTATTTTCATGGGCTCCCCTGATGATCCCAGATAGATTTCTTGTAGGACTTACTCTGTTGTCCTCTATCAAAGTCATAGCTGTCTTTTGTTAAAAAAAAAATTCAACAGAGCTCCTAGGGCAGAAATGAAAAGAAACGTTTAAAGTGCTGTAGAAGTGAAGTTTTAGCTAAAGAAGGGCAGGAAAAGCATCCAGGCAGACTAAGTTATTAAAAAGCCTGAGATACCCAATCAGCCTAGCTAATGCTTATTTGGTCAATGCATAATGCTAATACAAGGAGCTTTGTGTATGTTGGGTCTTCTCTGCTGACTAATCAGTCATTTTCATCTTTCCCCTCACAAGGACAAGCATTTTAAGAATCAGCTTTTTTCTTTCTCAGAATCCGAAATATTGCAGTCTCTTCCAACTAGACTGAAACCTTCCCTCTCATTCTGCTCTAGTTGGCAGGTATGCCTTCACCTTGCTAGATAGATGGCTTCTGCATGGCATCAACGGAGAAACACTGAGTTATTTGTGATACTTTCTTTAAACGTTCATCAGAAGCACTTCTTCAAATAGAGTAATTGTGACCAGATCACAGCTACCATAAAGTTCAAGGTCACTTCAGGGCTGTGGACATTATCCAGTCCTCTCAAAGAGGTTTCAAATATTCCCTCTACTCAATCAACCAATCCCTGAATATCATAACGCTCTAATATGCACGTGGTGAACTCGATCTTTTCAAGAACCTAATTCACATCAGGCTGCAATCAATCGCAAATTCTTACGAATTCTAGTTCTTGGATCTTTCAGACTATAGAAGATTATAATGAGAGCTGTCTATGGAATGACAATTAAGCTTGTATTCATTTCTTCCTAATCCTGTCCCTGATCCACTACCAATTCTACTGAGCCTTCATCAAGATTCACCAGAGTCTGAAACTGGAAAATCAAGCCAGGTGCCTGTAATTGTCAGCTCCAATCCTGCAGGGGAGTGAGAGCTGGCCATCCTATGGATCCTGGCTGCCTCTTTTATGGTCTCACAAGGTAACCCTCACAAATCACGCCCTATCAGCTTGAGTGTTCCCCCTTCTGCAATGCAGGGCATATCGATAGGTTGTTTTGAGGGAGCTGGATTATTATAAAACACATTGAACATGAAAGTGCTATAGAAAAATATTATGACTTACTGCTACAATAGGCTTTTAAAGCGGGTGCCCCAATTCCTCACACTGGAAGCAAAGCAGACTTTAAAAACAGGGAGTTATAAAGCCTTGAGCATGTCAGGGAGCTTTGGATAAACTCCCCATAAAATGCTTTATCATCTAAGATGAATGACGAAGATAATGGACAACCATGAAAATATGTCATTGCTCTTTCTCTGATATCGATGTTGACCATGATCAGAGACATCAAAGCGGGCCCAGCATACTTTATGTTTGACTGCATGATACCATTATATTTTCTTCCTTCTATATACCCACAGCTTCTTCGGGCATTGAATTATTATTTTTTCCTTTTTCTTATTACTGAATGGAAAAGCTCCTTACACATCCATCATATGCAGAACGCTTCAGGAGTCTGCAGAAACTCATCTTATATTCTTTATTCCACCCCAAGGACATGGTTCTGAATGCAGCAGAGGAGAAGGAGAAAAGGCCCTTTTGTCCATAATTAACATCTCACACACACCCCAGAGGTCTGTAGCAGAGCCTGACATCTAATGCTTTGCTGTAGCTAATAGGCAATCAAGTGAACTTTCACTTGGGGTTGGAGTCAGGGACTTTCCTTCTTTAAACCAACAAACCCAGACACAGATAAGCTACAAAGGAATGATGGAAGATGAGGATGAGGGGGGGGGAGTTTCTCTGGAATGCTCTATATTAAAATATCTGACTTCTCTTAAAAGGCAAGGAGGGGAGATACATCTATGTACAGGTGATCCACATTTAGTGACTGCTTTGTTTAATAATTGTTCACAGTTACGATCGTGATAGAAAAATAAACTTATATCCAAACATTACGTTTAAAAAAATTTGCTAGTCTGTAAAACAAAGAAAGATTGAAGTAAGATGATCTTTGCGGTTTCACGTAGTGACTGCTTTCCTTAACAGCCAAGTTGTTTGTCCAGATTGTGATTGCTAAGTGAGAACTCTCTGTGTTTAAACTGAGGAGTTTATAATTGTGTGATACAGGCAGTATCAAATTGCTTAGCACCTATTTTGTGAGCGCAGGGATGTGTGCAGGGGAGGGATTCTACAGGTTCGCACCTATTTGGTAGAACCGGTTGTTAACATTCTAAGCAGTTCGGAGCACCGGTTGTTAGAAGAAATTACTGGCCTAATCCTGTAAGGAAGGCAGGAAGGAAACATTCTGGTGTTGCTTACAGAAACTGCCTCTCCATTGACCCTTATTACATTCTTGGCAGGACTAGACTTCCTGTCTCAGGTACCTCTCTGGAGTTTTTTTTCCTTCTTTGCTGCTACTTTGCTTGTGTGGAGTGACCATTTAAAGTTACTTATAACCATTTTTCACACTTACGACTGTTGCAGCAGTGAGTGATGTTGAGTTGGCCACACCCAGCCAGTCACATGACCACACCCAGCCAGTCACATGACCACCAAGCCATGGCCACCAACTAAGCCACACCCACAGAACCAGTTGTTAAAAAATTTGAATCCCACCCCTGGATGTGTGTGGCTTCAAGTTGGTTTTTGATTTCTGGTGACTGCCTGGACACGTCGTTGAATTTTTATTAGCAAGGCTTTTCAGAAGTGGTTTTGCCATTGCCTACTTCCTAAGGTTGAGAAAGAGGAATTGGTCCAAGGTCACCCACATAACTTCATGCCTAATGTGGGCCTAGAACACCCAGTCTTCCAGCTTCTAGCCTGATGCCTTAACCACTATTCCAAATTAGCCTTAACTGGATAAGTAAAGGCACTCAGATTCTATACAATCATGGAGGCTCTAAGGTTTTGTGGGTATGAGTTCCCTCCCCTGATTCATCCATTCACAATTTTCTCAATCTCCCCTCTCTTTGCAATCCCCATTCATTCTTCTTTCATACATATTTTGTATGAAAATTCTCTTTGTAGTCACATTTTATATGACCATCTCATTATATGTCTTTCATACTGGTTGCTCTTTGTGTATTCACTTTATAATCATTCAGCATCCATTCATTGAGCCTATCTTTTCTTGGTTTATCACATACATATCCAAAGTAACCCATTTTGACTGCATTCAGCATTCTTTTAGATTCCGTCATACTTTAATTATCAAGTACATGTAACAAATAAGCAGAAGCAGACTCTTATACAAAGCTATTTTAACTTCTTTTGACAAAACACTCATTCCCCACAACAGGCCTCAACTTACGACCACAATTGAGCCCAAAATTTATGTTGCTAAGTGAGGCATTTAAGTGAGTTTTGCCCCATTTTATGATTTTTCTTGCCATAGTTGTTAAGTAAGTCACTGCAGCTATTGTTAGCAACTCGGTTGTTAAGTGAATCTATCTTCCTCACTGACTCTGCTTGTCAGAAAGTTGCAAAATGGGATCACATGACTTTGAAACACTGCAACCATCATGAATATGAACCTGTTGCCAAGCATCTGAATTTTGATGATGTGACCACGGGGATGCTGCAACGGTCATAAGTGTGAAAAACAGTCATAAGTCACTTTTTTCAGTGTCCTTTTAACTTTGAACGGTCACTAAATAAACAGTTGTAAGTTGAGGACTACCTGTACCCATTAACTTTCTATCAGCAGTTGCACATCTTTAAATCCTTCCATTTTTCTGTTAACAAAAAGGAATAGTGCATTCCAGGATTGTACAAAAGTTTCCCAATCTGAAACAAACAGAGCTTGAAACAGGATGTTAAAGCCATTCCGGATATGTTCTGAGACAGAAACAACCTTGTCTTAAGCCTGAAAGAGGATCAGTTTAAATTCAGAACCCTTTTGATGTATGCAGAAAAAGATCAAAGCATTTCCAGTAAGATTGGAACAATCAGTTTCAAACTTTAAGTGGCTGTTTCACAACTCCAAACCAATCGCATATGTGCACACACACACACACACACACACACACACACACACACAAACACACACACACACAAACACAAGCCAGAGCTTTTCTTACTGGTACAGGTCTGTTCCCAAGAAAGTTGAGGTCACTGTTCTCCCCAAAGAGGTAGCCTTCAGGGTGTGTAGAGTCAAACTTCTCACCTCCCATGATGAAATGACTGGCAAAGTAGCTTCCTAAAAGAGAGAGCACAAGTCTGTCAGAATCAAGTAGAAAAGGGAAGGTAGTGATTTATAGGACAAAAAAAAAAAAAGCACTTCAGAGAATCAAGCACGGCCAAAAGCAAATCAGTGGAGTGTAGAATAGCTCATAAAAATAAAGGGTTTAATTTCACACACAGCTGGCCTTTAGAATTGTGGACAAATATTTCAGAAACATCCTGCTCAAAGACGGAAGCCAAAAGGATAATGAGGCAAAAGGAAACATTTCAATTTTCGGTCACCTTTTTGGAGGGCTTGCTGTCTCTACAATGATAAACATTTCCTGTCAGTTTCTAAACCTGAAAACTCATGTTTTAGAATGAAAATAGCAATAGCATTTAGATATATACCACTTCACAGTGCTTTTACAGCCCTCTCTAAGCGGTTTACAGAATCAGCATATTGCCATCAACAATCTGGGCCCTCATTTGACCCACTTCAGAAGGACAGAAGGCTGAGTCAACCTTGAGCCTGGTGAAATTTGAACTGCCAAACTGCAGGCAGGCAGCAGGCAGCAGAAGTAGCCTGCAGTACTGCATTCTAACCACTGCGCTGCCACCACAAGGTACAAGAGCCTACAGATCATGGTTTCTGCAATTCTGTTCAACAGTGCCCTTTGTGGCCACAGGGAGCTTTGGTTATTTTCTTCTGTGTGAAGTACCACGTTGTATCTATATGTGAAGTAGCATGTTTCTTCTTTCCCCCATTTAACCGGTGAGATTATCTGCATGTCCCAGGTGACCTGGCTTGAAGACATCCTATAGCCATTTCCCAGGGACACAGATGCATGACATTATCCTCCATCCACTTCCAGCCCAGCAAAAGGGCACTTCGCATCCATCTTCCTCTTGCTTCATGTCAAAAGTTGTATTTTCTGTTCATAACCAGAAGGGATGTTATTGAATAGGCAGTTTGCAGTACTTCATTTCAAGAGTAGGCACTGCCTCCTCTCCCAACTGGCTAGTAAACAGGCCACTGTCTCTCCTCCACTTATGGGCATGTGTCTTGGACTGCTGCTGCTGCTGGGTGTGAATTTTTGGCACATAATTATTATTTTTCGGGCCACATTCTTCCTGTAGTGCTTGTATCTTTCACCAGATCACAGAGAAATGTGTCTGGTGGAGAAAATAAATGTAACATATAAAATGGAGGATGCACCCGTTTTCCTCCCTGTCTTTTGGACATGATCAGGTTAAATCCAGCTCCTCTCTTTATCTAATTCTATCAAACCCAAACTGATTCTCCAGACAGTCTACTGTACTCCCATCTAAACAAAATAGAAGCCTCCTTACTACCTCACAGTATGATCTAATCGAAGCCTTAGCAAAGTAATTGCAACATAATGGAACCAATGGTCCATCCTTAATCAAGGATACTCCTCTGACTGTCTTTAGATTCCACCAACGTAACCCTGGTCTTCTCAAGTTCTGCTGCTCTCCTGAAAGAATTGTTTTGACTAACAGCAATAACCTCATGTTGAATTAAGCAGGACCTGCTTAATTTCTTCAAAAGCTTCCAACAAATCAGATATTTAGGATTTCCCACCTCAAATTTCTATAAAATCCTTTGCTTTTCCACAGAGTTCATGTTTCTTGTAAAACAGGCACCCAACAATAAACGGGGTTATCTCTCCCCCAGTGCAGTACTGCCTACTTTTGAATTTCCCATGACAATGTGAATCCAGCAGAGCCTCCCTCAGGTACGTCTCTCTCTCCTATTTCAGTCAGGTTTTCTTAAAAATTGAGAGAAAGCTTAGAGACTGTAAGACAATATTCATAGGAGCTTCTTCTTTCAGCTCCAGGGTTTAGCTTTGTTGTTCAGGTTAACAGTTGATGGTCAGAAGGGACATCTCAGCAAATGATTATATAGCCACTCCCAGGCTGGGATTCACTTCAAAACTATGCTAAATTTATTTGAAGACAATTGTTTGCCTTGAAAAGGAGGGGAGGGGAAATCCTGCCATTAGATCAGTCTTCTCACACAAAAATGGGTTCTCTTTTCATGAAACTTTTTGATATCCTTGAAAAACTGCAGAAGATACTAGCCGTGTTTATGTATATGTGTACGTCTGTATGTGTGTATACACAACATAAGCTAGCCTTGGGTAAAATATGCAAATATTTACCCTCTGAGGATGCTTAACTCTTAGACTTGTTTTCTCCCTAAATACCATTGAAATTTCTGTATCATACATTGTCCCAAGGAGATTGCTACGAAAAAGTCCTGCTGGAAATCACAAGCTGCTTCACTTCTAAGGCCCTGATGAACTCAGTCCCCAAGGGGCTTTACACAAGGGTACTGAAGTTCATCCAGGGACATGACACATGTTCAACTTTGGCAATTGGATATTTATTTGGAATTTAGTTTCAACTTTCTAGGAATACCAAGGTAAAATGAATTTTTAAAAGCCACCGTATCATAGTAAAATGTATTTTAATTTGCATATTTAAAAACAGAGAAATATCAGTCACATACAGGAAAGGTATTTTGCACAGAATAGTCATTGCCATTTTTCTTTTATCTGAACTACTATATCATTATCTATGTCTTTTATAGATTACACTGAAGCAAGTCTTTTAAAATTTACTCTTCTCACCCTGTAGCAGCAATGGATTATCTGGGGGTACCTTAGGAACCACCGGCACACGTTCTAAGCTAGAAGTCCCCAAACTCCAGTCCACAGCCTGATACTGGGCTGAGGACCATTGGGAAACCAGGCAGCACATGCAGCAGGCGAGTCCATGAATGTGCAAAGCTCCATTAACGCAAGCATGCATGTGAAACCATCCCCTCTCCCTTTTCCTGCTGCTGCTGCTGGTCCATGGAGCTGGAAAGGTTGGGGACCATTACTCTAAGCCAGGGGTGTCAAACTCAAGATCCGTGGTCTGGATTAAGTCTGTGGGGTGTTTAGATCCGAGCAACGGGGCCGCTTTGGAAACAGCAAAGGACCGGCCCACGGTGCTTCTGCCAGCAAAAACAAAACTCGGGTCTCACACAGCCCTCCCAGACTTTTTCAGCCATGACAGCTTCCTGCAGCCCTCAGCCAGTGAAAATGGAACTTGGGGGGGGGGGTGGCGTTTGTGGCCCCCCTGAGCTCCGTTTTTGTTGGCAGAGAGCTGCAGAAAGCCATCATGGCTGAAAATGGGACCTCAACAATTGACATCGAGTTGGCCATGCCCACCCTGGCCATGTCCCCCCACCCCCCCAAGTCAAACACAATCCTGATACAGCCCTTAGTGAAATCGAGTTTAACACCCCTGTTCTAACCCATTACAACTCACTACACATGTACAAAAAGAATTTGTTATGAGCTCTTTAAAATTTTTCATATAAAGTACATTCTAAACAACTTAATTTGCCTTTTCTAAACTGGTGAAGATTTCATTTGAAATGCCTGAATTAATAAACGCAATGAAAGGGAGATATGCTGTATTCCTTTTGGTGATGGAGTTTTAAAATCTTTCCCAATATTTAAATATGGTTGATTTAATATACCTGGTTTAAAAAAAATTTCAAGTTTCAAGTTTTACTTAGAAATTTCGTTTATTAAAGTAAGATTTTACATGATGAATAATGCCGAGCATAAGTTAATACATTCTTTAAAAAGTAAAAATAAAAGAACTACTCTTGCAGTAGTCTAAAGTCTTTATCTATTTGCAATCCAGAAATCACCATTTTTTTCAATCCGTTCAACAAAACGTCCATTAGGAGATGCCAAAAATATCAAACAAACAGTTTATCCTGATCAAATAGTCCAACTTTATATCCCTTCCATTTTTTCTTCACAATCTTGATCTTTAAATCATTCCAATGGTAGTCTTTGGCATTCAAGAGTAGTTTTCAAAGCTTCTCCCAGTCTGTAAATTCTTTAAAGAGGCCTTGTCAAGACCTTTTCTTGATTTGTTTTTTGAAATCCCATTTTGGTAATCTCAACTTCATTGTCTTCCGTGTCTTCAAACTATATGTCATGCAAACATGTTTTAAATTTTTCCTCATCATTTTGTAAAAGTTTATCCTCTGAAATTTTAATCCTTCTGTGACATTATTAATACCTCAGCCCAGTTTTCAAAAACTTCTTTAAGATAAGAAAATTATAGCTTTTCTGCCTGGTCTGTTGGTTCCCCCTAGTATCCATCTGAACCTTCAGCAAGCTTCAGTTCCTAATATGGCTTTAGTTCCATTTTAGACATTTTCCAATATTATTTAATTTTCCTCACAACAAAAAATGTGTGAGGTGGATTTAGCTGAGGGACTAACTGGCCCCAAGTCACCCAGCCAGTTTTCATGCCTAAGACAGGTTTAAAACTCACTAACTCCTAGTTTCTAGCCTTAACCACTAGACCAAACTATCTCTTCACTGTACATCCATAAAATGGTTAAACTGAGTTTCCTGAACATGATTAGAAAGTATGTTTGGCTGGCTTAGAGTCCTTATTAAAGCTGTGCTACTGCAGTGAGCAAAGATGTAATTTTCTTTGGTTGTTGACATCCAATCCCATAGGAGATGGCTGTTTTATGGTCTCCTCACTAAGAGCTGCCATTCAGAGCACTTGTGGGTGATCTCCCAATTTTTGCTTCTCCGGAGAAATTTAAAAGACCAGTCTATCATCACTTTGTCATTCTTCACAGCGGTCATTGTCTCTGCTCATTTCCTGAGACGTGTTCAATCAGCCATATCTCACACCAGAAGCCAAAATAATATTACTTTAAAATGGAAATATATCTTAAATATTAAGATACGTTAAGATAGCTAACGTATTGTTTTAAAATAATATTAAGTGTAAACTAATATGTATATCTCCTTGCAGGCCAAATAAAAATTACAATATTAATTCCTTTCAATTACAAAGGCAATGCGTACAATTTATTGTTATATGAATGAATACGATTCTTTAAGAAAAATAAACAAATGTGTGTGTACATGTCTTACATGGTCTAACACAATTATATTCTAATCAAAGGATTTAATAGTAAGAACATCACACCTTTAGTAATATAATTTTAATGATAGGCAGGCCTGTGGTGATGGAATATGTCAACTCAGTAGGAAGTAGGCTTTGATTACCTGCGTGTCTCAGTTTGGAAGCATACAGTAGCAAAATTGGGTTTTATTACTACTTAGATAGGAAGTGACCAGGATTTTTTTATCCTTTATTTCAGCTGAGGAAAATAGAGGGCACAACCTTACACCTCTGCCACGGTAGCATTTTCACTAACCAAGCATTTTCACTAACCAAGCAAAGTTATATACCGTATTTCATTGGAGAAGAAATATATGGACATCACACACACACACATTTTATTTCCCAAGCTATTTTCTGGCTGAGTGGATTGAGTGGACTGAAGGTCATTATTAAAAAGTGCTCCATTAATTCAATGTGCTCTCTTGGCTCAGTTTTTGTCCTTCACCCGGCAAGGATTCACAGGTTATAGAAGTGCACAATGATTACTCTAGTATTCTTTTTGCACAGAATAGTATAATCTGTAAAAATTAAAACAAGAAACAAGGGCACCCCATTTTATTTCATTTAGTAAATTTGTCTTCTGCTTTTCATTGTAAAACTGCTAAAGGAAAGCCTGTTACATTTGCCTGCATCCCCGTGATTATGGTTGTACAAGATGTAGAGATGGTGAGCCAGTTTCTGAGAAATAATGATTTCAATTTGCTAGCACCATAAAGAATGGAAATACTTCCTCTAAAACAAGGTTTAAGGATGTTTCCAGGTGAGGTTTTTAATGTGGTATCTCCCTGTTATTTCATAAGATTCTATAAAAGGACTGGACTGCTGCATTGGCAGTATAAAGACTCTGGTGATTGTGCTAGGGACAAATTGACTACATAAATAAATAATGCTCCATTTTTCCCCATAATTTTTATTTCCAGAAAAAATGTGCTTGGGAAAAGAGAGGGAGGAAGACAAGCCAGAATCTTCCCAGAAATCTATTCCAAGCAGATTCTTCCTTTCCTCCAACCATCAGACATTTCCCTGCATGAAGATTCATCAATGTTTGTTTATTATTTATTACCATCTTTCCCACTTCTAGTTAAACCAACTCATGGTGGTTTATTATAACTTTACTAAAACTGTTTACACATTATAAGGGTTGCACTATTACCTGAAAAAACAGGTTATCAATAACCATAATGAATAAAGAAACAAATAGACAAAATAACAGCATCTAATATCTTTATTATATCATTAGTACACTGCCCTTAATTTAGAAGCATGCTTTCTTGTACTATCCCAAATAACTCTTTAATTTTCACTATTTTATATAGATTTCCACATGTATTGAGCCAATCTAGTGAATGTTCGTAGCTGGATCCAATCTACTGGAATATATAAAAATCCTTTCTAACCTCTCCTCACCATAAAATAAATGTGTTTCACATAACTGTCCATTTCAGAAGGGGATTATATATATTTAAAATAATTCACAAGTCTGATTTATTATAAACAAACATTGATATTAATACATCTCCTACGTTCCCTAAATTGTAGACAAGCTAGGAAAGAAGAATAACATTTTCTTTCATTTCAAATAGGCAATTATACAAATATGATACATAAACAAAATAAGCATTTAAAAGAAGAGTTGTTTTAACATTTCCCAAGTAAGAAAAACACCAGGTATCTTAAACACAGAAATGTTGCTAGTGTTTTCTACTATTCTGCAATCAATTATTGATGTCTGCTGCTTTTTGCCCCTATTTTTCCATGTGCATAATTTATAGGGAAACAGATGCACAAGAAAGATGGAGAGAGAAATTGCTGCCTAGAAATGCATTGTGAATTCCTTCAGATCTCAACAAAGACAAAATAGGTACAACATTTTGGGCCAGTATATGAGAAAGGAAATAGAATTATTCAGAACGCTGTTTTCACCTGAAGCACTGAAGGTGGAGGGGGAAAGGAACAGGACTGTATTTAAATAGCAACATCATTTCATCTATTAATATTTAGGGAGCATAGTATCATAAAGATACTAATAACTAGTAACTATCTTTTCTCAAAATAATTACAAATCATTTTGCTCACTTAAGAGACATTCATCCCATTGATTTTGTGTGTGTGTGTATACACAAATATTTTAACCATAGAATTTTGCATGGAAATTTTCAAGATTAACAGTACACACAGGATACTTTTCTACACTGGTACCTAATCTATCTATACAGCCAGTTTCAGAATTGTAATTGTTTTTCAGTTAGCTCATGCTGCAGTGTTTATGTACAATGCTGTAGGGCCATGATGGCGAACCTATGGCACCTGTGCCACAGGTGGCACACAGAGCCATTTGTGCCGGCACGCGAGCTGCAAGCAAACATACCTCACTGGGCATGTGTAAGCCACACAGCTGATTTTCGGCTGGGTGGAGGTCTTTTTCAGCCTCCCAAAGGCTTGAGGAAGGCTTCTGCAGGCTTCTACAAGCTTTATAGTCCAAAATCTAGCCCTGTTTCATCACTTTCTGTTTTTCCGAAACTACTGGAAGTGACGAAACGGCACTAGTTTTCGGCCTGCAAAGCCTGCAGAAGCCTTCCTCAAGCCTTTGGGAGGCTGAAAAAGGCCTCAAACCAGCCATAAATCAGCAGTGAGGCGCAATGCAGGTAAGGGAACAGCGTGGGTGGGTGGGGGTGAAGATTACACACGCATGCGTAGGAGTGTGGGGGGAAATACATTTCCTTCTGGATGCTGGCATACAAGTGCGTGCATGCAAGTGCGTGCATAATTTTTGGCACAGGAGCCCAAAAAGGTTAGACACCACTGCTGTAGGGCATCCATTAGGTTATCTGGCTAGTCTGGAAGCTCAGCCTAGGAGCCTTGTAGGAATCTTACTAGCACCTTACTCAAACTCAGTACATTACTTTTTCTGATAAAAAGCAGTTTCAAGTCAGGAATACCAATCTATACATTCTCACTGTCTTAATACCACAAGTCAGGAGAAGAAAAGACTTCTTTAGCTTCAGCCCAGGTGTAATTTTTTTTGCTCGAATTAGTGAAAGTTCAAAACATAATGTCATACACTAAGTCTTCACCATTCAAATTCTTCTTCTGCAATCAAATTACTTTAGTTTCAGGATATGTGATTTTCTCATCATTTACATGATCTCCCAAATCTGGCAATTTTATTTTTCTAGATAACCTGAAACTCTAAAGTCCTTAAATCTTAGGCAAAAGTACTATCGTTACCATTTTGAACCAATGTCAATCCAGGAAGTCATCCACAGCATTTCCCTTACTTTGGAACAATATAAATACAGCTGCTGTATTTATCTAACTTCTGTTGTATTTATCTTCTGATACTGCTATGTAATATCTACTGGTCAAAGTATAAAGGGACTATTCCATTAAGTTAAGCATTTGTTTCTGCTATGAAGTGCTTTATAGTGAAATAAATTTTGCTTGGAGAAAATCAGTTGAAAAACAGCAGGGTGGTTAATTCCCAACTCCCATTTGGTTTTACCTTGGTTGGAGCACTGTGAATAAGGATTTGTGGCAACAAAACAAAACAAAATAATATTAACAATGCCTAGAAGAAATTAATATGTTCACTGGTGACCTGGCATTTTAACAAGTTACTAATTATATTCCTAAATGCCCAAAATAAACACACTTGGGAAGGTAAAAAAATACACTTTTGTAAAAAAGCAACTAATGAGCCAACATCCAAAGCTTATATTTTATAAATAATGTGCAGTGAGCCTGAGCTTCCCATTTATGCCTTTTCAAAAGAAATTAATGCTTTAATTGTTGCCTCTTCAGAGTTTGGATTTCCTTTGGACCAATATACAGCAGGTGGTTATTAGCAGTATGCAATCTTCGGAATGTACACTTTCCAAGCAGCAGCAGGAGTGATAGTAGAAAAGAAGGTACAGTTGCAAGCAGAGGAAAATGAGACTTCTGTTATTATAAAGCAACATTACATGGAAATACAAGGAAGATCTATGGCCTGCTTTTGCTCACAATATTGATTTCCACTTGCCAATCTTGGGAGGCAGCTATCTTCTCAGAAACTGTGCTGGAGAACTACACTCAGTCATGGCCAGCAAAATGAAAACTCTCTCTGTTTTAGCCTTTAACAAAACCCCACTTAGAGAATCATGGTTTGGTAAAAGGAATTTGCCTGAATGTTTGGAGCATTAAGGGGCAGTTAAATGAGATGATGCCAGACTAGGGGAAAAGCCACCTGTTTCACAACACAGCATTGGCTTTTATAATTTGGATCTCACCCAGCTTGTTTCTCCTTTGACCACCGTCCAAAATTAACATTCTGCAATAAAAAACCTTATTGGGTTTAGACCAAGGCCTTCAGGGACTGCTTTTATCCTGGATCTGATTGTTGTTCAAGTGCCACCTACATAATAGTCATTATGCAATCTGCACTTTTTTCATCCCAATTCATGATAAGAATCGCTACTAGAGCTTGTTTTTTTCTTCCTCTTCTCAATAATCCTTTTTTTGCATGTGTGTCATGTTTTACTGTGTAAACCTGAGTTAAGGGACTGTCTCACTACTGATATCTATTAAGCTGCCTCAGGAACACCTTGGCCTAAAAAAGTTATATGGTCCCCTGAAATAATAATGCACACCATCATCTAAAATGCCAACATGTAGAATGAACTGCTAAAAGAATGCTAATAAAACAATTGTGTCAATAAACTAATTTGAACCCACAAGGACCTCTTTCTGCAAAACCCAACAAGTTTAGAAAAATTAAGCTTCAGATGTTTGAAAACTCTATAATATCTACCAACAAGCAACAGAGTTATTTTACATTACCAACAAATATTGGTACATTTTCTTAATATGCAATCAATTTATGGAATTCAACATGCAATAATTCCTACTGGAGGTTGGGACATTTTGTGTGTGAGCATTCCTAAGGTCAATGAGTGAAACTGATTTTATAACGTAATAGAAATTAGACTTATTTAGAAATACATTATAGGTATAGGCAAAACCTAGCACCTAGCTATCTAAAACTTTCCAGAAATGCCTGCTCTATCTGTTTGCGCCTGGGGAAAAAAGGCAGAAGGAAATGACTTCCAATTGATAATCTTGTAAAACAAAGAACAGGTCAGTGACAAAGACAGGAGGCAATCTTTCTACATCCTACTGCCCTCATGTGGTGAACAGTCATTTGATACTCAAGAGTTAGTGCCACTGGATTGGACCTCCAGCAGTTCAGTCCTTGTAGAAAAAAGGTGGGGTGAATAATGCTATAAATACAACCTAAACTAGTCTGGAATTGAATAACTGAAATTCCATGAAAAGACTTACTTAATAAAGTGCACATTAATACAACATCAGTTCTCTCTTGAAGCTTCTTGGATGAGAAGCAACACCTCTTCAAAGGAAAACAAGAAAGTCCAGTTGCCTCATGAAAAAGCATCTCTGGGACAACCAAGACCTGGATGACTGAGACTCCATAGACATTCAACTATGAAATATTTTTACTATTCCTTAAGCAATATCAAATGAGTTCACGCATGACACAAACAATTTATTTCTTCATTCATATCCTGCTATTATTATTGTTATAAATAACTCAATGTAGTGAACACACCCAATAACCTTCCTCTTCCTATTTTCTCCAAAACCCACTCTGTGAGGCAAGTCGGGCTGAGAGAGAGTGATTAGTCCAAAATTACTCAGCTGGCTTTCATGACCAAGGTAGAACTAGAACTCAGAGTTTTCTGGTTTCTAGCCTGGTGCCTTAACCACTAGACCAAACTGATCTTATCCTATATATTTCTTTATAAAAATAATTGTATCTTTTTATAGTTTTATAATCCATTTATATAACTAGATGTTGTTTTAAAATAGAAAAGGAATGTGTATTGCTTTCAAGGGATTATTATACCATAAAACAGAAAGGAAGGGAAAAAAGCTAAAAAGTTGGGTTTCAGTGTAAAATATTTGTTGTGCTGTTGCCTGATGACAAAATGGCCAATAGCAAAAGAAGAGAAAATGGGAATGAGAGAATGAAGCAATAACATTAATGCCATGAAATGGCTTTGAATAAGCAGATTTCTATTGCAAAAACTGCTGGGCAACCTGAACTAGCTTCAGTGTTAAAAACAAGCCCAATTCTTTCTTCATTGGAGCCAGTCAAGAATCTATAACATTGATATTTGCTGAAAGAGAAAGCATCCAGGGTGTCTTTGTCTTCCAATACAGCATGAATCATTTAAGTATCAGGGACTTGAGAGATAGATTTCTACTTCCTTGGATTTGTAAGAGAGATTTCCCTTCAGAGTTACATTAAAAACTAAAAGGACAAGTTATATTCAAACTGCCCCCACCACCTGTGGGGTGGGGAATGGCTGCTGGAAGTGTTAATATATTAAGTGCTGATTAAAAACTGGGCTTTCAGTTTAATAAGATTTTCATCTGTCTGGTGAGAGACATTTAGCATTTGCAACAGCACAACATTTCCATTTATAAACTGGACTTCCTTCTGAAATGCCAGCCTTGGAACAGATGGGCTATAACTTATGGACAGAGGAAGAAAACCTAAAATGTAATTGTTAGCAGATTAAATCATCCAGGGCCAGGGAATTTCCAGTTGGCATCCAAAACAGTATTATAAGAGGGGACCATAGAAAAAAAGAAAAAGGTTCAGCATAATAGACTCAGCATGATGTGACACCTGGGTATCATTTATTTGCAGAAAAAAAATCATCCTTTTAGAGAAGATTACAAGATCTCTAAAGGTTAAAATAAAAAAGTATGCACTGCAAATAGATATGTGTTTTCATACCATTAAAGTGTAATATCCATTCTATTGGAATGCAAGATATACTCTCCCTCTCCCTCCCTCCCTCTTTCTCTCTTTCTCATGCCTACTGTGATCATACATATACCTTTGGTAATTGTTATCTATACTGTGTCTTTTTTCACAGAACCATGGAGATCAAAGCTCATTGGAATGTTGTGTGTTCTTTCACCAAGGCACAGTGCACCCAAGTACATATACTTTGCTTCAGTATACTAATTCCAGACCAAGTCCTTTTATTAGAAGGCATAATAGATCAAATATTACTTATTCCAAAAAAATAGATCAGGCTTAAGTGTAGCGTGAAATTCTTTGTTCCAAGACAATGCTGTGGGGAAGAGATAAGACAAGCACATGCTGTAAAAGAAATAAATAAGATCTTCGTTAGTCTTTCCCAGTAGGTCTATGTAAAAGTTTGAGAGGTCTTGAGGTTGGGAAGAAAGGCCTTTTAAAGAGGATTCTCATGATCATAGCAGAATTTGTTTAAACATGCCACCTTGAGAATGTTCAGAAGCTTCATCCAATCAAAACGTGACAGCCAAGTTGCCAATTGGTGCAAAGTATCGAGAGAATTTCTTGTAGAAAACCAGTACTGGTTGCCCATTGTTTCCCAAGCACAAATTAAGATATAGGCTTCTACCTCTACAGCCCTAAGCAGCTTGAGATCTGATTAACTGAAAGACCGCCATCTTGACCTGAATGTTTAGACATTAAGACTGCTCTCCCTTTTCAAGGCCCCATTTGCCAGGAATAGAGAGACTTCGTTGTTCCCAAGCTATGGAATGGCTTTGCTTCCTTGGGAGATGTGCTCAGCCCCCATTCTTTCTGCTTATAGGAAAACAATGCTTATAGCTAGGTGTTTTCAACATAATTAGTTCATTCTTAATTCTTAATTTTTAATATTAGCGATATTTAGTCACATCTGGGTAAACATATGTGATAAAAATGGAATAAACATCATAACTGTATTTAAAACTCTCAATACAGGACCTTTTTCCATCTGCCAGTTTCAAACTGTCTGGTGCAAGAGCACAAACATCAAATGGTTTTTCTAAGAAAAGTTGCTTTGCTATGGCAGATTTTATTGTCCATCACAACCTTAGACAAAATTAGGCAGGGGAAAGAGAACCTAAACAGGCTGGGGGTGCTATCTAAATATATTTTGTAAGGGATTAAATGCATTGAAGCAGAGTAGAATTCAGCTGGACGCTTGGAATCTAATACAAATTGAATGGGCACAATTGGGCACAATTGAAATGCATCTTATGCATGCAGATGAAAAAGACAAGATGAAGAGAATTAGGACTACTTAGGGGTATTATTGCCCCACCTTTCAAGATGCCATTGACTCAGCTTGAAGGCCATGATGGCACAGCTGGAAGAGTCTCTCTCCAAGAATCTAAACATCATAAAACTGTATCTGTCAAACTCTAGATTAAAGCCATGCATTTTAAATAAGTTTCCCAAAACATTACTCTTATGCATTACCACTGATCCTATCCTCCTCAAATATTTGCAAAACATTACTAGCATATTGCAATGTTTGCTTTGCATTATTTAATTTTATAGCAGTCAGAACCCCGTGCTGCTTCACTAAAAGCAAGCAAATAACAACAAAATCAATCCACATTTTCTGATGGCATTTACAACATGGGTAGGACCAGCTTGAAGCATTTAACTGTCTGTGGCAAATGACAAGTTAATGTTTTCTATCTAAATATAGAAATACTGCATTGGAGGGTTTCATCCTTCAGTGTGGGACAGAGTAGCCTTCTCCTGAGGGCAACAGCAGGGGAGGCCAATGAAGGCCCAGGACACTCTCCATTTTGTAACCTCTAAAGCCCCCTCTAGCAGTAAGAGCTGAAAACTGGCGGAAACTGGCTTTTAAAATAGAGAATAGATATATAAGCAATAGATATATACTATCTATAGTATGAGTGAAAGACCTTGAGAGATGGAGTGAAGAGATCCTGCCTAGGGAACGATCAGATAAGAGAGGACGTAGCCTGTAGCTGGATAGTGGGCAGAACAAGAGGCTCAGAAGTGGCCCTTCCTAAGTTTCTTGGCCTTCAAAGGAGATGGTGGGAAATTTGTATTTTCAGACTTGCAAGATTTAATGTTAATTACAAGATGTTAATGTATCTTTACAATAAAGTAGAATTAGCTTATCTGGTCTTGTTTTTTTATCTGGTCTACCTGGTAAGGCTGACAATAATGATGGCTATAGAATAAGAGAACCAAATGATGTAGTGGTTCAGACATCAAGGTAGAAACTGGGAGACCTAGACCTACCTTAGGAAAAAAAACAACTGGGTGACCTGGGCCAGTCACTCTTAGCTCCAGGAAATTTGTTTGTTTTAAAGTCACGGGAATGAGACTCAGGACACCAGCATACTGAAAGGTTGTTTTATTTTCTTCTAGAACTCAGCGCAGAAGAAAACGTGGCAGCCCTTTTTATACCTGGGTTACTCGCGGCTGTGGCCAGTAACGGCTCTTCAAATTCCCACCGCCACGGACTGACCAATCTCAGGTGAGTATGCTAATACATAACACCCCTCCCCACCTGATTCATTTTAACCAATCCAAGCATCACCTACTGTACGTAATCACGTAGGTAGGCGGGGCTTTTATGGGCTCTACCGGACCTGCGCAACTCAGTTGCTGGTTGGTCTCTGGCCTGTTTGGACGGGTCTGCTGTTCCTCCCGTTCTTCTTCTTGGAACCTCCTGGATGGTTGAGCCAGCCATGCTGCTCCCGCCAGGAATTTCCTGGCTGGTTGAGTCGGCCCTGCCACGCCCTCCAGGACCTGCTATCTGGGCCTCCCTCTGTACCTGTTCCTGTCTCCCCGATCTGTCTTCTTCAGGTACGTGTTTGCTTTTTCCGACCGGGGCTAGTGTTAATGGTGTTTGTTGCGTAGTTGTCAGGGATTGTTCTATTATTTCTCTTGTTTGTGGAGAGTCTCCCCCTCCCTTCCTGCTTGTGTTATGTCCATTTGAGGGGTCTCCCCCTCTTCTCTGGTTGTGTTTTTGTTGCTTGAGGGGTCTCCCCCGTCCTCTATGGTCATTTTCATGGTGTCTCCCCCTTCTTCCCTGGTTTTATTTAGGTCTTCTTTCAAGGTTCTTGATCCGAGTTGGTCTATGTGCCTTCTCCAGATTCTCCCATCTTCGATGTCTATCCTATATGAGCGGGGGCCCATTATTTGGGTTACTTTCATTGGTTTCCATAAGGGTTCCCCCAAAAGATTTTTTGCATATACTGGGTCCCCTGTTTTAAATGTGCAGCAATTACTGGAGGAGTCTACTGTTTTTTCTGGGCTGTATGTGGGGTGTAGTCTGTCTAGGTGTGATCTTAGTTTTCTCCCCATTAGTAATTCAACTGGACTTTTGTTTGTTGTGGCACTGGGTGTCATGTTTATGCTTTCGTCTTCTTTATTAGGTAGAGGACATCGGCTAAGCTCATCAGCATGGTTTATGTCTTTTCTGGGTTGGTAGGTCAGTTCGTAGCTGTAGGCAGCCAGGAATTTCACCACCTCATCATCCGTGATGACAGTATATTAGGTGTAGCCTTGTTTCCTGCAATTATGCCTAGGAGTGGTTTGTGGTCTGTGACTAGTGTGAAAGTTCTCCCATATATATATTTGTGGAAACGTTTTACTTCAGTTATAGTGGCTAATGCCTTTTTGTCGAGTTGGCTGTAGTTCCGCTCCGGTTTTGATAGGGTTTTTGAATAGAATGCTATGGGTGCTTCTTTCCCATCTGTTAATACATGGCTGAGTACAGCTCCTATGCCGAAAGGTGATACATCACAGGTTAGTGTTAATGGAAGTGTTTCGCTGTATTGTATTAGCACGCAGTCTGGTGTGATTAAGTTTTTTATTTCCTGGAATGCTTTTTCTTCTCGTGCTCCCCAGGACCAGGTTGCTTTCTTGTCAAGCAACCTGTGTAATGGTTCCGCAATGGTTGCTTTCTGTGGTAGGAATATATTGTAAAAGTTAATGAGTCCTAAGAAAGCTTGTAGTTCATTTTTATTTGTGGGTCGGGGGCTTCCTTTATTGCTCTGACTTTATTTTCAGTGGGGCTGATTCCTTCGCTGTCTATAAGGTATCCTAGGAATTCAATTTTGTTGGCGGCTAGTTGGCACTTCTCCTTTTTTACTTTTAGTCCCGCCTCCTAGAAACTAGGACTTTCCTTAGGTGGTCACACAGTTGTTCTTTGTTCCTGGCTGATACCAGGACATCATCGAAGTATGGTACCACCCCTTTAATCCCTTGTAATAGGCGTTCCATTAGGCTCTGGAAGACCCCTGAGGCGACACTGACTCCAAATTGTAGTCTGTTGCATTTGAATGCTCCCCTGTCACGATTGTCTGAACTTCTGCTGTTTTGGGGTCAACAGGCAACTGTTGGTAAGCCTGTACGAGATCTAGTTTCGCGAAGATTCCCCCCCCCCCCAAGGGAATGTAATAAATGCTGTACTACTGGAACCAGGTATGCACTTTGTTGGAGCGCATGGTTTAGGGTTGCTTTGTAGTCCCCACAGATGCGCACAAACCCATCAGGTTTTATTGGTGTGACAATTGGGATCTCCCACTTAGCGTGGTCAATTTGTTCTAAAACCCCTTGAGCGATGAGTTTATTTAATTGCTCGTTGATTTTTGGTTTTAGCGCGAAAGGGACCCGCCTTGCTTTTAGTTTTATGGGGGCTATATTTGGGTTTAGACTAAAGGAAATTGGGGACCCCCGGTACTTGCCCAGTTCTCCATTGAATATGTCTCGGAATGCTTCCATCAGGTCCTCTTCCTACTCCATTTCGGTTATGCTGTTTATCCCTGTGACTTCGATTCCCAGCGGTTAAAACCATTCGAGTCCCAATAGGCTGGGTTGATTCCGGTTGACTATAGTTAGTGGAAGGACTCTGGTGTATTTTTTGAATGTTACCTTGAATTTTCTGGTGCCTACTACGGGAATTTTGTTTCCCTGGTAGTCTTTTAGTGTTAGTGTTTGTTTTTCGAATTCTTCTTTACTCTGGTATCAGTCTTTTTATAGTGCCCCACGATACCTTTGACAAGTATGAGCCTGAATCTATTTTCATCCGGCATGGTTGAGATTCTATGGTGACCTGGACATATATTTTCTTGGCATTTGTTGTGTTGGAGTGTCCAATGGTCACTGTCTGGTGTGTTTCTTCCCTTCCACTGCTTGCTTCTTTTCCTCGCCTGTTTCTATTTTCTTGGTTCCAGTTAGTCTCTCTCTCTCTCTGGGTGGGGGGGGAGTTCCACCTTTGTCTAGGGCCAAAGTTCTTTTTTGCTCGGCATGCCCTAGCAATATGTCCCCACCGTACACAATGATTGCAGATTGCATCTAAGAAATGGCATTCGGAATGTGGATGGTTTCCTTCGCACCCAGCACAACAGAATTCTTTCTTTTTTCCGTTCCAGTCCCTTCTGTCTTTTTCCTCCCAGAGTTGGTTTACCCCTTCTTCTTCTTCCTCGTTGTCTTCCAATGGGGACTTGATGTCCTTGTGGTGGGTTTTGGATATGTTTTTTGGGGCCTCCGGTACTGTTTTGTTCATCTTTCGCATGGCGGCTGCCGATTTCTGCATTGCTTCAGCTGCGGTAGTTTCCTCTATTGCTTCCTTGAGTGTAATTTTGGGTTTTGTTAGTAGCTGACCCTGGAGTATAAGATCTTTTAGTCCTAGGACCACTCAGTCCCTCATGGCTTCCTCCATGTTTAGGAATTCGCAGACTCCAGCATACTGTCCCGCAGCGTTGCCATGAAATCTCCGATGCTCTCGCCTTCTTTTTGGTCACGCTGATAAAATTTGTGTCTTTTGATCAGGCAGGAGACGGTTGGAGTATAGTGGGCCCTCAGTAATTTTTCCAGGTCCGGCCAAGCCATCATCTTCACGTTGTGGGTGCTGCTAATGTTTTAGCCATTTTGAATAACGTGGGCCCACAGTGAATTAGGAAAACGGCTCTCTTTCTGTTTTCCGACACCTCATGGAGGCCGCTCCCTTCGAGGAACATGAGGAATCGATTGATATACGATTCCCAGTCTTCATTTGTTGGATCAAATGGTGCAGGTGGCATGTTGTTAATGGCCATTTCGCCTCGATGTTTTGCCATGTGCTCGCTGGTTCCCTTTGTCTCAGTATCTCACCTTCGTCGCCAGTGTTAAAGTCGTGGGAATGAGACTCAGGACTCCAGCATACTGAAAGGTTGTTTTATTTTCCTCTAGAACTCAGCGTGGAAGAAACCGCAGCAGCCCTTTTTATACCCGGGCTGCTTGCGGCTCTGGCCAGTGATGGCTCTTCAAATTCCCGCCGCCACAGATCGACCAATCGCAGGTGAGTATGCTAATACGTAACAGTTTGTTTGTTTGTTTGTGTGTATGTGTGTGTGTGTATGTGTGAATGAATTGGTCTGTATGCTGATGCTACAAGGTAAGGTAATCCTTGTTTAGTGACTATAGTAAGTACCAACAACTCAGTCATTAAGCAAAGTGATCACTATGTGAAATCACAACTGTGCTTATAATCTCACTTCACCTTTCCTTTGCTTTACAGATCTTTGAAGGTCATAAATGCAAGGATTGGTCATTAAATTATTTTTTCATCACTCTCATAAGTGCAAATGGTTGCTAAACAAGGCAGTTTCTAAGCAAGGACTACCTATATATAAAAAATTTCCCATCCAGAAGCAATTTTATAAGAATATTTCTGGTAGTTCAGAGATTCTTTAAAAAAATAACTGTTGCTCTTAACATTGTATTTATTGCTGGTGGTTCTTTTCAGTCACTTTTCCAGTTGTTCCTTTGTCCTGATTTTTTACTTTCTAAATACTCTTCCCATCAAAGTTTCATCTCACCATCCAGTCTGCATATAAGACCAAAAACTGGGACTGCTGTTATAGAGAACCCAAGTAAGCAATTCCTGGTTAGAATGTCAGTCCATTGAAGACCAAGGATTCCTAGTTGTCACTCCAGCAACAGGAACCAGGAATTGAAAGCAGGGAGAAAAATATTTAGCTTTATAATACAATTTATTAGGAAAGCGAAAAACCAGGAATCCAGTTTGTATATAACATAAAGATAGTAACATATAGAACATTTTTTCCACTTTGTTCAGCCATTCCCTTTGCCAGCAAGGCACACATGGGAACAATTAAATGTTTGCTTGATCCAAACTCTGGATTGTTACAATATCTGAACCAGACTAAATCTCTTGATGTTAGAATAGAGGCTTCTCTTCCTTTTTTAATTTGTTTAAAAACAAACATAAAGACAAGTTGCCTTTAATAACTGCATAGTGGCTGGATTTAATAAAATACAAGGAAATCCTCATTTTGTTCCTTCAGAATAAAGATAGACAAATCTATACTTATAGGCTGTAAAAAAAAGTAAAATATGAGTGTTACTTCTGTATGAAACATACAATATATATTTGCTTTAATGCAACTAAAACAAAACAAAACATCCTAGAAATATTGGATGTAACCTCTCTGAGGCCCAAGGAGAAAACAGGAAGATAAATATGGATGGTTTGAAAAAATCAGAATTGCATATGACTGTAGTTAAAAATGGATTTAAGTCTCAGAAAAGTGAATAGCATACAATAAATAGCTTCAAGCCAGGGTTTCCAAGTCTGAGCATGCTCCAGGCAGATGTATGGAACCAACATGGCCATTGCGGAGGACTCTGGAAGCTGAAGTTAATTGGTTTGGAGCACCATTGCCTCTTCCTCTTTGTGTTTCTCTGCAAATGGGCCAACCCTGGATAATGTAATAGATAGTTGCAACTATCTCTAAGGTAAGGGATGCAAAGTGCTCTGGATTCCCAAAGAAACAGACTCTACTTGCTAATTAGTGGTATTATTAGCGCACCAGTGACATTGACCAGAGAGAAGCAGTAGCGTTTTTTTTTTTTACTTCTAAAAGTCTCTGTCCCGGATAATATTATTGTCCATATATTATTAGAAAGAGAGGCTTGTAGAAGAGTTACCTCCCATAAAAGCTGGGGGGGGCTGGGAAAAGTCTGACAAAAAGCTGCCTCAAGAGGAGCAAAGCCTAATTAAAGACAGTAAAATTATTGCACTAGATGTAATCCCTGAAGAAATTTACAAGTTCTGAGGTCAGAGATTGGTATGAGGAAAATATGACTAGAAATAATTAAAAATATAGAATGAAAAGGACAAATCTTGTATTCCTACAATAATAGTAAAAGTGTGAGTAATCAGTAGGAGATAGGGAGAGTCAGTAGAAGATAGGGAAATTTGCATAGTCCTTCTGGATATAATTGCAGAAATATTTTTGTGGGTGTTAGCATTCTGCCTAATTCCCACAAGGTGCAAAGTTTGTAGAAGAATCTGGGTTGAGCCCCACAGAGAGAAGCAGCCTAGTGACCTGCCAGTATTTACCTGGCTTTAAAAATAGGATTAGGACAAAAATACAAAGAAAGTGGAGGGTTGAGAAACAGACAAGCAGCACGCAGCATTATCCAAATGCTATTTATTCATCAACAAAGAAAAAAATGCTCCATGTGTTGCTTGCAGTTCAGATAATCCACTGAAGTGAGAAATCATATTTTCCAAGAGATCCATCATTCTACAGACCTTCCTCTCTTTAGCAAATCTCGAAAATCCAGGATGAGGCAAAATCTAATTGCATACCTTGTATTTTCATTGTTTTTGAGATGTGTATATAGTGATGCCCTCAATCTAAGAGCAATCCTGCTGAATCAAGTCACGTTAGTTTGGTTTAGTTTTTTTATTTTTAATACTGGCTGGGCCTCAAGACCCATCATCTATCATCTGGTATTCAAAGATACATTATTTTTGGAGGTTATTAAATATTTATCATGAATTTGAATCTCTTTTAAAGGCCAATCTAAAATAGTAGTGGCTATATCTTACTGTACTGAATTGTAGAGCTAGTATACAGTATTTGGGGTTGGATGTTCAATATCATATAGCACCCTTTATTTAGATTGCAACTCACATAATTTCCAGGCCACACTGCCAATCATTATGATTTCTCAAAATAATAGGAGCTATAGCTCAACATACAATACAGTATGGTATTATATTATGTATTAAAGAGTTCCTCAGTCTTATGGTGCTAGAAAATTTCAGTTTACTTTCTGGTGGGAATGCTTGGAGACAGTCAAGACATCTATGAAGACCACTGTTAGCCCTCTGAGGTAGGACAAGTCAAGTAACAGGCACTGCAGGGATTCTAGGAATGTTCATTATTGCTGTAAGATTGCCAGGCCCAGCCCAAGAACAATCCAGCCAAACTTCAATTCATTATTTGATTTCAACCAATAGACAGAATATTGCTAAATTAAACCTTTACTAATTCTCATCCCAGCAAATATACATTGGGGGAATCTAGGAGTGGCTATCCGAGCTCTTTCTCTGACTCCTATCCAGCTCTGGCCCGTAGTCTCATCTTACCCCACCCCACCCCCTTGAAATGTGCTCTCTCTTCCTTGGGAAGCTACAACTTCCATCACAGTCCATCACAAGGACAAAATAACAAGCTCTAGAAAGTCTCTCAGAGTTTCTTCCTACTCTAACCTTTTGTTGTTGTTGTTCCTTCGAGTTAGGTTTATTGGCTTCTGGTGACTGCCTGGACTAATCCCTGCAGTTTTCATGTCAAAAATTTGGATTGCCATTGCCTCCTTCCTAGCAGCTGGCTTTTTGCCTAAGATGAGACCACAACTCAACATCTCCTAGTTTCTAGCACCATGCCTTAACTATTGCAAGAAACTGACCACAATGTGAAGCAAACAAAATCAAACTGGGGTCATTCTGAGTTCAAGCTGTCTTCTTGCTCAAGACTGACTAATCTGTCGTGTAATTGTTCAATCATTCCTCCTCTTTTCCCAAGGCCTGTTCTACAGTCTTTCACAGCTATTTAGATGTAATTTTCTTTCAGGCAGAGGCAATGTGATCTGAAGTTTGGGGACTATTACGATCTGATTCTTATCATAAACACTCTCCGACTGCTATGGAGTTGTCTGGTGCACCACCATACCACCATCTTCAGCAGGGAGAATAGACCTATTTGATTAGTTCCATAAAGAATCTAATGCAATTTCAATAGGCACTTGAGGAATTTCCTCAGGCTCTGTTGGGTGGCTCTACCCACCAATCCAGAGAGCTCCTTATTTTATCTAGAAGCTGTGGGAGATTAAGAGAAAGAGGGGATGCCTAGACTAGAGCATTGCTGGGAGACAAAGAATGAATCCAACTGAACACAAATAAGGACTTATGTTCAAGCCTACATTATGGTAATACAAACAGGACAACATCAATATTTATGTGCCCTTCTTTACTGCATCCACAGAATGCTACCTTGCAGCCCTTTTTAAATGGCCCAGAGCCTATGACAAAGGGATGAGTCAGAAGAACATTTGTAGGGATAATAGGAGAAACTCTCTAGTCATCTGGAGAAGAAAACTGCTGTGAGTCATTTGCAGCTGAATGCCAGTTAGGCATATCATGATGAAGTGGTAGAGACCTGTTTTGGAAGGATTTGAACCTGTGAGTTCTAAGGAAGTAGGCAGGATGTTCTTTTGCATCAACTTTGCCACCTCTAGCTGATAATCTGCCAGCAGTAATAATACAAAGGTGATATGCTATTATAAATTCCAAAGTATTTCTTCAAAATTGTTATTTTTTACATGAGGCCTCCTGAGTAGCACCATGTCTTCTACTTTTAGTAACCTTGCAAGCTGGAAAAAGGAATACCTTTGTATTTTGTCAAGAGATAACCAACATGTTGTAGGAATATTAAATTGCTAGTAGCGTAACTAGACTATTTCCGAAACTGGACATTTCCATTAAAATTGAAATTAAAGGTAGCAATTATGAACATTTTTTCTTAGTAGTAGGTAGCTGCATAATGGCCAATCTTTTATTATAATTCATTTTTCTATAACTGCTTTGATACAATCAGCATACAGACTTCGCTACTTCTCCTCACAGTGTTTTTAAATGGGCTAAAGAAGATCTATTTTTCTCCATCTTAGATGCCAAATAGTTCAGTATGGTCATTGAGCAAACTGAGAATTTATCACCTGTCTTAATCTGGTATTTAATCATAGCATCAAACCTACTTCTTTTAGCATAGATACTAAACAACCTTCTTTCCAGAATGTATTTTAGCCAACTCTCCTCCTCTAATAAAATGCAAACCTATCTTGTTTAATGACATTATTTAAAATGATACAATCTGCAAATCTAATTAGATCTGCAAATCTACCTCAGCAAAATACGCTAGAGCTGCAGAGTTGTGCTTGACTGACTTGTTGACCCTAACTTTCATATTCTACTTCAGTAGATTTTTTAACGGCCCCATTACTGGGGACAGCTTTCATTCTTCTCATAAAAATACTATACTACTACTGAGGATTCTGCGTGCTTCACTAACAAGACTTTACCCATTCTCCTTCATGAGAAAAATCTAGTTGCCCAATGCAGGTAACTCCCATTAAGTTCTCTGGAATGATCTTGCCCTGACATACAGTTGGCCCCAACAAAAGTAACCTTAGAAAAGCATTAATGACTTGGTTCTTCCACAGGCATTGGGGCCCATATGACATGAGATCCTATTTTACAAGATGTAGATCCTATTTTACAAGATGTAGTAGAGGTTGAAAGTCCCCAAATGCCTATTAATTTTTGCTACTATAATTTCATTGTATTTGAATGTTTATTTTATATGTATCTTGCCAAAAGTTTCATTTGTGTGAGTTGGCCACCATATAAATCTCTTAAATAAATAAATATTTTAAAGAAGAATCCTAATGTTAGATACCTTACCACATTAGAAATGAGAAAAAAATTACAACAGGCTGAAATCTCTTGAGTATCCTTGGCAAAAATAAAGTTACTTTACAATGATATGGTTTCAACCTACCAGATTTTCAATTATATCATTGGGTGTTATTTCATGTTAATATATACAGCATATTCTTTTGGAATGAGACCTGTTGTGAATATTGCCTATTTGGAAAGTACATGTGTAAACATCTCTGTAATCTTGTCAGGTTTTAAGGGTCACATATATTAAAGAAGAATCTTCATTTCTCATTTTAAAACTACCAGACATATTTGGTTATTACTAAGAAGATAGATTTTGATCTTGAATCACATAAGAAATTGGTTTTGTGGAATAAATTAAGTTTAAAAACAGCAGAGAAAAACTTTTACTTGAAAACTTGGGTTATATAAAGATCAATACTTTAAATCCGTTGATTCTCAATGTTGTTTTAAAGATTTTGACACATTGTATGTGTTGAACATTAGTTAGCCACAATGTTAACAATATATAGTACATATACCTCCAACAGCTACCAAAGCACTTGCAATTTTAGGCTCCTTAAGAGATGTAGCATTCAATAAAAACAAGCAATTCAATTCTATAAGTAATTTTAAAAAGAAAATTAATAATAGTTATATAGAGAATGTTATATGCTTAAATTGTGAAACTAAAAATTGTAATATCCAATTCTGGAAAATCCATATATTGATTTTGGCCAGTTAATATTTTTTAGATTTTTGTGTTGGTATGACAAAAACTAACATTCTTAACTTATAAGATCTGATGTTGTAACATTGTATGATTTAAAATTACTACATATCTGAACACATTTTGGGGAAGAAATTTTATAATTAAATAGCGTAATTATATTTCAATGTAACATAGTGATTTTGAACTATATTCCTACAAACGGAATATGTCATTTTAGGATACCTGGAGTATGGCAAAGAGGATACTTTTATATCAGTATAAAGGAACTTTCCCATTCCTCTCCACCTTATTTTAAGAAATAGAGTAGGATCACAAACTTCTCACTTTAACCTAGGTTTAGAAACAAGAAATATCTGGTGTAGTATTTACTATTTTACTGGATTGTTTATACTGCCTACAGTCATTTTCTGCAAGATGGGCAATCATATAAATTTGCATGACTGAATGTACAAAACTACAAACATTATTATGGCTTAACATGATGAGTGATCCTTTTAAAATAGGAATGTATTCCCCTATCAGTTTCATTAGTTATTCTCTTTATATCATAAATTCATAAGGATCCTTTTTCCAGATTTCTAACTGATGCGAGCAATCACTCTTTGGGTTCACACATCCTATAAAACCATAATTTATTTACACTGCTAAATTAATCACCTTTAGCCCAATGGTTTTCCTAACAGACATTTTTTTTGCCAGAAATCAGAAGTAAACACTGAAAAGAAGCAAAAATTGGCCACTGGATGCTGCAAATTGCTGTAAAAGTGAGCTGGCTGCCATGTTCCCAACATGGAATCACTTGAATGTGGAGGAGAGGCAGCTGTTATAATTTCCAAAAAAACTAGTAGCTCAGAGGGAAGGTCTATTGTAATATAAACATGTTGTTAAGCAGTGATTGTTAAATCAAGGACTACTTGCACTCCAAGAAGACCTGAATCCCTGGGGACAGATTGTTGAGCTTTTAGAAATAGGAGATGGCTCAACATTAATAAGCTTTATTTTTTAACTCATTGATTGTATGAATTGTAAGGCAACCATATTTCAAGTAAAGGGATGGATCCAAAGGATTTCTTGCACTGAAGGAACAGATGACTGTTCATAGGACAAATTTTCCTTCCTCTGTAACCTCCTGTAAGTCTCTTTCAATTTTGTTTGGGGGGTCTTTGAGGAGGCAGTAGGGGGAGAAAAGTTGACACTGCACAGAGAATTCTGCTCACATAGGTAAGATTCATGAATTAAATTAAATCATAATGACAATATTATGAACTTCATTCATAATATCTAGCTAGTTTACACACAATGAATGTTTCCATCCAAAACTGAACCAAATATAAACTACATTACATCTTTGTACTATGCATGAAAACAGTTATAACAGGCAGTTTTCTTTATTCTTTCATCAACAACAGGAGTTTGCAACAAGGAACTAAAAAAATGTGGACTAAAGATCAAGTGAGCGAACAAAGTAATGCCTTTTATGCCTTAATAATTCCAACATCATACTGATTTGGATTTATAGTTAGCTCCACTCAGGATGCTCAGAGCAGTTAGCAAATGCATGGGTCAGCAAAAACAGTAAGATTTATCTAAGTCATTTAGATTTCTCCAGTTTAACTCAGAGCCCTATAAATCAGTGCAGTAAAAAGGAATGAGTCATAATGCCCCCATAGCAATGCCAAGAATAACACGACTGTCTTATTAGGGTGGCCATCCATCCTATTTTAGCTCTCCTACCTCCTCCGACTCCCTTATGCCCTCTAACATGGCAAATCTGTCACATCCTGTCAGTTAAGTCTCTAACACTTCAGGATTAAGCTAATACTGTTAGACGTCCATGTCCAATCCACTTACAGACATTTTAGATACTCCAAAAGCAGCAATGTTTAAAGCCCCAAACCCTGTGAAGTGGTAGCATTCTGGATCGTAGCAATCAACTATACAACCATCCAAATAAAATGTTGACTCATCACATATGGTAAAACCTAAATGTGGATTCCCATCTATGAAGATCTAAACATCTTAGAACCAGATTGTGCTTTGCATAATCTTCCTATATAAACAATTTATCTGTATTTTATGAACTCCATTGAGAGCTCTATTTTACATTTAACTATTGACACTATATTGGTGGGTCCTGTGCAGCATCCTGCCTAATGAACTGACTTGCCTGAAGACTACAATTTCACGCTTTTGCAAATTAATAGGTGTCTGTTTTAGGAAGACTACAGCCTTCCTAAAGGTGGTGGTTTTAATAGGACTCCAAGATCAACAAAACAGCTGAAATAGCATTGCTAACAATCCATAAGGAAATAATCTTTAAGGCTCCACATTGAAAAGCACGACATCTATGAAGACCATATACAACAGCAGGCCACTGATTGGCCCAAGATGCTCACAGCTCTGAAAGTGACAGAAAGAAGCTGCAGACCCTGATAAATTCCAATGTTTTCTGGATTTCCCTAACTTCCAAGTACTGTGTTTCCAATTAACTGTGCCTCCTCCATTTCTTATCCACCCCTGTTATAGCAATGACTTCAGCACAATTGTCAACACATTCAGAATCTACATGACTGTAATAGTAGAAGATTGTCCCTTTAACTGATTAAACCCCATTTCCAAGAGGAAGAGAGGATGCAAGACTGAAAAGAAGATTTTTTGACAAAAATCACCAATTGATTGGGACAAGGACATTGCTAGCAAGAAAGGGGTCAAACATCCCAACTCCCCTTCTCTGCTCCCCATCATTTTCCCCATACATGCTTAGGCATAATATGTAACATAGCTTACATGATAGGATACAGCTGACATTACCCAATTCTTTGCAAAGCAAAGGAGGATCAGATGTATTTTTCCAGGCCCACATACTTCAAAGATATTTCTGCTTGCATACACACTGACGTCTTTATTTCGGATTTTTCCCAAGATATGATTTGAGGCTTGACTTTTTACTTTGCCATTGTGTTAAATGTTTTGCATAACTAGCAGCTGTTGTAGTATTTGAACGGGTAATTAAATAAAGGCATACAACTTTTATTCAGGAAAATGGTCTCTGGGCAGGAACATTTTCAAGTTTATGTTTTGAATGTCACACACAGCACCCTGCAGGTATTTCCCTATCACTTATAAGGATGTAAAAGAGGGGTTTTTTATTTGTTTTATTTATTCATCAAATTTATTTGCTGCCCATCTTACCTGAGTGATTCTAAGCCATTTACAAAAAGAAACCACACAATCACACAAAGACACATAGTTAAAAGCAAAGTTAGAATTAAAACAACATTTAAAAGGTTTTAAAAAAAAATCCTGATTTTTATTTCCAGATTGAAGAATAAAGCTTTTTGTTGTGTATCTACTCCCTCCTGGCTGCATCTTGTGCAGTATTTACATTTCCAATCTTTTTGCCTTTTGAAATAGGAAATACTATATACTATGCTTCTGCTTAGCATTTGTGAGGAGAAATACCTGAACAAAAGGGGAAATGCTTCATTTAGATGTAGGGATCAGCAGAAGATCCCTTGTTCTCTGATTAGCCATGATGCTCATTTCTGCACAATCAACTCCCAAGCCATCTCCCCTCCTTCTTGTCCAACTCTTAGGTCAAGGGTGAACTTTTAAAATAAAAAGGAAGAGTCCCGAACACAAAAATAGTGGGAAGGGAAAGATATAAAATATGTTCACACAACACATCCATAGTTCAATTAACCTTATTTTTGTGGTGCACATGAGTTTGTTTGTTTGTTTTGCCTTCAAGCCATTCTTGACCTCTGGTGACTGCATTGACACAATCTTGGCAGAAATGATTTGCCATTGCCTCCTCCCTTGGACCAACAGAAAACAACTGGCTGAAAGTAACATAAATGTCCTTTATGTTACTTATGTTCTTTTGCTACCACTTCCCTCCTCTTTGAAATACTGTATAGTTTTTAATTTAAAGAGGTAACATCTCTGGCCAGGAATATTATCAAAGTTATGTTTTAAATGTCACACCCAGCATCCTGCAGGTATTTCCTTATTCCCCACCCCCACCCTCTCACTCACACACACATTCTTGTGTGATAAAATCACTCGTGTACAAGGGTTTATTTATTTATTAAATCTTTATTATGGGGCATAGATCAGCATAAGAAGGATAAAATACAATTAGTTTAAAAGCTAAAAAATATAAAATAAACAAAGTTAAAAACATTTTAAAAAATTAAAAAGTACATATAATTTTTTTCTTAAAAACTTATAAGACAGATTTTTGAGTGATCTTGGATCATTTATAAATAAAAGTTATGCATCCATATAAAGAGATATATCGTTAAAAGCAAAGTTAAAAAATAAAACAAAGGTAAAAAGCTAAAAAAAAGTGGAGGGGCCATTCTCAAACCACCAATTACCAACAATTACCCACAGTTGCATTAATTAATTTGCATTAATTAATTAATTAATTAAATACACAATACGTGAATGAAACTGCCCTGCAACTTTTAGGATCCTGGTAAGTATTTTTATTATAAAAGAAATCATAGAAAATGCAAGAGTAGAGAAATTCAAAAGGCCACTCTATTATTAACCTCATCCAAGGGTACTTGTTTGCTATGTTACTTCAGCATGGAAAGATTTCTTTTGAGTAGGTTACTGATTTTTTAAAAAAAAGAAATGCAGGCATCATCTGTTCAAGATTATAGTCCCTCAGAAAGCACCTTCTATCCCAATTGGAGGAAGAGAAGTTGCTAAATGCTAACAGCCAGGCAGATACTACAAACTGATTCCAGCTGTTCTGCCTGCTGAAAAGACAGGCACATATTTTCAGTACAGAAATTGAATTCATGTTAGCGTTGACTTTGCAATGTTCTTTGGGAGCAATTAGTAAGTAATTTGGGGAACAGAGGAATCATTACAGGCTTTCCCCCACTTTTCTTTTAGTTTCCAATTTGCTAAAATAAAAGCTTCACCCTATCCTCAGTGACCAGCATATATATTACGGGAAGACAAAGTGGCTATAGGTACATGGACCAACTTGTTCTGAAGACCTAGTTATAAGCTATGAATGAGGTTGCATTCCCCTAGACAGTTCCAGTGTGCAATTGTGATGTGTGTGTGGGAGGGGGGTTTGCACTCACAGCTTCTGCTTGAGGGTAACTGTGGCCAAAAGTCTTTGCAGAGATTCACCCAATTAGATTTCCTATATTGAGAGGCCCTATTCACAACCAGTCCTATCTTATATCAACTACAGTACCACAAAGCACACTACATGGAGCTGTCCTTGAAGACCACTCAAAAGGTAGAACTGGTCCAGAATGCAACAATATGCATAATTAAAGCATGCCAACTCTGTCCTTGTGCTACTACATGAGTTATATTAGTTATCAGTGCAATTCTAGGTCCTGGTTATCGTCTATAAATGACACAGGGCCTAGATATTTGCAAGACTGCCTATCTCCCATTGTATCTGCCCATCCAGTAAGATCAGACTAAGTTGATATACCACAGATCCCATCTATTAAACAGCATAGGTCCTCTATTATTCTGCTTCCCTCTGAAACATCATGCTCCCCTCAAATTCACACAGCCCATTCTTGGCTGCCTGCAAGTGAGGGCTGAAGACCTGCCTATTTCAACAAGCATCAGCTGAGCATGTTAATGCAGTGGTGTCCAGTGGACCTCAACTCCCAGAATTCCCCAGCCAGCATGGGTTGCCAAAGTTGGACATTCCTGTGTTGGGGTAGCCACCAATAAGAGTGAGTATATTCAAGTGTTGTTGTTTTTTCTTCCTGCCATGGCTCTGGAGGCCTTATTTTAAATGTTATTTTGCTTTTAACCCATTAGTCACCCAAAGCTATGCATCAGTAGGTGACAATACAATTTGAAATTATAAAATAAAATTATAAATAATTTTTTTTTATAAATAGTTTGGAAATATAGGATTTTACTTTCATGTACATGGGACTTCCAAGTTATTCTATGACATAAATATACTTCTGATGAACGTTAGCCAAAAGGGCTTCAGAATGTTTTAATAATAAGAGCAGTATCCTCCTGTTTAGTATTTTTCAAATTCATTGAAACCAAGCCTATAGACTCTAGGATAGGCTGAACTAAAGTTACTACAAATAGTCCTCAACTTACAACCACAATTGAGCCCAAGATTTCTATTGCTGAGACATTTGTTAAGTGAGTTTTACCCCATTTTATGACCTTTTTTGTCTCAGTTGTTAAGTGAATCACTGCAGTCGATAAGTTAGTAACCCAGTTGTTACTAAGTGAATCTGGCTTCCCCATTGACTTTGCTTGTCAGAAGGTCGCAAAAGGTGATCACGTAACCTTGAGACACAGCAATGGCCATAAATATGAATCATTTGCCAAGCCTCAAAATTTTGATCACATGATCATGGGGGTCCTGCAGAGATCCTAACTGTGAAAAACAGTCAGTCATAAGTCATTTTTTTCAGTGCCATTGTAATATTGAATGGTCGCTAAATGAACTGTTGTAAGTCAAGGACTACCTGTACTGCACTAAGCAAGAAAACTGTAACCATATATTCCAGTAAGCATTAGTCTGCTCAGCCCTTGTAACACTCATCACAGCCTTCAAGACAAGGACATCTGCAATAGGAAATCAAGAAAGATGGTAGTTTTCAACTATAAGGTGGAGCCAGCATCTTGACTTTTTTGACAAGCCCCCATAACCCTACTTCATGTTAATGTAAAGAAATTAGGTGGATACAATTGCATATTGAATTCAAATTGACTTACAATCTTGTGTGTGTGTGTATGTGTGCATTTGTATATATATATACACACATACATACACAGTATATCATATACATATAGCATTGCAAGGTTTCTAATTTTATCTAAGTTCCTGTTAATTTTTAATGATTTTATATTGCTTTTGTTATTGTATTGTAAGCCGCTCAATATCACTTTGGATAGTAAGATGAGCGGAATCTAAATTTAATAAATAAATACATACATACATACATAAAATTCATTGACTTACCATATCTATCTATAGATAAGAGCAAAAAGCAATTAAACAAACATTTTCAAGAGGAGAAACTACCCTGATTCTAAAAGATGACCTTTTGGGATTAGTCACCAAAGGTTTGAATGTTCTGCCAGTTCCCTTTTGTTTTGAATTATGCTATCCTGATGGGAAATAGTCTTCAAAACATGTAATTAAATATGATGAACAGAAATAGGATTTTAGGTACTGTTCTAAAGACAGAAAAATATATTGCTCCTGAAAATATCTTTATAAACTGTTTATCAACACTAAAGTACAGGTAGCTGTAGTTTCACAGCAAGTTGGTTGAAAACTCTATTTCATATTTTATTGAAACTGAAATTATCCCCAGCTAATCAAGCAAAGCAGAAATGTATAATATTATAGTAAAAATAAGGCTCAAATAACTCAATGGGAATTGTTTTAACTAAGTGAGCAGAAGATTGATCCTGTTAACAAAATTCATGAATTTGGAATACAGAGTACAGAATTCATATTCTGTTTTGTGGCATACAGATCTATTCCTGTCAGCCATGTGAATGTTACAAGGCTAGCATACAGTGGACACTTTTCCCTGTTTGCTTCCACAGGCGCTTCTGCTATGCATTTCCAGGATGACCATAGGCTAAAGAAAACAGGGATGCCTGCTCATCACTGCAGGATACACATGTAGTATCAGCTGCTCATCCATTTGCATCTGGTCCCCAGTATTTTTTCCTGTAGCCTGATAAATTTTTTCCCGTAGCCCGATAAATTTAACAAAAAGTGCTTTTCCAAGCTTAACCAGTAAATGGTCAGAAAAGATCTTCTGCCTTAATTAACCTAGCTAATTGCTGCAAGCACAAAAGTATGCTATTAGATATTGCACAATAGGTACACCAGCTCTTTATTATGTTTCAGTTGCCTTATTAAGGTTTGCTTTCTTAAACTGCTATTAGTACTATTACTACTATGAATAGCAAAAGAAGACAAGCTCCACTTTTGGAAAACAATATGCCTATGAAACTATATATATATATATCTCAGCAGTTGGTGATGGATTAAAGGGGGAAGGATATTGATGGTTTTGCCTGCATCCAATACACAGCATTTGTAGTTTTAGAAATTAAATTCCCCCTCCCATCAATACCAGAGCTCTTCTCATTAGCAGCGGGGATGGTTAAATGTTACACCGGAAGATTGATGGGACATTTTAGAATGCAATCAGCGCACTATACAACTAAACCGGCAGGCATGCCAAGTGGCACAGGACAGGCAAGAATTTGCCAGGGGTTTCTTAATTGGGGTGTGTGTGTGAAGGTTGATTCAGGACCGCGCGAGAGTCCTATCCCTTTTCAAGCAAGAATTCCCAAAGAGCAATTGTTGCCCGAACGAAAAGCAGCTTTTAGCCTCAAGCGCGATGCCACGAATGTCACCATTTCCATCCAAGCCGCCGCCGCAGTCCTTGCAACGGGTAGAAAGAGGAGGCAGGAAGCAAAGGAAAAAAAAAAAATAACCACCTTCCCAAGCATCCAGAGGCGACATTGGCAAGGAGGGTCTTTCTCCTGACCATCAAAACTCTCGGGAAACTCCTCGGCAGCCAGAGAAAAAACCCCGTCACGGGAGCAGCCCCACTGGCGGGAGAACGACCGGACGGCGGCGAAAAGGCGCATGAGGGGAGGGGGGGGATTTAAAGGAAGGGTCCCGACGCTCGCCTTATAGCCCTCGCCGAGCTCCGGGGTTGCAGCCGCCACCGCCGCTCGCCATTCGCTCGGAGTCGGAGCGCGCGCAGCCCTGCCATGCGGGATTCCCCGCAAACCCCTCGCCTATTTCTCTCCCCCTACCCGCCCCCACCAACGCTCCGCGCGCTCGCTTGCTCCGCCTTACCGGATTTCGGGGGATATCGGTAGAGGGAATTGGACGGGATATCCACTTCTTCCACTCCGGCGTTCTGCCGGCTGGTGAGCGCTCCCATGCTTCAGGCGCGGCGGCAGCGGGCATCCGGGGTGGCGGAAGAGAGGGAGAGAGAGGGGTGGGAGGGTGTGGGGGGCCGACGGCTTCCCAGCTCGCACCTTCGCTCGCCGAGCTGGAGTCGGCGGCGGGACGCGCTGGGTCGGTCGGTCGCTCGCTCGCTCGCTCCTCCCGCCGCGGCGCTGCTCCCTCACTGAGGAGCCTGCCGCATTGACTTGCCTGCTGCTGCTGCTGCCGTCCCCAGGGGGGTGGCGGTGCCTACTGCTCCCCAGCTGGGGAGGGAAGCAGCCATTTCGGCCCCCGTCCCCCACTTTTTGCCAGGAGCACCAGGCTGAGGGGGAGCCGCGCTAGTCCTTCGCAGAGCACTGCAGCCGCCGAGCCGGGGGGGAGAAAAGGCGCGCGCGGGCTTAGCCGCGCAGTAACTAGCTCAGGTCGAGCGGCGGGCGTCGCTGCTACAAGTGCAAGAGGCAACCCCAGGAGCGGCGGCGGCGGCGGCAGCATCTCCGCTCACTGCAGTAGCTTTGCAAGGAGCTGGGCGCCGCCTTGACGTTGGCGGTGGCGGCTCCGTCCTCCAGCCAATGGGGGCAGCCACGAAAGGAGGCTGCCTGCTCAGCAGCCAGCCCGGCGGCGCTGGTTTCTCGCGTCCCCCCCTCCCCACTCTCCCGCGCCCAGTTCCTTGCCCTCTCCGTTTCTTTCAGCTATCATCCCAAGTTCACCTTGGAACTATTGAGGGAGGGGGGGGGAGCCCTGTTGGAAAGGTGGTGGAGAAATGCTTGGAGGAACAGCTTATCATTTTAAAGCACAGGAAAAGTTTGGAGGAGAGATTGTTTTAACACCGGATGCTTCCCGTCATCACTTCTCGGGCGCCTGCCTGGAATTACCTTCGTTCGTCTCATTAAAAAATAAAATAAAATGTGGCAGCCGCAAGACGGGAAGAGAGAGGCCCCGCTAGTCCGGCTATGCCAAGACAGGAAGGAGCCTTTTTGAACAGAACGCCGTTATTTCCCCCGTTTCTTAACAGTTATGGAATTGCCGCACTAACCTCTCGTTTCTCCTAGGTATTTTCTGGCAAGGACATCCAGAATACTATGCCTATGCGGGCAGATCAGTCATCGTAGTTGGGGTGTCATTTGACATCTATATCGCTGACTCCCCCCACCCTATCTCGGTCTTTCTCCCTGCTAACTCTTTCGCTCTCCCCAAATATAATAGAAGTTGTAAAAATAATTGCAAGGTTTGTTTCCTTCCTGTAAGTTGAGGGGAACCTACTCTGAAGTGGGTCATGACACTGTGGGTCACAACGTATTGTGAAGTAAGTCGCTGGCATTTCATTGTTCAATCCTTCTATCACCTTCAATTCCTGAATTTCTTAACACTGAAATAATTCCATTGTTGTAATATCAGTACCCTATTGTTTGTAACAGTAAGGGAAGCTGTTGTTTGCCCTTAAACTTACTAGGATTCATGAGTTTAGCTAAGATTGCATAAAGGAGCTGTCTTTTTGAAAAGGAATAGTTCAGAAACTATTCCCTAAGTCAAGGGTCTTCGAACTTGGCATATGAAGTTGAATTCTGGGAGTTGAAGTCCACAAGTTGAAGACTTGTGGACTTCAACTCCCAGAATTCCTGAGCTAACATGACTGGAGGAGGAATTCTGGGAGTTGAAGTCCATAAGTCTTAAAGCTGTCAAGTTTGAAGACCCCGGTCCTAAATCTTTCACATCTCTGTTTCCCTTTTCCAGAATACTGAACTTTTTTTAAAAAATGCAGAATACATAGTTACTGAACTCCCTCCTATGAATGTATATACACCCAGAAAAAGTTCCCCACCTCCGTAAATTATAAGCTAGGGAAAGGTGAGATGTAGCATCAGTTCCAAAATAGCATTTTGGTCATGTTAAATTCTGGAATTCTGGTGCAAAAGTAAATTATCTGCAGTTCTCTTTGAGGCTTGGGTATTCTGAAGGTGAACCAAGAAGGCTGTCCTGGTGTAAAGACTCCGCTGAAAACAAAGGCAGGGACAGGTAACAAAGCACAAAGAAATATGGATAAAACTTTGTAGATACGACACTATCTTCAAGAAAATATGAAAAAGAAATAAAGCATGAACCCATGATTATAGAATGGCAATATTTATTTATTGGTTAAATTTATTTTCTGCCCATCTTGCCAAGGGACAGCTTACAACAGTAAATATGCAAAATGAAAAGAAGAGTAAATATAACAGTATCAAAGTAATGAAATGACAAACAATGGAATAAATAATGAAGGTATGAGATTCAAAATGGGCAGCGGGAAAGTAAGAAGCACAGGAGGGAGGTGAGGTTTGCTATCAGTCTAGTGCAGTGGTCGCCAACCAGTGGGCCAAAGCCCACTGGTGGTCCGTGAGAAAATTTTGGTGGTCCACAGAGAAATGTCACCCCCAAATCAGCCCCCAAAGCAATTAATCCAGGCTGCGCAGGAACACAAGTCTGCCCTGCCCACATGGCCCACGGAAACCCTCCCCGCCCATTCACTTCTTACTTGGCAAACTTGCCTGCTAAGTTGCTATTTTTCCTTTTTCTCCCCCGACCATCAACTGTTCTGCTGCGCCAGGAGATTTAGATTAGCTAGAAAGCAGGAAATCATTGGATTTCTTGCTTTCTAGCTAATCTTTAGATCTTTGCCTTTGCTTTTAAGCAGAGCTGAACCTCCCTTAGGACTGAAGGTTCTATTATTCAGTGCAGACTCACCTAGCTGATGGCAGAAAGATAGATCTCTGAATCTGATTCTGTGAGCAACTCAATCTGCCTGCCTGCTTTGCCTGCTTTTGGGTAAAAGTTGCTCTTTTTTTATAAAAAATTCAATATATAAATATTTATAATATTTACATACAAGCCATGCCCAGCTAGTCACACGACCACCAAGCTACACCCACAAATTAGGCCACGCCCAAGAACTGGTTGTTAAGAAATGTGAACCCCACCCCTGCCTGTGTGTTTGTGTGTGTGTGTGTGTGTGTGTATGAGAGAGAGAGAGGAAGAGAGAGGTTAGATCAGATCTCTCTCTCCCACCAACGTCAGCAAGCCACTGTCAGTCAAAATTCATATTAGTGATCCCCGGGATTTAAAATTATGAGTTTGGTGGTCCCTGAGATCCAAAAGGTTGGCGACCCCGGTCTAGTAGCTACCTCCAGTGTGGTACTCCCCCATTAGATCACCCATATCTTTTACATGTACCATGAAATAATTATATGGAGCAGTACATTGGAAATCAGCCTTTACAGTAGATGTAAAATCTATCTGAGCTGAAAATGTTTCCTTGAAAATATGTACCATTTAGTTCAGTGGGGCAGTCAGCCTACTTGGGATTGCCATCTAATATAGCAATATGGGGCTAACTTGGACTGGCCTTTAAGAGTATTTGGAAACTGCAGCTGGCACAGAATGCAGCAATGCAGACATTTCTAGGGGCCCTTAGGGTGGTCTAGGTAACACCATTGTTGTATAAGCTGCACTGGTTGCCAGTTTGCTTCTCAAGCCAATTCAAGGTTGTGATTATTACTTAAAAGCCCTTTATGGCATGGGTTCAAACTAGGAACCCATCTCACCCCAATGGGATTGGCTTGCCCCACTCGCTATGGAAAAAGGGGCATTGTGCTGTCCAGCCAGTGTATGGGAATTGGATAGTTAATTAGCAATTGTGAGCTGTCCCCTTAAGGGAATGCATCATGGTAAATGTAGTTAAGGTATCCTGGGAAATGTAGTCCATGCCAGGTGACCACATCTGTAATCCTGATTGGTCACTAAATTGACCCTTGATGGGTTGGAGGAGGTTTCCTCACTCTTTGCCTGAACTCACGGACTCATGGTAACCGTTCTACTTCTACCGCTATGAGATGAGAGAAAAAGGATAGGAGATAACCATCTTTTTACCTACAAGACAGATATGCAAAGGATTGGTCATTAAAGAAGAACTTAGTCACAAATGTGAGTTATGAGGATAGCTGATGAACCAATCATAAAGACTTTATATGTATGTTTGGTTGAGTTTATCTATCTGCATCTGTACAGAAGACAAAATTTTCCACTGTACAGAATACAGAACAGGCATGCTGCAGATCCTGTCAGCCAAATAATTTCAGCCAGCAGGGTCCAGGAGAAGAGCCTTTTCGGCTATGGTTCCTGCTCCCTGGAACATTGTGCTCCTTGAGGAGAGATCTGCCATCATCCTCTTGGTCTTCCAAAAGGGCCTGAAAAGCTGGCTCTGCCCATTGGCCTGGGTGGGGAGTCCCAATTTGGAGGAAAGAAGAGCCCACTTGCATCCCATTTATGTAGTGGTTCCTTTTTATCTAGTTTTTAAAAAAAAACTTGTAAAGTTCAATGTTGGATTCACATACTGACCCTTAAGCAAACTTACTTTAGCCAACCCTCAATGATTGGTTGGTTTATAATTCAGGATGCCATGTGAATTCAAAAACATTGGGTAAACTGAGTAATCCTTAGTTTCCAATTCAGCTTGCTCAAGCAATTACATCTTTCACTGAGTCACCAATGAAAACCCCCCTCACTGAAATGTGTGTTTTATTATCACGTGACCAACTCAGTGAATGAGATTTATGAGCTTTAGTCCAACTCTTCCCTCAGAAAATGTCAATTGCAATATCATGCTGTTTTGAATGAAGAAATTATATATTTATGTTCACATCTAGATGATTGCTGATTTTAGTAGGGCCCTCTCACTCATTAGTGTTTATACCAACTATTTCTCTAGAATTTCAGGCAATGTCTGAAGATGCCAGAGATGGTGCCTGGGACTTTTGCAGGGAAGCATATGTGCCATTACTGAGCTATAGCCTTTGTCTCTTCACCCCTAACAAAATGTATTATGTAATACATTGTTGTGCTATTTTCCCAATTTAAGATATCACATACACACACACACACACACACACAAAATCAATCAATCAATATAAGACCTCAAAGAAACAAAGACAAAAGCAGATTATTATTACCATTATTGTCAGAGTACAATATGTGTACAATGAGATTGGATGAGCCTCCCTTTGTGCACCCTCCCAACCCAACTCACAGTGAGGACAGAAGTTCCCTAACCCAGATCCAATCTTATTACACTATGTGACCTTGTTGCACAATGCGCTGCCCCGCAAGTGATGCATCTGATAACTAAATTCATCAACCTAATCCTTGACTGGATTAGACTTGCCTAATGGCATAATATGAGATAAATGTCAGCTTTACTGTCTGGGAAATTAGATTGAGGAAAACTGTGTATTTTGTCTATAAATTATATCTATTTGTTCATTTGTGCTCTTTTAATTAACCACTAACTAATCTAACTAAAATGTTCAGTATAGCTTTGTCCCCATATTTTTTCTTCTTCTAGGAAGCATTTAAGATGCATTTGATCTTAATATCATTCTTCACAAAAGATTGATGCTTTATAATAAAATGTGTTAGCCTTATAAAATGCTATAATTCTTATCATCTGCTAGAAAATTTGAGATTGTCTGATAATAGTATAGTGCACAGCTGGAAGTAATCAGAATAAAGAGGCTATTTAGGGAAGCTTTCAGTTGTCTGTGTGGTTTTGCACTGCTTTTTTCTTAGAAGCAGAGGCTGTGCTCATGCAAATGAACTGGTTAACTACTTTTTAGCTTAGTGTGTTGTGAAACCCCAGCCTTCATAGTTAATTTTGGTTTAAGGTTATGATTATATTATGATTAAGGTTATGATTGGTTAGTTTATGGCATATACAAACCTAGATCATTCAGTAAAATAAAGTACATAGTAACTCGCTCAGCTGAGTAAGAAGAGAACTCCCATTTTGTAAGAGTTAAACTAGTTGCCATATGCTTCTAGCCCCAGTTCCAAGAATCATTCATTACTAATACAGCCATACATGGCTTGAGTCTCTGCTACTTTCAAAATGGAGGGTTTTCTGTAGGGATCCCTGATCTGTGGAGCATCCTTCCCTAGGCAATATGGTAGGCCTGCAATCTTTTAGCCTTCTGGAAGGACATCTGGACTTGGCTCTTCCCTCAGGCAATGGGGGACAGTGAGATGAGAACCTGCCTATGGGTGATTTGTTGGGAAATATCCCAGTTGGATGGCTGAGGCACTGGGTTTTTGTCTTTAGTTTTATGGTCTTTACTGTTGGGGATAAGTAATACTGTTGTCATCTGCCTAGAATTGTGCTCTGAGATGGGTGGCCATACAAATCAAGTCAAATCAATAAACACTTTCTTGAGGTAGAAACATCCCACCCGCCTGTGGTGAAATGTAGTACATATTCCCAGGAGGGAGGGAATGCATTCCACCACATTGCCCTACATGATCTCAATGGAAAAGGGGCCATGTCAGCTTCGAGGCTGATCTTTATTGTAGCAACACCCTCCCTGTGGGTTTGCTCCTCTCAAGTCTAATTAGCCCTTACCTTGCTATCCTTCAGAAAAGTAGTGAAAACTATCCTTTCCTGGGCAGTAAGGTTTTTAATTGTGTACAATAGCCCATGTGGGAGTTGTGCTAGAAATGTTATTATTGTTTTATTGTTTTTAATATTGTGCCCATCCTAGAGTCTGCTAAATCAGAGAGCATACAGATCTTTATAATAAAACTACAAACCATGGATAAGCACCTTATGCAAACCCAGCTACATAATAAAATGGCTTTATAATTTTTCAACTTATCTTGGTAAAGGACTTCCTTTTCTTTCTGATTTGTAGTTGCCCATTCTTTTTACTAAATCCTTTGACCTTACTCCTTGCCCATTTAGTTTGCTTCCCTCTAGTCCATGAGGAGGCACAAAGTATGCCAATGGGAAGGGTTAGACCATTAGAGTTAGCCTTGTTAATGAGGTGGCCAAGTGACTTCCCACAGGGCAAGGTAGAGTGTAGTGATTGGTGAATTTCCCTGCTGATGAGAAAAAGATTCCCCCTGATTGGCTAAACCCAGGGCTTGCGCTATCAGAATGTGATAGCCAGCTGTTCACTCTGTAGGGCACCAGTTTGTTCTGCAGAAATGTGAGGATGAGGAAAACTATGTCATATAGAGATATCCTTAAAGCATTGTTAGGAAGACATTTTTGAACTGGGATTTATGGTAATGTCCTGAGTCAACTGAGACATACAACTAACCTATGCTTGTATCTGGGGTTGTTTGGTGTTTTTTTGTTCCCTCTCTGCTTATACTGCTAGCCTCAGTAAAAGGCAACACTTGACAGAGTTTGTCTGGACTTAGAAACTAAGCAAGTTCAACCTGCTGAACCTAAGGGTAGGAAACTACCAGGGAATCCCAAGACTGTAGGCTAGACTGGGAAATGCAAAACATCCCAAAAGGGGCAAATGATGCACTCATGCCCATTCCTTGGCAGGCAGAACCATTTCTATACTGTCGGAACTTACCAAGAACTGAATTAGACTTGAAGACTTCACCTTTATCTTAGGCTGCTGAGTCACTATACTCAGCCTGTTTTGTTTTGAAATCTTTTTAAAAAAATATAAAAACAATCTAATACAACTAAAGAAAGAAAAATAGAAAAAGGAGCAAAAGGAGAAATGGAAGGAAAAAAGAAAAATGTAAGAATGTAGTGAAACAAGAGGAAAAAAGTAGTGACGTTGAACCTTCATTACAACAAATATATTTTTGTAACTCTTCACACCCTCTTAATTTACAACCAATAATCTCTTCATCCCATATCCCATTTCTTATCTATAGACAAATCCATAAAACATCATCTTGTTCATTTTATACAATTATTTCCAAAATCATATAGTAAATTCCAAATTTGTATGGAGCCTTAATTCATTTATATCTTTTTAGATAAAAATCTTATTTAACTTTTTGCCTTTCATTTTCAATTCTTTAAGTTCCTAAATTTACCATTTTTTTTCATGAATGAAGATAGGTGGCTTTTCATTTTTTTTTATAGGTGGTTTTTTTTTTCATGAATGAAAACCAGGTGGCTTTTCAAACATATTGTTTTAAACATCTCCAATAGCTTTAAATTAAATAAGCAATTGTCAAAAATGATTATAAAGCAAGGTTAGCAAACCCAGTGTCCTTTATAGAAGTTTCTGCTGTGGTAGATGGCAGATCCTTTCATCTCCTGGCACTGCCTGCGGGTAACTATTGTCCTACAGTCTCTTCACAAGGAGCAGCCATCCAAAGTATATGTGGGTGATCTCCTGTCCATACCTTGTCTGGAGAGGCCCCCCAAAAAAACAATCAACTCACCTTTTTAAAAAAAAAAATTGCCAAGGTTTTATCTCCAATCTCAGTTTTTATTATAGGATCAAATCCTACCACCACTTATGACTTTCACTTCAAGAAATCATTACTACAATTAAATTATGAAACCATTTAGAATATATTTATTTTATTTTAGATTTTATTTTACATTATATGTTAATTACAAAGATGGATTTCATTTTATAGAAATCTGTATAATAAGCAAACGAAGGGAGGTATTTGATATGTTTGGTTTCCCAGTGGATTGGCACAAAAATACAGTGATCTTTTATCTTGCATTTTATTGAATGGATATTGTGAAACTTTTTAAAACTAATTTCTACTTGCTATTTTAAAGGTGTCACCACATTTGGTCTAATGCACATTTTAAAGGAAGGATTTTACTTGGAATATGTTGTATTTTGGATCCAAAATTTGAAAGATGCTTTAGAACGGGTGTGAATGCCCATGCTGCATTTACAAACATCTCCTTAAAGAAAAGTATCTTTTTCCAAAGCTTGCAATAATAACTGTGTGATCCCATGAAAATATGAGATTAAGTTAAAGGCGACACTACAGCATGCCTATGCCTGCTCCAAAATACCTTGTTGCATGTTTATTTGTTCATGTCTATCTTCCTAGAACTATCAATTAAGAAGCCTACAATTTTAGTCAAACTATTGAATTTTACAACTCTTGTTTTTAATCCCTGATAATTTTGTTAATACTTTTAGTGAGTCAATTAGTCCTCTGATTTTGAGACTATTTATCATTCAATTTTTTATTTTGTTTTAAGTATCTTAAAATTGTGTTCACATCAACCATTATAAAGTATCAACATTAAAACAACAATTATTCTGGTCAATATTACATCTTGTTCTTTAAGGTGTTGTGCATTCCCAGTCCCTCATTTTTATTTATTTATTTAGAAAATGTATTTGCTGCCCATCTCATATCCAACAGCTCTGGACAGTTTTATCTCAGTTAAATGCAGATCTTTAAACTTTTGTGCAGTTTAAAGCAATGAAAGAGCATTCAATCCAAGCATTCGTTATTTAGACATTTTCAGCTGGATTACCACTACTTCCCTTAGGCCTACAAAATAGTCTAGACAAAAAACACAACCAAAAGTACTAGCACTAACTTTCTTTTAAGGTTAGAATAACAGAATCTTGCAAGACTAAAAGACTGAAGGCCATGATGATGCAGTGATTAGAATGCAGTATTGCAGGTTAATTCTGCTGACTGCCAGCAGTTTGATCCTCATCAGCTCAAGGTTGACTCAGCCTTCCATCCTTCCAAGGTCGGTAAAATGAGAACCCAGATTGTTTGGGGCAATATGTTGACCACTTAAAGAAGGCTGAAAAGCACTATGAAGCTGTATATAAGTCTAAGTGCTAGTGCTATTGTTTTCCCCTATCTTTTCCTTTTACTCTGTGGAAAACTAGAGATGTTCTTTCTGAAATGTTTCCACTTCCTCCTTCCTTTTGTGGATTGAGATACCTTTTACATGCCCGATTGTCCAGTCTATGGCACTCCCACCTGTCTCTCAAGGTCATTCCCACATTCCAACTGCTTTAGAAGTTCTAAACTGGTTAGAAGTTTGGTTATAAATCCATTGTAGCTCCTTAGCGAGTAACCCATTTTAAACTGGGGTTGAGGAAATTGGCATTCTATCAATAGAAAGGTATTCTAAAAATCAGTTTCTTTTGATATTAAAATAAGATTAGTACAAATATTCAAAGTTTAATAATGTGATCACTTTGATGTTGGAAATCCTATTCAGGAATTATGTAGAACATTATAGTCTGAGTTTATCCTATTTACAAATAGTACCATATTCTGGAGAAGCAAGCAATTGGATTACGTATGACCTTCTTGGTTGTCTCCTAATCCCTGGGATTTATTAATACTGTATATTTAGAGCTATAGAGTTTTTCAAGCCTGCGAAATGTGGATTGATCCAAAAAAATGATTATATATCATTGAAGGAGAAACATACAACAAATCTATAGCAATGGATTATTGTCAACATTTGTTTTCTTTTAACAAGAGGGCAACAAAGATTTCTGAGCAACTTGATCAAATGTTATAGACTATTTTGTTTATGCACTCTAATTTTTCAGACTTGTTTATTATTTTTGTTTCCAACATTGTTACATTGTTCATAATGCTAAACTGTATGTGTGAGTGTGTGTGCATTTAAACAAAAATGCTACATATTTAAACTCTGATATGTGACAAATCAAGACAGATAAGATAGTTGCCTTTGATTAGCTAGCAATACCCCTTGTAATCTAGATAAGAAGGGGTTTTATCAGAATCTGATTGTTACCACAAATACATTATCAAGAATAAGAAATATATGTTCTCAGGTTCTTCTATTTATGTTACTTTATTGCTACTGTTTTTTGCTGCTTATACTTGGACTATTTTGGTAGATAGACAGTAGACATACAGTGATATATTTACACATATTTTGCTTTAACAGGGTAACAGACTAATTCTCTCTCATCCCATGCTGGGTACCTTATGCTTTTGTTAACACTCTTAAGTTGAGCTCCTACTTAATAAAGATATTTCTTTTAGTAAAAATGAAATCTCATTCAGCTTGCTTTGCAACTGATTTTATCACCTTTTTTTACTAAATACTATCTTGTTTAATGGGATTCATTGTCAATAAGTGTGTTTATAACTATAGACTTAAAATGATGTCTTGCAATTATGCTCATATCAACCATTATAAGATATTAACATTTAAACAATAACTACTCTGGCCTTTATACAGTTTTACATTGTGTTCTTCAATTTCCAGTTCAGGCTGGATTTATTCAGGCCAATCAAGTTTCCCAAAATATTAGACTTTTAACCAATGTATACATATCTGAAGTATATCTTTAACTGTCCTACACATTGGTAAAAAAAATCAGTATACCAAATTACAAACTAGGCAAATATGACCTCATTGATGACCCTCACTCTATCAAGGACCTAGGAGTAACTCATATCTGATGACCTGTGCCAGAGCTCACTGTAACAGCATTGCCAAAAAGGCATTAAGAGTTGTAAAGACCAATACTCAAATACAGCTCTTCTGTCTGGAATCCGCACTGTATATCGGACATTAATACAATTCAGTCCAGAAGTATTTCACGAGAAGAGTACTACACTCCTCTGCTCACAACAGGATACCCTATATCACCAGGCTTGAAATTTTGGGCTTGGACAATCTTGAATTACGCCGCCTACGGTTGGACTTAAGCGTAGTACACAAAATTATCTGCTACAATGTCCTACCAGTCAATGATTACTTCAGCTTCAACTGCAACAATACAAGAGCACACAACAGATACAAACTCAATGTTAACTGCTCCAAACTTGATTGCAGAAAGTACGACTTCAGCAACAGAGTGGTCAATGCCTGGAATGCACTACCTGACTCTGTAGTTACATCCTCAAACCCCCACTCCTTTAACCTCAAACTAACCACTATTGACCTCACCCCATTCCTAAGAGGTCTGTAAGGGGCGTGCATAAGTGCACCATCGTGCCTCCCGTCCCTGTCCTATTGTCCCCATTTAATTATATCTATTTTCTGTATTCTTACTCATTTTTATACTTATACCTATTATTTTGTAAGCGATTGACAAATCAAATCAATCAATAAATAAAATAAAAACTTCTTTGAGTACTAAGAAAGCTTTTAAAAATTGAAAACTTTTTGGAAATTTTTGAGGCACTGGACTGATACAGTTTATATACTGGATTGATATGGCTTTGTCAGCTCATAATGGTACATCTTCATCCCAGGTAAACCATTAGATATAGATGCATATTAAAGCATAGATACAATCAGCAAAGTAATTAGTATGTTCAAAGGAAAATATTCAGTGTAGAATTTTTAAAAGAAGTACTTTATGATTATTTTCTAAAAATGAAGTATTGTTTTTTTAAAAAAACAAAGTGTTTATATTATGTTCCTCCTCATTCCCACTCCAAAGTAGCAATGAGAAAAGATTTTTGTCATCCTTAAAATAAATTTGCTTCTAATACCTTCATAATTCTCCACTCTTGCTTAACTTTCTTATAATATCAATTGTCATTCTAAGTATCTTTCATTATGCAAAACCCAAACCATGTTAAAATATCTCTTAGCATTATATCTGAGCTAGATCTGCCTTTCTACAGGATTCAGGTTACAAAGCTCTGTTTTTCCTTGATAGGAAATCTCATTCAATAAGCCTCCCTTAAAAAGATCATTGGAGAGCAATGGCACTATGAGTTGATTAAAATGGCAACTATGAATCTCCCAGAATGCCCCAACAGTGATGCTGCCTTAAGACACTGTAGAAAATTGAAATGGCGAGAATGTGTAGCCCTATGAAGTACTAAATAGAGTGGTCCCTGCTAAAGATGCCTCATCTGATTCTTCATAGGTCACACTTTAGATATGTGTGTAAGTGGGTCAACAGATTGAGTTTTAAACATGCACTGCATGCATTGGGCTTTTAAGATTATTGGGAAAGTGTTTCTTCAGAAATCTTCTTAAACCAGGATTCCTTACAAGTGTTGGGATTGTATTGTCCATAAGTCCTAAATTGGCAATTACAACCTTGGAGCTCCGTCCCCAGAAAATAATTAACTGGGTCATTGGGAGGGGGGATGATTATTGTGCTACTAGCACTTCAAAGAGGAATTAACCTAGTCAATTAAACAAAAACGTTCAATTTACTTCAAAGCAGGGGCAGTGATATTTAGGGTTAAATACCACTCACAGCAAGCCATGTGATGAAACTTTTGATCATGGATATCTAGGGAGATTTTCAGTTATTGTCATGCCCGTCAGAATCTGATTCCGGTGGTTGTGGAAGAAACTGGGGAATGGCAAAGTCCGGCTGGGCAGAGCAGGGGAGAGGTAGAGCAAGGCAGAGGAAATTCAGAGGAAGATCCAGGCCCACCCCCTCTTCATCGTAGGGCACGCAGGGAGGAACGGAGAAGGGAGCAATGTGAGTTGAGTGGCTTACAGGGAAGGAAAGGGCCCTGATTCCCTTCATTAGCTGCAGCTGGGAACAAAGTGTTTAAAAAGGGAGTTTGTGCATAGCAACTCGTGGAAAGCAAATTGTGAGTTATCTTTTATGGTCAAGGCTTATCTGGGTTCCTGGCATATTCCCAACTGTGTGTGTTTTGTTGGCCTTTGAAGTCTGCAGTTCCTTATCCTGCCCTGTCCAGTTAATTGCTGTAGTGTGGTTTGTGTGGATTTTTATTTACAGTTTATATGTAGTTTGTTTTCGAACTGAATTTCCTTCATTTAAAGACTGTACTTGGGAGAGTTTTTTCTCCAGGCAAAGGTAATTGGAAATTGGGGGCAAAGTTGGAGGTATTAAAGGGATTTTTCTTACTTATGTGACTGTATTGTCTTTGTGCCACGCCCCGGGTCATCACAGTTATCCAGGAGGTCATTGTTGTGTCACAGGTGCTCTTCCAAAAGGCAATTGGACTTTGTTTTTGTTTTTTTTCTTTTTCTTGAAAACATTTTGCTTCTCATCCAAGAAGACTTAAAGAATCTTCCTGGATGAGAAGCAAAATGTTTTCAAGGAAAACCAAAGAGAATCCAGTTGACTTTTGGAAAAGCACCTTTGGGGTTTTGACCATGGAAGTATCTCATATTTACCTATCCATGTCCTAGAGAGGTCCAGTAAAAAAGGAATCCCTCTAGATATTGTATCTCTATAGCTATTTCTGTTCAAGACCAGGAATTTGATTGAAATATAATGGAAGTGAAGCAAATAATGAAGGTCTCCTTAGGGTTAGTTGCTCAGGCTATTATAATAGGGGCAGCAACACAGGCCTACAGTATGGAATCATAAGCTGTGCTGCATTATGGTGGGTGTACGGACTATAAGGAGGTGCACTGTGTTATGGGAATGCAGTAGGGCAGGGCTATCAAACTTGCGGCCCACGTGTCAAATAAGTCACGTGTTCACCATGCCAACGCCCAGTTTAGCGAAGGGGGGAAATGTTGTGATATGTCATGTGATGCTGCTGTGATGATGCCGTGACAACGCAAGTTTGACATCCCTGCATTAGCGGATTTGTAGTGCCATTACATCTAGAATATGCCAAATTGGGATAGGCTGATATATTGAATTGTTATCTATTTTTTTCTTTACTGATTTGAAAAATAAGGGTGGAGGAGATTCGAACATTTGAGACATTTCAAGTTATTTATCAATTATTGTTTCTCTCTCCCTCTCCCTCTCTTTCTTGTGAATGCTCAGCAAGCAGCAGCGGCTGCTTAAAAGCACCAAGAATTTTATGTTGGGAGCATTTAGCAATTTTCCATTTGCTGCTGCTTATGTGCCAAGTTAGGAACAGATGCCCAGAGTTGGCTTAAAGTACTTAAAATCAGTGACAGTTTGGACACTGACTACAGAGCAATTTAATCACCTTAGCTATACTTGCTTAATCTTGGAATTTCTGACATACTGGCAATATTTCAGTATTTCAAAAATCAGGAATATGTATTTTAGTATCCCAGCAGCTAATGAAATAGAAAGAATAGTTAAGCTTTTAAGTTACAGAGAATTCTTCATGAAATAGATTTCCCCCTCTTTATCTCATATACACTATGCAATTCAAAAGCTTGCATCCTTACCATGACTAGACCAAAGAAACATGAGAGGACATATGGAAGAATCAGAGCACACAATGTCTATAGAAAGAAAAAAAATAATCAAATTAATTCCTATTAACCTGAAATGGCAGCTGTCATCAATCTGTAGGGATACTTAACTGGAAACTAAAACACACTAAACCCAAATTTAAATTGTTTGGTTTGGTCCTAATGAGTTCTGCTAAGCCAACCATTGTGGTTTATTTGACATAGCTATCATTAAAAAACCCTAATACTGTTTATGAACCAACCTATATCTGACAACACTGAAAATCAATGAGCAGAGGCTTGTTGCTCTCTCCACAGGTTTGGTTTCTTAGTTTTGCTTATAAATCTTTGTTCTCTATTGTTTCCCTTGCTTCCTTCCTCTCTCTCACCACAGTTTGTGCTTCATGTTCCAATTCTGCATATCACAAAGAACATAATTGGAATAAATTATGCAAATGTTACTACATGTTGCATAGTCCATTGACATATAGTTCAATAAAGACACATCACTGTTTCATTGGATAATACAGTGAGTTGATAAAAACCGCAGCTATATACAGTCATGGTGAATCAAGGGAAAAACAACATCAGCCTTCTCGGTCAGAGTTCATTTAAAAATCATGAAACAGGCTGTTGAAGTCTAGAGAAGGCAATAATTCTCTGCTACGCCTGCAAATTCCCATAAAGCATAGACCATTATGTACAGTGTTCGTGTTTTACATGGCACTTGCTCCAGAAGCAGCAGAGTATTTTATGGTGCCATACTGCAGTGGAATGGCGCAGTGTGATTAAAAGTGGCGAAAGAAAATTAGCAGTATTTTTAAAATGCAAAATGGAGAGCTTGGCTCTTGTCCTTTTCTTTGATCAAGCACAGCGGCAGTGCAGTGCAATCTTTACAGTTTACTATCCCAGTTCAAAATCAGTACACAACTGGAACTTTTACAGACTGAATTATCAAAATTTGAAAGAAGATTGCAGCAATTACAATCACAATATTAACCAGGAACCAGCTGGGACTTTCCCAAACTTGAAAATTCCACAAAGCCTTTGCTGAGCCTCTCCTCTTTGCCCACAGGTGAGACTAGGCTAAAGATGCCACAGCTAAAAATGAAGCCAGGATATAAGCAGAGAGGACCAAAAGCCAGAAGTCTTATCTAAAATCTTGTTTCCTTCTAGTTATATAAGAAAAGGAAGAAGGCAAACAAAAAATGTCACCTGAACCAGACAAAAGTTATACCTAAGTGCATGGAAACCCTACTCCATCCTATCAACAACTACCAAAGGTATAAATTAACAAAGCAAGAGTAATACCAGTCTTATGAATTCAACAAAGCAAAGACTTTGGGGGATAAAGGGGGTCCTGAATTCCATTCATTTCTTATCTTTGGATCCAGACATGGTAGCTTCCATCCTTCTAGCTCAGGGGTGTGAAACTCAAGGCCCGAGGGCCAGATCTAGCCCACGGGGTGCTTAGATCTGGCCCGTGATGCCTCTGCCAGTGAAAATGGAGCTTGGGAGGGGCACACACAGCCCTCCTGAGCTCCATTTTTGTTGGCAGAGGGTTGCAGGAGGCCATCGTAGCCCAAAACAGAGCTTGGGAACCTGTTTTCACTGGCAGAGCACTCGGGCCCCCACAGGCGCCCCCAACACAAGCAATGTTGAGCAGGCCACACCCACCCTAGTCACGCCCCCCCCCCCCCCCCGAGGTCAAACACAACCCTGATGCGGCCCTCAATGAAATTGAATTTGGCACCCCTGTTCTAACTAGTGCCTTGTGGGTCTGACAATTCACCACAGCCAACTTGTAACAGCCAACTCGCTGCAGGACAAGAGTTACACTAATAAGAAATGGTGGAACAGAATCATTAAAGAAAGGATGCAAAAGGAAGGACAGAATAAAATATGAATGACAAAAAATAAAACAAAATATTTTAAATATATTGTTAAATTGTCCCACAATTAATAGTCTGTGGCACGTTATCCCACAGTGAGTTGGATGTGATAAGTTGGGTGTGGCGAATTGGCTGCAAATTGTTTCGTTCTGGTGCCTGGCAGCCTAGTCAAAAAGGAAGGAGATAAGTGTGGATGAGCATGGGTTTATGCCTGTGAGAAAGAGTAAATGGTTATTGTAATTAGGGAAGTCCTTGACCACTCAACCCAGTATAGCACAACCAACACAAATCCTAAAAAGAATTATGCTGCCATACATCAAGAATACCAACCAACAGACTACTACAACCACATGGAATCAGTGTAGCACACAAGTCAACTAAAACCCTTCAAAACATTTTAAGTAAACCAAAAGACCCAGCAACCCCAGAATTAAAAACAGGAATCTATAACAACATACAGTGTAAGAACTGCAACAACCACTATGTAGGACAAACAAACCGAAGACACATCCAGGACTACCAACTGGCGGTCAGAAGATATGACAAAAATTCTTTAATTTCACAATATATAGACAGATTTAACCATAGTTTCATTTAGGAAAATGTGACAATCCTAGACCAGATCAAGTCCAAAAATGCCAGGGAATTTCTAGAAGCCTGGCACTCTGACAAATCAGCCATCCACAGACGAATAGACATTGACATAGACTATGCAAAAGAGACAATCAACCAGCCCAAAAGAGATAAGGATTCCAGCACCTCTCCACCAGTAATCAGCACTCAGATCAACTCCAAGATTAACTGCAAAGCAACAATCAAGTAAGCAATAGCCCAATCAAGAAACTGCCAAAGAGCCATCAGTAAACAGCCCAACCAAAGAATCCCTAAGACCTCCCTCACCCATACAGACAGGCAAGGCACCAGAATATAAACTGACACCAAACAGCACTCCTTACTAGCACTAGGTAGTGCAATATCTGCAAGAAAACAAGCAAGCTCAAGAGAGCACCAAGGACCCCTAGTAAAGTTTTGTTGTTATTTTAAATTCACTGGGTCTTTTTATTATATACCCAAGAACGTGTTGTAACTCGGTGTTTGGTTTGACATGATTTGTGTGCATTTCTCTGTTGACAAATGTCGTGCATCTCAAAGCACGCGCCCACAGAACCGGCAGTAAAAAGATTTGCATCCCACCACTGTAGCTGACCAAATGGATTTGAAAGTGGGACATTTTAATACCTTCTCTTGGGCTTTGCATTTGAGCTCTCTGTTCCTGTGCAAGAACATGTATACTATTGGCTGTTGTCAGACTCCCATGGGGGCATGTACAAATCCTATGAGTTTGTCTGAGCTAAGTTTGGTTGAAGTTTGCTGGGTGTATGCAATGAAGGGGCTTTGGGCAATTCCTATTGTGGTTGAGGAGGGCTAATCCTACCTTTGTTGGATCTTGGGTGAGGATATTTCCTTATGAATAGAGCTAGCTATCTCTTTATCTCTTAAGTGCTGACATCTGCTGGGGGCTGCTTTCCAAGAGCATGTTTCTACATTTCTCATCCAGGGAAATAGCATATTCTGCCCTTTTCATATTTTTCAAAACCTTTCATTCTTCTAAGGAGAGGGGTGGGTGCTAACTTTCTACAGCACATTATCATATTGTATGTCATCATATTGTAACTGTCAGGGCAGTCTTTAAACCTTCCAGAAACTCAGCCCCACCTTCAGAAAGTACAGTAGATAACAGCTAACTGCTGGATAAGTTGCGGATAATGTTACATAGACATTTAAGTTCAGTCAGATGCAGAACAGAGAAATCAAACTACATGTCTGTCTTTTCAATGAGCCTCAAGGTGTAAAATTTTCCTTTTGAGCTACTCTTTTCCCAGCCTTGAAATAGGAATGCAGATGCTCCAGGTTTCCACAGTTGTTCTGTCACCTCTGCAAAGTACTGCTGCCCATCTTTATTTTATTCTATTTATTTATTTATTTTTATTTGTCAATTGCTTACAAGTTAATAGGTAGGTATAAGTAAAAACATAGTTATGAATACATAGATACATATAAGAATATATGTGTGTGTGTGTTAGGTTTTTGAGCTGATAAATAATTAAACAAGGGAGACTAGTATAGATCTATTTCGAGCTACTTAGCTCTCGTCAGCTAGCCATACCCTTACTGAGATTCGAACCAGGGAAGTATTACATGTGAGGCAGTTGTAATTGCCATTAGGCCACTGGTTCTCATCCAGATCAGCGATACAGGGGAATGAATATATATACTTGTGTTACAACACCCTGATAAGCTCCAATCAAGGGAGGAAGCATATTGTGGAGGAAGCAACCAGTGGCCTAATGGCAATTAAAACTGCCTCACATGTAATACTTCCCTGGTTCGAATCCCAGTAAGGGTATGGCTAGCTGACGAGAGCTAAGTAGCTCGAAAAAGATCTATACTAGTCTCCCTTGTTTAATTATTTATCAGCTCAAAAACCTAACACACATATAAACAAAAGACAACGAAACAAATAGCTTTCTGTCTGGATGGTCTCTGGTGATGAGCTGAAAGACAGAAAAGGACAGCAGTATGCTTCCTCCCTTGATTGGGGTTTACCAGGGTGTTGTTACAAACATTAGGACAGGGACGGTAGGCACGTTGGTGTGCTTATGCTCGTCCCCTACAGATCTCTTAGGAAAGGGGTGAGGTCAATAGTAGACATTCTATTTTTAATCCTGCCAAAATGAGTGGCCAAACAAGTCAAGAAAATGACCTCCATAATTTTCAGAATTTGTTCACTGTTTAGAATTGAATGTGGATTAAATTCAGACTTTTTATGTATAGCTTTTGCCAGAAGGTGGAGACAGCAGAAGGGATAATAAATTCAGACTTACCAGTTGAAGGAGATTGCTACAAACACAGGAGAAGTGTGTAAAACATTCCCATCATACAAAGCAATAGATGTTGCAAAGCAAGTATTTTCCAGCTGGACAGAAGGCTGATGGGGCAAGGAAGCTTGTCCCACCACTTAGCTTTTCCCCACTAAAACTCTCAAAGGCAAGGCTGAATCTGAAATTGGATATTCCACCACCACCACCCCACCCACCCAAGAAAGCCTTTCTGCATTGCTCTACCTCCATGCAGGGACATATTTATTTATTTTTATTTACAGGACTTATATGGCTACCTGGCTCATATGATGACTCTAAGTAACTCTCAACCATCCATTGAAAACAAGTTTAATGTCGTCACTGCATTTTTTTTAATGCTAAGTTACTGATCTAAATGCAGATCTATTGTCAAGACAAAGCATCCATGCTTCATGATTCACACACTGCAGTAAAGCACATATAATTATGGTTTCTTGAATAACCCACATTTATATTAATTCACTTAGATGCAATCAAACAAACTATATTCTGGCATGGTACAAAATGAGAACCAACATATAGAAATAAATAGAAGTAATTTGCATAGTTACACTGTTGTGAAGCTACTTGGCAGCTGAACCCGGGAGGGATAACGATTTGCAAAAATAATTATACCGATGCAATAAATTAGGAAAAATATTTTTTCAAGGGAAGAGATTATCAAGATACTGCATAAAAAAATACATATAGGTTTCTCTGTTAACAATATGGAGTTATTGCCTCCTTTTAACCCTCTTCCAACTAATGGGCCTGGGATTTCCTTTTGATCTCTCATCCATGCCCTAGGTATGATCCTGATTAACTTTTCAAGAGCAGACTATGAGTTGGCTATGTGCCAGTACTTGCTGTAGATCACTGCAAAGCCCTCAGTTTATGCAAAGCTTACGTTATAAAAATGAACTAAAGGGAACTATATAAATTTGATAACTCAAGAAACAAACAAGGATAACTGCAATGAGTCTTGAGCAATGGGGGGAGGAAAGAGAAAGCAAAAACAGTGTATATTTCTTATTTTTTTCTGTTTTGTTTTATATTGCAAGAATCATTCTTACAACCACCCTTACGTCTTTTTGTAAAATGCTTTTAATATAATAACAGAGGGAAACCCCTCAGGGATGGGATTCAATTTTTTAAACAATTGGTTCTGTGGGCGTGGCTTAGTTGGTGGGCATGGCTTGGTAGTTATGTAACTGGCTGGGTGTGGCCAACTCAACATCACTCACATCAAAGCACGCATCTCTTCGCCTGGCCTCTCATGACTGTGAGGATGCTGCAACAATCGTAAGTGTGAAAAATGGTCATAAGTCACTTTTTTCAGTGCCATTGTAACTTTGAATGGTCACTCCACACAAGCAAAATACCAGCAAAGGAGGAAAAAATAACTCCAGAGAAGTTCCAGAGACAAGAAGTCTAGTCCTGACAAGAATGTAATAAGGGTTAACGGAGAGGCAGTTAGTGTAAGCAACACCAGAATGTTTCCTTCCTGCCTTCCTTACAGGATTAGGCCAGTAATTTCTTCTAACAGCCGGTTCTTCGAACTGCTTAGAATGTTAACAACCGGTTCAAGCGAATAGGTGCAAACTGGTAGAATCCCATCCCTGAAACCACTTCCAAAGAAGAACAAAACACAAAAATGCATACATTGGCAAAAGAAAAAAAAGGTAACGATAAGTGCTTAAAAGAGAAAAATACAACTTTCACTCTTATGGAAAAGTGCAGGAAAGCAAGGGTTTGTCTCCCTACCAATTTCAGTACTGCTGCCCGCTTCTCTATGAACCTGGCTAGAAGCTGGATTTGAAACTCTCCTCCATAAGCCTCCCACCTACTTAGCCTTTTCATATTGTTTTAAAAGACATGCGGCAATAGTCAAGCCAGGTGCTACTGTAAGAGAGAAAAGAGAAAAGCAGCAGCATGGGAAATTGGGTCACTTCTGCTTCTGGCTGATATAAAGGTAGCAAATCAATTGCTCCACACACCCACCCCAACCTCCACAAACCAAATACAATCTAGCCACCTGAAGGGAGATAAGGTTGTTTGCCACTGTTTGCTCTGCCCACCTATTTTTACAAAGCTGTGATACACAATTCCTGCTTCTTTTGTGCCATGGCTTTGCTGGCCTGCTTTCAAGATAGGAAAGCATAATCGTGCAAACCGGATTGCAGCATCTCATGGCAAAGCAGACCCTGTTCGTGACACCGGGTAGAGAGCCTGTGTTCCCTATGAGATACAGAAATGTTCAGAAGAACAATGGAGCAATAACGTTTCTAGGGAGGTTGAAGCTTTGAGCACTGAATTTAGGATGTCCAGAAGTGATGCTCACAGATAGAGGTTGTTCAGGAGTCACAGGATGCCGCCTTCTATCAGAAGGCACAAATATATAACGTTTTCGATTCCTCACGCTGAATGAAACTACTTGTCCTCCCTTTGTGGTACCTTGCAGGACACAGCCAAACGCACAAAGTTTAGTCTACAATTTTTATTTATGTATCAATTTTAAAAACCTCTCATCTGCTTCACAGAGAGACTCTAGGCAGGTAAAATATACATGTAAAATATCAAAACAAAAAACACTATATAAAATTTAAAATGACAAGGGTGAATTAGAATTTACCCAGAAGGCCAGGTAGCCTTAAACTTGAGTAAGGGGCAATAGTATGAATTTGAAATTGAAACACGGTTTAAATAGTTACTCTGATTGCCTCTCTTGGTGTCTGCCTGCCCCATCAGATCTAGCAGGGAGGGCATGCCCCAGGGTCCCTCTATCAACCATTCTGATCTTGTTGGACCCCGGCCAGGCTCCTGCCTTCTCAATGGCAATACCTGTCCTCTGGAAGAGCAAAACTCCCCACCCCACCCAAAATTTATGAGCCTTTTGCAAAGCTCTAAAAAGTTTGCTGTTTTCATTCAGGCCAGGAGGTTAGATGAGCTCTGTTGCAGCTTTTTTTTATTGCTTACCTTGGATGTCATGGGACATTGCTTAAAGCTGTTGTTCTAATTCTTGCAGGCAATCCAGAATCACCATTGTGTGATTGGCAGGCATATAACTGTGGATGATTTAAATAAATACAAAACCTAAGTTGGCAGCTATGCAATCGGCGTGCATTTATGATCGTTGGAAGCATTCCAGAGTCACATAATGGCCATTTGTGACCTTCCCAGCTGGCTTCCAACAAACAAAGTCAATAGGGAAAGCTGGATTCGCTTAATGACTGTGTGATTCACTTAACTGCAGTAATTTGCTTAACAACTGTAGCAGAAAGGTCATAAAATCAGGCACAATTCATTTAACAATCACTTTGGTTAGCAATGGAAATTCTGGTCCCAATTGTTGAAGTTGAGAACTACCTGTAATTATATAAATGACAGGTGAATGAAAAAGTCATTGTTCTGAAGAAAGTTACTTATCGTGCTTTTGCTGGTCATCCAGTGTTGTGAAGTGATTGGAGTGCCAACCTACGATCTGGAAAGTCCCAGTCTTAAATCTCTCCCTACATTTCCTGCATAAACATAGCGCAGTACTAATTCCCAGGCCTGCCCAACTCACAAGGATGTTGTGAAAATCAAGGGAGGCTATGAGAGAAACAATAGAGACCACCCTGGTTCTCAGTCAAGATAATAATGCAATAGTAAAATACAATTCATCAGAATTGTTTGATGGCTTCAAACAATTTTTTTGCATAATATTATTTTGAACATTTGCTTTTTTGCCACTGCTGCTTTTCACTTTTTAAATTTGTTGCAGCAGAACACTTTCTCAATAAAATGTTTAAAAGAAATAATGGGGGCAAACTGTCTTCTTAGAAAGTAGGAAAAAAGTCTCAGAATTGGAGCACTGGAAATGGGAAAGAAAAATAAGCACCTTTGAGGAATTTGATCTTTGTGAATTTCAGAATTCACATCTTCTGAATGAGTGTCCTGATATTCACAAACTTCACTGCTTATTGAATAATTTCCTGTAGTTCTTGCCTCAAAAAACTAAAGTTGTGTGTGTGTATGTGTGTGTATGTAAAGTAAGAGGGGTTTTAATAAAATATGCATTTAAATGGAAATATTATTGCAGGTTTTATAAATAGGTAAGGTGCTGTCAAAGAAGAAAATAGGTCAGGATGGAGCCCTTAAAAGTGAACACTGGCATCCAATCCCTTTAAAAGTGGGATAGACTAGACACATTCCATGGCTGCGCCTACCTAGTGAAAAAACGCTCTCCTAGGCCAGGGGTAGGGAACCTTGGCTCTTTTATCACTTATGGACTTCAACTCCCAGAATCCCTGAGTGAGCCATAAAAGGTTCCCCATCCCTGGCCTACTGGTTTTTCAGTTGTGGGGGAAATCAATTTTTGACTGGAATGGGATTGTTTGATATACAAATGTAGGACATATAAAGAATATATAAAGAATATGTCCTACATTTGTATATTAAACAGTCCCATTCCAGTCAAAAATTGATTTCCCCCACAACTGAAAAACCAGTAGGCCAGGGATGGGGAACCTTTTATGGCTCACTCAGGGATTCTGGGAGTTGAAGTCCATAAGTGATAAAAGAGCCAAGGTTCCCTACCCCTGTCCTAGGCAATTCAGCAGAAAACCACTTCTCCCCAAGACCTTTTTAGCCTTCTGGAAGTTGGGGAAGAATGAGATGGGAGTCTGTGGAGTGCCCTCATCATTGTAGAGTAGGGAGAATAAGAACTTCCACTTTTTCTGATGTAGCCCAGGGCTGTATTAACCTTTCTAGCAGCTGTCACATTTGACTGGAGTAAGTGATCAATGACCATAACCAAGCCCTTCTCCAATGCAGTGTTTCCAAACCACGAATCTGCTCTTTTGTATCTTTTTCCATACCTTTTCTTCTCTCTCTCCCCAAATGTAATATCTCACATTTTCCTCCTCTGGAAAAAGACATCTTGTTCCTGTCTTTTCTTCTAACCTTTCCAGATTAGATTGCAATATCATTCTGTCATCTTGGATGTTGGCCAGAATTCCAAACTTTTTATCATCAGAAAATCTGACAATCAGCTCATCAATCCTATCATCCATGCCACTAATAAAAATGTTGAATAACATCGCACTTAGGAATCCCACTGATTACAGTGTTCTACCTCAACATAGAGCCATCGGTGCTGACTCGAATGCGATACTTAATGAATGCGATAAGTTGTGGATACGCCTGACTGTATTGCCATCCAAATCACACTATAACAGCTTATCGGTGATGATGCCAGATGAACTCTGTGAAAAGCTTTGGTGAAACTCAGGCAGACTATAGTCAAACATTTTCTACATCTACTAGATATCTTGTGAATGAAAGACAAGGTTTATCTCCCATGACCCTTTTTGGAGAAAGCCATGTTGCATCTTAGCAAATGCATCATTATCTCCGAGATGCTTACAAGTGGCCTCTTTTATTATTTGCTCTAACCTACCACATATTGAAGTTAGGTTCAGTGATAGTTAATTATTGGGATCCTCTCCCTCCCCACATTTTCTTAAAGAAAAGAACATTTGCTCCAGACCTCTGGGACATCTCCAGTTCTCTAACTCTTCAAAAATAATTGACAGAAATATAATGGCTCTTCTCCCAGATTTTTCACTGTTGTTTGAGGCTGAGCTATCTTTAGTTTTCTCAAGATACCCCAGCTGACTACACCAGTTTTGCTGTTCCTCCCATGACCTCTCCTTTATAATTTCTCTTGGTTTATTAAAATCAACATTTCTAAAATCCATGGATTATGTTTGATTGTTCTTTACCAAATTTCTGTGAAAACCAAGATTTGAGGATTAGATCTCCTAGTTTCCTGCTTAACTTTTTGAAAATTATCACTAACCCAAATCAAGAATCTATATGACATCTAATATTTGGCAGAATTAGTCTTCCAACAAATGTCTGGGTAGTTGAAATATCCTGTCACAACCAGTTCATTATTTTTAGGATTATTATCTAGTTTAATAAATTGAATGACTGAAACACAGTAGCCTCATAGCAAAATATCCCTTAGTTTGCCCTTTTATCCTAACCCAGAAGTTTACAGTACTCATGCTACCATCAGATCAGCTGGAGTTTATACAAGTAAGCTCATTCTATATATAAAACATTATTATACCAATCCTTCTCTTGTGTTCCCTCTCCTCTGAGATAATGTGTACCTTTCAAGTCCAGTGCAGCACTGTTGAAATTGATCCCACCATGTTTCTGTAAATCCTATTATATTATACTTGCCTTTGTGTCTCATGACATCCATCTCATTTTGCTTGTTTCTCATACATTTGTAAGAATAGACACTTAAGATAATAGACCAGACTCCCTATGTTCAGTTTCCCTTTTTTCTTTATCTCTGTACCTCCATTGTTACTTCGATAAACTAGCGCTGCTGTATTTAATCCAATATTTCCCAATTTGTTACTCATCAATAGCCGTAACACTCCTGCCCCTTTGTGTTTCAGTTCAAAGTCCTCCTGACAAAGCTAGTCCACTCCTATCCAGACTTACTTTCCCTCCTTAGTTAGATGAATCGCATTCCTCAAAGCTTCTTCCTTGAAGATTGCTATTGAAAAACCCAAGCCTCTGTTGCATGCACCAACTTGACAGCTAGTTCACTTGAAAAAGTTTCCATTCTTTTGCCAGACCTTTGTCTTTAATGGTAAATATTGATGAGAACATCACCTGGGGTCCCAAGAATCTTCATCCTCCTTCCAAAGTCCTGACGTCTCTCCTGATGCACTGCAGATCTTGCCCTGCGATACCATTTGTACCTATGTAAATGAGAAGGAAAGGTCTGTGATTAGCAAATCCAATGTTTAATCGTTCTGGATTTTAGGCTCCCAGAAGACAGAAGTCACATGGAGATGAAAGATCTGTTTGACCACAAATCTTCATTTTCTGTTGGATGATTGTTGATGGATCATTTCATTAGCATCAAGTGGCAGAACTTCAACGATAGTTTATTTGATTTTGTGGATCATTCATGTATTTTCTTCAGAGGATGGAACTGGTGGGCAGCGATGAGAATGGTTTACTTTGTGACTGTTTTGCTTTTGACAGCAACATGTTGCCAACTCCCTTCATTTTCGTCCTGTGATGAAACTTAAGCTTACCATTTCTCCTGCTTGTGGCAGGTGATGATATCCACCATTATTATTCACAATGGATTCATGTTGACATATAAGGTGTAAGGTTAATGCTCTGGCCTCCAGTTCCCTAAATGTCACTGACCATATTTTCACAAACATACACTTTACACAGATGAAGTTTGCTTTGTCTTGTGGGAGAAGGACAAATATGACTCATCTTTTGAAGATGATGGCCAGAACCCAATCCTTGAGCAGAATGTCCTTTATACTATTGAGGAAGAAGAAGGGGGGGGGAAAGGAGAGCAAAAGAATTTTCCATATTTTGGGAACACTGGCTTAAGCTGGATAAATGAAATTGCTGGACTGCAAGCTGTCTTCCCAAAATATACCATGATACCCAGCATTTTCTTACCCATCCACCATCCCTTTCAATCCCCCAATCTTTAGCTGCAATGGAGAATACAGGTAGTAAGGTCAACTTACTATCACAATTGAGGCCAACATTTTTGTTGCTAAGTGAGACATTTTGTTAAATGAGTTTTGCCCCATTTTACGGCCTTTCTTGCCACAGTTCTTAAGTGAATTGCTGCAGTTGGTAAGTTAGTAACTGATTTTAAAGTGAATATGGATTCCCCATTGCCAAAAGACTGCAAAAGGGGATAATGGTCATAAATATGAATCAGCGGCCAAGCATCTGAAATGTGACCACATGATCATGGGGAAGCTACAAAGGTGAAAAATGGTCATAAGTAGCTTTTCTCAGTGCTGTTGTAACTTTGAACAGTCACTAAATGAAATGTTGTAAGTCAAGGTCTACCTGTAGAAGAAAGGTAAAGGCCAACATGCTTTGAGCAATTCACAAGGTTTGTCCAAAAAAACAACTGGGACTATGTTGAGCTAAAACCGCTAGTTGTCAGAGTGAATAGATTGGGATAGGATGATCACGAAACAGATGTTTCTCCCATCTTTGACTCAGGTAATGTGTGATATGAAAAAGGTTATATGCAATTATTAGTTTTATCTTCTTCCATCATTGGCACCATGAGATGTTCAGACTCTTCTCCTGGAGCAAATCTGATCTCTTCATGCCTGTTGTCCAACTACTGGGACATGGGAAGCCTACAGATAGCTTGCTGAGATACTGTTGTCTATTCCTGGTGACACTTTCTCTCCTTTGGTTTGGGAAAGATGTCTGTGCCTTTGTGTAATGCAGTCACCGCATACTGATTTGTGCCTTCCATGCATGGCTAACGCAGGAACGTTGTAAATGAATGACAATGAAGATTGGTAATGTGGCAAAAGGAATTTCCAGAAATACTATGGGAACAGATCAGTATTGCTTCGATAGCTTTCGCTTCTATAGTTACTATTGCATAATTGCACTTACTTGAGTTAGAAGTGCAACTGAATTAGGGAGTGGCAGGAGGTTTTTTCTCCCCCCCTCCCCCTAATAAGCATACCCATGATCAGGCTGTAACCAAACTTCCTCAAAAGACTGCCTGTCCCAGCATGTTTTACTGTCATAAATTGATCTACAGGAAATGATTAGCCCAGAACGGAATTATAGTGCTTCAACACCCTGGTATGAAAAATAAACATAATATGGTATTTTCACAGGATGCATAAGTCAATATTGACATGAATGAATGAATAAATTTGGACCAATCGCTCTTTCAATGACACTTCATAATGTCATTTTTTGTGGGCAAAAAAGCACAGGAGGAAGAGTGCTTTATACGCTGTCTTCAATTTATGAATGAAAAATGAGATACAGTGTCATGAATTAATAATAAACACAGCTCTTATTATCGGTGTGAAATCTCTAGCGCTTTATTGATGATTTGGGGGCAGGAAAAAATCAAGAGTAGGGCTGATGTCAAGTGAATAAAAAAAGCAAAGGTTGTGTACAGATTAAAGAGGATTTCTCCAGTTGGGTTCATGAAAAGGTAACTCAGATCTAATCCAAATATAAGTCAGTGCAAACTACAGGTAGTCCTCAACTTACAACAATTCATTTAGTGACCGTTGAAAGTTACGCCACTGAAAAAAGTGACTCATGACCATTTTTTCACACTTACAACCATTGCAGCATGCCCTGGTCACATGGTTTACATTCAGATGCTTGACAACTGGTTCATATTTATGACAGTTGCAGTTTCCTGGGGTCATGTGATCATCGTTTGCGACGTCCTGACAAGCAGAGTCAATGGGGAAGCCAGATTCACTTAACAATCGTGTTACTAAAATAACTGCACTGATTCACTTAACAAATCTATCAAGAAAAATGGAGCAAAACTCACTTAACAAATTTGTCACTTAGCAACCATTTAATTTCTGGGCTCAATTGTGGTTGCAAGTCAAGAACTACCTGTAATGAATTTGACACTGAAAAGGTAAAACTAAGAACGGATCTAGTGACTCAGTGGTCTCCAACCTTGGCAACTTTAAGACTTGTGGACTTCAATTCCCAGAATTCCTCAGCCAGCTTTGTTGGCTGGAGAATTCTGGGAATTGAAGTCCACAAGTCTTAAAGTTGCCAAGGTTGGAGACCACTGTAGTGACTTACTGAAGACAGAGCTCCAGCGGCAACAAACACATAGAGCCTGTTAGGTCATATGAAGCAGATTCAATTTAGCAAAGCAAAGCTTCTCCTCTTATCCCACATTAACATATGGAGAAGCAAAATCTCAGCAATGAATTTAACTCAATGCTCAAGTTTATGAAACCAAAGTGAGCCTACCAAATCTTTTCAAAATGGGTCAGGGCAAAGGTCTGAGCCACTAAATCTAACATAGGTCTTTATCGCATTATTTTTATATAGGATCTATCTGTATATCTACCCAAATGGTCACATTAGGTCATGGATACACCTGGTTTCATATGGTTTTACATAGGATTAACCTTTGGGCCTGTTGAAAGAAATATCCCATGTGGTTCAGTTCCAAGCCGGGAGAAAGGCACAGGTGACAAGATGGAGGCTGATTGGAAAGAGGGTCCATTTACTGATGAACAGAACCACCAAGCACATGTGATTCTGGGTAACTGACCACATGGAGTTGAGAGAGAGAGAGAGGTATTTATATCCTCTCTTTGGGCTTTGCACTTGAACTTCCTGTTCCTGTGCAAGAACACGTATTCTATTGGCTGTTATAGGGGTCATAGCTAACTTGGTAAGCTGTCTGAGACAAGCTTGATTGAAGCTTGCTGATGCAATGAAGGGGCTTGTTGGGCAATTCCTATTGTGGCTTGAATGGCTTTGCCCTGAAGGATAATCCCATTACCCTCGACCTGAAGGTCTTTTGTTTTGTAGGTAGATTGGCTCAGGCTTTTTTAATGGGCACCAAATATCTGCTGTGGGCAGGGAACTGTTTTCTGTCTTTAAAACATGTTTCTTCTTTTATCATCCAGAGAAATATAATATTCTGCCTTTTTAATATTTCCTAAAATATTTCATTCTTCTGGGAGAATGACTTCTCACAGGTCAGAAAAGACTCCTCATCTTCCAAAGCTCCACAGCTGCAGTTTTCAATCAAACTCGGCTGATTTCTAAATGCAGCTGCCGTGTATTAAAGCCGTTGTGTATGTAGTTAGCACTCCTGGGTGACCGCACTTAGGAATTAAAGTAGTGGGAGTTTTTGTTAAGAGCTGCCCCTTTTTGTGTTAGGGCCAGGCAACCACCCCAAGACGAAAAGTCCATTTTCCGTCCGACCTCATAATGTCAGTCCAGCCTATGCTAACTGTGAGTCACATCTGTTAGTATTATACAGCAAAAAGTTCTCGGGAATTGAAGGCGACCGCCTCCATTTTAGAGGGCCGCAAAAGCTGGGCGTATTATTAAATTTGCTTTCATTCAAGGCCAAAAAAAGAAAAATGAAGGGGAAAAAAAGACGACTTCCGTATTTCTGTAAGAACTGTGGCTTCTTCAAAAGGAAGCTATTACTACCAGTTCATTCCATTATGACTTAGTAAAAGAAACTCTAACACAAGTTTCTCAAAAAAAAAAAATTTCCGATCTTCATTCTCTGAGCAATAAGGATCCGGAAGTTCGCGAGAGCGTAGTTTCCGATAAGAACTGTGAATGTTCTACCTTTTTTTTTTTTTTTCAATTAAAAGTTCGCTTTCGGGATAAACGTGTTTTCAAAGGAAATGAGATACTGCTGCACATCCTTGTTTTTCCAGCTGGATATATTTGTCACACAGAAGTTTATCAATGAACTTGTCGTCTATAGCTTATACTTGTTCGTTCTTTTTTTTTTTTTTACAACAGTGGAAAAAAGAACGGGAGGAGAGGGAGCAAAGCAGCCAATCAACAAAGGGAGTAGAATTTCCAGTTCAGTTCAAACAAGAGCATAGTTTTTTACCCCTCCCTTACGAGAAGAAAAGGACCAATAATGACCCCCGTTCTCAGCCAAAACACAGCAGCTAACCAATGAGCAAGGAACCTGATGGTTTACTTCCTCCAATGAAAAATAAGCAACGGGGCAGAAGGGGTGGGAGCAAGAAAGAGAAACATCCACCGCCTGGAAGATTCGAATAGAACGTTCATACACGCAGAGAATACTGCAGCAACCAATCAGCGGGCTAAGAAAGCGTGGAATCGAACGTTGAGGCACCTCCGGCTTCCCCCTCTGCCCACCCCGATTCTCTCCACATGCTCCTCCCATAGATGCTGTTGTTTGTGGTGGTTTAGCTGCCGAAGAACTACGAGAGGGGAAAGGGAAATATCAACACAGCCTTGTTCCTGCTGACTGAAGCTATTAGAGGCCGAGAGGCAGCTTGGCTGGAACCCGGCGAGAGGGCTAGCTGAAAAGCCTCGGAGCAGAGAAAGCGCCTGGCGTTTCGGATTAGGAGGAGAAGAAGCCTTTGTCGGTTTTTTTTCCTCCCCCCACAAAAAACACGTATCCCAGCCGCCGTCGCCTCCACCACCACCCACCGCCACCATCACCACCTTCAGTGCGTTTGGCTCTCCTCCTCCCTTCCGTGTTGTGGTTTCGCTTCTCGCCATGTCGGTGAATATGGAGGAGCTTCGGCATCAAGTCATGATTAACCAGTTCGTGCTGGCTGCGGGCTGTGCGGCGGATCAAGCGAAGCAGCTACTGCAAGCTGCACATTGGCAATTTGAGGTGCGTTGCGAGCTTTTCTGGTTCTCCGTCTCTCCCCTCTCCGCTTTTCTTCGCGGGAGGGGGGGAGAATCACTACGACTGCCCTCCCACTCCTTAAATAATTTTTTTGGTCTGGGGTCGGTGGTGGCTAAGGTGGTTTAAGGGATATTCTGCTTCCCTCCCCCTCCGGTGTAAGGCGAGGGAGCCTTTCCCTTGGCACTGGGCATGTAAACAATCCATCAGAGCCATTTTAATAACTACTGTCTCTTTCTACAATGAGTGCCTTCCGGGGCTAGGAATGTGCTGGGCCTTTGCGTGTTGACTAATCTGTTGTTGCTGCTGGTCGTGGGAAAAAGGGGAGGAGGAGAAGCGAGTGGACAACATTAATCTTGAATTGGTCAGGCGGCGAGGGTGCAGAACGCGTGATCACACAGCCCGCTGGATAGGGGTGGGGGTGGGGGGTGTTGATTCGAGCATTCAAATGGAATAAATGGCTTTCAAATAACTCCTCCATGGATGTGCAAACACATCTCTTAAAAACACACACACGAAGAGTGGTGTTGAGAGTGAAGATTTTATCTGGCCCACCCATCCCTCTTCACCTCATTCCTGAGTGAGGCACTCGATTTGGTAGCAAAAGAATATCGAGACTGTCTCCCCCGTCCCGTCCCATTATTTAGGGACGCAGTAGGGACTTTAGTTTCTGAACTAGGCCTGCTGATAATCATCTGCTTCGTATGTGTGGTCTTTATTTAGCTGGAGAAGAAACTAGATAGCGTGTCGTGATGGGATTAGAGAAATTCTTGCTTTTAAAGGAGTCTTGTTTGTTTACATATGGCCGAATCCTTCCCTGGTCTAGCCACAATGTTTTAAATGCCGCCTCTGTTTTAATTTACAAGACGAGGAGGAAAAGATTGGTTTCAGCCAAGCCCTTGGCATCAACAAAGATAAATGCCTTTGTCCATTTCTGCTGGGCATAGCATTATACTTAACAAAAGCTATCGGCTTGGCTTTAGCTTCCATGAAGCCAATCCCCACCCAGCCCCCATGTTGCCTTTTAAAAACTACACATTTTTGTTGCTCTGCCAATTTTGTTAAGTGTTAGGGATAGAGACTTTCTTACTACATTTTAAAATGTTCCCCAACCAGCTTTGTTCCTACTGTGTTGGACTACAGTTCACTTAATCCCCATTTGGAGGATGGCAGCCAGCTGGGGAAAGCTGCTGTGGTCTATTGGCTTGTGGGTTATAAAACCAGGTTTGAGGCTGACAATGATTACCTATGTCCTCTTGTGCAGTGTTTATGGTTTCCTTTTTTCCCTTCGTTCCCCAAAGAGAGAGGAAAGATTAGCATTGTCCTAGGTCAGCCCTTAAAAAAAATGGGAAGAGGACGGAGAGTAATGGGGCTGGGCAAGAATGTCTCTGTAAAAAAATATGTTGCTGTTCCTACCCTCCAACTTGACTTTTCCCTTGGGGTTGTGGCCCCTTATTCTAACAGTGGGCTTGTGTATTTGTTTGTTTTTAAACGTAGACGGCATTGAGTGCATTTTTTCAAGAAACCAACATTCCCAATACCCATCACCATCATCAAATGGTAAGTAGTACAAAGTTCTCAGGTTCATATTGTTCCTCACAGTCCCATCCCCCTTCCTTTTGGGAGCACTGGAAATTTACATTAGGTAAATTGTCTATGGGTGTGTTTTAATGCCTTGAGCCTTTCTTGTTTCCATGAATAAATCCAAACTATCCTTAGCTTTTTTCCATACCCCTTGGAAAGCAGGTCTAAAAGAGAAATAAAAGACCATGCTAAACAGTGTATGAGTTGTCAAGCCATGTAAATACTAGGAGGAACTCCTTGTCTTGGATATGCAATGTCTGCATAATTTTACACAACCTTTGATACTGGGAGGGAACAAGAGCCTGCAGCCAGCAGTGGTTGTGCATTCAAAGCTGTCAGCTCTACAGACAGCCATATTGCTCTGCAACAAGAGAAACACAGACTGCAAATGTAAACAAGAGCCAAAATGTCTGCCAGGAAACAGGGACTTCTGCTTCTCTCACCCTCCCTCCCTCCTTCCTCTGTCTTTACCTCATATGGAATTGTTTAACCATTTTTATTCTCCATAATTACTTAAAATCCAGGGAGTTTAGAAGAAAGGAGGAAAGGCTGGCAAGCTGTTAGGTACAACCCCCTCCACATCTCTATTAGTGTATATTAGTGTGTTTCATCTAAACTTGAGCAAAACTTTGTATGACCTTGACTGAGGGCAGTCTTTTTTGGCAAGCAAAATAAGTTTTTTATTTATTTTTTTAGGAAACTGAATTAGTATAGTGTACAAAGATAATAGCAAATACAGACTAAGCTACAGCATTTCACTTGTCTATTGTTGAAGCCTATGTATAGCTTTAGAAATGCCAAAAAACCTCTCATAAAATTCTAATGTTGCTTGTTTGTTGCTGGCTATGTAGATTTTTCTGTCCACATAGCAATGTAATTATATTTTCAATATTTATCTATTAATGTATGCTTTTAATTGTAGATTTCAGTTAGACTTCATATTTTGACTAGATAATACTAGAAATCTCTAATTCTGATAACATTGATAAGACTATTTCTCCATTAGAAATACTTGTTAATGACAAAGTGTAATTTATGTTAGGAAGTTATATATTGTAAGCTTTAGGAAAATATAAATGACATTTAAATGACTATTGGTTGCATCAGTGTGCTGTAAAATGTCTAAATAGCTTGTTTTTACAAGTCTCTTCTATACAGAAAACAGGCTTTACTGCATTTCATGTAAAATAACTGCAATTTTTTGAAATTGACAAGGACTGCGATTGTCAGACTTTAGTGTTCTGTAACTGGTGTTCTATCAAACAGTCTTGCACTATTTTCAAATGCTTTTATGGGGGGAAATGCTGGGCATGGGAATTGTAATTTAAATACAGCAAGAGGGGAATAGTTTTATTAGAGCCAATAATTTGGATTAAAAAAGGGTTCTTCTATATAATGCAGAAGCTGCAACAGTCATTTCATCACTGAACCTGGATGGTTTTTAATTTTGAAAAATGCAAACTTTTTTTTAGAAGGCTTATCTAGATTTTGAAAGGAAGAGAGAACTTGTCTCAGCTATTATATGAAATAGTTTAAAGAATCTGAAAAGGCTGCTTTTCTACCCAGGTATGGAAGGAAATGCATACAACGTGTAATTTTTAATCACACATAATAACAATTACAGGAAGTTCATGTATTCTAATTTAACAGAATATACATGGTAGAAACTTGGAACGTAATAGGATCACTAGTTTGCTTAGATAACCTGGAATATCATTATTTGGTTTTCTGTTTAGTTTTTAGAGTGGGCATAACCTGCTTTATGTTATTCTTCAGAATTCTAGAAAGCTGACTTAGAATGTAATTGAGAGTGGGTCATTGGGTAGACAGCAAGCAGTCTTTATGATTCCCTGCTCCCTTTTCAAGCTGGAGAACACTACAGCATAAATATGTGTGCTTTACCATTCTGAAGAGTAAATGTTACAAAGAATGTGAAACTTTGCATTTGGTTTAGAAAAACAATTCTGCTGTCTGAAATAGCCTTTCCAGACAGTATAATATGGCTTCAGAATATTTGAATTTGTTTATGTAGTTTGATGATTCTATTTATATTACTGGGAGGAGGGGGTGAAATTGCAGGTTCATGTGTATTTTCTCCCTGCTTCCCCCTGTGAAGTTCTCTACAAAACTGATTGCATGACGCTGGGATGAAAATTCAAGCTGTGCAATAAGAAACTAGTATAAGGGATAAATGTTCTGTATGTGATTGCCAAGTGGTGACAGATGATTCATAACTGCCCTGGAAGCTAAAACAAGCAGCCAGTGAGCTAATTTAAGCATGCTCTTTTAAACCTAAATGCGAAAGTAGATCTCAGGTTTGCTCTTGAGCTTGAAACATGGGTGAACATCCTGGATCATGGTTTCCTTGTGTTGACTTACAAGGAATCCTATCCCTTGCCCAGTAAAAAGCTCATCGTCCTCAGAACTAATTGACTTCTATGATTCCTAATGATTTCAAAGCTGTGCTGTGGAGGTCACCTTGGATTCTGGGACTTGGGTTCTTGCTGAAATTGGACATTCATACAAAAAGTTGTAATGAAAGCAGTTTCAGCCCAAATTCTAAGATTTTTCCAGTGTTAGAAGCAGCCATCATAAATAATGTATCTCCCTGGCTGGAGTGTTTTCTTCAGAATGCCTACTGAATGGGACTATATTTGGATTGACAGACTGTCCATTACCCCATGTTCCTTCCTTCCTGCATGTCTTTTCCTCTGTATCACTCTTGCTCTTCCTGCCATGCTTGTCCATGTTTGTTTTAAAACCCTTATTCGGCCAGCAGTTGGAATCCTTGCAGTTCAAGAACCAAAATCACAGAACTTCTACGCCCAAGATGTCTTTGGTTGTGAAGCCTTGCAAGAAACGAATGTTGGCGAAGAGGGACCAGTGAGGCAGCAGTTGGTAGGAAGGGGCCAGCAACATGGCTGTAGGGCTTGGGTGCCTGTTTTGCGTGTTTTGCTGCCTGGGGGTAGAGTCATTCCAAGGCAGCCTGCTTCGTTTCCCAAGGGGCTGCATTTTTGCAGTTTGCATTTCTGAACAGGTATTGCTAGTATGGAGGTGAGCTGATGATGTCCCTTTGCATCCAATTGCTGGATATAATTTCAGTGAATACTGTTGTTAATATCCCAACCCCAAATCAGCTTAGAATATTCAGGAGCCTCTCTTCTTCTGCAGCCCCTTGTGCAACTCAAGAAAGTAGGATTTCAGACTTAATTCAAGATGTTTGAAATGTTTACCACACAGCAGGGGGACCTAGTTCGAGTGAGCCTGTTTAATCTGTTTTATATCCAGTCCTTGGTGCTGGGTATCCTTCTGTGCATATTGCTAACAAATCCATTTGTGGCGGCTGCTGCTGCTTTTTTTTTAATTCCCCAAAGGAGGTTACTGCTATTAATTGACTGTTATCTGCCACTTGAAATATATATTACCCCTCGCCCTTTATATACGCACACAGACATCACAAGAAAAGCCCACAAAATGAGTAAATGTGCAACAGGCAGGGGAAAAAAAATCCATCTTCCCATCTGGCAATTTTAAAATATCTTGTTTCTTTCCTTTGTGTGCATCGTGGGCTTTGCCAGGCCATCCCATTTATTCATAAATCTGTGTGTTAGATGCAGATTTCGGCCAAAACAGAACCGCATGTGAACTGTAATGAGACAGCAGGGCCCATTCTTGCTTGCTCTGGAATGTTTCTCCCAACTGCTGGGCATTAAAAGAGTTTACAGTTTCTGCATTTGCCAGGGACAGTTTAACAGAGATTGCAAACAAAGGATATCCTGTCTCCTCGGGAAGGCTATCTTCTCAAGTCTTCCCTCCCCCTATCTTTTTATAATCAGTTACACATTAATCAGGAAACCAATGTTCAAGTTATGATTTGTCCAAGCATTATTCATCTACATTTCTCAGTTGCTTCTTAGACAAACATGGTACCTAGTTTTGAATTCCATTTTTGCTGCTTATAGGCCATTCCCCAGTATGAATTAGGAAATTCATAGTTTGTGAACAGAATAGATTTAAGAAAGTTGAACAGAAAAGAAACTTTACGAAGTGCTTTGTTTAGAAAATGAAAAAGTATAGGTATCAGGTATCTTGCAAGTAGAAAGGAATAGCAGGAATTGTAATGAAAAATCTGGGGTTTGCTGTATTAAAGAAAACTATTGTACACAGTTGGTGAAAATCTTGCAAAGATGCTGTACAAAAACCTCTGGAAGTAAAATCTCTTATCTACTATTTGTGAGTAGATAAGATACACAAATCTCTTTCTATTAAAATGCAAATTCAGAGGACAAAACAGAAATAGAGATCATGTTTTAATGTTTTAAATACAGAAGGTCCAAAGTTCATTCACTGCAGTCTTTTAAATACAGTTCTGCTTGGGGGATTCTGGGAGTTGAGGTCTGCAAATATTAAAATTGCTGAGATTGAGAAACACTGAGTTAAAGGATGAATAGTTAGCGATGCAAGCTCTACATATTGATAGAACACTGAGGTTGTGGGAAGAGAATAGCCATTCCTAAGCCCAGGGTTCACTTCTTACTCCAGAAATTCAAGGACATCATAAATTCTGGGCCCTTCTAAGATTTTGTATCCCGGTTTTATGTTATTTATATCAAAGGGCATCATAAGTTGGAATCTCAGCAATTATAACATCTGGGTAATTTAGCTGAATGATAAAACTGGCTCAGTTTTTGCAGGACAAATACATTTGATGAATTGGTCTAAAATTCCACATCACCGGTTCTGTGATAGCTATCAGCTTTTTATTTGAGAAAATTTTATGGTATGATCTATATTACATCTTGCAATCAAGACTTTCCTAACCGATTTGAAGAAAACTGATGAATGCAAACCCTCCAAGCACAAAAAAGAGAGCACAATTTTAATTGATTTTGCCCCCTGATTTTATTTAAAAATCAGCACATTTTCTTGGCCCAATTGTTAGCAAAAATGGCTTTGGAGAGCACTAAACCTGAGGAAGGAAGTTAAAGTGCATAAATTATTTACTTTTTGAGTTCCCAAAAGGACCAGTGTTATCACTGGCCAGCTGATCTAGAAAAGTCCTCCTTAATAGGCAGATGAAATGTACAGTTTATTTGTGTTAGTGACTGAATTTGCGTTGGGAGTACTGTGGTGTGAAACATAGCATCTTCCATTTTGCCACAGGCAGAATGTGAAGTAGAAGACCTTTTGTTCATAGCCACATGGGGCTGAAGTGGAGATTTTGGTAATCTCTTCATACTATTTCCCCATCTCTTCCCTGTACTCTGTTAGTAGGATTTCCATTGACTTTTGGAGGGGCAAGCAGTCAATATCTACCAGCAGAATTTGCATTGCTTTCCACATCTGGTTTCTATTGTTCCATTAGTGTATCTGAACCCATGACTGTTGGGAGACTTATATTCAGGCTCTTTTGTGGTTGAAAGTTTTCCAAATCAGTACTGTATCTTTGATGCCTCTATTATCTTACCAAAAAAACCCCATCCTTTCCTCAATCTGCTTTTGGAAAGTTTATGCTACAAAGGAATGGAAGATCTTTATGTTCTTCCTCTTTCCACCTTATTCAGGAGATGCTCTCACCAGAGAAGGAGTGGAATCCAATTCCTGTAAGTTTAAGGTTTGATTTAACTTCTTTATCTAGGTTTAAAGTGGAAACTGAATGAATAAAAGAGGCTGATCATGGACACAAGTCTGAACAGTTTTAAGATCCGTTGTCCTTGATTTATAATTTTCTCTACTGAGTTTTGGATTGTGTGCATGAGCTGATTGTGCTGTTGTATTGCCTCTTCTTCATTAGTTCTAGAATGATGAGTCTAGAGCAGGGGTTTCAAACCCGTGGCGTTACGTGACGTATTGGGGCTTTTTTTCCCCCTTCGCTAAACTGGGCGGGGGCAGGGCTAGCATGTGATGCATCCGGCCTGCAGACCGTGAGTTTGACACCCCTGGTCTAGAGTCTCCAGGTGAATGTTAAGAGGAACAAATATGGTGCAAAAATGATCGATCAGGGCCAAGTTCCAATCCTTGCTCAGTTATGGAATTCATTCAGAACTGTTGTGTTAATCATATCTCAACCAACCTCTTATATTTTTCTGATAGGGAAAAATGGGATGTGGGATGGGATTTTTTTAACAATTGAAGGAGGGGGGGATATGCCCTTAAAATATATGCCTTGAGGTCTTGATGCATGAGAAATCAGCCCACCTGTATAGAGACAACTCTGGAACTACAGCCAGATGAAACATGGTGGTTCCAAAATAAAAAAAAATACTCTTGTCATATCTTATATTGTAGCTCCATCTTTCTCTATCCATATGGGAGCCAACTAAGGGTTATGGGTATTGTAATCCATACATCAGGACAGCAGAAAGTCAGGGAACACTGCTCTGACACATCCAAGGGATACAGCTAGATTGCTAACGATACAACCACAGAATTTTTGTCTCAGGCAGATGCAGTTTTCCTGGCCCCTTTGTTTCTGTTGTAGGCTTATTAGGCTGATAGGGAATAATGTAGGAGGGAGGTATTCCAAACATTTTACTTCATTCTGGACTTTATAATGTCACAGACAAGGAACACATCCTGGATCATGCTCTCCATTTTATTTCTAACTCTCCTGAAGCTGCAAATCAATTAACCTCAGCCCCCCTTCTTTTGGGTGCTGCATACCCCACATAAGTGTATAGTAATGTCATTCTTAATATGCATGCCCTTGTGTATTTAATATATTTATTCACTTCATTTCATAAATACAGCAGACAGTTAAACTTGTATCAATTCATCTAGAAAAATCATTATTTCATGCTGAATCCAGAGGTCTCACACACATATTCCTTTCTAGTATTAAGGGTTGACTGTAGGTTTGGCTAGGACTGTCAGTGACTCAAAAATTGCTAAAGGCTTTGGTGGTGAACAGGATACTAAAATAGTACAAAATGGCTCATTTAATAGAGTTTACACAGATTTACAAAATTTGTTTTTTCTTAGCTAGAATTTAATGGTGAGCAAATGTTCCCTTGGCCTCTTCTACGTTTATTTTTACTCTTTTGATACTGTAATGGAGATTCACATTCCTCCATCACAGGAGTATAGACCGTAGGTTAGTTATTTTAGTGTCATAACCTCCAACTACCCAGCAATTGCATATGTTAAAAGCCTTTGAAGCTCAGTTACCCTCAGGCTGGAGTCAAATACTGGTTTCACTTCCTCATGGATAAAGCTCCACTTGACCAGAGTCATCCAGGCCTGATAACTTCCACTTTATGCCACTATGACCACTCTCTATCTACGGGGCTTCCTTTGAAAACAGTAAGTTCTGAATAAAATGGATAGAGTCCTAGCTTGTGAAGGCCAGAACAGATTTAAAGTAGTTCCAGTGTCTCCTTTTGCTTTTGCAGGTTTAAATAATCAAAACAAACACATGCGTACACACGCACGCACGCACGCACGTTGACCTATAAAATTTGATGCCAAACCATATAAGGCCTCTCAAGGACTGTCATCTGGGAATTGTGTTCTTCTCAGGAGAGAGATTTGAGATTTAAGATACCTTTTGCTCCCTGGCCTTGCAGTATCCTTAGATCCATGTCCCTGATGACAGTTGATATATCCTTTAAGATTCAGAGGAAAATGATTTTTTTTTTACTCAAGAGATTTAATATATTTAGCTGTTCGCTAACTTAAGTGCCAATTGGGGAAAATATCTCTCTTGCTCATTCTCACATACACACGCTAACACCAACCTAAACTTAGCATGTGTACCTTTGTTAAACTGGCTCTTTTACTGTTTTATTTTTTCCATTTGTTTATGTATTCTGTATTTTCAATATTTTTAAACAATATTTTTAAAAACCGGCAAAGAAACCTGTTTGAGAATTATTTTATTAGCAAGGAAAAAAAATAGAAATACATTTTAAATACATGATTATAAGGACAAGTTTGTAGAAGTAAGAAAATTCTGTAGATTTGTCCCTTGAGTTTGATTGGCATCTGAATGGAGAGGAACAAATCATTTGCAGATGGGAGGATCTCTACTACAGAGCTTTTATAGTGTGAAGGTATTGAAAATATGGCACAGAAACTAAAGCTCAGCTGTTTTCTCTTGCTCTCCCGCCCCCCAAGATGACCACCTTGTAGTCTGTTTACTTGATTTATGAGTACAATTAACCTACCTTCGGATGTAGCAAAAGAGAGTTTTGGGGTGGAGGTTGTGCGCATGGTATTATTTTAATGCTAAGGTCTGATAAATTCAGCAGTGCTTTGGGTAAACATTTTGATTCCTTACTGGGGTGACTATTTTCCTCCCAAAGAACAGCCTTCAAATAGTTGGAGCTGAGCAGACTTTCAGGTGTTAATGTGAGTCTACAGTGTTGTGTCGGGCAAACCAAAAAGTCTGCTTCTCATTGCTTGGTCCTCTTAGTTAGTATTGACCTATCAAATATTTCTAGCCGAATCAGCACAAGTGCCTAAGTTTCCATCTGATTGCACTCTCCCTTTCTTGTCTCACCCTTTTATTGCTCCTCCTCTGCTCTGTGTAATGTTGAAATGTTGATGGTAATCTCCATGGGGCAGGACCATTTGTGTGTACCATTTGTGTGTTTACTTATGATGTTCTGCAAAGCAGTGTGTGTACATTATTGGTGCTGTATAAATAGCAAGTACAGTCAAGTTTTTCCATGATACTCTGTGTCAGCATATGCATTATGGTATTACTATTGCTAACCTAATTAAGGATTGTAGTCTCTTCCCCCTCCCCCACAGCTCCAGACTCTCTCCCCTGAGGGATTATTTTAAAATATCAAGGATATTTAATACGTTTGCGGTAAGAAGATGGGTGTAGTATAGCCAGAGATGAGCTTGACAAATGATGTCAGGAAGTTACTTTGGGTTAGCTCATAACTAGAACAGGTTTTGAAAAAATAAAAAGCAAAACAGTAGAAGCAAAGTCAAGGGTTTGGCCGCATCCCATGCTAAATGTCATTGTCTTGCAATCAAGTAAAGAAAAGAAATGGCAGGAAGGAGAGAGACATCTATGGTTGTTTTTTTTTTTTTTGCATCTGTTGGGGAAATTGTCCTTCAGTTTTTTGGGTGATAAATATAAAATGTGAACATAGAGATTCTTCCATGGATGAGTATATCAGAATTGACCTATGTTATTGGTGGTCTGTTACAATAGTACTGAAAAAAATGACTTATAATTTTATTTAGACAACTGCAACAAACCTAGGGTCACATTAACAACTCGGACACTTGGCAACTGGCATAAATTGTTGACAGTTGAAGTGTCCCAGAGGTCATATGGTTTACTTTTTGCAGCCTTCTGAGAAGCTTAAGTCATGGTGTGTCAAACCCGATCACATTGTGGGCCGTATTGTAATGTATCGGGATGTTTTTTGCCTTTGCAGAGCCAGGGTGGGTGTGGCTTGCTGTAATCGGCCCATGGGCCACAAGTTTGACAGGCCTGAGCTATGTCAACAGGGAAGCCAGGTTCACTTAACAACCGTGTTACTTAACAACTGTAGTGATTCATTTAACAGCTGTGGCAAGAAAGGTGTAAAATGGGACAAAACTCATTTAACTATCTTGCTTAACAATTGAAATTTTGGGCTTGATTGTGGCCATAAAATGAGGACTACCTGTATAATAACAACTTAGTTTAGGAAAGGAAACTGGGGCGGGGGAGTATTTTGTCCATTTTCCCCATATCTCTCAAAAGAAATGAGAAGACAGCCATTTTTTACATTCTAGTTTCACCATCTCAGGTGGGAAAAAGTAAAAAGGCCAGCTGTAGAAGGATTTTAATCCTTAGTGTAGGGGAAAAATACAAGTATTTTGCAGGGCCTTTTCTACTAGGGAGCCAATTGTAAGGAGCTGGGAACTGTGGACATAGAGTGAGGGATTAATCATTTCCTCTTTGGTTCGCATGCCTTGACTCAGCTCAGCACAAGGGGGAAGACTAAAAGAAGGCCATGGCTACTTGTCAAGTTAATATCTGAAGATTAGTTTAAGGGTTGAAGGATAGCTGAAGAAGCCAAGACATTTAGTAGAGGCTTGAAAAAGGACAGAAAGGATGCAGAGAAGAATGAGGGGAACTTTTATCAGGAAAGTAACATCCAAGCAAACTGGAATTGATTAGATCGGGCATTCTCAAACATTTTGGGCTCAGGATCCCTTTTCATTCCTAAAAATTATTGAGGATCCCAAAGAACTTTGGTTTATGTGGGTTGTATCTTAATATTTTCTATTGGAAAATAAAACAGAGAAAAGCACCCATCAATTCAGTTGCCAGGTGAAGATGGCAAAATGCTAACAAGGGACAAAAACAAAAAGCCCAGCCAGTTTCCTTTATTTCCCAACTTTAGGGTACAGAATAATGGATTAAAGTTACAGGAAGACAGTTTCAGGGGGATGGGGGTAAGAGGGGAGAAAATCCAATAGTAAAAAGGCCCCTTTTAACTGAGGATTTTCAGATGGAGATTAGGCAGCTATCAATCTGAGATGTTTTAATCTGGTTAAATTTGAATTAAGGCATTGGAAAAGGCCAATTAGGCCAACAAGTTTCACTCTTTGATTCTATGACTTCTCATTGGACTTGAAAAATGGGAAATTCTGAATATGTGGAGGCCACATTCATCTTCTTATAGATACGCTGTCAATTTCTGGTAATGCAATTTGGAACTACAAACCCTTGGCCTTTTTTATAAGTAGATAGATAGTTTATTAATTGATTAGTCTTACAACCATATCAAAAGAATAAAAGAAAAATAAAATAACAGGATCTAATTCCAGCGTAAAATAGATAAAAGAAAATGCAGTGGTAAATACAAAGAATCAATATTCAAAAAAATACGTCTTTACTCTAATCTGTTTGATAAGGTGGGTTCTTAGTTCAACTGCTTTAACTATAAATTTAGTGGTTCTGCTCACAATATATACATTGGAGTCCAGAAGGAAATAGGACAACTTGCAATTCATTTCCCAGTGGGCTGTTCTTTCAGGTAGGGATGTTAAATATCTAAGCCTAAAAGGGGCATATAGTTGACAAACAAAACATGACAGATACTTTCAATGGCTTGGGATACCTTTTTTAAATAGGTCATTTTATAGGTACCAAGCATATGTTGATACAAGAGAAGTCTGCTATTCCACCAGCCGACCCTGCTTTTGATTTCAGTAGATTGATCATGGGGCTGATACAAACTCTGCATTTGAAAGGATGCAAGGGATTGAAGCTTGATTGCCTTGCAAAATTCCCAGCAGGTAGAGCAGGAGTGACATAAATGGATTTGACAAAGGCAAATGCTTTATTTACCAAATAAATTTCTCTGAGAAATAAGTCAACAGAATCTGCCTCTAATCATACTTCCTGTATGCTCTGAATGATTACCGTTCAGTACACCACTTATTTGCTTTATCACGCCGACCTGCAAATTGTGTTAAAAAAGCAATAAGAAGTTGCTGAAGAGGCTCGGTGGATTGTGGCCAGAGACCATTAGATTGATAAATAGGAAGTGGTGCAAGCTAGAATGAATAATTTAATTTATACGTTAGAGATGGTGTTGAAATTTCTTCAGCCACACTTGAATCTTTTACTGTGAGTGCTGTCCACATAAATGCTTTGCACTCTGCAGTTTCATGTTATAAAGGTCATATCCTGCAGCTCAACAAGACCAAATGCACAGTTAAAACCTAGAAGCCAGTGAGGAGCTCTGTGAAGGAGAATGTCTTTCTGGATAAAAGCAAGCAAGTGTACAAACCGATCCATAATAATCTTGGAATTAGCGTTGGCTTGGACCTCAAACAGAGTAGTATGGTGTTTGCTTTCTGTTTAACTGTAACATTTTCTCATTCCAACATTTGCAAACGAACCTCTGTGGTTCAGAATGACATTGTGTTATGCAAAACATTTCCTGAATGTTAGGGACAACGGGAACTTGGTGTGAAAAGAGCACATTCCTTCTGTGCAGAAGATCAGCTTGCCCCTTTGTACAATTGAGCTTTGCAGAGTAAAAAACATCTTTTATGGCAAATGCACAAAAGTATATAGTATGCCTATATAAGGAAGGTGTAGTTTGATTGCAGTTCTGTGGGACATTGGCTATCAGATACTTACAGATCAGAATCTTCAAACGTATAGAAATTCACTCCATGAAAGGGTCACACTAGGCAGAAAGCAAGGTCATCTGCTAACTTATGTAGGAATCCTCAATTTTCTGAACTTCTAAATTTTACCTTCCAGTTATAGTGTAGTCTGGAATCGATTTAGTTTGGTCTCCCACCCCTGATTTTGCTGGGTGGCTCATCTGCATGTTTGCATCCTCCTTAAACTACTGCAGTGAGCCACTTTTTGGTTTGTTCTAAATGTCTATTTGTCTGTCTCCCTTCTTTTTAACCCCTACAGGTAATTTTATTTTACAGTGCATTAATTATGCAGAGTTGCTTCAGGTTGAAATGGTTGTTTTCTCACGTAGATAGTGCTAGCACAATGTGGACTTACGAAAAGTCAGTTGAGTAACTTGATCATTCTGGCACACGTAAATACTTTCACACAAGAAATGCTAATTAATATTTCCTTGTCTATTGATGCTGTTGGGAGTTTTGCAGTTTCCAGGGCAAGTTCCAGAAATAAAGGTAACTGTCTGTGAAGTTTGTGGGTGTCTGTGTGCATAGATACAAATGGATGTGTGTGTCTGTGTGTGCGAGATAAATACCAACATAGCAAGCTCAAGGCTATTTTTCCTCTATTTAGATTGCTTTACGTGTTTCAGTTCCCTAGTGTTGTTAGAGAAGACTTTGCCCTCTATGGGCAATTAAACTTATTTATGCAAGAGAGGCCAAGCCTAGTTTTTCCTGCCTATTTAGCCATAGTTCTGTCTTTTGGTACTTTGAACTCTTGGCCATGATGGCTGGGCAATATAGGAACTGTAACTCAATATATTTGGAAAAGGTTGGGAATAGAACAATTTTCGTTAAACATTTCTCCTCTTTGCAGCAAGGAAAAAAAAAACCCTAAAGGGTTGACTAGCTATCCCATAAATGTTAGCGATGATGTCTTTTTGGTGCCACAGAACTCAGTCCATTGAATTGTTTTTGTTGCTGTTTGAATAGGGCAAGCAGGAAGGTTGAGTCACATATGTGGAGCATTACGCAATCACTTCCGCTTGGTTGAAACCTCTTTGTTGTGACAGGCTCCATTTTTCCTATTCCCGGCCTGCTGCTTCCAGGCTGGGCAAAATAGATGGAAGGATGGGGGTGGTGCAGTCAGGACAGGCAATCTATCTTTTTCGTGTTAATTACTTTCACAAGCAGAATGCCAAATTTATTCCATGCAAATAAAGTGAATTGCTTAAAGATTGCATGTGAGATGCCTTTGCTCATCAAAGGCTATGTATAAGGGCTTGCTGGCACTTTTTAATCATATGTTTTAATCACCTATTTTAATACAAAATTAAAATGATTGAGGAACAGGGTTTGGACCAATATTTCTCTTTCCTCCAATCTTTTGTTAGTGTTTTTCTTCCATTGTCATCCAAGGCAGTACGCAAAGTTCTTCCCCGCAACTCAGTGAGGTAATTTGGCTTGAGAGAGCATGATTGGGTCTGCAATCATTTTTTATATTTTAAGAACATCTCTTTTGGTGAACAACGTGGTTCCAGGTTTCTACACTTCAGTACAAACATGACTTTAGTTACATGATTATCTTTCATATTCAATGTCACATCACATTCACATCTCAGCTTATTTCGTTTTTCTTTAAACATTCTCATATCCTATTTTAAAAATATCTAAAATTCTTATTTTTTTATTCTATATTCATTATACTTTTGTACTTTTATCTGTCACATTTGCAATTTTATCTCATACTTCCCCCCCTTAATTCAGTAAATTTTGTGTTTATCTTTAACTCTAACTCCCTTTAATTACCAGTTTGAGTGTACCATCCCTTTATCTTATACATCACTCCGTGTACTCGCCTTTAATTCATCATAAAAATTTACCATAATATAATCACTTTTTGATTATCATTTTCTAAATTAATAATCTCCTAATTACTACATATCACACGTGTGTGTGTGTATATATATATAGTCAGATTCCGCATGATATTCTTTCCCTCGATTACATTCTAGATCGTTTATTATTTCAGATACATTAATCTATTCAATTAATTGTAGAAACTGATATTAATCTTTTCATTACAATTCTCATAATTCATTTTAACTGTATTCTTTAAATATAATTAGTGTTCTTATAACTTCCCATTTTCATATTTATTCCAGTTATATCTATATGTAATTTAACAGTGATCCTTAAAAAAAAGAAAATCAAATAAAAAAGAAATAACAGTTTCAATCTTTTCATTTTTAAAATATATGTTCTTATATATCACAACACATTACCTTGCAGAATCCCCTTTTCTATTCTTTACCTACCCATTATCTCTAAATCTCCTAACTTTATGATATCTTTTCATTTTTATTCGCGTTCTATATCCCTTTATTTTCTGGTCTTTTCTCTTATTCTCCCCTTTTTCCTTTATTTTTTCCCTCCCATTTCCTACTTCAGTTTTTATCCCCCTTCCTCTCTTGAATTTTCTTTTGTGATTCTCTTTTCTGCTGTTTCCTTTTCCATTGTTTGACTTTCCAAATTATCCCCTCAAACCTCCATATTTTAATTTTAATCCCCCCCCCCCCGCTTTAATGATCGTTGTTCCATTTGTTCATTGAGACTGGCTTCTTCTTTAATCAACTCCTCCCCTTCTGGCTCTCATTGTTCTTCTTTGTTCTCCGCCATAGCCATTTCTAATTTTTGTAAAACAATACTGCAGAAGTTCCCTTCTTTCATGTAACATTTCCTTTATGCTTCTTAGTTCCATTTTTATTTCCAAACAAAGTTCTGCCATTTTTGTGGACTTCTTTTAGTTTTTATTTATCATTTTCTTTGATATTTTAAGTCCAATCCAATTGTCCAGTAATTTATTTCAACCAGCGTCTTTAATATTTATTTCCAACAATCATCTTCTGTTAATTCCTCTTTACATTTTTCCAGAATCATCAAATAATCCAATGTCCATAGGTTTTTATTTCTAATTTTCTTCTATTGGGTCCAAAGTCACCAAGTAGTCCCAGAGTAGTTATTCACAAACATTTCAGGGTTTCTGTGTTATTGTAACACAGTTCCTCTTATTTTGTATCAAACTCCAGTTTTCAAAAGAACCAAGAATTTCCCAAAGAGTCACTGAAATTTGTCCTTTACCATTAGGTGGCGCTCTGTTATTTCCAAGTTCCATCCTTTCTTTTCACTTTCTTTTCCCTACTTAGGTCTTTTAAATTTCAACAATTTAATAAATCCAAGTTACCAGTTTGACACATTCAAGTTCAGCCTTTATTTATGCCTGTTTAGTGCCAAAAATATAATCCAGTTTAAACAAATATTTTCTTCCAACTTCTCCTCTTCCTCCTTCAATTTGACTCTTTTCAAAGTTCAAAACCACTTTCATTTATTTCCATTTTCCCCCCCACTCTCTCTGGTCGCCACCTTTACAATCTTGCTTTAAAAATTCTTTAAATCTTAATTCCGGGGTATCTTAATGTCCAAACACTGCACCTGGTTTACCTGGTCTCCAACACTGTCCATTACTTCACCACTCCAGCACAATTTTGTGTCCCGGCTAGCCTTCCGTCTTCAGGGTGGCCATTTTTGACCACCGCTACAGCCTGTCTTCAGAGGGAGTATACCTAGCCTGTGAGGGGGAGATGTGGCTCCCGTCAACCCGACAGGCAGTCTCCCCCTTCTTCACCACCCCTCCAGGGTGGTTCCAGCCCCGTTCGGAGCCCTCCAATGGGAGAGCACGGAGATCTGTCCACGATGGAAATGCCACTGAAATCCCATTTGGTGAGCTTTTATGGTTGAATCTAGCTTTGCTTGGTTCTATATCAGCTTAATTCTATATATCTCTGGTATTTCTATATTATTATTTATTATTTATTTATTTTATTTATTCCATTTATATACCGCCCTTCTCCCGAGGGACTCAGGGCGGTGAACAGCTCATCTAAAAACCCCACAAAGAATACAAAAGTTAAAAAATATTAAATTTCAATCGGCTGCTTGATAAAACTAACAAACCCCCCCCCCCCCCTTAAAACCCAATTTAGAATTAAATATGGAGACCAAATTAAAACCATTATCTCAGCCCAGGCCGGCCTGCTCAAAGAGCCAGGTCTTCAACGCGCGCCTGAAGGCCCTCAGGTCCGTGCCGATACGGAGCTCCGGTGGCAGAGTATTCCAGAGGGCGGGGGCACCCACAGAGAAGGCCCTACTCCTTGGCGCCGCCAGACGACACATAGCGGCCGACGGCACCCGGAGCAGACCCTCTCTGTGGGAACGCACCGGCCTGTTGGAGAACGTTGGCAGAATGCGGTCCTGAAGGTAACCTGGTCCCATGCCATGGGTCGCCCTAAAGGTCAAAACTAGAACCTTAAAGCGAACCCGGAGAGCCACCGGTAACTGATATATTCTATATCGGTGCCCCGCCCAAAACATTTGGGCACCAGGGATCGGTTCTGTGGAGAAAGATTTTTCCACGGACTGAAAGGGTGTAGTTTCACATGCTGCCTGCATCTCACGGAAGGGGATTTGCTTGTTTGTTTGGCCCAATTTCTGGTATGTCGCAGCCCGGTGCCAGTTCACAGACCGGGGGTTGGGGAGCCCCCAGTTCTATATTTCTTTCATATTTCTTTCTTTCTTTCTTTTTACATAGAGAATAATTCATATTTTCCCCTCCTGTAACCCGGCCTCACCATTTCCCCACCTCCCTCTGAAAAAAAGAGGTGTAATGTCACCATTTAAAAACAAAAAACACATCATCCTAGCACCAGACCTGCAGTTGAGAACTACAATAAAAAAAGTGTTTTTGTGTTTGAGAAGTTATAATTAGAATGGAATGGTCACAGCTTACCAGGAAGTAAAGAAGCTTGATGAGGAAAAGACTTCTACAATCTTTTGTTTCGGCCTCTCCAGAGGATTTGCGATGATGCAAGCTGCTGGCTGAATTTGTTTGTATATGGGAAGGAAAAGCAGTCTGATGCTTGCTAATATGATTAGTCTACATATTACAGAGTTGATGTTGTTTTTTCTTTTGCAACATGGCGTTGTTACATTACCTTCTGCCCAGATCTAGTCATATCCCTTTCCTCCACTTGGCTTGCCATGGGCAAGTCACAATGTTAGCTTACTTACCAAAGCCATGGTCTAAGCTTGCTAGAGCCCTTCGGATGAAAGACTACTGTAACATAATGTTTGTAGATAGGATAATTTTACATAGCCCATATTATTTAAATATCCTTCAATCTGCTTTCTTTCAGATAAGTTGAGTATCAGTAATGCTATGTGGCCAAGGGCTTGTAGGATTTGAAGTCCCATCACATCTCTGGACTGTCTTAGGCAAGAGGAGTCTGCTTTAGCTCATTCCGCATATGCAACAGATAATTTTGCTTTAACCTGTCCTCTCTGACCCAGTCCCAGCCCACATGCGTTTATCTGAAGGGACATAGCTGGAAAAGAGAGAGAGGTCATGGACCTGACTGATTGCAAGAAGCCTCTTTTGTTTCTAAAATTAAAAAGCAGCTGCACGTTTTGTATTTTGTTTATAGACCCACACCATATGTATATATTTGTGTCTGTGTATATCCCCAAACAGAGGTGCTGTATAATGTAAAAAGACTTCCTTTTTGATGATGGATTTCTCCAAGCCCAGTTATATGTGGGATTGGTGGAGAGGGAGGTGTTGAGGAGGGAGAGGGGGAAAAGAGCAGTGAGAGATCAGTTGTAACTCATTCAGAACAGCAAGATGGAGAAGAGTCACTGTTGGCTTGTTTTGTAACTCTTTTGTTGTGGTTACGCTGCTGCTCGGTCACTATGCTGTTGTTAACGTGGCCCCAACTTTCTAGAGAAAGAAAGAGAAAGCATGCTTTGAGTTTGATGTTAGTTTGTTTTTCTTAATCTACTATTATTGCCGGTTTGAGGGGGAAATGGCAACATGAGCCCCAGAGTCTTTCTTTTGTGAAGTAATGCTAACATTTTTGCATTAAAAGCACTTCTGCCCAGAATTTAAGCTGACAAGTTGGTACTATAAAGAAAACATCAAAGAAGTAATGGCCCTAGCTGAGCAAGATGAGGCTTCGATGACACCAGGTTAGGAGGTCCCTGTGAAATTTGAAAGCTACAGGTTAAACTGAGGAGTAAAACAACTGCAACAAACAAACAGAGGAAGAAAGTGGCAAAGCACTTTCATGTTGTTGCTGGGAAAACAGTATGGGCCTGTCCCTACAGTCACAAGACTCTCAAGCAATGCCCTTTGCCCCCATCTTTTCAGTCACCTACCAAGTCTTCCTTGTGTTTAACCTTGAAAGATCACATTGTTAGCTTAGCCTGGCAAAAGGTTAGATAGCTGTTCAAAACTATGGAGGGAAGGGTAGAGAGAACCTGAGCAGGATAAACGGCAGAAGTGAGATTGTCTTGCAGCCTTTGTGGTTCCTGAAAGCCATGTCCACAATACAGCCCCTCCCCCAGCCTGTGGCTCCAGGTGTGTAAGGGGACCTGTCTCCTGGCTGTATTAGAGATTGTGGGCTGTGTTACTTAACTGCCTCTGCTGCTCTGTATTTTAATTTTTTTGCATTTGTTGTAATTGTTCTGATTCTTACAGTTTCCTATCCAGATTTATTACACACACACATGTATGTAATGTATGTAATTGTTTACACACACACACATATACACACATACACCATGGTTACTGTAATTGTAGTTTCTCTTCACTTTTAGAAACAGCACCCTCCCCAAATAAATAAATACAGACTGATAGACATAAATACATTCAAAAGTTACTGAAAATATACTTTGGGCCTGCTTGAAAGGGATTTTCTTTTAAAGTTGCCAGTGTGAAATTAAAAACAGATCCAGGTTAAATGTACTTGGCAGCCAGAGTATATGTTTTACACATTCAGCTGCTTGAGATTAGATACTGGTTGTTAATCTGTAATGAAGTCACATTGGGGGAGGAATAGAGTGGCCTTTGTTTTAAAAGAACATTTTGAAATGCAATGTTTTCTTAATTCTTTGAAATCAGGTTTATTTGTAGTGTGATTTGCCTACTTTTATACGGTGACTATGAAAGCAGAGGTGTTAATAATATCAATATGCTGTGAGGCAGAAGAATAAAGGTGCTAAGGTATGAAGGTAATATAAAAGGTTAGATCATTGAATCATTTATCCACAGGAGATCTAAGAGCTTTTCCCAGCCATTGGTCTCCCAGGATGTTAGGATGATAACTCTCAGAATTATTAGCCAACTTTTGATGAGTGGAATCTTTAGTCTGAGCACATATGGTGGGACATAAAATTGTGAGAATGGTGTCCTACGTATAGAGTATTAGGTATATTGTAGCTAACTAACTTTTGCCTTGAAACCGCTTGTCTAATGCTGCCACAAAAGGTCTTTTGGTGATTCACTACCACCATTCATTAGTTCCACAGTAGTACTTAAAACAAATGTTAAGGTTGCAATTAAGCTTCATCAGATAGGATATTAGATCAATATTCTTTTTTTCTACAGTACTCATATCACTATTTTCAATAACGTACAATTATTTTGTGATGTTAAACTGGCAGGAGTCCCTGGTTAGATACAGAATGGAAATCCCATCCTACATAAAAAGAACCCCAGATATCTCCTTTAATGAGCCTGTGCTTATAATGACAGGAACATTGGAGAAAAACAGCTTTGATGGATGGACAGCTGGTTATTAAACGGAGAGCAGGGGAGAGAGATTGAGATTGATTTGATGAATAAAAAATGAATGTGTGTGGTCTGGATCAAAACGATAGGTTTGGGTATACAACTTCGTTTGAAAGGAAGTTAGAAAGAGAATGTGCATTGTATAATGCCTCTGTGAAGCACCACGTGTAAAATTGGTGCTAGAAGAAGTAGGTCAGTTGAAATTACTTGCCTTAAGGCAAATTTCTCTAACCCTCACAGAATCTTTGATCAGTTTCTTCATGGATTTTCACCTGAAAATATGAGAATTTTCATTTTTTAGAAAACTACTAGCAATTCTATTCTCCTTTAAGTTTATAAATATGTTGATTATCTCCACAGCCTGAAGCTAGATCAATATGACTATTCTTACTTTACATCATGCATAAGCAATCTTGGGTCATATATCCTCCCTACCCAGTAACACACACCAACCACAGTCTTGGATCTGTGCTAAACTGATGGATTGATTATATGCCATCAAGTTGTTTTCGGTTCCCAGTGACCATGTAGATAGATGGCAAAATGGCTGGTTTTGCATGGCACATTTTTCCTATTAGAATGAATAAATGAGTGTACACACACACACACACACACCATGCATGGTATCTAAGCTTGGGGAATCCTAGGGTTTTCAGAAGTCTAAAACAAGTTAATGCAAAATCTGTAAACAGCTCAGTAAAAATTCAAAATACTAGTGAGGAACAGGGTGAAATTCTAATTAATCCTGGAACAAGTCTATTGAAGAAAAAGTTATACCCTGAAATGTTTTATATGACTAAGGACACAAAATATGAAGATTTTTTAAAAATATACTTTCAGCTGATGGAAACATGTAGTAGCTGTTACTCAGCTGGATGGGAGGCAAATGAGCTCCAGTCATGAAAGGATGTACAGTTCCCCAGCTTGTGTACAGGATCATATAGAACATTTACTAAGTAAATGAAAACATACAGAAGCCATTCCCATGGTATGAAGAAATTGCAGATCATGTCTTTTGAAAGATAGTGCTGGACTGGTTGATAGAGTTGCTGTTTAGGAAATACGTTGTTGTGTAAATAAATGGGTACATCTCATTATGTAGGTGCATCATAATGGGTGAGCAAGGCTTAATAAGCATACATTATTGGCAGGCTTTCAGTCTCTTGGCTGAAAGAGTTTCAGGGAGTGTTTGTTTTTAGGAGGGTTGAGGAATGGGCACCCTTGCTCTCCCATACGCCATTGAATGTAAACAACAGGTGAGCATATAAGTCCATCTACTTTTCAACCTATTTCATTTTGTAGGAGGAATGAGGGTAATGTATGGGGAACGGGGATTTGGCACAGTTCTTCGGTATCTATCCTCTAACCCTATAGATTCAGCCTTGTGTACCGTAGTTAAGGTACCCAGAATGAAATGGTAGTTTTCAAGCTAAAACGAATCCTTGATGCTTTCCAAGCTTCGTTGCTTTCTTGCAGATGTTTCATTACCCAAACTAGGTAACAACATCAGCCCAGATGATGTTACCTAGTTTGGATAATGAAATGTCTGCAATAAAGCAATCAAACGCAGAGAGCACCAGGGACCCTGCGCTGCAAATATTCTCCTTTATTGGTAAAATGGGTCCTTTTCTCAAAAAGGTGAGGGGGAGAGAGAATCTCATTTATAAAAAGAAAACTTGAGTGGATGCAGCATACAAAAATTAGCAAACAGAATGCAGCAGGCCTTCATTCATTCTCAAAACAAAGGACATAGGGATGTGTGTGAATTTCACCCAGCGAGGAAGATAGATGGTAGCACTGAGAACAATTAAGCATGTTGTCTAACAGCCAAGATGGAGGCTGGGAGGCCTCCATCTTTGATGTTTCAAGTTGGTGCATCTCAAACTGAACCCTTGAATGTAGCTTTTTAAAAGACAGAAGGCATTGAGGGATCTAAACAGATGCCAGGATGGTAGACTATGTCCAGGTTGTACCACCAGAATAGCAGAATGTTTCTAAAATGTTGTTGAAGTACCCAGTTAGAATATAGCATGAAAAGCATGGCCCTCCCAAAGAGTTTGATTGAAGGCATTAAATCCTGGGATGGGAGCATTCTGGGAGTGTTCAGATCAGGCTTTTTTTTTTTGTTGTCATGCAGTTTATAAAACCAGAAGATTTTAACCATCCTTTGCTTCCACTCCCTGATTAATAATTCTTAACATGATTTTGTACATTTATCAATATCCAGCAGTAGATTTGTACTATATACTTTTAGCAGTCTTAAAGCATCTTCTTTATATTGGGTGTATTTTTATTTCAAGGCATATGGAATAGTTAGTTTATAATGCGGAGGTCAGGCACAGAATGAATTTCTGCATCCCAAATTGAATGACAGAATCCAGAGAGTGTGAGAGGAAAGATGGTGTACCCCATCACATCAGTCATTTTATGGCGGTCTCTCCAGGGAGAACTATAATTGCTGCAATTGACTCTTGTGGTAGCTTTAAAAAAAATTTTTTTAGCACCCACTCTTTCACCAACTGAACGACAGTATTATCATTAATTGATTATCCAGATAGCTAACCCCTTTCAGAACCTAAATTAGATGGAAGGTCTGGATCACTCCAGTTGTTAAATTCATCAGAATTTCTGTAGCCGCAAAAGCGTCTTATGTTAAAAAGGATCCTTGAGAGAGCATCTAAGTGGATTGCAAAGTAGAAGGACGAAATTGGGATGTGCACAAAACAGAAAAACTTTTCTTTGAAGCCTGAACCGATTGTACTACATAAATTCTGCTGAACTCTTTTGGATTAGCTGCAGTTCAACTGGAAAAAAAACCTGGACTCTTGGTTGTTTTAGCAGCTAGCAAAAGTTGCACCTAGCAGGATCTCAGACTGATTTTACAGGGCAAATAGAACAAGATGATGGGCGTTGGTCCCTCTTCACATGGCTCGTTCACTACCTCACCTCCACCATCTTCTTCTCAAGGTGGTCTTGCCTCCCCAGCTGTTGCTGACATTTCCCAAGGGAACCCCCCCCTCCTCCTCCACAGAATTTATTTTCAGAACAAAAATGTTTGAATTGATTCCTGTGTGCACCGAAACACCAGAAGACCACATGATTTGATTTGGGTTTAAAACTATTCAAAATCTACTATTTAATTCACCGATTGAGTCACAAAGGGAGAGTTTTGTGCAGTCTTGGAGGCAATGAAGATGCCATACGATAGAAAAATGGGTGGGGCAATTAATTGGGAGTGTTTCATTACATGCATAATTCCAAACACCACCATACCTTGCTGTTTCTTATCTCTCAGAAGTATCATTTCTTTTTGAGAGCCAGATGGAAGGAGCCTCCATGAATCAAGAAATGTGCTGCAGCACCCAGGGCCGGAAGGGATGCTAATGAGATATATAATAATAGTGTAAGGACAAGTCCAGGAATTCCCCCTCCCCTAAGTGGAACCTGGTTATGGTACAACATACAAAAGGGCAGTCTTTTCCACCTAGGAAAATATAAGTGTGCTGGTAAGAGCGAGTTTACTCATTGGTGATACCCATGACGATAAGTCACCAGTTCTGCAGTACTTACTGTGTTAATGGAAATTATGCAAAGTATGCATTAATGCTCATTTGCATGCTTTACTTTGATGGCATAGTATATGAGACTCTCTTTCGTTCTTTGGAATTATGTCAGAAGTTGTGGGCCAATGAAAATTTGCAGTACAACTTACCTGTACACTTCTCCTTGTGGCTAAAATATTCCTGTGATTTGCAATCCATAGAAATTTCATCAGTTCTCTCCAGTTGCAGAAGACACTTCACTACCATTGACTAACCAGCTTCAGGAACACCTGCAATTTATTTATAATCTGGGCAGCAATACTTAACTCCTCTCATGCTTGATTATATATTCATTAGAACCTAGCTTTAGTGTGAATACTTTTGAAGTCAATCACTCTTGCCTCCCTTATTCATAATGGAGAGAGATTCAGGCTTCTTTCAAATTGAAGCTTTGATCTTTAACTTTCTTGCCGTAAAAGTCAGGAAGGAGGGAAGGAGAGAGAGTGAGTTTTTTTCCTCCCTCAGCAGAAGAGTTAACTATCCTTTGGAAACCCTGCTTCAATCTGTCTCGGGTAAAGAAGGCAATATGTGCCTTTTAGTGCTTGGGTTGTTCTTTGCTGACTATTCATAATACAGGCTTGTGAAAAGTAGCATTCATGAGATTGCTTTTATATTAATATCAAGTGGAAGGTTTTAGCGCTTTGATCAGAAGTAGATTGGTCAAGGGGACAAAAAAGGGGACGATAGGCCAAGCTGTTAGCTCTTCTGCTGGTTTAAACAAGTGCCACTTGCTCTTCCCTGTTATCTATGCTGTAACAGCTATTTCTACAGTCTAATATTCTTTTCTGCGGTTGATTTTCCTTTCCTTTAAATTGGGTTTCTCAAGAAGAATGCTTAAATGATAAACCCAGCAAGCTATTAGCCAATTTATGACAAACATATATTACTTGCTGAATTCCTGCTACTGTTATCAGATGAGTCTTCTCTGAATATGGGGGTTCCACAGATAGTGTCTCCTTTCTCTCTCTCTTTTTCACCCAGGAACTGTAGGAGAAAGTTGAGTTCCTATGAACCCACAAACCACATCCTACACTATAAAAAACATCTTGCCAAATTAGGCCTTAGGATAGTTCAACCATAAATAAGATAAAGGGCAGTTCACAGGCTAATTGAGATGGTTAGCCTTAAAAAAATGTCCTACCCACTTACTGAGTATCCCGTCCTTTCCTTTCCTTATCAGAAGTACACATGCAGGATCCATTGCCACTCGTCTAAGCAGTGCTGAGACAGACTGTCCCTTTAAAATCATTTTCAGCATCTACTGAATTTTTAGTTAGGATAGGGAAAGAGTAATGAAAAGAATGGTGTAAGAACTTACCTTTAACCGTTATGCTTATTTGGTATTGCAACCCTCTACCAGAGGAAACGGAGCTTGGGGCCCGAGCTGCGTTTTCACTAGCAGAGGCTTTGCAAGCCAGTCCTTCGCTGTTTCCAGGGCAGCTGTAAGCACCCCACGGGTTGCATCCATGCCTTGAGTTTGACACCCCTGCTGTAGAGTTTATCAGCCACCCTTTGAATGGTGTGGGAGTACTTCCATTCCTCACTATCCTGTCAGAGCTGGATGAAAAGTGAAAAGTCTTCAAAGAAAAAACAAGAAAGTCTAGTTGCCTCCTGAAAAAAGCACCTTTGGATCTTTTCACTTGAGTTAGATGTAAAAGGTTGAGCTAGAAGATATGTGTTTGGCAAGAGAAAATTACCGAATCTTCAAGAGAATTGTTGGGACAAGTTTAAATACTGTTTCTTATTGCCCTGAGTGCTGCCATATTGATTACCATGTTGATCAAGTGTTGGAGTCTTTGATTATAATTCTGTTCTTCTTCTGTCTTCTTCAGATGTGCACACCCAGCAATACTCCAGCCACACCACCCAACTTCCCAGATGCTCTAGCAATGTTTTCCAAGCTGCGGACTTCAGAGAATCTCCAAAGCAGCAATAGTCCCATTACGTCCATGGCATGTTCTCCTCCAGGGAGCTTTAGCCCTTTCTGGGCCTCTTCGCCTCCCAACCATCAACCTGCCTGGGTCCCTCCTTCATCACCCACCAGTCACAATCTCCACCATCATCTTCATCATCAGCAGCCCATGTGGCCTCCTGTATCTCAGCCAGCACCCCCCCAGCAGAAAGCCATGGCAGCAATGGATGGCCAGAGATAAGACTTCACGTTTTCGGAATGGGAAAGAAGATGGGGCAAGAGGGGGAGGGGGGGAAGAGGATATGGCAAATCTGAGGCATGGAAATGTGGGGGGAGGGGAGGCTTTTTTTTTTTCTGAAGATCGCACTGGAATATTTTATAGTTTTTTTTTTTAAATTGATGATATGTCATCAGTTATCCCCATGATCCTTTTCTTCTTTTTCTTCTTTTCTTCCCCTATCCGCTCTTCAGGAGAGTTAATAACTGGTCTCTTCTCTTTTTTAAAAAAGAAAATATATATATATATAACTATAATATATAAATATATAAATATATCTAATGTATATATATATATACATCACAAATGAAAGCAACAGAATTGCAAAGATCCAGGTGGTATTCTAAGAACGCTGCTTGGAAAGAGAGGCAGCTGCGAGAGGCAGCTGCGTTGAAAACAGGATAAAGGGGCTTCCCTTGAAACATGGAGGTGTGTGGGGGGGGTGTCAAAATTGGGGGCTCTCTTGTTTTTGTTGTCCTCTTCTTTTCCCATTGGTTCCTGGGGATGTGGCAATACCTGTAGCAGCTAGAGGGTTGAGGGGCCTTGGGAAAAGAGTCATTGAAGGAAGCCACGCATCCAAAATTGTAGCTGCCCTTGTCCTTATGTGAAGAGACCGGGGCTGGAAGAGGTTGCAGCTGAGACACGGGCATTTTGGAGGCCTGTTTGGCAGAGGATTATCTGCTGAAGGAATCCAGCCTCCCCTCTCCCATCCAAGTGGGGGCGATTTTTGTTGTTGTTAATTTTATGCTGCAGAGGCTGCTCCACAGACTTCTCCTGTGGGCCACAGGAGAATCTGGAAATAAATAAATAATGCAAAAATGCCTCTGCTGTTAAGACACTTTGGGGACTTTCCTCTTCAAGCAGCATGTTGAGTTTGGCCCACAACTTTGTGTACACATAAGAAGTCTATTTTTTGCTCTCATGTCTTGGGCAGGAGCTAATTAATACATGTGCACTCTAACAAAATAATTTTGATAGCCCGCTCTTTCTCCTTGCAGCAGGCTGGATTTTTCTCCCACCCCCTTTGCTGGCATTTTTATCTTTCTGTTTTTTTAAGAAGGGGGAAGATGCTCTAACTTGAGTACAAATTTTTATCCACATTTCCCCATTTTGGCCTATTGAAACTTTCATGATGGCTGCAACAGGTACATCCCAAATCACTGAAACTTGTATCTTACCATGAACTGAAATACCTTCTTGTCCTCCTTCCCTCCTTTCCTTTCTTCTTGGAAAAAAATTTCCCCCTTCAACTCTCGGGCTGATTCCCTTTAAAAAGGACAATGTTTAAGCATTGGGGAGGCTCATCCAGAAGGGAAACAGCTTAAATTTTCAAAGGCATATGCATCATCACGGAGACACGAGCTATTCTAGAGGATGGATCTGTTGAAGGAAGGCTCCTGAACATCTCCCTTCAATCCAGTGGCAGGCTAAGAGTTGAGGTTCTACATTTTTTAGGTTTTAAAATCAGAATCTTGCTTAAACAGGTTGAAGGTTTTTTATTAATTTAAAAATAAAAAAAAACACTTTTTTAATCTGACTGGTCCTTGTTTTTTGTCCTTTCAATTCTTTGTTGCTGGAGACCCTCAAGATAAAAATGGAAGATGTCTCTTAAGTCTCATAATTAAGAATTTATAAGAAGACAACATTGTAAGATTGCAACTGACGGCTGAGTTTGTGCATACAAGCCAACAATTGTCAGTATTATATCTGCATTCCTTCAGAATTACTATTATGTTGCAGGTTTTAAAAAAATAAACACTTTGATGCCACATTCTTTAGCCTAAAGAGTTTAACAGAGCAATCCGCCCAGGAAGTATCAGGAAGAGCCAACGGTGAAGAAACTGAATAACCCAGTAACCTACAGAGAAGGCTAGAGGGAGTGGTGGCACTTTGCCCTTGTTGAGTTGTTGGGGTTTTTTTTCTTTTTCTTTTAAAAAGTTTCCTGTGGTTCCACCAGGAAACAATATGTGCTACCTTCAAAGCTGACATAATTCTTTCCCCAGAGTCTAGAATGACACCTTGTAGTGACAGAGCTTCCCTTAGCAAGGGGTGCAGTGGGTGCCTTAAACTTCCTGGGCGGGTATTAAAAATTAATTTCACCCTTAAAACCAACTTTTTGCCCTACTTACATCACCCAAAGAAAAAAGTTGGGTTTGAGAGTTTCAGTTTCATTCCTCAGGGAGTACTTTGAGTAAAATGTAGATCAGGAGTGTCAAACTTGATTTCATTGAGGGTCGTGTCCATCAGGGTTGTGTTTGACCTTGGGGGGGCTGGGGTGGATGTGGCCAGGTGGGCATGGCCAGCATGATGTCACTCGTGTCAGAGGTGCCTGGTGGCCCGAGCGCTCTGCCAGCAAAATTGGCCTCCAGAGCTCCATTTTCGGCTGGGACAACCTCCAGCAGCCCTCTGTCAGTGAAAACGAAGCTTGGGAGGGCTGCACGTAGTCCTCTTGAACTCCGTTCTCGCTGGCAGAGGCACTGCGGGCCGATCCTTCGCTGTTTCCAGGGCAGCCCAACAGGCCAGATCTAAGCAACGGGGACTGCATCTGGCCCTCGGGCCTTGAGTTTGACACCCCTGAGGTAGAAGGACAACATAGATGTATCCATATGTTATCAGTTGTCTACTTCTGACTGAAAGAGATCTTCAGTCTTTTCAGACCAGTGGCATTCTTGAGTGTGGCCAATCAAAATGTCTTTGCAATGGAAAGCATAGCTTTGAGCTACTATCTCCCCCATTCTATTTTTTAACAATCCTTGTGGGAATTAGGTGGGCCTCAGAAGCTTTGTTGAAAGTGCTGGTTATGCTTTGCTTTGAATGCCAGCTTCTTGTGCATTATTTTCAATTTAAATGATTTAAAATTTGGTAGAGAAGAGATTTTGGCAAATGCTGAGGATCTTGTTGGCAGGCAGATTGTTGTCCCCAGGCAGCACGTTGATGTCCAGAGGTGATAATATTAGAATAAGATGTGAAGAGCCAAGTTCAGCCATGGAGTTACTCTGCCAAAGCTGAATTTCAGTAATAATATTAACTTTTTGCCTAATCACCTTGTGTCATTTGAAATTTGATTTGATGACCTGGATTTAACACAAAAGCCTGACAACACAGGTTCTAAGGCCGCAGTAATAGCTGAATGAACCGGAGCAGAGCTTTGATTCTCATCTCTGCTGGTCTGTGGCTTGAAATGAATGCTGTCAACAGTGAGTTCATCATGTAGGCCAAGGAGGCTGAAAGCTATAGTTCAGGGGTGTCAAACTCACATTGTCATAGCAGCGTCTTGTGATGTGTTTCCCCTTCGCTAAACCGAGCGTGGGCGTGGCCAGCGCGTGATGCATCCAGCTCATGGGCTGGGCGTTTGAGAGCCCAGCTGTAACTTGTCTAAAATGTGTTTGTAGCATCTGCTGCCGGTGTGCTACAAGTGAAAGATTTTGCCACATAACAGCGGGCAGAAGGGACTGTTTTCTATAATTGCACGTTTGTTGAAATGGCTTGTTGATTTACATACTCTGATGCACATTTTTCACTTGTTTCTGTAATTCAGTTACGATTGCGGGCATGAGAGAGTGGGAATGTCTCAGAGGTATCTTCTGTAATTCATGGTTTGCTTCTCATACCAAGGACCATGCTGAATGAACATGGCTTCCCTCCCCACAATAGAGAGCTCTGATTGTGTACACTTGAGATCTTTTGCCTAGACCAGCCACCAGGGTGTTACAAACAGTTAGACTAGGGGTGTCAAACTCAAGTTCATTGAGGGCCATATCAGGGTTGTGTTTGACCTTGGGGAACGGGTGGGTGTGACCAGAGGGGTAGGATTCTACCGGTTCGGACCTGTTCAGGCAAACTGGTAGTTCCGGTGAGTATTTGGCCCCACCCACCCATCCCTGCTCTTTCCTGTGCTTTTATTTCCTGGGTTTTTAGCACAGCTATTTGCACGGTAGAGCAGTTTTCTGCACCTCAGTTGTTTTAGTCCCAGGAGCTGCAGTAGAAGGTAAGTAATTGTGTTGAAAATGGGCTTTTTAAAATGTAGAGCATGCGCGCAAAGCGTGCGCTCACCAAATTTACACCAGTTTGAATCACACCACTGACCAAAGTGGTTGCGCCCCGCTTGATGTCACTCATGTCAGGGGCACCTATAGCAGCCCAAATGCTCTGCCAGTGAAAACAGGCTCCTGAGCTCCATTTTTGCTGGTAGAGGGTTGCAAGAGGCCGTCGCAGCTGGAAATGGAGCTCGGGAGTCTGTTTTCACTGGCGGAGGCACCACGGGCTGGTCCCTCACTGTTTCCAAGGTGGTACTGCAGGCCTTGAGTCTGACACCCCTGAGTTAGACTGAGCTGAATAACCTCATTTCTTCTCTCTCTCCCCCCTCAAACATATAACATGTTACAAATTTCAACAGACATTTCAGTGGACATAAAATGTGACAGCAAGAGGACCAACCATTGTTTGTTACCATAATGGAGGTTTGGACTGTTGATGTCCACATATCTTTAAAGAAGATGTTTCCTTATTGTACTCACAAAGGAGATTCAGGATTAATCTTTGTGTCCAGGTTCAAGAAGCAGCTGATAAATTACAATGCAACACAGCATGTAAACAAGAGTTAACTGAACAGCTGTTGCTAATGGACTGCTTATTGCTCCTTGAAAGCATCAGTGAACAGCTGTGGCGAAAGGTATTTTGGGAAGGAAAAAAGAATGGAACTGACTGGTTGCATTATAAGAAGTTTAGGCTTCTGCCTGTTACTCTTGGGCGACTTTGTTGTACTTTGTGTAGGGGTAAAGTGGCAAGGAGGGTTTTAGTCATTCAGGCTTAATGCTGTAGAAATAAATCAAATTTTCATTTGAAAAAATAGAAATATTTGTAACTATATAAGAGTTAAAAGAATTTCCTAAGAATATACATATATTGATGGGACTTGTGATAAATGGATGCAATATAAAGTGCCTCTGTTTAAGATGTGTTATGTGGTCTATCCCATTGTATGCACCACTGCATTTAGCTGCATCCTTCTCTTTAAATTTATCCGGTGTATTGTGGCCATTGAGCATTTCAGACTACGTTATTTGAGGCTTTTTCCATTTATTGCCTTTTTCTAAAAAAAATTACTTCAATAGAAAATCTTCCTTACTGTAATATCCAGTGTCATAATTATGGTGTTGTGGATGGGAAATTTGTTGCTGAGAACAATGTCCTAGAGCTTCAAGAGTTTGAAATTCTAATTTAACCATTTAGAAGTATCGAGCTATTAAAATATTTCAGTAAGGTGCATTACAAGGCATTTATTTAGAATTACACCCTATCAGATTTCTTTTTTAAACTGGCCTCCAGAAGCTTCAAAAACTATAGAACAGAAGCCACAACTTCAAAACCAATTGATTGCCAAGTGCTGCACATCCATGTTTAGAACTATGAGAGAATAGGTTTGTTAGGTAGCTAGATTTGATAGCTAAACTTCAGAATAAGTGAATGTGTGATAAATATTTATGAAATGGATTCTGAAAAGACAAAATGTATGGGCATATGTGGTTTACAGGTAGTCCTTGATTTACTACAATTTGTTTACTGATTGAAGTTATAATGGCACTAAAAATGTGACATGTCTATTTTTCATGCTCACAACCATTGCAAGGACCCCCATGGTCACATGATCAAAATTTGCCCGCTTGACAACTGGTTTATATTTATGACGGTTGCAGTGTCCTGGAGGTACGTGATCACCTTTTGTGACCTTCTGACAGTCAAAGTCAATTGGGAAGCTAGATTCACTTAACCAGCTTACTAACTTAATTGCAGTGATTCACTTAACAACTATGGCAAAAAAAAAGTCATAAAGTAGGACAAAACTCATTGAACAAAGGTTTCACTTAGCAACAGAAATTTTGGGCTCATTGTGGTCGTAAGTGAAGGACTATCCCTATTTTTCAAAACAGTGGAAGGTTTCTATTCATCAAGGCAAGGGCCTTCAAACTTGACAGCTTTAAGACTTGTGGACTTCAACTCCCAGAATTCCTCCTTCAGTCATGTTAGCTGAGGAATTCTGAAAGTTGCCAAGTTTGAAGAACCTTGCATCAAGGCAACGTGGGCAGAGTCCACTTGCTTTGGATAACACCAAATCAAAGTTTACATTTAGCACCTTGTGAAGAAAAGCCATTGCTTCAGCGAACCAACTGATCTGTTGAAGAATGGAAAACTACTGTTCACTGTTTACACTTGTAAATTCAGACGTTTTGTTCAGATATTGTGCAACTAGAAAGAAATTAGTAAGGAGAACAAAGTGTTTTCGTGTTTTAAATAAGTTAGAAGTGGCATTCCTCAAGAGTTAGTCATGGGCCCATGTTAGGAAATACTTTAGTAGTAACCTGGTAATGGCAGTAGGAGCCTTTTAATTAAGCTTGCTGATGGCGCCACAGTCACCTGCATTGTCAATCTAGATAGGGATCAGGCCTAAATGCAGCTTGACCTGACCGACGTTATGAGCTGAAATAAGAGCATAAAAAGTACTGTCATGATTTGGAAATCATGTGCTAGGAGTGGCTCAATTTTTTTTTCAATTATGAAATTATTAAATAAGAAAGATTAAACACTAATATTTAAAATGAAGAAAGGAAAGAAAAAATGAATAATGCTAAAACTACTGGGGGAGGGAGAGGAGAAAATTTTTCTGGTTTTCTACAATAGTGAAAGGCATAAATTTAAAAAACTAGTTACAGTATAACTCATTTTTCTATTATTTGTTCTAATCGTCAAACCCATTGGTCATAATTTCTTTTTCTGTTTTGTGTAAGTCCAAAGGGGGTTTCCAATAGGCATTAAACTTGATTAGTGTCTTTTCAAAGCTATCTGTTAAGCCATCTTTGCAAGTTCCGTCACCTTCACCATCCACTCTTGGATTGGCTTTCATCTTTTAGAAAACAAAAGAAAAACATCCTTGTGGTGACGATGCTCCAAACAACAAAGATTTCCTAGCCTTCTAAATATCTTGCCCCTTCATGAAGTAGGATTTTGAGTCTGAAAAACAAGCTTGCCATTCTCTGGGATCTCTTGAGGTGGCTTTTGGCAAGCTTGTTACTGGTACCCCCACCATTTTGTTCTAACTTGCAATAGGAGCAGTTTACAAGTGGTTATAAGAATTCACAAGATGGTATGATCAGTGTTTTAAACATTCAAAAACTGTGTATCGACGTTGGGTTTATTTTTCTCTCGTTGGTACTTCTGGGGGAGGGGGGGGGCGCACCACAATTGGTGGAATCTTGCTGTCCCTTATAAGAGCAGGAGTTGACATAATGTTATGAAACCTTGGCTGGATATTTACTTAAAAACTTGTGCTGAAAGATACGGTGAAGAGGGCTGGATGAGGGGGCGGGGGGGGAGAAGCTGAAAAGTAAGCTAACGTCTGTGCTTTGGAAACAAGTCTGAAAATAGCCTTCCACAGAATGTCAACCAATAGGAAGCTGAAGAAGTGCAAAAAGCACCCAATGGCTTCAAGGATGACACTTGGTAGCATTTTCAGCGATCATTAAATGCTATCCCATTCCTGGCACTTCAGAAACCTGGCTGGTGTGGTCCAAGAACTTGGCGTCACCCCTGTTTGATAGTTTTTGGCAGGTGCTGCCGTCTGTGCCCTTCTATGGAAGCCTTTCATTTGTTGCATAAGCCCTGATTGAAGCCTACCACAAGGTTGTTTGTACTTGTCCTGCAATGCGGTGTAGATTCTAGGAAACCTGGATTAAGTTCCTTACAAGAAAGAAGGTTTCCTGGATTTCAGTTTATGTTGCAGTCCGTATTGTGACAGATTCTACGAAAGTTCATTCGGAGCGTAAGATTTTCACTTCCCAGTAGCAAGCCTTCCTCCTTGTCTTGAAACATGTTTTCGTTAGCATAAGGGTCAGGATGATCCAGTCATCTTTTTTTTCTCTCACGCTATGATTGCCGTTCGCTTTAATTTATATTTCCTTAAACCTTTTCTTTCAATGTATACTTGCTGTATTTTAATTTTTAAAAGGACAATGGGTAAAATAAACATTAAAATGAGAGCTATATCTTATTGATAGAAACAGATATGTATAGAGACCTTGCTACTGATACGATCAGCTTATCCCATTTTTATAGGAAATGGATCGTGGGGAGGGATTAAAATAACTCTGTCCTAAGTATTTAGCTGCTTCCATATATCACGATGCAGGCATTATCAGGAATATGAATTTTGTGACAGGCTTTATACTTGGTATGGAGTGTCCATAAAGATTCTGAATGCTGTACACAAAATAGCTGAATGTTTTTTTCAAATGTGTATTCCAATGCTTTTCTTGGGACAATCTGTTTGCATGGAAATGGGTGCTTCAAAGACACAGATTAGTTTAGGATTCCAATCAGGGTTGTGTCCTCCTCCCCTGCACATTACATTGACTTTTTTTCAGATTTAGTTCACACATGCAAATTTATCCTGGGCAACTTTGCATGTGATGTATGAGTCATGGGAGATCAAACACTGTGGGTATCATCACTGTCTCCTCAAACCCTATCTTGCACACACATTAAGCTGTGAGTCACAGACAAATCAAGTTGTCTGCCGAAAATGCGTGTAACCATCCCTTTGATTAATTCAACCTAAAGAGCTGATTTTGTTTGAAGATACATTTTGATTGCTCAGAATTATCAGGCAACTGTCTCTATACAGTCACAACTGACACAACTAGAAAGATGACACTCTGTTTAGGCTTTCATTTGTACAATGCCTACAATTTTTTTAAATTTTTTTGCTCCTTTTGTGTCTAGTATTATGGTAACTAGCAGGTTCATGGTTGAGTTAACCACTGGCCAAATCCCCTGCTCCAAATTCTTGCTTTTATATCCCAGGGACTTTTAATTTTTCTGGCTTTTGCAAGGCAAAAGTCCCCTTAAATGGCTGTGCTTTGCTCCCAGGTCCAGAGCTAATTGCTACAGAGTGTAGTATAAAATGTAGAGAAAATCCAAAACTGGATCCAAGTACATGTTCTATATGCCATGTTCTGATTTTTTCTTTCTTTCTATAATTGGATTTTTTTCTTATATAACTTATCTCTGTACCTGTTAAAAAGCACAAGCCCACTCATTTGCAAATATTTTACTTTTCAGCGTTACTGTGTTAGGTTTTAGGAAAGCCCAATATATTTATCCCTTTTCTACCACATGTTCAGGACATAGAAAATTGGCCTACTGAAAATAGTGTAAATCCTTCCACTCATCCTAAATATCACCCATTTATCTTTAAACAATGAATTGAAGGACTACCAGGAATACTGAAATTAGTTCAGGGACAAGCAAATATTCCCTTGGTTGCCTGAATGTTCCTGCTAGAGTACAGTAGACTAAGATATGTAGAAATGTAAACACGGAGTAGATTAAATTCAGACCTAGTATGCTTTACACAAATTCCCCATACACAAATGCATAAGGAAAACACCTGCTGTCTAAGAAGGAAGGACTAACAGCTGTATTCTCCTTACCGATCTCTTTGGTTAATTTGTTTTTTTTCTAAATCTTGATACTTTTGAGGCTGGATCTGCTCAAGTATTAAATGAACCAGCATGGAGAGGAAGAAGCAGGATTTGGCCACCATTCTACTTTCCTCAGAGAGGCAATAGAAGTTGGCCGGTTAATTCACACACGGTACCTTTTACAATGGTTTTAAGCCTTATTCTTTCGTTTGTCCTGCCTATTTAACACAGAAGAACAGGAATACAGTCTATTCTCAACCTGGCTGCCTGCTGAGAGGCAACTTTAGCTAGCAAAGCAAAGGCGGCGGGTGGGTACCCTGAGCACACAGTTAGGATTAATGTGTACACCACTTGTTCCGGCAATAATAGGCAGGTTTTCTTTAGGGAATTGAGCCAACTTCAAGCTGTGCTCCCATAGGCTGTGGTTTTTCATGTGATTGCTACCAAGCAGTGATCAGTCGGTGTTAAAGGCTGCAACAGCAGCAGCTTTATCTGCATAAAACATTAGCTTTCCCCAGCCGGATGCCCTTTACATGTGTTGAGGCTGCTTCTCCCAGAATTCCCCGCTTCCCTACTCAGAACTTCAAATCTGTGGTGGATTACAACCAGCCGTGGAAGGGGGAAAAAAGGTTTTCATTGCTGTGCCATACATCTAGATCAGGTTTCAGCCTTCGGTGAGCCGGGTGGAAAAAGTTACTCATTACAGCTCAGAATTGCTGTAGTCATGCACTCGGTGGCCCTCTGAACTTGCCATTCAGATCCTATCCAATGCTATGTTTTGGCAACAAGATCAGGAAAAGCAATCAGCACTGCATGTTGATATTATTTTAGGAATCTCAAGTCAAGTATAGTTGGCAGCTACCGCCGTGTCCTTCATCCTTCTATGTCACCCCATTATGCAGCTCACAAGTGCTTGAACATTGCTCGTTAATGTTTATCGTGGGTAAATATTACCTGCTCGTTTAAAGTATGACATGCAATGTCTTGCTTCTCCATTTTTGTTTATTGGGATGAGAAAAAAAAAACACAGGTAGATTTCTCAGATGGGTTCAGAGAGGGAAGGCTGCAAAACACAAGTCTGAAATTGTTACCATATACCAATGATGGCTAACCTTTTTGTCGTCGCATGCGGAAAATGTGTGGTGTGTGACAGCACACACACATGCCTGCACCCATAATGCAATGTACGCGCAACCCTCCTGCCCCCCTGCACATGCGCATGGGACCCCCTGCACTCCCCCCGCCCCCTGTGCATGTGCACGCATATCCCACATACACCCCGCATCCCATGCATGTGCGGCAGATACTTGAAAATTAGCTGGCTGGCTGGTGGGAGGCGTGTGTGCATGCACAGGGGAACTGAGCTGGGGCGACGGTTCACGTGCCCGCAGAGATGGCCCTCCGTGCCATTTCTGGCACACTAGGTTCGCCTTCATGGCAGCAGGACAAATAAACGGTGCAAATAATGGGACAGTGCAAATAAATTGGAGCTTCAACCAAGGTCGAAACTCTTCTAGCCATCCTCAACTTTGCACCTCAAAGGTTCCCTCCCTTCCCAACAGTGGGTTATTTTAAGGCACTAAACGATGCTGTTGGACAGAGGCCAATTAAGGCCAGGAAAAGTTGATGGGAGAACTAGTCTAATGCATTGGACAGTGAATGGCATCAAAGAAAGCTGCTTATTATCTAGCCACAAGACAAGCTAGTGCTTTGGCTCTGGCAGGAATATCTGTCTCTTCGATTGTGTTGGCCTTGCAGGAGTTCCATCTTCTATTGTGTTCTGTCAGATGTTTTGTGCCTGAACTTCTAATGATTTCTGCATTGTCTAGGACTGCAGAATCAGGAGACAGAACTTGCAAGATGGGTATTTTTATTATTAAAAATTATTATTACTTATTGATTAAAAAAAAAATATGGCCGCCCAACTCACTCGTGGTGACTTCCGGGTGACTTAGAAAAGTAAAAAAAAAACAAATACAAAACCCCAATTCACAGTCCTAGAAATTCTCTTTAAAAAAAAAAAAGGGGGGGGGTGCTTTCTTTTGCAGCCAATTATAGACAAATATCAAGAGGTCGGGGACCTCCAGCTAACCGCTTTAGTTCACATGACTTTTAATTAATAGGAATTTCTATGAAACAGTAGAAGAGAATTTGAATTCAGAGGCTTCCCAGCTCTATAGTTTGGGAAAGTGAAGGACTGGGGCTGAAATTAATACCAAATGGTATTAGGTTTTGTTTACACCAGCACAGCAGGGCTCACAGCGCAGGCGTGTATGGATATACATTCTCTACATCTGGTTTGATATCTCTTGTGATCTGAAATGGTCTGATTGAACTGTTGAAGGCCAAACTCGTTGTTTCAAGTGATCTATTCCCATTGTTACAGTAATAATTCCTTTTATACACACTTACCTGCAAGACTTAAAGAAGTATTCCTATTTGATCAAATCAAGGGTCTTTTTAGGAATGATGATGATTTCCCCTCCCCCCCCCTACTAAAAGTGACATATTCCTTTGTCCTTACAGGGGATGGAGCTCCTTATCTCTCATTTATTTGTCTGGCAGGGGTGGAGCACATTGTTTGGGCCAATATTTCAATTTTTTATTTTATTTTTGAAGTTAGACTGTAGTTTTTACAATAGTTTGAGTGAATGCTGTCATTTAAAATCTTGCTTTTCTTATTTATGTTAGTTCTGAGTGCTTTTTTATTTTTTAGTAAGAAAGGGAACCGAAGTATTTAAGTATATTGCGTTTTAAATATGTTTCGAATTTCTCACTGTGCTACCCACCCCTCCTTGACTTTTCAATTTACTTCTGTTGCAATCTGTTTCCCCTGCCCCGCCCCCATGGTCATCACTTGGGCAAGATTGCCATGTTTAAAAGGAAGTCTTTTGCATTTTATAGTTTCCTCAACTCTGCTCATCCACACACTGGTATCCTTGTTTGCTTTGGTTTGGTTTTTTTTTTCAAACCGATTTACATATTTCAAAAGTGTAAACAGGAAAAAAATACAAAACACACCAATGATTTTATACAATACCAATTTCTTCTCCATACCAGGTTGGCAATATTTGCAAGAACCAATCCTGAAAATTCTGCTCTCAAACACCAAATAACTTGTGTGAGTTCCATGCTTTTATAAAAGTACACATTGTATGCAAGTGTGTGTTCCTCCTAGAAGCTACACTGCCCCAAAAGTAAATTCCCATAGATGGGACAATCCCCATAAATATACCTGTAAATAAGGGACCTCATGTACAAAAATAAATTGATACTATCTGAATACAGGTAGTCCTCGACTTACAACAATTCATCTAGTACATGTTCAAAGTTACAATGTCACTGAAAGAGTGACGTATGACCGTTTTTCACTCTTACGACTGTTGCAGCATCCCCATGGTCACCTGATCAAAATTCAGATGCTTAGCAACTGACTCCTATTTATGATGGTTGCAGTGTCCTGGGATCATGTGATCCCCTTTTGTGACCTTCTGACAAGCAGTGTCGACAGGAGAAGCCTGATTCACTTAACAACTATGTTACTAACTTAACAGCTACAATGATTCCATTTAACAACTGTAGTGAGAAAGGTCCTAAAATGGGGCAAAATTTCCTGTTAACAAATGTCTCTTTCAGCAACATAAATTTTAAAATAAATTAAAAGAGAATTAAATGCACGGCTGTAATTAAAAGTAAGACCAATAAAACCCCATTAAAAATGAAGATTTAAAAATTAAAACCCTACTAATGGGACTAGGCCAGACCAGCCTGCTGAAAAAAGTGAGTTTTCAGTGCAAGCCGGAAGGCCCATAGGTCAGTGATGGCCTGTATCTCCGTAGGAAGCTCATTCCAGAGGGAGGGTGTCCCCGCAGAGAAAGCCCATACCCTCGGAACCGCCAGCCGGCATTGCCCAGCCGGCGGCACCCCGAGGAGGTCCACCTTGTGGGAGTGCACTGGTGCACTGGCCGGCGGGAGGCCGATGTTGGCAGTAGGCGGTCCCGTAAGTACCCAGGTCCCAAGCCATGGAGCGCTTTAAAGGTGATCATCAACACCTTGAATCGCACCCGGAAGGCCACTGGAAGCCAATGCAGCTCGCGCAGGAGCGGTGTAACATGGGAGTTCCGAGGAGCCCCCAAGATCACCCGCATGGCCGCACTCTGCACCAGCTGAAGCCTCCGGATGCTCTTCAAGGGGAGCCCCATGTAGAGAGCATTGCAGTAGTCTAGGAAGGAGATGATGAGGGCAGAAGTGACCTTGCGCAATGCACCCTGATCCAGAAAGGGCCGCAACTGGTAGATCCGACGGACCTGACAAAAGGCCCCCCTGGCGACGGCTGCTATATGGTCTTCTAATGACAGCCGTACATCCAGGAGGACACCCAGATTGCACGCCCTCTCCGTGGGGGTCAAAATTTCTCCCCCCACGGCCAGCGATGGAGTAAGCTGGCTGTATCTGGGGGCAGGAAACCACAGCCACTCGGTTTTGGTCAAATTGAGCTGAAGCCTGTTAAGACCCATCCAACTCCGCACGGCCTCCAGGCACCAAGTCATCACTTCAACGGCTTCGTTGGGTTGGCCTGGAGTAGAAATGTATAGCTGAGTATCATCAGCATACTGATGAAACTCTACCCCAAAGCCACGGATGATCTCACCCAGCGGCTTCACATAAATGTTGAACAGAAGGGGCGAGAGCACAGACCTCAGAGGAACCCCACAGAACAGAGGCCTCGGGGCCGACCTCTGCCCCCCTGCCAACACGAATTACGAGCGGTCGGAGAGGAAGAAGGAGAACCACCGCAACACGGTGCCTCCCACTCCCAACCCCCCCAACCACTGCAATAGGATACTGTGGTCGACAGTATCAAAAGCCACTGAGAGATCTAACAGGACCAGGACAGAGGAGCAATCCCTGTCCCGGGCTCTCCAGAGATTATCCACCAATGCGACTAATGCTGTCTCTGTGCTGTGCCCGGGCCTGAAACCCGATTGGAGAGGATCTAGTTATACCGTTTCCTCCAGGTGCTGAGGGAGCTGTCGCGCCACCACACTCTCAACAACCTTTGCCACAAAGCGAAGGTTGGAGACCTGATGATAGTTAAATAACAGAGTTGGGTCCAGGGACGTTTTCATGAGGAGGGGTCTCACCACCGCCTCTTTCAAGGTGGCAGGCAAAAACCCCTCACTCAAGGAAGCATTGATAATACCCTGGAACCAACCTCGTGTAACCTCCCGGGTGGCCAAAACCAACCAGGAGGGACATGGGTCCAGTAAACATGTGGTGGCGTTAAGCCCACCCAGAATCTTGTCCATGTCCTCTAGGGTCACAGGATCGAACTCCCCCCAAATGACTTCACCAAAATCCGCCCCCGCCCTCCCACCCAGAGTTGCCCAGTCAGAGTCCAGCCCGTCCCAGATCTGAGCGATTTTATCCTGCAGATAACTAGAAAAATCCTCAGCCCATCCTTGCAAGGGGTCCTCCCGCGCTCCCACCTCCAAGAGAGAGTGGGTCACCCTAAACAGGGTGGCCGGGCGATTATCTGTGGATGCAATAAGGGCGGAAAAGTAGTATCACTTTGCCGCCTTTATCGCCACTAAATAGGTCCTAATATAGGACCGCAATAGTGTTCGGTCAGATGAGGAACGGCTGGTCCTCCAACCACTCTCTAGGCGACTTTTCCGGCGTTTCATCCCCCTCAGCTCCTCGGAAAACCAAGGAGCCGATTGGGATCGACACCGGGTCAGAGGCCGCAAGGCACGACCCGGTCAAGGGCCCCAGCCGCCACCCTATCCCAGGCGGCCACCAAGTCCTCAACCGAGTCATGTGTGCGAGACTCGGGAAGTGGCCCAAGCTCCATCAGGAACTTCTCTGGGTCCATCAGGTGCCTGGGGCGGAACCACGGCGAGGGGGTGCGGAATGGAAGTCCAGCCGAAGGAACAAATGATCCGACCATGACAGGGGCTCTATCAAAACGTCCCCTATACCCAGATCATCCTGCCACTGGCCAGAGACAAAAACCAGATCCAAGATGTGACCCCCAGTGTGTGTGGGATCCTGAATTAATTGGGTCAGGCCCAAGGCTGTCATGGAAGCCATGAACTCCTGAGCAGTCCCCAAGGCCGCGCCGGCTGAGGGTAGGTTGAAATCCCCCATGACCATAAGCCTGGGGGTCTCAACCGCCAAGCCGGCGATGACCTCAAGGAGCTCAGGCAGGGCCAATGTCACATAGCAGGGAGCCAGGTATGTGATCAACAGGCCCATCTGAACCCTGGAACCACACTTCACGAAGAGGGATTCACATCCGGTCGTCTGAGGAACAGTGGATTCCCTAGGACATAGATCTTCCTTAATAATCACCGCAACTCCCCCACCCCTCCCCTGGGCTCTCGGCCGATGAAAAACTCGAAACCTGGCTGGGCACATCTCCACCAGGGGGACACCCCCCTTCTGGCCCAACCAGGTTTTGGTAATGCCCACCAGGTCCGCTCCCCCCTCCAAAATCAAATCATGAATGAGGGGGGCTTTGTTGTCTATATTTTGTCATCTATATAACCATTGTTGTCTACACTCCACTAATACATTAACTAGAAATGCCGACACATACCATGTACTTCTCACATAAAGCAAAAAGAGTAAACAACTACAACCCTTAGGATGAAATGAATGAAATCTGAGATTAACTGTTTGGAGAAAGAGCAGAGGAATATGTGTGTGTGTGAGAGAGAGAGAGAGAGAGAGAGAGAAACTACTTGAGGCAAGGGGAAGAGATATCAGAAGTGTGGAAAAGAGACACAAGCCCTCTTTCCATATTATCAAAAATGTTAAATCTATTCTTAACAGCCACTCTCAGGCAAGTAAAGCAAGTAATCTTCAAATGCATCCCTGTTTGATAGCAATTATATCTACACCCATTCTTTTGTTTTCAAGAGCTTCAGCAAAGGGAAGAAGGATCCTTCAGCTCATAGGTAACTATGCTGGGATGTGGGTGTGTGTGGAAGCATTGCCTTCTGTCTTTGTAAATATCCAGCATTTTACCTGAGCTTCCACTGCAATTTTCTTTGTGTGTGAGTGCCTTTGAGGCAGGGTGGATTCCTGGCAATTGCCTGGACAAATCCCTGCAGTTTTCTTGGCAAGGATTTACAGAAGTGGTTTGCCATTGCCCTTTTCTTAGGGCTGAGAAAGAGTGATCGGCCTCAAATCATCCAGCTGGCTTGGTGCCCAAAGCAGGATTGGAACTTGTTCTCTCCCAGTTCTTAGTGGGATCCCTTAACCATTGTATCAAAGTGATTCTCTTAAGCAGCCTTAAACTGAACGAATCCCTTTCTTTCCTGTTTTTCCTTTCCTGATCTTTTAAGGATAAGGATAAAAGTGGCCTCTCTATTGGACGTTTTGGACTGCTTATCATTCATAAATGTGGCATCCGACCACATTACTGTTTCAAAGCCTTGATGCTCTATAAACAAGTCCTTTTACCCCAGCAACAAGGATGGGCCCCCAGGGTGCGAAGAGTGGACCACTGTTCCTCACAGTCACGTTATTTTCCATCCTTCAGGGCTTTGCCTCTCACATGACTTCCTACTAGGGTTTGGTGACACATTTTGGGTTTCTGTTTGCAAGCTCTCATTCAGTTCTCAGGCTTTAGATTTGAGAGAAGGGGTTTGCTTTCTAACTTCCTTTCAGAAAGGAACTTGTCCTTGTGTGTAAAAGGTCTGTATTTAATGTACTATCATATCTCCCAATTAAAACCCAAAGGAATTCCCTTCTAATGAGCGGTTGTTGTTTTTTTTCAGGCTAGAAAATATAGCTAGTCAGGGAGAAGGTAGAATTATGGAAAGAAACCTATCAGGAAGCAAAACAAAAATAAAACCCAGCAGAAGCAAACTGCACTACCTCTAGCAATAAAATAAGCTAAAAATCACCACCAAGAGAAATGTGAAAGTCATTCTCAAGCCCTTGGAGAAAAAAGTAGAAAAACAGATGCCTCTTATCTTGAAGAAAAATGTCTGAGAAATGGCAAAGGGTGGCTGTTAGATGCCACCCAATGCCTTCATCCAGAGACTCCAACAGCTGCTTCTAGACATTTTATGTACCAAATGGAGAAGGAGTAGCATCTCACAGATCAGAAGTGCCGTAAATAACCATGCTAAGGCTTCCTTCCACTCCTACTCAGGTTGGATATAACACCCACAAACTAACAGCATATTTTTTTCATATATTATTTTCTTTTCCTAAGAGCTAGCCTTGCACTGTAAAATTTAGGGAGATTGGTGGATGGCAGCAGAGAGATAGAGACACCACCCCCCAACCAGTTTGCTGCCATCTAGTGGTATTCAACTCTTATTCAGCCCAATCTGATAGTCTTGATTAATACATTTTTCCTTTTGTAATTTCCCACCCCTGCTTTCAGAATGCTAAGATATAAAGTGATTTCTGATATTACTTTGCTTCTTGGCTCTTAGTACATTTGGCAGTAGTGGTTATGTGAAAATATGAAGGAGCTGTGGTGGCGCAGTAATTAGAATGCAGTATGGGAGACTAACTCTGCCCACAGCCAGGAGTTCAATCCTGACCAGCTCAAGGTTGACTCAGCCTTCCATTCTTCTGAGATCGATAAAAGATTTCCAGGTTATTAAACTTGCCTTTTCTAACCTGATCATCTACAGATGTAGCAGACTCCGTCATTGTTCCTAGTCAGTGCATCCTTCCTTATTTGTCTTATTTCCTTTTTATCAACCCGTTATTCACATAGGACAATGTCTCACTGGCTACACTTCTGCTATAATTTAGATGTGCATCAGTGCTTTAAGTTGTCCTATTTTATCTTCCTGGATATTGTGTTCAGAAATCCTCAGAATGAAAAATATGTGAATTTCTGACATTCAAAGTTCCTTTCTTTGAAGTAGAGATGCCTACGTGAGACAGCAAAGTAAATGACATGTTCAAAACATATTCATGGCATGCTTAACTATGTTTTCCAATTCACCAACGAAGACTCACAGTAGACATACTGCAATAATTATTTCTCTAACATCTGAAGTGTTGTGAAGTGAGATATTAAGAGAAAGACATCTCCTAAATTCTTTTCAACTTGGTCTTTGTTTTTAAGTCCTATGTGACAATCATCATACAGATAATCCTTAACATACAACCAGAATTGGGACCAGAATTTCCACTGCTAAGCAAAGTGGTTGTTAAGTGAATTATGCCTGGTTTTGACAACCTTTTTTTGCCACAGTTGTTAAGCAGGTCGTAGCAGCTGTTAATTAAATAATGTCATTAAGAGAATTCATCCTCCCTCGAAGGCTTTGGTAGTAAGAAGCTGGCTGGGAAGGTTCCCAATGGCAATAATATGACCCCGGGATGCCACAAACATTGTAAAAACATGCTGGCTTCCAAGCACCTGAATTTTGATCACATGACTATGGGGAATACTATGACAGTCATAAGCGCAAGGATCGGTCATAAGTCACTCTGCGCCACTGTAACTTTGAACGGTTGTTAATGAATGGTTGTAAATCAAAGATTACCAGTACAAGGAGGACGCTAGTAGACTTTATTCACTATGTAAAGTGACCCTCTTGGAGACTTGGAAATACAGTGAGCGTATATGATTTTACGTCAGTCAACTAGTGTAAGCTGCAGATGAAGCATTTCCACCCGGTCTGCAGGTTTGCTGGCTCTTTCCAGTAAGAGGTTGGGCAACCAGCCAAACAAGTTGGATTTCTTCTTCACTTGTACATTATTCCGGAGCTCTATGATGTATTATAGGATAAGATGAAGGATGAGACATGCCTTGTGCTTAGTTTGGACATGTAATGCAGTTGATGCCATTCTGAATGTTTCTCAGGAAGATCTAGAACTAGGTTGAAATCTGCTCAGAGTAGTTAGTCCCTAACTCACACAGTCATTTGCCTCGGTGCTGCAAGAAGAAGGTAGTGTGGAGAGGAGAGAGCCAGACAAGCAAGTAACTTTAAGCCTTTCTTTTATTATACTAGTCCAGGGTAGGGAAACTTGGCTCTTTTATCACTTATGGACTTCAATTCCCAGAATTCCTGAGTGAGCCCTAAAAGATTCCCCATCCCTGGCCTACTGGTTTTTCAATTGTGGGGGAAATCAATTTTTGACTTAAATGGGACTGTTTAATATCAAATGTAGGATATATAAAGAATACATTTGTATATTAAACAGTCACATTCAAGTCAAAAATTGATTTCCCTCACAACTGAAAAACCAGTAGGCCAGGGATGGGGAACCTTTTAGGGCTCACTCAGGAATTCTGGGAATTGAAGTCCATAAGTGATAAAAGAGCCAAGTTTCCCTACCCCTGTACTAGTCCATTCCTTCCCTTCTCAGGCCCTTAGAATCTCTGCTGCTAGCATTATTATGCATATTTATTATGCATAGCGTGCATAAGTGCACCAAAACGTGCCTACTGTCCCTGTCCTATTGTTTCTTTTTTTTCTTATTCATATTCATTTCATGTATTTATAACCATATTTATACTTATACCTGTTATCTAATAATTGTTTGACAAAATAAATAAAATAAATTTTGTCCTGCAGTTTCACGAATGTGCTACGTGTAGACTATTCAGAATGTTTTGTATGACAAATATATTCTTTTCCCCACTTTAAATGGCATTTATAGGCCCCATTTTAACTGACGATTTCAGTAACTGTCAGAAAGATCAAAGATGGGGAGGGGAATAAAGAACTGTAATGCCATCTTACATTCCTTTCATTGGAAATATATGCATACTATTCTGAAGTCTTCGGAAGGGGATATATAATGCCTAGCAATATGCAAAAGGGACTTTTCTGTCTCCTTCACAGTTCCAGATGGGAAATGAAGTTATGTGTCTTTATTCACCAGGTGCAGAGAGTGACGTTTCCTTTCTTCTCACATGCTGAATTGAAAATATTTTTACCGTTTCCTGTATATATGGAAGAGCTCTGATAGATTTATAATTCCCATCAGAACCATAATGTTATCAGCCGAGTGTTTCAACAGCCAAAGTTGCTCAAGGGCTATTTTGACAGGAATGACAGAAATAGTAACCCATAGTCATTGCGAGTGAGAGCATACACTTTTTAAAAAAAAAATGCTATTAGTTTGAAGGTGAGGATGTGTGTGTAAGGAGAAAGATAATAAAGTGATGGTGGGAGCTTTCTATAGACACCCAAGAACAGACCTGAGAACAGGCCCAGAGACAAAGTCAGTAGGACTAATCAGGTGATATGTTAAGGCTACCCTTATCTCCTGGTCAATAGGAAAAGGTAGATTAACAGCTCTTCCGTAACCAAAGTTGCTTTTGCTTGTAGTTATTTCTACAATAATTATGGGATGAGACTGGGAGCAGATAGGTACAGGCAGGGCCCAACGTATGTTTCTGATCTTAATACAGAGTGGAGGGAGTGAATGCTGCAGAGGTGGTGTTCAGCAGGTTCTGACCAGTTCTGGAGAACCGGTAGCAGAAATTTTGAATAGTTCAGAGAACTGGCAAATACCACCTCTGACTGGAGATTTTATAGTATCCATGCCCACCAAGCCACGCCCACAGAACCGGTAGTAAAAAAATTCGAATCCTACTACTGGAATGCTGCAACTGAAAATTATGTGTCATTCAGAGGTGAGAGAGCTCCAGGCTCCCAGATGCTGTCTGGCTAAAGATCCAACTATCTTTAAACATTGCCCATACTGGGTGGGGTTGTTACAGGTTGGATTTCAGCAACATATTCTGGAAGGCACAAACTGTCACATCTGTCTTTTATTTTAGATGCTCGATACCAGCAGATAAAAAGTATGGATAGAAAGTCTATTAATTTGGCCTTCTCATCTTTTGCCTGCTAACCTTCAGTTCGTTCTGTTTTCATTTTGGCATCATGATGTGTTTTTGTAGCTTCTCCCTAATAGGCATATTTTTTTCCTAATACAAATACTTCTGCAAGTATGTTTTCCTTCTGCATTGCGTTCTAAACATTTTGCTACCAGTATACTTTTTTTAAAAAGCACTTTCATCTTATATCTGTAATTTTGTATCTATCTTTGGTTCTGCAAGCTGTCCCCCATTTTTGCCTTTTTTAAAAAAGTGGGTTTCCAAATCCTTTCAAATCCAAGTCTGTGATTCAATAGCTATAGCACCATTGGAACTTTAACCATGGGTTTTATCAACCACATTTCCAGGCTGGGATTTCGAATCCTGAGTAACAGACAGAAGGCTGGGGAAGGATGGAAGGATGCGTAATTTATAAGAACATCTGTGGTTAAGACTGGCCCTTCCACCTCTTCTCAGGATTATGTGCTGATGCTCTTAAAGCTGAAACAAGCCTCTACTTGTTGAGGGCTCCTCTTTTCTTCCTTTGAGAAGCCTTGGCCTTGAAACTTGGTAGGACTTAAAAGCCAGGATGGAGTTAAACTGACTTTTGGGGAGACTTTCAGGAAGCAAACCCAGTCTGATGTGGCCCGTAGATGACTAGTTTTCTTCTGTCAAAGCAAAGAATGGAAGAAAAGATCCATTGCCCATCCAGTTTACTCTTTGAGCATATTCTTCATCTACTTTTGATTTGTTTTGGTGGCTATAAAATTAAAGCTGTGATGTTCGTCCATCGTTTTTGAAGAGGACCTTGACATCTAATGAGTTGTGGTCTGTCCACGGTATGTCTGCAGGTGGCTGGTAAGGTCTATACGGGCACGGAATGTAAGGCCTATATGGGCATGGACACTATTGCAGCATTTTCAACTCTGGCTTTGTGGAGTGCTCGCTTCTCTTGTGCTATGGCTAGCCTTCTGTCTTCAAATGTCTGGCAGCCTTGGTGAATCAACGTGCGCCATGTCAATCGATCTTGTGCCAGGGTTTCCCAGGAGGCAGTGTCGATATCCAGGGACTTGGCAGAAATGGTATTCAGCAGGTTCTGACCAGTTCTGGAGAGCCGGTATAACGGAAATTTTGAGTAGTTCGGAGAACCGGCAAATACGTCTGACTGGATATTTTACAGTATCCTTCCCCTGCCATGCCCACAGAACCGGTAGTAAAAAAGTTTGAATCCCACCACTGCTTGAGAGAAGTTTTCAGTGTGTCTTTGTATCGCTTCTTTTGTCCCCCGTGCAATTGCTTTCCTTTTAGACAGCTCACCATAGAGGAGCTGTTTAGGGATGCGGTGATCTGGCATCCTTGCAACATGGCCTGCCCAGCATGTCTGGGCTTTAATCAGCAGGATGTGAATTAATGGCAGGCCTGCTCTGGAGAAGACTTCTGTGTCTGACACCTTGTCCTGCTACCAGATCCTCAGAAGACTGCGGAGGCAGGTCGTGTGGAAGTGGTTCAATTGTCTAACATGCCTCCTGTATACATTCCAAGTTCACTGGCATACATGAGGATAGTTAGCACTACTGCTGGATAGACTTTGACCTTTGTAGTGAGCTTTATTCCATGGCGGTCCCACATGTTGGTCAGTAGTCTGCCAAGTGCAGAACTTGCCTTGGCGATTCTGCAGTTGACCTCAATGTCAATTGTCACTGTGCAGGAGAGGTTGCTGCCAAGGTATTGAAATTGGCCCACTGCTTGCAGCTTTTGTCCCTTCACTGTGATGATGGGCTCTTGGTGTTGGGCATTTGGAGCTGGCTGGTACATCACTTTGATCTTCTTTGTGTTGAGGAAGCCAAAGTTGCTGCATGCTGCTTGAATTTGTCCATGCTGGCTTGCATTTCCTGTTCTGATCCAGCATACAGGGCACAGTCGTCAGCAAAAAGGTGTCGTAGCATAGTCTCAAGGGTGGGATTCTACTGGTTCGGACTGATTCTATAGAACCGGTTGTTATGATTCTTTGCAGTTTCGAGAACCGGCAAATGGTGCCCCTGGATGGCCTCTCCCCTGTCTGCCTGCCCCTCCCCTCCCAGTCAGTCCTTATTGCATATGTGCAACATTGCGCACCTGCCCGACATCGCTGACTGCGTTCTCCCCCAGTCATTCCTTAAGGTATTTCTTTTCCCCCCTCCCGATGATTAGCTGTTCCTATGATCAGTTGTGCCGGGATTTCCCTCACTTACTTACTGCTTCGCCTAGGAGGCTTCCCTGAGGCCCAGGAAGGCAAAAAATGGAGGGGGCACAGCCCCCTACCCCAGCCGCCCCCTCCATTTCTTGCTTTTCTGGGCCCAAAACACACCCCCAGGAGGCTCCCCTGAGGACCTGGAGGCCCCCAAATGGAGTGCAGGGAGGTGCTGCATGCCCCCCTATGCTCAGTTTTTTTCCTTCCTGAGTCCCCAGGAAGCCTTCTGGAAGCAAAAATACCCCCCAAGAGGCTTCCCTGAGGCACAGAAGGCCCCCCAAAATTGGGGGGGGTGTAAAAAAATAAGCCATGCTCACCCAGTCACATGGCCATGCCCACCTAGCCACGCCCACCAAACTGGTTGTTACAAAATTTGAATCCCACCCCTGCACAGTCTCCTTTATCTTGGTGACAGCCTGGAGTCTTCGCAGGTTGAACAGTTTCCCATCGGTCCTGTATCTCAGGCTGAAATCCCAAGGAACTGTTTTGGAAGGCATCTGACAGCACTTCCTGTTTACCCTTTGAACATATTCTTCATCTACTTTTGACTTGTTTTGGTGGCTATAAAACTAAAGCTCCATAGAAGGCTTACAAATAACACAATGTAAGTGGGATGGGCTAATTGGGCACTGGAGATATTTTGGACTAAATCTCCCAGAATCCATTGCCAATGACTCTGCAGGCTGCTGTGATAGATGGAAATCCAAAACATCAGGAGAGCATTAGGAGACTTGCCCTGGTGTTTGATTATAAAGACAATTGACAATAAACATTGGTAAAATTGGGTTCTTGATTAAATATTACTGTTGCCAGATAGCCGCTGAAAGTCAAAACAAATTATTCCATAATAGGCAAGAAAATATACTGTACGAGGAAAAGAGTTACAAACACTTAAAGTGCCAAGATGCCAGTTTGGTCTAGTCTAGTGGTTAAAGCACCAGTCTAGAAATCAGGAGACCGCAGGTTCTAGTTCTCCCTTAAACATGAAAGTCAGCCGGATGATTTTGGGGCAGTCATTCTTTCTCAGCCCAACTCACCTCACAGAGTTGTTCGGAAAATAGCAGGAAGGAGTATAAGATATGTCAGTCACTTTAAATTGTTTCTAAAGATTATAATGGTGGATATAAGTAAATAAAGCAATTCAGAAAGTAATTCCAATTATTCTAAAATAAAGATTAAATCTAGGAATGCTACCTCACAAAATTAGCTGAGAGAAGACTGATCCAAATGTATCCATCTTCAAGGGTTGAAATACTTAAAAGTCAACATTTAAAATTGACCCCTCAATCATTAAAGTTAAACAATGAAACAAATAATGGTTTCTTATAATAATAATAATTTGCCCTTTACTCCTCCAGCTCTCTATCCTTTGTATCAACACCAGGAAGAATTTTTAAAAATCTAACATTTAAGAAATAGCAGGTGAACTTATATTTGCTATATGACTCATTGCTTGAAGGTTCTCATTTCTCTGGGGTGAGAGGAAAAATATTTACCTAAGAAAGAATAGTTTATTTTTATTCACCAAGTAATTTATGTAAGGCATCCCTCCCTTTCAGAAAGATCTAGAGAATATGGTAATAAAGCAAATGAATGTCTTGTCTGATAATTGTTTTGGGGAGTAGTCTTAAAATTAGTTTCTTCAAAATAAAATAATAATAGAACAGTTGTACCCGCAACACTAGAAAACCCAATTTATTCATGTCCCAAAGGTGTTTTTCAGGAGGCAACTGGACTTTCTTGTTTTTTCTTTTGAAGATGTTTCATTTCTCATCCAAGAAGCTTCTTCAGCTCTTATTGGATGGTGAGGAATGGAAGGATTTATATTCCTTGCAGACAGCTGGTAATTTGCATCTTTTTAGAAGGTTATTGAAGCACTTGGAGGTTTATCTGTGTCCTCAGGGTCACCTGAGTAGTGCTCCTGGTTCCTGTAGTCTGCAATTTCTTTCTTTCTCTGCAAATCCATTCCTACTCTCACACCATTCAAAGGGTAGACATCCCCAATTCTATAGCTAAAAGTCTGTAGAGCAGGAGTGTCAAACTCGATTTCATTGAGAACCACATCAGGGCTGTGTTTCACCTCGGGAGCCCAGGGTGGTTGTGGCCAGCTTGACATCATGTCGGGGGCGTCTGTGACAGTCCAAGTGCTTTGCCAGTGAAAATGCAGCCCTCCCAACCTCCATTTTCGACTGGGACAGCCTCCTGCAACCCTCTACCAGCGAAAACAAAGCTCAGGAGGGCCACACGTGGCCTTCATGAGCTCCGTTTTTGCTGGCAAAGGCATAGCAAAAACGGAAGGCTAGTCCTTTGGGAAGGCTGGTCCTTTGCTGTTTCCATAATAAGCACCTCACGGGCTGCATCTGGACCTTGAGTTTGACACCCCTGTTGTAAAGTTTATCAGCCACCTTTTGAATGGTGTGGAAGTACTTCCATTCCTCACTATCCTGTCAGAGCTGAAGATGCTTCTTGGATGAAAAGTGAAAAGTCTTCAAAGAAAAAACAAGGAAGTCCTGTTGCCTCCTGAAAAAAAGCACCTTTGGGTCTGTTCACTCGAGTTAGATGTAAAAGGTTGAGCTAGAAGCAGGGGTGAGATGCTACCAGTTCGGCCCAGTTCTATAGAACCTGTAGCTGTGAAGAGCAGCTGACACCGAACCAGTTCAGTGTTTGGCCCACCCACCTGTCCGGGTTCTAGGCTGTCCTTTCTTCCCTGCTTCAGCTGCTTTGCGCAGTACAGCTGAGGTTGAAAAAGCAGGAAACGAGGATTTTCAAACCAAGCACAGCGCTTGTCAGCTGTCCAGGTGGCACAGCTAATGATTTTTTGCAAACGCTGCTGCACACACGATTGTCCGTAGTTCAGAGAACCAGCAAATCGCTCCACTGGCTGGCCCCTCCCCTCCCCACCCACTCACTCCTTACCTGGCATGTGAGCCATCCAACTTGCCTAATTTGGTAAGTTGCTATTTTTCCTTCCCCCCCCCCCCAACCATCAGCTGTTCTTCTTTGCCAGGTGATTTAGATTAGCTAGAAAGCAGGAAATCCTTGGATTTCTTGCTTTCTAGCTAATCTAAAAGCAGAGCTGAACCTTCCTTAGGAGTGAAGCTTCTACTTTTCAGTGCAGAGTCAGACCAAGGTAGCTGATTGCAGATAGATTTCTAAATTAATCTGTGATTCTGTGAGCAACTCAATCTGCCTGCCTGCTTTGGGGTAAAAGTTTTTTTTTTAAAATAAAAAAATTCAATATTTACACACATGGTGTGTTGTGAGTTAATTTTGTGAGTTTGCTTGCTAGCAAAGTTTATGAGTTTGCTTGCAAGCAAATTTTATGTGACAGACTCAGATAGCCGATTGCAGATAGATAGATCTCTAAGTGAATCTGTGATTCTGTGAGCAACTTAATCTGCCTGCCTGCTTTGCCTGCTTTTGGGTAAAAGTTGCTCTTTTTTTATAATAAAATCAATATTTACATAAATATTTATAATATTTACATACAAGCCATGTCCACCCAGTCACATGACCACCAAGTCACACCCACAAATTAGGTCACACCCAGAACTGGTTGTTAAGAAATTTGAATCCCACCCCTGGCTAGAAGGTATCCTGTGTTTGGCAAGAGAAAACCACCAAATCTTCAAAGAGTTGTTGGGACTAGTTTAAATACTGTTTCTTATTGCCCTGAGTGCTACACCATTCAAAGGGTGCTCATCCCAAATTGTATAGCTAAAAGTCAATTTATTCATAGAAGCTGTGAACAGGGGATTGCGAGGAAGGCTAACTCTGATACAGAGAACTGAACCTGTTTCTAACCATCTTAGTTTCATGGAGTCCATGACTTTTGAATGAAAAAGTGTGACTAACAACCACAGGGTCTTGCGGCATATAGTTTATTGCAAAGAATACATGAGCCCCTTGCACTATCTGGGCATTAAACTATTGTCCAGCTATGAAGATCTCAAGCAGAGGTGGGCAGCTTTGGCCTCTTTATGACCTATGGACTTCAACTCCCAGAATATCTGAGCCAGACATGCTCCCAATTCTGGGAGTTGAAGTCCACCAATCGTAAAGGAGCCATAGATACCCACCCCTGATCTCAAATGATCAGAGATGGAAGTAGCTAAGCTTCCAGCTGCCTGCTGGCCTTATGCTGTTTGCAATGGTTTTCCCTAGCTTAGGGAGAGTAACAGAAGAGGTCAAGGTCATCTGATGAAGGAATGGAAGATAGCTGATGGCACTTCCTGCAACAGAGGACTGAAATAGAGAAGAACATAATTCATCTGTTCTGCAGGCACATAACTCTGTGCAGAGGTTGTAGAAGTGACGCCTTGTGTTTATAAGTTACTGTACTGTGGCAAGGTAGTTGGGGATTCCTCCCTAAATGATCACCTGACCTTGCCATATTTTCCTAACAATTTTAGAGAAGATAGTTTCTATATCTGCAAAATGGAACGCGAAGGATAAAAGGTAAGCCTTGTTTGCATCATTCAGAAACCATCCACTCTAGAAATGAAAAGGCACTTTCTATATCACACGTGAAAAACCCCTTTAGAGAAACTAGTTGCTTTTTCTCCATCAAGGGGGGAATTCATAATTAGTAGGAAATACCTTGACTGACACAAATCAGAGGCCCCAAAGAAAGAGGCTTAACATGCTTTTGAATAATGTATAAACATTTATTCCTATAAATAATTCTGGAGGTTTAGTGATTCATTTGCTACTTGAGTAACATAAAAAATGGTTATAGAAAGTTAGTTGCTGCTCTCAAATAACTGTAGCATCTTAGTGCAATCCATAATTTCATGTAACTTTTAGAAGGATCTATATGAGCATTTTGGGCTCTTTGTTGGATTATGGGATCATAATAATTCATTTAGCAGCTTTACAATATTCCAGGCTTGTTTAGAGGAACATTGGTGACCACAGATTTGAAGTTATCTAAAATATTGCCTCCAATTCTCCAGATTTCCAAACTGATTGTAAATTGTTTTTAAATATAATTTTTATTAAACAAACAAAACAAGGAAGTTATAAAGAAGGACGTATTATATCGGGTCTTTGCACAAACATGGAGTTAATGTTGCATCTTTGTGATCTCATACCACTGCCCATGTTTGGCAGCCAAGTATTTGAAATACTGCAGTTCTGTGGAGGTTGTATACTCTGTTTCCCCATTTGCAGGAATTCTTTTTTCACCCTGCCTCCAAACAATTAGACCTATTTCAGTTGATTAAAATATTCTTTTAAGGGGAAAAAATGGCTTGAGAGCTTTGTAGCTTGTAATCTCTTAGACCTTGTTTGCATGTTTAGGCCCTTGATGGCGAACTTATGGCACACATGTTGGAAGTGGTACGCAGAGCCACTTCTGCCAGCACGTGAGAGGTCGCCCGGAAGAGTCCTACTGCGTATGTGCGCGTGTGCCACCGCCCAACAGCTGATTGTCGGGTATCTGGCGCACATGTGTGGGGGTGGGGGGCGCAGGAGATGCATCTCATGCGCAGAGATGTGCGGCACACATGGGGGGGTTGTGCGTGCATGTGCAAGGGACATGGGGGACAGCACACATTGCCTTCTAGAGGCTGGCTTACAAACCCGTGCATGCAAGTGCGCACACAGTTTTGGGCACAGGACCCAAAAAAGGTTAGCCACCACTGGTCTAGGCGAATGCACACAGCACAACATAAGGATATGGATATGAAGGATTTGTTATATAAAATCATGTGGCTGTTCAGAAGAGAGGTGTGTTGTTCATTAACATTCTTTGCTCCTTGTTCTCTGTATTTCAAGGTCAGCAGAAGACAATTGTGGATCATTTTCCTAGGCTTTTGAGGTATTGGAAATTATGGCAGTCTCTAAGTGCCCATTAAATAATTGTTCCATTAAATCTACAGCCCTAGGAGACCATGTTGGTTCACAAATTCTAAACCACATCCAACTTTCTAAAGTCAGGTAAGAGAAATGGATGGCCCGAGTCCAAATACATCAAGGGCTGAAATAGCATGAGGGACTTCATGAACTTAAGCAATATTTGGAAAGAATAAACAGAAACTAGCAAGATGCAGTACTCGTGGAAACAAGAAAATGTAATGAGGGCATTGAGGGCAACATGTTTGAAAATGCAATAGGGGTCCGTGTATCAGTGGCAAAACTTGTGTTTGGGTAAAGAAAAAAAAACAGCATTTTGACACAGTAAAAAGAATGGCTTGAGGCTGTCTTAGGTGTGAGGTGGAAATCAGATGAAGGGAATGTTATGAGGACACAGAAGGAAAAAGATGTTGCATGTTCGTATCAGGTGTACGTGAAAAAAGCCTTAGATCCTGCTGTTATGACAACATACAGTTACCAGTATTTGAGAAAATGCTGCTTCAATACAATTCCATATTTGCTTGATGGTTACCAAGCAGGCAGACTACTATTGAAACAAGCTTAACATGTTTGTCTGCTTCCTAACAGAATTGTGGCATTTTCACTCTAGAATTCCTCCAACGCCTCAGATGTACTCATAATACAAGCTCTCCAATGCTGCTGGTTTTATCATTCTTAATGGATGAATCTTGCTCAAATTAGAGTTTGACTGCATTATTTGAAAAGATCTTAAATGTTTACCCCCCACAACCAGGTGGGAGGAAAATAATGATCTCTATAAAAAAGGTGTCCCTTTTTTCCTTGGCCAGGTCTTGTATATTCAGCAACTGGCTGTTGAGTCTTCTAAATTTGCCTGTGCTTATAAAGTTGTTTAAGTTAATCATTAATATGCCTTATATTATTTTCTGACATTATTTTTTTTCTTTGTTGCATTAACCTACAAATATCAATCTCTAGAACCCATTCCATCACAGAAGTAAAACTAAGCCAACTTCCCTCTACCCCCATAATTTTCAGAATTATGTTGGTGTTTGAGGACTGGCATAAATAGATTTTGATGGGGAGTCAGAATGAAATTGTGATTATTATAAATTCCTCAAGGCTTCCAATATTATGCAAAGCATAGTAGGATAAATGACACTACTAATTAATAATTATGCACACATCCGTGCATCCATTAGTGGCATTACAGATAATCGATTCATGATTGTAATCTGGAGCAGATTTTCCATTGTAAATGCAGTTGAAAAGTGAATCATTACTGGATTCACTGTTAAGTGAATCAACATGGTTGTTAAGTGAACCACATGGATGTTTAAGCAAATCCAGCTTCCTGATCTGGTGGGTTTTTTTGTTAGAAACCAGCTGGAAAGATCAAATATTATGGTATGTGATCACAGGAGCTGCAATTCATTGTGGGGCTGGCGATGGAATTCCCTAGGCTTATAGTTCTGTGGGATCTGCCTGGGGGCAGAGGTAGCCCGAGATTTCATGGAAACCATGACTTCCATGGGCCTGTCCCAGGTCATCCAGGGCCTGACTAGTAATAGCGGTAACACACCCTATTTGGTGTTCTTGTCGGAGCACTGCCTATGTGATCTGGAATTGGTGGGCCTGTCCTTGGTCCCCTTGTCATGGTCAGATCGCAGTCTGGTGGCAATGAGTTTCTCAAGAGCTGTACCCACCCCCCAGGGAGGCAGGACCTATTAGATTGGTCTGCCCCCATCGACTAATAGACCCAGATAGGTTCCAGAAGGAACTGGGGGTTGTAACTGCAGTTCTACTGTGCAGTCCAGCCGATCTCTTAGTCAGTTTGGAATAGAAAGGTGACTGAGGCTTTGGATAGGATTCACCCGTGCGACCTCTCCTCACCCATAGACAGAGGAACAGAGAGGAATGAAATGCATGAGGAGATGTCTAGAGCACTGCTGGCAGAAGAAAAAGGGATGAACTTGATCAAACATGGGTAAGAGCTGCTACTAAGGCCTATCTCATGGCGATTTGTGCGGCAAAGTGTAAATACTTCTCCACATTAATTGTGTCTGCAGATAATCGCCCAGTGACCCTCTTTAAGGTGAGCCTCCTCCTCCCAGGGAAGGAGATTGAGGTCCACCTGAAGGGGCACTCTGAGGAATTTGCAGATTTTCTGGAAGACAAAAATCGCTTAACTTCGTTCCCAGTTGATTCTGGCATGATTGTTGGTCCGGTGGAAGCCCCTGAGGTAGGTTCTTGCCCTGTTATCTGGGAATCTGTTATCTTGATGGAGGAAGTGGACAGGATCCTAGGGAGTATGCATGCAAGCACCTGTATTTTAGACCCTGTCCCTCCTGACATGTGAAAGCTTCCCAGAAGGGGACAGGTGGGTGGACTCTGGGGGTGATTAATGCTTCCCTACAGAAGGGGGCAATGTCCCAGCACTTTAAGAAGACTGTGGTCTACCCTCTTTTTAAGAAGTCATTTTTTTCAATTTCCAACTTGTCTCCAATCTTCCCTTTTTGGGGAAGATTGTTGAGAAGGTGGTCACACAACAGCTCAAGAAGTTTCTGGATGAAACAGATTATCTCGATCCCTAACCATCAGAATTCAGGCCTGGATTTGGGACAAAAATTCATTGAGCACTTTTGGATGATCTCTAGCAGGAGCAGGATGGGGGTAGTGCATCCATCTTTGCTCTACTTAACTTCTCGGCAGCTTTTGATACCATCAACCATGGTATACTCCTGGGGCGGCTTTAGGGGATGGGAGTGGGAGGCCTTGTACTATCTTGGTTCACTTCCTTCCTCTGCAGTCACTCTCAGTCAGTGTTGATAGTGGGGGAGAGACCTAGCCCTCGCCTACTGCTTTGTGGGATTCCGCAGTGCACAGTACTCTCCTAGCTCTTGTGACCTGCTGTCGTCAGGGTGGGGTGTGTATGATATTGTTACATTGTATTATATTGATGTATTTGATTATTTTTGTTAGTTTGATGTAGTTTTATATTCTATAAGCCACCTTGAGTCGTCATGGGCGAATAGGTAGCAATATAAATTCAATGAATAAATAAACTGGTCATAAATGCAAACCAGTCGCCAAGTGCTGTGACTGTGGGGATGGCGCAATGGCTGTAGGTGTGAGGTTAGGTCTAAATCAATTTTTCCAAGGCTGTTGTAACTTTGAATCACCATTAAATGAATGGTCATCAGTCAAGGACTGTCTATATTACATTCAGCAGGTGGAATGTAATACAGACACTTGGAAGGTTTGTGGAAAAAAAATTATCTCTGGGAGAGAAATAAAAACTGAGGGGGGAATAAGCTCTGACATATGTTGAAAGCTATTACTTGCGGCCTTCTCCCCATATAAAATATTCTCCATAAAACAACCGTTGATCTCTCTAGAGCAGACAATGAAGGGGAGGCATGCTGGCTTCCACAAAATTGAGCGCAACCTGAGAAATTCAGAAAAATCCCTGAAAAATGTAGGTAGGAGGAACTCTTGTTGACTGTGTGTCATGGAAACAAAGGCTGGATTCTACTACACAAATTTTAACTGAGCATTTTGCAGGGCCACAAATGCAAACACAAGAGCAGCAGCCACCTGGAGATTCTCAGGGCAGAGGGTCAATTTAAATTCATTACTTCAATTTAAAATAACAAAAAATCTGCTGGTAGTCTTCTGCAGACTCAGCTTGCCACCCACAGAGGAACTTGGGCCTAATGGGTGATGACAGAATGGCAGCTGGAAGTAGGCTGCAAATGTATCGTAGCTTGTACTGATCAAGGCAAGTGGTAGAATGCAGCAGAGACACACAAATGCTTTGTGGCTCTCTAATGACCCAGATTCTTGCAGTCCAAATCTGGTAGCCTCTATGTTAAGGAAGCATCCTAGCTGTTGTTTATCTGTTGATGGTGCAAGCCTGCACAAGCAGAAGTTTTGCTACCTCCATTGCTTCCTCCAATGTAGCCACTGGCTTTTTGATGACTAATACTCAAAGGGGGTCCATATAAGAAGCCTTCCTTGGGTCTAAGAGAATGACTACTTCTGCCCCTGGCATTCTGCCAAGATGGTAGCAGTGTTGGCAGAGAAGCCCTACTGGCAAGCCCTGGTCCAGTCTGATACTGCTAATCTTTGCATGCTATCAGTGAAAAGCAGAGCAGCCACCTACGTTACATGATGGAATTCTTGAAAGAAAGTGCTCATTCTCATCCCTACAAACCATTTGGCTGAGGTTCTCAAGTTCAGGAACAATAGCTCCTCTGCATGTTTTTTTTAAAAAATGCAATGCAGTCTTTCTGTTGCAGAATGAGAGACTGTGATATTTGTGTAGTCTGGCTGAATTTTGTATTATGTAACTAGGCACTGAAAGATCCACAGCCATACTGGGAAACCAAATGTTCTTTTCCACCAAAGTCTTGTTTGGTTTGGAAAGCTTTCTAAATTCTAAAGCGGTGATTTAAGATTCACTAGGGAACTAAATGTGTTGGCCACAGAGAAGCGGAATTAGTTGCTTGCCCAACTGAAACAGTGTGATTACTTCAAATGTATGCTTGAGATCAAGGGAATAATTGTTTGTCTTGTGAAATCTAGAAATATTTTTCTTGGGTTCACTCTGCTACTAAATTTTGACTGCTAAAGTGTCAACTACAGCTAACCAACTGGCACATTAAATGCTTTTAAAAGTGATGCAGATTACCAACCAATCAAGGACCTGTCATTGTTTTATCCTGCATGTAATGCGGCACACTAATTCAATGGGACTCAGAGCCAGGGTGGATATTTTTAAGTGCTTGGCTATTTTTGCGTTTTTCAGTGGAAAATAATGGGGTTTTTTGCTTTAAATAAAAGCAACTGACGACAAGCAATTATCCTCTGCCTTGCACTGAAGCAAAATACACCTCAGATTTGGAATTAGATGAAAGTTAGGAATTCTACTGATCCTTATGAATGGCAGGGTAAAAGAGTTTTCCAAATTAAACTTGTTATTAATAAGGCAAAGCTGAAACAGCATCAGAAACTAATTTGGTGGTGTTACGTATGTGCTTGTACATGTGTATATTCATATGTATGGATCTGCATATTCATTAACAGTACATAAAGCCCATCTTACCCACTGCCAACCCTAAAATCTCAGTGCAGCACACGTGTGAACAAGTTTATGAACTCCTCACCCTGCCTCTTCATACTGATTTATTACTGTTAGCAGCTGCTACCGATTCTCTAAAAGTTACTGTTTCTGCATAATATACTGACCGCAACATTGCTCAGTCCAGGAGTTAGAGTCTGACTTGCTGTGATTTCTGCACTAAGAAGAGTCTCAAGAATTTCTGAGTTTTCCAGAAAATCATCAATGGATGCAAAACCTGTAAATACGCACATATTTACATACTGATATTATGCCACCCGTGAAAGGTCAGAAGGCAGCCCACTTCTGGGATAGAGATAGATAGACAGAGATGATAGATCCAATCTCTCTCTTTCTCCACACAGCAGAGAGAAATTTCTTAGACTACAAAAGTGGCTTTCTTTTACATGGCTATTTTTATATCTGACTGTGGACACAAAGCAACAAATAGAAAATGGGGACTAGCAGATACTTAAGATCAACTATTTTTAGTCAGTTTATATAGAGGATTTTGTACTGAAATTGAACTTCTCGTGGGTAAAATGAATGACCTGTAGACTCAGTGGAACAATGCTGAAGAAAGCCCCACTCCGCTCCACCACCTTCTACACACCTACCCCTGCTCCACCCACTAGCAGATTCCTCCAGGAACATCACTATAGGAAAGAGCAGAAACTATAGACACTATGGGCATAGCCAGAGGGCCATGGCTCCACGGTACCAGAAGATCTGCACCCTTCTCCTTTAAAACATTCTTTATTGTCTGGCTTCATCGGTGAGAACCACATTCTACGCGATTCCAAAACTAGATCCTTTTGGCTTAAGTAGACTGCTCATCAGACCGTTGTCTCGAGGAAATTGTCATTCGAACCTCAAAAGTTTCTCTCTCCAAATTTCCAGACTCTTCCAAGTTCCTTAACGGAGAGACAGACTTGTCTGTTATTGATTTAGCTGAAACACACAAAAACAGCCACATCCAATTTTACTGTTAGTCTTATAAAAATTTTTGAGCCAATCAGCAGAGTCCATTTTCCCAGTGTAAACCTCTTTCTTTCCCCCTGATTTCTATGCACAAAACCACCTTAATTTGACATTTTTCCGGTCTCTGCCCTTAAATGATGAAAGAAGAGACTTCAGTCTGGAATCTCTAGTTAAACCTGGCAGAGCCCCCTGTCTGAAATCCTGAAAGGTTCTGCTAGTCAGGGGAACCAAACAGGGTGAGAAGAAGCCCTTAACTGACAAAGAAAATTTCCTGGGACCCCAGATCTGCTATGATGTCATTCTGCTTATAAGCCATTTAACTACTCTGCCGCACTTGAACCTTGCCTGTCTCTAATTCCTCTGATGATCGGTGATTGATCATCTATTTTGGTTTGAAAGACATACTTGAAGATTTAACATACATGTAGTCCTTGGCTTACAACAGCTCATTTAGTGACCATTCAAAGTTACAACGGCACTGAATAAAATGACATGTGACCGTTTTTCACTGTTGCAACTTTTGCAGCATCCCCATGATCATGGGATCCAAATGTAGACGCTTGGCAAATGGCTCATATTTATGATGGTTGCAGTGTCCTGGGGTCATGTGATCACTTTTTCCGACCTTCTGACAAGCAGAGTCCATGGGGAAAGCCAGACTCACTTAACAACCAGGTTGCTAACTTAACAACTTCAGTGATTCACTTAACAACTGTGGCAAGAAAGGTTGTAAAATGGGGCAAAACTCCTTTAACAAATTCTCACTTAACAACAGAAATTTGCGGGTCAATTTAGTGTGTACTTCACTATAGTGTGTACCTGGTAAAAGGTAAACATCAGATTTAACTTGGACTAAAATAGGGTAAGAAGGAAGGCTGGTTGCCAGCTAAATGAAACACGAATCATGCTTATCATTCTGCCAGTATCTTTGACCATGTGATTCTCACTGGTGGGAATCTGTATGCTGTACAGCCATTTGTTTAGCAATCATTCCAAGTTACATTGCAACTGAAAAAAGTTACTTATGACCAATCCTTGTACCATCACAACATCCATGCGGACACCTGATCAAAATTTTGTCCACTTGGCAACTGGCATATTTTTATGATGGTTGCAGCATCCCTGGCTCCTTCCCAGTCAGCTTCCAACAGCCATAATCATGGAGAAAGCTGGGTTCACTTAACAACCACATGATTCATTTAATGACTTTAACAATTTACTTAATAACCATGGCAAAATTAGCCCATAAAATTGGGCACAAATCACTTAAAAATTGCCTTGTTTAGAAATTGAAATTCTGGTCCCAATTGTGGTCATAGGTTGAGGACTACCTGTGTTTCTGGAAGTACATAATGGACTATTTACAATACAATTCATCAAACTAAATATAGGAGCAACAATTACAAGGAGTCTTCAATTTAAAACCTGTCATTTGATGACCATTTGAAGTGATGATGATTCGGAAAGGGCACTTTACACTCCGTATAGCAGATCACACACACACATACACCCACACACCTGCAATCATGTGATTCTGATCTGGGTGCTTGGCAGCCTGTTTGCATTTATGACAGGATGCCAAGTGCTTCACAATTATGTGATTGCTATTTTCAGTCTTCTCTGCCGGCTTCCCTAGAAAGTCAATGGGGAAGCTGGCAGGAAATGTTGCCAGCTGATACCACCTGCCAAAGGATTTCCCTTCCCTTTATTCACAAGGAAAGGGTAAAAATCCTTCTTCGGGCTACAGAAACAAAGCTTGGAAATTTGTGATCCCCACTTTGTTTCCCCATCCCAGCATAGCAGTTCCCTTCTGTGCACAAAGAAGAAAGGATATAAGCGAAAGATTATGAAGATGCCCACTTAATTTCTCCAGCCCCACAGAAGAATTCCCTTTTGCACAAGGGGGGGACACTAACTCATGGGTTGGGCCAGGGGTAGGGAACCTTGGCTCTTTTATCACTTATGGACTTCAACTCCCAGAATCCCTGAGTGAGCTATAAAAGGTTCCCCATCCCTGGCCTACTGGTTTTTCAGTTGTGGGGGAAATCAATTTTTGACTGGAATGGGACTGTTTAATATACAAATGTAGGACATATTCTTTATATATTCTTTATATGTCCTACATTTGTATATCAAACAATCCCATTCCAGTCAAAAATTGATTTCCCCCACAACTGAAAAACCAGTAGGCCAGGGATGGGGAACCTTTTATGGCTCACTCAGGAATTCTGGGAGTTGAAGTCCATAAGTGATAAAAGAGCCAAGGTTCCCTACCCCTGGGTTGGGCTAAAGAAACAAAGCAGCATTTTCTTTGCAGTCCCCAGTTCGTTTCTCCAGCCTAGTGCACAAGTTCCCTTCTGCGCATGGAGGAAAGAGAACCAGGGTAGTGGGTAGAGAAACAAAATGGGAATTGGAAATATCTCCACTTGGTTTCTCTAGCCTGGTGCATGAGTTCCCTTCTGTGCATGAGGGGAAGGGGACATCTGTGACGAGCTGCAGAATCAAGGCTTGGATCTACCACAGGAAGTCCTTTCCAAATACGGAGGAGAACTGCCTGCCCACCTTGGGCAGACAGCTCTTTCTCTTTGTCTGCTTAACGACTATAACTGGGCAAGCTGGGATTGCGGTCATTGAGTGATGTGATCACATGGACATCACTTAGCTTGGAAGAGTTTTCTCACAAAAACAATAAAAAGCCTACCAGGAGTGGATCTGTATATATCAGTTCTTAACTGCCGGTTTCATTCCTACTTTTAAAAACATTTTTTGAAAACAGCAGCCTTCCACAAAATGATATCAGTACTGGATTACAGCTCCTATTATTTTCTGTTTTGAAGCTTTGGGACAAAGCAGTTATTGGAGTCCAACAAGAGTTGGAAGGTCAGGACAAAGCTGGGAAACTATGCTTTGTTTCTGTCCGGCCCATAAGGGACTCTTTACTAAAGAGATGATGTCCTGAAGGCTTTCTCATGCCTTGGAGATCCACTGCCTACACGAATCATAGACAGAAAGAGGGGTTCCTGTTACTGGGTGTCTGCAGAAAGGCAGAGGCTCAATGCTTAAGCAGGATCTGGCAGTTTCCTGGGAAACTAACCTCATCTCTCATGGGAAATAGAAGAACATAAACATACCAGTGAAAGCTGAAAAAGAGAAAGTTGCAGTCTGGCTATTATATTGCTAGCCTAAGTGAGATTCTAACAAAGAAATAGTCCCAGATTTCAGTACAAAGTTATTTTTTTTAGATGAGGACTGAATTAAATGTTGGGGTTTGGGTCACCCCAAAGTTGGAGATTTCAGAAATGCCCATTTTTGCCTGGCTATTTATTACCACTGCCTCACTGTTCAAAACCTTTAATTTTATGAAAGGTCACTAATTCAATAGTTCTTTGCTTTTCTCAAGGAACTCTTGTGAAGTATAGTTCTGTCAAGTAAGGAACAGGTTATTTGGAGTCATCAGCAAGTGTCATCTGCACAGTGCCCATCCTACAGTGATAAAATTGAATATAGACCATCTCTCAGAAACTTCATTTGAGCATCATCACTGCTCTGCTTTCCTCAGCAATTATTTCATAGATAGTTGAAGGAAACACTCTCTAAGCAATTCTGGGTGGGCTTCAGGCATCCTTTTTATTTGTAATCAAGTTTGATTCAGGATTGTAACATACCTGATGTGCTGCCCACAGACACTTTTGCAGTGTGGGGGCGAGCGGGAAGGTTGAGGTTGGCCAGATCACTGAACATTGGGTGCTGCCTTTGTGAGGAAGACCGAGCAAGCTTGCTTCTTGTTCTTGGGACATCTGATGAGAGAAGTGAGGGGAGGCATCAGTGATTTGGACACTGATGAAGGTAAAGTCCCACAAGCAACACCAAGAAATCAAATATGCCCACCTGTGAAATTGCTGTATATTTCTCAGGGTCAATTCCCCACCAGAACAAACACAGAGATCTGTTTGTTCTATAGCAAGGCTCTTCAAACTCGGCAAGTTTAAGACTTGTGGACTTCAACTCCCAGAATTCCTCCTCCAGTCACGTTAGCTCAGGAATTCTGGGAGTTGAACTCCACACGCCTTAAAACTGTCAAGTTTGAAGGCCCCTGTTCTATAGGTTGGTGTTCTTCCTTCTGGATCCCACCTAATTTAACTACAACTTCCGTAATTTCTCACTTAAGGTCATGCTGTCTACAACGTTTTGGAACCAAAAGGCTCAAAGTTGGGGGATACTGCTATAGACAATTACTTGACAGGAAGGTACAGTGCCAAAATACTTCAAAATGCCTGGGATAAAAAGAAAGAATGACTAGGTCTACGCAGAGCACCTGCAAACAGAATACAAAACTCACATTCCTTTCCAGTTATTGATGGAAGATGTGTGTCCATACGTCCTTTGTAAATATGACCATCAAGACCCAGTATATCTACTTCTTCATGCTGGAAGTAAATGCAAACACAGAAGAAATTTCAACTGAACCTTGCTAAAGGTTAACCACTTTTTACAAGGGTTTTTACTTGTAAAGCTGAAGAATGAGCTTGAAAACCACACTCTGGTGACTGGTTTTGGAACTTAGAAATTGGAACTTAGAATCATTAGAATCATTGGAACTTAGAAATTGGATTTTTTTCCTTTAAAACAATTCACAGGCAGCTACACATGTCTTGTCCCTAATCATTGCTGCCTCCCATCTGCTGCACAATGCCTCATTTCCAGTTCTGGAAAATTAGAAAAGGCATGTCAGGTCTGTCAATTGCTATTCAGAAATCCAATTCTATTGAACTATACAGAAACAAGTGGGGATTTCTGTCCCTTGCAGTAAAAAGATACATGCTACTATTGGGGAGCCTACTTGTGTGGGAGCAGGGCAGGAACAAACATGGAACTCAAAGAAACATGGCTTGAAAATTAATTGAACTTATTGAAGATTTCAATTCATTGTGGTCCAATTTTGTTTCTGAGCATAGTTAAGCAAGTTCTATCCTCTGTTCTCTTATTAACCCGAGAACCCGAGGGTCTTATTGAGTGATTAGCTCTTTCCAGACAAAGGATGTGCCAGTCACAATTTTGGAATGTCCCTGACAACACTGGAGGCTTCTGCCAAACCGATCAACTTTCTGCAATTGGAACTTTTTACAGTTCCAATTGCAGCAACAATCACTTTGCTCCAAGTGTTGCTGCTCCAAGTGTTGCTCCACAATCCTAAATTGCCTTGTTTCCTTTCTTTCCATCCTTCTCACCCAATAGAGTCCTCCCCTGACAACCTCTGACTTAACTTTCCCCATCTTTACTTGGGAATAAAAAGCTAATGCCTCACAGTGGAATGCTGCCTGGCATGTAAGGTAAGTGGGATAGGTAATGTGTGCTGCACGGGGTCATACACACAAAAGTGAAGAACTATAATCAGGAAACTACCCAGGAGATTCAGTTTAGCTTTTTCCTATCTGCAACCTCCCTTAGAACTCTTAAATTACATTTCCCTCCATCTTTAGCTGACAGAATCATGGGGGGGAATGGCTATAGGATTTATAGACATACTGCACGTGTGTTTGTGTGTGTGTGTGTGTGTTTGTGTGTGTGTGTACGCAAGGGTGGGATACGATAGGGTTAACTACCGGTTTGGGATTTATGAGGTTCGGTGATTTATGATGTGGTTTCCTGCACACTGCGAGTGGGCGCTTGTAATCGTCATCTGTAAATCGTCATCAGCATGCTGCTGCGTGCAGAGAAGCAGCCTTTGAAACAGCCCTCTTTTCCTGCTTTTTTAACTGCAGCTGTGCCTCGTTCGGCAGCTGAAGTTGAAACAATCAGGAAATAAAGATCAGGTAAGAGCTCAGGTGGGCAGGTGGGCAAAAACATCAGCAGACATAGAACCGGTTCTATGTCTGCTGCTCTTCAGAACTACCGGTTCTACAGAGGTGGACAGAACCAGTAGAAACCCACCCCTGTGTATACATGTCTGTGTTTTACCAGATGGGAAAGTTTTCAGCTGCATTTAGCATTATTGGAGTCAGAACAATGGACTTATATTAGCATGAGTGACTCTAGCCAAGATGGCCAAGTTGTGTTATCACATCTCTGCTAACGGAGGAGAATAAAAAGAAATTACAGAGGAACCTGTGGCTAAAAAGACTTTTGTTCTTCAGTTACTTTTATATTATAGAAATCTCAGAGGCAGGTAGTAAAGTATATCCATTATCTCAAAAGACAATACCAAGCCAGCAACCTTGAAGTTAAGAGCATGAAAGGGGAGACTCTAAAAAACCCCAGTGATGTTGTTATCGCTGTTATTCAGAAAGGCATTATACTCTTTCTTCTCCAAGTGCTTAAATAAGGCGAGAGATTGTTGTGAAAGACTGACAAGCTTGTCTGACCAAACAGTTGGCTGGCACTGGATTGCATTTCTCAGTGCTGCCCAAATATGAAGCCATGGAAATTTCCTCTTCATGTGCTCTTCTACTTTCAGGGTTGAAGGCTGTGGTTGTTCACTTTTGGTTTTTCTATCCTATTCTGCCCCTTCCTATCTCCCACTAACATAGACACAAAAGAAAAGCTGACGAATCTTGAAATAAGCTCCTGAAATAGACTTATTTTTCCAAAAGAAGCTAGCAAAACTTTTTAGCAAAGTATCTGCTAGTGGGTCCCCAATTCTCAAGGAAAAGAAAATGTCTCCAATCACAAGGAAGTTCTGAACAAGAGATTTCTTTGTATTTCTTCTTCCATTACAGCGCAAAACTGTATTTCTTCTTCCATTACAGCATAAAATTGTCCAATTTAGGATCCTTTAGGAAGACACAAACTGTCATTTTTAAAGCAGAGGCATTAATACCAACTAGGTAAACTATGTTGCTTTTAATGGGCCTAGCGTAAGTATGACTAGGTCTCCATACACAACCATTGGTTAAAACAGAAAGGGTAACCATGGGCATGAAAATGACAAAGTAGCCTATATATAATGCAGTGCAGTTCACAATATCCCATATACTCTACTGTAGTTGATCCAGTTTGTATCTAAATAGGAATGGGGTCTTGGGGGAGGTGCTGGTGGAACCAGGCCTCAATTGCTACAAAAGAGGCAAATTCCATGCTTAATAAAGATAAGATTTATAGAGCCTCACCCTGAGGCACTGTAAGAACGTAAACAATGGACAAAGAACACCTGTGGTTTAACCCTGCTGTGCTTTTTCTTACATTAGGCAAGGGCTATGAAGCCTACTACCTTCTCTGCATTATTTAATTACAACTCTCAACATCTGTCTCTCTTGGCCAGTCAGTATAAGATTGCTTTGTGACCTTCTGACAAGCAAAGTCAATAGGGAAGCCAGATTCACTTAACAACCTTAGCATTTAGCAACAGAAATGTTGGGCTCAGTTGTGGGTTGTAAGTCGAGGACTACCTGTATTTACATCTCCTCTTTAGGTAAAAGTTCCTCGCCCTTTTGGAGGGCAGATCATGCGAAACAGTTAAAGGCAGTGCCATTTTAGCTTCAAATGCGGTTGTCCAGCTCTAGGTCTGTGCCAGTGTTCATCCACTCTCTCCTGCTCTCTCTCCACCTGGTTCCTCCTTACCTTCATCATTGCCAGCATGGTGCTTTCATCTGGTGGGACAGAGGGCATACTCTGACTGAACTGTTGCAGTTTCACAGAGCGTCTGAATGGATGGGTGAGGGTATGGCTGCCTCCACAATGCCGAGGTACACTCATGTAGCTAATGTCAGCCATCTCCGGAAGTCTCTCTCTGTAAAGAGGCAAGGACCCATAATTGACACGGGGCAAAGTCCAGCAGCCCAATGATCCCAGAAACCCAAAAAGAACAAATGCTTTGTTTCTGAAGGATTACATTCATTTTGGGGCATTAGCAACAGAAGGGAGGGCAGGGGAAGCATTGTAATCAAGAATTAGGAGCTCAAGATCAGGCATAACTTTTCTGTGGTGGCCTGGTTTGAAGTGTGATCTTGGCCTCCTGGCCAGTGTGAATATTTAATTTTTTTTGGTTCATTGTGCTGTAAACCAAGCAATTGGATTAATCTGGTGAACCAGAATGTATAAAAGGGCAGCACACTTATGTCCTACCACGTGGACATCCACTACATCTTCGCATAGTATAGCAAAATGACTGCTTGTCAACAAAGCAATTTTATAGGCTCACAGCAAGAGTTAGAGTGAAAGAGGAGAGGAGTGTCTCTGGGTAGCAATCTGCTCCTATTTCCACCTTTCAATCCTCCCTTGTTCCCCGTAACAGTTGAGCATTGTGTGGCTAAAATTCAAACGTTATCAGATAAAATTTGCACCTTTTCTGGAGGAATAGGGGTAGGGTAGATTAGTTATATATATATATAAAAAGAATAGCATCTCAGAGGTCTTCTATCCTTGTTCCTATTTTTCATATCCCCAAAGGGAATAAAGTGCTTTTAAAAATAGCACTGGCTTCAGGTGATATCATAGGAGGTTTCTGCATCCAAAATGGCTTCCTTAAATGGTATTAATGTGCAATGAGATAGTAATCACTCTTTCCTAACGTTGATAAAACGATCATCAACATCTTAGAGAAGGGAGGACCTCTAAGATGTTGATGATTAAGATGTTTATCTGGGCAAGATAAATAGCTCGAGTGTTCTGTTGGGAAAAAGTCAAAGTTGTCTGTAATCCAAATGCTCAGGATAGGACAAGATATTAGAACTGTCCTCCTTCAACAAGAAAAGGAAGGAAGATCAGCTGACATATTGCTAAGAGTTAGTCTGAGCATCATTTACTTTGATGTTCTACACAGGGTCCAAACTCTGGACTCCACTCTTAGGAAATCGTAATGATGAGTGATTGCATTCCACTGCTATGCTGAAAGTATGCCCATATGCCCATCTGCTCAGAAGACATAAAGGTAAGATGAGATAGCAAAATCAAACAACTGTGGGGAGAGGGGGAATGTGTGTCTGTGTGTGAGGAAATGGCAGAAACCACCTCATTGTTTTGTGTTTAGGTAAACAGCATTTGGGAAAATAGCTTTGCTGAAGCAGTCTTTTCTAAATTCACCTCGCCTGTCAGCCACATTTTAAGCATTCCTTGTTAACTTTGAAAATTCAAAATCTGCCCTCTAGCCTGAAAAGTTGGGATGCTACTTTGCTTCTTCAGTATCACAAATCTGAAGCAGAAATCATGTTCACTCTGCCCTTGAGTACTGCAAGCCTTCCTGGCATGAAAGCTCCTAAGGATTAGGTCAAGGACAGGAAATCAGGAGTCAAGGTGGTTCAAATGAATACAGTCTTATTGCATGCCAACATTATTCAAAAATCTCAACTACTAACAGCCAAAGTGAATTGGCAATAAATTGAGTCAACGGAATTCAAACTGGGCTGGACTTAGATCTCTTGTGAGCATAAAGGGACTCGAAACTGATGACGTGCTTGATCCCTTCCTCTGGCTCAGCCTGGTCCTTTCCTACAGATTATATGATCAATTCTCTCAACCATGAAGCTCTAGTGTAAGACTTGGGGCCTATTTGTTCTTACGAGTGATGTGATAAAGAGGTCCTATCCAAGGCTTGGATATGTAGAAATCTCAAATCGAACCTATATTATCAGGAGAAACTACCCTAACAAAGGTAGTGGTAATGAAACAATAAACTGTCTTTTGTGGTCCTAAGAAATAAGACCGAGTCAGCAGAAAAAGGAAACAAGACAGAGAGCTTAGGTTATTTTGTTTTTGAGCAGGCTATGCTATGCTTGTCAACAAAGCATAACCCATATTTGCCCATTATAGAAGTGAAAAGTAAAGTCTTTGTGGGACTCCCAACTTAGAGTCTGTTAAAAGGATGGGAATTAGAGAATCAGACTTTTAGACTTTCATTCTTCACAGCAAGAAAACTGTCCTAATATCTCCATAGGTCACCTTTCTCATATCCTCCCATTATGGCATCAGAGATGCCACAGTGTCTAGAATGTTGCTAAATCTTCCAAAATGCAAAAATGGACAATAAAACCCAAATAATATTTCTAAATGGCCTGATTATTGCGAGACAGTTAATACATGATATTTTTGTCCTCACATAAGAAGATGTGAAATAGCAGCTATTTTTAATGATAAGGACTATGAGGTTTAACAGTGGAACCCTTTGCTGGAAAAACTGATGGATGAATGACCCCATTTGTTTTCTTCAAGTCACAAGTCAGCTGTTTCAGAGCTCAGCTCTCTCAACAGAAACACAGCCCCAGTCTCTATTTCTTCACACTTTTTCTCCTGGTCCGATCCACCCATTTACTGCCTGCTAATCAGATCATATAGGACTCCCTTTTGGCCTATCCCTTTTCCTAAAGACATCAGGAAACATTAAGCTTCTCCACAGAAGCCTTGGGAACAGATTCACTGAAACACTTGGTAGAGTACATAGCAGTAGCCTGCTTGAGCATCATGTTCCTCGCCTCTGCCTTGGAGGACAGGAAAGCACATAAAACATATGGAACAAACATAAAGTTATTTTCACAAAGCCACTTCTGGAAAGCAGTTTTCTAGACAGAAAGCAGAATTTCAAGTAGGGAAACAAGACATGCAGCAGTAGCAGGATTAAACTAATATTAAGGTAAAGCAGAAATGCAAGCTAAATTGCAAGGTTGGATAAGAAGAAATTTGATTACAAAATTCTTGTATCTTATTGTAGACAAGAAGTCTAGTCTGAGCCAGACTTAAGCCTAAACTAGTTTGGACATTATTTTCAGATTTGGATTTACATGTATAGGAGCCATTTTATAGACATCATTGAATACACTGTAACATGATAACGATCAAGTCTGACTTGTTCAGCAAATCTGTGAAGTTCTGAGCCTGTTTTAAGATTGCAAATGATTACCCAAGCAGCAAGTCCAACCACTAAAAGGTTCATTGTCTTATTACAAACCTACAAACATGTAAAAGAAGGACATGAAAAGATTGCTTTTTTTTTTTCCTACATGGAAACAAATTTATGTAAATATTTCCTGCTAATTTCACGATACTAAGCATACATATGGCTTCCTTCCATTTATACAAACAGAGATGATATACATACAGGATAAATTCCTTAATGGAAGCTCCTTTGCTGTATATAGCAGTTTTTCAGTATACATTATATAAAAGGGAGTAGAGAATCTTTTCAACAAATAAATCTTTGCAGGAATTGTAACTGCTTACAGCTTCCTTTTGCAAATCTTTCCTCACTCAAACAATTTTACATGGTTACCAAATTTAAATAGGATCCTGATTCCAAAGTTGTGAGTAAAAAGTCACTATTTCTTGGATATAGTTAATCGATTCAGCTTTAAGCTAAAACCAAGGAACTACTGGCCCCTCCTTCTAAATGAGGGGTCCCCAACCCCCAGTTTGGGACCCAGTACCAGGCCATGGACCATTGGGAACCAGGCCATGCAAATGGCAGATGAAAATGCAAAGCTCTATTTGGGCAAGCAGCGTACGCGAAACCATCCCCTCTCCCCACCACCATCATGGCTGGTTCAGAGCTGGAAAGGTTGGGGACTCCTGTTCTAAATCAATCTAAAAATGCAAATATTTGCATTGCAGAAGGTGGCACCATCAGTTTATATGACCTGGATTGTCAGATACTCTTTAGCCAGCATTGCAGTTCATATATTAAGACAGATGAGTGCTGCTGCACAATACTTCTAAATAGATTCAGAAGAAATGTTCTGGAATGTATGAATGCTGTATAGCACTTGCCGGCAATTCATTACAGTGTCTACCGTTTTTTCCCAGGACTGGATAACTACTGAAAAAGTACATAGCTGCTTTAATGAGCCACAAATATCCATATACTGCAAAATACCTCATGTGAATCTGATTAAATGCATTGGTTAGTTCTAGATTGAAGGTGATCTTTTACTGTGTCCATTTCTTGGCCTATAATTTGATTTTTTTCCAGACCTGGTGTCAACACTCAATTTCATAGGACAAATGCTGTGTTCTATGGAATATTCAGAGCTCATTGAGAGAAACATCATCATCCTCTCTGAAATTTTTAAAAATTATTATTCCCTTTCCAGTGTGCTGCTTTTATAATTTCCTGCCCTCTCTGCTTTCCTGGTAAATTTGGGATGAGAGTGAGGCACTACTGACTATAAGTAGACAGAAATGAGTAGTAATGTTCAATCTATTGTTCACCATAACAGTGCTAAGAAAAGGCAGAGCAGAGCTCCTCTGATCTTATGTTTTCCTGAGTGAAGCACCAGGATGACAGATTGATCAGAGCCCTGTATTTCTCTCTGGCAAGATGAACAGTTTGCTTTATCCCATAAGCCCTACCGTTTGCCAAAAGGGCTTGAGCCAAGATACTGGGACTGCAGGGCTTCCCTGATCATCTGAGCGTTGACCCTGGCAGCTCCGCCATAATGACTCTGCACCTTCTGTATGTCCATGAGCATCTTGGAATGGATGCGCCGTAACTTGTTCAGACTAGCACTCTTCTCCAGAGCATCAAAACGAACACCCGGTCCCAATTTCAAATTGCTACAATATAGAATAGGGAAGAGGTAGGAAGAGAAGAAATGGATGCAGCCCAGTGCCAGAGCAAGGAGACAGCAACAGTCAAAGGAGGAGGATGGGGAAAGAAACATGCTATTAAGCAAAGCACATGTACCCAACAACTTTTGCTAGCATTCACATAAGAGGCAGCACTGAAGGAATCTACTCAGTGGTGCAAAATGCATTTGAAATAGATAACTTTCTGGGGAACCACATACCTCCCCCAATTCATATACCCGCTTTCTATTCTCACACATACCACAAGGCCCCTCGCCCTGTCTCCCAAGTCACAACAAATAAATTAGTGCCAATGGGAAAGTTAATTCCCTAATTCTCAGGGAAGGGTAATCAAGCAGGCTAAGGCACTGGGACACTCTTAGACACAGACATGTCACTGGGCTTTTTAAAAATTCCATAGCTACTGATCAAAACAAATTTAAAAGATGATGATGATAGATAGATAGATAGATAGATAGATAGATAGATAGATAGATAGATAGATAGATAGATAGATAGATAGATAGATAGATAGAAATGGATGAGGTGTGTGTGAGAGAGGGGAGGGGAAAGAGGGAGGAAGAGAGAGACAGAGAGAAGAAAAAGGGAAGAGAGATTGTATGAAGAAGGGAGATGAAAGGAGGCTATTGGAAGGGTCCTAGAGGTCATTTCCAGCTAGGAGCTCCCTGCCTTTTATTAATATAGAACTCTGTAATCAGCAAGGGTGAATTAGCTTCACACAACTATGAACAGACTTTAAAGTAAAAGAATATTCTTCTATGGGTTCATTCAATTAAGATGTATGCTATATAATCCAGCCATAGGTTTTTGGAAGCAATTCTACAGATATAAGAAATATAAGAAATAAAGAGATGTTTTGAAACAAGATGTTCACTTCCCATTTTCTCCACTGCCATTGAAAGTTTTACAGCAGAAACAGAAAATATTTTAATTTTCACTACAGGTAGCCTTTGAATTGTAACTATTCTTTTCACAAATAATTCCTTGCTTGAAATCACATTGGTGCTGAAAAGGGTGACTGATGACCAGTCCTCACACTTATAGGCATCACAGCATCCTGATATTGCAATTGGAGTGCTTGGAAACTGGCTTGTATTTATGGATAGTTATAGTATACTGGTAACACATGAACACATTTGCAACTTTCCTAGCCAGTTTCCAACATGCAAAGTCAATGGAGGAATCCAGATTTCTTTAATGACTGTTTTAGCAATCTACGAGACATGATGGCTCAATGGTTAAAGATGTGAAGTTTGTCAGCTGGAGAGCTGACAGCCCAGGTTTGAAACCTGAGTATTGTGCAATGGAATGAACTCCCATTCTTTGTCCCAGCTCCTGTTAACCTTAGCTGTTCAAAAGCATGCAAATGTGAGCAGATAAATAAGTATCACTGGTGGGAATGTAAAAGTGTTCTGTATACTTTTGGCATATAGCCATGCTGGCCATACGACCATGGAAAATGTCTTCGGACAATGCTGGCTCCCTTGGCTAAGAAATAGAGGTGAGCACCACCTCCTAGAGTTGGATGTGACTGGATTGGGGAAATCTTTACCTTTAAGCAATCAGCCCTAAAATTGGATATGGGTACGAGATGACTCACTCAATGATCATATCACTTAGCAACAGACGTTTTGGTCTCAACTATGGTTGCAAGTTGATGTACGTAATGAAGGTTCCATCCCAAGAACATCATTCGATGGATACTTTTCACTTTATATATTCAACTCCTCCCTATGGATTCCTACTTCAAATCTCTATCTCACTCAGTTCCCAAATACAGAGATAAAGAAACTGCAAAAGAAGAAAACACAGAAGCTCCTATTTGCATTTTACTTGCGGTTCAATTGCCTGATTTGTTCCATTTCATAAACCATATATGGTCGGAGGGATTGATGAGCAGGTAAACCTGGAACAGCTGGGAGAGTCGTAATTCGCCTGTCAAGATAATACACAGACCAGATAAATAAAGGAGGATGCAGAATAAGTGAAAAGCAGAAGGCAGCTGCTCCTGGCCTAACACCTTACCAGCACTTTCTTAATGAAGGAAAGGCCAGCTTCTCAAGAGATAGATAGACATAGGCAGCAACTTGCTGACTAGCTGAATCTACAGCCTAGTAGAAGGGTTTGTATACCTGCATCTAAGCAGATCAATTACTGATCTGATTTGAAAGTGTAAAGCAAAGACTTACGGACCAGGCACCACCATCTCTAAGGGTCGGTCACAAGAAATGCAGTGGAAGTGAGCCAGGAGTCTCCTGTTTGAGAACAAAAAAGAAACAACAAATCAGACAGGGGAATAGTTGGAGTAGGGGGTAAAAGATACGTTTGGCAACAACAGGAGCATGCTTCTTTTTTTAAACCAGAAGGCCACAGAGTGGGAGATAAACGCAACCTAGCATGTTTATATCACGCAGAGGCATTTTTAACATACCCATTAAATTGAGTATATATTTCCACAACAAACAGTTCCACTTTAAAGAAGCCAAGTAAAATAAAACATTCATTGGGCAAGGATTCAGAGTTCTGTTGATGGAAATTCAGGAAAGAATAGTGGAAATTCTCACCAACTATATGTTAAAAATGCCCCTGGGGAGTGTCGAACTCTGAATTTGCTGCAGTATCAGAAATTACAGCATATTCAAAGAGGAGAGGGAGAGACAAAAAACAGCCATGGCTGGAACAAGAGCTACATTTGACTTAAAATTATATTTTGTTCAATTAGTTAAATTCAGTTAATAAGATTATTTCCACCCTTTTAATAATTCCCCCCTTGCCATCTTAAAAAATGCCATAGTAATTTTGAAAGGGGTCAGGGAACCACAGGAAGACTTTAGAGGGAGGACATCTGTATAATAGGCTCAGCCTGGGCACCATGGGTAAATACAGTTACTATGGGGGAGGATAAAAAATGTCCCCAAAAGGATGGAAAAATCTGGCCACTGTACAGGTAGTCCTTCATTTATGACTCTAATTGAGTCTGGTCATTATGTTCACAAGTCTTGATGGTTGTAGTGAGTCACCATGTGAATGAACCCATTTTTATGACCGTTCTGGCAGTGGTTGTTACGCAAATGCAGCAGTTGTCAAGTGAACCCATTGTTCCTTAAAGCTTGGTTTTTGCTGACAACTGGAAGTAAACACTGGTTCCTGGAAAAATTGTCATAAGTCGTGATCATGTGACTGTGGGGCACTGCAAATGGCTGTAACTATGGGCAGGATGCCAAGTGCCCAAAATGCGATTCCCATGACCACAAGGAAGAGAGCAATGTCAGAACTTCAAAATCAGGTCGTAAGTTCCTTTTTTGGGAATGTGGGGGTGGGGTGGGGTGTCTGCTGTAACTTCAAATATTTGCTAAGTGATAAGTTGAGGACTATCTTATCTCCACAGCCAGTGAGTTGCAGATAAAATAGCACCATCCAATTACATTTGACTAAGGAGAGATTGCAAAAGGGTTTCATGAATGGAAAGATGATCTGAAGTATGATGATGGTTTGTTTGTGCTTAGAAAAGGAAAAAGGGAGGGAGAGAGAGAGAGAGAGAGAGAGAATTTGCCTCTCCAAAACAAGGAGGTTCCCCCCACCCCCAATTTGGAGAACTCCAGATGGATCCTTTATGGGAGAGCTGTGTGGGGTGCTTTCTCCTTCCAGCCCCAAAAGCAGTGAACGAGATCATTAGCTTTCTTCCACCTCACTTTCTACATAACGTTTGATCCATTCCAAAAACCCTAGGACCAACAATCCATAGCGTTACCAAATATTAAAACTGATATTAAAACACATGTTAAACTGATCATCTCCTCTAGATCTGAGGAAATTGTAGCTGCCCAGATGCTACTGACTAATGGTCTCCTAGCTTGGCCACTTGGGAAGAATGTGGGAGTTGGGGGAGTTTAGTAACCTCAGGGAGGCCACAGGTTGACTATCCTAGATCCAGCTTCTGAGCTCATTTTTGCTGTTTGGGGAGCAAAGAGATTTCCAAAATAGTCAAACTACATCACTCTTCACCCTCCTGGTGTCCAGCCCCTCAGATTAGATTTCAGCTCCCATCATTCCTCTGGGAGGACTGGCAAAGTCTAATAATAGATTTCTCACAACTTCGTGTGAAAGCAACTGTTCTTGTGGACTTTCAAAGTTTGCTTTGACAAAACAAAGAGTGGTCTTTCCCTTCACACTGCACTGGCTGCACTTAGTCTGTTTTCTTTCCAGGATCCAATCTGGGTCAGTCACCGGGACCACAGGTTTTGTCTTCCGAGCTTTTGGGCTCATGTTGAAGCCCATCCTCAGGGAACTTTTCTGTGAACAGAGAAGTTCCCTGAGGATGGACTCCAGCATGAGTTCAAAAGCTTGGAAGACAAAACCTCTGGTCCCAGTGACTGACCCAGATTGGATGCTGCAACATCATCCTGGGACATGTATATATTTGTCCTCATTTGCGTTTTCTTTCCTTTTTCCCCTCATTGAAGGCTGGTGTATCCACTGCACTGCTACTTTGCAGGTTCCTTCCAATGAAATAAGATCGCTATGGTGAGCTTCCTATCCCAAACATGACACACCTTCATTTAATTCCTCATGACATATCAGGGCTGGGATGTGGGACCCTGAATCAGGAACTGGCATTGTCCCCAATGCTGAGTGAGACAAATCTGAGCAGAAGACTTGCCAAGCCACTTTTTTATCTGAAAAGTATCCTCAAGAGAAACACTACCCCACCCCAAAATCCAAGGAAAACATGCTTCTTGGCAGCCAGCGCCTCCCACCATGTTTGCATCTTATTTCTTCAAGCCTTTACATATAATTACTCTCTAATTTAATTAAAGGATTTTTAAAGCAAGACACCAGGACAGGCAGGACAACTCCTGGGGTGCCAAGATAGCTAGACAAAGATTCTGCTGCATTTTATACAATGGACACTTTGCATAGGAGTGCTTGGTGTATTTTATCATCTAACAGTATGTAGCAGGAACTGTACTGCTAAAGTAATCACATTCATAGCAGTTTCCCCCTCCTCTCTCCCTTGTCAATAAGCAGTGCCAGTGGGTCAACACACAAAGTACAAGTGCCCTCTGGTGGTGCAATGGAGTGGCTGCAGTTTGCCATGGTAATCCTTGACTTATAACCACAATAGGGACCAGAACTTTGGTTGCTAAAGCAATGCGGTTTTTAAATGAGTCATGCTCAATTTTACAATCTTTTTGCTGTGGTGATTAAGCAACTCTGGCTTCCCTCATTGACTTTGCTTGACTGAAACCGGCTGAGATGATCGCAAACGGCCATCACATGAGCCCAGGATGCTGCAATCATCATAAATTTATAAATACACAGTGGCTGCCAAGCATCTGAATTTTGATTACGTGACCAAAGGCACACTGTAACGGTCAGTAAATGCAAGGACCAATCATAAGTTGCTTTTTTCAGTGTCTTTGTAACATTGAATGGTTTTTAAAAGAATGGTTATAAGTCAAGGATTACCTGTATTGACAAGATGAAAGTCTGGGAAAGAAAGTAAGAGTTCAGTAAGTGTTCAGTAGCTCCATGTTTGAGGGTAACATGTGTCCGGCTGTCATGCTTGTTAGTTAAGAAAAAAATATTCTCTTTCAAATAAAGCTCAATTCCTGATTATGTGGACATATCCCTGTAGTTTTTCTTGACCGCTGAATGGAAGATGGTTGCCTCTATTTTATTCTAGGATGGTTTTTCCATTTCTAAAACTTACCTATAATCCTGATGTTTTTTAATGGCATCAAATTCCAAACACTAACACCACTCCCCCAAACTGGTGATTTTTGGGGGGGAGGGAGGGGAGGGAGGCATAAATACTGTTATGTTCATGGCAGTGGCTTGGAAACATTTACATTTTCTACAAAAGCTCTATTTTTGTTGTTGGATGGGGTGGAGATGGGGAACTTCCTTTAATTTTCTCAAAATATGCCAGGTACTTGGAGATGCTGAAGAGAAATGTAAGTGATGACTCGGCACATTGACATTCTCCTTAAGTAAAGCACATTTTGGCTCAATGTATGTGGTATCAGGGATTACAGGCTGCGTGCAAAGACCCACATATGCATTTTCTCTTCTTATTTTTAACCATACCACAAGTGTAGGATAGGAAGTCAAGGCTGACAGCTGTTGCCACTGAACATCTGCCCATGCTTATACAGGGCTTTCTTAATGCTACAGCTGTCTTTCTCTAGCCTCTCTTACCTTCTGATCCCTGCAGCATCGTCGCCTTCATCTTGTGGAACCCTTTGCTTCAACTGTTTCCGGATATCTTTCCAACGATCCTCCAGTTGCTGCCTGAATGGATCCAGTTCCAAGCGGTCCAGCTGTTCAGAAAAAAATTCAGGGATTCTGGGGCTCAAGGCACTGAGACCAAGGCTGGATTAACTGTCACACTATGTGCAATACAGACTCACAGGGAGCTATTAACCTCACTTCAGGAGAATCTAAACAGCAATGTGGGACCATTTCTCTTTCCTGAAATATGTACCTATAGGTACCTATCAACTCGTTTGTAGCAACACTATTTTTGCTTTTAAGGAGTTAACTGTACTGGAGACTGTTGGATATGCAAAGGAAGAGTTTTACTTCCAATGCAGGGGCAAAGTTCAAGCATGGAGTAGAAGGTTTGAAGAAATATGCAATTGAGTTGGAAAAAGAATAAAACCATAATAGGATTCGATCTCCATCCTCATGAGAAAAGGCTGGAATATCTGAAATTCTTCAGCTTTGGGAAAAGGACAGCAATAAAGAAACATGGTTGAGACACAGAGAATCAAGCACAGCCTACAGAAAGTGGAGAAGGAAAGCTTTTTCTCCTCATCTTACTCTTTTTCTGCTCTTTGCATAATCTTCCTTATTCTGAAAGTGAAATTCAGATACTTGGCAACTGACTCATATTTATGATGGTTGCAATGTCCTGGGGTCATGTCATCACTTTTTGTGGCCTTCTGACAAGCCAAGTCAATGGGGAAGCCAGATTCATTTAATAACTGTGTTACTAGCTTAACAACTGCAATGATTCACAATAACTGTGGTAAGAAAAGTTATAAAATGGGGCAAAACTCACTTAACAGCTGTCTCAGTGAGAAATTTTAGGCTCAATTGTGATCATAAGTCAAGGACTACCTACATTTGTGTATGCATGCAAAACATTGGGATCAGAAGTTATTCCATCAAACTGACTAGAAGCTGATGAAAAATAGAGGTAGTCCTTGGGTTACAATCCAATTTTTAACCAATCATTCAAAGTTACAATGACACTGAACAAGGGAAACTTACAAAACTCCTTAGAATTCCAGATATTGCAGCAAGCTGAGGTCACATGGTTGCATTTCCTTCCAGCTTCCCATAAGAAAAGTCCAATTGGGAAACTGGCAAGAAGTCAGAAGTTGGGATTGCACATGAGATCCTCACTTAATGAGCCATGTAATCCTTGTTTAACAACAGCAACCAGAATTGCTGTTAACTGCTGTGGTTATGTGACATGGTCACATGACAACTGCACTGCTTAACAACAGTCCCAGTTCCAATTACCATTGTAATCTAGGACTACCTGTAGACAGAAGGTAACTCTTCACAGATAACATAATTAACCAATGGAATTGATTACCATTAACTTATTCTCATTGAAACCACTAGGATATATTTTGCACATGTTAGGAAGAACATGGAAAGGGAATGAAGCAAAGTATTTCATTCCTTTTTTGCACATAGGATAGGTTACCACAAGACTGGCAGCTTAGGGCAGACATACTGATTTTTATTTCAACATTGCCAAGCTTGTGGAAAAGAAGACGGTTGTAGATCATCTTCTTAAGGGAAGATCATCTCTCTTAAGGGACTAGGCAGTGAAAACATCAGGGATGTCAAAAAGCCCACAGGCAAATACAGTATAAGAGGTCTGGGAGCTAATGTAGGCATTAGGTCTTGGCAATCACTATTCCCTAATAGAGGACAAGCTAGCTCCTGGGCTGTAGAATCTGGCATTTGGGGAAAGTGAAGCACTTATGGAGTGGGTTAAAATCAAAAGCAGGAAGACTTCAAACACATTCAGCAAACAGAAAGGAGGACATCTGCTGTTCTGCTGGCACCCTGTCCTTTGTATTGTGTGGCAATACAAATCTGGTACTGTTCTCTCTATAGGCTTGGTTCTTTAAAGAACATTCCCTCTGCTGGTGCCATGTCAGCAGGGAGATAAAACAATGTAACGTGGATTTTTTTTCCTATCATAAAAATCAGCAGGTAGCCATTGCCATATATATTTTATATGCTTGAAAGACTTATGCACGATTTAAAAAGGAAAAAAAGATAATGAATGAATAGCTAAAAGCAAAGATGTTTCTCAATATAGAAAAATACAGAAAGATATAATGAATGTTCTTGGTGTAAAATGCCTTTAAGTAATCTATTTTACTTTTCTCTTATTTCCTACCTTTAGTAACATTGCCTAATTCCCAACACAATAGCATAATGGATATGTGTGTGTTCATTTGCATGACTAGGACATGTAATATTAGCCAACAGTTATTTGGGCTTCTATTTAGGGCCTGCACACAGAAATAAAGGTGTCGGACTAAACTTTTGTGGCTGGGATCAGCAAATGGTTACGGGAAGGATTTATCTAACAAGTTAAACAGGCTTTCCTGAACTGGGAGAATCCTTATCTAATGTTCTGCTATTATCTGCTATTTTCTTGTGCACATACCAGTATGTGGGAAGCTATATTTCTTAACATCAGTTATGTCAGACCTTTAAATTTATCAAATCTGGATCTCATTCCTTTTCTTACTTTTCTGCTGTTTCAGTGGTGGATTTCTGATCTTTTTATTTATTTATTATTTATTAATCAGATTTCTATACCGCTCCCTCTCCCAAAAAGGGACTCGGGGCGGTGTACAGCCTACTAAAAACACACAGAATAAATACAACTTAAATACAATTTAAAACTAGATTAAATAAGCAAATCCAGCTGCATCCCATCCAACTACAAATTTAGACATTTAAAATCCGGGATTAATTAAAATTTTAAAAAGTATAAAAATTAACAATTAAAATCCAAATTAAATTTAAAACCCATAGACCATTTACTGGGCCAGGCCGGCCTGCTTGAAAAATAGGGTCTTAACTGCGCGCCGGAAGGTCAGAATGTCCGTCATGGCCCGTATCTCCGGGGGGAGATCATTCCACAGGGAGGGGGCTCCCATAGAGAAAGCCCGCACCCTTGGGGCTGCCAGCCGACAACGATCAGGCGGCGGCACTCCAAGCAGGGCAACCCTGTGAGAGCGTACTGGGCGGCAGGAGGTTGTTGATGGCAGCAGGCGGTCCCGTAAGTACCCAGGTCCCGAGCCATGGAGCACTTTAAATACCATCAGTACCACCTTGAATCGAATCCGGAAGGCCACAGGAAGCCAGTGCAGCCTGCGGAGAAGCGGTGTTACGTGGGAGCCCCGAGGGGCACCCACGATCACCCGCGCGGCTGCATTCTGAACCAGCTGCAGCCTCCGGAGACTCTTCAAGGGGAGCCCCATGTAGAGAGCATTGCAATAGTCCAAGCGGAAGATGACGAGGGCGGAAGTGACTGTGCGAAGTGCGCCCAGATCCAGAAAGGGCCGCAACTGGTGAATCAGACGAATCTGACAAAAAGCCCCCCTGGCGACGGCTGCAATATGTTCTTCCAAAGACAGCCGTACATCCAGGAGGACACCCAGATTGCGCGCCCTTTCCACAGGGGTCAAAACCTCTCCCCCCACGGCCAGCGAAGGAACAAGCCGGCAGTATCTGAGCGCAGGAAACCACAGCCACTCGATTTTGGTCGGGTTGAGACGAAGCCTGTTACGACCCATCCAACTCCGCACGGCCTCCAGGCACCGGGTCATCACTTCGGCGGCTTCGTTGGAGTGGCCCGGGGTGGAGATGTACAGCTGAGTATCATCAGCGTATTGATGGAACTCCACCCCGAAGCCACGGATGATCTCACCCAGCAGCTTCACATAAATGTTGAACAGTAGGGGCGAGAGCACCGACCCCTGGGGCACCCCACACAGTAGGGGCCTCGGGGCCGATCTCTGCCTCCCTGTCAACACAAATTGCGAACGGTCGGAGAGGAAGGAGGCGAACCACCATAACACGGTGCCTCCCACCCCCAACCCCTCCAACCGCCGCAATAAGATACTGTGGTCGACAGTATCAAAAGCCGCTGAGAGATCTAACAGGACCAAGACTGTCCCGAGCCCTCCAGAGATCATCCACCAACGCGACCAACGCCGTCTCCGTGCTGTGCCCGGGCCTGAAACCCAATTGGAGGGGGTCGAGATAACTCGCTTCATCCAGGTACTGCGGGAGCTGATGTGCCACCACACTCTCAACAACCTTCGCAACAAAGCGAAGGTTGGAGACTGGACGATAATTTGATAATAATGCTGGGTCCAGGGACGGTTTCTTGAGGAGGGGCCGAACCACCGCCTCTTTCAAGGCGGCAGGTAACAGCCCCTCTCTCAAGGAAGCGTTTATAATATCCTGGAACCAGCCTCGTGTCACCTCCCGAGTGGCCAAGACCAACCAGGAGGGGCACGGGTCCAGCAAACAAGTGGTGGCATTAAGCCCCCCCAGTATCCTGTCCACATCCTCCAAGGTAACAGGATCGAACTCAACCCAAATGACCTCACTGATATCCACCACCGCCCCCCCGCCCAGAGATGCCCAGTCGGAGTCCAGCTCATCCCGGATCTGAGCGATTTTGTCCTGCAGAAACCTAGAAAACTCCTCAGCCCGCCCCTGCAAGGGATCCTCCCGCGCTCCCACCTCCAAAAGGGAGCGGATCACCCTAAACAGGGCGGCTGGGCGGTTTTCCGCGGACGCAATAAGGGTGGAGAGGTAAGACCTCCTCGCTATCCTTATCGCCACTAAATACGTCTTAATATGAGATCGTAGTAGTGTTCGGTCAGACCCAGAGCGGCTGGCCCTCCAACTACTCTCTAGGCGTCTTTTCTGGTGCTTCATCTCCCTTAGCTCCTCAGAAAACCAAGGAGCCACCTGGGATCGGCACCGGGTCAGAGGCCGCAAGGGCACGACCCGGTCAAGGGCCCCAGCAGCCACCCTATTCCAGGTGGCGACCAAGCCCTCAACCGAGTCGTGTGTGTGAGCTTCGGGAAATGGCCCAAGCTCCGTCAGGAACCTATCTGGGTCCATCAGGCACCTGGGGCGGTACCATTTTAGCGGTCCCACCTCCCTGCGGCCAGGGGGTGCGGAACGGAAGTCGAGCTTCAGGAGCGAGTGATCAGTCCATGACAGGGGTTCTACAACTATATCCCCTACACCCAGATCACTCTGCCACTGATCAGAGACAAAAACCAGATCCAGGGTGTGACCTCCCAAGTGAGTAGGGTCCCGAATTAACTGGGTCAGGCCCATGGCTGTCATGAACTCCTGAGCAATCCCCGAGGCACCGCCGGCAGAAGGCAGGTTGAAATCCCCCATGACCATAAGCCTGGGGGTCTCAACCGCCAAGCCAGGCTATGACCTCAAGGAGTTCAAGCAGGGCCGATGCCACATAGCAGGGAGCCAGGTATGCGACCAACAAGCCCACCTGTACCCTGGGACCGAACTTCACGAAAAGAGACTCACATCCGGTCATCTGAGAAACAGTGGATTCCCTCGGACACAGATCCTCCTTAATAACCACCGCAACCCCCCCTTCCCTCCCCTGGGCCCTCGACCGATGAAAAACCCGAAACCCGGCTGGGCACATCTCCACCAGAGGGACTCCCCCCTCTTGGCCCAGCCAGGTCTCGGCAATACCCACCAGGTCCGCCCCCCCTCACAAATCAAATCATGGATGAGAGGGGCCTTATTGATGACGGACCTGGTGTTACATAACATCAGCCGAAGGCCCAGGGCCCGATCGCTCCGACCACTCGGGGAACGGGACATAACAAGGGGGTCGGAGCGCGCCACAGCAGACAAACAGCGGGGGCGCACTCCCAGTACAAAATATGGCCCCCTATAACCGCCAGATCTGCCTCTCCCGCGCACCGCACTAATAGCTTTAATTTCACCCTCCCCGGAACAGCCCCCCATCCTCAATACAGCCCCATCCGAACCCAGGCCCTCCCGGCAGCTCTCAACCTTTTCAGGAAATCTTTCTTAGGAGTGGACCAGGTATTTATTATACATTTCTTCCTTGAGGCTTGTGGATATAAAACTGAAGAAGTTAACTGTTGGGTGACAGGACTCCAACAAATGCAGCTGATACTAAAATGCATCATTCATTTCCCCCTTGACCTGGTCTTCCCCCCACTCCCTGGTGTATTCTCCAATGGGACATATCCATCCCAAAGAGTCATCAATCATGCTCTCCAGTAATATCCTTGCGCTCTGACAACTTTGGACTGCCAGGGTGATTATCTAGGCACTTAAGGAATGCACTGTTTTTCCCCACTCCCTTTTTCTGGCAGCTAAAAAGACCAAAGGACTATCTTTTTAGTTGACATTGGGCTTTGTTTAGGTCCTTAGTTTGACTTGCTAAGTGGAGATTTATTATTGGTATGATTCTTCCCCACTCCATTTTCAAGTAATGCTTTCACTGCTTCACAGGCTGAAGCTGGTCTCAATTTATTTTAAGAAAAGAGTACAGCACTGTCCAAAAGAAGACATCTATATTGGCATTAAACATCACCAGAGATAAGTGAATAAGAATTATTGCAAACCTCTGCAATAGGTTCCTTGGGTAGATTATGTCGCCTGGAAACAGTTGCTCTTTGAAACAAGTGTCTCTCAGAACTCCATTCTGCTTGCAGTACTCTTATCAATATGAATTTGCCAGGGGAGATAATCAGGAAATCTGGAGCTTGGTGCTATAACTATGCTGATAATATCCCCTTTTTCTGAAACATCTTTAGGTGATAGTCAGACTTCCTTGTGTCCATGCTTGTAGTTGATAATGGCTGGATAATGGACAATAGTAAACTGAAACTGGGTCCAGAGTTACAGGTTCAGAGAGGTGGTAGAACCACCTTAGTTTTCTAGACTGAGGCAATAACCAATAGCACCTTTCATTAGCTTTGGATGATGTACCAAGTTTGGTTGATACACCAAATTCACCCTTAAAATGGCACATATTAATAACATCCAAGTTTGATCCCTGTGACGTTCTCTGTGTGTGGCTGCTTTTGTAACTATCCTAGAAACTTCAATTGGTTCAGCACTTACCAGACAAATCTGTCGGGAAGAACCACTTTATACCCGTGATAAAGACATTGGACTGTCTACCGATTTCCCTTTGGTGAACTGTGAAGCGGTATTATTATCTTATTATCTTTAAACTGGTATATGATTTAGTTCCAGCCTCTCTGAGGAAACACCTCTACAAGATTCCCCAGCCCTACCCACTCCTAGAGATTATTTTGGAAGTTCATCTTCAATTGCTGTAGCTGAGGTCAAGTCTTCTCTCTAGCCATCAAACTATATGTACCAATAACAACTCCCAAAACAAATAAACAAACAAAAAAACAGATTACCCATAACAATAAGGAAACTTCATTCCAAAAAGAGATCACTCTGGTGGAAAAACAAATCTGGTCACGTTGCCAACTTCAAAAGCTGATACAAAAATTTACGCCACCAGATAAAGACTGAATGCACCAATTATCACATTAAACAAGAGGAAAACCTTCTACGCACCAATTCCATCCGCACTTTTTACAATTTTGTAAACAACAAACTAAAAGACTCAAGGTCCATCCTGCCCCTGATAGGACCTAATGGTAAAGACTGCAACGACTACACCATTAAAGCCGAGATCTTTAACACATTCTTTGGCTCGGTATTTGTAAACAGCAATGGATCATGCCCAGTATTTCCTAGCTGAACCACAGAAAACTACAATGATTTAATACATATCGATTTTACAGAAGACAATGTTGAAAAAGCATTACGCAATCTAAAACCATCTCTATCTATTGGACCGGACGGAATATGTGCCTACTTCATAAAAAAGCTATCCACTGCCATAGCAGAACCTCTAACCATAATCTTTGAAAAATCTTTCAGGAACAGCTCCTTGCCAAAACTATGGTCATAAGCCACGGTCATCCCCATCTTCAAAAAGGGAGACCCCAGCCTAGTTGAAAATTACAGACCAATCTCCTTATGCTGTGTCACCTATAAAGTCATGGAATCAATTATTAACCAATCCATTATCCTCCACTTTGAGACAAACAACCTACTCTCTAATAAACAATTTGGTTTCAGAAAAAAACTATCCTGTAATCTGCAACTCTTACACTGCAAAAACATATGGACTACACAACTCGATCAGGGCAAAACAATAGACACAATCTACATAGATTGTAAAGCCTTTGATTCAGTGGTACATGACAAACTACTCCTAAAACTAAAATCTTATGGTATCTCTAGACAACTGCATAACTAGATAGAAGCATTCCTGTCAAACAGACAACAAATGGTCAAAATTGAGAGTGTTCTATCAAATTCTGTACCTGTCAACAGAGGTATCCCCCAAGGCAGTGTTCTAGGACCAACCCTCTTCATACTCTACATAAATGACCTCTGTGATCATATTAAGAGCAACTGCGTTCTCTTCGCTGATGATGTAAAGCTGTTTAATACCACAGACAATACTGCTACCCTTCCAAAAGATCTTGACTACGTATCAGAATCAAACAAATGGCAACTTCAAATCTCAAGAAATAAATGCTCTGTTTTACATATTGGCAAAAAAAAAAAATCAGAAAATAAAATACAAGCTGAATAGTCAAGACCTTGTTGATGATCCAAACTCTGTAAAGGACCTTGGAATACTCATCTCTAATGATCTAAGTGCTAGAGCCCACTGTAACTATATAGCCAAAAAGACATTAAGAGTTGTTAACCTAATCCTACGTAGCTTTTTCTCTGGTAATTATCACACTACTAACTAGAGCATACAAAACATTTGCTAGACCAATACTCAAATACAGGTAATCAGTCTGGAACCCACATTACGTATCTGATATTAACACAGTTGAGAAAGTCCAGAAATATTTCACAAGAAGAGTTCTCCACTCCTCTGCTCATTGCAGAATACTTTATGCCACCAGACTTGACATTCTAGACCTAGAAAACCTTGAATTATGCCGTCTTCGGTCTGATCTAAGTATGGTATATAAAATCATACATTGCAATAACTTACTTGTCAATGAATACTTCAGCTTCAGCCATAACAACACAAGAGCACACAATAGATACAAACTCAAGGTTAACCGCACCAAACTTGATTGCAGGAAATACGACTTCAGCAACAGAGTGGTCAATGTCTGGAATATTCTACCTGACTCTGCTGGTTTCTTCTCCAAACCCCAAAAACTTTAACCTTAGACTGCCTACTATTGACCTCACCCTTTTCCTAAGAGGTCTGTAGGGGCGTGCATAAGCACACCAACGTGCCTACCGTCCCTGTCCTATTGTTTCTTTTATTTTTCTTATATGTACCCATTTCATGTATTCATAACTATGCATATAATTATACCTATTATCTTGTAAGCGATTGACAAATCAAATAAATAAATAAATAAATAAATAATAAATAAATAAATTCTCTGGAACACATTCCCCACTGGGTTATGGGACCTAACAGCTTTGCTTCCTTTCAAAAACAGCCTAAATACACCCTGTAAATTGCTTTTAATTGTTATTGCTAGCTTTTCCCACTATCTTGAATTTTAATTTCAATGTTATGTATAAACTACCAAGGGACTTTGGTAGTTGGCAGTACAATAAGTTTAATTAATTAATACATGAATAATAAATATGAGGTTGATTTGTTTCTATATAGTTTGTTCATACCACAAGGGGTTCTTAATTCTTTACTTTTTTTAGATTGTGATTTTATTAAATTTTTGCTCCTATGCTCTGCATTTCTTTATATTGTTTGTTTATGCTGGGATTGTATTTTCTGCAAGAAAGCCTTTTCCTACAAGAAGTAGAGGGAAAGGCTGATAGAATTAGCTCCAAAAATATTCCATGCAAAGAGGCATGGAAAACAGCAGCGGAATTGTTCCTATAAAACCATTCTTTTTATTTTACTGTTCCTGCCTTTCTACTATCCATGCTCCAAGTAGTTTATGATAGAAAAATTTTCAAAGAAGCCTCATAAATAGTAATAAAATTAACACTTTCTTATTATTTTTGTAGAAACAGGATCAGCAATAGATGAAGAAAGAATAAAAAATAACAATGTAAATGAATCAAAAAACAGGAAAATAATAATCCTGATTTGTTGCCTACACAATAAAAGCATAGGCATTGAGATCTCCCTGCAGAGGCATCTTTGCCACCGGAGAAAAGGATCTATTTCCCCCCTTTCTTGTCATAGCTCATATGGCAGGGGTAGCTGAATAATTGGAGTAAACAAGAGGGCTCATAATTTTCATCTGTTTGTTTACAACCTCTTTCAGTTTCCTAATCTCTTGTGGCAATGAAGCCAAATCCTCAAATTCCCAGCCAGAGATGTTAATTCCCAGTGCATCTGGGAAATACCAGCTTGGGGAAAAGACATGTGTATTAATGTCCTTTAGAACAAAAACAGAATTTTCATTGTGTCCAAAAACAAGCTAGAAGTCAGAATGCAGACGTAATGTGCTTCATATGCACCTGGTTATAGGGGAAAACACAAGTGATGTATTCTACCATCTATGCATGCTCCTGGCCAAGGAGAAAAGGACCAACATTTCTGTAAGGTGTTTTACAGCCTCACTGCACACCACAATACAGACCACTAGCACAAGTAGTTCTCCTGCTGATGGGATTACAAATGGCTACGAAGGATACATCTTGTTTACCTTGGAGTCCATTTCAATCAAGAGTTTGTCAAGCATTTTCTGCCAGTCTTGCTCTTGCCCAACCATCTTATTTAGCAGTTCCTGCATCATCTTATGTAGCTGTTCTGTGGTGGCATCAAACTGGGTGCGACTGACCTTTGCCGCAAGGGCAGTCTTATCTGCTTTCTGAAAATGAAGAGAAAGGACAGATAGATCTTTGGTCTCATTGATATCTGAGGATCTCTCCCTCTTCTGCCCTTCAAAGCCACAAATTACATGAAAGTCCAAAATAGCACTACTCCTACTTGACCCAATCTCAAAGGATGGTAAATACAAGTAGTCCTCAGCTAATAACCGCTCATTCAATAACCATTCAAACTTACGATGGCGCTGAAAGAGAAGTGGTTACGGCTAGGCTCTCCCAGCAACCCCATGGAGAGGGGATCACAATCTGGGTACTTAGTTACCAGCTCACACTTACGACAGTTACAACATGATTTGTGACCTTCCCTGCCAGCTTCCCACCAGCAAAGGCAATGGGGAAGCCAAAAGTGAAGGTCACAAATTGCTTAGGCAAATCTTCCCCACTTGAATACCTTTCCTGATCCTTGCTGTACCCGCATACCTTCCCAGCCATTCATACACCCTTGTATGCCCTCTCCTACCCAGCAACAGTCACTCCAGCCCTGTTATATCTGCGTTGCACCTCTCTAGCCATCCGTGCACCCCTCATTCCCTCTCCCACCCAGCAGCCATTCCAAGCCCAGCTAGGTTCATGCTTCTCCTTCCCACCATTCATATGCCTTCGTGCATCCTCTCTACCCAGCCACAGCCATCCCAAATTCTGCCATGCTCATGCCACGCCACCCCATTAAGGCATCCTCACAAACCGTCTCCTACCCAGCAACAATCACCCCAAGCCACTGCACTTCTGCCGCACTTCCCTGGCCACTCCTTTCTTTCCTTCCAACCAACCCAGTAGCAGCCATTTACATGCCTGCCAACCTGCTTGCAAAGTCACCTAAAACTTGCAACCTCTCGCCAGTTCCCCACTGACTTCGGCAGAAAGTTGTGAGGAGATGCTTGCTTAACGATTCACGATCCTTGCTTAACAGCAGCAACTGGGACTGCAGGGATTACCATCACTAAGTGATGCAGTGACATAACACTGCACTGTACATCCGCATCACTTAAGAATGAAAATACCAGCCCCAGTTGCCATCGTAACTCAAGGATTTATCAGGATCGCCATTCAAAACTATTTGTGACTGCCCCACAGGCTCCATTTGTAAATAAAACTTTCTCAGGAGTATCTATTCATGGTTCCCCAAGGATTCTATATCCATTGTTTGACAGTAAATCAAACTGCTTACCACATGGATTTCCGTCTCTAGGCAATCTTTGTCAACTTTTTCATTTTCTAGTTTCTGCAGTGATTTGTACAGTGCCTTTAAGAGAACACAAAGCAAAACAAAATGACATTGTTATCAAAACAAAAACTCCAGTTCCTGTTAAGTTTATCATCACCAGTATCTTTACAAATAATCCGTAAGCAGATCTTCCCTATTTCTGTAGGCCTAGATGTTGCCTATATTCTACCACATAAAAGAGATACATTAACATCTTATGGTTAATGTTAAGGGATACATCCCTGTTGCTTATGGAAGTGGGCTTGCCATTTTCCTCTTCCAGGATGTTTTTTCAACTTCCTAGTCTTGTCTCCTAGTTTGTGCTGCCTCATTCCCCTCCCCCATGCACATATAGCAAGAGTCTACAATTGTTTATTCCACCCCCACCCACAATAGGTCCTCGCCTTGGAATCTACCCCTATTGCACAGCTCCAAATTTTGAGTTTAGCACAGCTAGAATCTCTAAGTAACCGAGTCTAATGGGCACACAAGAAGTCCAGGAAAGCAGTCCACGAGTTGAATGAGTCAGGATATACAGCATGAGAACACAAGGCACAGAAATCGGCACATTGCTGCAAGAACACTCAGGTCGACGGGATTAAGTAGGCAACACCAGTGCAGCCCTTCATAAGAGGTAAGGTTGCCTTCTTATGACTAGTCTTGCTGACCAGTGTTGTGCCTATCTCCTTTCTGCTCTACATGTCCTTGGATCAGGAGGAGGTGGAGACTCCACTTCCTCCTCATTGCTAATGATGGCAGCTGCTACCAATCCTTGCCTGGAGCTGCCTGGCCATCTTGCTACAACTGTGGCTCGTCTTGCTCAGCCTTACCCTGTGGCTTATCCGATTGACTTAGCTGAAGCTGCTCCATTAGGCTAACACTCCCCGAGCCCCAATCCTGACCACTACTCGGCTCTGTGCTTGCCACTGCTGACTCAAACTCACCCTCTTCCTCTGAACTTGCGTCCGGAGAGGGATCCAGGGGCAGATCCATAACATAATTTTAAAATCCTCTAGTGGTTCCCTATTCAAATAGTAAGCAGGTCCTGCTTTTCTCCAGGTACTCAAGATGTAGCCAAAATGGTTTCAGGATGCCCAAGAGTTTATCTTTCTTATTCTATTAGTAGTTATAGTGTACACTAATTTTAAAAGGGCTCTGTTTAACCAGTGATATCACTGAACTAAACAACATTCATGTGATTCTGGTGTCATCAGGTCATGACCCCTACTGGATATGACATGTTTAATCTAATCCCATCAAAAAGAAAAAAAAAGAGCTGCTAGTCAAGTCTACAGTGAATGAATAACTTAACCCTAGCTCTAATCCTACATGGATTCAAATCAAAACTACTGTTATATTGTGTGTAATGTTATTAAACAAGATATTCTCTCTTTCCTTCTGTCCTCTCAGTCAAAAAATAATTCCATTGAACTATTTCAATCATAGATTTAAACAGATTAGTCCTTTAAGTTGGCCTTGACATAGATTGTCTCTAATTGCTGGTAGCAAAAGCAAACCCACAACAATAGTATTTGTCCTGGCAGGTTTATTTGTGGCATTTGACACTTTTCACCACAAAAGTTTAATATCTATTTCGACTTCACTGAACCTCAACTGGGCACTAACAGTCTTATATTTCCTATCACATTTTTCTGATATTTCTGTCTTGAGTTTTCAATCCTTTCCTTTATCAGTGAGTGTCCCTCAGAGTGTGGTCCTAGGCCCAATTTTGTTCATTTCTGATACTTCATTTTCATTTCTTCTTTACAGTTTAGCTATCCTATCTCTGCTGATGACATCCAGGTGTATTCCTCAACCCCAGTCTTGGGGTGGACAATCTATTGTGGTCTTGCCTCTCTAAGTGCTTGAAATGTCCAGCTGGATGTGTTCTCACCAACCTAAATTAAATTTGGACATTGGAGCCTATTGTTTTTTCACCCTGATCATCCTTTTTTCTGCCTTTCACTTTCTGAGGCTGCCAGGTACTGATGTCTCTGATGGTATATAAGATCTGAACTTCTTAGCTATGTTTCATCAATACAATTACAAAATCTGGTTTCTTTCACCTTATGAGTATCCAGAATTCCATCTATTTTTTTTCCTAATTTGCTTCATGCCTTGGTGGTGTCTCATTTGGATAATTGTAACAGCTTTTTGGCTGATCTTTCTGAATCTACTCTCTGCCCTTTGGTTCAGGTCCAGAATAAGACAGCCCATGTAGTCCTGGACCTCCCTGGAGTCACCTTTATTTCTTCCTTCCACCAATATTTACATTGGCTAGGTCTTCAGAAGCATTAAAAGTTTAAACAGCTGGTGATGATTTTCCAGGCTGTGTTTGTAGGAACACCTACTTATTTGAACAACTTGGTAACAATTCTTGCTTCTGTGTGCTTAGTTCAATCATGCAATCAGGGGCGCTTAGTTTTTCCTCAGGTCAGAGGAGTTGTCTCACATCGAGCTCCTACTCTTTGGATTTGACTCCCCCTTAAACTATGTTTGGCTTTCAGTTTCCTCAGATTTAAAATGCTTCTTTTCTTTCAGTGGCTCAATATTCAATACTGATTTCAATTGTAGTAGCCTTGGGATTAGATGTTTTAATAATTGTTGTCTTTTGATTTTAGTTTATACCATTGCTTATTTATACTGCTTATACTTATACTGAACTTAGGTATACTATATTCCCAGGGATGGGATCCAACTGGTATAACTACCGGTTCTGTCTATTAGCATCATGTGCGCATGCGAGAGTCACATGTGTTGCGCGAGTGCAATTTACAACCTGCTGAGCTGCCCGGACACCACCCCTGTAAATTCCCCTAAATACTAGCCATATGTATATAAGAATCTTATTTTACTGCAACAAAAACAAAGCTACAAAGAGACAAGAACTTCATGCCTTAATATTTACATCTGGCTATATACTATTAAAACTCTCATCCCATGATCATTAACTGGGTGAAAAAGTGCATCAATTTTGGGGCAATTCTTGGGCATTTTAGGGCAACAATTTTTTAACCAAGATACCTCAAATGGGTTAATTTACAGAATGAGTTAAATCTGTGACTCATGATTCCCATGGAATTGAACTTTGGCAAATTCTTATAAAACACTTCCTGACATAAAAATTATCATAAAATAGTATATGACATACTACAAAATTTCACAGGACATTTTCTTTGCTGATGTTTGACAATGTCATATAGTTCAACATGGGTTATTTTCAAGGCAGGTACATCTTTTAATGTATCCCAACTTTTCTAGTGAAGGCAGTACATTAGCTCTGTCGTTGAAGACACTGAAGAATCTGATAAGGAAATATTTCTGAAAGGATGACCTAATGGGTCACAGGTTGTTTACAATGCAACAAAAACTCTCATGTCTGATTGTTTATAAACATTATTTGGGCAAAATTGTCATAAAGCAACAGTTTTTTAATCATTGTATTTCAAATGGGCTTAATTAAAAAATGCATCAAAAATCCAGAAACCCATGATTCCCATGGGAATTTGGCAAACATGTAGTTTGGGAATTTGGCAAACATGTAGTGACTTCAGTGCACGTGCACTGCTATGCTATCATGCATCCACAATCAACTGTGGTCAGGTGATCATCCTTTCCAACGTTACTTGCCAACTCCCTACAAGGAAAGTTAACTACTTGTGGTTATAGGTAGTCATTGACTTACAAAAGTTCATTTAGTGACTGTTTGAAGTTATGACAGCATTGAAAAAAGTGACTTACTACCATTTTTCACACTTGCGACCATTATAACATCCCCATGTTTACATGATTAAAAGTCAGATGCTATTCTGGTTAATAGCTTCTTTAAGCCTTATTATACAATCTTCAGCAAGGACAACAATCCTGATAAAAAGCAGAATTGATATCCACTACATTCCAAACTTTTTCCAAGAATTTCTTGTCATTTTTTTGATCCCACCTGCTAACTTTGACTCAAAATTACATACACTGATCTCTTTCTGTTTCTGGTGATGATCTTCAACAAGATTGCCAGTAGTGGCATTCAGCTTCTCACAATCTTCTTGGACTTGCAGGATAGTACTCTGGATTTGGTTGAGCACCTCTTCATCCTGATTGGAAAAAAAGCATGAATACCAAAGTTAACAAGAAAAAAGTGACAGGCTTATTAACCCTCCTGTTCTATTTTTCAGAGTTCAAGCTGTTGCCTTTGGGCAACTTGGAGTAAATAATGAAAGCTTGATCCATCTCTTCATGACAAATGGGAAACCTGCAAAGAAAGTTTGCTTCAAAAATCAGGATTTATTTGAATATAATAAAATAAACTTAAGATATATGTGGAATAATGTAAATGGATCTTTATTATATAAAAGGGACAGGCATTGTCTACAACCTGGGCCCTGGTTTACTTGTACTCATGATAATTGCTATTATACATATTCTGACTTCCCATTAAAATGTTGGAAGAAACAAAATGGGAATATTCATTCATATCTAGGACATTGACATGCTCTTTGGGAACTACTTATTCTCACAACTTTTAGGCTTAGATTTATATGTGGCAACCTAAAAATCACATCAGTCTGAAACTGAGAAAAATGCTCCGCCAACATCCAAGTTGAAGAAGCACATAATACTAAAAGTATTATGTCAGACTGGGGTCCCTGCATTCAACCTTCAAGGCATCCTTGGAAGAGTATCTAAGAATAGGAGAGTAAAATAAAAGTTCACCAAAAAAAATCAAACAAAACAAAGTCCCTAGGACCTTGGAAATTGGCCATTTGTACAGACTTGTCTGCATATAGTTCTAAAAGATTGATATTCTTTTAGAACAAAACCAGAAATCTTGCAAAGGTTGAACTTTGTGCCATAATTTCTTCAGCTATTTTAAATTAAAGATAAAATAGCAGACAAATCAATGGAACAAGAGAGCAAAGCAAAGCATAACAGGCTTACTAATGGAGTGTTATAGGAGATAGGCTGCAATTCCGAATATCAACAATCTTATTGAATTTCATGACGTAACATAAGGTTTAAGATAAACCTGCCAAGGACATGGGGCTGCATGAAGTAAAGTTTGGATTCTTATTTTAAAAAATTGAAATTGTGTAAAAGTATTCAGTTTAATCAGGAATGAAACAATATACCTGAACCCTAGAAATGATTCTTAAAAAGCAATTTTGGGAAGTTGGGAACTTGCTAGTTTCAGTGGATAAAATATTAAAAACCCCTGAAACAGGAAGACAATCATTAGGCAGAGTATGATATTTACAGTTCCCCTTTCCAAAACTACCAAGGTAATTTCTGTATCAACAATACTGCACTTATCATGAAGTACGAAGTATGTTTACAACAGATCTCCTTCCATTTCCCCTCACAAAAAAAACATGCGACATGTTGAACTTGTGACTGCTTGAAAAATCCTCAAAGGGAGAAAGTACTTAGAAAGCCTCACTAATACTGCCATGGCTGAGATTTATTAAGAAATCATTGTTTTAAAACGTTAGCTTAGCATGATGTATGGACCAAGTCAGTAAATAACATTATCTGAAAGGTATATGAATCTGCAAAACATTTCCCTCCCCACTAGCAAGCATGCAGCCACTATCATTGGGGTAAAAGTTTCTGATAAAGCTCAGAGGGAAAGACTATGTTCTGCATACAAAAGCTCCCAGATTCAGTTCCTGGCTTCTCTGGGAACAGCTGGCAAATACCTCTATCTGGCCCTCTTAGAAAACACCAGGCAATACTGAGCTAGACAGATTATCCACACCTTTACAAAGTTCCAACAGGTTAGGCCTCCCTATCCAAACTGTGGCCCAAAGCATATCCATTCTTGTCCATCTTGCAGAGGACTACCATGGCCTTAGCTTTAATTTATTAAGTTTCCACACCATCCATCTCACCTGAGTGGGCAGTTTACAAAGCTATCCAGTTGAAAACTGAAAAGAAGAGCAGTGTGAGCCATCTTCTTTCTGGCCTTACCTGGCGTTGCTTGGGTTTCTTCGTTTTGCTTTCTGCCTGCCTCAACATGAAGTTGTTGACTGAGTCCTGCAGCTGCTCGTACCGCTTGAACAACTGGCTAACCTTCTCACTGACATCTAAGCTGCAGGCTGCACACGTGCTTTGGACTTGAGCTGCACCAGACTCTGGGATGGGTGGCATACTCATGGACAGCAAGGTTGACGAGGAGGACATCATGTTCTCTATGACAGATCTAAGCTTGTCTAACTGTGAGCAAGTAAGAAAAGTAGGAGTTTGGTTTCTTGAAAAGGAAATCCTGGTTTTCATCTCTAACATATAGTGGTGACAGGAACAAGCTGTTTTAATTTGTTGGGCTCAATCAGTATTCCTTGACTTGGTGACTTTATTTTGGTTGGGTCTGTAATGGCCAGAGTCCATAGACTTGGAACATGCACAATAGGAGTTTTTTCATGGGGGTGAGTGGGAGGGGGGAGGGAAGGAGTTCCAACATTGTTAGTTCCAGGACACCAGATTGGAGGATACCATATATGCATCTGAATCCGTTAAGGCAAATATTAAGCTAAAATAATCTTGTAATGGTAGAATTCAGGTGCATTATAATAATGGTGAATATGTCAATAATCACTTTAAAAGTTTCTTGAACTTCCCTGAAACTAAATCCCAACTCCGAAAGGCAGCTTCCATTGATGTTAATGAGAGCTTCCCACAAATATTTTGTCCATGGGAATAATAGGGAATAATAGAAAGAGCTTCGGGGAGTGATTTAGGATTTAGTGCAGGTAAGAAAAGGTCTGCTGCTGCTGAAAATCCACCCCCTTCCACTGCAACAATGTGGAACCTGAGCAAAAGAGTTTTGAGGGCAGCTAGAAAGACCTTCCAGTGGAGCAAGGTTTGACTCTCTTTAATAGGTCTTCTCCCATAGGCATTTGCAGCCAGCCATGATGATACCAAATGATGAAAGGTGTATTATGAATATTATAAAGTAAGCAATTTTTTCAATATATTAGTGGAGGGGGGGAGATGGGAGTTCCCCAACAGAATATCTAAAGGATAGAACTGAATATCTAAAGGATAGCCTCAACTTGACACTCTCCAGATAGGCTGGATAAAAATGTTCACTTCCCTTGAGGGCTAAGGTTAATAGGAGTCATAGCCTGCACCAACGGTTCTCTGTGGATGCTGGGGGACTGCAATGTTGTCACAGGGTGTCGACAAAGGCTTGAAGAAATGTTGTGTCTAGTGGTCTGTGGCTGCAAAAGGTATTTAAAGAGGCCCAGTGGTGAAGAAAAGATTGAGAATCACTGGCTTAAACATTTAATCAACTAGAAGCTAAAGATTATCCTCCTGCTAAGAGCTGCAGATCAAAAGCTAGTTTAAGGAATAACTCTATGGGTATGGCTCTAAATCAAGAAATAAAGGCTCTGCAAGGCAACAAAGACAGACTAGTTGGGCAGGAACAACCACAATACTCTAGCCAGATGTTTCTTTCTGAAGCAGAAAAAGAGGCAAGGACCCATATGATAACTTTTATTCTTTAATCCTGTAAAATTAAATGCCAGCCCAGAGATTAAAGGAGGGAAAGCTGTGATAATTTCTTTAAATTATTATAAAAATAAAATTCCCCCTTTGCTGAAGCCTTCCTACAATTTGCCTATTTCCATCAATTGTCATTTTCAACCTCCTCATAGTACAAATTACAAACTCATGGAGAGCTCCAGATTCCAGAAGCTGATTCTTAGCTACATCTCTCAATAAAGAAAGTTAGAAGCTACCCTTAATGAGACCTTGGACACGTTGAAGACGAGCTGAAAAAAGTGAATCTAATGAATTAATCACCAGGAAAGTATCATTTATTCCTATATCTTGTTACTATTAGTTAATTGTTAATTGCAAGATGAATGCTGAGCTGAAAATCATTATTTCTGAAATAGAGGCAGCTTTGCTTCATTCAGGTCTTATTTAGAATTGCTTGAACTTGTGCCATCCACTCATTTTCCATTGGCAAACCATCTCTGCAAACCCCATCAAATTAGGAAAAATTCCAGGGGCTGTTGATGGCCAGGAATAAGGGAAGATAAGACCACAGCACTGTATTTTTTTTTTCAAACTGTGTAGTTACTCCTACACATTTCAGACATTTAACTTCTCAAGCAGAACTTGATTTAAATCTCTGGATATGGCCAGGCAGTGCATACAAGTCAATTATTAAGTTAGGTATTCAAGAAGCCAGTAACTCTGAAAACTGACCATGGTGCCTACATAAAGGTAAAGCAAGAGATGAAACATCAAACTTGGTAAAGCCTCGGTTTTTAAAACTTGGATTGGCTCTCAAGCCTGATTTTTTTTGTTTATTTCACCTCCTGCTTATATCTCAAAAGTTTCTCACTGAATGTGTGGACAACATTGTGACTTTTGTCCACACTCCTGACTCATTTATTATTTTGCAAGTTCAACATTCTGATCACTAGCTAGAAAAGTCATCAACCAATCCACACATTTTTATTAACGAAGGATTTGTTCACAATGCTTAGGAATAAATATAAATTCTAGAAAGGACACAGCACTCTTTTTTACACACACACACACACACACACACACACACACGTTTTCCCCAGTTACTTAGGTTCTCTGTTGTTTTTGTTGTTGTTTAGATTAGCTAATGACATTCTGTTGTTTAGATTAGCTAAAGACATTTGCTAACCTGCTCCTGGAGGTAATAGGCATTGTCAGTCATCGACTGCTCCAATTTGGCTTTCCCCGCATCTTGTTTCTGTCTCAGCTCCTTTAGCTCTTTCTCTATATCATGTACCGTTGCTCTACACCACAAAACCAACAAAAAAGAAGTGTCACTCAGCAAATAAAACAAAAAAAAATTGGAGTAGATGTCATACATATGTGTACTTTGTCCACTAGAGAAACTAATACACTGTTTCCAAATGTAATCCTGAAGCAAGGGTAGATCAGCAAATTTGGCTTGTTTTCCCCTTCTCTTGAAGTTCCCTGCAAATAGGATGGAGGTGTCCTTAAGGGTTTAGCAATGTCCACCTGGAAATGCAAAATTCTTTCTATAAAACTGTGAGGGCAAATGAGCAGGGCAAATCATCTGCAGGTTAGAAACTGGATTAAATAGTACCTCCGCAGGCTTTGAGTCAGAAACCCTTCTTGATTTTTTTTAATCTTTTGCTTCTACAACTATTCACAGGAATCAATTCCTCATAGCAAAACATCCCACTACTGTAATAAGCACCTGGCCACAAGAGCCACATGGTACGAGCTGACCACCACAGTTCTTCCCATTTGGGGGCCAAGGGAGAGGGAGTTATTGCTCAAGTCATAACTACCCGTGATAACAGATATTGTGTAACCAGATCTTTATGCTGAATTTTCTTGATAAAATGCATGATTTTTAATAAAAGCAGTTTTGCATTTACCTGATATATGCCACCCAATGAAGTCAAAATTGCATAATAACACGGCACTTTTTTGCTCAGTTAAATGTTGTTCTGAAAATGGAAGTGAGCAACATCCATAAATTTCATAATCTAGGTTTGGGACTTCAATTCAGAAAGGGTACCAACCAAGGAAATCAGCTTCTTGCTGTGACTGGAAGAAAAACTCCCTTGCTGATCTCAGCTAAGTTCCAGACCTGGCTTCAATTCCCCCCTCTCTAACAGATAACTTTCTTTCTTTCTTTCTTTCTTTTTTCAGGTAGAAGCCCCTATAAAATGTGCCTTTAAATGAGAAAGAGCTCCGTTGCAATAGTTGGCTTCACACATCAGAATAGACCACTGTCCTTGTTTGTGTTTTAACATGCTATCAACCAAACCAACTAAAGCTTACTCAGTAGGCCATGGTTATTTATTTATTTATTAGATTAATGTACCACTCTTATTTTGTAGAAATAAATGTTCCCTTCTACTATTTTTCCTTAATATCCAGTTGGTTTCCATGCCTAAGCCAGGACTAGAACTCCTGATCTCCTATTTTCTAGCACAACACTTTAATCAGAAAGCCTATTTGTATATTACAACAAAAGCACAGACAGTAACATATTAAAATCCATGTTCACACTCTGCAAGGTATATTAACAGTTTTGTAACTAACTTGCTATATTTGGTCTATTTTCAAATAGGTGAGCAACACTGAATTCTTATATTGAAGGGTAGTATAGAAATGTTTAAAATGCTGCTTTGGTACATCAATCGATTCTGATAAAAATTACATTACAAAAACATTACTTATGCATCACTTCCCTGCAAGGCATCTGCAGAGAATGTGTCAAAAAATCCTAATAATAATTGTGCCTACACAACCAAAACTCTTGGTAGAGAATCAATTGAGTGATCTCCATTTTGATTATTTTGACCCTGTGGGCACTTGTGCAACCAGCATCATGAGGTATTAACCAAGGGTTTTATTTTGACTGTTTTGAAAAAGCAACTGAAAGGGAGACCATACCTTTCTAAGGAAAAATTATAGATTTTTTTAAAAAACCATCAATATATGTTTTCTAGTGAACGGAATTGAAATCTCTGCTAGTCAGGACTTTTCTGTTTGTATTTGTCAGAAAAGCCATAGGAAAAACAATGACATTTCCCCCAAAATGATTAAAGAAATATGACATCAGAATATTTTGTAATTGAGAGAGCCAGATGGCACAGTGGTTAAGACTACAGGTTAGAAACCAGGAGACTCTTAGTTCTTGTCCTGCCTGAGGCACAGAGCCAGTCACTCTCTCTTAGCCCTAGCAAGGAGGCAATGGCAAGCACTTCTGAAATCTTGCCAAGAAAACTTCAGAGACTTGTCCAGGCAGTATCAAGCATCAAGACTAATTCAAAGCATCTCTGCCCCAAATTGGCAACAAAGCATTAAATTAAGTTTGAAACAGCTTTGTGCACTTTAATTTAAAAAGTCATTTACTTCCTTCAAAATGATAATTAGGTTGAGATCTGCCATGTACTTTTGTAAGCTTTTTAATATTTTCTTACACAGTTTTTCAGAATAAATATCTCTTTTACTTTTCTTCCAATAGCAAGCACAATATGCATATGATAGATTGTCTGCTGTTGCTATATTTAGCAAGATCTTAAGAGTATCAGTGAAACAAACATGTTTGTCCCATCAGCAATATCTATTGCTTTCTAGTTTTTTTACCTGAGATAACCTATTTGGAAGGTGATCTGATTAGCTCCCTCCATTTTCTCTACCTCGTCTCCCGGGAATTCTCCTTCAATTGCATTCTGAATCCTCCTTAACTAGAATCACAATTGGAAGGAAAAGTAATTTTTAGAAGTCAGATTTGCCACAAACAACTGGAATTACAAAATTCCTGTACAGAATAAAAATCCTGTGGGAAAGAAAAGGGACAGGACCGCTTTCTTTATTGCAGGAAAGAGATTTTGAGGCAGATAAATGGATCAGAACCCTCATAGATTCAGTTTGCCTATGTAGAAATAAATATTATAAATACCTGAGGTTGGGCAAAGCTTTAGATTTGATCTAAAATAGATGCTTTCAGATCCCAGCATCTGTCTATTATTTATTTAAGGAGTTGTGCAGGATTGCTAGACTGCAAGTTAAATTTTATTGTAGCAGCAGCATGAACTGTGGAAGAGTCACAAAGCTGCTTTAATAAATTTCTGACTGATGTTGTGTTCATGTTCCAATGCATTCCAAAATACTTCGTATAAATCAGAACCAATGCACTGCACAGCTCCACAGACTGAAATTGTTCTAAACCTTCAGCTTGACAACCCGTAGATATGTTGGATTACAATTCTTAGAACTGCTAGCCAGCAAGGGAATTTATTCCTAGCCATTTGGGAGGATATCCAATGAGTAAAAGATTATGGTGACCTATTCTAGAATGCCTAATAGTTCAAATAAATGCAAAATGCTTAACTACAAATTAGAACCACACGTTTCCAATTCTACTAGGCTGAAGATACAACACTTCCATAAAAGTAGTTTTTTGCAGCTTGGAACCAATCTGCAATCATCTGCCAATATAAGAGTCAGACAGTGTCCTTTCTCTTTTCCTTGAGATGACTGACCAACCATACATAATCCCATCTCATAATCCAATCAGTGCCCATTCTCACCCCTTGAAGTATTATCAGTCACAAAAATCTGCTTGCTTTCACTTTACACAAAAAGAAAATAAAGTGTTAGGATTCCTTCCCTGGTGTGGGAACAGGATGCTAATCTCTGTAAGAGAGGTTATGACCAGCTTATTTATTTGTTTAAGCCTAGGAAGTGGAATCAGGCAAAATCTCTTGCCAAAGGGAGAATGGATTATCTGCAGTGGAATACTGAAAAATGCCAGCCTTGCTGTGATATCTGTAATGGTAAGTGAGAATGACCTTGGGAGAAAGGGGGAAGAGCAATGACTTAAACCAGGAGTGTCAAACTCACAGCCTCACGTTGTCATCACATGACATATTGTGACTCCCCCTCTTTCCTAAACTGGGGGTTGGTGTGGGTATGGCCAGTGCATGACGCATCTGGCCTGCGGGCCACAAGTTTGACACCCCTGGCTTAAACAATGGTCTGGTAAACAAAATTTGAGACTGAGAAAAGGAGGGGTGGTGAAAGCATTTCAGAAGGGACCTCCTTAGTTTTGGAGAGAGTAAAGTGAAGAAAGGGAGAGTTACTTTCAGGTGTGCAAAATTGTATTAATATAACTTTACAATTAAGGCAGAACTAATAATTATAGCCATGCTTCTTATCTGGGCTATCTTGGAATGCTAACAAAATCAGAGCAGTTAAAAGCAAAGATGAATTAATTCAGCTCTCTGAAACAAATCAATCAGGTTTTAGAGTGAATATTCTCAACAGTTTTCATTAGAAATAAAATTGAATCTTTATATAGCCTCTGACCTGCAATGCCCAATGGGAAAGCAAAGAAAGTGGAAAATAGGGCAAGGCAAGACCAGCTGCCATCTGTCCTCAGTTTTACTCTTGATGCCCAAGGCAACAGCAGAAGCCAGAAAAGGAAGGCAAAAATCATGTCTGTTGCTAGATGACCTATGCAGGAGATTCCAGTTTCAGTTTTTGGCATCTCCAGGAAGAGCTGGGAAAACTGAGAGTTGCTCCCAAGTGGAGCAGACAATATTAAACTAGGTGAATTTATGATCTTGCTCAATATAAGGTCTTATTAAAAGGATGTAGTTACTAACATGCAATTTCTACTAGGCCAACATTTCTGGCTAATCTGCCCTGACTGAAATGGTGCTTGAGCATTACAAATTTGAAAGATACTGTATGGTATAGGATTAATTATTATTATTATTAATAATAATAATATTTAATAATAATTAATGATATTAGCACAGTTGAGAAAGTCCAGAAATATTTCACAAGAAGAGTTCTCCGCTCCTCTACTCATTGTAGAATACCTTATGCCACCAGACTTGAAACTCTAGACCTAGAAAACCTTGAATTACACCGTCTTCGGTATGATCTAAGTATCGTATATAAAATCATAGATTGCAATGACTTACCTGTCAATGAATACTTCAGCTTCAACCATAACAACACAAGAGCACACAATAGATACAAACTCAAGGTTAACCGCACCAAACTTGATTGTAGGAAATACGACTTCAGCAACAGAATGGCTCAATGTCTGGAATACTCTACCTGACTCTGTGGTTTCTTCCCCAAACCCCAAAAACTTTAACCTTAGACTGTCTACTATTGACCTCATCCCTTTCCTAAGAGGTCTGTAGGGGATGTGCATAAGCGCACCAATGTGCCTACTGTCCCTGTCCTATTGTTTCTTTTATTTTTCTTATATGTACCCATTTCATGTATTCATAACTATGTATATACTTATACCTATTATCTTGTAAGCGATTGACAAATCAAATAAATAAATAAAATAAATAAAACTTGAAAGATGCTGTCTGGTATAGGATTAATAACCAAAAAGGGCTCATTTTTAAAAGAAAGAGCAGTAATCAAAAGCAGCATCTGGCTGCCTAGAAATGACATTACATCACAAGGCACAGAGGCACTACAGAGGGAGTGGGATGTCTTTCACAAAATCCCTGCCTCCAAAAACAAGTAGCTTTCTGTGACATGCTGTAATTGTATCATAAACCCAGCCCATGTTTTTAGAGACCCAAAGTCTGAACCTGGTATCACTGAAATGTCTTCAAGTAATAATCAGGATTTGATTTGATATATTCACCAAATGCTGTCTGTGCTTGGTCTCAAAACTAAACACTTAAGCATAAAAACGTCTCACCTTCCATTAAAAGGGATCACAGTTCAAGACTGGATAATAAAGCCAAAAATAACTACAGGGAGCTTCATAATATATTTAGGATAGAAAAATATTGTAACAATATTGTTCCATTAGTTTTAAAATTGAATTCAATGCACTAGGAATTAATTACAGGTAGTCTTCAACTTATGACCACAATTGAGCCCAACATTTCTATTGAGTCATTTGTTGAGTGAGTTTTGTCCCATTTAACAACCTTTCTTGCCACAGTTGTTACATGAATCACTGCAGTTGGTAAGTTAATAATTCAGTTGTTAAATGAATCTGGCTTCCCCATTGACTCTACTTGTCAAAAGATGATGATCACATGACCTTGGGATGCAGCAATGGTTAAAAATATGAACCAGTTGCCAAGCATTTGAATTTTGACCATATGATCATGAGGATATTACAAAAGGTTGTAACTGTGAAAAATGGTCATGTCACTTTTTTCAGTGCCACTGTAATTTTGAACGATCATTAAATGTACTGTTGTAGGTCGAGGACTATCTGTATTCAATAAAGCATTTTAAACGAGTCATTCAGCTACAGCCCATGTTCTAGATAGCCTAAAGCACCATTTCCTTGGAAAATCTGAAAGCAGCCATTTTCACAGCCTGATGCTCCTCTCCACTTACCACCTCTTTCTCAGATTTGAAATCTTCTTCCAAGGAACGCATAGCGTCAAGTTTTTCTGACAGATTAGGTGGGATGGTAGCAAAGGTCTTATAAACTATCAAGAAATAAGGAGGAAAAAAGCTATGAATATGGCTCAAGTAGATCTTGCAACAAAATTATATATAATCAGCCAGGCCCACTGTCCCATTCCCCATCTTTTCAAAGTTCTGTTCCCTTCCCCACCTCTGTTTCAAAGTAGTAGCATTCTTCATGATTTGAGAACAGGTTAAATCTTACAGCTCATCTAGATAGCCATAGAAATATAATTTCCTCCCATCTTTCAGAATGGGAAAAAGGCTGGGAATGACTTTAGATTACTTCAGTGGTCGGCTGGCAATGGGACAAAGGTTATGCAGCGAGGCCCCATCTGAAAGAAAATGTTAATGCAGTATTCCCACAAGAAGCAGGATGTGTGAATGAGCTCTTTCTTGGGCTCCTTTCCTTTTTATCAATACTATGAGATTCACTCCTTCAAAAGGATCCTGGCCTCTCATGATTAAAAAATGCTGACCTCACCCCCCTCTGCTTCCACAAAATATATGGAATGGTGATGATGTTGAGGACAATTCAGGGCCAGCCTCAGCATTGCCACTGAATGCTGCAGTTTGGGATTGCTAGATGGGGCAGGGGAAGATAATTGTGGGATTTTTTTTAGTTTGAGGTGGGGGTAGGAGGGAATGACATGCCAACAGATTAGCATTTTCTGAATTTTTGACATGTGAAGCCCAAATGGTTCACTATTACTGCACTTGTTTTATTGATGCCTCCTCCTTCTTCACCTGTGTTCTCTAGGTATCAGATGAGCTTCGAGGAAAGAATTATTATAACATGGGGTGAGGGAATTACATGCACATGCAGTCCTTACGTGCATCAGTGAGGAAGTCCTGTAGCCTGCGGAGGTCAGAATGGCCACACTTGTAGTAGTCCAGCATGGCGATCTGGTCTCTGAGAGTTTGGTAGAGGTCATTCAGCTGGGAAAGGGAGCGCAGGGCATCCAGCGTCTCCGCATAGCGACTTGGAGCCAAATTGGTAGAAGAGGAGGGAATCTCAGAATACCCCATAGGAGTGGTGGTGGGGTAGAGGGGAGATGATGGGGGTGTAGCTCCAACACCTAGAACAGGTGGCACAGTCAATTGGCCTGGCGGAGCAGCAGGTAAGGCAGGAGGTTGATATCCAGGTGGAAAGATCCCGGGCCCTCCAAGCTGGCCTGGATATCCAATTAGGGCTCCAGGATAGAAGCCAGGGGCACCAGGATATCTAGGTTGTGTCCCAGTTAAAGCTCCAGGATAGAATGGCTGAACCCCAGGGGCACCAGGATATTCTGCCTCAGTCCCAGGAGCACCAGGATATGGAGCTTGAGCTCCAGGGGCACCAGGATACTCTGCCTCAGTCCCAGGAGCACCAGGTTGGGCCCCAGGAGCACCAGGATATGGAGCTTGAGCTCCAGGGGCAACAGAACACTCTGCCTCAGTCCCAGGAGCAGCAGGTTGCGTCCCAGGAGCACCAGGATATGGAGCTTGAGCTCCAGGGGCCCCAGGATAGAGGCCAGGTACTCCAGGATAGGGGGACTGGGCTCCAGGAATTCCAGGCTCAGCCCCAGGAACAGCAGGCTGGGCTCCAGGAGCCCCAGGTTGGATCCCTGGAACCCCAGAATATGAAACTTGGGCCCCAGGTACCCCGGGATATGGGGGTTGCCCTTCAGAAACTCCAGGTTGGGCTCCAGTAATACCAGGCTGGGCTCCAGGAGTCCCAGGCTGGGCCCCAGGAACACCAGGATATGGAACTTGGCCCCCAGGTGCCCCAGGATAGGCTCCGGGTGCCCCAGGATAGGGTGGTTGAGCCCCAGGTTGAGCCTCTGAAACCTCAGGATATGGAGCCTGGGCCCCAGGTGCTCCAGGATAGAGGGCTTGGGCTCCAGGCTGGACTCCAGGACCTGTAAGACCTCCGAACTGGGCCCCAGGTGTTCCAGGATAGGGTGCTTGAGTTTCAGAACCTCCAGGCTGCACCCCAGCTGCCCCTGGACCCACAGGCTGGGCCCCAAGTGCTCCAGGATAGAAGATTTGGGCTTCTGGACCTCCAAGCTGAGCCCCAGGTGCTCCAGGATAGGGTGCTTGGGCTCCAGGACCTCCAGGCTGAGCCCCAGGATAGGGTGCTTGGGCTCCGGGACCTCCAGGCTGGGCCCAGGGTGTCCCTAGATAGGGTGGTTGGGCTTCAGGAGCTCCAGGCTGGGCCCAGGGTGTCCCCAGATAGGGTGGTTGGGCTTCAGGAGCTCTAGGCTGGGCTCCAGGTACCCCAGGATAAGGGCCTTGAGCTCCAGGACCTCCAGGCTGGGCCCCAGGTGCTCCAGGATAGGCAATTTGGGCTGCTGGACCTGCAACCTGGGCCCCGGGTGCTCCAGGATAGGGTGCTTGGGCTCCCGGACCTCCAACCTGGGCCCCAGGTACTCCAGGATAGGCAATTTGGGCTCCTGGACCTCCAACCTGGGCCCCAGGTGCTCCAGGATAAGCAATTTGGGCTCCAGGATAGGGTGCTTGGACTCCGGGACCTCCAGGCTGAGCCCAGGGTGTCCCCAGATAGGGTGGTTGGGCTTCAGGAGCTCCAGGCTGGGCTCCAGGTACCCCAGGATAAGAGCCTTGAGCTCCAGGACCTCCAGGCTGGGTCTCAAGTGCTCCCGGATAGGGTGGTTGGGCTCCAGGAGCTTCAGGCTGAGTCCCAGGTCCTCCAGGATAAGGGACTTGGGTTCCAGGAGCTCCAAGCTGGGCCCCAGGTCCTCCAGGATAAGGGACTTGAGCTCCAGGAGCTCCAGGCTGGGCCCCAGGTCCTCCAGGATAAGGGACTTGAGCTCCAAGAGCTCCAGGCTGGGTCCCAGGTCCTCCAGGATAAGGGACTTGGGCTCCAGGAGCTCCAGGCTGGGCCCCAGGTCCTCCAGGATAAGGGACATGAGATCCAGGAGCTCCAGGCTGGGCCCCAGGTGCTCCAGGATAAGGGACATGAGATCCAGGAGCTCCAGGCTGGGCCCCAGGTGCTCCAGGATAAGGGACTTGGGTTCCAGGAGCTCCAGGCTGGGCCCCAGGTCCTCCAGGAAAAGGGAGTTGGGTTCCAGGAGCTCCAGGCTGGGCCCCAGGTCCTCCAGGATAAGGGACTTGAGCTCCAGGAGCTCCAGGCTGGGCCCCAGGTCCTCCAAGATATGGTTCTTGGGCTCCAGGAGCTCCAGGCTGGGCCCCAGGATAGAATTCCTGGGCTCCCAAGCCTCCAGGCTGTGTCCCAGGTACTCCAGGATAAGGGACTTGGATTCCAGGAGCTCCAGGCTGGGCCCCAGGAGCCCCAGGATAGAGTTCTTGGGCTCCAGGAGCTCCAGGCTGGGCCCCAGGTCCTCCAGGATAAGGGACTTGGATCCCAGGAGCTCCAGCCTGGGTCCCAAGAGCCCCAGGATAGAGTTCTTGGGCTTCCGGGCCTCCAGGTTGGGCCCCAGGTGCTCCAGGATATGGTTCTTGGACTCCAGGAGCTCCAGGCTGGTCCCCAGGTGCTCCAGGATATGGTGGTTGGCCTCCAGGACCACCAGGCTGGGTCCCAGGTCCTCCAGGATATGGTGGTTGGGCTCCAGGAACTCCAGGCTGGGTCCTGGGTACCCCAGGATAAGGGCCTTGGGCTTCAGAACCTACAGGCTGGGCTCTGGGGGCTCCAAGATAGGGTGCTTGGGCTCCAGAGCCTACAGGTTGGGCTGGTGGAACCCCAGGATATGGAGCTTGGGCCCCAGATGGTCCAAGATAGGGAGCCTGGGGCCCTGGATAGGCCCCAGGATATGCCCCAGGTGCTCCAGGAAAGGGAGCCTGGGCTCCAGGTGCCCCAGGATAAGTCCCAGGTGCTCCAGGAAAGGGACCCTGAGCTTCAGGTGCCCCAGGATAAGTCCCAGGTGCTCCAGGAAAGGGAGCCTGGGCTCCAGGTGCCCCAGGATAGGTCCCAGGTGCTCCAGGAAAGGGACCCTGAGCTCCAGGTTCCCCAGGATAAGTCCCAGGTGCTCCAGGAAAGGGACCCTGGGCTCCAGGTGCCCCAGGATAAGTCCCAGGTGCTCCAGGAAAGGGACCCTGGGCTCCAGGTGCCCCAGGATAGCTCCCAGGTGCTCCAGGAAAGGGACCCTGAGCTCCAGGTGCCCCAGGATATACCCCAGGTGCTGCAAGCTGAGGTCCAAATGGTCCTGGAACCCCAGCAATGCCTGGCTGTACTCCAGGGACAGCTGCTCCACTTGCTGCTGTCTGAGCCCCTGGTAATCCAGTTGGTGGGATCTGGCCTCCTTCTGTTCTCTGGGTAGCGGTAGCAGTGCCAGGCTGAGCTTGTGGAGATGCCATAATTTTGCCTTCTGGTGAGGTTGAACCAGTTGGAGAGTGTTGGACTGGACTTGTGTGCTAAAATGAAAATGGAAAGGGGATAGATTTAATAACAGGTGAAAGACAAGAAAAATGATTATTAAAGCATTATATAGGGAGCAAGATTAGCTATATTTTAGAAAGTGCAATTTTCTTTCACTGACAATATTATTATAGTTCTAAATGATTAAACAATGCAGGAGCATACTTAGAGAATGTGAACAATTTCTGACAGAATTTGGAATGGCTTTTGATCCTTGGTCACAGATGAATAAAACTGTGTGTTCAAACCAAGAAGCAGAGTCCCTGATCAGCCTGGCTTACTAGCTCAGTCACTTTACTACAGCCTCACTCATTTTTAGAGAGATATTGTGAGAATAAATGGCTATCCCTAAGCTCCTCAGTAGAAAGGTGAAATAACAGTGTGACAAGATGTCTCTCAAACGATATATTTTCATGTCTTTTAATTCACACAAAGCTAAATGGCATAGTAACAGTCATACCAATCAAAGAAATTATTGATTTTAATAGGTGACCTTTCCTCTAAACTATCAACAAAACTTGTTTGAAAGGAAAAGAGAATTACATCCCCATGAAAACCTCTCTAAATGCTCTATTACTCAGTAGTATCCATTAATACAGATAGTTAACATCATTGCCCAGAAGTTCATTGGTTGCCCTCTCCCCACTTTGGAAGAGCTTTATAGCTCCCGCTGCTTAAGAAAGTTCAAAACATTCTCAAAGATCCATCTCATCCTGGGAACCCTTTTTTAAAACTATTATCATCTGGCAGACGGTACAGGATAATAAAAAGGACAAATAGGCTGAAAAACAGCTTCTATTCCAGGGCAGTAGCTCTGTTGAATTCTACTGTATAGTGCAATATTAATGCAATATCAAGGAATTTTCAATTCAATGTATAGAATGTGAATGATGTGTGTTTGTTTTTATTTTCATAGTCATAATGTACACTGAAGATAGTGTTGAGGTAATTCCCCGTTAGGAGAATGAGTGCACACAGGGAGACATACTGAGAGTAATGTTGAATAACACTCACAGATACACTGTATAGTAAAATGTAGGTTTTACTTCCAGTAAACAGTTAAGCAAAGTCCAACACAGTCCAAGTCATACACATTTGATAGCAGTCAGTTTTCAGTCCAGGGATAATCCAATAACAAAGTCCAGTATCAAAAACAGTTCAGTAATAGACTCACATCAATCCAAGAATAACAACGATCAGTAACAGTCACTAGGGAAATGCAGGAACACAAACATCAACCATCTAGCAAAACTCTCTCTCTGTCAGTGAGAAACCAGGTTTCTGGCTCCATCTTATGACTGTTTGGGATACCACACCCAATTACAAGTTTAGCATTCCCTTAAAGATACAGTATTAAAAATGTCTATCCTGGTTTATATATTTCCAACCCAACTGTTAGGTGACTTACATTCCTAACAGATGGTATATAATTTAGTTGTACAAGGTGCAATGACAATAAAGTAAACTACACTAAAAGTATCCATAAAATATAATAAAAGAAATACATATTTATTTTACATGTGGTAACAGCAATGAGAATTGTGTATGCACAAAACTGGAAAAATGAAAATATACCTATAGAGGAAAATGTAATAAAGAAAATACTAGAATGTGCTGAAATAGATAGATTAATATTGAAAATTAAGGATAAGGAGGAAACAGAATATTTTTTAACTTTAGAATTATTCTATCAATGGTTAGAAAATAGAAGCAGAAGTTTAGAATCAAGGAGGACATGTAAATAAAAATGAAGTAAATGTTTAATTAAATAATGAATATTGAATAATGAGGATAAGCAAACATTATGATTAATAGACCTGCAGTGTGCTGTCCAGACAGTTTAGAGTTAATGGGATTTGGGATAGTTAGTTAGAATTTGAGAGCTGTCTCCTTAAGGGAATGCATCATGGTAAATGTAGGTAAGGTATCCTGGAAAATGTAGTCCATGTCATGTGGTCACATCTGTAATCCTGACTGGTCATTAAATTGACCCTGGTTGGGTTGGGGGAGGCTCCCTCACTCTTGCCTGAAGCCACCATACCATGCGGCTTCGTCAATCATCATGGGGTTGAGACCTTATTATCTTCCTACACCACAATTCGGATATGCAAAGGATTGAACATTAAGAAGAACCTCATCATAAATGTGAGTTGATGAACCAATAACCTGATGAACCTGATGAACCAATAAAAAAGACTTTGTGTGGATGCTTTGTGGAGTTGATCTACCTGCTTTGTACAGTATTTGTACAGGACAGGCAGAATATGGAGGATAAATGATTAGAAATGTGATAGTTATATGATGTTTATAATACTTTATTATTAACTAATTATAGAGAAAACTGAACAGTGTTTAATTAAATAACAGAAAATGTTTAATAAGGTTATGGTGAATAGATTTTGAGAATAATAGTTATAGCTATTGTGTGTATAAAATTTATTATCAGGTATTTGCATTTAAAAGAGATTGTACCCAGTTAGTACACTGCCATTGTGGATATGGAAATTTTATAAATAACAAAGAAAACTGCATAATAATAATTAAAAAAGTATCCATAAACTTGTATACCTCCACAACAGAAGTAGGTGGGCATCTGAACTTGTGACAGAAGGACAAAGTGTTTTTATATGCATTTATTATCTATACACAAACAAGTTGTCTTTGAACTCTGCCCTCAAGAAAGCAAACATAGATATAACAGCAACTCAGTAGGATGATTTCTATTCAGGAATATAACTGAAGGATATACTTTCACAAGTAGAATGAGCAATAGAAAAGGAGAATTAACATGGTATGGTTTAGCACTGTATGATTAAAATTCAAGTGAATAAACTTGATGATGCCATAGAAAATGTTTAAAGTAAGAGGGGAAAAACTAAACCATGTTTAGGAAAGAAAAATGAAATGCACAGGTATGGAGTAGGTTTTATATGGGTCAATAGTAATAACTGTGAGAGGAATCTTGTGCTAGTGGACAATCATTTAAATATGAGCTAACAGTGTGCTGCAGCTGCCAAAACAGCCAATGCAGTCCTAGGCTGCATTAACAGAGTCAAGATCATGGGAAGTATTAATACCACTTTATAATGCCTTGGTAAGACCATACTTGGAATATTGCAACAAGTTTTGGTTACCATGATATAAAAGGATATTGAGACTGCTAGAAAGTGCGCAGAGAAGAGCAACAAAGATGAAAAACAAAGAATGGTTTCAGGAATTGGGTATGTCTAGTTTAATTAAAAGAAGAACTATGGGTGACATGATAGCACTGTTCCAAGTGGCTGCCATAAAGAAGATCAGATCAACCTATTCTCCAAGGTACCTGAAGGCAGGACGAGAAGCAATCAAAAGAAAATAATCAAGGAGAGAACCAGCTTAGAACTGAGAATAAATTCCCAATATAACAATTAATCAGTGGAATTACTTACCTTCAGAAGTTGTGGGTGCTTCAACACTGGAAGGTTTTAAAAAGAGACTGGACAATCATTTGTCTGAAATGGTACAGGCCCAGGGTCTCCTGCTTGAGCAGAAGTTGGACTAGAAGTTCTCCAAGGTGCCTTCCAACTCTACTATTCTCTTGTTCTGTAATAATGTTGTATATACTATTGCCTGACCAAATAGATGAAACGTATGCCTCCCAAAAGAAAAGTATAGTTCTCTCAAAGATAGTAGTATTGATGAGAAACTTTAATTATCCCAACATTTGGGATACAGATCCCAACATCTGTATGGAGATGGATTCCGTCTAGTATGGTCCTTTCAGGAAATTACTGGTTTATCCTTCAACGGGAAGAAAATAGGAGGATGAAATTTCCTCAACTTGATACTAACTTATTAGGATTATTTCACTGAGGAAATTGAAATAGTAGATATACTAGGAAAGTAATTATGAATGAAAAAGTAACTCAAGCTGAGAGGGAGAGCTTTAAAAAAACAACATGCATGTAAGCAATACAAAGGGACTGATTGCCATGGGAAAAAACACAGGCTGTGTAGAAGTATGGAGAAATAAGGGGAGGTAAAGGTCAGAATGAGCCAAGATTGATAAAGAATGCTAAAACCACAACAAGTCCTTTTTTAGTTATAGACAAAACAAAAGAAAGAGAAAAGAATTATTGCAGCAACTATTGGATGAAGACTGCAAAAAGTACCCCGATCCTTAAAAAGGGAGATAACAAAATGTGAAACAAAACAAAGCAAAAACCCCCAAAACTGTTCAGTTCCTACTTTTGGTTCAGCCTTGACTAGCAAAAGCACATTTGTTCCTTCAGGCAAATGCAAAGAGCAGGTTGAAGAGGTAGGGTTGAATATTGAGATTGATAGAAATATATTAGGGAATATCTATTTCTAATTAATTTAAATGTCAACATCCAGATTAATCTTAGAGTATTAAAGCAATTTGCTGATAGAGAGAGCAAACCATTATGTATTGATATGAGAGGTCCTGGAGAAATAGTGAAGTGCCAATTGACCGGGAGAGGACAAATGTTGTCCTTTATATCTCTCTATAAATTTTGGCCATTATACTGCATTTATAAATCGTTGGATGAATAATATGGAAGGTTCCTTCTTTCTTCAAGAGTTAAGGATGAGAGATTGCACAGTACATGTCTAATAACTCTTTCATATCATAAAGAGCAATTAAATTTGTAATGTACAAGAAAATAGGCAACAGTACTAAATATCAAACTTATTCTAGGAGTTTTCTTTCTCCAAATGTGCTACAAGTTGATAACCTATGTTTTTCACAGCTTATTTTCAGCATGAATCCATTATGGAAACATGCCATTCTAACTAAACCATACTCACAGGAGATGGGCTCTTTCCCTTCACAAGGATATCTTCAAGAACATTCCATCGTACCATTTCTTCTGGAGATGGGAATTGGTTTAACCTCCTCTCTAAATCTTTCTAGAAAAGAATCAAAACCAAAACATATGAAAATCATCCTTCTGTCCTATACATTGTCCACCATCATTACTTCTTCATTAGGAATTTGGAAGCCCAGGGAATTACTTTAGATAACAGCATCAAATTAAGAAGCAAATCATCCAGCAATTGGGTGCTCCAGGACTTACTGTCCATTTCTTCTCAGTTCCTTGTTCTTTTTGTGTTAAGTCTAATTTAAGACCATCAGCAGAGATTATAATCACAGACATCCCTGATAGCACATATATCATGATCAAATATGCAACTTATATAATCTATAAATTGTAATAATGAAAATGACACCAATTACAAAATCATATCATGGTACAATGACATCGTAACAAGAGAAAACATAGAGATTATTTGAATTAATGAATGTCTTGCTTCGTTAGGATCTGCCAATGTGCTGAGACTTTGCCAGGAAAAATGGCTATGTAGCAATTCAGAGAGCTGGAGATCACAAATGAGATGTGGAGTTTCTCATGCCACTAATTTGCACCAGAAGCACTGGAGGATGCTGTCAGAGTTCATCTGCATGAACTCTGGCAGCTTTTTATAAAATGAATCTGATAATGGAAGAAAATAACAATGCCAATGCCTAAAAGAACTTCAGACCAGGATGGAAGATGTAGTTAACACAGAGCAACTGGGGCAACTGGACAAACTGCTTCAGATACTTCGGATTCTGAACAACCACCAGGGTGTGTGTGAGCTGGCACAAAGATTACTTTTCTGTAGAAGGCAAGAACATACCAAATCGTGATCCAAGCTACTCTGATCGCTCAGGCAAACATTTAAACGATCATCAAACCCACGAGGATCTAGCTGCAAAATGAAATAAAAGTTTGGATTACCCTTTTTATTCAAGTATAAGTTGATTATGAATAAGTACTAAACATGTCATAAAGGTAAGTTAAATATGAGCTGGTTCGCTCACACAGGGAAAATTCAAGCAAAAAAAAAAAAAGAATGCCTAAGTCAAAATAAGTGTATTGCTCTAGGGGCCATTTTTTTCTCTTATAAATTGGGCAGGGAGGGGGGAGTAAACATCTTCAATCCCAGAGTGCAAAGAAACAAAAACAAGCACCTGGAGATAAATTGGTCTCAAGGAACAGCTCTAGAGTACAGTTCATTTAATATTACTCAAAAATATAAACAACTATCGATATAAATAATGTCTAAGAATATAAAGAGTTCCAAGCCTAGTGTTCTTTTTTTGTAAAATTATAATGTTCGGGTTTGATAAATTCAATATTGACAATATTGAGGGAGTCTTTTAGGCATTGCTCCGATGACTCTCATCACAATTGGTGTAACAATGAATTTATTTTTCCATAAGCATTCAACTTTGATCTGTCAGTCCCAGTTTTTGCAAATTTTTCCCAATTGTTTTTCCTCAATCCTACCGGTAGCATCACTGTTATAGTGACATCAATGAACCAGACTTTCTTCTTTCAATAACTGTTTTATATCAACCATGTTATGAACAAGATGCATGCCTGTTTGGATCTTAAAATTCTCAAACAATTTAACCTGATCATTTTCCAAAACCTTCTCAATATAATGATCCCAGACAATTTTACTATAACTTCTAGCAAAAGCTTCCAATAAATAATTTACAACTCTGCTTGTAGTCACTTTGTAAAATTTTGCTGCAGCCACTGATCACCAGAAAGGCAATATTTTCACCTTCATGCAATTAGCTGACAAACTTTAAGCAGTTAAAATAAAGCCTTCAGTTTCTTTTTTTAATGCTTAACCATGTGGGTTTTTAAAATCTGCTTTTCTTCAGTATCTTTCAAGTATTGGCCATGTATTGGCTTATCCTTCCAATTAACAAATTCATTTTCGTTTTTTTTAAAATATTCAGCTTTCACCTTTGTTGCCTTTCAAAAGCTTTCCTTGACTGACTTCTTATAGCAAGGGTTCTTGGCTTTTCTAACAGCCAATGACTGCCACATGTAATCATTATTATTATTATGGTTGGTCCTATAGTTAACCAAATGCTTAGACTGGATTTGGTATTTTTATCCACCCCTGGATTCCTTCCCAGAATCCTGGAATAGGCAAATATTCTTTGATATTGTTAAAGGTGGTATTGCCCAAGGCGGCTATTACTATTATTGTTGTTGTTTGTAGTACTATTAGTTAAAGTACTATTTATTACATTATTTTCATAAAATAACTATTTGAAACTCAATGAACAATATGAAATTTCATGTAGAGGTTGAGGAACTGAAGAGTTTGGGGTCTCTGACCTACAGTTGTCCATCCCCCCCATGCTGTACTAATAAAATAAGCTCTTTTCAATTTTCAGACAAGTTAGGGAAGCTCTGATTAACTCTAGTAGGTACACACCCACACAAAATAAACTGTTTAGGAACTTGATCAGTTCAGGGCTGTTGTAGGAGAGAGTTTATATCCCACACTACTTTTGCCAAAATGTGCATGTATACCCCACCCTAGTAATTTCAGTACAGATGGTCCTCAACTTACGATCACAATTGAATGCAAAATTTATGTTGTTATGTAAGACATTAGTTAAGTGAATTTTGCCCCATTTTACAACTTTTCTTGCCACAGTTATTAAGTGAATGACTGCAATTGTTAGTAACCCGATTGTTAAGTGAATTTCAGATTTTGATCACAGGGATGCTGCAATGGTTGTAAGTGTGAAAAAGTGGTCATAAGTCACTTTTTTTAGTGCTGTTGTAACTTTGAATGGCCATTAAATGAATGGTTATAAGTTAAGGATAACCTGTACTTCTTTGTATGGATTAGCCTCTGTGATTCCAGGCCTACAAAACAAAATAAAGGTATTTGAACTATTGCTGCTACCTTGATTTGTAAACTTCTATCTTTTGTTGAAAAGTAAAAGACAATTCAATCTACCCTTGATATCTATGTGTGTCTTCATTTGGAAGTGGGTGCAGACAGAACCTAATCAGACTACCAAACTGGTAAAATCTAGATCCCTGAGGTTTTAAGAAAGAACTAAACAACCAACTCATGAACATATGCAGCCAACTCCCAAAGGCTTGCAGGGCCAACAGAGCAAAATAAAAACTGCTTACCGCAGCTAAGTGCTCCTTGATTTTTTGTACTTCATCCTCTAAGTTGCTTGTGGCTGATTTTATGTTGCTCGTCTCATCCACTAAATCTTGTAACAGGGACATAGCCTACAAAAGGAAGAAAGTGAGAAAGCGAAAGGTGAATGTATTCACTCTTTTAGACAATTGATTAAGGATGGTCTCCAGTTTAGTCTTTGTCTTTCTCATGTTTCTGAGGTCTGAAACCAAACAAACATACTATGGGAAATCTATGCTTTGATCTCATAAACTAACCTTATTTTAAAGCAGTTGATAGGGGACTGTATGAAAGAAGGCTTTTCCTCAGAGCTAAACTGCAGCAAAAGAAGGAAAGGAAATCAAGAAAATGCAGATTTTTATTCTTAAGGAAAGATGAATGCATTCTCTCTCTATTGATGTCAAACAGACAACAAATGGTCAAAATTGGGAGCATCCTATCAAATTCTGTACCTGTCAACAGTGGTGTCTCCCAAGGCAGTGTTCTAGGACCAACTCTTTTCATACTCTACATAAATGACCTCTGTGGTCCTATCAAGAGCAACTGCATTTTCTTCACTGGTGATGTAAAGCTATTCAACACCACAGACAATACTGCTACCCTTCAAAAAGACCTTGACTATGCATCAGAATGGTCAAACAAATGGCAACTTCAAATCTCAACAAATAAATGCTCTGTCTTACATATTGGCAAAAAAAATCAGAAAATAAAATACAAGCTGAATAGTCAAGACCTTGTTGATGATCCAAACTCCATCAAGGACCTTAGAATAGTCATCTCTAATGATCTAAGTGCTAGAGCCCACTGTAACTACATAGCCAAAAAGGCATTAAGAGTTGTTAGCCTAATCCTACGTAGCTTTTTGTCTGGTAATATCACACTATAACTAGGGCATACAAAACATTTGCTAGACCAATACTCGAATACAGCTCATCAGTCTGGAACCCATATCACATATCTGATATTAACACAGTTGAGAAAGTCCAGAAATATTTCACAAGAAGAGTTCTACAGTCCTCTACTCGTTGCAGAATACCTTATGCCACCAGACTTGACATTCTAGACCTAGAAAACCTAGATCTACACCGTCTTCAGTCCGATCTAAATATAGTATATAAAATCATACATTGCAATGTCCTACCTGTCAATGAATACTTCAGCTTCAACCATAACAATACAAGAGCACACAATAGATACAAACCCAAGGTTAACCACACCAAACTTGATTGCAGGAAATATGACTTCAGCAGCAGTGGTCAATGTCTGGAATACTCTCCCTGACTCTGTGATTTCTTCCCCAAACCCCAAAAACTTTAACCTTAGACTTTCTACTATTGACCTCACCACTTTCCTAAGAGATCTGTAGGGAGCGTGCATAAGCACACCAACGTGTCTACCATCCCTGTCCTATTGTTTCTTTTATTTTTCTTATATGTATTCATTTCATGTATTCATAACTATGTTTATCCTTATACTTATTATCTTGTAAGCGATTGACAAATAAAATAAATAAAGGGTGTCAGAAAGTATTCCGCCAAATGCTAGTTTTGAAGGAGGGGCCTCAGCTTCCACTCCAGAATCAAAATCATTCTTAACCAAATAAGCAGAGAGAATATTCACAGCAGCAACATATTTGAATTAAGTTCCCTGAGTTCCCTCTCAGTCAAAAGGGAATAAAAACACCAATAGGTTTCTCCCTTAGGGGAGAAAAGCATGTTCCAATTGCTGGAACAGGCCTTGTGGGGAGAACAAGGAAGCTACTGGCAGTTGAGACCAATATTCACTGAAGATGAACACTACCATACAATATAATCTTCAGCCTCATCACGCATTCTTTTTTAAAAAAAAATCAGGAAATCTTGAGAAGATTTTTGCAAGATTTAGAAGCCCAGCTTCTCTTTTGATATACTCAGGTTTAACTATTGTAAGATACCATTCATTGGAAGAATATTTTGCTATGCATTCTGCTATCCCAAGATGCAAAAGCTCTACTAACAAAATGTTACTTTGGAAGGAAAAGGGATTTAATCAGTTGGTATCCCTACTTCATACATAAGTCCATTTACTTGTTTATGATGAGAGAGCCATCCAGAGAGCTAATCACAGGTACAGTAAATGCTTCCTAAGCGTAATTGTTCTTTATTTGAAACATGCAGCAAGAGGAGAACAGAGTGTTAGATGGATCCATGCATGAAAGGAGAGGCAGGACATAGCAGGACTGGTAAGCAGACTTTATTAGAGTCAGTTCGGGAAAAGTGCCGCTCAAACGCGGCAGATGCTGGCTTTTGTAGCTGGCGCTGTCCAAAGCTTCAGCCACTGACGGGACTTCGTTTTTCCTGCCAACGGCTGGGCCAATGAGTGGAGTCTATTAGCTGACTCCACTCCTTGGCCATATTTGGTCATATATAACACCCCTCCCCTCCTAGTTAGTGTTCCTCCAATCAGCGCTCACCTACTGTATGTAATCACGTAAGTAGGCGGGGCTTCTGTGGGTGCGACTGGACCTGTGCACCTCATTTATTCCTGAGGCAGCGGCCTGAGCAGATGGGTCTGCTGCCGCTCCGGTCCCCACCAGTGGAACCGTCTTGAAACTTGTTACTGGTACGGCAGGGACCGTTGAGCCTGAGGTCTCAGAAGGACACTGCGGGATCCCCTCTTCACAAGATAAGTGTCTGTTGTCATTGTTCAGGAGGTTGTGCCTGCAGGGTTGGTGTTTGGGATCTGTGCTGTTCACTGATTGCGTGTCAGGTGTTTGGTTGGCTGTCCACCAAACCTGGCCCCATAGCTGATCGATGTGTCGCTCCCAAGTCTTCCCTTCCTCTGTCTCTAAGTAGGACCGGGGCCCTGTACTTTCAATCACCTTAGCTGGCACCCACGTTGGTCCCCCAGAGTAATTGTGTGCGTAGACTGGATCCCCTATGAGGAATTGTCTGTTATTTCCCCGTGGAGTCTGGGGGTGTTTCTGTGCTGTAGTTGGGATGGACCCGGTCTAGTACAGTCCGCAGCCGCCGACCCATTAGCATTTCTGCTGGGCTGCGGTGTGTTGTAGAGTGGGGTGTGATGTGCTGGGTGAGGAGCATTCTTTTGATCCTCTCCTGCCAGCTCCCTCGGCCCATTCGCTGGACCGTGTCCTTAGTGGATCGGACCATTATCTCCACTTGGCCGTTCGTAGCCGGATGAGCAGGGCCTGATAGCGCGTGTCTGATTCCCAGTTCGGCTAGGAAGGCCCATGGTGTTGTAGGTGTCTGCCATTTCCTGGGTCTCGCAGCTGGGAGTCCTGGCCTGGATTCTTGGCAGGGCATGCAAGTGGAAACCCAGGTTTCTATCTCCTTGTCCATCCCCAGCCACCATATGTAGCTTCTGGCCAGGGCTTTCATCCAGACCATTCCGGGGTGGCTCTCATGAAGAGTTTCTAATATTTTATTTCTTAATGGGGGGGATAACTACCCGGTCCCCCCACAGTAGGCAACCCTTTAGTACTGACAGCTCGGCTTGCCTATTTTGGTATGGTTTGTAGTCCTCCCCCTGTGTTGCCTTTGGCCATCCCCTCCACACCCAGTTTGAAATCTGTGCCATTGTTTTGTCGTGCATGGTGAGCCTCGCCTTTCTGAGGACGTCATCATTCCGGGCCGTATGTTCTCTATTAGCAGCACTGTTGTGGCTGGCGCTGGGTCTTCAACTGTGTCTGGGAGGGGGCAACAGCTAAGGGCATCAGCATGGGCGATGTCTTTCCCTGGCCGGTGGGTTAATGTGTAGCTGTATGCCACCAAAAATATTGTCCATCTCAACATCCTGGGTGACAGGATGTTTGGTGTGGGTTTGTCGCCAGCGAGGATGCCCAGTAAGGGTTTATGGTCAGTGATGAGGTCGAACTGCCTGCTGTACAGATACTCGTGGAAGCGCTTTACCCCTGCGACCAGTGGCAAGCGTTTCCTTGTTGATCTGGCTGTAATTTCTTTGTGTCTTTGATAGTGTCTTTGAGAAATAGGTGATGAGGGCTTCCGTTCCATTGGGTAATTTGTGGCTGAGGACCACTCCGATGCCGTAGGGGGAGGTGTCGCAGGTTAGTGGTAGTGGTAGTGTCTCATGTATTGGATGAGCACGCTGTCTGATATTAAAATGCTTTTTATCTTTTTGAATGCATCGGCCTAGCTTTGTCCCCAATTCCGTCTTATCGAGCAACCTGTGGAGCGGTGGTTGCTTTCTGCAGGCAGAAACACATTGTAAAAGTTCAGCAACCCTAGGAACGCTTGCAGCTCTGCTTTATTTTGTGGCGTGGGGGCTTCCCATATAGCTTTAAGCTTCCCATTTGTGGGTCTGATGCCTGCATTGTCAATTAGGAACCCCAAAAACTCTACTTGCGGAACTGCTATGTGGCATTTGTTTCTCTTTAATTTCAATCCTACCTCCTGGAATCTTCCCAGGACTGCCCTTAGCTGCTCCATCAGTTGGTCCCTGCCGGTGGCTGAGATGATTACATCGTCAAAATAGGGTATGACCCCGGGGATGTTCCATGATACTCTGGAACAGGCCTGGGGCTATGCTTACCCCGAATTGGAGTCTCTTGCACTTGAATGCCCCCTATGCCTGACAATGGTTTGCACCTCAGCAGTAGCCTTGTTGATGGGCAGTTGCTGATAGGCCTGGGCCAAATCCAATTTAGCGAATATAGTCCCCCAGTCCAGGGAGTGTAGCAGATGCTGGACTATGGGGGCACTGGGTAGGCACTTTGTTGAAGAGCTTTATTCAGGGTCGTTTTATAGTCAGCACAGATTCTTATCGACCCGTCTGGCTTGACTGGGATCACAATTGGGGTTTCCCATTTAGCATGGTCCATCGGTTCTAGAAACCCTTGGGCTATTAATTTGTCCAGTTGTTCCTCAACTTTTGGTCGGAGGGCGAACGGGACTCTCCGTGGCTTGCAGCAGATCGGGGTGATATTGGGGTCTACATTAAATGATATAGGGGTCTCCGTGTTCTTGCCTAGTTTGTCGTTGAAAACATTGCTGAACTCCCATTCTAGCTCCATGATGTCTCCAGTCGGTCTGTGGGGGGAGATCTTTGTCACGTGGATGCCGGTGACACTTATTTGGAGTGGCGGGAACCATTCTCTGCCGAGCAGACTGGGTAGGCTCTGGTCTACTATGGTGAGTGGCAGGCTTCCACTGAAGGTGCTGTATTCCACGTGTGCGGTCTTTTTTCCCAGGACCGGTATGCAGCGGCCCTGGTAGTCTCTCAAAATAATGGCCTGTGGTTGCAATTGGTTGGGCCATTGCTTAGGTATGAGTTTTTTAAGGGTATCCCACAATATCATTGATATGTAGGACCCCGAGCCCACTTCCATATGGCAAGGCTGGCCCTCAATTCCAACTGTAGCCATTATTTTGTTTGCTTCGAAAGCATTGGTGCATCTCACTCTGGTCTGCACGTAGCCCACAAATGTGAAATGGGCTTCTTCTTCCCTGGCTCTTCCCTCTTTTTGAATCTCCCGCCAGGGTTCTTCCGTCCCCCCTTGGCGGCCATGTTGTTTCACGGGCGATGCGGCTCGTCGGCCCTGTTTGCTCGTCGGTTGTGTTGCATGACATACCTCCTCGATGTGGCCTCTACGCTCGCATCTCCGGCATACGGTGTCTCTGAAACAGCACGCTGATCAGTGGTGGTTTCCATCACAGCCGCCGCACTCTCGGATTCCTGGTTTCCCACCTGGCTTATCGGACCTCAGCTTATGTATGTCTCCGCCGCCGGTGTTGTCGCTGATATTGGAGGCAAACTCGCTGGGCTGTGGTAGGTGATCAGTCCCGGTTGTGTGGAGTTTCCCGCTCCCTTGGATTCATGCCACTGAGTTGTCAGACGATTCAGCAGCCCTGGCCTCGTTGACGGCTTCTTGGAAGGATACGTCTTCTCGGGCCAGGAGTTTCTTTTGTAGTGCAGGATCCTTTGTTCCCAGGATGATCCGGTCCTGGATCATCCCCTCAGTGTCTGGGAATTTGCAGTTTTTCACGATTCTCCGTAGATCTGCCACGAACGAGTTGATAGTCTCTCCTTCTCTCTGGCTCCGCGTGTAACAGTCGTAGTGGCTGGCCAGATAGGAAGGAGATGGACCATAGTGACTCTGGAGGGCACGCTGGGGTTCGTCCCAGGACACAGTCTGTAGATTGTCCGCGACCAGGGCATTGGCCATTTCATAGATTTCAACGTCGCAGTATGTTAGAAAAAGTGCCCTTTTCTGCGCTTCGGGGGCTTCTTGGAGTCCATTGACCTCCAGGTGCAGGTTGAAATGACCCATGTAGGATGACTATTTCTCCTTAGTGCGATTGTAAGGGACAGACATCGGGCGGTGGGCAAGGCTGGTCATGCGATGTGCCATGTCGTCGGTCTGTTGTGATTGTTCTTGGTGTCGTGGGCCGGTAGAAATGGTGTCTGAAGCCCACGAGGTGTCCTTTGTTCCCTCTGCAGTTCAAGATCCCACCCTCGTCGCCAGTGTTAGATGGGTCCATGCGTGAAAGGAGAGGCAGGACACAGCAGGACTGGTAAGCAGACTTTATTAGAGTCAGTTTGGAAAAAAGCCGCTCAAACACGGCAGGCGCCGGCTTTTGTAGCCGGCGCTGTCCAAAGCTTCAGGCACTGATGGGACTTCGTTTTTCATGCCAGCGGCTAGGCCAATGAGTGGAGTCTATTAGCCAACTCCACTCCTTGGCCATATTTGGTCATATATAACAGAGAGAGAGAAATATCATCCCTTTCTCCCCCTAAATACTGTAGTGTTTCTACAATAGCAAGATGTTTGAAGGAAAGTTGTTTCAGCCAAACTATTACACAGCATAATGTATAGAGTATACCAGTCAAAGCAGTGGGTTTGCACAGCAGGCTACCTAGTTTTCATTAGCAGCTATGTTTCTCAAATGAGCCACCAAGACATGAATTAAAGTTTTAAAAACTAATTGCTTCATCATGTAAACCAGGAAAATAGAAAATAATAAGCCAACATGTCTGGTGGTCTCAAGTTAAAGAGAAGAAATTCTACTTTAGTCTATAGTAGAGATGAGTAACCTGCAGCCTCTTTAGTTACACTATAACTATGATGTCTCATACAAGCCATGGGGGCTAGATCTAAAAGTTCTGAGGAGTTTTTTTAAACACAGATATACCGTAGTTACTGACAGCCTATGTCCTTGGCTAAAAGAAATAACTACATCTCTATCTAGATCTAAGGGGGATTGAAAGATCACAAATCTTTTGAGATTTTTTTCGCACTTCAATGCATTCGTTACCTAGGAGTCACTTAACAATCAAAGCACCAGGCATATTATTAAGAAATCAAGTGCAGACATGCCTTCCCAGAACTTTGCTTGGTATCACTGGACATAACATTTGCCATTCATTAATTCAATGTTCACACAGAGAGGTTTTACACTACTATGACCACCCATATGACCACCCAATTTGAATATAGATATATGTATAGATCTCACTTTTTCTATATCTTTCCCCACAACATAGAACTTTTCATTGTAGACCTAAAAGCCTTGTAAAGTGGAAACCAAGGTTCAGCTTGCAAGACTACTCACTTCTTTGGGAATCAATTTCACTGAATAGAATTGTGATTAAGGATAATGAGGTTACTCAAGGTGACTCCTCTCTTAAGTGCCATGTAAAGACTTTAATATGCCTGTGCAATTATACATCCATTTCTTCTTTTGAACTGCATTAATATTAATGTTAATAATAATTAATTACTATTATTAAAATAGTAAAACAGCAAAAATAGTAAAATTATTGTTTTGTTAATTAATATTACAGTAGGGCCTTATTATACAGAAGATTTCTAATGGGAATAATGATTCTTATATTCTAGAGTGCAGCAGGAGATGTTTCTGGACATCAGAAGGTAGAATCAACTAAGAATGTTTCTAATCTGTTTCATTTCCATATTCAGGGGAACCATAGGAGGTTAGTTAAGAAAGCAGAAAACAGCTTCAGGAGATAGAAATTAGTAAAGGTAATTCTTGTTTAGCGACCACAATTGGACTGGCTACTCAGTCATTAAGAGAAGCAGTCAATGAGTAAAATTGCAACTGTGCTTATGATCTTATTTCAGCTTTGATTTGTAGATCTACAAAGGTCGTACACTTACTTTTTTAATCACTGCTGAAAGTGAATGGTCTCTAACTGAAGCAGTTACTAAATGAGAACTACTTGTAAGGCTGTTTAGGAAGACTACGGTTTCTACAAATTAAAACCACTGCCACATTCTGCCTAATTGTAGGACTAGTCCTGCAAATGTCTCCCATTACTAGTGATATAAAATTCTGGGATTTCAGCACCAAAAGAAATATGGTACTTTCTAAACAGCAAGAGGCAGGGGCAACTACCCTATCCATCTCACCTGGTTCATCAGGGCATACTGGCCTGAAGTCTCTAAAACAAATGGAAATTTCCTACAGATGGAATGCATTGCTACAACTCTGGTAGTGACCTGTTACATGGCTTCTCTCTGTGGGGAGCCATTCTCGGAATAACTTCAGCTTGAGATTAAACTATTTTTGATTCAGCAGTTCTAATTAAGAAAAAAAGATGACTAAGGAGGATACGGGTGAACAGGCATTACTGGCATTCTCCCAGGTTTATACCTGTCAGAGTTATTCTTTAATTGTAATAGATACCTGCCTGCCTGATCTGAATCCCTTAGATTCTCAGTTCTCTGGCAGAACAATCACATTCAACTAGTTAAGTAGTTATGCAAGAAACAACAAAGTTAAAAGTTAACAAACTGTTTTTTAAAGATATGAATTTATTTATCATGCTTCTTCCAATATAATTCATATTTTGAGAAAACATGTTACCTCAATTTTTTGGGTACATTCAAGCCAGTGTTGTTTCTTTCTTTTGTATATAGCTCAGAGTCACATTATCTTAAGTTGGGCAGCCACATAAATGCTTTAAATGGCACAAGGTTGACTGGCTGAAGGTTTATTCAGCCTGCCATCCTTCTGAGGGCAGTAAAATGAGTACCAGATTGTTGGTTGCAATATGCTGAATTTGTAAACTGCTTAAAGAGGATTGTAAAGCGCTATGAAGTGGCATATAAATCTAAATGCTAGTGCTATTGCTAAATGAAAAAAATGATGTTTCACACATCTAGTGAAGAGGACAAAAGTCCATATAAATTTCTTCCATAATAAATTGATTAGCTTTTAAGGCACAACAAGGTGTCAAATTAGTTTTGATTAGTATGGGGATGGACGCTCTTCTTACTGCTTTTTTTTGCATGTAAACTTTTTTTAAAAAAAAAATAGGATTATTGTTGTGTTAAATGAATTTTGACTTATTTATAAGTCTGTATAACTGATATACAGTTCCAATAATTCTTATCCAGGATAACTAATGGCCATATTGAGTCTGGAAGGACAGATATTATAATCATATCTAGAGGGCACTGGATTAGCAAAGATTGGGATGATCAGATCATATGCAAAAGAAAATTAAATAATGTTTTTTCTTATAAACCAGAAAAATCTATATCAGAGTTTTTTGCTACTAATTATCTAATTTTAAATAACCCTGTATCTAGAGAAACTGGTAACAAAGAACCACATGTAAAATTCATTCCGAAGAATGATATAATAAAACTGGGTAAACATAATCTTTTTCTTGATTAGTCAATTAAGCTATGTTCTCCTTTTACTTGATTCTCAGTGGATGGTCACCATTATAGTCTTCCTCTTGGATTTCTCCAAATCAGCTCAAAACAATCATAAGCAAACTCCATCATACAGTCTTTGAAATTTCCCCTTACATGTTTTTTTCTCATTCTTGCAACTGCAACATCAAGATAGCCATTATTTTGTTTTTTAAAAAATCTTGAGATAATGATATACAAAAAAGAAAAATAAGAGAAACAAACAAAAGATCAACTGCTGAATATAGAGAAAAGAATTATGAAAAGACTTGCTATAAATTCTCCCATTCCATCCAATCTGTTTTCCCAAACAAGACTACACTTTGGTATCTATTCTTTACACTGAATGTTGAAATTTATTGCTTGTTTCTATTTAGTAGTCTAAATTTGCCTTGTTGGATTTTACTTTGTATGTAAAGGAGCCATTCCTGCTTGAATATTATCTAATTTTAATCTCCCAAATATTGTTGGCAAGAATTCCCTTTACCAATGTTATGCCAAGGTATTGTGTTATGCCATTATTGTGTCAAGTTCATTCTTGCAGATGTCTATATCTTATTAAAAACCATTACTGTTTTCATTTACAAAGAGGATGCTGGTATAAAAGCATTAGCCCAGCCAATACCTATAAACTCAACTTTTCCCAATTTCTTGCCTCATGGCTCTGGTTCTTTCCTTTTTAGTTCCAAAAGAATGTCATTCGGGGAGGTGGGGTTCTTAGTTCATACTGTTTTTATTTTTTTCCAACAAATGAAAAACCTCAGCCTATTGCACACCAGAAAACATACATTGGCTTTACAAACTAGTTACTAGTATATTCTTAATTCAAAAAACAGCTACAGTGTGTATGAAGCAAACATCAAACCCAAATGGAAGTGATATCAGAAATTTGGAACCAGGGAGCATGATCTGATAGCACAACATTTTTGTTGTGGTTCATTTATCTCATAATACATGCAGATCATGTGATTCTGGAATGTTCCAGTGGGATAATCACAATGTGCTTTGAAATACAGTAAAGTGTATTATTAAAGAAAGAAAGACATTATGCACCCCTTACAATGAAGGTCCCAATGCAAACTGTCAGCTATGATTTTAAAAATTTATATATGTATTTGTTTGGGAGTCTATATAAGGCTCCATTTTGTTAACATTTTAATTACTAGACTGAAAGTTGACCTACCTGGTTGATTCCATTTTCACTAGGCTTCAATCTTTTTCTGCATCTGCATCATTTGCCACATGTCAGATACAGCTGTGCCGGATCCACTTTGGGTCTTCTCTAGCAGTTCAATTCCTGAAGGAAGCTTCTCCAGTCCAGCAATCTGCTTTTCAACCCCTATGAGGTCTTTCCCCATTCTTTTCACTTTATCCTGCACTCCTTGAGTTTGATCTTGCACTCCTTGGACTTCATCTTGTATTCCATGAATTTGATTTTGCACCCCACTGACTTGATTTTCTACTTCTTGGACTTGACCTAATACCCCCTGGACCTGGCCTTCTATCCCTTTAATCTGACCTTTCACACCACGGAGATTGGTATCCATCAGCTTTAGTTTCTTTTCCAAGTCAGCAAACCGAGAATCCGGCTCCTCTCTCAAAGTGCCTTCCTTGTCCTCCTTCTCTTTTGGCAATGGCTCTTGGCCCAATAAATCACTAGGTTCTGCCTCAGTCCTAGCAGAAAGCAATGCTATCTCTGGCTTGGTTGGAGGACCTCTGTCCATCTTCACATCTGCTTTGATATCTTGAATGTTGAGGTAGCTGATGACAGCATGTAGGAGAGCATGGAGGGCATTGAAATTGATAACTCCAACCTCTGGGGTCCCTATGGAAAGATCTGCTAATTCATATAATGTGACTTTGATAGACATTTTGGTAACGAATTCTAAGTGGGACAATTGCTTGAAAATTTCTTTAAAAAAATAAATACATAAACTCTGTTTTTCACTGTAACTATCTGTTGCTCATATACTGACTTTCAGAAAATATAACCTTCTGGTTAGCAAAGCACTTCTACTATTAAAGGATCTTTCTCCTTCACAAGATTGATTCTTTTTTCTGCGGCAAAATAAAAAGAGCAAATTCGCATCCTAAAAAAGCAGCCTAGGAGTATTATTACTATGCTTTCTTCTCTAATATTCTTACGAATATTCTGTTCTTACACTAACGGGATCCGATTTACGGAAGCCTTCCGTACACCCGTTAGTTAAAGCCTGGGATAGAAGAGGGCGTCTCTCGCTCCTCCTTGCGACCCGAATCTTCTCCGCCTCACAATCCAGCCCTGTGCCAGTTCTCACATTCCATTGGTGGCGTAACAAAGCTCCCGACTCGGGGATTCGTCGCCGTAGCTGCCCATGTGCTTTTGTTTACTCCATCGCCTCTGCCGATTGAATGCAGTTCGGGCGTTTGTGGTTGCTAGGCGACTCGGGACGGTTACGCGTACGTTTACGGCCGAGAGCCGCGCGAAGAAAGGTCCGATGGAGAATTTGAAATGTTAATATGAGGCGTTTACTTCACGTTTAGTTTTCCCTGTCACAGCAGCCGTCGTTTCCGAGAAAAAGATTCATCTGAGATTAAAGGCGGACACCGTTGCTCACAGTTATGTATATGAGATATACAAGAATATATCTCATATACATAAAATCAAAAGATTTTATTTTCCCCGTCAGAGCGATGTTAAAATACTGAAGAAGCAGCCGGGTCCTCAACATTTGAGCCGTGAGGTATTTTTTTTTTTCAACCGGGCCGGGAAAACGACGGTCGAGCGCAAGCGCGCATCCTCACTCGCACGAGCAGCGAGCGAATACGCGCGCGCGCGTTCCATTTGCATGAGTGGGCAGGCGCGTGGACACCGCTGCTTGGGCAAATGGAACTATACGCCCGCTGGCCAGCCGCTCGCGCTGAACCTTTTGCCCCTCCGCTGCCGGTCGGCAAAGCCGGAAAGGTTGGCGGGGGGAACTCTGTTCTAGCAGACAAAAAACAAGTGGATGAAATCTCGTGAGTGATAAGGCTAGGCTTGGCCTTCCTTCTAAATCAGGGTTCCCAATTCCCCCACCCCGCACCCCGGACCGCGCAAGTGGGTGAGCGCGTAGCTCCATTTGCGCCAGTGGCGGGCACTTGCGCGTAAGCATGAAACTCCGTTTTGGGGACTGCTGCTCTGGTGGACAGTGATGCTAAGGCTAAGTCAACCAAAGCTATTTTATAGCCTCATCCCGCCAACTGCCGAAGGAATATCTCCAGTAATTATTTGCTATGATGCTGTCTTTGTCTGATCCTCAGCCCCTAGCTGAGACAGGCTAATTTTCTTTCACTTCTCTTCTTCTCTCCTTTTCTTCTTGAATTTTTTTTATCCTGGGCGAGACATTCCTGTTCTTCACGTTATAAAATTACATTTTTTGACTGACAATATATTGAATAAAGAAGAATGGTAGTTGTTATATTTTATTAAATGTAAATGGAATATATTCACCTTTAGTCCTTATTTGGGCAAATTTACTACTTGAGATTTACTACATACCTCTTTAAAGTCAAGGAGTAATTGTGAAGGGTCAACTGCTGGAGACAGGATGAAAGTAAGAATACGTATTACTGGGACTCAGAGTGTCCCTTCAATTTGCTAGTATGAATGCATGTCTTCACTTTGAAAATATAGATTAGAACCTTGTATCAAATCAACTTTGCCTAGTTATGAATATATTTTAAAATTACATGGTTCAGGTAACTGAGAGCAGCTGTAAAGCTCCCTTCCCTTCCCAAATCTTCAATTATGCCCCTTATTTTATCTAACCATCATAACATTCTGGGCATTGAGTGTTTTGGTTTAAAAGTAATATGTGGTGCTAATACAATCATTGTGCTTTGTAAATAATGGTTTATGATTTAGCTAAATGAAGCTTTCTGTTTTATATATGAACCATAATTCTTTTTATTCAGACATTTTGAGAGCCAAATGTAGAGGACAAAAGGGATAGTTCTTCTGTCAGCTGTATATACAAGGAAGAATTTCAGAAACCAACATTCAGCAAACTGCAATGAGAACAGTTACACCAGATCACTTACACCAGATCATTGGGGGCTGATCTGAAATTTGTGGCTATTAAAAGTTCTTGCATAATTTAAATTATTTTAATTTAAATAATTTAAATTAAATTCAGTTCAAATTCTAGAAGCTGGAATTTATTCTGAAAATAAAATTTAAAACATGGACATTCCAATTTGCTTTTGAAAATTAATTTATAGCTGCAAAATCAAGGAGCTACTTTAAACCCTACCCCAACTAGTCAGTAAGTTAAAGACATTGCCCAACTAACTGGATGCGTTTGGCTTATTTATCAGCAGGATGATACATTACAGCAACAGATCTGATGTTTATCTCGGGATCCCTTTACATTCTTAAAAATGATTAAGGACCCCAAAGAGCTTTGATTTATGTAGGCTTACGTCTATTTAAAATTTACTTTATTAGAAATTAAAATAAATTTAAAAATTTTTGACTTTGCAAATCCCCGAAAGTCAGGGAGTCCCAGGAGTCTCCAGACAACACTTTGAGAATTACTGCTGTAATGTATCAGTATGGACAATAAGCCAACCACATATGGTCAATCAGAGTGAAGTCTTAGCTTTTACTCTGCTTTTTAAGGGCAGCCGCCAAATTTAGCAGGTAAAAATCTATCATTAATCCTTAAAGTATTATTCACCATCATTTGGGGATTCCAATAGATTCATTTTTGGATAAATATGCCTGGGCTCAAGCTTTTTTTTTCCCCTTGGGGGAAAAAAAACAGAACATTGCAAGAATTAGGTGTGGTATTTACTGTATGTTGAATAATTCAACACAACACAATCAATTTGGAAGAACTTTATTGATCATATAACAGTTCTATAATTGTATACAGTTTGTACCTATGTAAGGTCAGCATCTTGATGCTGGAAAAGAAACATTAGATTTTGTGAAGTTTTTCTAATCTATAATTGGATATCTCCGTAATAAGATGTGAAAGAGTGTCAACTGCCTTTTGTACTTCCCATTGAAGCCATACTCATACCACAGGACAGATACATTACTACTTGGCAGATATATGCTAGTATCTACTTCTGTTTTAATAACAGTGATTATGTTATTATTGTATCACTGTTCATGGTATTATTCATTAGTTTTGTTTTTTTTCTCCTATGCTTGCTGCCTGGAGTCATGACTGCAAGATGGGTGTCTATACATATTAATGTAATAAATGCATAAATTCATGCTAAATATTTGTTTCTTAATGAGAAGGAAGTCCCTGCTGAATTCTGAGAGTATAATGGATGATCAAGAGGATTTCTTTGCCATATTTGCTGCTCCTAAGTGTTCATCAAACAGCACTTCTAGCCTGATTGACTATAAGGGAGATGAAGCCATTTGCCATATGTAGCATGTCAAACAAACAAAGTATTTAAAAGGACACTGCCCAGCCACTGTGATGCTCTTGGAGCTGAGAAGCAGTAAGACCAGAATGGAACATATAGTTCTGTATATTTTCAGGAATGTAGACATCTGTAAGACTTTTTTTCTGAAACAAGTTGAAGATCCTATGACCACCGAGGGGAGAGATAGTAAGTATCAGGGACCTGTTGTTTTGCACCATACTGAAGGTGGCACTCAATGCATCTGGAGGGCAGCCATTTGGAAAGGAAGTCTACTTTTCAATATCAGAGCAATGGAAAAATAAATTCTCCTTGTTTCCCTTTCATAGGCTGTTCCATTGACACCTCCTATTTTTATGAGTCCTACGCCAGCCAAAGGCAACTGATTTTGACCCTGTATGAATTTACTTACAAGTCATAGTTAAACTTTCACTTATGGGGGAATATGGGTAGGACAGCAGTTTGAGACATTATCCGATTCCATGTAACCCTATGCTTAAAACAGCATCTGGAACATTAGGATTCTCATGTATCCTGCAGATGGCAGCACATCACATCAAATGGAGCACAGAGCCAGATTCAAGTATAGTACCAAGTATTGTACTCTTACCTGCCAAAATAAACTTTGAATTTCCTCTTGTTCACACACTTCACCCTTGCCTTGGTTAGGTTGCAAACAGCATCAGTCAATGGAAGGGAAGAGGGCACACAACCCAAAACCCAGAACTGCACTGACTTCTTAAAAGACCTGGCTACAATCTGCAAAGGATCTTAAAGAAGTACCCCAACTGAAAGTAAAAATGAATTCTTAAATACATGAGGGACAACCAGTAATTTTTGACTTTATCATTCATAGTAGAATAAGCAATTAAGCCTCTTAGCCTTCCCAGCTCCAATGTTCTCAGGTATACAAAAGTTGTACCAAATGACATATCTGGGGTAGATTCTGCAGCCCCTTCTCTGGTTGACTGGAAGTTGCAAATTACTACCGGTATTATCCATGACAATTTAAAGCTAAGCAACTGATAGATTGCCTTTCCCATTAAAAACACGAGGTAAGATCTGGACGATAATCCCTATTGCTCACAAAATCTTGCTATCAGGCACGTGGGAAAAGATTTTCTCCTGCATCGCTCATGGAAATTGCTTTAAGTTCCATTCTATTCCAAATTCTTAGTAAATCTGTAAAAATGCATCTTTTTGCTAGGCCTTTACTGGTCCTTTTAATATTCATGTTTTAAATGTTTTGAATTTTAAACTGCCAGTTGTCCTGAGTGATCTTTTGGTAAGATAAATCAATCAATTTGACCATTTAAAGAGGGGATCTCATTTAAAATCACATTCAACATTATGTAACTGCACTAGCTCAGACACTGGAAAGGGCAGAATATTTAAAACATTTGCCTAACCATTTGAATGGAGATTCTAAGGGAGAACATGAAACTGTGTGTTACAAGGATTTGGCTCTTCCAAAGTCATAAAAATACACAGTGCTTGAGTATGTTCTTTCATTCCAAAACTGAAAAGATAAAATGCTTTTGTATATATTTATTAGAAGATAATTAAAAGGTTTGAGGCTCCTAGCAGCAAGCATGTAAAATTGAGAACAAGCTGCAATAATCAGGCTTGATATATACTGGATTCATAAAAATTCCTATAAGATCTCTAATAACTGAACAAGTGGACATAGCAGTAGTTTTTTATACTACCCACTGCATCATCAATGGACTTCAAAAATATGAAGTCACTTCTCAATGATTAAGCATTGCAAAATTATTCTGAATACATCCTCTCCCCTTCATTTATGGACCTACTTTTTAGAACTATAATGATGCACCCAAAGACGACAAAGGAATATTTCTTCAAACTTCAGATTTAAATGGAGAACAAAGAACAAGTGTCCCTAAAATAGCATTACATGAAATAGGCTAGTAGGTTAGTAGTTCAATTGCATCTACTTCTGTAAAGGCAGTGGGCACTGTACTAGATTGAAAATTGTTTCATCTTTCATTTTTGTTTTTACATGATTTATTTTTAAATTTTGCTTTGAATTGAATATATGCAGCCTACAAACAATGGACGTTTCACATTGTGTTAGATCTAAATTGTACTTTAGCATGCACTTGTTAGCGATGAATCCCTTACATATGTATCTCTATGTTTTCCTTCAATTTAGCACTTCCATTACTGAAGCACTGGTTTTCTGAACTCCGTATCTTACGCTTGGGAAAATATTCAAGAGTATTATCTTTTTGTTGTTTTGGAAAGTTACCAATTTACAGTCATTTGAATGTTAATTAAAATATAATGGCCCATCTTCTCTTCAAAATGATTAATATTTAATTTTTCAGAAGCCCTGTGGTTTTGCTCCCTCTTGTTTCACATTGTGTTGTCCATAATCAATTTTCTCATGGGTCAGAATATTTCAGAAACCAAATTGACAACTTATTTCATCTTGTCCCACATCCTTAACTTAAGGGAGTTTAAGTAGCTACTAATTTAATTAAGTTGCTCTCCTTCTCTTTAAAGCTATATGAAGTGCAGAACAAAAACAAGACAGAAGTATGAAGGAGAAGAAATATTTGTAGTATTAAAGACCAAGTAGTGAATTTGAATAAAGGTATTTTAAATATCTGATTAAAAAGCCAAGGAACACTTGCCTTATAAAACTGTCATTGTCAGATCACTAGCTACCGTAGATTACAACCCAAACCCTATCCCAAGCCTTGCCATTGCAGCTCTGGTATCCATTTAAAATAGGATCTTGTACTCAGTTTTGAGGACAATAAAATGTTAGGAAGGTTATACCAGGAAATATAAAATCATAATCAGAAGATTTGGTTGCTGTAAGACATTGAGGTCTCCAATACTATGGGAGAATTATAAATCTAAAATCAAGCTTCTTAAAAAGCCATAAACTAACAAAAGGATTCAAAAGATAGCTTAATAAGAGGAAGAATCTTCCCATGAATTCAGGGTGGTATAACAGGAGAGGCATTCTTTTTTCATCTTTATTTAAGACCACCAATAAAAAAAATTCCACCAGTTTAAAAGCAGATAGATTTCTGTGCTTAATAAGGACATACTTATACTATCTCACAAAAGATAAATGCCATGGTTGACTTATGTTACTTTAATCCTAATCAGTCATCACTCTTGCTCTGGAATCTGTGATCTCAACTTCATGACCCTGACAATTAGCTTAAAGCAGATCAAAATCCCAAATATTGTTTTAATGCTGCAGTGTTTGCATAGATCTATATTTTTACTTGACTATATATGGATGGCATTGATCGTAGTAAAACATAATAAACATGCAGCATAAATCTCCATTTGAGTTTAGAAATCACATTTCTGGACTTTACCTACAGTTCAGCCAATCCTGTTTACCCTTAAAAAGTAGAGACTTAAAATCAGAAGTGTTTGAACTTTAAACCTAAGACCAACCTATGAAAATCATAACACTGGATTAAACATGACTTTTCTAAATCAGTCATCAATTATGAAACTACCTCAAAATATTGCTTTTTACCTCAGAATACTCTTATTTGTTAACCAGACTGAAATAAGAATAAGATGTTCCCATGCATTCATGAGAGATATGTAAAAAGGTAGCTGAGTTGTAAGCTGGTATAGATAAACAAAGGGATTGGTTTGCTGAACAGCCAAGACCCTTCCTGGACTTCCAGTCTTCTTTATGCTTGAATATGAATTGAAAGTTACTTAAATATGCTTTGATGGGTGAAAAAAATGTAAGGGAAATTAAGGATAGTTCCCTTTTCTCAATAGTAAGCAAAGGAATGCTTTGTAATCTTGTCTATATTTTTGATAAGTCATGCAGCGAAACCTTCTGATATAATATTAGTTGTTTTTGGTTAATCTGTCTAGAAGATCATATGAGATCTCTTCTGGCAATCACTGATAGGAATTAGAATCACCATCCCATAGTTAAGGCACTTAATTAGTTGTGCCAACATATATTGCTTGTGAAACTGGGGTAATATTTCTGTACTTTCAGCATTCTAGTATAACTGTTGACTATTGCTATGGCTGTGCTTTTGATATTATTAGTGAATTAGATGCTCTTAAGATTCATATTTACCCATGTTTTGGGACAAGGTTGGCTATAGCAAAGAATAATCTTTTTCTCTTCCTTTAAAACAGGAATATGAGAACAATATACACTAAAGCGGTGAACAATATTTCCACGATCATGAAGAATTGGACAATAATATATAAGATGCTATAATACCATTAGGTGATTAACAGTAAGAAAATCACAATAATGGGATAATTAATAACAATATTAATGAGTTAACAGTTGATATATACTTTGCTGGTATTAAATACTTCTAAAAATTTTGTGAAAAGAGAACATGACTTCAATATGGTCAATACAACTGAGAAATGTTTTATCTAAGAGTTGAGGTATGAAGAGCTGTTTGAACAAATGAAGCATCTGGGCTATGAAAAAATGATGGTTGCATGTATATTTTTTAGAGATTACATGTAATAACAGTATTAATGAGAAAAGATGCAAAAATGCATCTATTTCTTAAAGGCAAGTCTTCCCACTATTTTAATCATTACATGCAGGATCCAGAAACCCTATTTTAGGCATTTCTTGTAATGATCAAGCTGCCAGAGAACAGTAATCAAAAGGGCATTTTACTAAACTGAAAAGACAGATAATAGCAAATTTAAAAAGACAAAAGGATTGCAAGTTGAAGAGGTCAAAATGAACAGGAATGGCTAGAAAAGCAGCAAGATAAGGAGTACAAGGAAGTGCAAAATAATGGGAGGGGAACGGAGAAGGAGGGAAACAGTTCCAATACAATGTCTCCAATTTAAGTGTGAAAACGTACAGGATATTGGAGCAGATATAGGAATCAATAAATCCCAAAAACAAAACAAACCAATCCAAAAAATTATAGGTTAAGGAAGCTGAGTAAAATTTGGTCTGATTTAGGCTTATCTGCATTGTGGGTAGCATTTTTCTCAAATCCACCTCTTGCCTTCCTATAAGTTGAAATAAAATGGCATTAAGAATGGATGGCTTCATGAACTTTTCTGAAGAAAGTTGATGCTCTTCTTATATTTTAGAAAATTCAAGATGTGTTCTGTGGAAAAAGGAAAACACGCTTCCCTTTTGTTACCATATATGCAATTCAAACCTAATGCAAACAACTTGCAATGGATGACATCAAGATCTAATTTTCTATTCTGAAGCTCTGAAGATAGGCAAGAATTAATCAAGCAAATTCCAAGCAGAGAAGAGACCTCTGGAGTGGAGGAAATTCAAGAGATGAAATTTTGGCATCTTAGGAACACATACCAGAGGAAAAAAAGGAAACCGTGGAAGTAGATAGTTTCACTTCTAAACCAGAAGCTAAATGCCTAATAAAATGCTCAAGAATCACTGCACTGGAAAAGAGGCTCAATCATCCCAGCAAAGGCCTTAGTGTTAAAACTGTAGTGTGTTTGATTGCTAACTTAGTGCTCTAAAAATCAGAGATCATTTCACTAGGTTAACCATTCTATACCAGTGAATAAAGATGTGTATGGCACAAGGTAGGGTTGCACCAAATTCTCTTTATCTTCTAACTAAAATATCCCATCTTGTGCCATACACAAACACAGAATACAAATCCCATTGAACTATACATTTTAGCACACACTGTAATAACCATTATATATAGAATTGCTATTCTTCTTTCAAGCAGCTAGTCAGGATTACCACATATTCTCTAACAAAAAAGAGGTAGCACATTCAACTTTTTACTTCAACTTTGAAACCAGATAGCATCATACTAAGTTACTGTTGATGGAAATAAATCATTGGAAACCATTTAATTTGCTGCTACCATGATGTTAAAAATGGCTCCAAAGATGGCAAGGAAAAATATTTTTGTGTGATTTGATGATATGCAGGTAGAGCAAATCTCAGTGCACTGTTAAAGTCATTCCCCCAATTGCCTCTCATGATACACAAGATATAAGAGCAAACAGCCACAACTAGCATCATACAAATAGTTTTAACAATATATTCCAATGCCTACCTGTACCCTGATCCAGTCTCCATGCAGGATTCAACTCAAAATACTCAGCCCTGTTATATTTTTAAAAATACACTATCAACTTTATGGCACTCTTGCTCATATACATATTATTTTCCCTTCTCTTTAAAGAAAGTGATGGTAGAATGAGAAAAAATAAATTTAATCATCCATGGTAATATTGCGGAAGAGGTAAGCCATAGACTCCCCATTGTGGATTCGGCGAATAGCTTCAGAGAGGATCAAGCTGATATCCACAGTCTTAATCTTGGGACACTGCAGTTTTTGTACTTCGTGAGGAACTGTATTGGTGACCACAACCTATCAAAGTATAGTAAAAGAAAACAGCATCAGAAAACATGATTGAAATATCTCATTTAGAATCCATCCATGAAAAATATTACCTAAGAAAAAAACCAATTCTCTTTGGAAGAGCTCCAGCAGCTCTTTGGAATTATCATTGGGAAACAGATTATGTATGTAAGATTTCATCAGATAAGAAGGAATTGTAGCTAGACTTGAGATTAAAGTATTTGTGATGTCCTTTGGCATAGTTTGAAATGCAGTTAACAGAATTACTGCAAGACATATAAAATTAAAAATGAATTTGTTTTGGAAATAAGAGAAAGCAAATCTATCAGCTGGATCACCAATGGTGTTGTCACTGGTGCAAAGTAAAGGGTAAAATACAGGTAGTCTTTGCAACAGTTCACTTAGTGATCGTTCAAACTTCAATATCACTAAAAAAAAGTGAGCTATGACCATTTTCACTTATGACCATTGCAGCATCCTCATTTGATTTACATTTGGATGCTTGCCAATTGACTCATTTATGAAGGTTTATGACACTTGGGTTGTAGTACCCAAGAATGGTAATTATAACCCCCTGTGATTAACTGGTGGCACCTTAGTATAGAGGCATGGCACTCCTTATTTTTGCAGTTAACATTCTGTCAACTCTATAATTGACTACAACATCTGACATGCAGCTGTGTGTGTAGATAATCTTAAATTGGTAGACACAATGCAACACTATATACCCTCTGTACTGCTTTGTTATATTTCCTACTTGAAGAAATGCATCTGACTGCTGCCATTGGCAATCACTCCCCACCCCCCACCATTAATTCAGAAAAACAACTGAGAGGCACAACTTTTCTTTAGGTGAGGAAAATTATATGCAGATCAGAAAGGACAGATTATTTGGACAGGAAGGCATCAAAACAGAGCCCTTTGTTTCCATAGTCTGCAAACATTCAGCACTGAATTATGGCTATATGGAAAACAAACTGCTGAAAAGGAGAAAAGCAGGGATCTTAAGGCATAAAAAAGACATATATTCACATAACTCACTCCTCTCTGAACATTTTGTTTTCAGCTATTACTTTTCTGAAATGACAGACTAATGACATTTAGTTTCCAATTTCAACTTATTCTTTTAACCCAAGAAAGCGTGCTCTCTGCCATAGGTTATTTACTATAGAAAGGGCAGAATAAGGTGAATGCAAGTAGAGAGTGCTAGAATTTCTCTCTGGGCTCTGTATACACACAGTAGCAGTGTCCTCTACGCATTTATATCTGCTAATTGCTAATAACTATGGGATGTTTCTAGAGCTGCCCGCAAAGTAAAGTAGCTAAGGCATACACCTACAGGTAGAGACAACTGGGAACAGTTGAATTGACAGTAGTTGGATGAAAAGGCTCTATTGCTTTCAAATGCTTTGCATGTATTTACTGTGTGTTATATATATATATAATCATGTATATACTCAATTAGATTCCCCCCCCTCAAAAATGTTCTTTTGCTTTAGGGAAGGTTTTTTGGTTCTAGTTTTGCTTTTTGTTCTGTTTTTTTTGGGGGGAAAGATATTCAAGTTATTAATCGATTGCCTACAGAGACTTGCCTCATCAATTGAGGACTCTTCAATTAGACGTGGGGCATCAGCAGACAAGAGACCATGAGTGGCCATGATAAAGATTTTGTAAGCGCCGCGTTCTTTCAGGATTTCAGCAGCTGCTACAAAACTTTCAACATCATCAATTATGTCATCCTGAGAAGAAAAGTATATCCCAGTTAAATTCTGGAAAAAGGATAAAAGGAACTATGCTCTTGCCTCAAATGCTTTAGCACTAATGTAAATTCAAAAAGATCTGAAGAATTAAAAATATTTGCCTAATGTTAGTCCAGCCACAAACATTTTAACAAATATTTTCTATCAGCACAATATAGATTGCATCTTAAGATGTAATAATGTTTCACCAAAAATATCTGAAAGTCTGTTTAAAAAAACAAATCATCTTCAAAAATTAAATTTAACTTTGACTGCATTGTTAGTTATCTCTCTCTCAAGGTTAGATTTACTAAATAGCTGCCCTGATTTAGAAATACACTATATTCTAGAGACCACCTGGAATCTCTGTAATATCTTTGAAAAAGGTTACCAGGTTTCATGGTGCCTTCATATTTTAATAATTTTTTACACAGATTCTGTCAACTGACATACCTAGTATCAGGAAATCAGATTTATCTACAATACCACTGAATTAAGTAACATAATGAAACAAATACCAAATTCATATTATAATTTTAAAAGATATAAGAAGTTATCCTGCTGAAACTTGCTACAGTAATATAGAATATAATATAACCTTAGTAAGACTTAAGGTAAAATCTATCAGTCAATCCTTCAGAATAAGAAAACTGTATATTGTTAACCCTTTAGAATTGTGTTTTGTTTACATATTCATCAAAACATATAGATTTCAGAAACCAATACTATGTCCTATTAAAAACAGGATAGTGTGGATGATGTAGAACATCTGTTTTTAATTAAGCACAGCAAAAGTGGAAAGGGATATTGCATGACTGCTTAAAAGTGTCAGCATAATCAATATTGGCTTTGAGCCCAGAACTAAAATCCAAGCTATATTCAGATATAAATAATTAAGCAGAGTTCAAACTGAAAATGTTCACGTTCACTCTCTGGCCTTTTCATTCCTTACCACAATTATGGCAATTCTTCCTCCAACGTCTCCAACTACCGTTATGGGTGGTTTCTCTTTGGCCATCATAACTATAGGAGGGAAACAATCCAGAATCATAGATATATTGTATAGTAGGTATACATGTTCTTATTTGCTTTGTAAATTAATGCATAGCATAGTATTTTACTGTAGTATTCATTCTGCATCAATAAAGAGATATCTTTAATTATTTCCTTATTGATTACAATTGGATTATAACCAATAAGGAAATAATTAAAGATATCTCTTTAATTGGATTGTAACTAATACAGAACCAATTACTTTATATGTGAATTAATGTACATACATTTGTAGACAATATATTACAAGCTCCCTCCATTTTAAACTCCAAATACCCTGAGCATTAGTTTGCCTATCTCACATTTTAAAAAATTACAACCTAAGGCTGAAATGAAACAGTTGGAATCAACCAGACATGGGGTCTAAATGTTAAAAAAAAATCAGACAAAATAATCCAGGGATGTAGTAAAGTAGCTGATATTGTACCACTCCGAATATGATTTCATTCAACATTATTATTACTGTAGGAGACAGTTGTGTAGGCAGATTAATTCTGCATCAGTGGATACTTGGAAGTGAGTTCCACCATGCCCATTTGTGGTGATAACCTTCAAAAAACATTTTAATTACAAACAAACCAAATGCAAATTAGCTTCCACAAAATTAGCATTTCTGTTTACAATAAACAGATAGCTATCTATCATTTAAAAACAATGATTTGCTAAACAAATTTACTAATATTTTACTGACAAATGTTGCTTCATTCATAATCTTGCAACACCAACAGATGCAAATAATTTGCTATTAAACTTCAGTGGATTATACTGCAATCCAAATCATAATGCTAGCAGTAGTAATTATACACATTTCTTTACCTATTGCAATATGTACTGTAAAAATGGGATACCACCTAAAAGTACAAACCTACCCAATGTTTAGAAATGTTATATTTTACATGCTCAATGATTTTATAAAGGATTCCACTGTGGATATTTTGTCTAGCTAGTGCCTGGCAGCCAAGAAGGAGGTTGGTAATGGGGATGAATGTGTATATGAAAGCAACTGCAGGTTTAATTGGTAAAGTTTTGTTGTCATAAACCAAAAAGCAATACATATTAGGTAAAAACTCCCCTTGCACATATGTGCTAGTAGTTTCCAGCTCTAGGGGGCGGTGCTCATCTCCGTTACAAAGACAAAGAGCCAGCGCTGTCCAAAGACATCTCCGTGGTCATGCGGCTGGCATGACTAAACGCTAAAGGCACACAGAGTACTGTTACCTTCCCACCAAAGTAGTCCCTATTTTTCTACTTGCATTTTCACATGCTTTTGAACTGCTAGGTTGGCAGAAGCTGGGACAAGTAACAGGAGTTCAGTTACGCAGTGCTAGAGATTCAAAGCACCAAACTACCAACCTTTCTGATCAACAAGTTCAGCATCTTACCCACTGAGCCCCACGTCCCCTAAAATGTTATTAGTTAGTCTCAATATGCTATTTCTATACTTAGATATGTTTAATCATATAAGCCCCCACTTTCAGCATGAAGAAATGCAGTGTAAATACAGATAAATCCTATACTTGACAACTTGACTTTTAGCCAAATATAACAGATTTCAGATTGTCCCCTGATGTATAATTCTAAAGAGAAAAATATAATTTGACAATGTGAGTGGACAAATTTAGTTTGACAAGCTACTGTGTACAAATATAGAAAAATGGAACAACATACAGGGTAGCTCCAGGCCAGTGCACAAAGTAGTATTCTTTACTGTTGGAGGAGAGTGACGTCCATCATCCATGTCTTGCTCTGTGCACTGAGCCTCTCCATGGATAACAGCCAGGCCTAACCGCAGTCGTTCAGCATAAGACTGGGCCCTGCGTAAGTAAGAACCAAGTCTTAGTCAAGGCAAGACTTTCTCTCTGAGAAGCTCTAAATATACATTTACTTACCCATTTTTCAAACAAGGTGAAGCCTCAGAAAGAAGTCATGTGTGCTTTTTCATCAATTATTGACAAAAAGCAAAATTATGCATCCTTTCACCAAAATAGTAGATGCTTTTGGCCCTTTGATTTTCCTCCCCCCATAAGCATATTTTTCTATTAAGTATATATTAGTTGAAAAATGCTTTCTGAGCACAATGCCTTTCAAAATCACAATCACCCACCAAAGCTCTTTTAAGCATTCATGGATGTACAAAAAAGCTCTTGTATTTTCATTTGTGAAAAATGTCTTATTGGGTTTCCATGAAAAATATTTTTAGCTATTATTTAGCATACTGACCTACGCATAAAAGATAATCTAATCTTTTAATTTGGTGACCTTAATTAAAAATTTCTACTCTAAAGAGATTCAGTGCATATATCCATTTAATTCCACTTATTAGAGATCCATTTTGAGTGGTATTATTCGGAGAATGATGCCCTAAAACTTGGAAGTCACAAATAATTATTGGCATACAAATCCAATTTCTATGGTTGTGCATAAACCCAGATCTAAAGAGAAAAATATAATTTGATAGTCCTACTAGGTGAAATTTTGCAGACAGGAATTTTTATAATATACTAGATTTTGCTTAACAACCTGTCACTTAGCAACCATTTGAAGATTTATTTATTTGATTTGTCAATCGCTTACAAGGTAATAGGTATAATTATATACAAAGTTATGAATACATGAAATGGGTACATATAAGAAAAATAAAAGAAACAATAGGACAGGGACGATAGGCAAGTTGGTGCACTTATGCACGCCCCCTACAGACCTCTTAGGAAAGGGGTGAGGTCGATAGTAGAAAGTCTAAGGATAAAGGTTTTTTTTTTTTACGACAGATTCCCCACAACCAGTTCCGGATTTCCAATGGCTGCACATTCCCTGTGGACATATGATTGTATTTGGAGTGCCTGGCAACAGACTCATATTTATGAGTGTTTGCAGGTCCCACAGTCACACGACCAAAATTTTAAATGGTTTCTGGCGTTTACTTCCAGTTTCAGCAAAAAATGCTCGTTGAATATGGATTCATTTATCAACCAATGCATTTGCTTAACTGCTGCAAAACAGGTTGTAAAACTAGACATGGCTACATAGTGAGCTGCTTAAAGACCACCATGACTTGCAACTATAATTCTGGACTCAATTACACTCATAAATCAAGGACTACCCGTATTCATATCAAAATAAATACCTCTTAGCAGCATCAGGACTCTTTGCTACTATAACTGCATTCCTATAATCAGGAATCTAAAAAAAAAGGAGAAAAGATTTTGAGCAGTTTGGTTCTGAAAGTAATTGTTTTTACAAGTAATTATTTTTTATGTGACATGGGAAAAATCATTTAAGGACTACCATACTCAGTAACCTTTAAATAAGTGCCAAATCCACTACTAAAATAATTACATTTCCTTTTTATTTAATTGTGTGAAGGGATTACCCATTATAATATGAGAACATGAGGCTAAGTTGTGTGAGAATGTGAGGCTAGGATGAAGATGCCATCATGTTAATATAAAGCAGGAATGTACACAAAGAAGACAGGAACAAGGAATCTTGTCAAAAAGATCTCTTCAGCAGGTAGATTAAGTATAAACCAGATTATTAAGGATCAGAAAAGAAATGATACTGCTCAGAGTCACCTAGTTATGAGATGGGCAGCAAATAAATTTAATTCATACATAATACATACATACATACACACATCTATAAATACATACATATATAGGTACATAGCAGCAGACATACCAAGGGAGATTGGCAATTTAACATACAGATTCCCCCATCCTGCTGAGAGTTACCATACTTGTAAATCAACAAAGCAAGAGCTTTGTGGGATAAAAGGGATCCTGAAACCCTCCCACTGTTTGAATCATCTCAGACATGGCAGTTTCAGTCTATCTAGCTAGTGCCTGGCAGCCGAGAAGGATGTTGGTAATGGGGATGAATGTGTGTGTGAGAGCAACTGCAGGTTTAAATTGGTAAAGTTTTGTTGTCATTTTGAATCATTAGGTCTCCATTTGTTCCATCAGAACTTCACATGCCTCAAGGTTTGGCTAAATGTGATTTCTGCGTGTTCCTAATTATTTCCTGGTTGTTCAATGGAGCTGCATGTCTCATATGTTCTAGCCTCAACTATCTGGAAAACCCAGGAAGAAAATACAGGTAGTTGCAAAATCTGCATGTCTTGATAGACTGCATGTGTGAATGACCATAAACTAAATCTGGGAGCATGTGTAACAATACTCAGCATTCAAAAAGTTGTTTTTTCATTATTGTACTGCCTCAAGTTAATATAGATATGAAAAGATCATCTTCTAATAAAACAAAGGTTATGACTATTAAGAGATCAAAATTACTTTATACCTCTTCCTGTATATACTGAAGCAAGAAAGGTGATGCTCTCAAGTTATCAACAGGAAAGCTAAAAAAACCCTGTATTTCTTTTTGATGAAGATCCATAGTGATGATGTGACTTAAACCTAAAAATCAACAAATGTAAAATATTATATATACAACTTCCAACAATTACAGATGGATATCTAATTATTTAAGCTGGAATTAACGAAGATGCTTGCTATCAGGATGGACTTAAATCACAAGGCAGGAAATCTCATTTTAATGTTTAAAATAACATTTAGTTATTGAAGAAAGACTCTATCATCATAATTGCATTCCTAATGTCCGTTATAACCTGAATACACATTCTTCAGTGTTTTGGGAAAGATTCATACTCTAAGAATCAAATAAGGGATATTTAATAAAAACTTTTTCAGATTAAAAGAAAGTGGTATAATGATCTTAGCACCAAGGAAGCTGATTAACATTGATAAAGTCATTAAGAAATGAACTACCTCCAGTCCAATTATTTGTGGTTACAAGTAGTCCTCAACTTACAATCACAATTGAGCCCAAAGTTTCTGTTGTTAAGTGAAACATTTGTTAAGTGGGTTTTGCCCCATTTTATGACTTATTTTCCAAGATATTAAGTGAATCATTGTAGTGTTAAATTAGTAACAAGATTGTTAAATGAATCTGGATTCTCTTTTGACTTTGCTTATCAAAAGGTTACAAAAGGAGATCACATGACCTGGGACACTGCAACCATCATAAAAATGAGTCAGTTGTCAAATGGCTAAATTTTAATCACGTGACTGTGGGATGCACAATGGTTGTAAGTGTGAAAAATGGTCATAAATCATTTTTTTCAATGCTGTTGTAACTTGGAATGGTCACTAAATGAGCTGTTGTAAGTCGAGGACTACCTCTATTTGCCGGATATTTTTCTTATGATATACTAACAGAATTACCACCTGTAGCTTTTTGTTTTGCATTATTGATTTAAAAAGGGAACAGCTAAACTGTTTGCATTTTATGTCCCTTTCTTTCTTACGCACAAATATAGGAAATATCACGGCAGGGCATAAACAAGGAAGGAAAAATTACATATATTTTTAATACAAAGATTTGTCATATGCTAAGCGCGTGCGCACATACACACATACACATTAAGATTAAAGCACAGAATCTTGGAATCTGTGAAACTTGTAATTCTTGTTTACTAATGAGTTCATTACTATAAACTCTCACAAATCACTATGATTCTAAACATGTTTTCTTTTTAATAAATATTCTGATAGCTTTTCTGCAGAAAGCTCTTCTTATAGTAGAAGGCAATACTCTACAAAATCAGTTATTTTTGTCGCTATCTTTGGGGACAGATCAAACATCACTTAGATGAATTGCGAGAACTAAAACCAATGTTGCCTCTAATCAGCCCATTTACCTGCTTTGGCCAACATGGAAGCAAGGAGTTTACAGACTATTGAGCCTCTCTTCCTCATTTTGCTTTGTTTGCTATAAGGGAAGTAGGGAATTACACCTGTGATGGTTTTGGCACAGGATGTTTTCAGTGCATAAACCATAATCAACAGTTCCATTACTGCAGTGTTCACATCTCTGAAAAGGAAGAAAATACAAATCAGTTATCCATGTGTCCATAATCCTACAATATTGGCTTTTGCCAATACAAAAATCAATTGTAGGTTATGTTTTACACTACATCATGGTTTGCTGAATAGTCCATGCATAAAATTAAGGCACACATTACAAATCGCAATAGCTGGGATTACATATGATGCCAAACTGAAATAAATACCCCTAGGTTATTATTCAGTGTGGTATGTGAATTCAGCTATTATCAATAAAAATACAATTATTTAAAAAAAATAATTATTTTTATATCACAACAAACTAGTCAGCTTTTTTATCTTAACTTGATATTTTCCCAACTATGTATACAAGAAACTTGGGATTCGTAGAAACCTAACAGGAATTCATGTATATGAAAATAAGTATAGTAGATAAGCAGTTTAGAAAAATAGTTTGTAAATTATTAACAAACTTTTGCAATTCATATCCAGGCAAGATTTAAGACCATGTTCTAGGACACAATTTGTATACAATTAATTAATCTAAACACTTAACTTGTACATAGTGCATTTGAACTAAGGAATCCCAGAACAGAGGTAGACCATTTAATACTAATAAGCACAAATGAGCTCTATGTTCTCTCAGCCAACTGGTTTTAATTTCTTTTAAAGTTACTTGTGGTTTTTAAAAGTGATATCGACATCTCTCTAGGCCAGATTAAGCTATCTTAGCTCACAATGATGAAAAATTTAACTAGCATAATTACTAACATTGCAATAATCATTAGCGGCAAGGGGTTAGTAGTGGGGTTGGGAGAAGAGTATTTGCATTTGTTGATTTGTTAGAAGAAATTTCATACAGAACCAATAAACTCAACAGGACAGTTCCTTTACCCAAGAAAATGCATTTTAATCTTCACAGTTCAAGGATAATGTACAAAACTCTCACCTGGGAATTGTCTGAATAATGAATACATCTTGTCCTCGGACTGACTCTTTTATTTCAACTCTTGTTTCTGTAGACAACACAGATAATTAAACAAACTTTGTAAAACTGTCTAACGGTATCCTTAAACTTATAGCAGCACTGAAATACATGGGTTGGATGGGGTTAAAAATAATCCATTAGAAACCTATTCTAATCTAATGAAAATATATCCTACAGAAATGAATGACATTTGAATCTTAAAAGAAATCTGTTATTATATATTAAATTTAAGGACAAAGGTTTTTACACCACAAATATTTTCTGATGTGAATACATTCTATTCACTTTGCCAAGCCATCTCTGTCTGTCTATCCTTAGTTCTAGCTACTCTCCACCTCTTTCTAGCTGTTTTGAAAGTTGAACTAGGGAAAGCCAGATTCAAGTTTACTCTTAGCGGAGTCTTAGAGGAGTCTTTGTCTATCTCAAATGGCTGTTGCAGAGAAAAGGAATTGAGGGAATGAATGCTGAGTATACCATTTTGAGCTCCTGGAGGTTCTAATGCAGAATTAAATAATCGTAATAAATAAATTCTCATTTTATACAAAATGCCTTTTGAACAGAAGATTACATTCATAATTCTTCTGACAAGATTTCCCATTATGGCAGGGAGGGAAATATATAATTTATCAAGCAGTTTCTCAAAGCAAACCTGCACACATTAGTTAAGAATACATATATGTCATTGCCTCCAGGTGCAGTGATGAAAGTTTTCATTATTTTTTAATTCCTCTATAGATCTCTCAACTTTTGTAAGCAATAGTATCTTCATCATATAGTTGTCATGCTTCTGCTGCTGGGCAGAAGACCAAGAAAACAAGCAGCTGTAAAGCTGGGTGAACATTCCAAATCACATTTGAGTTCTGCACAGCCCCAATGTCAAGACACCCTCCATTCAAAAATTCTGATGCAGCTAGCTCAACTCTGAAATATTGATAGTAGATACAGGAAGATCTTGCTTAATGATTGCTCTGTTCAGCAATTGTTGAAAATGATGTCTTTGCTGGAAAAAAAATTATGACTAGTTCTCACATTTATGACATTTATAGTGTCCCTGAAGTGATATGATCACCATTTGCATGCTACATAGCTAACTTCCAATATGCAGAAGTTGGCAATAAAATTGCAAGTCACAATCATTTGATGTCTTGCTTGATGACTGTGGGTTATTGGCTTAACAGCCATGGTAAAAGCAAGGCTGTAACTTCATTATCATCAAATGATGTTTCATTTAACAATCATGTTACTCAATGATAGAGTTGCCAGTCCCAATTGTAGTTGTTAAGTGAGGACTACCTGTATAGCAACTCAGATGTAGGAAAAATCATGTTCCAGTCCATGACTGTAGAAACAGATTCCTATCTGCACTCAGTTATGAAATCCATTAACTCTCAAGTCTGTTTCTCACAAGATTGTTACATGGCTAAAACTTTGAATCCTTGGAAAAACAGGGGATAAATACATGGTAAATTTTGTTTAGAAATACACTGTAAAGTCTATTATGCTAATTTTATAAGAAGAAACACAGTCTAAGTAGTTCACCACACAGAAATGAATCTAGTTCAGTAGCTACCCAGTCATGGACAGAAATATAGAAATGTTTCAAAATGTTGTGGAAGCAACAAGGTAATCAAAAATGGACTACAGGTAGTCCTTGACTTACAACAGTTCATTTAGTGACTGTTCAAAGTTACAATGGCATTGAAAAAAGTAATATAACCATTTTTCACACTTAAGACTATTGCAGCACCCCCAGGGTCAAGGGATCAAAATTTAGCAACTAGTACTTGGCAACTAGTTCATATTTATGACAGTTGATGTATCCTGGGGTCATTGATCACCTTTTGCAACTTTCTCACAAGCAAAGTCAATAGGAAAGCCAGATTCACTTAACAACCACGTTACTAACCTAACTGCAATGATACACTTAACAACTGTGGAAAGAAGAGTTGTAAAATGGAACAAAACTCATTTAATAAATGTCTCCCTTAGCAACATAAATTTTGAGCCCAATTGTGGTTGTAAGTCCAGGACTACCTGAATCTCATTGGCCGTCTTAAAATCAGAAAAGAATAAATAGGATCATGAATAGAGACTATCTTTGGGTTTCAAACTTGTTTATTGTTTTTTTGTATGTTTTGCTTATACCTACTGTATCTATGAGTCTTTGGACCCCTCAGATCTTGGGATATTCCATCTCTGATCTTGGATAGAGTAGCACTTCCCCTTTTAAGGATGGCCTGCAGTCTGGGAGGCTTCTTGGATATGCAGTTCTTGCTTGAGAAACAGATGCCAGCTGCAGCCAATTCTATCTAATAACTATCTAATTCTAAGCCATAACATGTTGTGCCATTTTCCTAGATTGGAGCTCCTGTCACTCGTGACCTACCAGTAGTCACCTTGTGGCTTGAGTAATTCATTGTGCTGAACATGGGGCTGGCCTTGAATTGCACCTGGAAAGTTCAACTGGTCTAGAATGTGGCAGTGGGAACAGTGATGGCCAGGCCTTTGTACACCCACGTAACACTTCTGCTTTGTGGGCTGCATTTATTTCTGGTATGCTTCCAAGCATGATTCAAGGTGCTGGTTGTTACCTATAAAGCCCTACATGGCACAGGACCTGATTACTTAAGCGACTGCCTGTTTCTGATAATATCTATCGTTCGATTCAATCCTACAGGTTAAGCATATTCCAGGTTTGCCTAATTCCACAATGTCATCTGTTGGGACCCTAAAAGCATGCCTTTTCTATAGCAGTGCCTGTCCTCAGGAATTAGTTTCCTGTGAGATTTAGATGGTGCCCACTCTGCCGTTATTCAGAAGAGCCATGAAGACCTTGTTTTTTACCCAGGCCTTTGGCAAAGGAGTGTGAACTTCATCATGCTTGCCATCTTTAACTTTTAACTTTTATTGTTTTTATTGTATTATTACTGTTACTCATGTAGACTAGATTGATTTGGTCGAGTAGTTTTTCTTTTTTGTGAGTTTCTAAATGTAACAAAGAATGATCACCTTGCATAGGCTGTGGCGTTTTAAATTGTTTATCTGATTGTATCTAGGCTTATATCTCACATATTTTTATCATGCTGACATACCTCCATTAGTTTCTTGGTACACCACAGATTTTCCAAGTTCAGCACCAAGACGCCTAAAAGAGAAGTATTTTCAAGATTTAGATTCTGCACAATAGCTTTAATATGAAACTATTTATTGTGCAATTATTAGAACAGTAAAGTTTACCTGTCTACAAAAATTAAACTTTATTACTCTATGAACATTAGATGTGCAAAGCTGAATCAAATCAAGGCATCTCTTTTCTAGTATACTATTCCAACAATGGCAACCAGATTTTTATGGGAGTCCATAAATTCAACCTTGCCATACAGAACTTGTGTTTCTAGACAACTGGTATTTGGGGCTAGTATTATCTCTGGATCCTTGAGATAACATAGAACCATTATTATTTCCAGCCACTGATCTGATTTGCTACTGTATAAAGCAATTACATTCCTTTTGCCACCTAGCCCAATATTAACTTTATATTTACATCAAGTTAAATTTAGTTATTTAAAATATTTAAAAATATTTAAATCACAAATCATAATAAAACATGAATATCATTTTCAATGGTCATCTTGCAATCTTCCTTAATGGGTTTTAAAATGTAGATTTGGGATGTTGTTTGAACCCTGTATTGATTAAACAATCTACAGTTTTCTAAGAATAAAAAACAAAGAATAACTATGTAGTTATGAGCTACCTAAAGAAACTGATTTTGTACCAGTCCTATTTTAACACTACATTCATTTCTAATTATATTATATCTACAAGTTAAAACCTCTAAAGGCTTCCAATTACTTTGGAAGGAGTTTAATGTGATTTATTTATTTACAATGCTCTGCACCAACAAATATGATGTTCTTAAAAGAAATTCTGAGCAAGTCTTCTAATTTTCAGTGCCTTGTTCATTCAAAATTTCAAAAGAGAATTCAGTCAGTAAAATAAATGTAAATCTAATAAATATTATATCTAAAATAAAATCTAAAAATACCTACATATTATTTATTTGAAAGCATTCATTGTTCTTTGCGTTAAAAAACAATTCTCTCTAATAGCAACTTTGCACAAAAAATACATATAGTACTTCTGAATATAGTTCATCAAGCCATAATCTCTACAGATATTCATTGACTTACAACTGTTATATAATGCTTTGAGTTATAACCACAACAACCAACCATAAAATTCTGGAATCAGTTACTGCCGTAAATCAAGGACCATCTATATAGCTTTAGTCTTTCAGTGACAATCACCTAATCATGTAAAGTTTTGATTAATGGTGAAGGTTGTGTAAAGATTGACTCTCAACAGAACAGAGCAAGAGAGCTACTATGTTATGCATAACACCCAAACCTAGAATCAGGTTGTCTCTGAAGAGTTCAGCACTGGGTTATTATTATTGTTGTATCTTTCCTTATTTTTTGGCCCTATCCTAAGAATCACTTTATTGATTTATAGGCTGGGACCAAAATGTAAGGAAAGACACTAAGAACTGTGGTTACCAAAAGCTGATCCTGAGATACAGGAACCTTATTATTCTCTATTTATCTTGGGTAAGAGACTCATGTGGCTGTTTGTGCATCAAAAACTTATAGCCAGACAAAACATTAGACAAAACATAAGACAAAATGTACAAATTATTATCTTTCCAATGCATTTTTTATTTCCTCTTCATGAAAATTAACATTTAATAGCAGTAAGTAGAAATAAATCTGGGATCTTTCTGAAAATATTAGCGTAAAATGTTCTTAATAGAGGAAATATTACTCAGGTTGAAGAACAGAATGTCATATTTATAGAGAAAAAATGGTACATGGTAGTTCTGTTCTGCTTTTTAATTGCAACATTATATACATTTTAAGTCTACTTTCATTTTACTTGAAAAGCTTCATACAATTAAGAAATTAGAAGCTAGCAATCTACTCTAACATCATTCAGAATAGAGAACCAGCTTGTACTACAAGTCCAATATACAGTAAATTCTATTGGATATAATTTAGGTCTACCTATTCTTTTTATTGGGGGGGCTTTTCTTCTTATGATCAGTAATATTTTGAAATGATTAAACACAAGTTAGTTTAAACACATTTGAGACTACAATACTTGAATATGGAGAAGCCATGTTTAATACAAGGCAAAATGTAGAACTAGCAGTAAAGAAATGGTTTATAAATTATGCAAACACTTTTTACTATTACTAATATTGAAATATTAATTTTATTCTTATGTTATATTGAGAATATTTCAAGGGTTAACAATATTAGTTCACAATGAACATATTTTCAGTTTTAGTTATACACATAAAGAGATTTTTGGAAGAGGTAGGTCTGATATTTTTCATGGAAAATAATCTTTCAAGGGCATGCTAATACAGCTTTTGGGGAAGTTGCCTATTTAGCTGTTCAGGAAACTGACTGAAAATCAGCTAATGCTAGCAAGTTTCCACACTAGTTGATGGCAGCAACATTTCTTCCTCTGTCAATCTTACTAGTCAAAATTAGGGTGCTAATTTATGAAACTAATAATGCAAACCCACTTAATATGGTAAGACTTTGTATAAATATATATAGGACAGCACTGAGTTCCTTAAAATATTAAAAGGGTTACTACCTTTATAGAGTTCACATCATCTCAAATGAGACAATGAAGAGTTATCAAACAAATGAGGTGGTATAACAAGAACTGACATATTAACCTCCTTCTCTACAAGGAAAAAATTAAAGAAGTAAGCCCCATGGAATGAAACTGACACCCAAGTCATAAAAGACAGCTATAGGAGACAGTCCAAAACTGTAGATATATATTAAAAAACTGAACAGAAGAATTCAGAATGAGTAAAATCTATTAAGGTATTAGATATGAAGAAAAGGTTTTCCAGCATTATTACCTATTAGGTATCTACTCAATGCTGTTTTAACAAATTTTGATAGACAATGTATGTATGAGAGAAAAAACTGATACAATATATGAAATCCCTGTATCTATTTATTTCCAATCTCAAAGAAATAATAATGCACATGCAATATTTTAAACTTGTATATAAGAAAATAAGACTTCCAAAATAACAAGTATATGATAGTTTTTTCTAATGCAGTTTTAGGTACCAAAGTTGCACCAAAAAGCATCCTCTCAACAGAAGACAGCTCAAGTAAGCTGAAACTAACAATATCAACACCCCAGCTTCTCAGCTGTGTGATTAATGAAAAGTCAAAAATTGGGGCCTATAGGAACTTAACAGTAAGTCCCTAGTGGCAGAACATAGGCACTCAGCTTTGACTCTAAAAAGTTTCTCAAGAGCAGAGCGAAATTTTTACTGCCAATCTTGTAAAACCTCAGAAATACACTAAAAAGAAATGTGATCTCTTGTAGCTTCATAACACCTTAAAATTAATATCATTATTACCCAATACAAATTTTGGTTGGCTGTCAAAATCAGCCACTGAACTATTAGGGCTGTGCAGGAGCTCAACAGTACAAGCTAAATGTAGTAAATTATACAAAGGGAAAAAAGCAGTTAAATAATATGTTTAAATTGCCCAGCAAGAATATAAAGTACTATATTGATTAACATATAGACGTAATGGGCTTTATTTCTCAGCTGTATGCATGGAACTAAAACATGCACATAAATATATAAATGCTTGCTGCTTATTAAAGTCCAATCTAAAATATTTAAAATACCAGCTGTAATTTAATAATTGTTACAAGATTTTGCTTCTTTAAATGAAAATCAGTAAGTCTTCAGTTTTGAGTAATACACATTCTTGAATTATACTGAAAAACTGTGGTAAACCTGCTACTCCTTGGCAATTACTACAAGAGAATTTACATTGTCTTATAGTAATTGCCAAGGACTAAAAATCATTAAGAAGAATGAAAGAACACAATGCTAAAAATTGTAATAACACTCACTCAGTGATTCTCTTAGCCAGTTCTGTGCAGGCTGCTGAGGAATTTGCTGAGAAGACCCGGTAGCCACTTCTGGCTGCATTCATTGCCAAAGAATCATGCAACCCCCTTTGAACTCGAGAGTGAGAAAACACAGATTTATAAGGTAACAGCAGTTTCCTTGGCATCCTCCTCTTTAGTTCTCCAAATACTAATATCACCCACACTTCACTGAGATAGTGATGGCGATAAAAAGAATTCTGATTAGGAAAGGCTTGCCCGTTTTTCCAATTATTAGGGTAATCAGAAAAAAAGTTACATTCAAAGCAGCAACAGAACTTAAAACATTAGGTGAGGGGAAAAGCCCTTCAGTAAGACATACAATAATGGAGGCAAGGCTAGGCGTTTGCCTCCAAGTAGTCAGAAAGTCTTACAAACAAACCGTCATATTGATTAACAACAACGTGGAAATATCACAGGCCAGAGACGTTGATCAGAGAGAAAAGGAGATTTTTTTTACGTTTATTGCAAAAAAAAAAAAAAGTTGAGAGTACTGTCCTCAGTGCGATTAGGCAGCGAAGGCAACAAGCAATGAAGCAATGCAATTTGGTTACATACCAAACAGGGAAGACAGACACAGGAGGAGAGCCAATTTCTCTAGACAAAAGGGTTAGTTGGGGGAGGGGGGGTGTTATCCCCTACGGCGGCCCCAAAGAAAGTTAGTTACAGGTAAGCAGGCAGGGCAGGATAGGATCTTCCTGGTAGCGACTCTGTGGGGCAAAGAGGGAAGACAGGAACGCCCCCAATCTAGAAAAGATGGGAAATGAAAAACTGGGGGTTGGAGGAGTAAGAAAGGCAGCCACCTTCCTGGGACTTTGGGGGATGGGGGGCTGAGGAGTGAACCTATGCAGCTGATCCAAAGGTCCCAGAGACACGGTTCGGACTGAGGTGAAATGAAAGGAGAACCTTTCCCCGTTAGGAAAGTAGAGGGAGCCAGACGGGTAGTGGAGAGGCTGGAGAGCGGGATGAAAAGGCGGACCGAAGCCGAGAGAGGTTTCGGAGGGAAGTCGTGGGGAGAAGGCGCGGGCGGATGGACACACACACACACACACACACACACACGGGCGCGCGCGGAAAGAGCGAGGACAGAGCAATAGGATGAGACAGGTCGGAGGATTCAAGCAGAAGCTTCCGGAGAAGCAGAGGCAGCTCCCGGGCAAAAGTCACTGAGCCTCCCTCCCAACGACTCTCTTGGTCCCGCTCGCTCTCAGCCTCAAGCTCGGCGAAGCTCAAATCCGCCAGCACGCTCAGAAGAATACAGAGACGCCGCGCTAGAGCGCCCCCTCCCGCTCTCAGCGGCCATTTTGTCTCAGCGCTTCGCTGCTCTCGCCTGTAAGACCAGACATATTGAGTGAGGGCAGAGGGGAAAAGGTCCGTTGTTAACCTTACCTACCTACCGCTTTTCCCCTTTAGCGCACGGGCAGGCTTCGGTCGACTCACCTCTTAAAAATTAAAACGCCGGGCCACTCAGCCTACGGTTTCATGCACCTTTTTTTAAACCGTGGAGGATTATTTTCCATCAATAAAGATGGTTACCTGTCTTAGCGGGCCAAGTAACCGTTAACGGGGGAAATCTCCTTTGAGAGGAACTTAATGGTCGTTGCAAACGGAAGTGGGCGGAGTTAGAATTTCGTGCTTGAGGTGCATAGGGAAAAGTGCTCGATTACTGCAACTTGAACTTAGAGGAGAAAAGCGTCGGACAAAAGTGTCTGGAAGGCGGTTTCTTATAAACCTGAGCCGCGCATGTATGTATGTATGCTAGACGTGTGTATGATAGATAGGTATATAATAGATATGTAGATATGATAGATATGTATATAATAGATAAATACGTCTGATAGATTTGTATATAATAGATATGTATGATAGATATATATGTATATAATAGGTATATATGATAGATATGTATGTATGCGCCTGCTAGACCTATATGGTAGCAGTCTGGAAATCTTGCAGTTGAGTTGGACTACAGTTCCCATATTACCAATCAGGGCGGAAAGTGGCTTATTGACTAGGGATGTCATTCCCAGGTATGTGAAGTGCTGGCGTATATAATATATGAGGGCGGCGCTGGCAAGGGAAGGAAAGGTCAGATTTGTTTAACAATGAGTCAAGCCTGTCTGGTGGTGTTAGACGAACTGGACTGCGCACGCGCTGACATTGTTTGTGGTTGTGGGGAGACTAAACTGCCTGGCTCCCACCCCCCAAAAAAATAGGGCACGTATGCTGTCACTTAACAGGAGCGTTCAGAATCAATTATCAGTGACCGTAATTTAGAAAGAAACAATTAAACATTCTGAAGGTTTGATCTTGTTAGCAACTCTCCAGAAATGCAGTGAAAAGTGGGTCATCAGATCTTGTGCAAAAATATGGACGATCGGTGGTTAAACGGTTTTCTGAATCATTTTGCTGCCAACTTGTGGTTGTCCGCATCTTTCAGTCTTGATCTGATAGCCCTGCATAAGAGTTAATGGGCAGGATTCCCTCTGGGTTTCCATCTGTTCTAATAGTTGTAATGAGTGGATATGTGTTAATGAGTAGCAGAAGAAAGAGGAAATTTTATTTTAGGTGTGATTATTCTTAAATCCTTCATTAGGATATAGTACTCCAATTAATTTTGTATTTTATACTGCTCTCCAAATAATAATTGACAGATGTCTTTGAATATTACTAACTCAGGTTGGTAGCACAATCCAAAGAGCACAGAAGATGTCTCCTCAAATGTGGATGAAACAGTTGCAACCAAATCGCCAAGCCCGGAGCTCAAACCAACTACATAAATAATTGACTGAATTCATACTATGAATGATTGTACATCAGTAACTTTGCCATATACTTTGTTCTATTTTTAGCTATTTTAAATCAAAATACAATAAAATACATTTAACTGAATTTAAATGCAACAATTTTGCTGCAAATAAAGCACAACCTTTGCGTAACACAACAGAATTGTTATGGTGAAAGAAATCATTTGATGAAGACTCTGTATATACTTCTGAACACTTTGTGATAATTAAAAATGTAAAACAACTGTAAACATTAATGTGGCTTTAAGAGTATTAATATGATTTACTGTATGACAACATTATATGCTTAAAAATTGATAATACATAAGATCTAGTCATAAATAAATGCAGTGTTTAGAATGTAAGGCTGCTGGAAGCTGATTGATAAAAATCCTGGCTCAGGAGATTTCTGGTGAGGAAATGGTAAACTGATACCCCACAAACAGCAGGAAACATTGTGGTTGAAAACAGCAACTAGATGCTGGGTCTAGACCAGGGGTCTTCAAACTTGACAGCTTTAAGACTTGTGGACTTCAAATCCCAGAATTTCTCCTCCAGTCATGTTCAGGAACTCTGGGAGTTGAAGTCCACAAGTCTTAAACTTGCCAAGTTTGAAGATCTTTGATCTAGACCGTTGAAATATCTCTAGAGAAAGGAGAGAGCTTGAGATTGCCCATATATACAATGGACAGCTGGGGTAAGGGTGATAACTGAGGTTTCTGATTGCTTTCAAACAGCTGATAATTTGCAGGATTCCACCAAACTCGTAGCCAATGCAGCCTTTCACGGTTCAACTGTGAACCTCACTTAATCATTTTAGAGTTTACTTTTTGTTGGTGGTGTTGCTTTTTAAAGGTTAAGGACCTTCAGAACTGCAAATGTGATCATATTAAATTTTTCTTCAATTTTTAAGAAAATTTTTTAATTATAATTTAGGCTTTTGCAAAAATATTTTTAAATATGCAGCAAAAGAGTTGTTTGAGAAATTTTTAAATGGATTAAGGGTCGAGATGGATTTGAAGTAGAACTCTGAAATTGCAGTAACTATAAGAATCCTTTCTGTGGAAAGATATCTATGTTTGCATTTTGAATTGATTAAGGTGATTTTGAAAATTGGTCACTAGAGGGCACAGGAAGGAAATAAATTTATCAAAAAATTATTGAAGAGAAATTTATGATCATTGGGCTCCAAAAATAATTTTAACTGCTAATATAGAAAAATTGGATGATGTCACTGAAGAGAAACAAATTACATCGGATAAAACAAATTTATTTGAATGTGGATTTGAAAATGGCAGCATATAGGATGAAAAAAGATGAAATAGTGGATACACCCCCAAAAAATTGCATTTGCAAATGAGACTTGTTGATTATTTAACTATTTAAAAGACACACAACCAGAAGAATGATGTGAATATTCTCCTTACATTAGATTTATTAAAGGGACTTGTTGAAGTTGTCGTTGATTTCTTGAGAACAAAAAAGAATACAAACACTGCGATATGGATAACCTTTTAATACTTTAATTACAAAAAGGGCTTTTAAAGAATATGAAAAAAGCAGATGTTAGGAAATTGTTTGAGGGGACTAAAGATTTTCAGGAAAAAGAGGAAAGATAAATAGTTTTATTTGATCAAGGCTAAAATAAATAGATTGCTAGAAAAGGAAATATAAAAGGAAAAGGAAACATTCAAACTAGGTTTATTAGATACAGTTTAGTAATACTATAGTTCTGATAATCCTTAATGGACTTTTGCTGGCTAAGATGGTGTGATGAGATTGATTTATAAAGAAGGAAATGAGTAATAGGATAAAGATATGGGTTTTACTTTAAGAGATGGTGATAAGCTATTCATGTTGATTATACTTGCTGAGAATATAGAACAGGGCTATCAAACTCGCGGACCAGATGCATCACGTGCTGGCCATGCCCATCCCCATTACAAGTCCCGATACGTCACGTGACGTTGCCATGATGACGTGAGTTTGACACCCCTGATATAGAAAAAGATTTTGGGTTTTTTTCTTTTTTCTGCATTCTGTGTGTGTGTGCGTGCTGCATACCTGTGTATAGTATTAGTTTCACATGTATAATATAATTTTTTAAAAATACAAATCACATATGTGAATCCATTCAATATTTGCTAAAGGATGGGCAGCAATATGCATATTTTGTAGTGTATGCTAACTCTAAAGTGTACTGCTCTGACTAATTTAATTTCTAGCTGAAATTATTTTATCTGCAGGCTTTCTACTGTAAAAAGCAAGTTGTGGCTGCTGTCTAAATCTAGCAATAAATTTGAGGAAGATCTACATCTTTGAAGGGTTTTCTCTGCCAAAAGGTTGTGAACTAAATAATTAACACTGCCAGACCATTGTTCTGAACGAAATGAGACAACTCGCTGAGGGACAACTTGCTGTGGAAATAATTCAACAATTCAATTTAATTACTTAATTTAAAATATTTTAATTTTTTTGTCATTCACATTTCGTTTAGTCCCTCCTTTTGTATCCTTTCTTTAATGAGTCTATTCTACCAGTTCTTTGATATCAGTGTAACTCTTGTGTCCCGCTGTGTGTTGGCCTGGGGCAAATTGGCCATGGCAAGTTGCTCTGTTCTGAATTCTGAATATGACTTAGACCCATCCCTTATACAACACACTATGGGACATTTAAACAGTAGCTAGTTCAGCTACTCTATATGCTGGGTTAACTTTTATTGTTTTTTTTTAATTTACATTTATATGCCACCCTTCTCCGGAGACTCGGGGCAGCTTACAGTCTTTAGAGCACCATGCTAAGTGCTCTGCAATAGCCTTCATTCCATTGTATATGCCTGCTTATTATTAGGGCTTTTTTGGGCCCCCCAAGTAGCATTTTTTACAAAGTCAGCTTATTGCCCCCAATAATCTTGGATCCTCATTTTACCTACCCTGAGAGGATGGAAGGCTGAGTCAACCTTGAGCTTGGTGGGATTCGAACCTGCACTAATTGCAGGCAATTGAGCTAACTGCTAGATGATTAACAGCCTGCACCACCAAGGCCATTGTTAAGTTTAGCCCAGGGATGGCTGATGCTGATGCTAATCTTGTTGCTAACGAAATAAAAAACACACTTTACAGATGGTCAAAGAATAGAAGTTCTCTATGCAATGGATGTAATTAAAAGAAAAATAGTGGCAAAACAAAGAATATACAAAAATACTTTGCTTACTACATTAAGTGATAGAATTCCATGGGATCTGTAGTGTTACACATTATACAAAGAGCTTCTGGACAGCAAAGCTGATGGACAGTGTCTTCCCTCCCCTCCCCAAAAAATATTTCTAAGAATGAATCTACTGGTAGGAAGGATACGTTTCTCATTATCTGACCTGTAGGACCGTTAGATAATTAAGGGTTCATCCAATCAATGTGCCATGTCAGATAAAATGAGCAGCCAAGTCAAATGTGTAACTGACTCAATTTCCCCAGCTGAGAAAGAAACAAAGGCAAACTTGAATTGGAAATGAACATAATTTCTAAATAGAGTTTTAGTTATTAATTGAATTTAAACAGAGGGACAGTTACTTTATTTAAGCTAATGGGCACTGGTGGAATGGATTTTCATCTTTTTTACAGTTTCTTCTAATCTCTTTGAAATTACTTTGGCGAATTAGGAGAACTAGAGTACAAGTGGAAAAACACAGATATAGCAGAAAAGTGGGAAAATCCTAATATTCAAGAGACCCTCTTTGTGGGAACTTGGAGCAGTAAAAACCTCAGAGGCAAGCTTTCAAACAGGATATCTGCATAGATGGTTTAGTAGGCGGTGCAGTTTTCCAAGTTTGGTTTTCCATGTTGGTACCACTACTATAAGAAACTTTTCCAATACAGTGTTTGCCCTAATGCTTTCTTGAGGAAGGCTTTTATAGTTCTTAACTAAAATTCTTCTGCTTTCTTTTGTGCTTTTTTAAAAACTTACAAATTGTTGGCTCAATTGTAACATTGATTCCATTGCAATATACTTGCACTTTTTCTTACTGCTTTCTCTCATTACTGCTTTCGTTCTTTTTTAATGCTGCATTAATGTACATCCAACATTGATTGATGGTATACAAGAGACATTGGCATGACTCAGATGTCACCCTATGCTGAGTCCCAGTTATTGTTATGCAATAAAATCCTTAATTGTCCTACTTTTTTATTAACTGCTGCAACTAATGTTTATTTATTATTCCATGAATTGAAGAAAATTATTCCATGGACATGTATGCGATGCAGTACATAATTGCCTTCCATTTGCATTTTGCATAATTTGAGAAGCAAGATTTGATGTTCTTCCTGACAGTTATTTAAATTTTGTAAGGAAAAAAAATACATGGACTATGAAAATAAATTTGTTTTAAATGTTTTTAAACTCAATAAATATAAAGCCAAATATATGGAAATATAAGACATTGAACTTTCAGAGAATATTTATTTTAGGTAATTCAGAAAAACCAAAGTATATGAGAAAATCTTGCATAGGGAACAAAAAAACCTATTTGAATTAGTAGAAGTACATTCACTTTCTCACAGAGAAATCCTATACTGTGACTGAATAAATATAAGCTTCTTGTGCTTCATTTAACATACAGAGGGATGTACTGCTCTGAATAACAACTTGACATTTTTACAAGGATGTAAGTCAATGTATACTTCTGACCTGATGAAAGCACAGAACAAATAATAAAGCTGTATATTAGAATAGGAAAGCTATGATACTCTATGGATTAATGACAAGCTGAGAATTTGAATGTTTTGTTTGCTCTTAAACAATTGATTGTTTGCAAATCAAAAATACTGTAAAAATACAGTCATTCATAATAGACACCACAACAATAAATATTGATAGTACTAGCCTAGAAACCAAGAGTCTTGGGAATTCTAGACCTCCTTTGGGTATGAAAGGCTTTGGGCCAGTCATTCTCAATGAGGAAAATAGGAATATTAGGTACATTTACCACTTTGAGTTACAGTGTACTGTATTTAAAAAAAGTGGGATAGAATAGAATAGAATGCTTTATTGGCCAAGTGTGATTGGACACACAAGGAATTTGTCTTGGTGTAAATACTCTCAGTATACATAAAGAAGGAACATTCGTTAAGAATCAAGAATCATAATGTACAACTTTTAATGATAGTCATAGGGTACAATCAACATCAAATCATACTAGGAAACAGAGGATACAAGCAACAAAGTTACAGTCACAAATGGGAGGGGATGGGTGATAAGGAGTGATGAGAAGATTAACAGTAGTAGTGTACACTTTGTAAATAGTTGAACAGTGTTGAGGGAATTATTTGTTTAGCAGAGTGATGGCTTTCAGGAAAAAACTCTTCTTGTGTCTAGTTGTTCTGGTGAGCAGTGCTCTATAGCGTCGTTTTGAGGGAAGGAGTTGAAACAGTTTATGTCCAGGATGTGAGGGGTCTGTAAATATTTTTCACAGCCCTCTTTTTGACTCTTGCAGTATACAGGTCCTCGATTGAAGGCAGGTGGGTGGTAATTTTTTTTTCTGCAGTCCTAATTATCCTCTGAAATCTGTGTCTGTCCTGTTGGGTTGCAGAACCAAACCAGACAATTATAGAGGTGCAGATGATAGACTCAATAATTCCTCTGTAGAACTGGTCAGCAGCTCCTTGGGCACTTTGAGCTTTCTGAGTTGACGCAGAAAGAACATTCTTTGCTGTGCTTTTTTGATGATATTTTTGATGTTAGGTGTCCATTTTAGGTCATGTGATATAGTAGAACCTAGAAATTTGAAGGTCTCTACGGTTGATACTGTGTTGTCTAGTATTGTAAGAGGTGGTAGTATGGGAGGATTTCTTCTAAAGTCTACCAACATTTCTACGGTTTTGAGTGTGTTCAGTTCCACATTGTTCCGGTTACACCACGAGGCAAGTTGTACAACCTCCTGTCTGTATGCAGATTCATCGTTGTCTCGAATAAGACCAATGACTGTTGTGTCATCAGCAAACTTCAGTATTTTAACAGATGGATCATTTGAGATGCAGTCATTGGTATATAGGGAGAAGAGAAGTGGAGATAGCACACACCTTGGGGGGCCCCTGTGCTGATTGTACAGATATCGGATGTGATTTCGCCTAGCTTCACCTGCTGTTTCCTGTCTGTTAGGAAGCTTATGATCCACTTACAAGTGTGTTCAGGTACTGCTAGTTGATTTAGTTTACTTAGAAGAGTGTCTGGAATGATGGTATTGAATGCTGAACTCAAGTCTACAAAGAGGACCCTTGCATAGGTATTTGGAGATTCGAGGTGTTGTAAGATGTAGTGCAGAGCCATGTTAACAGCATCATCTGTCGATCTATTTGCTCGATATGCAAACTGCATGGGATCTAACAGCGGATCCTTGATGGTTTTCAGGTAGGACAGCACAAGCCTTTCAAAGATTTTCATAACTACAGATGTTAGAGCAACTGGTCTGTAGTCATTCAGTTCCTTGATGGAGGGCTTCTTTGGCACTGGGATGATGGTAGAACGTTTGAAGCAGGAAGGAACATAGCACATCTCTAGTGATCTATTGAAGATTCGGGTGAAGATGGGGGCCAATTGCTCAGCACAGACTTTTAAGCAAGAAGGAGTTATCTTGTCTGGCCCTGGTGCTTTTCCTGGCTTTTGTCTGTGTAATAGATCTTGCACTTCTTTTTCTGTGATCATCAGAGGTTGTGAGCCCAATGGATTGGGGCCAGTTGTAGGAGGCTTGTCTATTGTTGGTGTGTTTGAGATGTGTGTTGTAGAGATAGATGGCTGTAGTTTCTTTTCAAACCTGCAGTAGAACACATTCAGGTCATCTGCTAGTTGTTGATTTCCTTCTGCTTGGGAAGGAGGTTTGCTGAAGCCAGTGATGTTTTTAAGAGTTTTCCACATGTTTGCTGGTTCATTTGTTGAGAATTGGTTCTTTAACTTTTCAGAGTAGCTTCTTTTTGCTGCTCTGATCTCTCTTGTTAATATGTTTCTGGCCTGGTTGTATAGCATTCTGTCACCTTTTCTGTAAGCTTCCTCTTTGGAATGACGTAGCTGCTTAAGTTTAGCTGTGAACCAAGGTTTATTATTGTTGCTATATATTTTCAGGTTCCTTGTTGGTACACATAAGTCTTCGCAGAAGCTAACATATGATGTTATAGTATCTGTGAGCTCATCTAGGTCTGCAGAGGCATCTTCAAAAACATTCCAATCAGTGCAATCAAGGCAGGCCTGGAGTTTCAGCTTTGCCTCATCCGACCAAGTCCTCACTGATTTAATTGTTGGTTTAATGGTTTTAAGTCTTTGTCTGTAGGCAGGAACAAGGTGAATCATGCAGTGGTCAGAGTGTCCCACAGCTGCTCGTGGTAAAGACCTATAAGCATCTTTTACTGTTGTGTAGCAGTGGTCTAAAGTATTTTTACCTCTGGTGGGACAATTTACATCCCAAAAATATTTTGGGAGCTCTTTCCTTAAATTTGCTTGACTGAAATCTCCTAAAATGATGGGAAAGGAACCTGGGTGTTTGGCTTCAACCTCCATAATTTGATCAGCAAGAGTTCTTAATGCCTTGTTTATACAGGCTTGTGGAGGAACATATACAGCTATTAGGAGAAATGAGGAGAACTCATGTGGGGAGTAAAATGGCTTGCAGTTGATGTGTAAAGACTCTAAGTTTTCATCACAAAACTTATATATTATAGTTATATCCTGAGACCAACTGTTGTCGATATATAAACATAATCCCCCACCCTTTGTTTTACCCGATGTCTCTTTAATTCTGTCTGATCTAAATGTCTGAAATCCTGGGATGTATATGACGTTGTCCCCATGAATTTGTGGATTAAGCCAGGTTTCAGTAAAACAAAGAACAGTTGAATTATAAAAATCATAATTACATCTATTTAAGAGATGAATTTCATCCATCTTGTTAGCCAGTGAGCGTAAATTAGTCAGAAAGATTGAAGGGAGAGGAGTTTTCCCCCCCACCTTCCTTAGTCTGTTTAAAATTCCGGCTCATTTATAAAATATAAATATAAAAATATAATACTAGCAATAATTATAATTTTAAAAATAGAGAAGATAATTTACACAAAATTAGAAGACTGTAACATGCTAACATATATAGATCATCATTATCTGATTCAGCCCAGACAGACAACCTGTCTGATTATTTACTAATTTAAACATTTAGGCCAGTTATTATTCCAACAGTGTGGCAACAAGTAATAAGATATTACAATAAAGCCAAATAAAATAAGTAATAGATTATTTTAAATGATACTCTTTAAAATACACAAATAAATTACCCTGACAGAGGTAAAAAGACAAAAGTCATTGTAAGATAGAGCAAGGAAAACAAACTAGTACCAAAAGGCAGATAGTATTGCCAACAGCCAGGCCTCTAGGGAAAGGGTGTTATACAGCTGGCCTCATCCCCCATTCTCCCAATAATGTGCTGCTCAGCCCTAGGAGACTGAGAAGAGTCGCACTCTGTTGCTACAGAGTGTAATATCCTCATCCAATATACTCATACTCATCCAAGGGGTAATGTTACAGGCACCTGTTGCAATTCTAGGGCTAGTGTTACTTGGCCTGTTAAGACTGTTCCAAATAACAGGTTTGCCATTGTATTTTTTACTACCTGTAGTTTCCATCTTCAAAAGGCAGACCGTTATAGAGTACATTGCAATAACCCAAAGATCATGTACTAAAGTGATCAGGCCATCCCCTGGGAGTTGCAACTGTGAAGTGAGATGAATGCATCCAAGGACACCCTGGCTGAATGCATCCAACGACACCCTGGCCTCGAGTGATATAGATGAATCCATGACCCAAACTGTTTATCTCCCTCTGCAAAAGGAATATAGCTCCAGGTACATTTCCAGACTTGCAACCTGCCAATTTACAGTATCTCTATTTTGCTGATAGTTAACTTCAGTTTATTACTGAATAAATTGAACGTTTGTGCTGTCTTGCCTGAGTCTAATGAAATGGAAAATCAGTTCCAGTTACTTTAGATTTTATAATTAGAGAAGTTAGTTTGGATTTTCAATGCAGAATTCCAAAACTTCTATAATTGTATTGTGTCCTCAGTCTTATTTTTAAAAGCCATCACTATTTATCTTTTTCCCAAAATCAGAAGGAAGGGTGGCCTTCATGTATTCCTTCATGCATTTACATTGCCTGATCTAAAATACTGATATAATTCACCCACAATGCATTCATTCAACTGTAACATGACCATCTTGTGACTCTAAACTTGTTGATAGAAAAAAAAAAATAAAACAAATGGAATAAGTTTACTGGAATTTGCCAACTGCCTTTGTTCTTATGCAACCAGTTGTCCTCTGTTTGTGGCTTTATAACAAGCAGCGATAACCCTTGTGTCTAGCTTGAATTTCTGCTCTCCGTTTGTAAGCTCACAGCAGTTGCTTTGATTTCCAGATCCTTTGGCATTGTTGCTTGTTTTGAACAGAGAAGTTTCTGTGCCTATGTGCTACAATAGTGACACATGTCCTCATTAAAATATCTAGAAATTCATGTTCTTTTCCTGTAGAACAGAACTTTCTTTTCCGGCCACTCTGGAAGGTTTGCTTCTGCAAAATGTTAATATTAATGAAAGTTGTCATGGTTTCAATTGAAGAAGGAGCACATCATTGAAAAGAAGAACCATATTTATTGCAAGGTTCCTTGAGTGCCTACTTTAGCAATAGCACTTTAGCCTTATATCCCACTTCACATTGTCTTACAGCCCTCTCTAAGAGGTTTACAGTCACCATAATGCCCCCAACAAACTGGATCCTTGGAAGGATGGAAAGCTGAGTCAACACTGAGTTGGTCAGAATCAAACTCCTGGCAGTCAACAGTGAGTTAGCCTGCAATACTGCATTCTGATCACTGCACCACCATGGTTTTCTTGTTTATTTGCAAAAAGCCGAGGGATGGGATTCTATCAGTTTGGACCAGTTCTATAGAACCGGTTACCATTTGGCGCAGTTTGGAGAACCGGAAAATCACACCACTGGCTGGCCCCGCCCCTCCCCACTTGCCCCTCCCCTCCCTGCCCAATCACTCCTTATCTCGCATGCGCGCCATCCAACTTGCCTGCATTGTGCAAGCAAATTTTATGTGACAGACATACACATTCAACATGCTATTCGCTCTTGGAGTAAATGTGCAAAGCACATTATGCAAAGTGCAGGAAAGAAATCATTTTGGAACTGTTAAGAATTGTTAAGTCACAGAAGATTGAACAAACAATAAGATACAATAATCCAAAGCAACTAAAGGCCTGAGCTAACAAGAAAAGACATATCTAAATTGAGTCACTAATGCCTCTTTATTCCATTCTATCCTTGAAAATTACCCAAGTTTTAAGTTCTATCACCAAGCCAACTCAGAAGTGGCTATCTTCTCATTTTTTATCCCAGAGGAAATATTGTCACAAATGAGTCCTCAAACAAATTAATGAACACATTAATTAGCATCCCTGGTGAGAATGCTGACTGATCGCTTCAAAATGTCAGATAACATGGGATTGTAGCTGCTGAAAGTCCTGGTCTATAGGACTTGTATGGAATTATATACCAATTACTCAAGAAAAGTTAAACAATCTTTGCTGATCCTGTTTTAATATCTAAATGGGAATCCAAGAAATATCAAGGCTATAAGACCAGAGACATAAAAAAATCATTTTCAAGGAGCCAATGGAAAAATGAATATATACATCAGTCAACATATGTAGCATCCTCGTGCATGTTTCAATGCATATAGGACACTAGCCAAGATTGCAGTAATTATCAGCTCTACCTTTGATTCTCTGACCAGGCACTCTGAAAAAGAAAATGTGCATATATAAATTACATATCATGCTAAGGTACTGCTTTTGGGGAATAAGACTTTAATCATGATTAATATATAATGGCTGAGTTCATACAACATATAGTATGTTAAAGCCCAAACTAAACAAACCACATTATTAAGGTATGGTAGAGTAGGTGAACCCCAATACTGATTTAGATGCATATAGCTTTTCCAGGTAATTTCAGTTCCTATTGCCAGCAATGCCTAGTCTCATACAGTGCACATAATGCACTGGACTGTAGAAAGACACCATTTTACAGATGGCTTGGTCACATAGGTGGTTTGTCAGAGAACATGAAGGTGGAAGAAATTACTTTTATAACCTGCAAAAGTACCATGTTTTTCTACTCTTTTAAGGCAACAAGAATTGCCCATGCTACAAGTGCCAGCTGAGCATGGAAGACAAGGTGAAGGAACTACAAACAAAACTTCTATCATCTAGCTTCTCAAGAAAGATAAGGAATTAATTAATTGGACATAAGAAGCCTTTCAGAATTATAGTGGTACCAAGGACTCTCCCAGAAGGCAGAAGCAATCAAGGCAGGAGTAGAGAAATGGAGGAACAACAACAAAGTAATTTCTTCACCTCCGTGTTGTCTGACAAACAACATACGTGACCAAGCTATCTGTAAAATTGTGTCTTTCTATAGTTCACCCTTGTTCATTATGTTTCTGGATGAGAAGCAGCTGTTATAAACTTCAGAGACTGAAAAAGAGGATTCTACACGCTCTGTAAAGAATACTTACCTCTGTCCTAAAGGAAGGAAGCAAGTACACAGTTGATAAGAAATTATCTGAGTATAATACCTGGTGCCCAGATTAGATATATAGTTTTAACTCATTAGTATTTGCTGTAGGTTTTTACTTTGAAGCATAGAAATTTATCAGGCTGGGATGAAGAAATACATGTAGAATGTTTGAGATGATTATGATTAAGGCAAAAGTGAAGCAATCAAACATTTAAGCTAAATTGCAACAACTCTTTCACCAACTACTGGGGAACAGTTGATGGTTTACTTCCTGTGTTGTATTTTTTAATTCTCTTGAAGATACACCAAATCACTTGGTGAATGGATGACTTTAGAAAATGAAGAAATAAATGAAAATATTTTAAAATGGTTTCCTGGCATGGTCTATGATAGATATAAAGTTCTTGGTATCATTTATGAAAGTAAGAATTTAAATACTGTTAATTCAAATGAGTATTACTATAAATAAAAAATATATTCTTTACCCTTTTTCTAATTTGGATGAATCATTGCTCTGATTAAGCATTCCTAGATCATAAAGTCCTGAAACCAAACTGGTAAGAATACCAGAAAAATCTGTTTGTTCTCCTTGGCTAATTGATAACTTGAAATGTATGACAAAACAATGTACAAATTAAAGAAATACTGAACTTTCGGAGTCTCTATGATACACTGAATGAAGCAATTCTCAGTAACCACAATGTTCTTCAAAGAGCTCAGTAATTTATACATTATTCTGTATTGAGTAATGCTCTGGGGTTAAGAATTATCGTTTCCTTCAAGCAACAATAACTTTCCCTAAGCATTTATAAAATAAAGTTTTCTTTTGTACTATTTCTAAAATCTATTAATTACCTCTTACTTCCCACTGCCTTTCTGTTTAAAAGCTGACAATGAAAGGCAGTCATGACAAGTTACTACTACCTCCAAGATGCTATTTCCACATTCCTGCCTGTCCCCTGACCGTCCATAAATCCGTGGAATTATCTATTCTGATGATATTCCCTTGGGATATACTCCTCTCTGACTCAGAAGGGATTTGTGTGTTCAATTTAGTACCGGAGACTGATTTTAGATTTACAATAAAACAGAATAACTGCCTTTCAGGTTTTTGTCCTAACAGTTTTTGGGATACATCAAAATTGATGTGGCCAATCTTGGTCACTTTGCTTGTATAGCTCTCGATTTGCTAGGTCTGCATGATATGCTTTTCAAGTGAACAAGGAGATCCTGTGATCTTTCATAGGTTTGCCTGAGAATCCCAAATACTATAGTACTTTGCTGCACAGATACTTTCCTTTTCATATTATTCTAATGTAAACAGGTTCTACTTTCAGGCAGAGGAAGGGAAGATAGCCTCAGCCAGCAGCTGTGGATTAACCAATATTAGACTACTTGTCAGTGCTGAAGGAAGATTCAACTGCTCCTAAGTCAAGTTCTGAATGGTGAGATGAGAACAAGGACTATTTTTTCTATTGTTTGAGATACAAAACATACTACAAGAAACTCTGCCTGAATGTTACTCTATTTATTTTCTAAGGCAGCAAAGCCTTGTATCTGTTTTGCACTTTTTTCCTGTGTAATTTTCGCTATACACATTGAATCGTATTTTATATAGTAATATAGTAATTCCTTATTCCTCATCCTCTCCTCTGTAGCACCAGCTGTTTCTTTAATTCTAGTAACTAGGTTTATACATGAAATGGGAAGTATGTTTTGCTTCAAGAATCATTTGGAACCAGCCAGTTGAAAAGAAATGAAACCTGGAAGGAGAGGCGTTTCTGTATTTGTCAAAAAGTCAGTATGGGGGCTACAACTGCACTGTGGAAACCCCATATATTTTTAATGTACACTGGACTTGTCACCCACATTGAAAATGGGCTGGGGTTTAATCATGCAATTGTGGGTGCCAAACTGACTTTTATTTATTTTTTTAATCTCCCTTCCTCTGGACACCTCTGCCTAGAACATCTTGGTTCTTTTAGGTTTCACATGAAACAAAATTCAAAACAATCCTGAAATTATTTTATGCAGTGTGTCGCACAAAGTGCTTCATTTTTTCCTCCTCCTGTCCCTTAATCTTCTTAAACAGATTTTCCCTGAGCTGTAGGAATATTTGAAGTAGCAAATATTCTTGCTCTATGGAAAGCTTTCCATAAATGATATGTGTTTATTTTCTCTTACCTAGACTTATTCTTAAGTAGACCTAGGTCTAGTTATGTGGGGACTACAACACAGTATTAGAAATTATATTAACAGTTAAGGTTTGAGGCGGTATTTGTTATACAGATACAGATCTCCAAGTATTTTATGAAAATACCAAAGCTTAAGCAACAAAGTGATTAACAGCAGAGTTGTTTCTTTGAGCTTTTAGTTAGCTGTGTAATCTAGCCGCCCCCCCAAAAAAAAAGTAGCAGAAAAAGGAATGGAGCAATGCAATGGAGAGCTTTGAAGATCAAGACTTCTGTCATTGTATTTTAGTGTTATATAGAAATGCTCTAAACAAACAAGCAAGAATAAAAGAGGATTTCTTCTGCATCCCAGAATAGAAGCCCGGGAAAGATTTAAAGAATGTCACATATCACTGTGACAAGAGCATATTCTATCTGGAGGTAAGGTTAAAAAAAAAGGGTGGGGGGGGCAGAAGGTCAGTTTGTGAATCAGAATGCTGTTGAGGATAGGAAAAAAAGGCAACACTTTTGCAATTATACCAAAGGAATAAAATGGTTACTCTTTGAATTCAGTTTGGAAACAAAGGAAGACAAATAATTGAAGGGCGTAAATGGAATAATTACTTAATCTTAATGTGTGTATTATTTTAGCTGAGCTAAAATATAGATTTTTTTTTAAATGATTCAATAAGTTGTGTGAATCCAGTCATTGAACAATGGTACATAAAATAGTATCTGAGACTTATGGACATCTCATTTCCCCTGTTCCTGGAGAACTTCTGAATGTTATCCCTGCATTGGACATATACATTTGTTGATATTTTAAGTTACATTTTTCCATCAAAAAGAAACACTGATGTGACTTTGTAATTCCATCAGGATTCACAGTGGTGTAATCAATAAGGATACTGACATATTACCAGTGCCAATCGGCATGTTACCAGTTATCAGTATCAGCACACTGTAAAAAAGAAAATGCGCACTGAAAGTGGAAATATTGTGCCATTTTCACTTTTGTAAAACTGTATAAATCTGATTAACTTTCTTATTTTCTTTGGTACTTCTTTGAAATCTCCCATTTCAGATGAATGCAGGGACAGTTACAAACAACACAAGAAGCCCAACTGCACAAGAACAAAGAAGTAAGCAAATCTGAGTAATCTTGTTCTATTGGCTTTGCTGCTCCTTTCTTGAGAAACAGATCAAACATCTCCTGAGATGGTCATGTCACAGATGAATGGATGCACCCTGAATGAAATACCTATAAATCTTTTAGGTGAGGCAATATACATGCATGAAGGACTCCCCTACCCCCAAAGATTATGGGAAAAAGGATGGAGAGGAGTGTCCTTTGGGGGGAAAAAAGCCCTAGATATCAGAATGCAAATAGACTTAAATTGATTCAGGGATTTTCACTGGTTGGTATTGAGGAGATTCAGTTTCCTTCAATAGGTCACACAAAACATGAATAGAGTTAACGAGTAGTTTAAGTGGGCTTGTTCAGGGGTGGGATTCAAATTTCTTAATAACCAGTTCTGTGGGTGTGGCCTAAATTGTGGATGTGGCTGGGTGGTCATGTGACTGGATGGTCATGGCTTATATGTAAATATTGTAAATATTTATGTAAATATTGAATTTTTTTATTTAAAAAAAGAACTTTTACCCAAAATCAGGCACTCAGTCAGATTGAGTTGCTTACAGAATCACAGATTCACTCACAAATCTACCTTTCTGCAATCTGCTGCCTATGAGCAGATGTAAGAATAATTTAAAAAATGAAAGTAAAGGCCATTGTGAAAGTAACCTCAATCTTCAGTTGAGGAATGCCACAAAGGCTTCATTTTTTTTGTGGCAGTTTTTTCTGCATATCCAGTTCACCACGCAATTACATAATCAGCCATCTTTGAGAATCTTCCTCTGACTAGATAACAATACTTGTGAGTTACAAACAAAAACAGAGATATGTCATCATGAGCAGGGAAGATGTACAAGAACTTAATTATAATAGATGGATTAGAAGATGATCAAATGGCTGGAACACTAACAAAAAGAAAAAAGAAGGTATTTTTTCATTGAAAACAGCAATTCTAAAAATAAAAACTAACTACAAACTACAAAAATATAAGAATAAAGACTATTTGTGAGCTGGGGAAGCGCCTGTACTAGGCCTCCCAGGACCTCCTCTGCCTCTGAGGCACCCTATGCTCCACTTAACAACCCATAGGGTTGTCTAATGCTCACAACAGGGAGAGCAGAGATTGGAAGTGTTAAGCAAGGCAATCATATACACCCTTTGTCCATTTTTAACTTCATTTCAAAATATATTTTTCAAAGTCTTCAAGACTGTATTTAAAACTTCTTTCTCTAAGGAGAAGGAGACTTGCCCAGTAAATGCAATAAAATCTTGTGGTTCTGAAAAGTGTTAATATTTCCAAAGCAATAAAAATAATTGCAAAGATGATTAAGAAATTAAGCTTGGTCAAACATTTGGTCGAAAAAAGGCAGTGTTATGATTGTGAACTTGGTATCCTTTAAATCCCAGCCGCTCGACTCATAAGATGAAATCTCAATTCTTGTGTCTACTCACAAGAAGTGGCTGACCAGAATATACATGGGGTTTCTAATATCTTTCTCAGGAGAATTCATCAGTCAGGATCCACTGTCCAGTTGCCAATATCCACCATAAACACAGTCCTGCTTCAGCAGGGACATCTAGCTCAAGGTGGCACTCACCAGAAGTTTTTTCAGGAAGAGAAGATAAAATATGGATGAATATTTCATAATAACTGAGTAAGGCAATGAAGCTCTTTCATTCAAAGTGTTGAAAATAAATATTTTCCCTATATACTTGAGGTTGTGTATTGAGCACAGCAGGCAAACTGAAGCTTCCTGTTGAGCATGGAAGGAAAGAAAATAAAAACCAGGTACTGATTTTTTTTTTTCATCTAATGTGAAGGGAGTCAATATTTGAGTACAATAAATAATACAATTTATGTGAAAAGTATTGGTATCAATAAAAAGGACAGGCATGATTTCTCCTTAGAAGAACAGAATGTTGGATTAGTCCCACAGTAAGACCATCCCATGTTTTAATCAGATCCTATATTCCTGCAATAAAGACTGTGTCATAATTTATACTGCTTTTGTAAGTCCTGTGTATCATTTCCAGAAGATATATAATCTATTGCCTTGAAGATCATTTATGTTCCTTTGACAAGGAGCCCACTGATCCCTGTAGTTGTGCATACTGATAAAAGATACGTTGTTAAATCTATCATCAATAACTTTGCTTTTTAATTTAGGTGTCCACTTTTCCAAAAACACCTGGTATAGTCAGCAGGATCAAAAAGTTAGAAACATTTGATGCATTTGGCACACTTCTACCTTTTCGCAGGCTGAGTCTTTCTCATTTATGATTCCCACTTTGGAGGAAGATGGACTCCTGCAACCTCTCAACATTTTTTTTTTTTTATTTCTTGGTAAATTCTCATTCCAATATTACCTACCCTAGATCCCTCCCTACTTAGATTTCTCAAGCACTATTAAGGTAAACTACAGATAATGAAAAGCTAGTTATTTGTCAGCTTGCTGATCTGCTGCTACTTGGCTGAGAAAAAAATGGTCAAATCACCTTTCCATATAAAGAACTTAGCCCCTTCTATGGTAGTTTCATAGTACTGCATTGGTCTGCTTAAGAAGCATGCATTGTTGTCAATACTTTTGTTAATCATAAAATTCAGACCACTGAGTGTTGAAAATGCACAGTCTATGGCCTCAGAATTCTTGGATACAGCATCTCCCAAAGACACTGCAGAAGTAATAATTTAATATAATATTTTGAAGGTTAATATATGGATAGCATCTATATACTAAACTAAACCTTTTTTGTCTGTTAGCTTTACCTGTGGTCAACTCCTGATTGACTGTGCTACACAATTAAGTATGGTCTACTTTCAAGGCAGATACATCTCAATATCTCCCTGAATTTTAAAAATCTTTTCTAGTACATTAGAAGGTCTGCCATTGTGATGATATTAAGGAATCTGATAAGGAATCTGGTATTTGGTAACTTCATCTTATAAAACAAAACATCATAAAAAATTTCCTTGGTCAACTGCTGATGTTTGTTTATATATTTTTTTTGTATACAGAGATACATCTTTGAATATCTCCCTGAATTTTTAAGAACTTTGCCAGTGACTGGTAATGAATTTGGTATCACTAAAATGATAACCAAATAAGTCACAGATTATCTTGTATTAACTAAAATTAATTCAGATAGTTAAAACACATTTAAATTTGACAGATTGGCCTCTCCCCCCAATTCTGTGTCAGTACAACTGTTAATGAGAGCAAAGTTATTATTTTCTTGTGCAATATTGCAGCTCTCCAGAGCTTGTGGGTAGTTTGTTTCCTCACTGGTGATAAGACTTACTTCATTCTACCTCTTGCCTCTGGGCTATAGTGTGTTCTAGGGGTCCGCCCAGAGTAGAATGCAACCATGTTGGAAGAAGGCTTGGTTCTAGAATAGTCAACCTGCTATCATTTGCTTTTACCTCCCAGCTTGCATAAGGATTTGAAAGTGTGGAATACAGTACAAAGGTAATTTTGCAATAAAAAAACACCTACTCAGATTAGGTAGTTCATTTTTGAAATGGATCAGACAGTTACTGTAACAATATGAATTAAACACATGAGTGTACAGGGTACATGAGTAGGCATTTTTATTTCATTATGTATGAAGGGAATTTTTGTTGGGGATCTGCAGTAATTCTGAGTTGGACATTACAGGTAGTCTTGACATACAACCACAACTGAGACCAGAATGTTTGGTTCTTGAGTGAAGTGAGATATCACATGACTGCTTTGTTAAAAACACCACAATCCCAGCACTTCTGGTTGCTGTCATTAAGCAATCTCCTGGGTTGTTAAATGATGTGAAAGACAACTAGAGGGATTTGACCCTGCATGAAGCTGAAACTCTCCAGCAGGTAGTCCTTTTGCTCTCACCACTGGAATAATTCTTTCCTGTGTGGCGCCAAAACCTCCAGTGGACTGCTTTTTTGCTCTCGGGATTTGGGCACACAACTAAAAGATATGAAAAAGCCTCTATTGGCAGGAAGTCTCTAAATGGCAATTCTCAGTTGGCCTCTGCCTCACTTCTCACAGTCAGCATATTTCAAAGATAACCTAAGAGCCCAAATCTAATCCTAACCATAGGCCTAAAGAATTTTATAATCTGTTGACCTTTACTTGACATATAAATAGGTAAAGAGGTTTATAATATTTTGCCACAGACTTATTTGGCTTCACTCAATGCTAAATTTCAGGAAGAAAAAACTTCTTGGCTGCAAAATAAAGAGACAAAATAAAGAACTATCAGCATGAACAATGATACAACTTTGGGATTATGCACTGAGAGTTTGTGGCTATATATAGTTTCTGCTAAGCAAGAAACCAAGGAGCCTTGGTGGTGCAGGCTGTTAATCATCTAGCACTTAGCTCAATTGCCTGCAATTAGTGCAGGTTCCAATCCCACCAGGCTCAAGGTTGACTCAGCCTTCCATCCTCTCAGAGTAGATAAATTGAGGACCCAAGATTGTTGGGGGCAATAAGCTGACTTTGTAAAAAATGCTGCTTGGGGGGGCCAAAAAGCCCTAGTAATAAGCAGGCATATACAATGGAATCAAGGCTATCACTTAGCACGGTGCTCTAAAGACTGTAAGCCGCCCTGAGTCTCCAAAGAAGGGCAGCATATAAATAAAAAAAAATTAAAAAAAAGGAGTGCATGATTCCATTGCATGATTCCATTGGTGTAAAAAATTAATCAGAAAAAAACAAATAAAACAGGCAACACTTGCTTTTAAAAAGGAATAAAACCAATTAGAGTTTTCTGTGTTAAAAATGCAATGACTTTTTTTAAAGAGGTGGAATGTGTTCAAGGTATAAATAGCATAAAATCAATTGTTTGAATAAGAAAAGCAAAAACATGCAAGGATTTTTTTTTTAAGAATGCAGGCTTAGATTTAAGGCTCAGGAGAGCTCAAGCTTTATCCTCTCTTCAAAATACATCCCAAAGTAACCAGCTGAATCAAGGAGCATTGCTGATTCTATCTATCCACCTTTGAACGTTATCAGAAAGCAGTTGAAAGTAACATCACATCTTGGTCTTAATCAATTGGGTATTGTATTTTTGGATTTAGCTTCACCTAGGATGTTCACAGTTTTTCAGTTGAAACTATGATTAAGTCTGTCCATGCATTGTGAGATTGAGTTTTCATAGTGTCTTCTGATTGCTGGTTGGTGTTCATGGATGGCTCTGTTTGTCTCTTGTCTATCTGTTCTACATATTGGCTGTTAAAGTCATTACATTGTATATTGTAGGTGGCTCTTGTTTTCTTCTTCTTGGGCTACTGGGTCTCTGGATTTATGTAAGATGGTTTGGAGGGTTTTAATTGGTTTGTGCACTATGGTGATGCTATATAGTTGTAATAATGTGTTGGTTGTTTCTAAAATGTTTTTGATGTATGGTACTGTATGTATGTATGGTACTTTACGTAGCTTGGTTGGTTGTGTTGAAGTGGGTTAAGTGGTTAGGCACTTTTTTATTTTTAAAAATCCATTTTTTTGGAAGATGTTGTATGGATGGTCTGTTTCCTTTTTCTAGTGCTCTGCATTTTTGTTTGTCTGAATAATGTTCTTACATTGCTCGGTTATTATTTTGGTAATAGAGTACTTGGTTAGTATGGGTTATTTTTTGATAGACTTGCATTTCTAATTTGTTATTTCCTCTGCAGATGATGACATACAAGGAAGAGTAATGTTGTTTTTGTTTTTTATTATGACAGGTATTGTTAATATACTGGATCCATATATTTGGTTGTATATGTGGGACTGCAATGTTTATAGTACTCTCACATATGCAACCAAAAGTATGGATCTAGTTTCAAATGATAATCTTCATCATAAAAAGGGGAAGAGAAAAGATACATGAAACAACCAACATCATCACAGGAATAACATTCACAAGGAAAGAAGAAAACAACAGTCAAAAACATATTGGAAACAATCAACCGATTATTATAATCACACAGTATCACTGGAGGAAAAAACTAATTAAATGTTTTACACTAAATGTTTACATATCATGTAAAGTGAACCAAAAGAACCACTGGTCCAAGAATTAATAATAGGAATCTACAACACAGAGTGTAACAACTTTAACAGCCACTATGTAGGACAAACAGACAGAATATTAGTAGAGTGCATCCATGAACACCAACTAACAGTCAAACGGCATGATGAAAATTCCTTAATCTCATAACACATGGACAAATTTAACCACTGTTTCAAGAGGGAAACTGTGAGCACCCTAAACCAAGCTAAATCCAAAAACACTAGGGAATTCCTAGAAACTTGACATTTGGACAAATCAGCCATCAATAGACATACAAACCACACTGACATACCATTCAAAAAAGACAATTAAAAAACCTAAGAAAGAAAGAAAAAGGCCAGAACAAATCCAGCAGTCTACATTCAGATAAGCAAGAATTAACATCAAACAATCAAGTGAAAAACAATACCTTAATCAAGGAACTTCTAAAAGAAAACATCTCTCCCATCAACATTAAAAGAGCAAACTACTATATGTAAAAAGGCAGCAAACTTCATACTGGCTAGCCTAGTTGGATAATGAAACTTTTACAATCAAACATTCAAGTTCAGAGAGTACCAAAGATTCCATGGTTCAATCCTGAGCTACATATATTCTCTTCTATTGGAATCATATACAGTATAAGCTCTCAATCAGGCTTTATCGAGACTTGCTGTGAAATTGTTGCTTGGCAATCAATTACTTTAAAATCAGTGGATCAAAGCAAAATAATCTTACTGTGCATAGAGAGTTATGAAAATGGGAGGAAGGGTAAATAATTATTTGAAGGCATCAACATCTCTGGAATCAACAAATGGAAATAAATATCTGACAATTCCATGTTTTTGTGAGTTATTTGGTTTGGACTGCTGCTATTTCTAGCAACCTGCTCTTATTACTTCTGTGTTAGAGAGCCTCACAGGCAGAAGTTCAGCTGCTAAAATTTTACCTAGCGTATCTTTTTCTGTGTTAGGACTTACAACCTTGGGGTTTTCTTTTTTCAGCAAACCTTGTGTCTTTACTAGTTGTTTAGTGAGTAATGGATGATAATAGTTATTCACTTATCATAGAAAAAAGGAGGCATCTAGTAGTATTATCATGCTTAAAATATGCCATAGCACAATATTTTATAGGGGAGTTTGGACAGCTCTGGATATCCCCATTCCCATAGGTTTTCATCTTTCTTTTAAAAAAAGGATTCCAAGCAAGATATGCCATAAGAAATATCTTAATTTTTAAGATGTTTCAAGCCACTTTATGAAGGTTTTCTCTTTCTTTCTCAATACGGTAGTATACTTACCTTTTCTTCTGGAAGGAGTTGCTGTGCAAATATCAGTGGCTCTGTATAATGTTCAATGTTCACGGCCCAGGCAAGGTAATTTTCAGAAACACTGACATCTGTTAGGTTTCAGTGAAAGGAATAGAATAGAATAGAATAGAGTAGCAGAGTTGGAAGGGACATTGGAGGTCTTCTAGCCCAACCCCCTGCCTAGGCAGGAAACCCTACACCACTTCAGACAAATGGTTATCCAACATCTTTTTAAAAACTTCCATTGTGGGAGCATTCACAACTTCTGGAGGCAAGTTGTTCCACTGATTAATTGTACCGTCAGGAAATTTTATCTTATTTCTAAGTTGCTTCTCTCCTTGATTTTTTTTTTTAATTTTATTTATATGCCACTCTTCTCCGGAGACTCAGGGCGGCTTACAGTCTTTAGAGCACCATGCTAAGTGCTCAGCGATAGCCTTCATTCCATTGTATATGCCTGCTTATTACTAGGGCTTTTTGGGGCTCCCAAGCGGCATTTTTACAAAGTCAGCTTATTGCCCCCAATAATCTTGGGTCCTCAATTTACCTACCCCGAGAGGATGGAAGGCTGAGTCAACCTTGAGCCTGGTGGGATTCGAACCTGCACTAATTGCAGGCAATTGAGCTAAGTGCTAGATGATTAACAGCCTGCACCACCAAGGGTTAGGATTCCACCCATTGCTTCTTGTCCTGCCCTCAGGTGCTTTGGAGAATAGCTTGACTCCCTCTTCTTTGTGGCAGCCCCTGAGATATTGGAACAGTGCTATCCTGTCTCCCATAGTCCTTCTTTTCATTAGACTAGACATACCTAGTTCCTGCAACTGTTCTTCATATGTTTTAGCCTCCAGTCCCCTAATAATCTTTGTTGCTCCTCTCTGCACTCTTTCTAGAGTCTCAACATCTCTCTTACAATGGGGCAACCAAAACAGAATGCAGTACTCCAAGTGTGGCCTTACCAAGGCATTATAAAGTGGTATTAACACTTCATGTGATCTTGATTCTGTTTATGCAGCCTAGGACTGTGTTGGCTTTTTTAGAAGCTGCTGCGCACTGCTGGCTCATATTTCAATGGTTGTCCACTAGCACTCCAAGATCCCTCACAGTTACTACTATTGAGCAAGGTACCACATATACTGCACCTATGCATTTGATTTTTCTTGCCTAAATGTAGAACCTTACTTTTTTTCACCATTGAATTTCATTTTGTTAGATAAGTGTCCAATGTTCAAGTCTGTCAAGATCCTTCTGTATCTTAAGCCTATCTTCTGGGGCAAGGATCATTCCTAATGCAATTTCAATCTTATGATGTGAAGTTGGATAATCTTGTGGGACATTTTGTTCTTTAAAATATTACAAAATGTCTGGTGTCTTCTGCAGAGATTTCAGCCTGTTGTGGTAATTAGAGTTGGAAGTAGGTGTCTATACATTGCAACATTGCTATCAGCCTACTTGCCTGCTGAGTAGCAAAGAAATGAAACTTTTGGGCTTCGAAGCCCTGCAGTTTGAAGACATTTTTGTTTAGTCCATGTCAGATACAAAGGAAAGGGGCAAATAAAGTCTTCAGACCCATGTCTCTTGTTCTTAAGGCAACAGCACCAAATACAGGTAATCCTCAATTTACAACAGTTTCTTTAGTAATCATTTGAAGTTATCATGGCACTGAAAAAAGTTACTTATGACCGTTTTTCACACTTATGACCATTGCAGCATCCCCATGGTCACGTGATTCAAATTCAAACAGTTGGCAATTGACTCATACTTATGACGGTTGTCGTGTCCCAGGGTCATGAGGACCATCTCTTGCAAAGGTCTGACAAGCAAAGTCAATGGGAAAGCCAGATTGGCTTCACAACTATACTGTACTCATGTAACAATTGCCATAATTCGCTTAACTGTGGCAAGAAAGATTGTAAAATAGGGCAAAACTCATTTAACAACTATTTCACTTAACAACATAAATTTTGGGCTGAATTATGGTGGTAAGCCAAGGACTACTGTAGGCTTAACAAGCTTTCTTCTGAGATGTTTTTACTTTACTTTCTGGCCTATGGACCTGGGAAGTCCCCATCCATGGACAAACCTACCTAGCTTTACAAGATCAGTCAAGGTCAACTAAAAACACCTGCCCTAATCCCCATGGAACTTATTAGAGTCCTCCGAACAAACAGTTGGGGACAGGTCGGATTTTTAATTCACGGGCCCAGCAAGGTAAACTTTTTAAACGAAATATTTCGTGCGCACAAGAAGAACAGGCTAAAAAGCGACCGGCTTGTGAAGCGCTGGACGTTCGTGATGAATGAATCCCGCTTCCCGCCATTCCCGGGAGCGGCCTGCCGATGGCCCCAGAGAGCAAAGCGCCAATCTCAAAAGCCGGCCCTCCGCCGCTCATTGAGAAGAAAGTCCCGGAGCAGCGTTGCTTCGTTCGCCTCATTGGGCTCAGCCCTCGCTTCGCGCTGGGTCGCTCGTTCCGCTCTTTGCGGCTGAGGCGATGGAAGGAGACACGGGCCGAAGCGCTTCCGAGGAAGTTTTGCTCTCGGGCGTCTTTCGCCTCGTTCCTTCTCTGAAGGTGAACTGTGCCCTGAGCCTCACAAGTGGCTCGGAGCTGCTGGTGCGCCGGCTGGACTCGTCCGGCCGGAGCAGCAACGCGGGCAGCGCGCTGAGCCTCTCCACTTGCGTGGGCTGCTACGCTTTCCAAAGCCAGAGCGCCTCGCAGCAGCCAGCGGCCGCCTACTTCTGTGTCGTTTGCTACCCTTTCAAGAAGGGCTGGTGGTACCGCGGGGAATCTCGGCAGAAGGTAGCGAAGACCTTTTGCGTCTTGGCGTCGCAGGACGCCGAAGAGAACCGGCACGTTGCCGAGACCTGGGTGAGGACGATCCGAGAGCTCTCGGCCCCCCATCTGGAAGGTGAGCGAATCGGGCAAGGCAGACGGGGTGTTAAGAGTCGGAGGCTCTCCCAGCTCGCCTTGCCTTACGCCGGTCGACAACGCGCATCTTTATCTGAGGCGGTTGGGTTCATCTAACAGGCGAATCCCAAAGGCAGCAGCTTGCTTGTTCGTGCCGTCGGCGGCTGGGAGAAGTCCGGCCAACCTGATCTGTAAAGCAAGTCTGGTGTGCTTGTGCGAAGCCAGCGAGAGCGGGTAGATAGTCATTTATGGTTGAACAAGTTTTGATTACAAGCGTTGCGAGAATACCACCTGAATATTTTTTTTATCCAATTGTATTCGGTTGGGTTTGTTCCCTCGAGTGCCTGAAACTGCAACCCCATCACAGGATTTAGGGTAAATATCTTGGCTCACCCTGGATAAAAGAGACAGAACGGCCCTTAATTTTTCTCCAAATAAATAAAGCAATGTCTAGATTTTTTTTTAAAAAAAGTATATAAAATTGCTAAAAATTAGAAAAATGTTAATTGACTTTGAAAACTATCTCACTCATGTCCAAAGGTGCTTTTTCAAAAGGCAACTGGACTTTGGGGTTGTTGTTTTTTTCCTCTTGAAAATATTTTGCTTCTCATGCAAGAAGCGTCTCCAGGCATTTTCAGGAGAAAAAAACACACATAAAAAGTCCAATTGGCTTTTGAAAAAGCACTTTTGGGACAACCATGACCTGGATGACTGAGAATCTCCATAGATGTTCATCCAATTCATGGGGAGGGGAGAAGAGAGGTAGGTCCAACACTCCAGTACTACTTTAGCCAAGGCTATCTAAAACAAACCTATTTTTAATTAACTTTCATAAGTAATGTGGCACATTTCGCATATTATAAAATACTAAGGATGCTTCCAGAGAAAAGTTTGTGTGTATACTACTTGGTACATATGGGATTTAAGGCTGGAGCAAAGATATGTTTTATATTTGCAGTTTTCACAGTGTTCCTAACTTTTATTCATTTTTTAAACCCCCCCCCCCCCCCAATTCTTTAAGATGTTATTAGAGCCATCTGTTTGGAAGCATCTCTATTTGGAAAGAGTCTTCCAATATGGAGGTTCATAGCCAATATATAAATGAGTGAATGTGCCAATGACATAACGTGTACATTTCTGAGTGTGAATGCAGGATAAATATGCATGCAGCAGCATGTAGATACACATTATGGTCATATGTACATGCTCTGAAAAAAAATCCTAGGCATCACTTAAATTGATTCGAGTTTTGAAATTTAAGAAGTGTAGCATGACCTTGTGTGAGTTATAAGTAAATCCCATTGATTATGTGATATATTAACATTTGCGTACTAGGAGTAATTTCCAAATTACAATGTGTACCCATATATAATAACAGCCTTTTGCAAGGCATTGAAATAAGTCCTGGTTGTTTCCCCAGGCATTTGAGTCAAGGGGTAGATGAGGTCTACCAGTCTTATTGCTCAGTATAAAGATGGGTGGGGTAATGTTTGATGTATTTGTTTTAACTTTGTAAGCCACCCAGAGTTATTTTATGAGTGATAGGCAGCTTTATCTATACTATAAAAACTCTTGTTCCTATAACCTTTAACTGGGCAAAATGTGCTTCCTGGGGCAACAATTTTTAATCAAGATACCTCAAGTGGGCTAATTTACAGAATGCATCCAAAATCTGAAACCCATGACTCCCATGGAATTAAAATTTGGCAAATTGTCTAAAACATTTATGACATAAATATTAATACAGAAATTTTTTTAAAAATTCCTGTCGTCAACTCTTGACGTTTGACTATGCTATCAATTTAACATGCAGTATTTTCAAGACAACAATATCTCCCTGAATTTTTAAGAATGTTTCCAGTGAAAGCAGTACATTAGAAGGTCTGCCATTGTTAAAAGCATTGAATACTGTATACCTCTGAAATTATGACCAAATGGGTCATGGGTATTCTGATACATTATATGAATAAATAAATAATATTTATTTATAAATAAATTTGGGGTTGTTACCTTACTCTTAAGAACATACCAGTACACTTAGAGGGACTATGTTTTGGTTGAAGTAATATCTGTTGACTCAAGATCAGTTGGATTCACATCTAACTAAACTGTATAGGATAGCGCCTTAAATATCATTTTACATAATGAATGAATGTGATGCAGGAAAACAAGAACAGTAATTCAGGTACAGATATACAGTTATAGGGTAAAGTTGGTATTAAACCATACATCATATCCTTGGCTGCTATATAGCTTCAGAATGGGACCTTCCACTTGCTAGAATGAAAATACATGAATGTAGGACTTGTCACTATTCAAGACGTGCTTTATTTTCCAACAGACCAGCCCATTAGTTGAAAATTTTGAAAGGTTAGTTTTCATCTCATCAATCAAAAAAGGATGAACTCTAAGGAAATATCTTAGAGATAGCATCAAAAGGTGAAGGGGACAAGCAACCCTCCTTGCCTTTACTACTGGACATCGATGGCCAGTGATCTTTCCATATCGATTATAATTTCTTACAGATTTACTTGAGACTTAACTTGATCAAAATGCATATGATAAGCTTCAGAGACAACATGGTTAGAATGGAAGACATGTCATTATTTTTGGTGTTAGGAATTTGGCCTAGGGGACAGAATGCTCCTTTCTACTTTCAGAAAGGTCCTTTCTTTTCTCTCCCTTCCATATCGTTTTGTAATCCATGCCAGCTCTATGAAACTTGTTCAGGATTGCTCTGGAAAGAATATATGACTGCAATCCTAATAAAATTATCCTACTTGCCCTTTAAAGAACTTCAGAACTGGCATGCTGGCTCAGCCAAAGTCCATCCCTCTAGTCTAGCAACATGTTTTTAACAGTAAGTAGATGCATTGTGAATTTTCAAATTGCCCTTGACTTTTCTTATTGCTTCCTGTTTGAGTGGCATTTGTTCCTTTCTCTTTACTGGATTTTTATAAGGTGAGTTGTTCTTCTAAGATGGAACCCTCTAAACAAATAGGAAGGTAAATAATAACCAGGAGATCTTTGGCATACTGTACAATGGTGGGATTCAAACTTTTTTTACTGTCGGTTCTGTGGGCATGGCTTGGTGGGCATGGCAGGGGAAGGATACTGTAAAATCTCCAGTTAGAGCTGGTATTTGCCGGTTCTCCAAACTACTCAAAATTTCCACCACCAGTTCTCCAGAACTGGTGAGAACCTGCTGAATACCATCTCTGATACTGTAGTTTATTAAAAGAACTGGTCACGAAACTGAGAATGAAGCTTGATTAGGAGAACTGATTCCAGTCTATTGTGTTCATGAAGGCTTTATTTACTAGATTTATTTACCAGATTTTATTGTTCAGTGTACGATTTGCCAGGCCTGGAGAAAAATGAATCTGAGGTATAAAGGGAGAAGGACATTTAAGTAGTTTTCCTAAATAAGGTATTTGTCCAAAAGAGGTATAGATCCTACCATGTCCAGCATTAAGTTAATGCTACTGAACCCCATTCTTGGGGATCTTGGATTCTATAGTTTAGAAGCATCTAAATAGCCACAGATTCCCTGCCTTTGGAGTAGCTCAAGGTGAAAAATTAAAACTCAGGGCCACACTTGAAGGCCTTATGTGAGCTATCAGAACCCCTCCAAACATTTCATCAAGCTGATTTTGACTTGATGTTAACCCTATATTCTAGGAGTAAGTACCCACAACTCCAATTATTTTAATGTAATTGCAGTTATTTTTAAGTAACATCCAATCACTTATCTTTAATAGAGTGCTGGGCCTGGTGTGCCAATAAAAGGTCACATGCAAAATTTGCTTAGAAAAAGTTGTGCTGTAATTGTTGGGGCTGGCACGTCTGCCCTGTAAAAATCTGAATTTTCACTAGATGCCAGCAGAGAGATTCAGGAACAAACTTTTTGCAGCCATCCAATGGTCATTTTGGAGCTCAGATTTGGTAGTCCTAGTAATTGTAGACTGGAAGAGATGTGTGGCTAAAAAAAAAAAAAAACTAACAATTTCTGCCAGGCCAGTAGGTTGCAGTGGCTTTCAAATGCAAACTTATCTGGCAAGGCAAACTTAAAAAGCTTGTGCAATTCCAGGTGCCTTTAAAAAGACTATATAGGCTTCTGTCAATAGGTATTATATTACAGTAACTCTGCAGACCAAGCTGTAACTACAGTTTCTTTTGTGGTAGATAAATCATTTCCATACAATATATATCATGGGGTGCAGTCCATTTAAAACCAAAGCTTGGCATTGGGTAAATAAAAGCATTCAGGGCTGTATGTTCATTTATTTAGATTTAGGAGATGTATCTTTGGCAAGGATTAAATAGATTCTACTGATCTGATCTTATTCCAAGAATCTGTTTCACCAGAAGTAACAATGGAATAAGAGAAATGGATGAACACACAGTGGGAAGCAAACTCCTCTTCCAAGTTTTTTAGAGCTATTATTACAATTCCATTCTTCCATTAACCTAGAATATGTTGCTGTTATGTGCATCATTGTCTAGTTATTTTGATAATAACAAGGAAGCTTGTATGTGGTCTGAATCACCCCCGAAAGCAGTGAAAGATCAAATTCTTTTCCAAGACATTTATTAGTCTGAAGGTTATAACAATAGTTCTTTATTTCAGCTGTTCTGTGAGTCCCTTTGCTAGCTCTTTTCAAAGCATCTCCTTGGGGAATTGTGCTACACACATCATACCAAAATGGGCAAGTTAGGCAGCGGAAAGTTAAAATGAAGAACTCCACTAGGTGGGTTTCACAGTGGCTGTAATGAGGTGCTTTTTCATTGCCACTAAATCCCACTCCATTATGGATCTATGTGACACACCTGAGCCGCTTTTGAATTTGTGTTACTTTTTAAGAATGGAGCAGTTTTCAAATATGGAGAGCTCTGTGACTGAGTGACAAGCTCAGCCTTCTGGGGTTAGCTTTTCGGACGACACTTGTTCAGTGAACGGATTGGTGCCATTGTTTTTTTAAAAAAACATTCCTCAGAATTAACAAAAGTAGTTTTTAAAAAGTGCTACTGCTGCTTTAAGAAAGAATCCACTCCTAGAAATTAATATGATTTTCAAAGTAGTGGCACCATTCATTTTCTTTCTTTCTTTCTTTCTTTCATTCTTTTTTACAAGCATATGTGGGAGCCAGAAAAGATCAGGCTGTATTGAAAATAGGAAAGAGACGTTGCACTCACAGCATGTATGGAACACTTTTCCTGAATCATTTTTGAAGCATGCATACAACCTTTAAAAGTAGGACCATTTGCCTTCCTATATTCCCTGCAATTATGTTTCTGTTTGCTATTTTGCAAACAAATGCTGAGCATTGTCACTTTTGCAAGGCTTCCTTCTCATTAAGTAGAAACACAGGAAACCATTTTCTGTTCAAGCTGATGGTCTGCTTGGTTTTGCCTGTGGAAGCCACATGAACTTGGAGTCTGATAGATGCCCAGGGGTGGCTCCTTGGTTCAAGGCTCCCATATGGACTTGTGATGAATGCCTTACTCAGACTCCTTCCTCCGCAGCTTCCAGTCATGCATGCATGCCAGTCATTTGTGAAGTTGCTGTGTAATATAAGCGAACCCGTTCCAGAACCAGAAAGATTTCAAAACCTTGTGGTTGCTTGTCTACATTATCAATATGGTGACTCAGCAATGTTTTTAGCCATTACAATGAAACTCATCAGACAGATGAAGGAAAAAAAGAAGAAAACTATTTGAGTTTGCTAATTGAAGAATGAAAAGTCCTGTTTGTTAAACCAATCTTGTTTCACTTTAATTGTTTTCCAGGAAGAAGGAATCCTGCTGCTTTCCCCCCTGCAATAGGTCGTTGGGAGGGTGGGAGCGTTTTCAGAAGGGAAACGGGGAGGGATGTGTGAGAAACAGAGAGAGACAGTTGCTGACTCTCTGCTCAGAATTTTGCTGTGTAAAAGCAGTTCATGAACTGCTAGAAGAGGCTTCTGCTTCATTGGCTATTGTGGTTAGACAGTCTGTTACAATGCACGCCCTCGCAGTGACTTGCTCCTGGAAAGCCTCTTGATGTCCTTGTGACCTAGAGAAAAGAGACTGGGGACTATAAGGCAGTCATAAAAGTCAAGATGGCAATCCTGTCCTGATCCATATAGGGGATAGGGCTTTGATCACATGTTTGTGAACTTGATCTTGATGCTTTGATCATCTCCCTGAGGATATTGTTAGTAGAGAGCAGCATACCGTATGCTATTCTCCTTCCATTAGTGGTTAGCTTTTTTTTTGTTTGTTTCTACAAATTTTCTGTCCTCAATCAGAGCTGCAAAAAGTCTGGTTGGTTCTCAGGAAGAAATGAGTTGCTGAAGAGAAAATAAGGTCAATAATCTCTATCACTTATGCTTGTGTGGAAACCAAATTGATATGTTGGTGTTAAAAACTAGAGTGACAACCACTCACCTCCATAGACCCAAAACTGAAAGGCTTATATCAAAGAAGAGAACATGGGAAAACTTCCTACAAATAGGATCTTTTTGAAAAATAGGATTCTTTTGAAGCACTCTATTCCATTTCCTTGCAAACCTGTAAATTACATAGCATTCTTTCTACTTTTAATACTAAGCTGTGCCATTCCTCCTCTGCTAATATTTGGGACAGGATCCTGGTGTGCACCGAGGGGGTGCATCAGTATCATTTTCTGATTTAGTATATTTAGCTGAGAAGAGAATTGCTCAAACAAGTGCCTATTATTGGTTCATTTTTATAGTATTGTATATTGTATGTGAAGGAATGAAAGCAGAGCTGTATGACTCTAATGGGAAGAGATAAACAAAATATGTCAGATGTTACTTTAATTACTGAAAGATTGCAACTTTAGGAGCCTGCCTTCAGGTTGTCTAACCTAGTGGTTGCCAACCAGTGGGCCATGGACCACCGGTGGTCCATGAGAACATTTTGGTAGTCCGCAGAGAAATGTCCCCCCCAAAGCACCCCCCCAAAGCAGTTAATCTAGGCTGTGTGGGAACACAAGGTTGCGCCACTCACATGGCCCGCCCACCCACTGGCCCTCACCCTTCAGCCGTACCCAAACCTTATTTATTTATTTTATTTTATTTTAATCGCACTTTTATACCTCTCCCTCTCCCAAAAAGGGACTCGGGGCGGTGAACAGCCCACTAAAAACACACAACAAAAACATAATAAATACAATTAAAAATAAATTAAATAACCAAATCGGCTGTCTATTAAAATTTAAGTTAAAAATTAAAACTAATAAAACCCTAATTTAATTAATTAAAACCAAAAAACATAGTTACTGGGCCAGGCCGGCCTGTTCAAAAAGCAGGGTTTTTACTGCGCGCCGGAAGGTCAGAATATCCGTCATAGCCCGTATCTCCGGGGGGAGATCATTCCATAGGGAGGGAGCTCCCACAGAGAAAGCCCGAACTCTCGGGGCCACCAGCCGACAACGGTCAGGCGGCGGCACCCCAAGTAGGGCCACCCTGTGGGAGCGTACTGGGCGGCGGGAGGTTGTTGATGGCAGCAGGCAGGTCCCGTAAGTTATCTTGAGTAGAGCCACGCGAGCTGGAACTGGAAGGTAAGACCAATGTCGGGATAGGGAAATCCGCCCCGGGATGGCTTGCTGATGTTGGTGGGAAAGTTGGTCCCATATTCCAGAGCTGCAGTAGTCATAGGACAGGCCCTTTGGTCATCCCGGAGCAGCTGCTCCTCCACCTGGGTGCACCGGCCTGCCATGGATGAGCTGCTCCAGGATGATCAAAGGGCCAGTCTTGTGACTACTGCAGCTCTGGAATATGGGACTGGCCTGTGGTGGGGTTGGAAATCTCTGCTGTAGGGGCTGACATGTGTAATGTGCAAATTTGCAGGTGGTGCAACATGCAAAAAGCAGCGCAGCCCTCTCCAGCCAAGACAAGGTAATAGTGCTGCAAGCAAGAGAGGCTGGCGGTACAGGCGGGCTGAAGTGACGATGGAGATGGCTGGAAGGTGCAGGAACACCACACTACTTGCATTTGTGCGGTGCTCATGCACTTTCCAGGTTGCCTCTTCTGGCCTGGGCTCTTCCTCAATGGCTGTGGGCTGTAGGGATGGCCCGGGGCAGGAAAAATACCAGCTGCTGGTGGTGGGAGGCAGTGGAAGTGGGCAAGTCTGCACTCACCATCCAGTTCAGAGGCGCAGAATAGGGCGGAGGTGGCGGTGTCAGTTTTCTCGTCCCTCTTGGCGCTCTGCCAAGGGTGAGGCGCAGTGCAACGGCCAGGCACCCGGAGCCCTTTCCTCTCCATCTGACCTGGGCTTGCTACTGGTGGGTGGGGACCTCCTCGGGAGATTCCCTCGCCCCGTGGGGAGAGCCCGGTACACGCATGCTCCGAGGAGAGGCTTCAAGGCCTGGAGGGAGGAACCCTTCTCTGCTTGGAAGCGGCAGGAGATACCTATCAAACCCAATGCTAACCTTCTCTCAGCCAGTCCTTGAGTATTTGTCTTTAAATGAATCCAAACTCCAGCTCCTCGTTAGGACAATGATGGTTTATTCAATATATCAGCAAACAACAAATACTCTAATCAGGCAAGAATGGCTAAAAGCCAGGCAAGGTTAGCGTTGGGTTTGAGTTTGCTCTCTTACCTTTTATTACCATTATCATGAGACACATCCCACCACACCCAGGCCTATACTCAGTTCTAGTTCTGGCCATGCCTAACCTTTTATCTCTAAATGCTACTAACCCTATAACATGTCTACATCCCTAACCTATTCCGACCCTCACTAACTGATCCCCACCTGGTGCCACCTTCACCATGTCTTAACTTAATGCTTAATTACCACCCATATGTGCCCCAACCCCCTCTAACAATATGCACCACATCAATACATGAAAAAAGTCATTTCCAGCCCTACAGTTGCATCAGAATCCATCCTGCAACCCCGCAGTTGTTTCAGAATCCATCCTTCAGCCTGTAGTTGCTTCAGAATCTATCCTGCAGCTCACAACTCTTCTAAAGCAACCTTCAACACCATCAGCTAGCACATAACAGCAATATAGACCCGGCGTCAGCAGAGCTAAGGTGATATTCTCCACTGCCCGGGACAGCTGACTTGCTGCGAGGTGTGTTCAGGGCAGACGGGTTCCGTAGCAAACTCGGAACCTGACACCTGGACCTTACCCTTGGGGAGTCCTGTTATGTGGAGGCTGAAGGGGAGGGAGATATTGCCTGGTTATTAGGAGCCCGTCTTCCTCGGTGCTCTTTTGGTCTGGGCATTTGACCTTCACTGCCGGCTTGTTACGAGACCGACGGGAACTCCAGGTTGGGTTGAGCTGAAATTTGGAAGCTCCACAGTTTGCCTCGTTGCTGTTTGTGCAGGACAGAGCTCAAGCTTTTCTGGGCTCAATGCCCCCCTCTCCTTTGGTCATCCTGGAGCAGCTCATCCATGGCAGGCCAATGCACAGGCCAATCCTGTGACTACTGCAGCTGTGGAATATGGGACCGACTTTCCCACAATGTCAGCAAACCACCATCAGTCAAAATTGATATTAGTTGTCCGTGGGATTTGTAATTATGAGTTTGGTGGTCCCTGAGGTCCAAAAGTTTGGCGACCCCTGGTCTAAAACCTTTTGCTAGGCTGAATGCTAATCAACCCAACAGAAAAAGTCAGGAAAAGAAGATTGGGAGTAAAGAGTAAAAACATGATTAAGTATTGATATAATGAGGTTATGCCTTCCTCTTTTGTGCCATTGAAAGATAAATCTAAAGCAGAAGTACTTTGGACAGTAGCCAATTTAATTTCGGATTCTCTCCAAATGTTCCTTTGTAACTGTCTTGGAATTTGGGTCTTCATCTATTGCAGCAACATTAATCTAAAAAACTAGCATTTGAAATGCACTGGACATTAGAACTAAAACAGATTCACCCATATAAGTAACCCTGTGACTAATGTGATAGCTAGCCACAAAGATGGAGAGCCAGGATATTGCCAGCACATGTGAATTGAGTCCAAAGAGAAATTATATCTGAGCATTGACTTTAGAATGGAGCCTAGACTGGACAGACAAAACCAATATGAATGCAATATGGAGTGTGACATTTCTTATGAAGATCAATATATTCAAATTACTTGCTAGACATTCTATAAGGGTTTTATAGGGTTTAATTTGGTTTTAATGGGTTTTAATCTTTTATACTCTTGATTGAGTTTTATTTTGAGCCATTATATTTAATCTTTTTAATTGTTTTTTAAATATTGTATTTGTATTATTTTTTAACTTTGGCTGTGCACCGCCCCGAGTCCCGGTAGGGAGAGGAGCGGTATAGAAAACTAATAAAATGAATAAAATAAATAAATACAAACAATCAGAAACAGATCTTGGCAGTTCTTGGTATGATCCTTTTGTGGGATTTGGATCTGTTGAAAGTGATTATTTCCCTGTTATAAACAAGGAGTATGTAATAAGAAAACACTCCAGAATTTCATTTACATTAAAATAACCCCACTGATATCTAAAATAACACCTTTCTTATAGTATTACCTTCTTAGTATGCTTTGCATACATCATTCAATGTGACATCAGTCACTTGCACACACTATATATCAGTCATTTGCACCTTTAGTGCGTTTGGAGAGATAAGGAAAGTGTCATTGGGAGCATGCACTTAAAGAAAAAAAGCAGAATGAATAGCGAATTTTACTTCCAGTTAGAAAAACAAAGTGAATAGAACAATTTTCTAAATATGACCATCTCAGACCTCAAGCGTCTATTTAAACTATTTCCAGTAGCAAAAATGATGCTTTGTTCAACATTGAAAATAACTTGTCGTTTAGACAAAGTCATTTCCTCCCACACAAAGAAACCCATGTAGACAAATTCAGGTATTCACTTGAAATCCCAGAATGAATCAGAATTCTGAATATTTAGATCCAGAATCATTTAGGTTGCAGATTCTGCATGCCATAATCAGCTTTCATGCATAAAGCGAATGAGTGAGCAACCTGGGAGGACAAGATTACCTCATTATCAGTAATTTCTTGGTGGTGCTTCAGAAACCAGCAAATGCCAGGAAAGAGGCTGTGATCCTGCTTATGCTCTGCTGCAGGAGGACACACTTACCTATATGTTTCCTGACCTTTGTTTTCTGAGAAACTGACTCCTTGCCACACCTCCCCTGTGATATAGGGAACGAGATAGAAAGCTTGCAAGCCAGGTTGGTTTCTGGTTGGAGGTGGCTTGTGAATACCACGGATTATGGTGTGGCAGAGCTGGCTGCCTTGTGTAAATTGGCTTGCTGGTGTTTTGTGAAACAGAGATTCCAAAAGAACCTGCCCAGAATCTTTAATGCTCTTAGTGTTGGGTGGAGGGCCTAACAGGAAAAACAAAGAGCAAGAATGCATTTTTATCTCGGATACCAATCCTCAGCGGAAGAGGCTTGTCACAGAGAGCAAAGTCTGGTTCACAGTAAACAGTATGTGGCGTGTTGGTTACGATTTAGTTATTTGTGTGAACCCAGCCAATTGTGGCTTATTCAGTGAATCATAGCCATACAAATCAAGGCCTAGTGAAAGGTGAGTCCCGTTATTAATACATCTTTGAAATGGTCCGTAAGGAACCATAGGGCTGATTAGTGGTTCACTAATCATTTCCCTGACAAGGCTGTGCTGCTAAAGGGATGAGCATGTTATGCAGTTAGATTTTCTCAAGTAGAGAGTTGATTTTTCTTCAAAGTCACATCACTTTTCTCCTGTTTATGAAAGAATGTGGAAACGCAGCTGAGGCCCTATTTAAATATCAGCCACCTCTGTATTGTTACAAATAAGAGCAGGATCTCTGCTTTCCTTTCTCGGGCCCCCCCTCTTACAACTATATCTCGGTAATTGGGAGGGGTGCAATATGGAAAAATGACTCAGCAGTTTTGACTTCTTGCAAATCAGCAGGTCTCTGCTTTCAGAGACATGACAAATTTTCTTTGGGTTCTTTTTTTCTTCTCTGCATCATGCAGCGCTGAATCATAGCTACAGGATTTCGCCACTGCAAAATCATCTGGCAAAAATAAGCCAAGTTTATTCTGTATATTTTTTTCCCATGTTTCAGAAATAAGCATTAGAACAGTGGGTGGGATGATGATTGAAATCAGTGGTGGGATTCAATTTTTTTTATTACCAGTTCTGTAGGTGTGGCTTGGTGGGCATGGCAGGGGAAGGATACTGTAAAATCTCCAGTCTGGGGTGGTATTTGCTGGTTCTCCAAACTACTCCAAACTACTCCACTACTGGTTCTTCAGAACTGGTCAGAACCTGCTGAATACCACTCCTGATTGAAATCCAATATATCTAAAGAACATAGTGTTAAGGAAAGTTTGAAGTGCATGAACAAAGACAAGAATGTCACAAAAGGTTATACATTCAGATGTAGTCATGAAGTGACCCGCTTTGTGACTTTCAAGACTTATGATCAAAATTGTGGGCTCAATTACAGTTGTAAGTTGACAACTGCTTGTACACATAAGGCACTTATGCAAAAGGAATTGGCTACATCAGTGGTCCCCAATCTTTCTGGCGGTGCAGGGCAGAGGGGGTGGTTTTGTGCTCTCGTCTGCCAATTACACAGCCTCGTTCCCAACGAGCCATGGCCCAGGAGTTGCAGGAGTGCCAGAAATCTCCTCTTCCTCAGCTGGCCTGTGGAACTGCCTGCCACTTTCTTAGAGGAAGGGAAAACAAGGATCACCATGTGCGCCCCAGCTTCAATCTTGGGATGTCCCCAAGGGTCTTTCCCTCCAGGGGGTGTCACTGCACATGCCTACCCGCCACAGCCAAACATACCTTGTCAGAAAGCATCTTGAGTTCACTCCCTCACTCTTCCCTCACTCGACATTGCCATTAAGAGGTTTCAAATGTTGGCCTCAGTTCCAAAGCAGCCAATTGCCACTCGCTTGTCAGGACTTTCTGGCGTCCAATTGCGTACAGTGGTACAATTGGGCAGAGAGGGCCAGTTTGGTGTAGTGGTTAAGGTGCTGATGTAGAAATAAAGAGTTTGCAAGTTCTAATCTTGCCTTAGGCACAAAAGCTAGCCAGTGATTTTGGGCCAGTCACTCTCTGTCAGGCCAACCTACCACAGTGTTGTTGCTGTGGGGAAAATAGGAGGACTATTATATAACTTCATTGTCTTGAGTTACTTATAAAATAATAAAGGCGGGATAAAAATCTAATATAAACACAGAGAGAGAGAGAGAGAGGTGGGAAAAAATCAGGGCTCTATGCAACCTACAGGTTTCTGGGAAGTGTAGTTGGAAGACATTATGGGACTGAAATGGCTATAACTTCCCCAAATTACATTCCCATGGAACTCATGGCCCAGGTATTCTGTAAATTAGCCCATCAGAGTTACCTTGGTTCAATGACTTTTGCCCTCTACCTTCCAATTCTCCCAATTTGAAGGTTACAATCCAACAGATACAAGAATTTCAACTGTGTATAGAAATATTAACAGTAACCCATTTCAAAGGGCAGAATTATCAAGTTCTGAATCATGATCTGAAACCTGAAGAGCAAGATAGGAAAGACTAACCTGCTTTTTTAAGGAAGTGCTTGCAAAACACAGGTTGTTATATTTTCTGCAAAATGTTTTCAACTGAGAGTAAGTACTTTGCCCATTGAATCAGGTCTCTAATGGGATTTTTCACGGTTGGATCTAGATCAAAAACCTCTTTTCAACTCATGTGACAAACTAGTCTGTTTTCTCATTATGACTGCAAATTTCCAGCTGACAAAATCCAGGTACCTGAACAGGGTTTATCTATCTTGTGTACCTTGTCCACCCACAGTCCTGGGCGACTCCTAAAATTCTCTCTTGAGTAGGTGGCAGTCTCCCGTGATGTAATTGGTTGTCAAAATTTAGCATTGTGGCTTTCCACTGGAATGCAGTGGTTTCCTGGCATTTTTAGAAGAATAATGCACAGGATGTGGAGGAGTTACATCCTAGATCATTGACCTGGCACTGGCCATTTTTTTGCCTTTCCCGTGGATTCTTACTCCCATCCACTTTAGAAGTATGCTCTCTAGTATTCCTCTCAAACACCAAATTCTTGGGGCTCAGAACTGAAGAAGCTTCTTGGATGAGAAGCGAAACGTTTTCAAGGAAAAACAAAGCCCAGTTGACTTTTGAAAAAGTACCTTTGGGACAACCATGACCTGGATGACTGAGAATCTCCATAGATACTTGGGGGCTGAAAGATTGCCCACCAACTGGCAAAGGCTAATGATAAGGGGAATTCAGAGTCCACCTTAAACTAAGACAGCAACCCCCAGCTCAGGGACATCTAGAAGTTTTGGACCACATTCCCAGAAAGTTTGTCTAATGTGCAGGGGTCTCCAACTTGACAACTTTAAGACTTTGTGGATTTCAACTTCCAGAATTCCTTAGCTAGCCATGTCTAGTGGTAAAAGGGAGTTTTGTGACTGGGTGTAGAGAAGTACAGAGATGACCTTAGAAAAGGAGGGTGGAGATAATTAGCAAAACATAAACTGAGTCCAGGAAAATCTGTGGGAAAAAAATTAACTCAGCTCCGCCTTAATTCTCTTTGGTATAAGAGGGAGGGAAGGTGAAATGTTGTCAGTCTTTCAAAGTTCTGTTATTATAGCCTGTATTAACAGAATTCAACTCTAAATTTGTGGTGTCAGTCCTGATCTTCCTCAAAGGGCTGACAATAGTTTTCCTCATCATGAAAACCATTTTCTGGTCAGGAAGCCTTGTGACAACAACCATCTTTGTATCCCAGATAGATGTCAAAATTCTGAAGATGCTCATCAACTCAGAAAAGACTTATAATGGCCAACATGGCTGTAACACAACTGTGGACTTTATGGCTCCCGAGGAGATTAAGTTAGATTGGCAATACTGCAGAATGCAAATGGGCAGGAGATACTCAAAAGAAGGCAGAAATGTCAGCTGTTCTTTGAGAAGGACAGAATTCACATATTTTAGTGAGCAAGAGATATAAATGGCTATTTTAAAGTTTTTAGGAAATTCCACCAAATTCCTTATCAGATTGTGAAGTTCAAAGATAGTGCAACTGAAATGAGATTGAAATGTTTGGCCACAAGATGTAAGGCCACAAAAGGAAGAAGTGCCCTGTTTGGTGATGGTATCTCCAGACTTTTCATAGGAAAAACACTTCGATGTGGGACACACAATTTTGGAAAAGTAGTTAAAAGTAAGCCCTTTAATTTCAATTAGTTTTTTTTAAGCATATGCATGTTGTTTTGAAGAGAGGAAAGCACCATGGCCTTTTTCCCTAGGGGTGCAAAATGCCTCTGGAAGGGAGGTTCATCTGTTGTTGGCCATAATTGTCTCTCGTTGTGACCTCAGCATGCCCCTCTCCTAAAGTGACCAAGCAAATAATTCTAGCAGGGTTGCATTTTTTCCTCTTTGCAACAGTCAGCCAAATTTGCCTTTGATTTAGAGAGATCTAATAGGACAGGGGCCAGACGTCTGGAAAGCACCCTTTGAAGGGTACAGAGGAAGTGAGACCAAAGAAGAGCTGCCTTTTCCAGCATCTGGAGCATGGGTGAGTGGCAAAGACAGCCTTCTGTCTGGTCATCTCTCTCTTGAGCAGCGCTATTGGTTGTTATGAAGGAAAATGTACATAAAGCAGGTTGTAAATCATAGGAGGCAGCCCTTGAGCACAGAGATAATTTTAGACTCCCCGTTTAATGGTTTGCCTGAGCCCCCTCTTTAAGCTGACAAGCTAAATAACGCTAGGTCACTTCCCACAGCACTTCCGTGCTTTATTATTCACATATTCCTGGTACATGTGTGCAAAAATATGAAACAAAACAAAACCCTGTTCAAAGGTAGGATTTTCTGAGCTGTTTCCCCGTTTAAACTCATGTACATCATGGCTACAAGAATAGGGTGGAGCTGGCTTCCTTTGTCCTAACTAAGCACATGTCCTTAGAGCACCTTTTCTTCAGAGGAAAATAGACCAAAAACAGAATGAATATTCCTAACCACACACTCACCTGGGAACTCCCACTTCCTCAAATTCAAGGTTAACCATACCAAACTTGATTGCAGGAAATACAACTTCAGCAACAGAGTGGTCAATATCTGATAGAATACTCTACCTGACTCTGTAGTCTCTTCCCCAAACACCAAAAAACTTTAACCTTAGACTGTCTACTATTGACCTCACCCCTTTCCTAAAAGGTCTGTAGGGGGAGCACATAAGCGCACCAATGTGCCTACTGTCCCTGTCCTATTGTTTCTTTTATTTTTCTTATATGTACCCATTTCATGTATTCATAACTATGTATATACTTATACCTATTATCTTGTAAGTGATTGACAAATCAAATACATTCTAAAAGTTCTAAAAAAATTCAATGAAATGTTCCCCAGTGAAACCATTACATACCTGTGCCACGGTATGGCAGTAAGCTCTAGAGTCTCTGTAAGTGTGAACTATCAATTTCAATCCCAATTCTGAAGCTGGGCCCATCATTTGCTGCTTGCAGGGTAGGTATTGAACAACACCCCTCCCCCCCTGGATATTTGGGCCCTGGATCTCAGGCCAGCAGTCCACCCTTTGCTGAATTACAGTGAAATTTCCTTTCCAAGGTATTGTAGGTCTATTGGATTACAATTCTGGATATCTGCAAAGTTGGGCACCTTTCATTTATTCTGTTGTATGTTACCTATTGTTGCCATTGGACAAGCTCTTGCTTTCTTAATAGAGTGCTTGCCTCTTTGACCCCCTTCCCTGACATGAATGTGTGTTTGATCTGTGGCATCTATATGTAATGGTATGTGGGAATGACCTTGGGAGATGGGAAGGAGAGCCACAGATGGGATAACTGGCATATAAAAGCTTTCTTAGCCCACAGGAAGGTTGGACCCAAAGAGAGAGTATGTTGGAAGCATTTCAGAAATGACCCTCCCAAGTTCCAGAGAGTAAAAGGCGGCGGCGGCGGGGAGAAATACTTTCAGACTTGCAAGATTTGGTTAATATAACCTTACAATAGATAGATCTGATACTGCTGGTTGTGTGTCTTGTCTGGGCTACCTTGCAGGGCTAACAGTGTATGACCAAGACTGTATCTTAATGAAATAAAAGAGGCTGTAAACTAGCTTTTTCAGTTACTCAAAGGTGCATCTGCCATGACATTTCAATTTTTATATACTTTCCTTTGCTTATGATAGCTAAGGAAATCCCTATCTTAGCTGGGTATTTTAAATCTTAAATCTTATTCAGAAATCTCTTGGTGGTGATCTTGCCCACTTACTTTCACATCAGCCTGAAGGGCTAGCTAGAACATAAGAATAGTCCTGTGGGATCAAGCCAAGGCACCCCTGTCCACCATTTCAATTCTCGTGGGGGGGGGGTGTCGATCAATTTGGAGTCTGTTTCCTGTTGGGTTTGGTCTCTACTGTTGGGTTCTTAAAATTGCCCTTGTTGCATTTTGCACCTAAGAATCTGAATCCTGTACTAAGGAGCGCTCTGTGGAGGTTTTCTACGTTGGGGTCCGAGCTGCAATTCAGGGAAGAAAAGAGCACAAATATGGCAATAAGTACAGGAGTCAGCTTGCTAAACCAGGATGATCTTCCTGGTGAAAAAACATTTTGCATTTTAAAGTAACGGATGAAAAGGAGGTAGAACCAGCTTTGATTTCTCAGGGGAGAATGAGTCCTGGTCCATGTGCTTTAGATATGCAAACTTTCCAGCCACAGCTTGTACAGAATTCCCTCCCTTTGCTTCATTATGGTGTAGGAAAGAGGGCAAGGAGGTAAGCTAATTTGACTTTGGCCACATTGATGCCTATTGGGAGTAACCAAGGAGTAGTGATGGCATGAGAATATGTGGGGGCGTGGAAAGAAGTAAGGGCGGATTTTATAGCCCTATTAAAAGAGTCAGTATATGATGTTCCACTTCTCCTGGGCTAATAGACTCTCCCTGACATGTCAACACACAGTCTGGGAATGACAGAGAGCGCTTGTCACTCTCACTCTGAGTCCTTGTGACAGAGAGGTTATCTGATTGGTTTGGTCAAATTTAATAGCCTTATTAAATTCTGGGATGAAAGCAAAGGAACAAACTTCCTCCAACTGCACACACCTGACCTAAATTCACGGTTATAGCAAGGAATTGGCCTCTGAGCTAGCATCCAGGACCCCACATAGTAGGGAGAGAGGCTCCAAAGGACCATTCCAAAGTTGCACGTCAGCAGATGGACTAACAGGAATGCAGGAGATGACAATCTGAGACATATCTTCATGGAATGTCAGCACATCTATTTGATGAAAGCTTTCTTATTTAAAGTGGAGAGCTCAAAGTAGGTAGCTAGGCAGGTAGAGAGATACAAATGCGACTTCTAGCCTATCGTATTTTCAAAGTCACATTATCTTTTTCTAAAACAGAATGGCATTTACTCCGAAGTAAATGGGATTAGCATCTGAGCAGTAGAAGCCAGCTGGATTTTATTCTTATAGTCATGACCTCAACTTTAAATGTGAGATGGGCAAGGCAGATTGAAAATGATCTTTTTTCTATGCAGAAGTGGAAGAACATGAAATAGGAATGGCCAGGGTTTGATGCACTTCAGTAACTTAATAATTAGAAGCAACCCACCCTTTAATAATACAATTAAATTAAACAAAAATGTTTCCTGATTCAGTGCCCCTAAGATGTGTCGGACTAACTACTGGTTTAGGCTGGCAGGAATTTGGGGGAATGTAGTTCCAGAATATACACTGTATATACACCGTAAAAGGTTCATTTGTTTTACCCTATGAGTGATATGGTACCACAATCCACTTAAATAGCAAAATGATCATTATGATTGCTGTGGTCCATTGTGATTTCATCCTCCTGCTCCAAGGGATTCTTATTATACTTGACACCTCTGCCTTTTGAGGAGGTTCTTCTGGGTGCTAATCTTTCTGGAATAGACACGGATTATGATAACCAGTGGGTTATCATAACCTGACTTTCTCTCTGAGCTGGCTTAAGGGGTATTGAGCATGATACAAATATCCTAGGAGACCTCACCATATACATTTTGAATTAGATAAACTGCTTCCATGCTATTTTTATGCAGTATCACTCAATGGAGTGATAGAATGTTACTTCTAGACTAGGGATAATCAACCTTTTTATACCTACCGCCCGCTTTTGTATCTCTGTTAGTAGTAAAAATTTTCTCTAACCGCCCACCGGTTCCACAGTAATGGTGATTTATAAAGTAGGGGACAAAACCCCTACCGCCCCTCATGAAAGCTGGAATGCCCACTAGTGGGCGATAGGGACCACGTTGACTACCACTGTTCTAGACTCTAGTCTAAAGCTTATCTCATGCTGCTTTTTGAACCCAGCCATTAAAGTTTGTAAGCCATATATAGTTGATGGCTAAGAGAGATGTGTTTAATCATATCGGTAGTGGTTTTTGCATGAACCATAGCTTTAAAAATCCCCATGATTTAGTATGGTGTGTGCATTGAATCACACTCTGGGCTTCCACAAGTAGAAGCTCCAGTGGTCCACTGGGGCTTGTTTGCCAAACATGATATTCTGGATTTGTGGATTTTGGTGCTGCTTGAGTTGCTTGATGAATGTCATGTGCATGTGTTGTAGGTGTGTTGCATCGTGACTCTGTCTTTTTGGATCTCTTAATGGCATTCAGTGTCTTTCACTGGTGTCCTTCTGAAGTGTTTTGCCAGAATGAGACTCCGATCGAACTTTCTCCCAACTGCTTCATGATGTCAATTTTAAACATATGCAAGTGATAAAATTGACCCTTTTAGAATGGGTTGCTAAGAAGATAGAACAGGCCTCCTTAATTGCCACCTTCTGGAATCACTCTGAATAACTGGAACAAAGCCAGTACACTTTTAGCATAGACAGTCATCCAAGAGCTTAATGAAATCTATTGAAATGCAAATAAATACTTTACTAGATCCTGTACCAAGCAGGGATGGGAACAGATAAATCATGAACACTATGAGTCTGTGAAATGCCATGGATCAGCAAAGAGATGGAACTAAAAGACCTTAAGTAGGATAGAATTGGCTTGATTAGACCAACCAATGCCACCTCTGGTCTTCTCCACCAATTCCATTCCCCAATTTCTCCAACATATTTGAAATTGCTCATACAATTGCCTTCACTCTTGCCAACCTCAGAAGACGGGTTAGTCTGGACCAGTCAATACTCTCTCTAGCTGTCCATTATGGTCTCTGTGTTTGTGTGTGTGTATGTGTTTGCGCATATGTGTGTGAAATTCTTTGCCTCCTAGGGCAGCAAAACTTCCCTCTTCACCATTTCATGCCAAAAAAGACATACCAAACAAAAGTCCTTCTCACCACCCCCACCCCACTTTTTATTTTTATTTTATTTATTTGATTTGTCAATCGCTTACAAGATAATAGGTATAAATATATACATAGTTATGAATACATGAAATGGGTACATATGAGAAAAATAAAAGAAACAATAGGACAGGGACAGTAGGCAGGTTGGTGCGCTTATGCATGCCCCCTACAGACCTCTTAGGAAAGGGGTGAGGTCAATAGTAGACAGTCTAAGGTTAAAGGTTTTGGGGTTTGGGGAAGAAATCACAGAGTCAGGTAGAGTATTCCAGACATTGACCACTCTGTTGCTGAAGTCGTATTTCCTACAATCAAGTTTGGTGCAGTTAACCTTGAGTTTGTATCTATTGTGTGCTCTTGTGTTGTTATGGTTGAAGCTGAAGTATTCATTGACAGGTAGGACATTACAATATATGATTTTATATACAATGTATGATTTTATATACCATACTTAGATCAAACCAAAGACAGCGTAATTCCTAGAACACTGCCTTGAGGGACACCACTATTGACAGGTACAGAATTTGGTAGGACACTCCCAATTTTGACCATTTGTTGTCTGTTTGACAGGAACACTTCTATCCAGTTATGCAGTTGTCCAGAGATACCATAAGATTTTAGTTATAGGAGTAGTTTGTTGTGTACTATTGAATCAAAGGCTTTACAGAAGTCTATGTAGACTTTCCACTGTGATAGGAAATTCTGAGAAGGGGGAGGGAGGATTTTGTGAAACAAAACAAAGCTTTGAAAACATTCCCAACATTCTTTTGTTATGTTTAAAAGCTTCTAAAGGTGGACAGGAGAACAGCCTATAATACTTTTGCAGCTGCATATTTTTCCAAGGCTTGTAACCATGGTTATATAATAGATGACTATGCTGGGAAAGAAGGGAAGAGAAACACAGTACTGTATATAAGTCAGGCTGGGATGAAAATGCAAACCACCAACACCATTCAGTCAGTGTCACAGACTTAGCTTACAGAATACCCCAGTCGCCTCACTATCCCGGTCAAAATGTTCAACCAGCTCTCCAAATAAGCCAGTGACCAACAACCTGGAATCAAAAGCCTGGTGCAGCTTGAAATGGGCTCGTAGGCATTGTATGGAGGTTTCTTCTGTGAACCATGAGGAGATCGGAAGCCAAATTGAGAACGATCATGGAAAGGTCCCATGTTTTCCCAGCGTTATACTTTTAGCATGCTTAAAATAACACTTTGGCATTAAAATAGCTTTTTAAATGGGCTTCTGTAATGGATGAGACCGCACTACACCCAAGACAAGGGAAATGACTGCAGTGCAAAACAAAACAAAAAAAACAGCCCCAAACAAAACAAACATTCTAACAAAGACAAGTGCTCCCTCACACTCTGCCAAAATCTCTCCTCAGCTATCATCAGTCCGGGTGTATGTTTTCACTTACTTGGTGTCAATTTTCTGCTCTTCTAAACACAAAACTACAGGCCTGTAATGGAAGAAATAGCTTCATTCCTGCTGTGTTTGGGGCAACCTAGTCTCTCTGGATAGCTTCTCTGAATGGTAAGCTGGCACTGTATGGACACAGAAAAGGTTCTGTTTCATTTTCCTGAATGGTCCTGCCTTGCCCTGCCATCAGCAGTGTTTTCTAGAACAGGGGTCTCCAACCTTGGCAACTTTAAGACTTGTGGACTTCAACTCCCAGAATTCCTCTTGCTGACTGCGGAATTCTGGGAGTTGAAGTCCACAAGTCTTAAAGTTGCCAAGGTTGGAGACCCCTGTTCTAGAATGCCTTCATTTTCTTACTTTGAGAGAGATAAGCATGTTTCTGCTTGGTGAACTCTATTTGGGGGTCTAGGAAAGTTATCCGTTGCCCAGCTCTGTGATATTTGAAACCTGAATTACTTGTCTATGGGACCCAAAGCTGCTTTTTCAAGAGGCACCTGAATATTCTGGTTTTTCTTTGAAGACGTTTTGCTTCTCATCCAAACTTGTGTCGTCACGATGTTGTCACGTGATTTATCATGACTCCCCCCACCCCGGGCATGGGCATGGCCAGCATGTGCTGCATCCAGCCCATGGGCCATGAGTTTGACAGCCCTGCTCTATGGTATCAGGTCAAATGACATCAATAAAATAGATCACTGAATTAACTTTTGATTACATTGCATTAACTTTATTGTCTTGAGATAGGTAATAAATAGATAGATGTTAGCTAGATAGATTTTTTATTAAAACCTTTAAGCAAGAAGATAAAAGCTAATGCCAACTAGCAGAAAGTAAGAAAAAAAGAAAAAGAAATAAGAAAGACAAAGGTCAAGGAAAGAAAAAAAGAAACGTAGAAAAGAAAGTAAGTGGCATATGATATTCTTCACACCAGTTATAAGCACAAGCATATTTGACCTCTCTAAGGTTACATCATATCATTTTTTTAAATAATCTATCCTATCTAATCATCAAAACCAAAGGTCACAAGTTCATTCTTTTCATTTTTACACAATTCGTAAGTCCATAAGAGAGTTCCAGTCAGCAACACATATAGATAATGTCTTCTCTCTAATCAAAGAAGTTTAATTTATCCATTTCAGCAAATCTTTAAATGTCACCAGCCATTCCTCTGTAGTAGGCAGTGTCTCATTTTTTCATCTTTGTGCATAGAGTGATCTCGCTGCTGTGACTTTGAAACCATGCTTCTAGCCCTTGTCAACCTCCCCACACTACCTCTGCCTCCCCTTTGTTATTGTTGTTGTACCACACTAGGGATGCTTAGGAGGCTGCAGAGGGATAGGGTGGAATGAGGGGTCCTTTTCTTCTGTCAGTGGGGCGGAGTGCTAAGCAAATCACTGTTTCTCATAGATTGCCAATCTGTCCCTTTGTGCTTCACATCAGATCAGTAAGTAGGATATCAGTAAAATGAAGGAGATCAGCAAAAGAGAGGGATTTTTGAACAGGGTTGAGCAGGTACATCTAAAGGGAAGGAGGTCTTTTGTTCACAAAGCCACTGATCTTTTGTTGGGATTGGTGATGCTCTAAGCTGAAAGACTTAGAATTCCACTCCTTGGTCATTTATGCCTTTTGGAGAACTGTGTGATATGTGCTTGTGCCTTAGCAAATACAGAAACCCTCCTGTTTTGTATTGTAATCATGAACCAGAGCTAGTAACAGCCTATGTGCTGAAAAATAATTGGTACATATAGTAAATCGGGATCTGACAATGAATTGTCGGTAAGGCTGCTTCTTTCTTAGCTTTGGGAGGGGGAAAGAGGATAGTGGTGATATTGCTTTTCCCAAGGGAATTTTCCAGTCTCATAAATCTGGCTCAGCATGATGAGTTAGAAGAATGGAGGACGGCTTTGAATTAAGTGCAATATTGCCTGTTGCTCAACTCAAGCTGTGCATTGTCTGAAGCTGGTCAATAGATTTATTGCCCATAATAAAAAATATTAATCTAACAGAAAAAGTACAGGTCTGAAAACATACACCGTCTATTTTGGAATTATGCATTTCAATGATTTTTTTTCCTGCAAGAAATGTGGCTTGAAACTTTTGACACTGATTCCAGGGCAACTTTTTCATTCTCCCAACCTAACCATCAGTGTGGTCCTCCTTGCAAAGCCATGAAGCGCTGATGTACTGAGAAATCCTCCCCTCCACTTAATTAACAAGGAAGTAAAAAAGTAGCCATTCAGCTAGTTGTCATGCTAACTTCACGCTGCATGCATTGTGGTTCCATTTAAAAAAAAAAAAAAAGGAATTTGCAAAACTTGAAGAAGACCTATTGGCAGGTACTGGTGGAAAGAAAGAAAATTGAAGAGAAAAAGAAAAGAGTTTCTAACCTCCACACTCCAGAAACATATTACTGATTATTTTCCCTGCACCATTTCTAGGCTAGAAATTAACTGGATATCTAACAACAACTATCCCAATAATAGAAACCAGGAGCTGGACAAATCCCTCGTGCAGAGAACACTTCAGAGTTTTTCTAGCAGCCTGTCTTGCAGACCCAGTCATTCTGAACTCCTAAACACTATTTCTGACTTCCATCTTCCTGAGAGTTGACTTAAATATTCAAAGTGGGTGTGGCTGATTAAGTTTTATTTTACATTATCACGACCTCGGACACTTCTAACTTTTCCCCAATGTTCAATCAATACCTTTACCTAGAGAAAACATATATTTATTTTGCTCGTTCTTTTCTGTGAGAGCTACTATAGGAAAGAGAGAAGAATGTGATTGGGAAGAAGGAATGTGGCACCCTTGTGTTAAGCTGTTTCCTGACTCTGTGAAGGGCTGATTGATCTCCAGAGTGGCTCCTCAAAGGAGTCAATCTTGGGGCATTTTTGTCATGGAGCAGGGCAATAAGGAAGGGCATTAAAGAGAGATGAATGTGGTCTTGCTGGCCACGAAGCTACGGCAAAGTGTGAACTTAGAAAGCCTGGCAAATGGCCCAATCCAAGGAAAAGGAGAAAGGGAAGGACTTTATTTATGTTGGTAAGCACTGTTTCTTTGTAATGACAAGATAAGGCAAAATTACTATTATTTTGTTTTTCTTATTTTTTATTAAAGAAAAGCTCATAGCAAGCAATACAAACAATGGAAATGAAAACAAAATCAAGGCAACTAAAAGCTGTAAACAACAGGGGAAAATCAGTTGAGGCTCAGGTCAAATAACTTTGCTAATTATTTTTAGTATGAAAAATATGAAATACTTTACATACTATGTTAATAAGAATTTAGTAAGTAAAATAGGACTTCTCTGAGTTGCAACAAAAAACACCTTAGTTGCTTTGATCTGACTTTGAACTGAGTTACCTAACATGTTGCTCTTCCAAAATGGTGGGACTCCAATTCCTGGACTTGCTGAGCCAGCACGTCATGCTGACTGTGAACCTTTTCACTCTTTTGATCTTAGGCGTGTGTGTGTACTACACTACACTACATTACACAATGCAATGCTATACCATGCTACACTTGTCCCTGACATTAATTTTTGGTTCTCCCATTTCTTTAACTTCTCTGCATAGGAGGAATACATGGGTTACTTCCTCAGAAGTGTCAGGTGATAGTACTGCTGAACCCACGGAGTGGAGCAGGAGAGGCCCTGCATCTGTTCACCTCACAAGTTCAGCCGATGTTGACAGAAGCCAGCATAGGATTCCATAAGTTTGTCACGGGTGAGTCTGGTGGCTGTCTCAGAGCAACTTAGGGAAAGTGGTTTAGAACAGGTAGGCCTCAACTTACAACAATCTAGTTTAGCGACTGTTTGATGGTGCAACGGCACTGGCTTATGACCCTTTTTCACACCATTGCAACATCCTTGTGATCATGTGATCAAAAGTAGGATGTTTGGCAACTGGTTCATATTTACAACGGTTGCAGAGTCCCGGGGTCATGTGATCCCCTTTTGCGACCTTCTGACAAGCAGAGTCAACGGTGGAAGCCAGATTCACTTAATGACTGAACAGCCTTGTTACTAACTTTTAACAAATGCAGTGATTCACTTAACAACTGTGACAAGAAGAGTTGTAAAATGGGACATTTAAAAATATCTCACTTAGCAACAGAAATGTTGGGCTCAATTGTAGTCCTAAGTCGAGGACTACTGCAAATATGTAAACTTCCATTTCCAGTTCTGTTCACTCATTTTGCCTTTGGCCAAGCCTTGTAGAACGACATTATTGGCTATTATATGTTGTAGAACTCCTTGCAGTTTCAATGTATGAGAGTAAGTAGTTAATTCAACCTGCTTCAGTTCTCCTTATGTGGAGGGTTGTAGTTACAATGAACTGTGTAATTCATTTAATAAAAAACATAACGTGTATGACTAAGTAAAAACTATCATCCCAGTTAAGCTTGTGACAAATAAAGACCACAATAATGGGAAGATGCTGGATTTGGAAAATAGGGCAAGTCTGAAAACTGTGATTGTATCATCACAAAGCCATTAACTTAGAAACTCCAGTTATCTGACTGCCTTATGGATCAGCTTTGTCAACCTCTCTGGCATCCAGTCTTTCTGGGCTCACTTTAAAGCAGTGGCTTCATTAATATAACTCTTGATAGCTTGGGACCAGGCTACTGCCGACTTGGTATGTGGAATCCTCCCCAGATCTTTCCAGATTCCTTCAGCATGTGTCGTAAGACAGTTTGCCATATTCTGTCCTTGTAATTATACTGGATTAGATTTGTTGATTTCTTTCTTTTTCTTCAAGTGCCCAGATAACTTTCTATAAAATTTTCTTAAAAACAAATGCTTTTAGTAAACAAATAAACAAGGATGTTGATTAAATCAATCAATTGTTTAACCCAACCAATGTTTAACATAATGGTGGCCAAACAGAAAGGAAGAATTACTGGTGAAACAGATCTTTGTGCTTCAGGTATGAGGTGTGTGTGTGAGAGAGAAGGGGGGAGGGAGGGAGGGAGGGAGGGATTGAGAGAGAGAGAGATTTGTGGATTAATTTAGAACCTATCCAGACCTGTCAAACTGACAGCCTGTGGGCCGGATATGTCACACATAGGCCATGCCCGCCACAGCTCTCCGAAGGCAAAAAATGTCACTATTCGGCCCATGACATAATCAAGTTTGACACAGGTGCTATAGTCCATCTGAATTAAAACATGATCTATAAGACATATAAGTTTTGTTTTCCCTTTCTCCTCAGAGAAACATAATCATGCTTGGGATTTGGCAAGGGAGGAGGACATGTCCAAATGGGACGCCGTGGTCATTATGGCTGGAGACGGCTTGCTTCATGAGGTAAGGAATAGGGCAGAATGGCTATAGGGACTTTATGGTGTCATGGCTTCGGTACATGTTCTCCTAATTTAAAAAAAACAGTAGCAACATTTTATTGGTGAAACAAAACAACCAGAAGACATGATGAAATATAATCCTAAATATAACAGCACTAATAAAATCAGAAAAGAATACACAGAATAGTGATTAAATGAGAGTCACTGAAAGAAATTAAAAATATATCCATAAACTTTTAATAGAGATCTGGCTCAATCCTTTAATGTGTTATTATATCTAATCTTGTAGGCTGTTTATTGCGCCATCTTCTCAGTTTTGGTGCAATACGTTATTTTGATACAATGATATTGATGACATAGATTTTTAATAATTTATTATTTAGTGCCTTAGAGAAATTGCAATCCTTGATCAGCAGAAGCAACAACAGAATGGGGGTACAGTGGGCTTTTTAAAAAAACTATCATTTTAAAATACTACTCAACTACCCTTAGCTAAATATTTTTTACATGTTGGCACCTCAAATGAATTGGTTAATTTGGAATGGAGATTTTATTTCTCTACTGTTTTACCACTGTGTTCATAATTTTGAACTTGCACTTGATTTCCTAACTAACAGCACAAAAGTTAAACTGGGAATGAGCAGTTTTTACTTTCACCTTTAGAAGGATGAACTAAACAAATTTGCAGAGATGCTTCAGAAAGCAGAACCAACAAGCTGCCTGCATTTTTTTTTTACAAGAAAAGCATTTCCCTCATCTTCATAGTTGGGGAGAAATTCTTGATGCACTTCAAGAAGGAAGATGAGTCCAGATGATTGTAAACTCTCATGATTTTGAAATAACCCCCCACCCCCCCGACCAAAATTACCTTGGCTCTGGAGCTGATAGGGTGAATTCCCTTTAGCTGACTTCAGTGGGAGCCAAAGGGGTAAGCAGAGAGGCTGGGTGGGGAACGGAGAAAAGCAGGGTGATGGGAGACATTCCTCTCCAGGACTTCAGAACAGAATTTTTGCCACACCTTAGTAGAACTCCTCTCAGCGTTTCTGACTGTCCTACTCTGATCCCTAATCAAGATTCTCCTCCTTTTTAGCAATAGAAGATAAAACAATTGTACAATTTCAACTAACAATGCAAGAAGCAGAATATAGTGAATTTTAAGTTAAATTATATTATTTGAATGGGCAGATTTTATGGCCTTGTCATAAGCACTATTGATGAGAATGTGGAGATAACAGGAAGAAACTTGCTATTACTGTATATTTATTGCAATCTGTCATGTGGGGTTAAACTAAATCTTATATTAATGCTGCTTGCTGAAAACAAAGTCTTTCAAACTGCTTTCCACAGAATCCCAGAATTTTGCAACAACAGAGGTTCCTTAAGGGCAAACAAGCAAGCAAGCAAGCAAACAAAGAAATGAACGTTTGCTCAGATGCAGTGCTTCTTGATCAGGGTTCCTGGGATGTCTTTTTTAAACTAATCATTTTAAAGGGACTTATTTCCCAGTCTTGCAACTTGTGTATACTGTAAAGGCTGACCCAAATTTGAATCACATTCCTGAGTCTGAGTCACATTCTTTGTCCCAATAAATATGTTGAAACTGACTGGCTGTTTCTGTGGTGATCATTCTTCAATGCAGTCAAAGTCCAGTTTAGATGCAAAACCAGACTTCTCTGGGCTTTTCCTCTGATTGACTGTCAATCTGTGTCTTTCAGGTGATCAATGGCCTGATGGAGCGTCCTGACTGGAAGACCGCGATCCAGAAACCTCTCTGCATTCTCCCAGGAGGCTCTGGGAACGCTTTAGCTGCTTCACTTAATCACTATGCTAGGTAAGGCATCCTCTAAAGATTTCTTGCGTTGCTTGTACTATTACAAATGAGGCCACACTATCTCAGGGCCACCCCTACTCTTAGGTCAGGCTAGTGAGTAACTGGAAGAGAAATTGAAGGAGGGTCATTCTGTCCTCCTGACAATACAGTCTCCCTTGAATTGAACTTGGCTTTTGGTGATTTCATGAACACATCACTGTGGTTTTTCTAGCAATGAAAGGCATTGCTGCTGCCCTCCCCTGAAAGTTTTTAGATTTCTAGTTTGATCTGTAACCTGGGTTTTCTTGATATTTTTTTTTTTATTTTTCACATTCCTGAACCGTCCATTTTCCTCAGAGAGAGTATTAAAATATAAGAACGGTAAACTTAAAAAAGAGGCAATGATGTGTTGGAAGTTTCAATTTCCCCCTGCTCTCCTAGCAAGACAGCCCCCACCTTTGTCAAGTAGGGCTATTAGAATAGCTGGTGCCAGCTTTTCACAACAAAAGGAAGGAGAAAATTACAGACATGAGATACAGAGAAAAAACTTCACAACTAGCTCAGATCCTTTCCCATAGAAATCAAATAGATAGCAAGCTATAAAACTTGGGAAAAGCGAACCAAAAGGCATGACAGGAAACTCAGGAACAAACAACTACTATAAAACAATTACTCTTATCAAGATCCCAGGAAGAAGTCCCAATATCAAGAGACAGGAACTCATCACACACACACAAATCAAAGACTTCAAGAGTTCACACTTACAAAATCAAAGGATCTGAAATGTATAAAAGAGAGGGTTTCTTACTCACTTATTAGATTAATCCTAGGAACGCTGTGAGATTTCTTACCTGCCTTCCTATTAATAAACTGATTCTGACTTTCAACGCAGCTGACCAAATCATTTTCTCCCAGCCGGGAAATTTGAATCCACAAGGGAAGAACTCTGCCTCTCACAAGGGGGTGAGGATCCCTTTTTCCTTTCATCAGATGATAAAACACTGTTAGAATTAATTAAAAGGCCAAGGGAGGGCACTAGCCGGCCCCATGATTGCATGCTCCTCTGTGCTCCCCATAGGAGGTGGAAGACCCCTGCTTTAACAGGAGACTGGAGGCTTCCTATCTCACCTCTGCGGGGGGGAAGAATATCCCCTCAGAAATGAGACCGGTGGGTGCAACGGCAGAGAAAGCTCTCTTCCTTAACCCTGCCAGTCAAAGTTCTTTAGCTGTAACTGATGGGAGTCTGCAACATATTTTCCCCGCCTGACTGGGTGGGACAGGCCAATGTGATAGGATGAAGATGGTTCTTGTAGTTTTAATCCATTTTGTAGTATTGTAGTTTCCAATTATTTATTCAGTCACAGAATTGAACCTAATTAGCTTCTTGTGATTAGCCAGTACTGCCTCCTGTTTTTTAGCGGCCTTTAAATGGGAATATTCAGTGCCTTTATGTTGGTGTTGTTAGATAGATTTTGCACCTCAAACTTTCTAGTGAGGACTCTGTGACTCGTATGCGAACTTTTACATTGCTCATCACCAACCCAAGGCCTACGATCTGGCCATTGCCAGATGGAAACCCTACTTGGTCTTCCATTGGTGCCTGTGAGTCTGTGGGCCTTTTGGATTAGAGCAAGAGTCGCTCCTTCTTTCTGCTTTGTGAGGCAGCCATAGGTAGAGCAGTTTCACACCGGCTCTTCCCCTGACTGAAACGGTGTATGTTGGTATCATGTGTCAATCAAAAGAGAGGTGTGGGGGGAAGTTCTTCTCTTGCAAAGCTTCTTTTATTGCTAGTCTTTGGCTCAGCTTTCAATAATCTTCCAGAAGCTATGGCTCCTCCCATCTCCCTCTGTGCTGGCCTCTGCCCTTTGAGCAGCAGGCCCCCTTCTTCCATCTGCTCTGTGGCTAATTCTCCCTCCACCCCCCCAGTTTCCCTTTGAGGAGAGAAGGTGAATGAGGAGTGCCGAGGGTATTCTGGAGGGGCTATTTTCCTTTCTGTTACACGGGGGAAGCCACCTGACATTCTCGAAGCTAAATGCTCTGGTATCATCATGGTGGAGAAACAAGGCCAGAGGAAACAAGTCTGGGTCCTGTCAAACAGCCTCAGCGGGAAAATGAGTCACTCTTAAGCTTTAGATACATTTCAACCCTGCCTTCTTCAACATGGTACATTCAAATGCATTTGACTCAGCTAGGGAGAGCATCAGGCAGAGAAAGCTAATTATTCACTAGAAAAAGGGAGGGATCATTTTCCATCCTTTTTCCTCCTTTGAGGGTTGTATTTCAGTCACACACACACACACACACACACACACACGCAACTAGATGCTCTAGTAGATTCATACCACTGACTCCTCCATGAAATTTCTCCAGGACAAAGGCTACTGGGTGGAGTTCATGATGGCTAAGACTACTTGCCAAGGCTGATAAGGAGTTGAAATTTAGAAGGCACCTGATTGCTTTTTCCTTGCCCTAACTGGTTCATTGAACTGCTGTAATTTGATAAATGAGTAAGATATCTCAAGGGATTTCTCTAATCCCAGAAAGGCTGACCAGACATTATAGAAAATTAGTTAAAAGGGCAAAGTGTGAAATCCTAAGATCTTTCTATTACCCCTGGAGTCTAGAAATGCTCTGATGTCAAAATGGGATCACACCAAAAAGGAGGAAAAGTGAGATGCAAACTGAGATATCGAATACTTATCTTAACCATGCAAGAATTACTTGCAGAGTGGCAATTCTCTAAATTATTCTTGAACAAAATAAAATTATTATTGAACAAAATGTATTGAAAATTGCTACAGAAATTATTTTAAGAAGTGTATGCATATAAAGGTAATGTTTATTTAATCTGGATTTTTCCCAGCAGCAATATTCTTTTTACACAAGTTAGATCTCAGCTACACCCCCAACACCTGGCATTGGCCCATATTAGTTAAATCTGTTTCCTGTTTCAACACTTTATTGCTGATGGTGCACTTTCTAATGGCAATGTTCCATGGCCTTGCTTCTATGGAGGCATAAAGTGCATGAGCCCTCCTATCAAGATTTACGACGTTAACTTATCTTTATCTTCTTTCAAATAAACCAGGATCATTTTATGGCAACTCTGCTTCATTAAACTGAGAAAGAGTGAATGTCTCAGGGTAATTCCAGGTAGGCTGGAGTATTTGAAGAACCTGAGTCAAATTAGATGCATTAGCTCACACCAGCGGGAAAAAATGCACTTTGTGGGTGGGTGTACCTCTCCCCAGACACAAACCGGCCAAATTTAGCAGTATGATTGCATGGCATGAACTTTCATTCTTGTGGATAGGTGTAGGTTTGAAAGGCAAGCCTTCTGTTCCTTTAAGCCTGTCAAATACTGGTAAAAAACAAGTCTTCTGTGGGTTTTTGGAAGTTAGAAACATGATGCTGTGCACATCCATCGCTAATATTCAAGGAGTCGTCGACAACCTTCATCTCTAGCCTAAAGTGCTACTGCTGTGACAATGGCATCTTAAATCTTATTTGGGTTGCTGGAAAAGGCTTTTAGCTAAAGGCAATAGTAAGAGGTCACTTATCAAGAATCTCTGAAGTGTTGCGATTGTACTAGAATTCGTATTATCTCTGTACTAGGTTTGCTACCCGCTGCAATAATAATCTTGCCATATGCAAGTAGCATCATGTAAGTGGCATTGACATAGAGCAGGGGTGTCAAACTCACATCATCACAGCATTGTCATGTCACTTATTGTGACTTTTCCCCCTTCACTAAACTGGGCATGGGTGTGGCCAGCGCATGACACATCCGGGGCATGAGTTTGATAGCCCTGACCTAGAGTATCTTTGAAACAGTAGATGTTATATGTCAGCTGTTCATCCAAGTTCAGTATTCTTGCATTTTTCTGATGGGAGAAATCGAGCAAAGGAAAACAATTCTGGGATAGCAGCTGCTTTCAGAGAGAGGCACTGATCTGTCTTTCTGGCTTGTGAGGAGCACATCTACAAACCCACTGTGAACATGATTACTCCAGATGACTTTAGGTTTTCTCCTTTTATTACATTAAAACATTTTATCTTGGGGGTGATATTTGGAGGGATCATTTAGGATGCATGTCGTGCAACCTTGGCATTAAGGAGCAGGAGAGGTCTGCTGGGGGCCTGCAGTATATAGGAGAGGAGGATGCTTTAATGGTAGGTCATGCTTTTTAGTATATGCTTATGCTTAGCTGCTTAGGGAGGGCTGTGAAAAGCCCTGTGAAGGGGGTATATAAGTCAAAGTGCTATTGCTATTGCTATCTTTTTTTCAAGCCAAGCAAAAACATTTATGGGGGTGTCATGTCTTTGAAGAGGGTACAGAAACAAATGGTACATACATTCAGTGTCTGTAAACAAATGATGAAACAATACAATACGTTGCTTGTAAAGTCTAAACAACAGAAAACATTGATTCTAGATAACATCTAGTATTATTGCGATCCTAAACACATTGGAACAGTAATTGTGTGCTGGTTTTCTATGCTACTTTATACTTCTCCCCATGGGTGGGCTTATACATCCCACTAAGTAACGAAGTGGCTTGTCTAGTTTTGATTTAGCATGATATGTGAATCCTAAATTTGCAAGTATAGATTGGGGTTTATAGCTCAGTGTTATGCCCTAAAGGTTACTAGGGCACGTGGAGTGGCTTGTTCAAGAAATCATGGTTTAACCTAGGCTCTCCTTCCCTCTTTTCCCCCATTACAGCAAAAGTCATGTGGCAAAGGAGGAACTGTTGAAGAATTGCACCTACTTCTTATGCAAAGGCCTGCACGCTCCCATGGACCTCGTCTCCCTCCGCACGGCCTCAGGCAAGCGTCTCTTCTCCTTCCTTAGCTTTGGCTGGGGTTTTGTCTCTGATGTGGACATTACCAGCGAGAGGTACCGTAAGTTGGGTAGTGCCCGTTTTACCGTGGGCACGTTCCAACTCCTTACTTCACTCCAAGTTTACAAGGGCCGCCTCTCCTACCTGCCAGCTGAAGTACAAAGCTCTGCCTCAAATTCCTTGCCTCCCATAGGGGTGAATACCAGCCCCTCACGTCAACATCCTCACCAGGTCTCCACTGCTAACGGGAAATCTCCTGTCAACAACACCTTCCCTCAGCCTGCATCTTCCCTTCTGAAGGAGGATTCTGTGCTGGAAGATTCCTTGTTGGTACCTTTTGAGCAGCCAGTTCCCAAGCACTGGACTGTCGTCCCCGAGGAGGAATTTGTTTCTATAGTTGGCATTCAGCAATCCCACCTGGGAACAGACTTTATTATAGCTCCCACGGCCAAGCTGTTTGATGATGCCATCTATCTCTTCTACGTAACTGCTGGCATTTCCCGGATGGGAATGCTCAGGTTATTCATGGCCGTGGAGAAAGGGAACCAGTTGACTCTTAACCAACCTCATGTCCACTGCGTGCCTGTGAAAGCCTTTCGGCTGGAGCCCCTAGAGCCCAAGGGGTTTATGACAGTAGACGGTGAGGTGTTGACATGTGAGCCAGTGCAAGGACAAATACACAACCGGCTAGCCCGTATTATTAGTGGCTCCTGAATGAGCATAAAGGAAGAAACGGTGGAAGGGTTTTGTGACACCACTGTGACATTCTGGAAAGTTGTGAAGAGATCTCCAAATGCTGCATCTACTACATTCAAAACACCATCAGCATTGTTGACAGGGATAATTCTCAGGGAGAGCTTGTCTTTTTCTGCAATTTTTAACTGCGATGCAAGTAGTGGAGGAGCTTGTCTTGCCCATGACTTCTTCCTAAACTGCTGTGCAGTGAAAGGCAACTTTAGAGTCTCCTTGCTCTAGCAGACGTATGCCTTCAAACTAAACCAAAGCCACTCCCCACTTCCCCTTCTGTCTGGATAAAGATGTCTTAATCCTTTGCCACTCGGAGGGCCAATTTTATGATTTTGTAAGGAATATAAAACACATACACGCCTTGTGCGTAGTTGCTTATATTCCTATGGAGAAATAAAAGACCTATTTTGAATAAAAGTAATGTCTGTCATCGATGCTGTGATTTTGGATTGCTCTTATCAAAAGGCAAAGCACTTAATGTAACATTTCACCACCTTTTATCATTCAAATGCAGGTAGGTAATTGAAACACAACCGGCTAACCTTCCCCAGGACACAGTTCTTCAATTAGATGCACATTTGATTAGGCAACTCCTAGGTTATTTCCATAAAAGTCCAAAGTGGCACCTTTATGTATTCACTTTCCTTGCACACATTCCTGGCTAATATTTGTAAGTAACACATTCCATCTGTTTATTAAAGACAGCTGTCAAAAGAATGGAGGGATAGTGGCCATCTTTTTATTGTAGCCTGCTGTTTCTTTTTAAACTGCAGACAACTTATAGTTGAGGGCAAGGATAGTTTGGGGAGAAGGTTGTAGTATCAGGGCTATAGTTACAATTAAGAGGCCAATCTGCTATTATCATCTATCTAAAAATATGAAAAATGGACAGAAAGAACATACGCTTCCCAGAATCTCTGGATTGAGCAGTATAGAATTCATAATAATAAAGGAAGATTTGGAGAACACATGCTCTAACTATACAGCTGCTTTCAACTTACATTTAAAGCCTTTATGATTGGACAGATAAAAGATTTGAGTTGGAAGGGACCTTGTAGGTCATCTAGTCCAACCCCACTCAAGCAGGAGACCCTACACCATTTCTGACTGACAGTCCAATCTGTTCTTGAAAGCCTCCAGTGATGAAGCTCACACAACTTCCGAAGACAAGCTGTTCCATTGGTTGATTGTTCTGTCAGAAAAGTTCTCATTTCTAGGTTGAATCTCTCATTGTTCAGTTTCCATCCATTATTCCTTGTCTGGCCTTTGGGTGCTTTGAGCTTGACCCCTTCAATTCTGTGGCAGCCCCTCAAATATTGGAACACTGCTGTCAGGTGTCTCCTGGTCCTTCTCTTCACTAGCCCATGCCCAGTTCCTGTAACCGTTCTTCATGTTTTAGTCTCCAAGTCCCACAATCATCCTGGTTGCTCTTCTCTGCACTTTTTCTAGAGTCTCAGTATCTTTTTTATAGTGTGGTGACAAAAAGTGGACCTATAACATAATGTAAGAAGTGGACTGAAAGTGCCTTCAAAGCAGAACTGAGAATTCCTACTCATCCACCCCAATGCAATTCTTTGAAGAATTATGTTGATTCCTGTGTGTCTTCCAAAAAGTAGGGTCAGACCCTGGTGAACAGTTCTAGTCTCAATTAGTCCCAGAAGAATTTAGAGATGTAGATTTGCTACAAATCCCCCAACTCTGCAGCTTTTATAATCCAAATAGACAAATGTGGAGCGCCCTGTCCTCACAAGCTACTTTGAGGAAAAATAAATCCCTATATATACTGTATATGTATCAGATAGATAGCATTGATTGCTATTCTAGGAAAGCGTCTGAAGTTATGTAACGTATCTTTAAATAGAGTCAAACTGAAGTCCTGGTGACTTAAAACATAGCCATGTAGTGTTATTGGCAAGAATATAAAATTGCTTTGTCATGGCCGCCTTCGGGGGATGTTTATTAACTCCCAAGTCCAGTGGAGAGCACAGGTATTCCCTGACCCTGCTTAGTTTTTAAGATCAAACAAGGTTGGCCTTGTGCTGCCATTTGCCAAGTAGGATTTTATTCTAGCAACTAACTTTGTAAGGCTAGAAGATAGTACATTGGCCACATTTTGAATGGCTAATAATTAAGATTTCCGCATACGTGAACAGATTTTTACTGAGTTTTGTTATGAATAGCATTCCCTTGATACCGCTATGTAGAGATATCTCTCTTCAGGAGGATTTACTAGTCTTGAAGTCTGCATAGCATCTACTTGGACTTCGACCATTTAATATTGGACTGACTTTATAGATTTTAAAAGCAATACAAAAAGCATGCAAGTTGAATTGGCTTCCACATTTGCATGTATTCCAAGTAGTGGAGACTGTACTTTAAGATGAGGCATATGTATCTTATATTTGATAAACATTGGCTTTGCCAATGTTTTACAAATTTGCAAAAATCAAGACAGAGGCAGAGTGTAAAAGTATTTAAAGCACAAACTGGGATGTGGAGGCCAGATAATACATCAATATAAGCAATTGTCACTTAATCTGTCTGTTAGGAAAAAACAGAGCAGAGAGCATATATAATGGTCATTGGGACATACATAGATAAGAGAGAACCAATTTCCAGTGCAACATCATGCTAAACATAAGGGGGTAGCAATGGGAAGAGTTCTACTTGCCCCCTGGACATTTCAAAACCGTGTAGTCAAATAGTTGCTGCTTGGATGGCTTTGACAAGTGTCAGCCTCAGGGGAAACATTTGTAATTCAAAACAATGAACCATTATCCAGGGCAGACTAAAACTCAGAAATGAGTTCTATCAACATGCTGAGCTCTAAGAGAATAAAGGGCAAAGCAGCTGTTTTCCCAGACAAAACCTAGTTTTCATATCATGCACCTCATGAGGCAAGCTTGTACCTGGCCTGTATAATTACAAGGAGGTATTGTGTGGTTAAGGGGGGTGGGGGAGGGGAGCTTGGAGCAGCTTTTAAAAGTGCTAGAGTGGACTCTTTTGGGTAAAAGACATCTATTGCTTCTGTATTTCCCAGGCCTTTCAGAGGACAAACCAGACAACCCAATAATATATATGCGTGTGTATCCTCTTCAATATTTATTTTACGAGGCTGTGATTATTCTAGTTTGAGGTTAGTCTACATCACTCCAGTTACTGTATCTTCCATAATAATTTGTCTTCTAGAGCAGAGATGAAGATTGTGACAAATCAAGTCATTAAGGGGTGTCTTTGCACCAAATGACGATATTCTAACATTCTCTTGATGCACCTTGCTAAAAAAAAAAAAGGAATTGCAAATTTAAAGCATAATTACTGTGTCACATAAATGTAGTCTTCTCTGAGAGACGTAAATGTGCCTCTCCTATACAAAACTGGCCAAAGTGAGAAAAAAAAGAGCCTTCTGATTGCAAAATACAAACAGGAATATGATGTAATATACATATTTATATGGCAACCAAGAAAAGTGGGATTGTTTAACAGATCTTGTGACAATCAGCACAATTATTGTTGGAGCTCCAACTGTAGTAAAGGAAGATGATAGTGAAATTGAGATGAAGTTTAGCATCTTGAAAATTTAAAGGCAAGAAGGAAGGGTTCCAGAGAAACCCTCCCAGCAAACGTAGCATTCACAAACCTTACAATGTAAATGGTGATCCTGGGAAAGACATGTCACTCAAACCCTTTTGATATGCTGACATCCCTTTCAGGGTTTCAGGGATACATAAACCTGATGCTTCAAGCTGAAACGACACACAGCATGAACAGCCAAATCTATGAACAGCGGCGAACGTAACGGCAAGCCACTTTCTCTCCTTTATTACTGCATCTTAATTAGCCAAACAAAATTTGCCAGTAAAAAAAGATTCATCACACGGTACTTTATACATATATTGTAAGCAACCAAGCATTCACAGCTGCAAAAGTAACATACCCCTAAGCATTGCCCCAATATGACAGCTCCATCGGTTTTAAATACTGTACAGAATCAAGTCTATAAAGTTTAGTAATATTTCTTTTCCCTTTCCCTCCCCAGCACTTAACAGATAGATTTTAATTTATACATCACAATCATGTGGCCCATCTCAAGACTAACAATATGCCTCATGCTTTGGCTTCTTGGTGTGTATGTATAAGCGTCTGTCTCTTCAACAGTCTCTTCACTCTGGATTACAGACATACACCCAAAAGTTACACGGCTGCAATATGCCCAGTGGCAACTGCATAATCTAGAGCTTCACATTATTCAATAGCTAAAGGGGGGGAGGAGGGATGTAAACTTTTGTGCATGCCACTGGTAAGGGCAAAGAACAGCAAGGATAAAAGGGACAGTGCTGGAGGATGTAAAAGATGTCAGCAGGTTTCAAGGAGGGAAGAATAAGAAAAATCTTCCGCAGAGGCAGAATGCTAGCAATTCAGATAAGTCCTTCATTGTATTTTGAGAAAAGGTAGCTCTCCTGTAGCTTGCATAATTAACGTTTTTGTGGCTCCTCAAACCTTATTAAAACATGTCTCGGAACCAACCGGGCAGTTTACATGATTACGATTTGGAAAAAGGCAGGCTTTTGAAAAGGCTCGTTAGCGACAGGCAGCTGCTTAATTCTCTCTGGGGAAGGCGATGTACCATTATCTCATCTGTGTAAGAAATCTGACAATACCTCAGAACAGAATTGCCCTTCTACAATGGTGGGCCTGATAGTGTAGGCAACAGGGTAAATTCTATCCCTGACCTCATCTGATGACTATATCAATCTAACTACTCTGAATTTTTATTAAGTTGGGCTCTCTTCCGAAGTCATCGTTGCTTGGGCAGCAATAGCTTGCAAGCTCTTAAAAACACAGAAATGCGGTTTCTCAAATGTTACTTTGCAATACTAAAATAATTCATTCACTACATTCCAAGCCAACACAAGATTTGTGTCATCTCCCTCAATGTTCTCAAATGGATTATTCTCTTGGGAGGGCAACTAAGAGGGACTTCTAGGTTGTTATCAGAGTAGGAATTGTAAAGGTAAATAAATGTGAAGCCATGCAAAGATGGAGGAAACACCAAATGAAAAACAGAACGCAACTCTGTTTTGAATGCAGGAATGTGGACAACCAACTGAAATTTGTTGGAAGCAGGCATTTTCACTCCCCTGCAACCACTCCTCCGTCACAATACCATTCTTGGAAATGGCTAAAGCAAATGATACAGAATCTGGGAACCATGAATAGTATTAATGAAAAGGATGTGATTTTATTTAAAGATTCTTGATTAGAGACCCACTGTCTACCAGAATGTAGACATTGTTGCTGCAGAGTTGATATGAATCCATGGAGATATAGTCAGGCAGAGTTGCCACTTTGCAAGCACATAGGTGAAAGCTGAAATTCAGAAATTATGGTTTGCACCATGCGATATTTAGAGAATCATCCTGAGGTAACTTAATGTTCATAGTTAATTGTACAATGTTCGTGTATCCAAGAGAACAGTGAACTATGCTATATGCACTATTCCTCTTCAAGGCAAAGTGGAACAAGATATGCTATTGTGCACTTCAGATAGACCAAAAATTCCAAGTGCTCATTTCAACAAGTACAGCTTGCCTTGCGCTTAACTTGCTCCTAATGATTAGAGATTAAGCAATTAAGGAAAGCAAGCTGCTTACATTTATCATTTGGTGGCTTTTGTTCAGCACGTCCCCTCAGTTCCAATAGATATAGTCAACAGTGAAAATAACTAAGAATGATGCAGAGAATGGGCTATTAATGTCCTTCTAATCAACAGACTTTAGTGAAGTTAGGTCAGGCAGTAGAAGAAAAGTGCACCATTACATTTTCCAATTAGATAATGAATAAGGATCTTTCAGGATTTAATCAAAGGGAGTCCCCATTTTCAGCAATATCCACAGCACCCAAGAATTCAAACAAGGAAGGAGTCATCACTTCATTGACTTTGGAGCTGAAAGATCCAATCCCAACTTCACTGAAGTTCTGAAATGGAAAGACCACAGCACCTCTCTTCACAGAATCAAGCCCCAAAGGGGAACGTCATTTGTGTGAGAAGGGATGGGTGGGTGGGTGGAGGGAAGTGATTTTGTGTGTGTGCTCTATCGTCCTGTGCATCTGGAATGTGATTAAAAAGACAGCCTGAAATGAGTTTTATGGAATTCTGCTTCTCTATAACAAACCAAGCCAAGGAGGAAGGGGTGCAGTGAGACAGTCTATTTATTGTTAACAACTTTTGCTAGGTTCTTCCTCCGTGTCCCCCTATCTTTCTGTGTGCCTGTCTGTCCCTAACTTGGATTTTTTTATTTATTTATCTTCTGTCCACTCGGGGATACTAGCCTCTACTAAGGCAGCCCGGTACTGCTGCAAGACACCACGGATGCTTTTTATGAACCCTTTAGACAATGGAAAAAGGGGGAACCCAATATCAGGGTAGCCACTCCTCTCAGGGAGAAAGCTCCTGTAGCTCTTTCTCCTTTTCTTTGGTTTCACACTTGGCTGAGTGGCAGAGTCCTGAATGGCTTTACCCTCATCTGTTACGTCTCTGGCAAAATGTGCTTCTCTGGCCTGGCCCATGCTCTCAGAGTCTGAACACTGATGGGTGTCACTAGCAGCCACTGTTGACATTCCGCAACCGGAGTCTTCCAGCTCCTCCTTGCCATCAGAGAGTTGGCTAGCTGCTCCAGCAGCCCCTAACTCTTGCTCTCCCAATGGCCCCATACTGTCTACAGGACTCTCAGCCAGAAGGCCTCCTGCTGAATGCGCAAAGGAAGACTCTGCCAAACCGGCATGATCATGGCTCCTCTCCACCAGTTCATTGGTCTCCACCCAGGACTCAATACGGTGGATCAGGCGCCAACCATTACAGCAGAAATGCTCATAGATCTCCTGCTCAAAGACTTCTACGGGCTTGCGCAGCAGTTGCATCATTGACTGCACCACACGGATCAAAGCCATTTCATTGTAGCATCGGCTGTTTTCGTAGCCCTCTTGTAAGCCCCGGTCACTGTCAAAACCAGCCTCATTGTAATAGGGCTCATTGACTAGGATAAGTCCTAGTAATAAAAAAAAAAGTGGGAAGGGGAAAGGAAGGTAGAAAATAGTGAGAGAAATAAGATATTTAGTACATGTATAATTTGGAAATGTACAGTGCATGCCGATGTAATGTGTTTTACTTAAAAATGTAATTAGAAAAGAAACATGATATACAAATGCATTAGGATAATGAACATACTAGTAGTTAAAAGTGAGAAAATCTATTTTGGAAATTCATATTTTTCAGACTATTTTAAAACATTTTTTTATTTAGGGTTGGAAATAATCAAAATAATCTTCACTTAAAATGCAATTGTTCCAAATTTGAATTATTAATCCCAATTTAGTGGGTATTATTATTTTGTGTTGAACTCCTCAACCATGGACGTGTTTGATGAAAAATCATTACAATACAATCTCTCCAGGATTTCGGAAAATGACAAAATGTTCCCTTTTTGGAGATGTTTGAGGAAAAAAAAAATTCTATGTAAAGGAATGCAGAAGGAGAGAACTCCAAATGCTTTTTGAAAAAGCTATTTTAATATGAAGGTCATTAAGTTTTGGATTAATGCTTTTTTACTTTTAATTTTTCAAAGTACTTCTAAGAAAAGGCCTGATTGAACCTTATAGGTTAGGTTCTCTTTATACCAAGTCAGATGTTCAAATTAATGCCTCCCATTGTTAAACAAAGCTAGATAATTTAGTCACCCTCTGAATATGAGGAATTGCCTTATTTTTTTTTTTTTTAAATCAAACTCCCCTAACTTGTCCATCACAGAAGGTCACTCTACAGATGTACCATATTCATGGATAAACCACCGTACAGTTCTTCATGAGAAACACGTCTACTGTTTTCTAAGCATACAATAATGTCTGAATTATTAATCTCTGTTTTTACTGTTAACCATTTTGTTATTAATATAGTTTATAGATGACAGGCTAACAATTTGCAAGTAGATTTAGTAGTGTAACAGTCTGAAAGTTTTTTGGACTGTTTCGCAGGAGGTGGTAAACTAATATTGTTATATTAATCAGAATTCAATTAGGGAGGACATAAGGTGTATATGCGTTAGTTTTAGGGTTTTTTAACAAAACTTTTTTTAAAAAATATTTTGGTGTTTTGTTATTTTAAAACCTTTTGAATAAACTAAACATTTTGAGGAAAAAAATCTCTGAAGATTCATAGCATATGCAAAAGGTGTTCCAATCTGCTCCTTGCAATGAAGGTCTAGGGTTCTCAATTACATCTAAGTGCTGCACTGCTTTTTACAGAAGTGAACTGAACAGCTGCCAAGAACGGCAGTGATAGAGCATCTATGAATAGCAAAATAAAAAATAAAAAAACCAAAAAAATCTTGGCATTTTTTTGTTTTTAACCACAAGCTCAGGGAGCTACCTGCTACTAATTCTCCATATTGGCAGCTATCCCACTGGTGACTGTGGCTTTGCTTTTAGGGCATGAAATAAATAGCCATGGATATTCTTGTTCTTGGGCAAGAAAAACAATCTACAGTTTGGCTAGCCAGAAAACAAGCTTTTTCTGTCTACTGCAGTAGGTTTTGACCCAATCTTCCCTTTTACCATCTTACTGAAATTTACCTTGGATTGAGATGAGCACTTGGAGAAGGCTAGATTTACTGGTCCATCTCTCTGTGCCCTGGAATAATTAAATAACAGCAAAAAGTTAATTCAACAGCAAAGACACTACATAGCAATAAATTGCCATCACAGCAATTTTTAAGAACAAGGAATTTGCAATGATCCATGCTGTGTTGATTTCCTATCACAACTTTACTGTTCATATGAATGATGTGAATGTTTTTGTATCTAGGGATTCTGGGTAAAACAAAATTTTGGGGTGAGGATAGCATATATACTTTTCTTTACATCTCTAATCAAAAAAATAATGTACTGTAAGATACGGTTCTATGATATGCTCATTGAAAAGATAAAAGAAGTTTAATCCAACTAGAAAACCAGTAATAAAAATGAAGGTGCTATAAGGAACACACATAGAGTATATTTTAAAACAATTTTCTATTATGGGAACAGAGTTTCATGGTAAGCATTCATACAATTTTTATGAGGGAGTAGGTGGAGGGAAGAGCATTTCTAAAGAAAAAAACTCTGAAATAAGTTGTGAAGAAATTCTTTCTAACAACAGATGTTAGTTTCATTTGCTACGTTGAGTTTATATTTTGTCTGAACCAAAGTAGTGACCATTTTGACAACTACCGTGTTTCTCATAAAATAAGGCCGTGTCTTACTTTTTTTTTTTTTACAAAACAGCTAGGCTGTCTTTTCGGGGATTACTTAATTTCCCCCCCCCCTTACATCCTTGCCTAGAGCACCTGTGGGCAGCCATGCCTTGCCACCAGCCACTCCTAACAGGTAATCATGGCGGAGCACGGAGAGCTCCCTATTCCTGCTAAGTACTTTTGCTGAAGACCCGAGACCTTTGATGCCCGCCGCTGTTGCTTTCCCTTCTGCCTGTGCCGCTGCCGTGTTTGGAGCACCGCTTCCGCGTTTGGAGCACCGCCGCCGTTTGGAGCGGTGGTGGCGCTCCGAACAGCAGCAGCGCTCCAAACAAGAAGCAGCAGTTCCAAATGCGGCGGTGGCACGGGCAGAAGGGAAAGCAGCAGCAGCGGGCACCGAAGGTCTCGGGTCTGCAGCAAAGGTGATTGGCGGGAGTAGGGAGCTCTCTGCGCTCTGCCATGATCACCCGTTAGGAGCAGCTGGTGGCAAGGCATGGCTGCATGCGGGGTGCTAATGGCAAGTCCCCCCCACTCTCCCCCCCATTTCACATGTTTTAAAATAGGCCTAAATTTGGAGGGAGGGGCTTAATTTCATTTTATGCCTAAAAACATGCTGGGTCTTCCTATTGGGTGGGCGTATTGTTGGAGAAACATGGTAGATTTCAAATGTATAGATTCTGCAATACGTTTTTTTAAATAGCTAGTAGCTGTTAAACCGTGCACACCATATAGTTGGACAATATTATGGATTAGAACAGTATCTTCGAACAGCAGATACAGTAAGCCACCTGTTTGAGTTAAATCATTAAAGAAAGCATTGCAATTCCATGCAGTTTATAATATGATACTGAATAACACAGATCAAGAATACTACAGTAAAAATCAGCAGCAGTTGTTACCTTGCCTATCCAAGTGCCCAGAAGGCTTACGCAAACCTTTCCGTTGTCATACAAATTGGGATTCAGTCTGCCACTGCACTGGGAGAGGTAACGGAAGAGTGGGGGCACAGCTGGATAGATATTGGGGAGTTGGATGTCAAATAAAAAGAGGCCATCTTCATACGGTGTGCGCGTAGGTCCTTTGACTAGTGCTGAGAAGAGATCCTGTGGAGAGGCTATGTGTAAGTCCATGCAATAATCCATAAAGAGGAACCAAAGCTAACTAAAAAAATGCTTTTAAGAAAATGCACATAAACATCCTGTTTGGTTTCATATCAACATGCTTAGTATATACCCCAATAATTCATGACAGACCAAACTTTGACTAAATGTTCAGAAAAAGTCCTCAAAGCAAATCTCTGTTCTACTAAATTAGTTTGTTCCGTATTTGCTGAGTAACACAGAAATATTAGCCCACAAAATTAGATAAAAATACTGCTATTATACAAATTCAGACTATGTATTATCTTGCTGAGACTAAACTGATAAGAAACCTGTACAAAGTCTCTATGAGGTAGAGATACCTTATATCTACACCTCCTTTAGTTTCATAATAGAAGGATATAAACGCAACAAATTACACTGGACAAGTTGCTGGTACCTTCTCAGAAAAAAGTACAGGCATATTCATTCAACAAATGATAAAAGTTCTGCTACATTTAATAGCTATGTACCAAGCAATATTAACATTATATTGACAAAGTTATTGACTTAATTCCTACTCGTATATACACACTCAGGTGTTTGTTTACAATCTTTAGGAAAATACAAAACAAATGTAGTTCTTAGTTTTAATTAACTGCTAAAAGATCAAATGAATTGGGGATTTTTTTTCTTGGTGTAAAAAACATTTTTTTCATTAAGAAATACCTTATACACAGAAATATCATTCTTTTTAAAATAAAATTATAAACAATTTTTTAAAAATCGCACCTAGGAACAATTTTAAAACACAAGGTATATCTTTCTTTATAGACTGTGAAGTTCATATACAAAGGTTTACATGACTTACCATTCTGTCTTCAAATGTTTTAACCATGATACCATCTGGCAATGAAGTTGCTAACAAAGCCATTTCTTTCCTCACTGTGCTGAAGAATTTCTTGGCTTCTGGAGGCTGAAACTCCATCTTCTTAAAGGCATGGCTATCTAATGGGGCAATAAATAAATAAATTGGGGTAGCAGATTACCAAATTTTTCATGTTCTCCTTTGCTCCTAACATTTGCTAGAAACAGCACTAAATTTTTTAACAAACAACGTAATTATTAATAATTATTGTCAGAGTGCTCAAATGATGCATGTATTAAAATACACTGTCTAGCCTGATCAGAGACCACTAATTTTATTGAAGATTGTTGAACTGAACTCATTACTGTAAAGGCTCCATATAAGACCAGATAAAGTTACAAGAAGAGAGATATGCAGAGAAAAAATTGAAAAAGGGGTCAAGAATAAGAGTCCAAATATAGACTTAACATTATATTTTACACCTGGCTCATATCTTTCGAAAGAAAGGGAGGCCCACTATAAACTTATTTTCAAATACTAGTCCCAATAAAACAGAATTACGAATTTAGAGCTTTCCAGAAATTGCTGGACTTCAATTTCCCTGACACAGGCCTTGCTGAATGGAGCTAACAGATTGCAATATTATCAGAATGCCCTAAAGTTTATCCTTAGCCCCACTTTAAAAACTGACCTGGAGCACTCTCTAACACCGAGAAGACTTCTCCCTTGGCACTGGTGAAGGTAACACCAGGCTTGCCTCCACTCTGCTGACATAGCACTGGTGTTTCACTGGGCCATTCTGATGCCACTGGTGTCTGTGTCTGTACTTCTCTCTCTTCTTTCTTCTCTGCCTCTGCCATTGCCTCCATCTTTTCTTCTTCCACAATAGCTACGTTGTCCAGAGTCTTCTTCAGATTCTCCTGCAGCTTCTTTATATCATCTAGAAACTTCTTTTCCCGAGTAGGCTTTTCTGGTTCAACTGTGGGAGAGGTTGGGTAGCCTGTCAGCAGTTGTTCAACTGTCATATTCTTTAAACTTTCCAAAATCTTGATGGCCTCCTTCAACTCTCGGAAACTCTTTGGAGTTCCTTCCTTGCCCGATTTATCTGTTGTTAGATCAGCCACAGCCATTGCCACAGCACCTTGTACTTGTTCTTCTACCTTTTTCACCTCTTCTACAGGTAGTTCCTCAGGTTCAACTTCTTCAATTTTTGTGTGGTCATCTTCCATGAGACCATTATCTGTCTCCCAGCTATCACTCTCATCCTCCCATTCATCTGAAGAAGCACCACTAGTGCTACCATCTATGGAATCAAGGTCTGTCTCTTCATCCATTTCAGATTCTATATTGTACAAGTGCTAGAAGGCAGAATGAAAAAGAGGAAGAGCCTCAACATATGGCAAAACACACAATCCATTTTATTTCATGATAACACAGTCTGATTTTCCTATATTTAAAAGGGATCAATTAATTGCAAACCCAAAGTTCCTTAAGATGGACTACTATATAATTTTTTAAAATAAACAAATCCTTTAAATAAATAAATAAATCTTTTAAACAAACAAACATTTATCCAAACATTGGACCAGGCTATTTGCAAGACCGCGTTCTGCCGATAGTCTCCCACCGACCTTTGTGCTCCCACAGAGAGGGGCCTCCTTCGGGTCCTGACGGCATCTATGTGCCGCTGGTGACTCCGAGGAACAGGGCTTTCTCTGTGGGGGCACTCACCCTCTGGAATGGGTTGCCTCCTGAGCTACGTAAGACCGCCGACCTGAGAGCATTTAGACGTGCGCTGAAAACTTGGCTCTTTGAGCAGGCCGGCCTGGGCTGATTTTAAATGGAAGTTTTAAAGTGTAATTTTAGATATTGGGTTTTTAAATTTTGGGGTTTTAAATTTGGGGTTTTTATTGTAATTTATTGGGGTTGGGTATAAATTTTAGTGGCAGCCTTAATATATTTAATTTTCTTTTCACTTTTGTAAAGTGTAATATGTTATAGTTGGCTGTACACCGCCCTGAGTCCTTCGGGAGAAGGGCGGTATATAAATGTGTTATAAATAAATATAAATAAATCCATTTATGGAATATCTCAAAGGCTGAACTCTCGCTAGAAAGCAGACCCTACACAATTCATAAATCTGGAATGCTGAACCAGCAATTATCTCTGGAATCAAGGGGATCCTGGGTTCGTTTAGCTATTTGAAAAGATACTAACTGGTGCTGAGAGCTTCCAACAGATCAGAAAGCAATGTGAATTATCTTTTTAGACTGAAGTCCCCAAGTTAGCTGTAACATTATTTTAATTATCTTTATGCTATTTAACTTCACCTTTGCTATTTCTGTTAAGCTACATGTTTCATAAGACAGTTAAGAGATGGAAATCCCTGAATTAATTCATAATGCCTGTTACCTTTTCCTCAGACATTGCTCTGTCAGTAATAGCCAATCTGAATAATCTTTAGTTCCTTACCTCACCACTACAGAGCATAAGGAGTTAATGCCCTTGATTTTTTAAGGAATGACAATTTTTCTGGCATTTATCTGCATTTTCTTTGTACTATCTTTCAGGCTATCATACACCCAACTCTCCCACTTTCAAGGCTCAATAGATTTTGATAAAATGCAAGTCTATATATTTTTATAAAATGTACATATATCCTTGAGCATATAGATTTATACAGGGTTATAACATTTATTCTATAATACAAATAGAGTCATGGAAACAGGGGAAATATTTTTATTTTAAACAATACACCTTATAATGCAGAATTGGACATGGAAGGTCCCTCCATATGATATGATCAAGTGTGACAAGAGCAGGATGGATATACCAGAGGGCTTTGTATCACAAAGCCACAGTTCCAGCACTGGTGACTATAATTTATTTATTTATTTAATTTATTTATTTAATTAAACTTTTATACCGCTCCCTCTCCCAAAAAGGGACTCGGGGCGGTGTACAGCCTACTAAAAACATATAATAAATACTCAATAAATACAATTAAAATAAATTAAACCAAATTGATCCGGCTGTCTAACCCAAAAATACAGTTAAAAATTAAAAACTAATAAACCCCGATTAAAATTAAGTTAAAAACTAAAATACAGTTACTGGGCCAGGCCAGCCTGTTTAAAAAATAGGGTTTTCACTGCGCGCCGGAAGGTCAGAATATCCGTCATAGCCCGTATCTCCGGGGGGAGATCATTCCAAAGGGAGGGGGCTCCCACAGAGAAAGCCCGAACCCTCGGGGCCGTCAACCGACAACGGCCGGGCGGTGGTACCCCGAGGAGGGCAACCCTGTGGGAGCGTACTGGGCGGCGGGAGGTTGATGATGGCAGCAGGCGGTCCCGTAAGTACCCAGGTCCCGAGCCATGGAGCACTTTAAATACTGTCAGTACCACCTTGAATCGAATCCGGAAGGCCACAGGAAGCCAGTGCAGCCTGCGGAGAAGCGGTGTAACGTGGGAGCTCCGAGGAGCACCCACGATCACCCGCGCGGCTGCATTCTGGACCAGCTGCAGCCTCCGGAGACTCTTCAAGGGGAGCCCCATGTAGAGAGCATTGCAATAATCCAGGCGGGAGATGACGAGGGCGGAAGTGACTGTGCGAAGTGCGCCCAGATCCAGAAAGGGCCGCAACTGGTAAATCAGACGAATCTGATAGAAAGCCCCCCTGGCGACGGCTGCAATATGTTCTTCTAAAGACAGCCGTACGTCCAGGAGGACACCCAAGTTGCGCGCCCTTTCCACGGGGGTCAAGACCTCTCCCCCCACGGCCAGCGAAGGAACCAGCTGGCTGTATCTGGGCGCAGGAAACCACAGCCACTCGGTTTTGGTCGGGTTGAGACGAAGCCTGTTACGACCCATCCAACTCCGCACGGCCTCCAGGCATCGGGACATCACTTCGACGGCTTCGTTGGGGTGGCCCGGGGTGGAGATGTACAGCTGAGTATCGTCAGCGTACTGATGGAACTCCACCCCGAAGCCACGGATGACCTCACCCAGCGGCTTTACATAAATGTTGAACAGCAGGGGCGAGAGCACCTGACCCCTGAGGCACCCCACATCGTAGGGGCCTCGGGGCCGATCTCTGCCCCCCCGTCAACACAAATTGCGAGCGGTCGGAGAGGAAGGAGGCGAACCACCGCAACACGGTGCCTCCCACCCACAACCCCTCCAACCGCTGCAATAGGATACTGTGGTCGACAGTATCAAAAGCCGCTGAGAGATCTAACAGGACCAGGACAGAGGAACAACCCCTGTCCCGGGCCCTCCAGAGGTCATCCACCAACGCGACCAACGCCGTCTCCGTGCTGTGCCCGGGCCTGAAGCCCGATTGGAGGGGGTCAAGATAACTCGCTTCATCCAGGTACTGGTAATTAAAGGGGAACTGCTCTATTTAAGAAAAGGAAGCCTTGAATGTTAAGTATTTATTTAATAGGCTTCTGAAGCAAGTAGTAGCTACAGTGCTATAATGAAACAAAAAGATAGAATCAAACTACAACATTTTAAATAGGCTAATGCTTACTAATTTTGTTTTTGAGACAAATGCAGGAATTCCGTAAAAAACCTATTTACTAGAGTAACAGGCCTCAAAGACTGCATTAAACATCTGTCAAAATAACAGACCACATTTAGATTCCAAGAATAAAGCAACTATATAACGGCATGAACTCCTGGGAAGTTAAGATTTGATTACTAAAAAAAAAAATCATAGCAACAAAATCAGAGCAAACTGTTCTTATTACACAGTGATACTGAGATGCCAACAGAACTAGTGTAATGAACAGAGCAATTTCTCATATATTCTAGAAAATTCCAATATATAGAAGCCACTTAATAAAAACGAGATAACTAATACCTTACATCAACTGGAAGCAGCTTATTATTTACCTGAGGCAGAACAATTGTCCTGGAATTATCTGCCCATACAACTTCTACTTTACTGCTGAAATCCACTCGGGCCACCTGTCCAACAGAGGGCTAAAGAAACAAAAGCAACCATTATTTTTCTTATAATCTACACACTACCTTTTTATAACCATCCAAGTAAGGTAATCAAAGTAACCGAGCACACAATAAAAATGTAATTTTTAAAGCTATGCCATTAAACTTAACAAAAGCACAAATTCTAATGCTAAAATAATCCTTACATCAATTCAAATGGCCAGGTTAAAGAGGCCTATTTTTAAGATTAAGAAAGATTTGCTAAATCAGGCCAAAGCCTCTCAACTCCAATACTTTGTTCCTCCTGGAGTTCCCATATCTTTACAGAATTTGAACACAAGAGCACGGCTATTGAAAATCATATGGAGTTTCTAATTATTAAGGCAAATTCTGATAGGATGGTGTCTGCTCCATTACCAGGTTTTATCACAAGGTAAACTGGTAGACAGAGCAAAAAGAAAGAAACATACTGGGTCAACAAAATTAATCTGAAACAAACAGCACATGATGGATGCTTATTGCCAGATGCCAATCTGATATTTAGAAGGCATTAAGAACATAGAATCTTTGAGATGGAGATTTACCTTTGTAGTGTGATTACATTGCACCAAAAGAATGATTATTGACAAGGATAGTTAACTTTCATTCCCTATAATTCTGCATTCTCCATACCCCACATATTCTTTTCCTTTGGTAGTTGCTTTCAAATGATTTTCTATCATTCAATTTTATTTCTCCAATTAAAATTACTGCCAGTTACAAAGCTTACCTCCTCTCTGCACATTTGTACATAACTGTGAGAGTGGGTCATGTATCAATGATTTTCCACAGGTGAGGGGGAAAAAACCCTTCTCTTTGAGACATTTAAGAAGAAAGTATTTCTGAGGAGAAATTGAGAATCTGAGCAGCACACCTACTCAAGAGGAAGATGGTCCCCTAAAAAGGGAATCTAGACAGGCAGATAAAAATCCTAGGCTGTTGGTTTGAGTTCGAGCTTGGCAATTTGGTTGCAAACATTTCATCACCATTCAAGGAGACATCTTGTCAGTGCATTTTGAATTGAGATAAAAAACCCTGGCCAGGCAGGATCCTTATCTCTAACTTCTGGAATCATAACTATTGCCTTTTTCAGGTAAATGATAAACAACCAAAATATTGTACAGCCAGAGGAATTAAGACTGCAACAGCCACCATAACCATTACTACTAGGAAGATTTCATATACAGCATGCTTTCTAAATTAATCTCAAAGGCAATGGAGCGTACTTTTAAAAATCCTTTCCACTGTCACAACTCTGCCTCCCTTTGGAGAAAATAAATTTCAACTGCAGTACAATACTGTATTTGAAAAGCTTGCCACCTAGTGGTGGTTTAGAAATTGAGATTTGAGCCTTACAATTCTCAAGTTTCCAGCTTTCATAGAAAGTAGATAGAATCTTCCCAATTCATATTTGATTGAAAGACTGTAGGAATGTGAACAAAGGCTTCAGATGATCCATGCCAAGACCAAATATGTATTCTAATCAGAAGTATTTTGGAGGAAATGGAGAGTGGGAGAAAGTCAAGGACATCTGGCATGCATAGGCTGGCTAACAAGGAAGGAAATGGCTGGGAATAATTGCACAGGCAAAGTTCTGGTTGAGTATACCATACCTGAATCCAAAGGCAAAGGTAGGGGATGAAAGGAATGGGAAGACTGGTGGCACAGACTGGCCATTCAGAAGAAGAGGAGATAAGAAGAAATGATTTGTATCAGCCTTTTCCTACTTGCCCCCAGGACCTCCTGAATGTTGTTTCAGCCAAAATCTAGATAGTTACTGAATTATAGGCCACCTAGCACACTTCAGTAGAACCTCTAAAACTCAGGATAATTGTTCAAAATGTAAAATTAAACACAGTTACTATTTTCTGTATAAACCTAGTAGGGCTACGAATTCAACCAGAAATCAGACTTTAAAAAAAAGTTGTTCAACAGAAAGTTATACCTGAAGTCTTCATTATTATTAATATGAAACTGTCCATACAATTTCATTACTAAAGAAAGTAATTACAAAAATAAAACTGGTCTGTTGGGCTTGTTGCTCAAACTCTGAAAGTTTTAACATTTTGCAGCCATTTGAATTTCTTTTGGTTGTAATCAGCAATTGGTTCTGCTGCAAAAGTAAGAAGTCTTTTCTAAGGATTTATGTGAAAAGATTCCCTTGTATAAAGCACAGAGTATTTATTTCTAACAGAAAAAGCATTAGATGCAAGCCCAAATGCCGTTGAGTTCAAAACAGAAGACTGTAAACAGAGATAACTGGCCCAACATCTCACTTTTTCCATGTCATAGTTCTCACAAATTGTATCAAAAACATACTTTACCACTCACCTCATTTTCACCAATTGAAGCACCATCCTCAGCATTGCCAATGCGGATTACAAAGTCAGTTGTGCGGAAGCGGAAGTCTGGGTGATCGGCAATGTCATACACACTGACATCGTCCTCTTCCCCAACCAGCTGAAAATGATCACACAAAGATAAAGGTTGGTTCATGCACAGAGTCTCCGAGTTAAAAAATCTTCTGATTCAACCTTGTGTTCCTTTCTTATGTGCCGCTGTTATGCAGTGACCTGCATAATATTTAAGAGCCTTTTAAAAAACAGGTAACCACTCCTAAATCTACCCTCTCAGAATGTGACTGGCATCGAAAAGAGCTAATTTGACAGTGCCAATCCCCTCCTTTTGGGGGGGGGTTACCTGTTGCTAAAAGGTATACCCCTCCCCCAAAGGACATAAAGCTTATGTGTGGTTTATACTGAGCTATCAGAAAATAAGGAGGAAGCTTTTCACCTCAAGCACTCAACAGCTGAACACAGACATACTGTACATAACGTATTTACCTAGCCTTGTGATTAGCATGTTACCGCTTAATATTGATTCTGAAAATGTCTGGTAGGGTTTTTTACATGGATCTTTATTGTATAAAAGAACGTATAAGTATATTATGTTATAAGCATCATCTACACAGAGCTGCGTTCTCTTCCAGACTGAATTTTATGACATTTGAAGGTTATCTAAATACAAAGTTTGATAATGATGATTATGCCTTTGAATCAGTTTTAACTCCTGATGAACGCCTGGACTAGTTACTGCAGTTTTTTTGGCCAGGTTTTTCAGAAAAGGTTTGACCTTCTCTCCTTCCTAGGGCTGATAAAGTGACTGGCTCAAGGTCACCCAGCTGGCTTTGTGCTGTTTCTATCCTGGATAAATTGAAAATATTCTTCCCCCAAAATGTTTTGACATTTGGGTAATTTTTTTGTTTAGCTCTTGTAATTAAATCTTAGTTTAGCTTACTTTAGCAGTGAAAAACCAAACCTAGATCCTCTCAGGAGACAGACTCAATATCAACAGAGCCAGTACAATATTGGGCACACTTATGTACACATTCTGCTATTCATCCAAAGCTCAGAATGAAATTTTCCTCAGGAAATTAAAAAAAAAAATTAGTAAAACAAAATTTGATTCCAGAGGCCAAGAGAAGAAAACAAAACAAAACAAAAAATCACAGCCTTTATTTCTTACCTCCACATCATCTCCACTAGGTCTCAGCTTGAACCACTTCACCACACAGGTGCGACCAACATGGTCGCCTGACTGCACCACTCCGTACATACCAGGATCCTGAGAACTCTGAGCTATTTAGGATTGAAGAAAGAAGCATACTCTATAGTAAGGGGAAATGATGCACTATAATTCTGTTTCTCCATTATTCTGAGAAGTATCTGATACTTGATTTTTCTTGATTTATACTTTATTGCTGGTGATGAATTAAAAAATAATAAGAAAAACCAAGCTTGGTTGGCTTTGACAGCTAATCAAACTTCTTCTTGTCATAATTGTGTCAGTCTCTGATGGCTCCATTATACTGAACCTGAGAACAAGTGCAACTGTGAGGGGTGAGCCCCTGCCAGCCCCAACTCAAGCTTAGAGAGGGATGGATTCACATTGCCACTGCAGAAAGCGGCATGGGATTTCTCAGTTTTCCAAGTTCCTCTAAGGTATTGTTTGCAGCCATCTGCTAATGTGGTTTTTAAAATAGTGAAAGCATGAAGGAAAAACATGAAGATTCACCTTATTTAAATCAATGTACTTGTTAAAGTACATGTACTTTAACATGTTTTGTTCATTTTTAAAAATTGGCCTAATTTAAATTCACTCTAGGAAAATTGGTTCTGCAGGGAAAAATACATATTTAATATAAAAACATTTTGTATTATATATATATACATGTATACAGGGATGGGCTTCAAATGATTTAACAACCAGTTCTCTGCCAAGTTGCTGGATGGGCGTGGCCTAGTTAGCCTCCTGCACTACCCTGGTTGCAAAAATGGGCCGTGGGGGAGGGGGCATTTTCACCCTCCTCGGGCTTTGGAGGCTTTTCTCGAGCCTCCGGGAAGGTGAAAACGACCTCCTTGGTCTCCGGAGGCTGTGGACTAGGAGACCTGTTTTTCGCCCTCCCCAAGCCTCCGCATGGGCTCTGCACTTACCTGCGATCCAAAATGTGCTACATGGGGACTCCTGGGAGGGGCGGGACAGGGTGGGCAGGTGGTGTGATTTTCTGGTTCGCTGAACTGGCCATAAAATTAACCGGTTCACCCGAATCAGTACAAACCGGTAGTAGCCCACCCCTACACACACACACACACACACACACACAACATTATATATAGTATGTAGAGTGAGTTATATATATAGATGATAGATAAAAACTTTATAATATGCCAAAATTAAATTATTCAGGTAATTTTATAAAACAATTGTTATCAGAATCTTCTATACAGTATTTTGGGATGGCACCTTCCTCTGACCTTGAGTGGTAGGAGAATTTAGAGTATTTTATATATACACTAAAATAATATAGTCCTTAAACTATTTAAATCCAGTATTTTACTATTCAATATTTTCAGAAGGAAATGATACTTCTGATTTAAAATAACCTCTGAAAACTATGTATTAAATTACTGAAACCTTGCTAAAAATCCAAGTACAAAAGAAACACACATTTCTGTTTTGTGGGAACACTACAATTTCTAGAACAATTTATAAAAGATTCAGATTGTGGAATTTTTTTTGTTAACTTTCAGTATGGTAAACTGCTAATTGGCAGTTTCCCAAAATTTCTTTTGCTAAAGACTTGATGCATCAGTAAGTCAGATGACTACTACAAGAGAACATCTGGACTGAAAGCAAACAGCATGTTCATTTTTTTTTTGTTCTTGTTCATATATTTTAAGAAAAATTTTGAGAGACAGAAAAGCAGTGTTCTACTTAATGAAAGATCCTATTCCAATAATATAGAAAAGGGCTACATTCTGACATTAAAAAGTCCTAAAGATTGCTATTCTGTAAACTAGTGAGATTCAAGAAATCAGCACTTTCCAAATTGTGATTATTTGTACAACTATTATGTCTAGTTCACTGCTAGTATTCTACTGGTTCAGCCCCATTCTGGCATACCGGTAGCGCTGAAGAACAGTGGAGACCAAACCAATTCTCTAAGACGCTGTGCTGCTGGGCCCACCCATCTGCCCGGGTTTCCATACTGACCTTTATTCCCTGCTTTTGACGCGCAGCTGCTTTGCACGGCAAGCAGATTGCCATGTGTCAGCTGCTGAAGTGACAGGGAGAATGCGGGATTGCAGGAGGTAAGTCGGAAAGCCTCTGTACCTGCACAAAGTGCATGTTTGGCACGCATGCAAAGTGTGCATGCACACACAAAGTGCGCCCACCAAGCCACACCCACTGAACCAGTGGTAAACTTTTTTGAAATGCACCACTCGTCTAGTTGACTTGGGGTGCTGATGGTAATAATGTTTATATATATATATATAAGGAAGAAAGCTACATTATTTTAATTACAGAAATAGTATGATGAAGAGTACAACTGCTGTTATCATGCTATACAACACTGATAATCCCTAGGTCATTGTAAATCGGGACTACAACTTCCAGAATTCCTAATTGGCATTATTCATACTGATTGATATTACAAAGATGTAATGCCAACTCATCTAGGCTCCATCAGGATAAGAAAAGATGCATGAGACACTGCTGGCTATTTGAAAATCTGGATTGAAAAATTCATGTATAAATTGTTACCAATAAGCACACTATTCAGAGGGAATGCATTTCAACAATTACCTCTTTTATCTACTACAAAATCCCCAGGGCAAAACTCATTGTTGTCCAAATGATGGACAGGAAAGAGTTCATTGGAACGAATATTTTTCTCTACTGTGCCATCCTGCCACATCACATCTGCTGATGTCATCGTGGTCACCACTTCTACAGCAACCCTGTTAGCAACAAGGATAGAAAATTACCAAGGAAAAGTCTCACAGCAAGTCAGGGTAAAGATTAAAAAAAGAACGGTTGCATTTTAAAACATCATAAAGAATTGACTTTAAAGTTGGAGCTAATATAAAGGCAGTTTTTGAAAGAAAAAAACCTTTAGCTGCAAAAGGTGGTCAGTTGAACATAATGATAGGGATTAAATGGGCTCCCAGAATACTATAAAGGAGATTATGCTACAATGGAGCAAAAGGCATACCCTTTATTGGGGAAGGTAGTACTACAGAGCTGCCATTTTCCTGAAATTATGAATAATTTCATTTCTATCTCATCCCAGACTGGATAGTGAACAGGGAATATAAAAATTACAAAGCAATAACTGATAGGTGATGTTTGAATATCTTATGCTTGCGCTCATAATCAGCTCAGGCAAAGCTATAAAAGAATAAGTCAAACTTGCTTTCAAAATGCATGGAGGGTTGGGGTTCCATGTAGTTTTTGGGACAGAGAATTCCACAAAATGGAGATTATCAAAAACAATAGATTTCTATACCACAAGTACCTCACAAGGAATAGAGACTGGCTCTCCAGATTTATAGAGTATAATTGTATAGTCTCCTACTTAAGCAGGGGGTTGGACTAGAAGACCAAGGTCCCTTGCAACTCTGTTATTTTTAGTCTGGACAGGCAGATTCAAAGCTGATAAAGCATTACCTGATATATCCTGGTGCTTCAGTATTTAATGTTTTAGAAGAAATGACCAACACTTTGATTTGGGCCAGGTACCAAGAATTGTTCTGCCAGAAACTCCCTTGGCTATCCAAAAAGGTTATTATTTTAATAATTACCATCAGTGGGGTAAATGTCAATATATTGGGATTTATTAGTGCAAAAAGAACATTGTCAGTTGATTGTTTTTGGTAAACTTTTTATGCTTTGCTTAATTCTTTCCTCCCTAAAGAAGGTATACAATTTAATTGGCTATCTATTAGATATATCAAGCAATATCTTAAATGATATAACTTGAAAACTGCATCCGTAGCGTGCAGGCAACACAGGTCTTCCTACATTCTCACTAAGAGATGTATTTTTTTTATTATTGATACATTTTTAAATCATGTACAGGGTTTTATCAAGAAATCAGATCAGGTAGTGCTTAATGACATGTACACGTGGGATGATACCAGCTCTGGTCTTACCTGTCACCTGGTTTAAATTCCCGGGAAACCTTGGTTTTCTTTTTCTTATGTTTCCTCTTGAGGTTTTTAATAGAAAGCGGGATACTCTTTTTGCGTCCTGTACCACTGCCGCTCTGAGAAGAGGCTGTGGAGCTGGCAGAAGATGTTACAGAGCTGGTGTCATCAGTGTCATCGGCTGCTTCATCATCAGCATCCTGTTCTATAGACTGCAGATTGTAGTCTGAGGAGCCATCCTCCCGTTTCAGGACAAAGGCTGGTTGCAACTGCAGCCCCACTACTTCACAAGACAAGCCTTTCCTTGTTTCATCAATGTGCTCTCTTTTTGCATCTTGCAAGCCTATAGTGTCACTGACATTAAAGTCCTCTGCTCCACATTTCAAATTGGCTTTAAGATGTTCAGACTGTTGGTCACCTGCTGCAGCAGATTCTCCTTCAGGGAGATCAAGGGTACTCTGAGCATCTGGGGAACATGACATGATCTTCACTATTTGCTTCTTCAGTAGTCTCCTTACCTACAGAGGAATCAGTGTAGGTCAAGAAACACAAAAATTCCCCACCGCTTAAAGAAATCGAGCCATTTTTTAAAAAAAATATGCTGCCTATATGGGAGCTGAAAATTATTTGCTTATCTAGAATTGCTATCTACCTTCTAAAGCACAAGATGTTTATTGTTTGGGGAATCTATACCTCAGATTCAACTAGTGGTCTTCCAATACTCCTTCAGATGTTACTCATGTTGCCCCATGATGGAAATTTTGTTAGTGAATTTTGATATAAAATCAGATTCACAGTGTTATCTTTCTAGTGAAGATGAGATGACATGAAACCCATCATGTGGTTATATAGTGAAAGTCTTTTAGATTTATCAGCAATTCATACTTAATCAGTAAATATTGCAATAAGAAGATATGGGACAGACACATCAGGTAACTGAAAGAACCACCTCTCCGGGAAAATCAAAACAAGGGAGAATATTTTCTATCTATTCTTAATGTTAAATATTTCAGCCCTAAAGGAGAGAAAACAGGGCAGTGTTTCATCACAGTAACACCACCACCATTCTGCCTATGTAAAGCAAATAAAATTCAAACAAACAATCTTCTGGCAGGATGATAGGGAAGGGGAAGGCATGACAAAATCCAATTGTAAAATTATAGATGCAACCATGTCAATGGGCTTCCCTGACAAACATTCTTTCTCAGAAACAATCTATTCGGAATATACACATGAATATGCGTTCTCCTCTTTCCCTAAGTGTCCTGTAAGATACAAATTCTTCATTTACATCATACTGATATTTCTTATATTCAAATAGAAGATTGCTATAAGGAATAAAAAAATATTATATCACTCAATATATTTATATGGTGGAAGAAAGGATGATTTGCAAGAACTGAAAATTATCGAGATATAGTGAATGGTGCCTTGGCAAACTGCCTAGAGTTATATATCCTTTTCTTTGTTCTTAGATCATGGTTTAAACACATACACATACTCCTATACGTATATTCTATCATAATGGTGCTTACATTGCAAGGAAATACTGTGATAACTAAATATGCAGAAAAGTATTAAAACAGTTATATTTCATAATCTGCTAGTCATTTTAAAAAGCTACACTAATAAATTCTTTAGAAATACTGAAGATTAAAATAGAATGTTATGAATCAATTCCAAATCTGTCACTGACTTTTATTTCAAAAAATGAAATACAGGGAGAAAACATTTATTTATACTGAGACACTTCTGTAATTGGGTTTTAGGAACAAATTTATTGAACATTAAGATGTTTTCAGACAGAGAAGAAGTGTGTATATTACAGTACCTTTTCAGGCTTTACATTGGATATGAAACAAGGACAGGCCATCTGCAATATTAAACACCATCATTTTGGTATTACTATTGAATGCAAAGGATTATTAACAGAGGTAGAATAAATGTAGAAAATTATTCCAGTTTTGGAAACATTTCATTCACGTTTTTATTTGTATTGTAACCCCTAAAATAAATTAAAGAAATAGATTTTGCAGTTACGTTTTTCCTCAGAAGAAAATGCTAGTTTGAAGGAAAAAAAATACTATTACTTGAAACCATTAAGGCAAAATGCTGACTGTGTAATCCTTGTATAGGTGGCTAGCCATATTTTGAAACTTGACAAAATCTTCCACTTTTCAGATCTCTAAACATGCATGGGAAAATTTAGCTTTAGCTAAGAAATATAAAATATATATTTTAATAATTTAAATATTAAATATTATTTTCATCATGATGACATATATAGGCTTTCTTTTTTTACCGTCATTTTACTCTGTTGGTGATGTGTTTTTGTATTTCACTATTTTAACATAAGAAAAAAAGCAAAGCCTGGTTTCGCCACCATATTTGAAAAATGGTATGTATTCTTTGGTGAATGAGGTTTTAACAGGTCCAGATTAAAGAATGTGCAACTGAAATCTGACTGTATTTTTAGATACTGTAAAATTAAAAAATGGGTGTAGTGATTGAAAATACTGGCTATGACATATCAAGGGCATACATTTATCCAATGTTACTATGATTGTAAAATAGCAAGATACTGTTTTACACTAAATGTAGATTCTAATTTTTTAAAAATGATAAACATGCAGAATAGATTGCTTGTTATTTATGAAATACTTAAACAGCACTTTACAATATAAATTCTGACTGAATCTGCATTTCAAATTTGGATTTTAATCCAGATTTTATCTGAAATAATACACAAAGATTTTGAAATATTTCAAAACAAGACCTGTATTACTACTATATGCATAAACAACAAGCATTTTTCATGTGAAAAATATGATACACATCAGTACTCAGGGTCTCAACTATTTAAAAAGTTGCCATATGAAAACAAATTTCACCATTTATCAATCAATTCAAACAACAGAAAATTATGCATTTTCTCTTGAATGATCAACTATCATATGATTTTCCTTCCAATGATAGAGGAATTCAGTTCACAATTCTGGAATCACTTAACATTCATTTTTTCCTATTCCTTTGCTGAATAATAAATTGGAAATATAACATTACTAATAATTAAGATTTATGTTAACCATGTCTGCATAAACTATAAACAATCATTCCATCTTCTTAACCATAGCAGAAATTGGCCATAGTGGAGATATACAGAGCCAAACAAGAACAGTTAGAAATAATGAACAAAGCAAAATTCTCAGAAATAGTTCAATATTCTCAGCTAACTTTTATCAGGGCACATACCTTTTTAGAAGCTGACCCTTCTCCCAGAACACAGTTTCTTTCTGGACATTCACATGTGATTTTTGCTGGCTCCACTTTCTCCGGAAATACATACAGACACCTTTCTCCAAGCTGCCGCTCAGCATGGTCAAAACAACCCAGACGTTTTACTCTATTAAAAGCAAAACAGAAGTAATATCACCTTACTGTTGGATGGTATCTTTTTCCTGATTCGTCAGCATTAGCTGAAATGTCTAAAACTGTTTCAAGTATATGCACAGTGATACACTATTTGGGAAATCACAGGATTAAAGAGATAACTACTTCCTAATTTTACAAAAATTTAGAGCAGACTCAGTAATAAAAATATTTACTAATAGAAAACATATTCCTATGGCTTGTACAGAATGACATCATGGAGTATATGGGTGAACACACATAGACACGCACATAATCATACAAGTACATGGCTGGAAAACTACTCCTTCAAAGCTCAGTTAGTTCACAGCACCTCTGTACAAAACTACTAATGATGTACCGTATTTTTTGGACTATAAGATACACCAGACCATAAGACGCACCTAAATATAGAGGAGGAAAAGAAGAAAAAAAAATAGTTTTTTGCCTGCGGGCATCCCGTTTTTGCCCTCCCCAGCGTCCAGAAGTACTCTGCCCGTTTTTGGCCTCCCAAACCCTCTGCACATCCTGTTTCCCACTTCCCCAACACCAGGAAGGGCAAAAGGGCAAAAACGGGCCCTGCAAAGGCCTCCGGAGGCCAAAAACAGCCTGGCAAAAATGGAACATGTGGAGGATTCAGGAGGCCAAAAATAGGCCTGTATTCGCTCTGTAAGATGCACAGACATTTCCAGTCACTTTTTTGGGGAAGGGGGGAGTGTGTCTTATAGTCCAAAAAATACAATAACCTCTATATTGAGCAAAGTGCACAATTACTGGGCCCTCCAAATAAACACTTTCTAGAAATGTATTTATTTATTTAAAACACTTATATAGCTGCCTATTTTAAAATCAACTCAGGATGAGACAGGCAAACAGAAGGCTAGGTCTGAGATTAGGAGTCCTATAATGTCATACGACGGCTTTGATTGTAAGAAAGAGAATTAAGAATTAACCTAAAATCGGGATGTCCAGCAACTCACATTTGTGCATGTCTTAATATCATTTTCATATATATTAATCCATCACATGATATATTTGCTTTGGTTTAGTTGATGTAAAACATATCAAAAAAGAAATCATGATTCACAAAACTACAGTGGATAGTTTCCCTCATCACACACCAAATCAACAATATGTTTTTAGCATAAAGCAGAGGAAGATTAAGTTTGGTTTGTTTGTGTTTTGTTTTTAAAAAATATTTTTTATTCAAAGATTAAAAAAACAGGAATAAAAAGCTAGTACAAAATAATAATAACATAAATAATAATACAAAATAGAATATTTATGGGACCGCCTACTGCCACCGTCAGCCTCCCGTCGACCAGGGCGCTCCTACAGGGAGGGCCTCCTCGGGGTGCCACCGGCTGGACGGTTGGCGACCCCGAGGGTTCGGGCCTTCTCTTTGGGAGCGCCCTCCCTCTGGAATGAATTACCTCCGGAGATGAGGACCATCCCCGACCTATTGACCTTCCGGCGCACACTAAAAACCCACTTATTCCATCAAGCCGGTCTGGCCTAAAGTTACGTGTAAGGTTTTAAATTTGATTTTAAATGATTTTAGCTTTCTTAATCTCCTAATCTTTTAATCTTTTGATAATGGCCAATCTATTTAATTCTTTTAACTCATTTTAATTATTGTATGTGTATTTATATGTATATTTTATCTGGCTATACACCACCCCGAGTCCCTCTGGGAGAGGGGGCGGTATATAAATTTAAATAAAGAATTAAAGAAAGAAAAAAGAGGAAAATATATAAAAAGAAAATAGAAGGAACAAAAAATTAAGACAAAAGAAAAAAGGAAAAGAAAAAATATATTTAAGGAAGCGATTTCTGAATATGTTTATAGTGGATACTACAGCAAGCTTGATATTTTTCCTCTCCCTTTGAATTTTTTTTTTTTATAAACTGATGTTCTGAAGATTTCATTTAGCTCTGAAGTAATTGTAATTCAAAGGTGCTTAAAACAGTGAGGCTTTAGTAAACCCTTACAGAGTCCCCTGTGGCTATGAGCTTGATGTCAGTTCATGGTGCTTAAACTGATGAGTTGTCTATAATCCTGCAGTCCCTTTGCAAGGAGTATAGGTAGTTCTCAACTTACAACAGTTCATTTAATGATCATTCAAAGTTACAATGGCACTGAAACAAGTGACTTACAACCATTTTTCAGTTACGAACTTTGCAACATCACCATAATCATGTGATCAAAATTCAGATGCTTGGCAACTAGTTCATATTTATGACCGTTGTTGTGTCCCAAAGTCATGTGACCTCTGGACAAGCAGAGTCAATGGCATAGTTAGCAACCAGGTTACTAACTTCACTTAACAACTGTGGTAAGAAAGGTCGTAAAATTGAGCAAAGCTCATTTAACAAATGTCTCACTTAATAACAGAAACTTTGGGCTCCATTGTGGTTGTAAGTCAAGGACTATCTGTAGTAAGAGCAGTATGATCCAAGAAGGGGAAACTATAAAACAATGCATTTTATGAAAGTAAGTGGTTATTCTATTTTTATCAATTCAAAGATGTGAAACAAGCAAGCCTTTTCGGAAAATGGTATGAACCGTTTCTTACCTAGATAAATTCTCTTGGGTGATTAAAGATGGTGGTGGGCTTATACTATCAGTTCCTCCAGGACAGAAGCTCTTAGTGATCCAAGTAACTTTCAGTTCTACTACCTGTACCTAAAGAAGAAAAAGTTGGATTGTGAGAGAAATATTTCATTAAGATGTCCTTATACTGTGTAACTGTTTACCAAATTAACATACAATTTCTAATAAAAATTATTTTCTGAGCCACCACTTTATCTCAATTTCTGAATTTCCTTTTGATTTCCATCTTTTTCCGTGGTATAATCCCAAAAAATCCTAATAATCCCAATAATCTTTAGGATATAATCCTAATATTAATTAGGCAACTAAAAGAGATGCACATCATATTAGACAATTTTTTTAAAAAAAATTCTGCTAGCTCTTCAACATAGGCCAAAACAGAAGACACACAACAACAAAAATTGCATTATAGGACTCTACTTTTCCCAAGGCTGAATTATTTCTTATTTTTTCTTCTTCGTTCCTGCATATTTTCTTCAAGGTTATCTCTACATTCCTTTGCATTTACTTGTCAAGAGGCATTTTCTCTTGAGAGTTTTTCTGATTAAATACTTACAATCTAATATCCAAATGGATATAACTTCTACATTATAGATGACTTCTATTAGAAATTTAAATATATGAACTGAGCAAGGAAAGAAAATATGGAAATGGAATTGTTTCTAAAACAGCAGGCTACTCCCTCTCTTAGTTTACACAGACATTTCAAGACTACAAATCAAGCTTTATTTTGGGAAAAATCCAGATGATATTTCATAATAGGGTTATCTCACTGAAACATACCTCTTCTACCACAACTCTGAATTTGCTCTTCGTACTGAGTACAGGTTTCACTCCTGAAAGCCACTGCACATTTGAAAAGACTTTTGAAGGACCAATGAGAACTTGCCCAGGATAAAAGCCATATGAATCATCAAAAAACAGGCCCTGAAAAATGAAGCAAAGCCAAAAGTATAAATCAGATATGGTTAAATCATGGTCTACCCTAGTTGAACTAATTTCCCACATTTTATCTTAATTTTATCATTATGAACTGCTTAAGAACTCGGGGGTCATCTTCCTGCACCCAATACATTCTCCTTTCTGCTCTAGTCATCCTAAATAAGTACAAAAATCTCATACATAATTATGATTGGCTAAAGTACAAGGAATTCAGGGCTACAAAGAAACAAACAAGTCATTTCCATTCACCACAATAAAAACCTTCTATTAACCTGTACTAAATAACTTCTTGAGCCTTTGGGAATAAATTGGATTCTGTAAGTGAACTTTCTTTACTTATAAAGCTATCAACAACTTTAGGCACAGATGGTCAAACATTCAGGAAGACAAAGATAAGACTATTAGTTCATACAAATAGGACCTGAGAGCAATAGCTTATCTATTTCTACATACAACAGTGGGGATATTGTTGAAAAGGGCCAGGTTTTGCTGCATAAAGCACTTTATTTTTCCTTATTTTTCCTAGCAAAAGTAATCATCAACCATTTTACTTATAGGCCAGAGAAAATATATTATATACTAAATTAAAAACATCTTAATAGGATCAAAACTGATAGTAGTTTTGAAGTGTATGGACAATAGGAGTGTATCCATCTGAATGATTTTTGGCTTCAAATAACTGCATAACAGTTTGGTCCTAAGCTGCTATTCCTAGATGGAAAAACATGCTTAACTATTTTATCCCATTACATAATAATGTAACTCTCTCCCCCTTTCCTTTTCCAAATTCTTAACACTGAATAAACTTTCAATTATAAGGTAGTCTTCAACTTACAACCATTTGAAGTTACAAAGATACTGAAAAAAGTAACATGACTGTTTTTCACACTTATGACTATAGCAGCATCCCCACAGTCACGTGATCAAAATTCAGGGAAATGGGAGATATTTATGACAGTTGCACTGTCCTGGGGTTATGTGATCACCATCCAACCACCCCAGCCAGCTTCCAATAAGGAAAGTCAGTGGGAAAATAAAATCAAGATTCACTTAATGAACAAATGGCAAAAAAGGACGTAAAATGGGGCAAAAATCACTTAACAACTGCCTCACTTAGCGATCAAAATTTTGGGCTCAATTGTGGTTGTAAGTCAAGGACAATCTGTATGCTCTGCTCTACCTAATCCTCAGGAATATGCTGAAATGCAACTCTACAAATTAAGACTTATTAAAACGATTAAAAACATACTGAATCACTGACATGTGGGCAGACGTCATAGAGTTTGGCTGCATCTTCTGTGCTCATGGAACATCTAAAAAAATATATAAACCATTGGGAAAAAAAGATTGCAAAAGAGTTAGCATAATCTTCCTAATAGCATATTTGAATTCCTATGCTCTTATGCTGGAATTTAATGATGTTAATTAATGAATAAAAAGATAAAGGTAAAAAAATCTCTTATACACTGGTGTCCAACTCTAGGGGGCAGTGCTCATCTCTGTTTCTTAGCCAAGGGAGTCAGCGTTGTCCAAAGATGCTTCCATGGTCGTGTGGCCAGCATGGTTATATGCCAAAGTGCACAGAACACTATTATTTATTTATTTATTTTATTTATTTATTTATTGTACTTATATACCGCCCTATTTCCCTGACAGGACTCAGGGCAGTGCACAGCCAAATTAAAATGCAGAGAATAATACAAGATTAAGAACAGTTAAAAGACCAAATATGAAAGGCTGAAGTTTATAAGAAGTTTAAAAGTCAAACTGGATAAAAACCAAATTAAAATCCTAAAAACCCCTAGGCCAGACCGGCTTGATGAAATAGATAGGTTTTCAATGCGCGCCGGAAGATCAGGAGATCAGGGATGGTCCTCATCTCCGGGGGTAATTCGTTCCAGAGGGAGGGTGCCCCCAACGAGAAGGCCCGCACCCTTGGGGTCACCAGCCATCCAGACGGCGGCACCCCGAGGAGGCCGACTCTATGGGAGCGTATTGGCCGACAGGAGGCCGATAATGGCAGGAGGCGGTCCCGCAAATATCCTAGTCCCAAGCCATGGAGCGCTTTAAAGATGGTAACCAGGACCTTGAAGCGCACTCGGAGGACCACCGGGAGCCAATGCAGCTCACGTAAGAGTGGTGTAACATGGGAGCCCCGAGGAGCCCCCAACATCACCTGCGCGGCCGCATTCTGCACCAGCTGGAGCCTCCGGGTGCACTTCAAGGGAAGCCCCATGTAGAGAGCATTGGCATAGTCTAGGCGGGAGATCACAAGGGCGGAAGTGACCATGCGAAGCGCATCCCGATCCAGAAAGGGCCGCAACTGGTAAATCCTACGGACCTGACCAAAAGCCCCCCTGGCGACGGCCGTCACATGGTCCTCCAATGACAGCCATACATCCAGGAAGACACCCAGATTGCGAGCTCTCTCTGTGGGGGCAAGAATTTCCTCCCCCATAGCCAGCAATGGAACCAGCTGGCTGTATTGGGGCGCCGGGAAGCACAGCCACTCAGTCTTAGATGGGTTGAGTTGAAGCCTGGTCTGCCCCATCCAACACCGCACAGCCTCCAGGCATTGGGCCATCACTTCGACGGCTTCATCAGGGTGGCCCGGGGTAGAAATATACAACTGAGTATCATCAGCGTACTGATGGAACTCTACCCCAAAGCCACGGATGATCTCACCCAGCGGCTTCATATAGATGTTGAACAGAAGGGGCGAGAGCACCGACCCCTGAGGTATCCCGCAAACCAGGGGCCTTAGGGCCAATCTCTGCTCCCCTCGCCAACACAAATTGCGAACGGCCAGAGAGGAAGGAGAACCACTGCAAAACAGTGCCCCCCACTCCCAACCCCTCCAGCCGCTGCAATAAGATACTGTGGTCAACAGTATCGAAAGCCGCCGAGAGATCTAATAGGACCAGGACAGAGGAATGACCTCTATCACGCGTCCTCCAGAGATCATCTACCAATGCGACCAATGCTGTCTCCGTGCTGTGCCCAGGCCTGAAGCCCGATTGACGTGTATCCAAATAGACAGCTTCATCCAGGTGCTGGGGGAGCTGCCGTGCCACCACACTCTCAACAACCTTCACCACAAAGCAAAGGTTGGAGACCGGATGGTAATTAGATAACAAAGTTGGGTCCAGGGACGGTTTCTTGAGGAGGGGTCTCACCACCGCCTCTTTCAAGGTGGCGGGCAGATATCCCTCACTCAAGGAAGTGTTAATAATACCCTGGAACCAACCTCATGTCACCTCCCGAGTGGCCAACACCAGCCAGGAGGGACACGGGTCCAATAAACATGTGGTAGCATTCAGCCCCCGCAGCATCCTGTCCACGACTTTGGGAGTCACAGGATCAAACTCTTCCCAAATGACTTCCCCAAGTTCTGCCCCCGACCCTCCGCCCAGAGTTGCCCATTCAGAGTCTAACCCATCCCGGATCTGAGCGATTTTATCCAACAGGAAATTCGAAAAGTCCTCAGCCCGTCCCTGTAAGGGGTCCTCCTGCGCTCCCCCTTCCAGGAGGGAGTGGGTCACTCTAAATAGGGCGGCTGGGCGATTTCCTGCAGATGCAATAAGTGCGAACGCTTTGCCACCCTTATCGCCACTAAATAGGCCTTAATATAAGACCGCAATAGTGTTTGGTTGGGTTCGGAGTGAATAGTCCTCCAAATACTCTCTAGGCATCTTTTCCGGCGCTTCATCTCCCTCAGCTCCTCAGAAAACCAAGGGGCCGAATGAGAGCGGCGCCGGGTCAGGCCGCAAAGGCACGACCTGGTCAAGGGCCCCAGCCGCCACCCTATCTCTCCATCTCAGGTGGCGACCAAGTCCTCAACCAAGTCGTGTGCTTGAACATCGGGACATGGCCCAAGCTCCGTCAGGAACCTATCTGGATCCATTACTTTCCTATCTTCCCACCGAAGCGGTACCTATTTAAATACTGAATAAAATCATTGGTCCATTAAACTTGTATGTTCAACTTTGATTGTTGAGATCTCCCCAAAGTTTCAGGCACAATTTTTCTTAATCAGTCCTATCTGGAGATGTCAGTAATTGAACCCGGACATTTTTGCATGCAAACCATTTTTTAGGGGAGGTGGGGGAGGGATTATTGAGTGCCCATGCAAAGCAGATTTATCTATACTAATTTTTGTTACTAACTAGATCATATGCCTATGGGGGGGAGAAACATGGATTTAACCAAACTGCATGGGTCTTTAACATGGCATCTGAGGGCAATGCCCTTTAATGTTCACCAAGCTTTCTGCCCTATTGGATTTTATTTTTTAACTTTATTTTAATTAGCTAGCATGCACCAAACAAATCAGTAACATCAAGCATACGTATATGGTCCCTTGGATAAAATGGAGCACTCCTAGCAAACGGACTCTGCTCTTTTTGCCTTCTGGTAAAATGGAAGTTCTGTAATTAGTCATCGCAATCGCACAGAACAATTTTGTGAGAGGACTTCTAACAGGGTCCCAAAATTTCAATGTGCCCAATGGCCCCAAAAGGCTGAGGTTTTCCGACATAAAGCCTTACTGTACGAAACCCTAATGCTAAGAACAATATTAAGGTTTTTAATAATGCCTGATATTGTTATGATTGAGTAATTTGGATCAGATGGATATATTCATATATCATCCACAAATTATGAGAAATATAGTTCTATATCTTGCACACTAAGATTTTAGGAGAGAATAGGGGGTCAGAAAAAAGTACTCAAGATGCTAAATTCAAAAAGAGAGTTGCCTTATTTGCTCAACACAATGAAATTATCAGGGTAGATGATCTGAAATAATCAGATAGTGAAGTACTATTGGTAAATCTGAAATCAACTCATTTACATAACATGTAGTTCAGAAATAATAATTACAAACTATCAATTATATAAAACAATTACAGTATTTCCAGACTCAGTGTTCAATTCTGCAGCTTTCTTAAAAAGAGTGTCTCCTAAGGTGAGGGTCCCCAACCCTCGGGCTGAGGCCCACTACTGGGCCTTGAGCCATTTGGAACCGGGTCGCGGAAGTGGCAGGTGAATGCATGCATGCATCCCAAGTTGCCTGAGCAGCAGGCAAGCATGCGGGTGTGCGTGTCACTTGCGCAAATGGAACTGCATGCACGCACTTGCCTAACACTCGCAGGGAATTATCCAACCACCACCACCTGTTCGCAAAGTTGGAAAGCTCTATGGAGTTTTGACTACAACTTGCTTTGTATCTGATAAGTAGCCATATTAACTGGACTGATGAGGGTTATAGTCAAAAATATCTGGAGAGCATGGTTCAATTAAGCAAATATCAAAACAGTTTGTTGTTGAAATTTTAGTTTCCTACTTAACAAGTTGCTTCAACAACTCTTACATGCTTATTGTAAATCTCAGATGCTCCAGTTTCCCATTACAACATAAAAGCTTGCTGAAACTGACATTAGTTGGCTACATAAGCCAGCTAATGAAGCTTTTGCAGGTAAGAGAGATAGAAGAGTTAACATCAAAAATAATGTTAGAAATGCAAGAACCAAGCAATCACCCCAAATTGCCAGTTTTCACTCAGGTTATACAAGTAATAACTCTGAACCAGGGGTGGGTTTCTACTGGTTCTGTTCACCTCTGTAGAACCGGTGCTCTGAAGAGCAGCAGACATAGAACCAGTTCTGTCTGCTGATGATTTTGCCCATCCGCCCACCTGGGCTCTTACCTGATCTTTATTTCCTGATTTTTCAACTTCAACTGCCTAACGAGGCACAGCTGCAGTTAAAAAAGCAGGAAAAGAGGGCTGTTTCAAAGACTGCTTCTCTGCACGCAGCGTGCAAATGACGATTTACAGGCGCGCGGTGCAGGGAAGCACATCATTCAATCACCGACCCTTGTAAATCCCGAATCAGGATTTACCCTGTCGTATCCCACCCCTGCTCTGAACAATCCCAAACTTATTAAAAGATTCTATAAGCATGGTTTATCAACATAGTTGGTATCTGAGGAACAAGAGTATAACTGACAAATCAGCGTTATGAGTTTTTAATTCGAAAACAGCTAATGACATGCTCCATAGCAAAGCAACAGAAATACCTTGCACCATTGGAGAGCTTCAGAATGATTTGGTTCTTTAAATCATACACCTTTCCAAGCCACCAGTCATAGGCTATGCAGTCACCGTACATAAAGGGCTGAGGGGGAAGGAGAGAGTTAGAATGCCTGATTTCACAGTTTGTTCTATCAGAGCTAGAAATTATTTTAATTCAATTACCAGTAAGTTCATACAATTATAATAGGATAAACTAAATCAAAGCAGGAACTACTGCCAAGAGCAAATGACCATGATCAATTGAACATCTTTCAGATGATTAAAGGGATTTTCCCTTCTTTAGAAAATCCAGATACAGAGAAATGTGTTAGCGTTTGTATTTTATGACCAATACCATAGTGGAGCTGAACAAATAAAAACAAAACAGAAATTATAATAGAAACAAAAACAAAACAGAAACTTGAAATCAGGAGACTGTCACTTCTAGTTCTGTCTCAGGCATAAAAGCTGGTTGGGTGACTTTGGATCAGTCACCTTCTCACCCCAACTTACCTCACAGTATTGTTGTTGTGTGGAATATAGGAGGAGGAAGGAGTATTATGTATGTTTGCTGCCTTGAGTTACTTATACAAAATAAAAAAGATAAAAAACATCTTAACAAAGAAATAGCTGGAAACATTCTGGATAAATCTTATAAATAAAGTGGTCCAAGAAAGGACAGAATGTTTTGTATGACAATAAATTGAGAGGCAGTTTCCTTATCCTTGTAAGATCTGTGTGACAGCCAGTGTGCTATAGTGATTCAAGTGAAGATCTGGCACTAGCAAGCCACAGGTTCTACACCCGCAACAATGGAAGCTTGTGCGATTTTCAGTCACTTACTTTCTCTCAGTCCAATTTATTTGACAGAATTTTTGTTATGAGAAAAAATAGAATGGAGAACTAATTATATCACCTTAAACTCTTGTATGAACGAAGCGATATAAATCTAACAAACAAACAAATTGATGAAACTGTAACACTTCTCATCTTTTTGAGGATGATTTTAGAGCACAATAAAGCCTTTAAGTAAAAAAATAATTTTAAAAGGTTAATTTAAAAATACAATGTACAGAAATAACTAGAACAGAAAACTGCAAATTGTTATATTTATAAAATATTTATATTTCCTATTTATAATATAGGAAATGCATTTCTTTTCTTGCTAAAGATGTTACTGACCCTGTGTATTAACTGTACTGTACTTCTGAATCATATTGTTGAAATGAGGTTCCCTTGATCAAGTAATCAGTTTGGCTAATCACTATGTAGAGGCTCTCTCTAACTTCTGACTAAGCCCTTGCTTAATTGGATAGAAACTACTTGCAAATTTTAAAAATAATACAACTATTGTACCATTTGTTTCAAAGGCTTACATTTCACACAATAATGTCAGGTTATTGACATTATTACAGAGTTTGTTTTTGTTTTCATCATTTTTATATCTTGTTTTTATTTTGTATCATTCAAGAAGCATCCATAATGTCCTGTCTATTTTCCTCAAGACAACAATCCTGTGAGGTAGGTTGGGTAAAAAGAGAATGGTTGCTTTAAATCACTAGTCAGCATTTATGCCTAAGGAAAGCCAAGAACTGATGGTCTCCCGATTTCTAGGCCAGCATCTTAGATGCTACTAATATGTTGAAACAATTTAATAGTAAGGCAGTAGAGGAAATATAATTGTCTAGTGGGGATTAAATCCAAAATTTGTTTTTATTCTGAAAGTATAAAAGGACTTGATTTATGTTATAATAAGATCTTACAATAAGAGCTTTCAAACTGGAGATCAAAATTAGAGATGCAAAAGCACAGGAAAAAAATCTGGAATAAGTGAAAAAAATTTATTATGACATCTTTTAAAATACTGTATTTTAAATGATGCCTAACATGGCTAAGAAAACTGTTCATTTGCTAGTCAGTTTTTACTCCCCAAAATGATTTCTAAAAACTTCATATGGGAAAAATTTTTATATAAAAATGTTTACATTGTTAAGTCAATATAATTCTAGTACAGAGGAGACAAACTATTTGATATAACTCTGTGTACTGGACAAGAATGCATTTCGTGTTCTCTCCAAGGCTTCAAAGTACTCGGAATGCAGGTAACATTTACAGTAATTGTATCTCTATAGGGTGCTCAATTTCAGTTTTACATATAAGTTACTTTAGCTCCCCAAATAATAATTTCCCCTCAAAGCCCTAGAAAAAATGATTCTTTATTACTTCAACATTTTTAGAAATTCTTTGAATATGGCCACAAGTAACAAATCATCTATTCATAGGTCTTAGAAGACTCTTAGAAGACTTAGAGACAGGTTCAGGTGGAATCCCAAATATGTAAGATTTAAAGGCATTACTCTCTCTACATCAGGGGTGTCAAACTCAAGGCCTGGGGGCTGGTCCGGCCCACAGGGCCACCCTGGAAACAGCAAAGGACCGGCTCACAGTGTCTCTGTACGCTTTGTTTTCACCAGCAGAGGGCTGCAGGAGGCTGTCACAATTAAAAATGGAACCTCAGGTGACATTGAGCTGGCCACACCCCCTCGCCATGCGCCATCCCGCTCCCCGAGATCAAACACAACCCTGAGGTGGCCCTCAATGAAATTTAGTTTGACACCCCTGCTCTAGATCAAATGTGAGCTGTATTAATTGATATTGCTTAATTTTTCTTGATTTAAGGTTGTATTTATTAAGCGAGAAGAGTTTCTTGCTGTGTCAGGCTAAATAGTCTTAAGCATTCTCACCCAGATATTCTGAAGATCTTTACTGTTAACAGGATACAGGATGCAGTTGGTTCCTACCAGTTTTACTGCACACTCAATATTGACATCAACAACTGTCCCACACTGGCTGTCCTGGAAAGAAAAACAAATATTTCTTTTAACTTCAACATGGTTTCAATATTTGCAGAATCCAAGAATCTTTCAAGTTTCACCCACTGCTTACAAAGAAAGAGAATCAACGTCCATGAAATACAACCTAATAAGATGAATAAAGAGCTTTAATCCCCCCCATCTATTTACTGGGCAAAAAACCCCTACTGCATCCAGATTCTCATTTCTATATCCAATACTCTTATCTGAAGTGTAGAACTCCTACATCAGATAAACTATTTCTTAGACTAGGTAGCATCTACCCCCTATCGAAGATGTCAGAACAAAGAGGATAGCCTTTATATACAAGTCAATTCAGATAACTGTCAAAAGAATTCCACAGAAAACCAGTATTTCTTAAACACTATTTTATGCATTCAAGTGTCAATGATTATATAGCTTGTATTCCTTGAACATTTAGAAAAGTGCCAAAAACCTTTTTGTAAAACAAATATCAGTAAATAGTACTGTCAGTATCCTAAATTGTGGGTGTCCTTTTTTTCTCCCTTTACTTCTTCAGATTTAAAACATTAATTAAAATAATCAATAACCAAGAGGATGAAATATTATTTTTGATACGCTTTGTGCCTATATATTACTTGCTCACTGAGAAACTATATACAAATCTAGACATATCATTATCTTTTTATAACCTGGCAATTGCTAGAATGATTTATTTATTAATGAGTGGCATCTAGTTAAAAATGAAGTCAATAGCTGACTTGCAGAATTATTCCCAAACTTCAAGATTTATTAAAGGACATACTTATACTGAGAGATCTGTCAATATAAAATAAGTGAATTATTTCAGGGAAGATAAGGCTGTTAATGGCTCTAGTCACGATGACCAGACATTGCCTAATATATAGAGCTGCAAGAGAGTGAATCCCTGTTCTCCTCGAAGCACAGCTCCACCGGATTCCTGGTAGCTGTGCAGAAGCCTTCTTGCTTGTTTCTAGGCTTTTCTAGGCTTTCTCACTAGCTTTTAACTCTTACAGTGCTTCCAGATGTAATAGCTGTTAGACACGAAAGCTGAGTCAAAAAGCTGGGGAGCCAGCTAGGGTTTGGCTTTTTATATAGTGGTAGACTCAGCTTGATGACATCACAGGGAGGAGTCATAGCCATCCTGGACTCTCGTCGCAGCGTGGATGAGAAGAGCAGTATACCTCCTCTTAGTATCGTATGGTAAGGAATATAAGATAATATATACAGGTAATCTCCAGGTTATGAATGTTCCTTTAGTGAATGTTCAAAGTTACATGATAAGTGCCCCCTCCCCTTGGAAGCTCCATTCGGGCCTCCAGAGGCCTTGCCCAGCACATTGCAGGCTTCTGAGGGAAATGGAGCTTCTGATGGAAGCTGTGCCCTGCGCAGGCACATGGCTGAGAGGCTGGAGAGGAGACTGCTTGCTAGATCTTTGCATGGCAAGTGACCCAGTGCGGCAGGTTGGGGGTGGGGAAGCAATTGTGGACAGCATGAGCTATTTCAGTGGGTCGGGGAGGCCTTGTGTGGTCTTAGGCAGGTGGCCTGTTCCATCACTAGGTCTCCCCATGGCCTTTCCTACCCTGAAATACCTCATGTGCACTTAACGACCCTCACATTTAATTAGCGAATGCATAGGTGAAAAGAGGGAGTGATCTTGTTCAAGGTATGAGATTCACTCCCACAAATTCTCGGGTTTCAAATGGAATGGGCAGGCTCCATTACACTCATAACTCAAGGACTGCCTGTATTATAGTTTGTTTTGTTTGTGGGCTTCTCCTCTTATGGATATTATCCATGTATGTTTCTCTCTCCCAAAAACAAACATTAACTGGTGTATGTAGCAAAGGGATTTCCAAGGGGAGACAAAACCCTTTACCATCAAGTGTTCTGAACATGATATTCACGCACAGTAGTATGTCAAATAGAAATGCTAAGGTCTAGAGATTGCATACTGATTACAATTATAATGTATAGTATGAGGTTACTCCTTGCAATGCAGCTGTACAAGATTAGTGATTAAGGACTCAAGATTTCTTAAAATATATATTCCACTATATTCCTTTTCTAATTGTTTAATGAGGAAATATTTCTTAATTTTCAAATCAAATGATCACTGAAAGCAGCTGATGATTTATACCAGTGGTCCCCAACCTTTTGGGTGTCAGGGACCGGTTCTGTGGAGGGCGGTTTTTCTGTGGACTGGGGGGTATGTGATTTTGCATGATGCCTGGATCCTGTGCATGCGTGGATGGAGCTTCACTCACTTGTGTGGCCTGGTTCTTGCTAGTGCGCAGCCCAGGGGTTGATTTGCACTTTCTTGACTGCTTGATTTCATGCTACTTTGCCGCTAAGAAAAAAATGTTTACTGATTCCTGAAAAATAGCTAATAATATACAAATGACTTTTTTCCTGTACCTTTAATAATATTTATTCCAATCTGAATAACTGCAAACTGTTCCCTGGCATCCTTTCTTCAATACAGTGGTACCTCTACTTACGAAAGGCTCTACTTACGAAAGTTTCAGGTTACGAAACGCGTCTTCGAGAAAATATCGTCTCTACCTATGAATATGTTTCAAGATACGAAAGGCTTTCTTGGAAAATGGCGTGTCCGAGCTGCGCTGCCATTGGTTATCTTCCTGGCATCCCATTGGCTAGAAGGGATCTGTGCGCACGCACCGCACCGCGTTCTAAGTCTCGCGCTAGCATTCCAGCAAAGCAGGAAGTAATAATGAAGTATTACAGTGTGGATTTCGGGGGCTTGGAACGGATTAGGACATTTACAGGTAAAATGTGCCTCTACTTACGAAATTTTCAGGTTACGAAACGGCTTCCGGAATGAATTAATTTCGTAAGTAGAAGTACCACTGTAACATCATATGCTATCATGCTTATCTTTGAGCATTATTTGCACATGAGTATTAAAAGTAATACATCATTACATCTATCTAGATAAATGATCTGGGCCTTGTAAAATATGTCTATTGCAGTTAAATTTAACAGTAGCAACACAAGAGATATTGCTTTGTCTCTTTGTCTTATACATGGCAACACTTACACGTGAGCCCATATGCCTGACGACATCTCGAGGCACCACTGATCTGTCTTCGAGCTTCAACTAGGGTTGAGAAAAAGAGAGACAAGATAGTATTAATTCTAAGCATATTTTACTACACGAACAGTCAGTAATATATTGCGTGTGTATGTGTGTGCATGTATGTGTTCTTTCTTTCTTTCTTTCTTTCTTTCTTTCTTTTTCTTTCTTTCTTTCTTTTTTTCTTTCTTTCTTTCTCTTTCTTTTCTTTCTTTCTACTGTGTTTCTCCAACAATACGCCCATCCCAATAGGAAGGTCCAGCATTGTTTTATACACATGCAGTAAAATTAAGCCCTGCCCCCCAAATTTGGGCCTATTTAAAGCATGTATTCCCCGCCATTTCTCACATCGCTTGAACAACACGAGGTGAAGAGAAATGGGGAGGGGGGAGAAATTGCCGTTAAGAGTGCCCCACGGGAAGGCTCGGCTAGAGCACCCTGCAGGTAGACTCGCCTCGCCACCAGGCTGCTCCTAACAGCTGATAGAAGCAGCTGGTGGCGAGGCGAGTCTGCGCGCGGGGCGCTCCTAACGGCCGATAGAAGCGGCTGGTGATGAGGCATGGCTGCCTGCGGGGTGCTCCTAATGGCCGATAGAAGCAGCCCGGTGGCAAAGTGAGTCTGCATGTAGGGCGCTCTAGGTGAGGGTGTGCGTGGGGGGAAAATTAAATGACCCCTCAAAAAGACGGCCTAGCCATTTTTTGGGGGGTCAAAAAAAAAGAAAAGGCCCAGCCTTATTTTCTGAGAAACACAGTAATCTCTATCTATCTATCTATCTATCTATCTATCTATTATTTATTTATTTATTTATCGTATTTTTATACCGCTCCCTCTCCCAAAAGGGACTCGGGGCGGTGTACAGTCTAAACATATAAAGATACAGTCAACAGTAACAGTAATTAACTCAGAATTGAATATAGATAGATGAAAATAGGATAAATGAGTAAAATAAGTAAGTAAGTAAATGATTGAGTCCCATCAAATAGAATTAAAAGTCTTATTTGAATCTAAAATTTAAAATCTCAGAAAACCTTTAATTGGCTAGGCCGGCCTGCTTAAAAAGTAAGGTCTTGACTGCACGCCGGAAGGTTAGGATGTCCGATGTGTCTCGTATCTCCGGGGGGAGATAGTTCCAAAAGGAGGGGGCTCCCACAGAGAAAGCACGTAATCTTGGGGTCGCCAGCCGACAACGATCAGGTGGCGGTATCCCAAGCAGGGCGACCCTGTGGGAGCGTACTGGGCGGCGGGAGGTTGTTTGTGGCAGAAGGCGGTCCCGTAAGTAGCCAGGTCCCGAGCCATGGAGCACTTTAAATACTAATAGTACCACCTTGAATCGAATCCGGAAGGCCACAGGAAGCCAGTGCAGTCTGCGGAGAAGTGGTGTTATGTGGGTGTCCTTGGGGGCGCCCATAATCATCCGTGCGGCTGCATTCTGGACTAACTGTAACCTCCGGAGACTCTTCAAGGGGAGCCCCATGTAGAGAGCGTTGCAGTAGTCCAAGCGGGAGATAACGAGGGCGGAAGTGACTGTGCGAAGTGCGTCCAGATCCAGAAAGGGCCGCAACTGGTAGATCAAACGAATCTTATAAAAAGCCCCCCTGGCGACGGCTGCAATATGTTCTTCCAAAGACAGCCGTACATCCAGGAGGACACCCAAATTGCGCGCTCTTTCCACAGGGCTCAGTACCTCTCCCCCTATGGTCAGCGAGGGAACAAGCTGACTGTATCTGGGAGCAGGAAACCACAGCCACTCGGTTTTGGTCGGGTTGAGATGAAGTCTGTTATGACCCATCCAATCCCGCACGGTCTCCAGACATCGGGTCATCACTTTGACGGCTTCGTTGGGGTGGTCTGGGGTGGAGATGTATAGCTGAGTATCATCAGCGTATTGATGGAATTCCACCCCAAAGCCACGGATGATCTCACCTAGCGGCTTCACATAAATGTTGAACAATAGGGGCGAGAGTACCGATCCCTGAGGCACCCCATAAAGCAGGGGCCTTGGGGTCGATCTCTGTCCCCCTGTCAACACAAATTGCGAACGGTCGGAGAGGAAGGAGGAGAACCATCGTAGGAAGGTGCCTCCAATTCCCAGCCCCTCCAATCGCTGCAATAAGATACTGTGGTCGACAGTATCAAAAGCCGCTGACAGATCTAACAGCACCAGGACAGAGGAACAACCTCTGTCTCGTGCCCTCCAGAGATCATCCATCAACGCGACCAATGCTGTCTCTGTGCTGTGCCCGGGTCTGAAGCCCGATTGGAGGGGGTCGAGATAACTCGTTTCATCCAGGTACTGCGGGAACTGACGTGCCAGTTCTATCTATCTATCTACACAATCTATCTATCTATCTACACAAACATACACACAACACACCTTCAAAACTCTATCACTGGGTATAAGAGCAATCAATATATAATGATGTTTGCAATCATACAGTACAATTTTTGTATCTTTTCTGTGGGGTCATATACAAGAATATACATTATTATATTTTAATTTGTCATTTCTTAAAGCAACTCAGGTTTTCCCCAATAGGTTCTTCCAATATCTTCCATTCCCCTACTTAAGAAGACCTAACCTGCTGAAATTGTTCTTTCATCACTAGCCTGAATATCACCATTAATATTACATTATAATACCATATAATCACTGTACTGCAGAATAACGTGTTATTCTGATTAACGAAGGGATAGGCATTCCTACATCTGCAACAGCTGTGCTGCACAAAAGAATGCAGTCACATATCAGCAATATTGGGCAGTGATAATGAAACGGGGACTTTTGCATATTAACATTTGTATACTTCCTTGACAAGGTACATCATAATGCCTCTTCTGTTCCTGGGTAGTCTCTGGAACAATGCTATTTCTCCATCAGTATTAAAATATAAATGGAAAAAATATTTCCAGAATGCAAAAAATGGTAAAAGGCAAGTACTTACATTATTAATAACTTGTCATACTAGAAAATAGCTATGAGGACATAGCCTACAAATGCCATCTATTTATACCCAGTAACTTTTACTGTATATGCTTCCCAGTATTGTGCCTGTATAAAGATTCAACATCAAAGAAAGCAACTGTGATTGCATTAAAAAGCTTTTTAAAACAGCTATCTTCCCCACAAATCTGCATTCTCAGAAAATCTGTATTATGACATAATTTTAAATTCTGCTTCCCCATACTCTGATACAAGAATGTGAATTGTTGCTTCCCCTTCCAAACTTGATCATTTCTGCACACAAGCAATTCCCCCCCCATGCTAATTTTTGGTTTTTGTTTTGGTCACTTTTGCCTCTCTTCTTATACTTCTATATACTCTCTTTCACTTCACTAAAAATCTATATTTTACTCTGGCAGAACAATACTTATCTCCAACCACCAACCCAAAGGTCAACAATTGTTTAGTGTGAAATAAACAGAACTATTTTTATTATACTACACAGCTTCTTGGTAATTTTGAGATAATCTGCAGCCTGATTTTAAATTATGTCTACTAATGCAAACTTTCAAATATCTTGTAATATACTAGTATTAATTTATACAATGTATGCTGACGAGAAAGAAAACTAACATTAAATATCAGAAGCTGGAAATGGACAACTTGCATCTTATAAAGCTGTTTTCCAGACAATACACCATGATCTAATGATCTAAAACAGGGATGTCAAACTTGCAGCATCACAGCGGTGTGATGTGACGTATCGGAACTTTTTCCCCTTTGTTAAATGGGGCAGGGGTGGGGCAAGTATGTGACACATCTGGCCCACGGGCCGCAAGTTTGACACCCGTGATCTAGAAGAAACCTCCAATTTGGAGAACCATGGATACTATAGGCAACATTTAACTCCAGATCCCACCACAAAAAACAATAAGATCTACTGTATTCAAAAAAGTTCCAATAGTTTGGGTAAACTAAAAGCTTTGTATTAATTTAATCACTTGTATAATGTTATTACAGATATCATGAATTACATAAATTGATGCAAAATATATGTTACATCATTCATAGTTTTAATAGACAGTTTGTTTAGCGTACTTCACAGTTTAACCCTCCCTGAATGGGTTACGTTATCTGTAGGAAAACAGAGCTCTTCTTGTGAAGCTATTATGTATTAAAATTATCTTGTTTCTCTTTCCAAGTGCAATCAAAATGCCTCAAATAAAATAATTCTGATACAGAGTTTCCAAAGAACCTCCCAAATAATTCTGGTATAGCAAACTCTCTTAATACCATAATCTGATGAAAGTTTGACAATAAAGTGGCCAAATATGGCTTTTTGGATAATTATTACATTATGCTTAAGCTGCAACTGAAAATGCTTTGACAGGAAAAAGATTTTAAAACATGCTAGTAGAAGCAAACTAAGGTGTACAATCATGAAGCTCTAAACATTTTAGCTGCATCCCTTAATTCCTTCCCAAAATTGATATCAAATTGTTTTGGCTCATCCACTTCTTTGTCTCTGTACTACTTGTTGGGATGCTGTACACCTCTCTCCCTCCTAAGTGGAGACCTCAATTAAAAAAAAAAAGTAGTGCAGGCTCTGAAGATTTGAATTTTGCCAGTAAAATCACCAATGAGGACACAACCAAAGTAACATTCCAACTAGCCTGACCCAGTACAGCAAAAGCTTTTCAATTACAGGAAGACCTGAACAACCTAGACAATGTTTCATCACATTGTTATGTCCTGAAGTCCTCTAACTTAGAACTTGAGGGGTCTGATCCAGCAAATTGTTAGCTTCAGTGACCCACAATTAATCAACCACTTGAGGCTGACTCAACAGATAATCAGCAGGAGCAGGTGTGGAAGAAATCAAAGGCCAATAGGCCAGTGCCTGATCAGATACTCAGCTGCAGAATATACTAGCAAATTTGGAGAACCAAACAAAGGTGATCCACTGAATTCTTTGAGAAGGAAATATGTCAGGGCATGTGATGGAGCCAAGTGATGGCCCCTAAGTTGGAAGTTACTCATCAACTTCAGAGCTGCATTTCTGTCTTGATTACTTCCTATTCTGCTCCTCGACCTAGCCTTTCAATTCTGGCTGACTAAGCTCCTTGATGTTTGTTAGGCTCTCTGCTGAAGCCCTATCCTCTCTTTTCGTTGAGCCTGTGTGTGTTCTGTTAACTATAGCTTCACTCCGGACTGAACTTCAAACTGCCAGGATTGTGCCCAACAATCAGGCAAGGATGAGCAAATGGGTTTTATCAAAACCAGACACACATCAGATAATATTTGGCTAGTAGATTTCATTGATTTGAATAAAAATGAAGTGTAATTCAATTGCAAATTATAGAAAAAGGCTTTGATAAAAACTACACCTTTGGACAAATTCCAGGATACCGCATTATAACTGGTTGGTTGGGATTGATGCCTGTGAGTAAGGACTTGCTTATTCATATATTAAGGGATCATCATTTTCATATATCCATTCACTCCATAAACAGATAGATGACAGATATTTCAGTCTGTAACCACCTCCATGAACAGAAACTGAACAAGTCACAGATTAAGCAGATCTAATAAGTGATATACAAAGCTCTCTTTGCTAACAATGTGAGAAGACACAGCCTGGTCACCCTGTTTGAAATTATTTTTAACTCATCTTCTGTCATAGTTTTAATAAAATTTAACAATGTCAATGTCAATTTACCATCACTGGATCATAAGTTGTTTCACAATAATATAGTTGATTCAGAAAGGCAAACGGGGGGTTAAATGGAACACCAAAGCTTTAGGAGAAAATAGAAAATGAAAATAAATACTACCAAATTAGAATAAGGACAATGTAAAAACAATTCTATACTACAGATTTACTATATTGGCATGTCAATACAGATACCAGGACTCAAGGGAGTTTTTACTTTATTGGTATTTATGTGCCACTCTTCTAAAGATCTACTGCAGGGGCAGGATTCAAGTTTTTAAACAACTGGTTCTGTGGGCATGGCCAAGTGGGCATGGCCATGGAACTGGGTGGGCGTGGTTTTTTTGGCAGCAAACCCCCCTCCATTTTTTGGGCCTTCTGGGTCTCAGGGAAGCTTCCTGGGGGGCATTTTTGCTCCCAGGAAGGCAAAAAATGGAGCATGGGGGAGGGAGCTGTGCCCCCTCCATTGTTTGCCTTCCTGGGCCTCAGGGAAGCCTCCTGGGCAAAGCAGTAAGACAGCGAGGGGAATCCTGGCATAACTGGTCATAGGAACAGCTGATCGTCGGGAGCGGGGAAAAAAGAAATGCCTTAAGGAGTGACTGGGCAGGGAAGAACACAGTCAGCGATGTTGGGCATCACGTGCATGTGCAGTAAGGACTGGGCAGGGAGGAGAGGGGTGGGGCAGGGCCAGCCAGGGGCAAGATTTTCTGGTTCTCCGAACTGCGCAGAATCGTAACAACCGGTTCTATAGAATGGTCCGAACGGCAGAATCCCACCCCTAGTCTACTGTACATAAGTGTTTTATACAAAGTAAAACAAGAAGCTATAAAGATTATACAACAAAGGCAAATAGCTGTTCTGAAGATTCTTTGATGCTTCATCTCTGCACACTGATGATGCTGTTAAGTTATATCTCCTGCCTTCATTCTGGACCAGTTTAATTTTCAAATTCAGCTAGAAATTAGACTGAAATGGATTTAATAATGTATGTCATTTAAAAATATCTGAGCAGCTAAGACTTGAGAATTTCCTTATTTACAGCGTAAGTAGAATTACACACCAAATAAAATTATTTTTAGGAGATAATGTCAGTGCTGCCTTCAATGCACCAGGCAGAATCCTCTGCATTAAAAAATCATTCACAATCTCCTAGCTCCTTTAGGTTTCTCTTGGACAACTTCCGAGACAATAGTCTAAAACAAGATGGATAGGCTGCATCTCTCCAAGCAATCTTCCATATTTTCAGGCTGTAAGAACTGACATTGAATCTAAATGAAAAAGAAGCTGCTAGGATTCTTAGACAGATGCAATATGTAGACTGCATTCAATTCAGCATCCAAGTCAGACTGGAGTGAGTAACAGGCAATTGAGGGCTACAAAGAGCTCAATATTATTCATCTGGGAAGCTGGTTCAATGAATCCCTCAACACTGAATGCTTCAGAGAGATATTGAGAACTTCTATGCTGGATTTGAATGTATTTTTATTTCGATATTTTTTGGGGGTGATAATCCCTTGGCAATATTACAAAAACACATACAGCAGAAGCAAAATAAAGAGACAAGTACTATTTCTTTCCCTCTAATGATGATATCATTTTACTATCATCCCACTTTTTCACAACATGGAAATAATAATAAGATAATCCAACTATGGTCTGTTGGAAAGTACACTTATGACATCTAGTTTTGTATTTCACAGATTAGCATCAATGTATCTGTGGCAAAATCTCATTAAGATTACTGCTCATCAACATTCTAAGTTTTATAAATTACTATTCAGTAAGCAGCCTAAATGAGGTTGCATGTCAAGGTTGCCATGGAAACTATTTCCACAGTAAAAAATATCAGACAAGCAATGATCCATTTAACAAGACAGTATTCTTCCATAACAAGAACTAGTTGCTATATTACTAGCTCTCACGATTGCTCTTCCAATATTTCATAATACTTTCTTACTGTTCCTCAGTTGAACACAAAAAGCCCATCTATTTAGTGTCTAATGTCAAATTATAGTTTAAAGTTCATCTATAGAAACACGGTCTTAATATTAAGTCAGTAAAAACCAGATGCCAACCTTTGAGAATCATTGGTATTGCAAACTAGCCCTAACAAAACAATTACTATATGTTATGAAGCAAACCACTGTATAATTGAAAAAAGTGACATCCTTTCAGTACAAGAGGCAATAGTGATTTTTATTTCAATTTCTGTTTGCCAACGAAACCAATATAACTTTATAATATTTATCTGCCCAGTGGCTTTTTCATAAGGAGGTAATTCAATGGTACATTAATCATGCTCACTACTGGAATAAAAGAGTATTTCACATACCTATGGTTTTTAATTTTTAAGTAGCAGCAAGTTCTGCCAATTAAGAAAATGTATACAAAACAAAGCAGGATTTTCCCTTCTGGGAAATTTAAACTACAAAAATAGCAACCCTAGGTGGCATTGTTATCTCTCAGGAATTTTTTCACAGGATTCTGCACCTGACTGACATTCCAGGAGTTGAGGCAAATTGGAATAAGGACATGTTTTCATTAAATGTAGCAGAATAGTAAAAACTGAACAAGAATGTAGGATGGATGGGAACACAGGAACTTATTCTACCATGATCTTCTCCTTTGTGATAGGCTACCTTGTAAGGGAGTGGGGAAGGAAAGTCATACACTATATAGATGTTCAGTACACAGGTGAAATGAATAGTATTTGCATTGCAATCCCAATGAATGAAGCTCACAGAGGCTACTGATCTTTCTATTCTGAGGTATTTTAAGATAGGAATGGTATAAAACTACACTGATTTAACAGAAAATTGGACAACGAGAATCAGTAGATTTACTTAAGTTGTATATAAATGTCTTGTAAGAGCTCTTATGCAAGTATCCAATTCTAAGGAAATGTTAAACAAAGAACAGTTAGATTTCCAAAAATCTTTGAAAACCTGGCTTTTAGCCCAGTCTTGTTGCAGAGCCTCTGTTAAATTCTTCTTTAGTATGTCTTGTTTTGAAATATGTATGATCTTTTTTAAAATGCCATATAAGCTGCCCGGAGTAATTTGAAGTTGGGTGCCCTCTAACGCAAACAGTAAGTCATTTTTGGCAGCATACAATGTATATATACACACATGCCATCAGACTAAAGATAGTCCTCATTTAGCAACCACAATTGGGACTGCTTCTAACTGATAATAGCCTTCCCATAAGCAAGGGAAGTGGGTCTGAGAATGGAAATGCTTGCAGGTAGATGTTTATGTAAACATCTTCTTAATTTTAGTCAACTGACCAATACACCAAAAATGAGTGAGAAGAGAGATTAAATATTCATTTAGTAAAATACCTGTTTTGAATATTTATTTATGGCAGAGAAAGAAGGAGCCATTACTGTTGCCTTCCATGTTGGATTCAACTTTAAATATTATTGTGGAATTAGATATTTCCCAAGAACTTTGACACTTTTTTGTTGAACTGACTTTTGATTCTCAGCATGTAAATCTAGAAGTGGGCTTGATATGAATTTTTTGTGATGAACGACTGAGAGAATTAGTGAAGGATATAAACAGCAATTAAAAATTCTGAATTTGGGAGATACGATTATTTGTTAATCTTAAGACTGGATGTTGGGAAGAATGGAAATAAAGAAAAACAAAGGTTGTGAAAAAAAGTAGAGTGACAACACAATAACTTAAAAAAGGGAAAATACCTTCATTTTCCTGTATTTAACATGTATTAGGAAATAGATTAATTTGCCTCAGAATGAAAGAAAAGTTGACATAAGAGAACGTAGAAGGTAGGTGGGAAAGTATTAAAAAGTGTGTGCAGTTATACTAATGAGAAAATGAAAAAGGATGGTGTGTGAGAGTGAGAGAAGCTATAGATGAGAAAGAATGAATGTAAGCAAATGACTGGCAAAGGGTGAATGAGAGAGGGATACTGTATAACAGGGCTGTCAAACTTAATTTCATTGAGGGCCGCATCAGGATTGTGTTTGACCTTGGGGGGGACCGGAGTAGGCGTGGCCAGGGTGGGCATGGCCAGGTTGATGTCACTCATGTGGTGGCCCGAGTGCTCTGCTAGTAAAAATGGGTTCCGAAGCTCAGTTTTCAGCCATGACGGCTTCCTGCATGCCTCTGCCAGCAAAATTGGACCTGGGGGGGGGCACACCCCTCCTGGGCCCCATTATCAGCTGTGATGGCCTCCTGCAGCCCTCTGCCGACAACCCACCTGAGCTCTGTTTTCGCTGGCAGGGGCACCACAGGCTGGTCCTTTGCTTTTTCCAGGGCGGTCCTGCGGGCCAGATCTAAGCACCCCGCAGGCTGGATCTGGCCCTCAGGCCTTGAGTCTGATACCCCTGCTATATAAGGTAGATATAGAGGAAAAATATAGTTTCAAAAAAGTAGTCAAAGAGAGCAAACAATGGTTAGGATTACAAGCAGCAGAAAAATGTAGAGCGATTTTGACAGAATAATTTTTGAAGTAGGTTAAAAGGGGTAAAACACAGAGGCTCACAAAAGTGGACAGAAGTTGAAAATAAAAGTGATGAAAGGATTTGGGATGCAACCGAAATAAGGAAAGGCTAAAAAGAATAATTTACGGATTTGTATGGAAAAGATAGTGATGTCTCAATATATGTCAATGAGATGAATATTATAGATATCCAATTTAATGTCAAGCTCTGAAAAGGGCATTTTCCCTGAAATCAAGCCAATGGCATGAATTTGCTTTCCCTGATAAATAGCAGAGTCATTCCTATAATTCAGACTGCAGAAGAGTATGAAAATTACTGGAACAATCTCAGCTTCATTTTTTGTTCAGTGAAAACATTTCAATTCCCTCCCTCTTGCAGTGATGTTTGAACTATAGTTAAAAGATGGTGGTGGATGTTTTATAAAGAAACGATGCATAAACCAGACCAAACAGTACAGCTACAAAAGTGTATGCAGTACATTGAGAGTATCAGTTCAGCAGCCAAAATGCTTTATATTCTGAAGATGTATTTCACCAGCTGGAACTGGCGGAGGGTGGAGAATGACACTCAATATTACTCTGCTTATCTTTTACACAACGCAGTTACTAGTATGCATATCAAAGAGCATCAAAATAAATGTAAAATACCAGAAAACAAAATAAATACATATAGAGCTCTAATCAAATCATATGAAATACAAATCTATTTTCAAGAAAACACCCACAATTCCCAAATAAAACACAATTGCTTGAGGCAGCATAAATAGAATTTCACATCTGAACATTCCTCCTCCTTTAGTATTTCTACTTCAGCCTTTCCCAAACTACACATCTTCCAAAACCCTGGATTTTAAAATTTATTTATTGCATTTGTATACTGCCTAGTCTGCCAGAGACGACATTTGGTTTACAGCAAAAATCCAGAAACAATCAAAATCTTGAGCACTGATCATCAACAATAAAATGTTTATGGTATTAAATTGTTACATTAAAGCATAATCATATAACATTGTCATCATCATCCTAGTACTAACTGAAGAACTATAATATTACCATTCAAAATGTTGGTAATAGTTAAGAATTTCCCAGAAATTCCCAGCCAGTATGATCATGTCAAAAATTCTAGTTATTTAAATCCAAATGTCTAGAAGGCATTAAATGATTAAATGCTATTATACAGCAAAACAATGGGGTATCATGTGGAAATAGCCTTTAAACCAATATAGTGGATAGAGTTAGACCCACAATTTCACCAATACTGAACTGTATCCACTCTAAACATATCAATTAATTTATCTATCTGAGATATTACAGGTAATCTTTCACTTACAACTATTCATTTAGCAACTCTTTAAAGTTACAACTGCACTGAAAAATATGATTTACGACCAGGTCCTTGCACTTATAACTTTCATGACATCCCCACAGTCACTTGATCAAAGTTCGGGTGCTTGACAACTGACATATGTTTATCTTAAAGTTATGTCAGAGGTGTCAAACTCGATTTCATTGAGGGCTGCATCAGGGCTGTGTTGACCTCGGGGGGCTGGATGGGCATGGCCGGGTAGGCATGGCCAGCTTGACATCACTTGTGTTGGGGGCACCTGTAGTGGCCTGGGCAGGGATGGGGCGGATCCATTGTCTCCAGCGGAGGAAGGGGAGATAACCCTTGTTCTCCAGAGAAGCCTTGCTATCCATCTCAGGTCACGCAGAGGACCCTCGGATGGCGGTGCAGGCTGTGCAGAGTCCTAGGCAGTGGAGGGCAAGTGCCCAGCTCCCAGGGCACCAGGACTCCACAGCCCAGCTTCCCCGAGGGGGTGCCCGGCTGCACTTACCTCCTCCTTGAGGCTGCTGTTGCTGCTCTTGCTCTCCTTGGCCAAGTTGCTCATGGTGTGTGCAGGAGGGCAAAGTGGGTCAGAGGGAGGCCCACTCCCCTCCATGCATGGAGACCCGGCTTTGTAACCAAAGCATCCTCAGTGATAGGATGGGAGACCACCAGGAGAGGTCAAGAGGAGACAAGGGGATGGCAAAAGGTCAGCAGGACTGCTGATGGCCAAGTGTTAAGGCAGGACTTCCCCTAGACCCTCCCTCTCTCTCATGATGATCTCCCTCCTTCTTTCCTTCCCTCTTCATTCTCCTTTCTTCTTCCTTCCCCTCTTCTTTTTCCTTCCTCGCTCTCTTTCCTCTTTGTCTTTCTTCTTTCCCTTTCTTCTTTCCTGTCCCTTCTTGGATGCTCAAATGCAAAAGAGGAAACATTTCTCCTTTTGTTTTGTTTTTAGTTTGTTTTGCTAACCCTTGGGCCCAGCAGCCTCCTGCAGTGCTCTGCCAGTGAAAACAGAGATCGGGGGGAGGGGGGCCATGTGCATCCCGAGCTCCATTTTTGCTGGTAGAGGGCTGCAGGAGACAGTCACAGCTGAAAACGGAACCCGGGATGGCTGCGCGTGGCCCTCCCAAACTCCATTTTCACTGGTAGAGGCACGGTGGGTCAATCTTTCGCTGTTTCCAGGCCGGCCCCGTGGGCCAGATCTAAGCACTCCACAGGTCAGATCCAGCCCGCGGGCCTTGAGTTTGACACCCCTAGGTTATGTGATCATCATTTGTGATGACCTTCCCAGATGGCTTCCAATAAGAAACGTCAATGGGAGAAGCTGGATTTGCTTAACAACTGCATGAGCCACCTAACTGCAGTGATTCATTTAACAATCATGCAAAAAAGGTCATAAAATCAGATTCGTTTAACAACCTTCTTGTTTTAGCAATGGAAATTCTGATCTCAACTGTGGTCCTAAGTTGAGGGCCACCTGTACTTCTCCTTTCTATTTAGTCATTTACTCTAACTTGCTGTATACACAGTATTTAATTTTTTTACATAATGTACATAATGAACTTAAATCCAAGATATTTCCATGCTGGAAGAGGATTTTTTTTAAAGTTTTGGAAATATTATTAGCCCAATATTATATTTAATAAATCCACATGGCTGTAACAAGGGGGGGGAATCCTGGCAATGGAGGCAGATTCATAAAAGAAAACTATCTACTTTTTAGACTTCTGCACAGCTACATGTTCAGTTTTATCTACTTTTAAGCATTAGCTAAAAACAGGCACCTTAGTACTAGGAAAACAACAGCTTAGTTAAAAATCACCCAGTTACTGAAGCCAACACTGTCACATATCTGAATATCATTTTCCTCCCAAATTAATGAACACAGCTTGGAAAACAATCCAGATCCACTCTAGCAATTGTTCTGCTGTTTCTCTAAAGAGCTTGTTCCTGCAGGGTGTATGTGTGAGTTGTTTTCCTTTACCTTTCATACATGGTATATTTAATGTTTGACAATTGTCCCTCCATTAGGAAATGGATGCCTGCTGTAAAATATTTTTGCTGTACAGTATTAGATATCAATAATGGACAACACCACTTTTCCAGACTGGATTAAGAATCTGCTTCATTTCAGAATCATTATTGCAGGCCAAACTGACTGATTAAATCATTGAGCTGCCACAATGTTCTGAAGCTTATACGTGGCCAAGCATGATTCAGAATAGTCCAGAAACTGCTAAATCTGATCAAAATTTAGACATTAAGTAGATTTTAACTACATGACTATTTTTAAATTTAGTCATAAATATTGGTTTTTAATCAGTTCTTTTCCACATTTGGCATCTTGATCAAGAAAAATGTACTTAAGATATATCCAACTAAAAAGCCCTGATAAGATCTATTAATAGAGCAACATTATTTTTAAGAAGGCTAAAATAAAATAATGAAATGAAATAAAATACATAAAACAACAAAGAAACAAAATAGGCATTCAGTAATTCTCTCTGTTGGTATATTTAGATTTCAGCATAAGATCTGGAATACAAAACATCAAAATAGAAGTCATACCATAAAATGCATTCCTCAGTTTATGCCTAGCTGATGATATTCATTATTCCAGAGCTGTGATTTTGTGTAAAGAGTTAAACGGTTGTCCAAAGGCTGTAAGGATATGCATGAAGTAAAACAAGGTGAGACACATCCCTAGCTAATCTGTTAATTCAGAAACATTGGTGGTTGCTCTAGGAGGGATCATACTCCTCCCAAAGAGCTCAATATGACATAGGAGCACTCATAGACTCATAACTTCTTGAACATAAGATGAAGGTTGGGGATAGGTAGCTTCAACTAATGTATCCCACTGGATATATTACATGGCCGTATTTGGACAGGGAAACATTGACAATAGTTATTCATATCTTCATTACAACATGCTGTAGCTGGACTGCCTTTGAAAATAGAATGTGGTGGGCAGCTTCATATTAAGGAAGCCAATTATAGTAGAGTGACACCCATAGTTGCTGCACTGGTTTTTTAATGTAATGTTATATTGATTTTAATTGTCCTTTTTACTTGCATATTGCTCCAAATAGATATTGCAAATAAATAAAAGTAAGCCCCAATGGAATTTAATCAGGTTTACTCCCAAGCAAATAGCTAACCATTGTTTCCTGAGAAATGACAGTAGCTGATCTGAGAACAGAATTATTCTCTCATAGCAAAACTTTCACACCACTCTCATACTTTAAGATGGAAAGGTCCCACTGTAAAATATCTCCAGAGGTCCACAATTCTTAGCAGGGATACATTACAACAAGTTCCTAATGGAATATGAGAATTTGTGGTCCTTTATATATTACTGTAGATTTTAAATTTCAAAACAGTGAAGTAGTTAAAATCTACAAATTTTAAGTCTTAGCCAAGATGATTAATGCTAAAGATGTTGAGAGATATTTCTGGTGAGTTTTTTAAAGCTGTGTTTTCAGATGATAGTATGTTCCAACAGAACAGTAAATTTTAACTGCTTTTTTTCAGAACTGATTCATGTGGATAGTTTTAGGTTCTCAACCAACTCTGACCAAACTCTAACATCAATCTTTCCCAAATACAAGTTCTTCAGAACTTTTGAGATTGGAATTTAAAGAATTCCTAACCATCACAGCCAATAGACGAAGAACGATCCCTAAAAAGACAAACTTAGAAAAAATGGCAGTTGTAGGGTGAAGTTGGATGGTATGAGAAGCAAGGAAGCAGATTTTTTTTTTCAGGAATTACGATGTTGTCTAGAAACAGCCTCTGAGATGTCCCTATATTAACATATTGGAAATACAGGACAATGATTCCATGTTTATTGGTTGTGGCAGGATAGACATATGGATAATGTGAGGAAAGCCTGAGGCAGGAAGGCTAGGGCTGGGCTTCCTAGAGTCTTTCTCACTCCTGTGCTTCATTTAATGACCACATCAGGGCAAACAGGGGATAAGGATTGTTAAGTGAGGCTATCTCACTTAATAGGTGTCACAACATGTGTCAGTAATGAGCAAACTCTATCATGATCATAGATGGAAGACTACCTGTAGTGCATTTTGTTTCATGTTGTTTAATTGGCCATTATTCTATCAACTTGGATGTCCTCTCACTTTCCCCCAGACTCTTGGTCTCTTCTTCTTCCAGCTGGTAAACTCACAAGGGACAACAGAAGTACTTATTACTAATCCTGATCTATTTGACATTATACTCTGCATTATCAGATTTCGTCCAATTTCTACTTCTTTACTCTAAGGTCATGCATTAGTTGCTGATCTTTATCTGTATTGGCTATGCCTATTGATTGCAAGCCATCAGCAAAATCTGGCAAATGTTCATCATAACTCAAAACCATTAAAAACAGTGAAAATGCATTTAGACATCTAAACCAGTACATTTTATCTACTTCAACACTTTGTGCATAGTTTCAAAATAAGGCTAATAAAACAGCACCTTTTTTCCTAGATTTTGAACAGTTTTATTTTTAAACGCTGTATTTGAATGATGTTATATATTTCCTTTTATAGATATATTTAAGTTGTATTTTTTAAACTATATTATTGATATACTTAAAATTTAGTCTGAAATATAGTTTTTAACAATCTTTCAGACTAAAGTCTTTTTCAAAAAGACCCAGACAAGAATCCCTCTAGATCCATTATTTGAATGGAGGAAAATGGAGGAAAGCAAATAGCAAACTGGAAAAATCTGTGGTTCAATTTTCTCCAATTTTTAAAGGTGTGTAAAAAAAAAAAAAATCTCCCTGTGTGGTATTCTCAATCTATCCTGTTGTGTGAGGGTGGGGTGTGAATGCATGTGTTTTTATGCTGGAGAAACATCTCCTAGACAAAGGATTATATAAATTTGAATAGGCTAAACTATTTTAAACAGCAGGTCTGCCTGTCTGCCTGCCTACTTACTTACCATACCTACTTATCTGCACTTCGTGATGTTCTCCTTGGCATTTAGTTTCTGTAGTCTTTTTCAGTATTTCGAAACACATGGACACTGAATGTACAGTGGGACAAAAAGGTTTCCAGTTAATTTATCTCCATTTTCTACCTACTACAGAGCAAAACGATGTGCAACAATATATCACTCCAATTTTATTTATTTATTTATTTATTATTTATTAATTGCATTTATATACCGCCCTTCTCCCAAGGGACTCAGGGCGGTGAACAGCTCATCTAAAAACCCCACAGAAAATACAAAAGTTAAAAAGTAATTAAATTTAAATCAGCTGCATACTAAAATTAGGAAAACCCCCCCCCACCCTTAAAACCCAATTTAAAATTAAAAATGGAGATCAAATTTAAAATCATCATCTCAGCCCAGGCCGGCCTGCTCAAAGAGCCAGGTCTTTAACGCGCGCCTGAAGGCCCTCAGGTCCGTGCCGGTACGAAGTTCCGGTGGCAGAGTATTCCAGAGGGCGGGGGCACCCACAGAGAAGGCCCTACTCCTTGGCGCCGCCAGACGACACATAGCGGCCGACGGCACCCGGAGCAGACCCTCCCTGTGGGAACGCACCGGCCTGTTGGAGAACGTTGGCAGAATGCGGTCCTGAAGGTAACCTGGTCCCATGCCATGGGTCGCCCTAAAGGTCAAAACTAGAACCTTAAAGCGAACCCGGAGAGCCACCGGCAACCAATGCAGCTCGCGCAGGAGAGGCGTCACATGGGCGCTACGTGACGCCCCCATAATCACCCGCGCGGCTGCATTTTGCACCAACTGGAGTCTCCGGATGCTCCCCGCAGGGAGCCCCATGTAGAGGGCATTACAATAGTCCAGGCGAGAGGTGACAAGGGCCTGAGTGACCGTGCGCAAGGCGTCCCGATCCAGGAAGGGCCGCAACCGGTAGATCCGACGGATCTGATGAAACGCCCCCCTGGAGACGGCCGCAATGTGATGTTCAAGCGACAGCCATACATCCAGGAGGACTCCCAGGTTGCGAGCCCTCTCTGTGGGGGGCAAAGCTTCCCCCCCAATAGCCAGCGAAGGTGTCAGCTGGCTATATCGGGGCGCCGGAAACCACAGCCACTCGGTCTTGGATGGGTTGAGCCGAAGCCTGTTCCCGCCCATCCAGTCCCGCACGGCCTCCAGGCACCTAGACATAGCCCCCACAGCATCGTTGGGGTGGTCCGGAGTGGAGATGTACAGCTGGGTGTCATCTGCATACAGATGACACCTCACTCCAAGACCACGGATGATCTCGCCCAGCGGCTTCATGTAAATGTTGAACAGGAGGGGAGAAAGGACCGACCCCTGAGGCACCCCACAAACCAGGGGCCTAGAGGTGGACCTCTCCCCCCCCGCCAACACGAATTGCGAACGGTCAGAGAGGAAGGAGGAGAACCATCGAAGGACGGTTCCCCCAATCCCCAACCCCCCCAACCGTCGCAATAAGATACTATGGTCGATAGTATCAAAAGCCGCCGAGAGATCTAATAGGACCAGGACAGAGGAGAACCCTCTGTCACGAGCCCTCCAGAGATCATCGACCAACGCGACCAATGCCGTCTCAGTGCTATGTCCAGGCCTGAAGCCCGATTGGAACGGATCGAGGTAAGTAGCTTCCTCCAGGTACCGGGGGAGCTGACGTGCCACCACACTCTCAACAACCTTCGCCACGAAGGGAAGGTTGGAGACTGGACGATAGTTGTTTAAAATAGCTGGGTCCAGGGAAGGCTTCTTGAGGAGGGGGCGCACCACCGCCGCCTTCAAGGCGGTAGGGAGCACCCCCTCTCTCAAGGAAGCGTTGACAATCCCCTGGAGCCAGCCTCGTGTCGTCTCCCTGGCGGCCGAAACCAGCCAGGAAGGACACGGGTCCAATAAACAGGTGGTGGCATTCAGACCCCCCAGCAACCTGTCCACACCCTCGGCGGTCACAGGATCGAACTCCCCCCAGATAACACTCTCAAGACCTGCCCCGGACACCTCCCCCGGGACCACCCAATTGGAGTCGAGCCCCTCCCGAATCTGAGCGATTTTATCATGCAGAAATCGGGAAAACTCCTCCGCCCTACCCTGCAAGAGGTCATCCCGCGCTCTCGGTTCAAGTAGAGAGCGGGTCACTCTAAACAGGGCGGCAGGCCGATTTTCTGCTGATGCAATAAGGGCGGAGAAATACGAAGATTTCGCCGTCCCTATCGCCACAAGGTAAGTCTTAATATGAGATCTCACCTGTGTTCGGTCAGACTCAGAACGGCTCGCCCTCCAAATGCCCTCTAGACGTCTTTTCCGGCACTTCATCTCCCGTAGCTCCTCCGTATACCACGGAGCCAAATGGGATCTGTGCCGGGTCAGAGGTCGCAGAGGCACAACTCGCTCTAGGGCCCCGGCGGCCAACCCATCCCAGGTGGCCACCAGGTCTCCAGGCGAGCTGAGAGCCAGATATTCAGGAAATGGCCCAAGCTCCCTCTGGAACCGATCCGGGTCCATTAGGCGCCTGGGGCGGAACCATCTAAGTGGCTCCGCCTCCCTGCGGTGGGGGGTAGCGGAACAGAAATCCAGCCTAAGGAGGGAATGATCTGTCCATGACAAGGGTGTAATAACTAAATCCCCCCAATTACAGTCATTCAACCACTGCCCAGAGACAAAAATCAGGTCCAGCATGTGTCCTCCTATGTGAGTGGGGGCAGAAACTAACTGGGTCAGGTCCATGGCCGTCATGGAAGCCAAGAACTCCCGGACCAACCCCGAGGTTTCACCGAGCGATGGCAGGTTGAAATCCCCCATGACCAAAAGCCTAGGGGTCTCAACCGCCAGCCCGGCTATTACCTCTAGGAGTCCGGGTAGGGCCGATGAGACGTGGCAGGGAGCCAGGTACGCCATCAAAAGACCCATCTGTACCCCTTGCCCCCACTTCACAAATAGAGATTCACAGCCAGCCGTCTGAGGGACAGTGGCCTCCCTAGGACAAAGGACTTCCTTTATAAGCACCGCTACCCCACCACCCCTTCCCTGAGCTCTAGGCTGGTGAAATGCAAGGAAACCTGGTGGGCACATCTCAACCAGAGGGACACCGCCCTCTGGGCCCAACCAGGTTTCGGTGACACCTACCAGGTCCGCGGCCTCCTCCTGAACCAGATCATGGATCAGGGGAGCCTTATTAACCACGGACCTGGCATTGCACAACAACAGCCGGGTATTCAGGGCCTGAGATTCCGGACAACCAGGGCTGCAGGATGGGTAAAGAGGGTCGGAGCGCGCTACCGCTTGCAGACATCGGGAGCGCGATCCCCTTACCGGATATGGCCCTCTACCCCCAGCATATCTACCTCTCCCAGTCACCGTGCTAATAAAATTAGCCCCCCGCTGCCCACCCCGTCTGCCACCCCGACACAGGAACCCCCGAGGCCCCCCCTCATGTAATATGTAGCATACATCAAGCTTATGTTTGAACTGTACCAAATACCTTTAAACGAACCGGTCTGAGAGTCAATTATACATTCAACAAATTTGTATTTGTAAAGCCATGACTATAATTCAAGAATTGGCATATTTATTCAATGTTTCTGTTGGAGTTAACAAAATAGGTTCATGAAACACTACTTCCCATTAGGGCTTTCCTATCAGTCTTCAATTGCATCCACAGATTCCACAAAACTGCGTAATATCAATATATTTCCTTGAAAATAAAATAGGGGCTAAGACTTTTTTTAACTCAAATTCTTATAGAGAGAGGCAGAACCCTTCATTTATTATAAGCTTCAACTATTTATTAATGCAAAGAAGCCAGAAAAATGACTGGGTGCAGTTATGACTTGTGCATACCACAAGAACCTTCCTGATATTCCATAAGTAGAACATAGGGTTCTAGAAATATATCTGAAGAAATGTTTTAAAATTTCTTGCCTTCCAAGATGTTTAAATTTTACTTCTTTTAAACATCTTGGAAGATAAAAAAAACATTTTCATATTCTTTCAAGTGAGCTATACAGATGTACCTATCAAGATAATTCAAATGCATTTTTAAAAAGATATATTGAGAGAGAAACACAGATATTTTCTGACATCAGGCTGCCTTTCCAATCTGATACTGTTTAGATGCATTAACTCAGTGGTCGCCAACTGGTGGACCGGGGACCATTGGTGGTCCGTGAGAAATTTTTGGTGGTCCGCAGAGAAATGTCCTCATCAAAGCACTCCCCCAAAGCAATTAATCCAGGCTGCGCGTTAACACAAGGCTGCACCGCCCATGTGGCCCAACCACCTGCTGGCCCCCAACCTTCGGCCGAGCACAAACCTTACCTTGAGTAGCTTGCTGACGTTGGTGGGAAAGTCGATCCCATATTCCAGAGCTGCAGTAGTCACAGGACTGGCCCTTTGGTCATCCTAGAGCAGCTCCTCCACTGCATGACAGGCCAGTGCACTCGGGTGGAGGAGCAGCTGCTCCGGGATGACCGAAGGGCCAGTCCTGTGACTACTGCAGCTCTGGAATACGGGACTGAATTTTCCACCAACGTCAGCAAGCCACCGTCAGTCAAAATTCACATTAATGGTCCGTGGGATTTAAAATTATGAGTTTGGTGGTTCCTGAGGTCCAAAAGGTTGGTGACCCTTGCATTAACTTATTCCTGCTGGAAATCTCAGCCATGCTGAGGAATTCTGCAAATCAAAGGCCAATGTGTACCAATGGTATGACATTCAAATTGGCATGAGAGTACTGAATTTAATACTGGAACAGTTCCTGTAAAATATGCGATGCTTGTCAGCACTGCGCTGTCAGAGCTCCTGGAATGAACAGGAATTATGTGAAAGCACAAATATTCAATATTCAGTCCAGCACTGATTAGTGTATATTTTAAATATAGTCGGTTAAAATTGTTTTCTTGTGAGCCTGTTTTAGAATTTCAAGCATAACAATGGAAACCCACGTCAGGGTGAAATTTTAGCTCCAACACTTAGTAAATACATTTAAGAGGACAGGTATTTTTGTGGGGAGGGGGGAGGAAGGACAATAATTAAGTACCACAAACTGCCAGATCCAATGACTAAGCTGAAAAAATATGTAAAAGCAGGCAGCTCTGCTTAGCACTCATTCATTCAGCATCTGTTAGAAGTCACACAATGGAACTGAATGAGAAGACTTATGGGCAGTTCTTGAAGTTGATCATTGCAGCATCCCAGCAGTCATAGGATTGCACTCTGAGTGCTTGACAACTGGAACACAATTTCAACAGTCACAGTGTCCTACAGACATGTGATTACCATTTGTGAACCTTAATGCCATCTTTCAACAAGCAACATTAATGGGAAAGATTGCACTTAACGATTGCAACTTGAACTGCTATAGTAAGTCACTGCAGCAACACATTTTTTGCTATTGTATCCAGCTCCAGAGTTCCGACAACTGCACACTTGGCAATCAGCTCACTTTTACGAATGGTTGCAGTATTCCGTGGCTAAGTAATCACAATTCACACAATCCCCCCCCCCCTCCAGCAAAATACACCCACAGGAACACATTGGTTCATTTAATGACTTCAGCATTTGTTTAATAGCCACCACATTCACCTACTGAGCACCGTGTTTGCTTAATGACTACTCTAAAAAAAGTCATAAAATCGGATTTGGTCACATGGTACCTCAACTTATAGCCATCATGACTTATAACAGAAATTCCATTATGACTGTAAGTCAAGGACTACCCATAGTGCATAAATCCACATCATAATCTATAAGTATACTTTCTCTAAAGTGCTTTGGACTGAAATCTTGCATGGATACAAATAAATAACTAAATAAATTGGGGGGAGAGTTCATTTTGCAATTTGAAAAGCAAATGACTTAGCTGTATTATGAAGGTTTGAGAGAAGAGAGGAATTTGGAATAGAATACAATGCAATTAGGTCGCTTATCAAATGAGGGTAAGCAAATTAAAATGCTCAAACCTGTCATGCTCCTTAATAAAAAGGAAAAAAAAAATGGTATCTCACACTAAATTTCTATTACATCCCAAGAACCAATAGAGCAGCTGCCCATTATTTTGCACAAATATGCACATCTAAACAAAATATAGAATATCCTTACAAATATCCTTATAAAAACATCCAATTGTCATATCAATTGGTAGAACATTAAAAAAAACCCTGTGGAAATGCTTTGTTAATATCTCAATTCTCCAGTTCCAAATAAATCAGGAAAGAGGGAGGAAAAGTCCTACGATCCTCTAAGACAGTGGTCGCCAACCAGTGGGCTGGGGATCACTGGTGGTCCATGAGAAAATTTTGGTGATCTGCAGAGAAATATCCCCCCCCAAAGAACTCCCCCCAAAGCAATTAATCCAGGCTGCACAGGAACACAAGGCTGTCTGCCCAGATGCCCCATCCACCTGCTGGCCCCCACCTTTCAGCCGAGTTCAAACCTTACCTTGAGTAGAGCCACGCGAGCTGGAACTGGAAGGGTAAGAACAACAGCGGGGGAAGCTTGCTGACATTGGTGGGAAAGTTGATCCCATATTCCAGAGCTGCAGTTGTCACAAGACTGGCCTTTTGGTCATCCCGGAGCAGCTCCTCCAATCCATGGCAGGCTGGTGCACCTGGGTGGAGGAGCAGCTGCTCCAGGATGACCAAAGGGCCAATCCTGTGTCTACTGCAGCTCTGAAATATGGGACCGACTTTCCCACCAACATCAGCAAGCCACAGTCAGTCAAAATTCATATTAGTGGTCCCTGAGGTTCAAAAGGTTGGCGACCCCTGCTCTAAGAAAAGCTTCTCTCATGAACCGCAAGTAACTTCTATACCTGCCCTAGGAAGCTGCAGAGATTAAAGTGATGAACTGAGATTGGAAAGGCAAAAAGCTATAAATAAAGGTAGTAAAGCTAAGAAGGACAGAAGAGAAAAATTCAGATTTTAAAAAACGGTATCTCATTAGTAATGTATCCTGTATACCTCAAGAGAGTGAACCATTTTCAAGATTGATTGTATTTGTTTTCTTTGATTGTGGGGATTTCTGAATCTTCGGCTGATTTGAAAAATAATTACCTATTATTATGTGACAAAATAAGTCTCTTTCTCATATTGATGTGCAAAATGTTTTGCACTCAAACTACTTTAAATTTGAATTTCCCATCTATTGTTTAACGTTCAAAACACACTATATGGGGAATGGTGTGTATGTGGAGTTGTTCAATTTTTTTTTTAAAATAGACATTTCTAAAATTGTATATTAATCCATAAATCCCACATCTAAAGGTTCAAATATAGTAGTCCTTGACTTATAACAGTTCATTCAGTGACCATTCGAAGTTAAAATAGCACTGAAAACAAGAACTATGACCATTTTCACACTTATGACCATTGCAGCGTTCCCATGGTCATGTGATCAAAATTCAGATGCTTGACAACTGACTCATATATATGACGGTTGCAGTGCCCCAGGGTCATATGATCTCCTTTTGCAAACTTGTGACAAGCAAAGTTACTATTTTAACAATTGCATTGATTCACAAGTGTGGCAAAAAAGATAATAAAATGGGGCAAAACTCGCTTAGTAGCTGTCTAGTTTAGCAACGTTGTGCCCTATTTTTATCGGTAGGGTGCTGCAGGAGGCTGTCCAGGCCAAAAACAGGGCACGAGGCCACGCACCCATGTCCCGTTTTGGCCAGCAGGGTGTGCAGGAGGCATCCGTCCCATCTCCCCCCTCCTCCGGCCGGCCCGTGGAGAAATATAATACTGATGCACCCCTCAAAGAAATCCAATTTGACACCCCTGCTATAGTCAGTTACATTTGACCCTCTTCTATATGACAATCTTTACCCTAGAAGGAAATAGCATTTTAAACAGGCAATCTTCACTACATTCAATCAGGAGATGAAGCAAAAGGAATTTTAAAGCAAGAATGGTATCTGATAGTATAATAAATAACCACTGGTATTGACAAATTATTTATATACGTATCTGTATGCTTCCCTTTCTCAAAGACTTGTGGCTTTTAACCAATAACAATCACTTACGAACAAATAGGTTGTCTCAAACTATACATTTCCTTCCAACTTTTTCAAAAGAACTTGGTAGCGTTCTGAAACACAGTTTGTTCCATAGGGATGCATTGGGAGATTTTTACGGTTTTCTCAGCAGCGCCAATCTGATCCATCCCTAGGTGAGCTTTCTTTTTGCTTGCTTTTCTTTCCTCACCAATCTTGGTTTTGTTCAATTTCCAAAGCTAATGTGCTGATGGACCCCTTCTCCTCCTACCATTTCTCTTCCCAATGTGACATTACTTTTCTAAGTGCATTTGTTGCATGAAGTCCTCTTGCTGCATGAAGGAATGATTTGGAGAAGACAACAAAAAATGAAGGAATTAAATCTTTCCTTTCTTCCCAATTATTTGGCATTTTTCAGCAGTGTTTGTTACAAAATTTATGTCAGATTAGAAGATCATAATTATACAGCATTTTCTAAATGCTATTTATCTAATATAATATCAGCAACTGAAATAGACCAAGCTAAGAAAGAGGATTCTTTAGCATCTATATGAATTCCTAGAATGCTATTTTACTGTTGTAGAATACAGTAAGTTCTCAACTTATGATCATCATGGAGTCTGAAATTTCGATCATAAGTCATAACCTGAGGCACCCACATGACCCATTGTTACAATCTTTTCTATGGTGGTCATTAAGCAAATCAATGAATTCCAATCATAAGTTGAAGGTTACCTGTAACAAAATCTTATACAGCCTTCATATATATCACATCCCCTCCAAGTAACAGTTATAATTGGTTTTGAACAATAGATCTATTTATGAAGCAAATCAGTAAATATGTAAATAAATATGTAAACATGTAAACAGTAAATAAAAATCAATATGCTGAGAAGTGCAAAGCCACTTCAAAAATCCAACTACTGAATGTTACTTCACCTACGTCTATTCATTAATCTTAAAATATACAATTGGCAATAAAGGATACTTCATGATTGAAATACTATTTGATCAGATAGTTCAATAGCTTAAAACTTAGTTGTCTGTTTTGGATCATTTTGGTGGGTCATAAATATGAAACAACATGTATTTGAAAGTATTAAAGGAATGGCTGCCTCCTTCCTTCTAGAGTGGAATTTGGGTTATGGATTGCTTGTGCATAAAATGCTGGACTCAATACAAATTACATTTTTAAAAATTACAAATAGGAATCATCTCACTGCAACTCTTTTACTGTAATGCAAGCACAATTACATAAATTTGCTTTTTTAAACAAAAAAAAAAATCACAGTATTTATGAATGAAAGAAATGTAGCTAGTGAAGAAGTTCAGTTTCCAGTAAAATTAAATATCATTATTTTGTACTGTAGCCTGGACATCAAAAGTGTGAATGCTGACAAATGATTCTGCTTAGCCAGATAGTTCCATAGATGTACAGGTAGTCATTGTTTAAATTCAAAGGCATTCTATTATGACTGAATTCATTAAAATCCTCTCAAAGGTTTTTGTTCTAAAGTTTTTGTACTAGTACTAGAAAATTCAATACAAAAGAATAGCACCATTAAATTTACGCTTATATTAGTAAGGCATATTTAATTAACACACTACTTCTCACATTTTTTCAGAATGGAATTTTCACCAATATACTAGCCCTAAATCCAGTTTTACAAATTTGTATTTCTGCTGTTAGTTAAGAAATCACTATTTAATTGCTGTTTCATGTTTCTGTTGGCTCAAATGAATTGATAATTATTAGTCAAACAGTCTTTATTTAACCTATCTTAATTTGAATTGTTTAAATATTATCTTTTTATCACTTTGTAAACTGCCCAGAGTTGCTACAAGATGGGTTCTATATAAATTTAATAAACAAGCAAGTGAACAAATAAAATAATTTGCACCTGTCTTCCAATGACACATCTTTACATGATTTTTGGTAGTGCATCTTAAAAGGTAAAGTTAAAGGTTCCCCTTGCACATACGTGGTACTAGTCTCCGACTCTATGGGGTGATGCTCATCTCCTTTACAAAGCAGAAGAATCAGCGCTGTCTGAAGACATCAGGGGGGAAGAGGGAAGAGCTTTGGGCCCTGAGGGATGTCCCCCTCTCCCTTAAGTGGCCTTCAAAGCTCTCCAGAACTTTCCTTGATGAAGGATCCTGGGATCCGGAGAGATGGTGGGGCCGGAAGAACCGGAAGTAGCGCGGGAAACCTGGGGTTTTTAATTTTTTGATGGGGTTTTTTAAAGGGTTGGATGTATCCAGGGCGGGTGTAGGAGACAGCCCGCATGGATTTGGGGGCAGCCAGGCCAGCATGCGCGCCTGGGGGGGCTCAGGGGTTTCCGTGTTGGGGCGGCAGATGGGGGGTGGGACGCCAGGGGCCAATTTCATCAGCACGGTGACTGGGAGAGGTAGATATGCCGGGGGTAGAGGGCCGTATCCGGTTAGGGGATCGCGCTGCCGATATTTGCAAGCGGTAGCGCGCTCCGACCCTCCTCACCCATCCTGCAGCCCTGGCTGTCCAGAGCCTCAAGCCCTGAGTACCCGGCTGTTGCTGTGCAATGCCAGGTCCGTGGTTAATAAGGCTCCCCTGATTTGTGATCTGGTACAGGAGGAGGCCGCGGACCTGGTAGGTATTACCGAAACCTGGTTGGGCCCAGAGGGTGGTGTCCCTCTGGTTGAGATGTGCCCACCAGGTTTTCTTGCATTCCATCAGCCTAGGTCTCAGGGAAGGGGTGGTGGGGTGGCGGTGCTTATTAAAGAGGTCCTTTGTCCTAGGGAGGCCACTGTTCCTCAGACGGCTGGCTGTGAATCTCTTTTTGTGAAGTGGGGACAAGGGGTTCAGATGGGCCTTTTGATGGCGTACCTGGCTCCCTGCCACACCTCATCGGCCCTGCCCGGACTCCTTGAGGTGATAGCCGGGCTGGCGGTTGAGACCCCTAGGCTTTTGGTCATGGGGGATTTCGCTCAGTGAAACCTCGGGGATGGCCCGGGAGTTCATGGCTTCCATGATGGCCATGGACCTGACCCAATTAGTTTCTGCTCCCACTCACATAGGAGGACACATGCTGGACCTGGTTTTTGTCTCTGGGCAGTGGTTGAATGACTGTAGTTTCGGGGATGTAGCAATTATACCCTTGTCATGGACAGATCATTCCCTCCTTAGACTGGACTTCTGTTCCGCCACCCGCCACTGCAGGGAGGCGGAGCCACATAGATTGTTCCGCCCCAGGCGCCTGATGGATCCGGAGCGGTTCCAGAGGGAGCTTGGGCCATTTCCTGAGTCTCTGGCTCACAGCTCGCCTGGAGACCTGGTGGCCACCTGGGATGGGTTGGCCGCCGGGGCTCTGGATCGAGTTGCGCCTCTGTGACCTCTGACCCGGCACAGATCCCATTTGGCTCCGTGGTATTCGGAGGAGCTACGGGAGATGAAGTGCCGGAAAAGATGTCTAGAGAGCATTTGGAGGGCGAGCCATTCTGAGTCTGACCGAACACAGGTAAGATCTTATATTAAGACTTACCTTGTGGTGATAGGGGCGGCGAAATCTTCATATTTCTCCGCCCTTATTGCGTCGGCAGAAAATCGGCCTGCCGCCCTGTTTAGAGTGACCCGCTCTCTGCTTGAACCGAGAGCACGGGATGACCTCTTGCAGGGCAGGGCAGAGGAATTTTCCCGATTTCTGCATGACAAAATCGCTCAGATTCGGGAGGGGCTGGACTCCAATTGGATGGTCCTGGGGGAGGTGTCCGGGGCAGGTCTTATGAGTGTTATCTGGGGGAAGTTTGATCCTGTGACCGTTAAGGGCGTGGACAGATTGCTGGGGGGTTGACTGCCACCACCTGTTTATTGGACCCGTGCCCTTCCTGGTTGGTCTCGGCCGCCAGGGAGACGACACGAGGCTGGCTCCAGGGGATTACCAACGCTTCTTTGAGAGAGGGGTCGCTCCCTACCGCCTTGAAGATGGCGGTGGTGCCGGCCCCTCCTCAAGGAGCCTTCCCTGGACCCAGATGTTTTAAACAACTACCGTCCAGTCTCCAACCTTCCTTTTATAGCGAAGGTTGTTGAGAGTGTGGTGGCACGTCAGCTCCCTCAGTATCTGGAGGAAGCGACTTACCTCGATCTGTTCCAATCGGGTTTCAGGCCTGGGCATAGTACTGAAACAGCATTGGTCGCATTGGTTGATGATCTCTGGAGGGCCCGTGACAGAGGGTTTTCCTCTGTCCTGGTCCTATTAGATCTCTCGGCGACTTTTGATACTATCGACCATAGTATCCTATTGCGGCGGTTGGAGGGGTTGGGGATTGGGGGAACTATCCTTCGATGGTTCTCCTCCTTCCTCTCTGACCGTTCACAATTTGTGTTGGCGGGAGGGGAGAGGTCCATCTCTAGGCCCCTGGTTTGTGGGGTGCCTCAGGGGTCGGTCCTCTCCCCTCTCTTGTTCAACATTTACGTGAAGCCGCTGGGCGAGATCATCCGTGGTCTTAGGGTGCGGTGTCATCTGTACGCAGATGACACCCAACTGTACATCTCCACGCCACCCCAACGATGCTGTGGGGGCTATGTCCCAGTGCCTGAAGGCCGTGCGGGACTGGATGGGCGGGAACAGGCTCCGGCTCAACCCATCCAAGACCGAGTGGCTGTGGTTCCCGGCGCCCCGATATAGCCAGCTGACACCTTCGCTGGCTATTGGGGGGGAAATTTTGCCCCCCACAGAGAGGGCTCGCAATCTGGGCGTCCTCCTGGATGTACGGCTGTCGCTAGAACATCATATTGCGGCCGTCTCCAGGGGGGCGTTTTACCAGGTCCGCTGGATCTTCTGGCTGCGGCCCTTCTGGATCGGGACGCCTTGCGCACGGTCACTCACGCCCTTGTCACCTCTCGCCTGGATTATTGTAATGCTCTCTACATGGGGCTCCCTGCGGGGAGCATCCGGAGACTCCAACTGGTGCAAAATGCGGCCGCGCGGGTGATCATGGGGGTGTCACGTAGCTCCCATGTGACGCCTCTCCTGCGCGAGCTGCATTGGTTGCCGGTGGCTTTCCGGGTTCGCTTTAAGGTTCTAGTTTTGACCTTTAGGGCGATCCATGGCACTGGGCCAGGTTACCTGCAGGACCGCATTCTGCCGGTGATCTCCAGCAGACCGGTGCGTTCTCACAGGGAGGGCCTTCTCCGGGTGCCATCGGCCACTATATGTCGCCTGGCGGCCCCCAGGAGTAGGGCCTTCTCTGTGGGGGCCCCTGCCCTCTGGAATACTCTGCCGCCTGAACTACACACCAACATGGACCTGAGGGCCTTCAGGCGTGCGTTGAAGACCTGGCTCTTTGAGCAGGCTGGCCTGGGCTGAAATAGTTTTTAATTGTCTCCTTAATTGGGTTTTAATTGGGTTTTTAATTTCGGGGGGAGGGTTCTATTAATCTAAACAGCCACTATTTAATGTCTTTTTAATTTTTGTATTGTTTGGGGTTTGATTTGGCTGTACACCGCCCTGAGTCCCTAGGGAGAAGGGCGGTATATAAATCTTAATAATAATAATAATAAATAATAATCTCCATGGTCATGTGGCAGGCATGACTAAATGCCGAATGTGCACGGAACCCTGTTACCTTCCCACAAAGTGGTCCCTATTTTTCTACTTGCATTTTTACATGCTTTCAAACTGCTAGGTTGGGAGAAGCTGGGACAAATAAGAGGAGCTCACTCCATTATGTAGCACTAGGGATTCGAACCGATGAACTGCCGACCTTTCTGATCAACAAGCTCAGCATCTTAGCCACTGAGCCACCAGGTCCCTCTAATGCATCTTAAATGGTAGCAAAAATAGTTAGCTTATAAAAATTTATCTGGCCCAAGCTGTGAGGATGGTTTCCAAAATTCAGATTACAAGGAAGTCGGTATTGCAGGTCAAATCTCATAGCTCTTTTCTCCACTCCCCCACTCTTTGGAATGCAGTTTGGATGATTAACAAGGAAATTAATGTTTGTACCTATATTCCTTGGAGGGGGGATTACACATAAATAAACAGGCGCATTATAGAGGATGCACATGGAAAGGAATGTAATACTGCTGGCTGCTTGCTTAGTGTGCTTGTGGATGGAAGTGACGAGGTTCTCAGAAGGCAAAAAACATTAACTACTAGTAATTTGTTAAGGCCTGATTAATTTCATGCACCAGCATAATTAACTGCAAATCATTCTGGTCCAGTGACATCTCAAGCTATATTACCCCCAGCTCTATGCTTCAATGTCAGAATGAGATTCATATGGAGTATTTTATCCAAAACATTCCACTTTCATCTTTCCAACATTCCAATAGTCTGCTAGATCCTTGAGAGTCTTTGAGAAACTTGGGACCAACCATGCATCCTCTAAGGAAAAATGTCCTCGTGGTCTCTTCCTATACTTACAGTATTACTCTTGTTCTGGGTTTCCCCTATGATAAAGAGATGAATACTGACATGAGATAATGCAAGAGTAGCATGCAAATTCTTTGCTTTTATTCTGTTTTGGGGTGTCCTCTCAAAGTACTGCCTGTCTTATTATTGGGTGATTTTTGTAGGATGATTACCCTTGAAAAGAATAATGATTGTGTGCATTTTCTCCATTTGCAGATCTGTCTGACTATGTTTGGTTAATGGGCAAAACATTTAGTAATGATTTTGTAGACTTTACTACAAAAGTAAAAAAGTTGCTTCATGAACTTCAACAACTCTTTCTCTGAGGTCTGCGAAGACATCTTCTGATTGGGGTGTGATTCACAAAAATGCTCTAATGTAAAGTATAGTATAGTTATTAAATATTAAATGATATGTGATATAGTTAAGTTTATATTAATTTAGTATGTCTGTCAATTTTTGTTTTTGTTTATTTACGGAATTATAATGCTAAAAACAATCAATGTGCTATTACTATTTTTTCATTTTTTTATAATCTTCTCTGCATTTCTCTTTTAAAAACTTCAATAAAATTAAATATGTATACAGACCCAATACGTATACAGACCTATACATACACAGATTGTTCTCATTTAGTAACTGCCTTGTTTAGTGAACTTTCACAATTACAACAATTATATAAAAGTAACTTTAATGCTCACATTTATTGCTTTCACGGGACTGTAAAGCAAAGCAAAACTAAAGTAAATCATAAAGACAGGAGCAATTTCACTTAATGCCCATTTTGTTTAAAGACTGAGTTGCTGGTCCCAGCTGTGGTTGTTAAACAAGGACTATTTGCAATGCAATGCAATGCAATGTAATTGTAAAATATCAAAGTTTCTAGTACAGCACTCATCTTTTTATGAGGTGAAGAAAGCATAAAAAATAAAGAATCCAGAGCTGAACTCCCCATACCAGTAATTTTGAAGGAAAATAATTTAAACAGGGAAGAAAGGTAACCTACTCAAGTTGTTTATGTAGATTCACTTAATTCTTAGAAAACTATTAACATAAACTATTAATTTGTATTTTGAGGGACAAGACTGCTTAACAAGAAAGGAGCAAGGCAAATTACAAAAGGGAGTTTTTGCCAACCTGGGTGCTGTCCACCTTTGAAGCCATTCTATAAAGGAAACATTAAAAAACAAAACCCTACCATTTTAACTAATGAATATTCTCATTCTTTTTTAATGTGGTTCAGAAAGAGGTGACATTTAAGAAATAATAATAGTGGAATAAAAAGTAAAAAAACCAACATAAAAAATACAATACTGTGATGATTATACTGTCAGCAAAGAATGAACATACATTGGTAGTAGCTAAAATAAATTAAACATAAATAGATAGATCCATTTAATAACCCATCTATATCAATAAAAAATTAATTCAATTGTTACACTGATACATAAGGAAACAGTATGGCAGCATCCAACTAGTCTTCAAGGAAAGATTAATTGGATCCTAGCATTTTAAAGAAATGTTGAGGATATAGTCTGTGTATAATTTTTGAAACGCAAGTAAAAGTAGAGGCAGATTAATTTTCTTCCCAAATCCAAAAATGGAGGAGGGAAATATTCAAGCAGATATTACATATCCAGTTAACATCACATGAACAGTTAGAAAGATTTTAGAATTTATCATTAAGCAGTCTTCTGAAATAGAGGGGAATGAAATACATTGTAACAATATATAGGTAGATTTCTATCTTTTCTTTTAACAACAGTTCAAAGTTATGATGGTCTCAGAAAAAGCAACCTATGACCCAGGTCCTCGAAGTTATAACTGTCACACCATCCCTGTGGTCACATAATTACAATCCACTTGCAATTTTGATGGTTGCAGTGTCTTGCTGTCACATCAGCATGATTTGTGACAGTTGCAACTTCTGAAGAACAAAGTCAATTGGGGACGTTTTACTTAATGGCTGCGTGATCCATTTAACTATGATTCACTTAAACCAAATTGCAATAAAATGATAATAAAATTGGGTCCGATCACATACCAAAATTTCAGTCCCGTAATCGTAAGTGATCGTAAGTGGGGTACAGAACACAGATTTTAAATAACTATTATGCTCCTTTGGCCAAATCTAATAGGTATATATGTATAGTTCTAGACACTATGGTTTAACTCCTCAAAAGGGCCCAGGTGAATGAGAAATAGGCAGGGATGGGTTTCTACCAGTTCTGTCCACCTCTGTAGAACCGATTGCTCCGAAGAGCAGCAGACATAGAACTGGTTCTATGTCTGCTGCTCTTTTGGCCCGCCCGCCCGCCTGGACTCTTACCTGACCTTTATTTCCTGCTTTTTCAACTGCAGCTGCTTTGCGCGACACAGCTGCGGTTGAAAATGCAGGAAAAAAAGACTTTCCCAACTGCTGTGCACTTTCACGGAGCACTGCTCAGATGTCCGGGCAGCTCAGCAGGTTGTAAATTGCACTCACATGACTTGCGCATGCGCACGTGACACTAATAGATAGAACTGGTAGTTATACCAGTCAGATCCCATCCCTGGAAATAGGCAATGGCCCATTGAATCTTATGAAAAGAATGAAGGAATAAAACAACTTTTTGGTGCTCCCTTAGCTTGGTTGTTTTCTTGCAGATGTTTCATTACCCAGCCAAGGTAACATTATCTGTGCTAGGACTAGCATTGATGATATTGCCTAGTTTGGGTAATCAAACATCTACAAGAAAACAACCAAGCTCAGAGAGCACCAAGGACCCCCTCATTCCAATCTTGCGCTACAAATATTCTCCTTTATTGATGAAACATATTCAGCTGGATATTTAATTATTAAAGCAATTGAAGCTGCTTTGCATCATTTAGAATAAAAATAATGGAGCCAATTTTGTTGTTCATGATGGCTTTTTTGTCTCTGCCCTCATGATACTGTAGTGCTTGGGGTGTGGAGTGGACAGAAGTAAGAGGATACCATTTTGTATACAATCCAGTAGCACATACCAACCAATTGATCCAAAGTTGGAAAAAAGGAAGCTAAACAGAACGACACTTTTAAATAACCCTTAGGTTTAATAAAATACCAGACTTAAAGTTTTAAGTAAAGCCCAATGTTTTCTACTCCCCTTTTAAACTCTTATCTCAGAAAAGAAAATTTCCAGCAAACAAATGAACACAAAGTTCCTACCAACCTTGGCTCTGGTAAATGTAGAATACTAGGAATGTGTATGCCACATATTCCCCAAATAGCAGAATTCAGAATATTGGGCAATTTTAATTCATGGGCAAATTAATACGGAAATACATTTTCACTTAAGTATTTGAGACTAAAACCCTTTAGAATTTTAAAGGAAAGTATTAGCTCCTTGAATTAAGTTTGGAAGAGAGCTAACATTTCCTCCCTCCACAACTGAATGAAGAAAAGCTTAGAAATAATTCCATTGTGGAAGTAGATAATAGAAACAGACTCATAACAGCCTAAATGAATGGGATCAATTCAAAAAATATGAAAAAGATTGCTTTTTCACATGTTTTCTATTAACCTCATTCATGGCTTACCATGCAGATTAATAAATCTAAAAGAGATATAGGATTCAGAAGAATGTGAATAGAATCCTAACAAAACTTGACTTTTTCAAGATAGCTGAAAATGAAGTCTAGGCAATTTGCAGAATTTTCATATTGAGAAAGAATATACAAGTAATAACTGAAGACATTTAATTTATTCCAGGTATTGCTGTGTAGTGCAACCCTGATTAACCAGACCTTGTTGCAAGGAACTTTCTGTCCCAACAACATTAGTTACGGTATCATTATGGAAATATTCTGAATTGCTAGAAAACAGTTTCAGACTAAATTGCTGAAAGACTTCAACTTCTGAATCTGACTATTACCCTGCACAGAGCAATCTAAAGTTTATCTTTATTATTTATCAAATTTAGGTACCACCCACCTCATTCTCTGGGCAATGTACAATTAAAAGCATAAAAGTGCAAACACCATATAAAAATGCAATACATTGGTAAAAGACGCCAGGTAGAAACAAAATTAAAATAGTTAAAAGTTAAGAGGCAAGGAGAGGATCTTAAGGTGTAAACTACCTCCAAATTGCATTATACTTGCAGAGTCAGCAGAGCCATGTCTTCAAACCCCTTTGAAAGGCCAGGAGATAGGGGGCCCATTTCTATGCTGGGTGAAGGATATTCCCACAGGACAGGGCAATAGCAGTGAACACACTGTTCTTAGAGCCCACCCACCCATCAAAATTCTTTAATAACTGATGGAATCCATAACATATCTTCCCTGCCTGATTGGTTGAAGTAAGCTGATGTAATGGAAATAAAATAGTTCCTTAAGTAACTTGGTGGCAACCCACTTAGGGCTTTAAAGGTTTTTATAAGCAACACCTTGAATTGAACTCTGAAGCAAATGCACCCAATGAAGCTCACGCAGTAAAGGAATACATGCACCAACCTTGAAAACCCAATATTGTTTGTGTGGCCACATTCTTTACTAGGTGAAGCTTCTGGAAACTCTTCAAGGGTAGCCCCATGTCCACAATCTGCATTGCAGTAGTCCATAAGGCAGATGACCAGGCCATAAATGGCCAAGAGGTTGGTTTTCTGATCCAGGAAGGGGTGTAACAGGCACATAATTGAACAAAGGGCCCTCCTAGCTATGTCTGCCACCTGCTTCTTGAGGAGTCCAGGAGGACCTCCAGATTACATACAGAGTCTATCTTGGGAGGTACAACCTCATCCAAGATCAAAGCTGATAAACTCCTGGATACAGAAGAGTCCCCTACCCACCAGCTACTCCATCTTATAAGGTTGTTCATCATCCAGGCCACCACAGCCTTACAGGCACTGCAAAAAAACAACAATATATCCACAGCATCAGTTAATTCACCTTAGTATATAGTTGAATAGTATCAGCACGCTGATGATGTCTCATCTTGTGGTGATGGATGTTCTCACCTAGAGCTTTTGTGTAGGTTTTAGAAAGGACCAAACAGTACACCAAGCCTTGTGGTAACCACACAAAAAAGAGTCATGGGCTGGACCTCTTACTCCCTACCAATACCAATTGAAACTGACCTCAGAGGAAAGAGGTGAATCAGCACAGAATTGTGCCACCAATCTCCAACTTCCTAATTTGGCCCTAGGTATCAAAAGCCATCAAGAGGTTAAGAAAAGCAAAGATGGATGCCAGAGATCATCAAGAAGTATGGCTAGTGCTGTTTTTGTTCCTGATCAAAAGGGGTCCAAATAATCCATTTCACTCATGATCGCTCTAGAGCTGTAATTCTACCACTGTCTCAACCATCTTCCCTAAAAAGGGGAGGTGCGAGACTGGATAAAAATTGTCCATAATGGTATGGTCCAGCGATGGCTTCTTGAAAAGAGCGCACACCAATATCTCTTCAAAAAAACTGAAAAACATCCCCTCCATCAAGGTTGAACTCACCATTGCTTGGATCCAGGTGAAACTTCCCAGACAGCTTTGATCAACCAGAAGGGACACAATCTAACTCACAGGTGTGTTTGCAGTCTGACGGACCCTGTCCACTTCAAGTCCAACAGGATCAAGCTGTTTCCAGATAATTAGGTAAGTTCCTCCTCCAGGCATCTCCACAGGACTTTCCCATGCTTGGCATACAAGTGGGATCAGAACAGGATGATTTTATCTGGCAGATGCACAGGAAATGTTCCTGTGAGGCCCCGAAGATAGGCCTCTGAGGGCCTCTTGACCAACAGGGGCCAGACACAGGGCCACTGGGCAGTATTCTGCAGATGCAATAAGAGCAAAGAAGCATTGACACTTCCCTGCTGTTACTTCCACAAGATGGGCCTTAATAGCAGCTGTAGCTCATATTTGGTCAAATTCGTTTTCCTCTAGACCAGGAGTATTCAACCTGTGGCCTGCGGGCCACATGTAGCCCTGGACATCTAGTAAGGATATATTATTAAAAAAATATAAAAAGTAACTTTGTTATTTATATAATTAATTATATTATAGGTATTTTTATGTGGCCCAAAACAATTCCATTTCACTTGATGCGGCCAGGCATGCCAAAAGGTTGGACACACTTGATCTAGATGTCTCTTGGTCCTTAGATCTTGATGGCTGATAGGGCGGAACATACTTTAAAAAATGATTCAAAAGAAATGTTTCAGAACTTGTATCAGTAATAGCATTAGATAAGCTACATTTTAAAGGCTTCAATGCAAGAAAAAAAATGCTGCTTTAAGGAATCAACCGGTGTAACTTTTAAAGAAACAATATCTTTTTTCAGGTTTACAAAGAATCCTAGGATAGATACATCTGCCACTACCTAGGACTGAACTTTCAACCTTCCAAATGGGAGGCAAGAGTCTTCACCACTAGGCCACCATGCTACTCGCAAAGAAAAAAAAATCTGCTGTGAACTCTGCATGGCATCAGGAAGGGCATTTGGCCAGTGAACGCTCAGCTCCATCCAATTGTCCCAATTCTATCCCAAATCAAGGGATTACAGGGTCATAAAAAGGGACAGTACCCAGAAGCCTAAAAAGGCATGCCAATTTAATAAAAATGAGAGAAGTGCTGTTCTCACACAGAATCCAAACAATTCTTTTAAAGGTACAAAAACAAGAGCTACTTCTTCCTTCTTGTTAAGTACAACTAGTTTTGTAGCTGCCTGCATCTTCCAATCAAATAGAATCGCAGAAAATCAAAAGAATCTGATTAGCTTTTCATACTATTTGAAGTAGCAAGAGAGGATTTATCATGGATCAATCCAATTTGTCAGTATTCTCAACCAAGTGATGGCATAGAATATAAATAATACCATAATTATTTCAGAAAATGTTTTCTTTTATGACACCACCTAATTCCCAGAGGGAAAGGAAGAAGAGAATAAGATGTATTGGATAATAACAATTTATAAAATTACCTTGCCTACACTCAGTAGTACAAATCTAAAAAGACTTCCTGAGATACAGGTTTGTTATGTTAAGGAGGAGAAGCCCAGGAAAATACTGGATGCTTACAGAATTCTGAATGTTTGATTTCAACTTCCTTTTTTAGACAAAATAAATGAACTCATAATCTGAATCTGAGGAAGAGAGTGCCAAGTTTAAAGCTTCTCATCTAGGAAAAATAAAGTATTTGTCATATAATTTTAACAGTTTGAATGTATTCCTTTGAATAAGAAAATATAATAAAGATTGTTCATTTGAGAATGTTAAAAATATCCTTTGGCATGTAGATTGCACTAAAATGTGAATGATAATACGTCTATCTATCCAACCTCCTACTCCAATTCTAAACATTACACTGTGCCTGCATATTATACAATATATGACATGTTTTATAGCAAAAATGTTGGTAGGGATCTAACATGGTGTCATGCCCCTGGTGGAGACTGACTCTGAGGGAGAGAAGGAACAGCCTACAGGGAGTGGAAGTGTGGCTCCTGAGGTTGTGGAGGAGTCTGGGGAAGGGCAGAGGCCAGCTGAGCAGTCAGAGGAGGACCCAGGCCCATCCCCTATCCACCCTAAGGCATGCAGGGAGGAGACGGCCTTGATCTTCTTCATGGGTTGCAGGTGTGAGAACTGCATAAGTTTGGACCTGCATTCTGGCAAATGCTGGAGATAAAGCGTGTTTTATTTTGGTTTGAGATTATCTTGGTTGGTGTCCTTGCAACAGATTGTGCCTTGTTATCTCCTTGAATTTGGTGAAGACTTCTGTTCCGTTGTGTGAATTTCATCATTGTAGTTTGTTTGGTTTTTATTTTCACCTCTATCTGCTCATTAAATTCAGACTGTATTGCTTTCTTTTGAAGACTATTTTTGAGTACGTTTTATTTCCAATTGAGAATGATTGATCAGTGGGGCCAAGTTGGAGGCATTAAAGGACATTTATTTACGTTTTGGATTTTGTTATGTTTGTGTTACACTCTGGGTCATCACACATGGACTGGCTTTTATAGTTTCTGAATTGAATCCATCAGTTTTTGTCAAATCCAATGATTTTCAAGTTCATCTCCTAATAAATTTTAATCAGAGTTCACAGAACTAATTTCCTGAATTATTCCTACAAAGGATTAAAGGAAAGCCCCAAAAGTTTATATACAATTTATAAATTTATTGTGAATATGTTTATATATCTCTGAGCCCAATAGACATTCATATGTGGAATCTTTTAGGCACAAACATTTAAAGTTTTTGTTTCGCCAGTGACACCATTTTTCTACTCTTCTTAGATTTAATGGATGCAACAACTGAAAAACATCAATAGCACTTACATATTCTATTTTAAAATGAATGCATCACTTTCTTTATAGGAAAGCATGCATACATTCCAGATCAAAATATTATGCTTACAACAATGTGTATAGAACTTACCTCTAACAGCACATAATTATGTGAGACATAATATCCATCTCACAAATTTTCAGATCCAGACATTCATGTGTTTTCTTAGTGCCTATCCCTTCCCTCCTTTTTGTGAGACTCTTAGAACAACTTTGTATTCAAACTTTACACTCCTGAAATCTTTATGTAAATTAGTTTACAAACTTTGGTAATCGCTTCACCAGAGGAAATTAAAAACAATTCATTTAGGACTACATCACATTGAGTGTGTATGTCTGTACACAAACACACACATACTACAGTAGACAATAATTTTCTTTCTTTTTTCAATGTACACTTGGATTCCAATCAAGAATTTTCAACCTCCAATATTTTTCATTTCAAAGGTATTTTGTTATAGTCATTTTCTTTATTCCAGAAAGCACAATCTATTATAATTTAGTAAGTGAAAACAATATTAATACAAAATGATTTCTTTAGACTCCATCAGAATTTCAGACAGGATAATACAAACCGCCCTTAACATAATTTTAAGGATATCACACAAAAATATGTCTGAATTCTAATATATAAACAATACATTATACCTCCAAAAACTCCATCACCTTATATATGTAGAACAATATAGTCAGAAACAGAGGTTGGATGCAGTTCTGTGAACTAGAAGCAACATAGTAACACCAAAATATTACTGCAAGATAAGAAAAATACCTTAATTGAGCCAAGAATGATTATTTCTAATATACCAAGACCCCCAACATGACACAGAATTACAGGTGAGGCCCAAACTACCTTTCAAACAATGCATTTCCTTACAAATTATTAAAAATGACTTTGGAAATGATGAGGTAAGGATGCAAGAATCAGGATGCTGCCCAACAGAGGCTGCCTAGTGCTATAGTGCTATTTCTCAAAAGGCACTATGCAGCTTTTCTCTTCAACTGATATTGTCTGTAAAGAAAAAAAATGAGAGGAAACATGGCCAAAGATAGAAGGTGATCAAATGGAAGCCAATGTCATTTTGACACATCATAAAAATCCTATATGCATGACCCAGAGCAATAAAAAAAACCTGCACCAGCACCTGGAACTTTTATTTCCACGTTGGTGCAGAAACCAGAAGTCCTTCGGCGCGTTAATGAGGGTCTATTTTGCATAAAAAGACACTGCAGACCAGGCAACCTCAGTGGTGCAAGGAGGCTTTTCCACATTCTGGCGGCTAAAGACCAGCTTCTTCCAGGCCAACTTCTTCTCGGACCCTCAAACGCTACCCTCTTTCCCCCCTATTTGCTCCCCAAAGCCTGGCCGTTCGCTCCCACCTGTCAACCCCAGGAGACCTTCCCAAGCCTAATGCACCTCTCCCCCTTTCCCCACCCTTTTCTCAGCTACCGCCGCCGCCGCCTTCTCAGCCCCATTGCGGACACCCCACCCACTCAACCCACCGCGTGTGCGGACCAAATGCAAAAGGAGACTTGGCGGCACCGAAGCTGCGTTACCTTGGTCTCTTTGACGTGTTGCTTGATGCCCTCCGGGTACCACTGGACACGCACGTACCCACGGCGGAGGGGGCTCCCGCGACTCTCCTCGCCCCCGCCCGGACCCCCGGACTCGGAGCCGCCGGAGCTGCCGGCTCCTCCTCCTCCTCCTCCGCCACCGCCGGGGCCGCCTCCCCCGGGGCCGCCAGGGCCTCGTCCGCCGACGCCGACGCCTCCGTCCTCCTCCTCCGAGTCGGAATCCTCGCCATGCATGACACGGACTAGGCCGAAGCGCACCGAACCCCGATAGCGGCCGGACACCAGGTCGTGAGTGAAGAGCAGCCGCTGAAAGCCGGCGGCGGGCGTTGCATTGGCCGCCGGCTGAGCTCCTGGCGAGGCGGGAGAAGCGGGCGGCTCCGCCATGGCGTGCGCCCCGGCGATGACTGCGGGCGGGAGGGAAAGAGGGAGGGAGGAAGAGACGGCGGAGTAGGAGACAAGAGCGGCGGCGGCCGCCGGGCCCACACAACGCAGTCACCACCCGGCGAGAGGCGGGGCTAATACCTCTGGCCCCGCCTCCCTGAAATAGCGGGCCCCGGCCGCTCCACGGGGCGGGGCAAAGGTGGTGCGTGCTGCGGGGGCGGAGCTCCAGTCCAGGCTGAGTCGGCCGAAGGGCGGGTGAGCGACCTGGGTGAGATAGGGCTGGAGAGGGAAGACGAGCGAAGGGCGGGAAGAAATGAACCGGGGGTGTGGAGGAAGAAAGCTCGAGGAGTAGTCGCGAGGGAAGAAAGGGGGAACAACCTGTCTGCCTGCTCCCCAAAAGGAGACTGGCAGGTGGGGCGGAAGGGCGCCGAGAAGAAATCATCGGGGGAGGGGGGGGGAGAGATGGAAGAAAAGGAGGGAGCGGGAGTTGTCTTGGGGGCATTTTATTTATTTATTTATATTTTATTTATCACATTTTCTATGTCGTGTAGTCACTTGGGGCCGTTTTACCTTTATTTACAGCCCTGCAGGATCGGAGATCCAGCTCCATTTCATGCTCAGCTTCTGCCCCTTGGAGAACTGGTGGAAGAAGCGATGAGTACCGTAGCTTCTGTTGGTTGAAGGGACAGCAGGGGGAGACTGATGGAAGAGATGAGAGAATAACAGCAGAAAGAGAGATATAGAGAACTTGGAAGGGCTACAAGAATAAGCACAATGGGAAAAACCTGGTTAGAGACTTGGAGGTATGTATTTATTTTCCGCTCTACAACCCAGGTGACTCATTGCAGTTTTCTGCCCTAATGAAGAACTTGAAATGCTAAATAAACATAATATTCCCTATTAACTTGGGTATGAATCACTGCCAATGTAGATCAGGGAAAGGATGCCTGGAGCCTCTGAATGTTTAGGCCTGCAGTTTCCATACATCCTAACTAGAGTATTGAGTAATTTTGGAAATTGTTACACAAAATATCCGGAGGGCATCAGGTTGTTATCCCAGTTTTATATTTATACACCACAACGAATCAAGGGAAATTGGCACAGGGGTAGCTTAGAAATGAAGGAGGTGAAAAGTCAATAAGATGGTTAAAGTTTTTTTTATAAATAATGATATGTACTTAACATTGTCATCCAGTGTAATGATTATATGTTTTAGATAAATATAGATGAAACAAAATACAGTACAAATAACAGGAATTGAGGGTAATTTTCAAGTAATTCACATTCATATTTAGAAAATCTCATATTCTTTACTGTGATACCATCCTCAAGTCTCTAACTACATATTGTGGAAGAAATATAGGATTTCACATTGCAAGGCTACATGAAGTTCATAAAATTATTTGGTTAATGATTTAACTTATATTCAATATTTATTACAGTATCTTATAACATTTGCCATCACAACATGAGGGAGAATATATCAGTTTATTTATTTATTTATTAACATATTTATATACCGCCCTTCTCCCGAAGGACTCAGGGTGGTGTACAGCCAACTATAAAACATTCCACAATTATAAAAGTTAAAAGCAGATTAAACATCCTAAGGCTGTCTTTAAAATTGTACCCAACCCCAATAAATTAATAAAACCCCAACTTATAAAAGTTTTCAATAGCTTGGCAGCAGATTTGTTCCTGTAATTTAAAACTATTACTTGCCATAATTTAGAACAGAAATGGGCAAATAATTTTCCCAAGGTGTCATATGAGAAACTGGAATTGTTATGGAGGGTTGACGCTCCCTGCCCCTCCCACTGCAACTCCCATCAGTGCTGCAAGCCAGACAGGGACAGTCAAAGGGCCCGATGTGGCCTGCAGGCCATAAAATGCCTGGCTCTGATTTAGAATATGGGTCTAGGGAACAACTGATACAACTTAATGTCAAGACTCAGTTATTTTTTTTTACTGGGCTACAAATGTGATTCTCTCTTTCATTTCCGTCTGGCCTACTTGTATGTCTCATTATTGGAACTTGTTGCAAAATGAAAAATCCATTATTCCAATTATGAATAATTATTTAAAAATTTATCTACATTTTCTCCTCCTTCAAAACACTATAATCAGCACAAGTATAGAAAGTGATGGGAACAAAATACTTTCACCTCACCCTCAAATTTGGAACTATTGAAAAGGTATGTTTCCACAGGCAATCCTTATTCTTAAAATTCTTCTCTTGGAAAACGTGCTTGCTCCATCTTGTGGTCATTTGTTTTCTTACCACAAACATTTCAAGGACTTTTGACCCAATGATTATTTCAAATTATGAGCTGAAATCATTCATGTTTACAGAATGGAAAAGAACACATCAAATAATCAGCTATATGGATAAGGAATACTTCTGATCCTATAGAGATACAGAATACTTGCTGTGCTAAAGGGATGTAATGTAATTGTTGTAATCGTTAATGGATGAACTTGCTGTCTCAAATATATTATTTTCCTATATTGCTGTGTATTTAAATTCTAGAGTTATCTCAAACAATACTCCCAAAGGTAGTTTTTTTATAAAGATATCCCTAACAAATGTACAAGTAATTAGTAAAGAAATAGTAATGGGAGCAGGTCAGCATTTTTAACTGTGTTCTGTAAAAGTAAGAAGAGCATCCCTGTTGGGGAATTGCCCAGCTAGGCTGGAGGAGAGGGGTCATGCAAGAGCCTAGCTTGGAGTTATTGTGTAGCTGTAAACAGCATAAGCATGATTTCTCCCCAAATCCATGAAGCCTTATTTGGTTGTTCCCAGAGTAAGGCAAGCAGTCTGGTGAGATTCTTGTAACAGGTGATAAACAATAAAGTTATAACCTGAGTTGAAGTTCAACCTGGGTTATAGTATTTAGACACCATTGGTTGTGCTTGTGGCTCAGGGTGAGGTGGTAAGTCCATCCTTGATCTCATAGGGGTCTCAGTGGCTTTTAATAGCATCAGTTATGGTATTTTTCTGGACTTGCCTAAAGGATTAGAAGCAAGGAATTGTTTTGTGCTTGTTTTCCTTCTAGTGCTGCTTCCATTTTGGACTGGGCGAGGGTCTAATCCAGTATTTATTCTAGTTGCCTTAGGTCTTGGCTCTCTTTCTAGTCCTATTTAATATTTGTATGAAATTCCTATGTGAGGTCATCCATTGGCACCATTAGGAGTATGATATACTGTCAGGAGTAAACAATCAGCTCCACACACAGGTCCAATTTACTGCTTTATTGCTCAAGCCTATTCACAGAAATTTTCTGAAACTAACAGTCTGCACCTAGGTAAAACTAGGTAAGGTTCAGTGGCATTCAAGAGAGGCTGCGCTTTGTCCTCTTGTGACTATGTAGAGACTCTAATTCCCACTTGATTTCTCTCCCTGGTTCCGCCAGTCTCCAACAGATTCTGAATTATTCATCGCTATCCTTGATTGGATAAGTGAATGTTGTTGAGATGCTTGCCCAGTGGCTATATGAGTCTGGGTGAGGAAGAAAGGCTAAACTTATCAAGACCCAGTGGTTTGGGGCCTCCTGATTCTGTAGATTTTTCATCTTTTAATATTCAGTGAGATAGCAACCCACTGAATGCCACACAATTTGGGATTCTTCCTAGTCTTAGGCTTCCTATTTGAATAGCGAGTGGCTGCAGAGGGGAGGGATAAATTCATTTTGTGTGCCAAATCCTCTCATTCCTGAATTGGGAGGCCCTGGTTACATTTGCTCATCCCTTAGTCACTTCCCAATTGAATCACTGTAATGGAACTGTCCTTAAAAAAATACTTGTTCTTAAAAAAAATACTTAGATGCTTCATCTGGTCCAGAATCCAACGGTGTGTGCAGTTTTGAGTGCGCTGAGGTTTACATGGGTTACATTGTTGTTACATGAGTTTCACTGGCCTCCAATTACACTTCCAGTTATAACTCAATATACAACTTAACATCTTTAAGCCTTGTATGGCACAGGGCCAAATTGCTTGCAGGACTACCTATCTCTGAGATTTCTGCCTATCCACCAGTTCTAACAGGGCAGGTAGTCTCCAGGTCCTGTCTATGAAATATTGTCATCTTGTGGGTCCAAGGAGTCAAACCTTCTCTGTCTTGCTGCCTGCCCCATGGAACAATCCCCCATCGGATCCAAAGGGCCTCTTCCAAAAGGCTCTGAAGTCTGCTTCCCCCCCCCAAGATACTAGCCCAGGATGTTGGATGAGCCCAGTGTATATGTAGTTTGTGTGGGTGAGTTTATAAGGCTTTTGTAATTGTGCTATGATTCTTTTAAATATGGAGGGGAGAATATTAATTTATAGAAGTTATGTTTTTCTCATTGATTGTTATTAGCCATTCAGAATTCATTTGTGAAAAGGGCATCCAGGTAAATTTTCTAAATTTAAAAAAAAAGCCATAATCCATAATAGCATGGTATCATTCAGCTTTATACCACCAATAAATTGACACATTTATTACAAATCTGTATAGAATTCTTCCTTTGTGAGACAAATTGTAATTTTTTGTTTAGTCATTATAACTAAGAAAGATTTTTTAAAAGGAAATGGATATTGTCACACTATTATGAAATTCAACCGCTTCTTTCCACCCTTCCTCCAGGTCTCTTTTAGTAGTTATAAAAGAAAGCTTTTATTGATTTCATCTATCCCATTTAGGAACCATATATTTCTTGAATAACAAATTGTGGATTGCTGAGTACCTTTGGAATTCTAGGAGCTTTATTGGTATCCTCACAAAATAACTTCAGGCCAGTCAGGTAAACAATAATTTTAACTGAAGCAAGACTGATGAAGTTGCTGCTTTCCCCATAAAGTTATTGGAGTCTTTCCTCTTCCTACAGATGTTCACATTTCCAAATCAAGCAATGAGTCACAGGGATCCACAGTTTTTATTTTCCAGGAGAACTTAGGGGAAATTTAGAAGCTGGTGCTTTGCAATATACCATTCCCCATTTCTTTCTTTTTTTAAAAAATTAAGATACCTTTAAAGCGTCAACGTTGAGCAAGGAGCTTGGTGGGTTCTGTTCCTGGTCTAAACAATCAGTCTGGATAAGAAAGCCTTGTTGCTGTCATAGTATAATGATCAGGTGCTTCTTTCAGTCAGGATACATGAGCGGGAACAGCAGCGACTTTAATGGATTGCTAGAACAGTGGCAAAACTGAAAGATGGACTATGAATCTGACCTTTGAATAACACCTTTTGCTACCACAACTGAGCATCGTAGACCGTGGTAGAAACTTTGTAGTTCCGTGAGGCTGTCTCCCAAGTGGAATATCATCAGAAAGGAATTAGACAAAGTTGAAGATCATCCCACTACCATATTGGCAACCTCTTGGGTAGACCTATTATGAAAGAAGGCTGTTCCTTGCTTGGAGGCTTTCAGATGAGAAAATTGGATAGTTTTGAGATTGGGGCATTTTGAAAATGAGATTGGATCTCATTTTGCTTGGCACATCAGATTTATCAAAGGTGGTCCTCTATTTTGCTGCTATAAGCAGCAAAATGGATGAGAAGGCAAGCGGTTGAAAAGGCTGAAGATAGTGGTAATGTGGTCTGTATGATATGACAATGGAGAAGATACAGCAATGAAGGGTTAATATACTAGGGAATGAATAAAAAAAGGGGTTGGGGAGTGTCAGGCTATCCCCAGGAGTTTTTTGCTCTCTCCCAGATGAAGTTTTTCTGGTTGCCATGTTAGCATCCCCATCACGTCTTAACGTGTTGAAGCTAAATAACTAAAAATGCCTTCCATCCATGGTTTGATTCTGGATGAAGTGGCAAGCGCTTTTAAGGTGCAGGAAAAAGAATAGAAAACAGGTTTCTTCAACTTGGCTGAAAAGTTTTGAACTATTTGTATCCCTGGGCTCTACTTCTCCCGATATTCTGTTAATATTTAAAGAGAAAATGTAAAGAAAATAGCAATAGCGCTTAGACTGATTTGTGGCTTTACAGTGTTTTACAGCCCTCTCTAAGCGGTTTACAGAGTCAGCATATTGCCCCCAACAATCTGGGTCCCCATTTTACCCACCTCGGCAGGATAGAAGGCTGAGTCAATCTTGAACCTGGTGAGATTTGAACTGCCAAATTGCAGTCAGGCATATGTAAGATCTGACTATATTAGTAGTCTATAATATACTGTAGTAATTTAGTGGTATCCCTCTTTGTTTTTTCACTGATCTGCTTTAGAAATTTGGAATGCTTTAAGAGAATGGTCTTGCAACATTGCCAGGCATGCAGTTGTTGTATCATTTCTTATTTAAATTATATTTCAAACAAACAATGGAATTAATGTTGGGATGAAATATTGAAGTTGTAAATACCTCCATACCTGTATACAGCATTTTATCAATGATTAGGGTCTTCCTTCTCTTCCCCCCAATACAGCGAATGAGGCAGCAATTGCAAAATAAAATCCTCCTTATTTATTTATTTATTTATTTTATTTATTTCTAAGTTTTATATACCGCCCTTCTCCCGAAGGACTCAGGGCGGTGAACAGCCAACTAAAATACAAATAAACAAAGTATAAATTATTTAAAAAAGAATTAAATACTAGACTGTCCCAAATCTAAAAACCCCAATTAAAATCAATAAAACATCATACCCCGTCCCAAGTAATCTAAAAACCTCATTTAAAATCCCATTAGTCAGCTCAGGCCGGCCTGCTCGAAGAGCCAGGTCTTCAGGTCACGTCTGAAGGCCCTCAGGTCACTGGTCGTTCGTAATCCAGGGGGCATCCCATTCCAAAGGGCGGGTGCCCCCACAGAGAAGGCCCTATTCCTCGGGGTCACCAGATGACACATAGAAGGCGTCGGGACCCGGAGGAGACCCTCTCTGTGGGAGCGCACCGGTCGGTGGGAGACTACTGGCAGAATGCGGTCTTGTAAGTATCCTGGTCCGATGCCATGGAGCGCTTTAAAGACCAAAACCAGTACTTTAAAGCGAACCCGGAAGGCCACTGGCAACCAATGCAGCTCGCGCAGGAGGGGCGTCACGTGGGAGTATCTCGACGCCCCCATAACCACCCGCGCGGCTGCATTCTGTACCAGTTGAAGCCTCCGAGTGCTCCCCGCAGGGAGCCCCATGTAAAGGGCATTACAGTAGTCCAGACGGGAGGTGACCAGGGCATGAGTGACTGTGCGTAAGGCGTCCCGATCAAGAAAGGGCCGCATCTGGCGTATCAGGCGAACCTGATAAAAAGCCCCCCTGGAGACGGCCGTAATATGCTCTTCCAAAGACAGCCGTACATCCAGGAGGACACCAAGATTGCGTGCCCCTTCTGTGGGGGTCAAGATCTCATCCCCAATAGCCAGCGATGGAGTCAGCTGACTATATCGGGCCGCCGGAAACCACAGCCACTCGGTCTTGGAAGGGTTGAGTCGAAGCCTGTTCTCGCCCATCCAGTTCCGCACAGCCTCCAGGCAACGGGCCATAACCTCCACAGCATCGTTGGGGTGGCTTGGGGTGGAGATGTAAAGCTGAGTGTCATCAGCATACAGATGGCATTTCACCCCAAAACCACGGATGATCTCTCCCAGCGGCTTCACATAGATGTTGAACAGAAGAGGGGAGAGGACCGACCCCTGAGGCACCCCACACATGAGGGGCCTAGGGGTGGACCTCTCCCCCCCCGTCAACACCAATTGCGAGCGGTCCGAGAGGAAGGACGAGAACCACCGCAAGACGGTGCCCCCAATTCCCAACCCCTCCAACCGCCGCAATAGGATACTATGGTCGATAGTATCAAAAGCTGCCGACAGATCTAAGAGGACCAGGACAGAGGAATAACCTCTGTCACGGGCCCTCCAGAGATCATCTACCAACGCGACCAATGCTGTTTCAGTACTGTGCCCGGGCCTGAAGCCCGATTGGAACGGATCTAAATAGGATTCTTCCTCCAGATACTGAGGGAGCTGACGCGCCACCACACTCTCAACAACCTTCGCCACAAAGGGAAGGTTGGAGACAGGACGATAGTTATTCAAAAGAGCCGGGTCCAGGGAAGGCTTCTTGAGGAGGGGCCGCACCACCGCCATTTTCAGGGCGGTCGGAAGCGCCCCCTCCGTCAACGAAGCGTTGACAATCCCCTGGAGCCAGCCTCGTGTCACCTCTCTGGAGGTAGAAACCAACCAGGAAGGGCACGGGTCCAATAAACATGTGGTGGCATTCAGCCTCCCCAGAAGTCTGTCCACACCCTCGGCGGTCACAGGATCGAACTCTTCCCAGATAACCATCTCAAGACCTGCCCCGGACACCTCCCCCGGGACCACCTAACTGGAGTCCAGCCCATCCCGAATCTGGGCGATTTTATCATGCAGAAATCGGGAAAACTCTTCTGCTTTACCCTGCAAGAGGTCCTCCCGCGCTCTCGGCTCAAGCAGGGAGCGGGTCACTCTAAACAGGGCAGCAGGCCGATTTTCTGCAGACGCAATAAGGGCGGAGAAGTGTGAACGCCTCGCCGCCCTTATTGCCACTAGGTAGGTCCTAATATAGGACCTCATCTGTGTCCGATCAGACTCAGCACGACTGGCCCTCCAGATGCCCTCCAGACGTCTTTTCCGGCATTTCATCCCCCTCAGCTCCCCCGTAAACCACGGAGCCAGGTGGGATCTATGCCGAGTCAGAGGTCGCAAAGGCACAACTCGGTCCAGAGCCTCCGCGGCCAACCTATCCCAGGTGGCCACCAAGTCTGTGGCCGAGTTATGAGCCAGAGTTTCAGGAAATGGCCCAAGCTCCATCTGGAACCGTTCCGGATCCATCAGGCGCCTGGGGCGGAACCATCTCCTCGGCTCCGCCTCCCTGCGATGGGGGGTGGCGGCACCGAAGTCCAGTCTAAGAAGAGAATGATCGGACCATGACAAGGGTTTTATAACTAGATCTCCAACGCGATCATTCAACCACTGACCAGAGGCGAAAATCAGTCCAGTGTGTGTCCCCCCGTGTGAGTGGGGTCAGAAACTAATTGGGTCAGATCCATGGCCGTCATGGAAGCCAGGAACTCCCGGGCCACCCCAGAGGTTTCCCCGAGCGAAGGCAGGTTGAAATCACCCATGACTAAAAGCCTGGGGGTTTCAACCGCCAGCCCGGCTATCACCTCGAGGAGCCCGGGCAGGGCCGATGACACGTGGCAGGGAGCCAGCTACGTTATCAACAGGCCCATCTGAACCCCCCGACCCCACTTCACAAAGAGAGACTCACAACCAGCCGTCTGAGGAACAGTGGCCTCCCTAGGACAAAGGACTTCTCTAATAATCGCCGCCACCCCACCACCCCTTCCCTGAGACCTCGATCGATGGAATGCTTGGAAACCTGGTGGGCAAATCTCTACCAGAGGGACACCGCCCTCTGGGCCCAACCAGGTTTCGGTGACCCCTGCCAGGTCCGCACCCTCCTCCTGAATGAGATCGCAAATCAGGGGGGCCTTGTTAACGACGGACCTGGCATTACATAACATCAGCCGGGTACTCAGGGCCTGAGACTCTGCACAACCAGGCCTGCCAGACGGGTCGGGAGGGTCGGAGCGCGCCACCGCTTGGAGACAGCGGGCACGCGATCCCCTAACTTGATATGGCCCTCTACCCCCGTCATATCTGCCCCTCCCACTTATGGTGCCAATGAAACCCACCCCCTGTGTTTGCCCCCACGACTCATGACCCTCTGGGTTCCCCCAGACGTGCACTCCAGCCTGGCTGACTCCAAATCCCCCCGGGCTATCCCCCAAACCCGGACCGGGTACCCTCCCTAACCCCAATAAATTTCCATCCCCCAACCCTCTCTTCGTCGCCCTCCCTAACCTCGATAAAACCCCGAATAAAAATCTAAAAAGTTTAAAACCCCCTCTAAAAATCCTTTTTTGATGGCCATGCCACCTCTCCGGATCCCAGGAACCGTCCTTGAGGTAGGCCATCGATAGACCGGAGGGCCACTCCAGGGAGTGGGGGATCCTTAGATCGCACCTTCATTTTTTCCCTTCAGTTTGATGTTCTTTTCCCAATAGATGGCGCTCTTAGATAATTTAATATAACACTAAATAAAATCTAAGAGAATTATTTTCATAATTCAGTTCTCTTGCTTAAAAGGTAGAGAGGGTCATACACGACAGAGGCAATATAGTAATATTAAACTAGACACAATTTAGTGCGAAAGAATTGAATCTTCTATTTGAGAGATAGTCCTTGGGTCTCTTCAAAGAATTTACTAATTCCTTTTCAATAGTAATGTGGAACTAATTCATTTATCTTAGCCTCCTGTCCTATGGAGCCAGTTTAGAAATCTTCATCATGGGCCACATTAAATTGTTACCTTCAGCATTGTTTCATTTATATAGCCGTGGTATGGCTTGATTCTTGTGATTATTAATATTCTTCTTTAGGACTACAGTTTACGCTGTCCTGTAAAATAAACATAGTTGCCTTATTTTGGATTTCATTTCATTTTTGTTTGTTTGTCCTTGAATGTTAGCAAAGCTTTGTGGGTGTGCACATATTTTCAAGTCAGTTTTGATTCCTGACAATTGCCTGGACAGGGTCGTGCAGTTTTCTGGGCAAGATTGGAAATGGTTTGCCATTGCCCTCTGTCTAGGACTGAAAGAGTGACTGGTCCAAGGTCATATAAACTTAGCTGAAATATAAATACATCATCATCTAATATTCATTTCATGAGAAAGCCATCCAATTTTATGCTAGTTTGAAAAAGTTCAATTAATTTAACCAAAGGCAAAATGAATTATATTAATTATGAGTGCTTAATCAGGGCTGGATTGGAACTAACATATGTATCTCACAAACTTAGTTTCTTTTTAAAATAATGAAGTGCTTGCCACATAGACTCTTAATAGCTCATCATGCGTTGCTTAGAGACATTTCTAAGAATCTCTGTTAAAAGCCATTAATTCTTAGGAGTCTGGAAGAGATTAGAAAATCTTTTCAAAGTCCCACATTTAGAGTTATAGTCTAAAACAGAAAATTATTTGGGCGGTATAAGCCCTCTTAAATTTACTCCAAAGATACAACATACAGATACATCATCACAAAGCATATATGGAGTGCAAGGCAGAAGACTGTGCTAGGAACTAAAAACAATTTGGCAAAAGCAAATATTACTGCAGAGATACTATGTTCAAGTTGAAATTTGACCTGGGGGAAAAGTTATTTTTAAAATTTACAAAAAAAATTATGGTTGGCAATATTTTGAAACTCCAGCAGTGCTGTGATTCAATATCATTTGTTTGTTTGCTGTGGACCTGTTTTTACCTCTCTGCAGTCTCATAAATATTTCTAAATATTATTAGAAAAAAGTGTAAAATGTTTCTAGTATTCTATCTTTCAAAAAAGATACCGTGGAAGGTTCTCTGGAACTTTTGTCATGAGAGTAGAATCTGTATCTAAACCCAGAGGATCTTTTATAAAGAATTCTTCTGATATTTTTCCAGAGACTCTCCACTTATGTTATTTATTGTTGCTATGAAAACAGTGAATCCTCCCCAAATGTATTTCCTTACTTTATAAGAAGACATAGGCATACAAACTGTAATGCATTGTCAAGGGATTATGTAATGCTTACTCTACAAATCTAAGTATGCCAACTCTGCTGTGTTTTATTATTGCTACTTCATATAGGAAGGCAGACTACTGCATTTTAAAATGTTCCAGGTAATAGTGTATACCACATATTTGTGCCATTTTAAGAGATAGTTATCGTACAACAACGATTTGTGCATGCATTACGTGCCTTTGTGTGTTCTAACTACACTATGTGCCAGATTTACCATTTTAATTAGTTGCCCCTTCCTGTGTTAAAGTAGTTAACTGTGATTAATGCTTAATTTTTAAGAGGCCACCCCCTGCTCACATACACCCTTCCCTGCCCACTCTACACATCCCAGGTATATTGGATGTTAAGAGTTATTGATGTAATTAATTAAATAATTAATGCTATCCCACTTTAATATTTTTACAAATAACTCAAGGCAGCGAACATATCTAACATGTCTTCCTCCTCTTATTTCCCCCACAATAACAACCCTGTGAGGAGGTTTGGGCTGAGAGAGGGAATGACTGGCCCAAAGTCACCAGTTTTATGACTAAGGCAGGATTTGAACTCATGGTCTCCTGCTTTCTAGCCTGGTGCCTTAACCTCTAGACCAAACTGGCTCTCAAATCTTATTCAAATTATTCATATCTTATTGGAATTACGATTAAAAAATCTTAAGGTTTCTGATAATAGTTGGGCAGTACGCCTTTTCAGATCTTCATATTAAATTAAAACCCTACATGGCATAGGACTGAGTTATTTGTGGGACTGCCTATCTCCATTAAATCATCCCATGCCACATGGTGTTCTAGGTTAGACATGTTCCAAGTCCCTTCTCTGTACCATTGTCACCTGATTGTACCTAGGAAGCATACTAGATCTTTGATAGCTTCACTTTTATTGAACGATCTTCCCATCACAGCAACTCCAAGATTCAGTTAGCCTGGCCTTTCTGGCCTGGCCTTTCTTCACAAAACATTAAAACCGGGTTTTCTCTCCAGATATTTGGGCTGGGATACAAGTTTTAAAAACCACATGGCATGGTTGGGTTTATGGCCAGATGCCTGTCTGGTTTTGTTTTTGTTTATTATTTTTAATGTTTTCCTAGCTGCCTGGAGTCACTCTGGCAAGTGAATGACCATATAAATTGGTAAAAAGAAATGAAGTTTTTTTTTAAAAAAAAACACCTTTGTACTCAGCAAACTGGGAACTGAGCTTGTGTGTAGCTATATGTCTCCCTCTTAGAGCAATACACCAATTGCTTAAAATTTACTAATTTGAAATTTGTCAGAATTGGTGTAATTCTTGCCATTCTAAATGGTAAAAGATATTTACAAATATAAATAACTAAAAAGTTTCAGAATTTCTCCTAATCTCTGTTAATTTTAATCTGTATTTTTAGATTTATTTATAAAATATGTTAACCACTGTAATGGTATGTTCAAAGTCTGAAAGAGATTTCCATTCTGAACATTGGACATTTCTCTTTGTCGCTTGAAATAACACTTTTTTGCCAGCATACACAGGCAATAAAATTTCTGCATTGGTGTGTTGAGTAATAAAATGGAAAGTGGCAGTGAAAACAAACCAGCTTCTGAGGGTGATTTTTTTTTTTTTTTTGCAGTGTAGTCCTTTTTTTCTAATTAATCTGATTTAAAAACCTCCACAAGAATTTTGGTTTTGGGTGTAATCAGCTGTCAAACATTCAACCAGAATATAGCTAATTAATCATTACTGTTGTAATAAGAACATTGTAATGACCAGTGATTTCTTTATGTAGCAATTATATTCTAAGTACCTCTAGTATTTGTCTTTGACAATTTGTCAATTGTCATTATTGTATCATGGGCTAGTGTTGTTGATCTTTAGAGTTGTATTTCCATTCAAATGTCTCCAAACATTAAATCCCTTAGGCTGAAATCCTATATTTGTAAGCAATTGTAAGCAGATATTGTTTTATATTGTGGGAGTATATTGGGCTTCAGAGCCCCTGAGTTTCCTTTATTTCTAGTATATATCTTGTAGGCCCATGTATGATGCACATTAAGATTAAAATATTACAGAGGACTAGTCTAATATTTCACAAATTTTACACACCGGGGTATTATTTTGAATCAGTAACAGCATGTGGTATTATAAGACAGTTATGGTTTTCTAGTATATCCTTGCCAAAGGAGCATTAAAAATAATTGATTATAAAATATTATGGAATATTTAGTACAGCTTTCAATTATGAGTTAATAGCTTTCAAAATGTACTTGAATGCACATTTTGCACAAGGCAAACCTATGAGAATTAGAATTTGTTAAATCATGTCTAATTTTAATTCTCAAATGAAGATTTTGTGATCCCTGTTGAATTCATATAACTCATATTTCAAGTTTTTTTAAATAGGTAACAATGGCTGTTTTGGATGGAACAGCCTATTTAATGTAGAAAAATTTCACTGTCTAGTGTGATGGTCCTCTGATCCCTGAAACATCATTCCAAGGACCATAGCATGTGTAGAGTTGCTCTGATATATTACAGGAATATTACAGTTCCTTCTCCTTTCTCCCTAACACTTCTGGTTTTTGAAGTTGAAAGTTTTTAATTATGGAAACCATACTGTATGTGGATAGGGCAGAGCAATGAAGGCTGAGGTTTCTATCACAATGGGAAGGATTATTGTTGATTTTCTAAAGCAGGAATATCAGGAGAGACAGAACATAGCTTCTTCCGCTAGTAGGGCCTCTGGATCTCTGGTTTGTTTCTGGGTTCTGTTGGCGTTGCTCTCGTGGCTTAGGAGTCACAGCCCCAGGTGCTTCTACCACTGAGACCACCTTGGCTTTACTTTCCACATCCTTTCCAGTTTCTACTTCAGCCCCTGGTTCTTCTCCAGGTTCTCATAGCAATAGCAGTTAGACTTATATACTGCCCATAGTGTTTTGCAGCACTTTCTGGGTGGTTCACAATGGTTCACAATTTCCCCCAACAATCTGGGTCCTTATTTTATCGACTTTGAAAGGATAGAAGGTTGGATCAACCTTGAGTCCCATCAGGATCAAACTCCAGGCTATGGGCAGAGTTTGTCTGCAATACTGCACCTAACTTCTCTTCCCCCAGAGCTCATACTCTTTCTTTGCTGTCACTTGGCACTGCTGTATCTATCACCACCATTCCTTGTCTACTACCACGATGCCTGGTTGATTGGTTAGCACCTGCTTGTCTGTCTGATCTGAAAGTTGCACAGGTTCTTAGCTTTCTTATTCTTCATGATCTTCTGTAAGATCTTCCATCTGGACTTAAGAGGATCCAGCCCACATTCCATGCAGATATTCCTATATACAACGCAAGCTGGTTGCATTAGTTGTGCCATTCAGAAGATGCCAATAGAGCACTCACAAACCTGACTATCATGACATGCATACACACGCCGCATACACACACCACACCATGAATTAGTTTCTCATGCTCTCCATCTCTTTAATCTCAGCCTTACTTTTCTTGCTGCTTGTTTATATTCTGTGTATATATCACAGATGACTGAATCTCTTAAAGACATATGAGTACAATTTCATACTCCAAGCAAAATATTTTGAAGAGATGTTATCAACCTATTTGTTAATGTGATAATAACGAACAATTTACTTGTTGCAATTAATGGATCAAAGGCAATTCCAGGAAGACAATTATATTTACAGTAATATTGATTGAGTACATTCACTTTCAAGCAGGATGTCCTTTGAGAATGAATAGTTCCAGGAAGAGTGTATGCAATGTGCTTTTCTTCCATCAGTACTCTGCCAATATGCCCTGCTTAGCAATTCACCTGTGGCTTGTAAGATGCCCTTTGTACTTAGTAATAAGCTAAAACACTTTATCCCTTGGGAGAAAATCATGCCAAGAAAGCAAAGCCTCCTACAGTCTTTTTGTTGACATGTCGCCTTAAAGCTCTTTTGCAATTCTGTGTCTCCTGAGGGTTTAAAATGTTTTAAGAAAATCATCACGTGCTGCTATTAAAAAAAACAAATGTATAAGCTGGAGTTCCCTAAGTCTCTGGAAAATAAAAGCTGGGACCCCATTAACATTTACTGCAGTCTTCTTTGTCCTTCTCTCTAGCAGCAATTCTGCTGAGTGTCGTTCTGGAGATGTTAATAGACTACTAAAAGAAAACTCAACACACAGGTAAGAAAGATACTGCAATTCAATTTAATTTAATGTAGTTGATTTCCAAGGTCAAGAAAAGTTTCATTCGGAAGTTAATTTGAACTGTTTCTCCTATAGCAGATAGTATCTGTTCATTACAATATGTTATATTGTAATATGTTAAGTAATCAGATCATCTTGAGCAAAAAAATATAATAATATGAAGGTACGATTCATTCCTCATTGCTATCCCTTGCTTATATTACAAGCCTAGAAAATAGTATTATATCTTTTATCCTGGTATTATGCATATTTTAATTGTAACAACAATCTGTTAAAAATTAAATATAATCATTCTTTTTACATAGTACTTGCATGTAACCACACAATATTTTTTTGTAGTTGGACATTCAGTATTCAAGAAAATTAAAGTTATTGTGAGAGAAACATGATAGTTAATTGCATGGATTTAAATCTTAAAATCCTAAGATTCCAAGGATTTAGAATTATTTAGAATTTAAAGAATAAGTTATGTTGAAAAAATGGTACTTTTAAGAAAATGAATTCAGGATTGGAGTATAATTTAAATGACTTCAAATGCTTTATTGTCAGGTTAACTTATATAAGTTAATATATATTACAAAGCAAAAAGTAGATAAGAGTTTAAACAATAGTTTTTCTAGACCAGACAAGTAATGTCACAGACAACCTATTTTCTGGTCCATGATAATTTGTTTCTCACAATTATATAATTAACAAAAAGATTTTTCTCTACCAATTGGTACAGTTAAACTACATGTCTTTAAACAGTGATTAATAAATAAATTATACTGAATAATTTTTAATGCTTTCTGCTTTAGAGAAAATAAAATATGAATACTTTTCTGGAAACCAAATTGTGACCTACAGTCAGATATATCCTTTCATTTCCCAGTAAAACAAAATTACTAATTCCATGCAACTACATTTTAAAGTTAAATTTTTCCGAGGTGGAATTTCATCTTAAGAGTTTACCCATGTCAACAGATGCAAAGAATCTCTAGAAATGATTATTAGTAAGAAAGGTTGATGTATATGAAGTTGCACATGTTGAATTGAAAAATAATTATATAAAAAATAAAGCATAGCCTGAACAAATCATATGGTACCCTGTATGCTGCAGTGCTTCTATTACTTTTTTCCCTTTTTATGAATATTGCATAAGTAAAGAATGTTACACATAGTAGCACATTTTTTTACTGTTGGGGTAGGGCAGAGGGGCTGCCTAGTAATTAACCTCCAGAGATATGATGAGCAGATCCTACTATAAATCAATAAGTTGGGTAAGAATTTCACTGACATAGTTATACAAACATTCAACATAGAAGACAATCCATTCAGATTGCTTATAAATTGTTGCTAAATTTAAATCCTTTATTGTTAGTTTTGGAAATTCTAAAACTTCGGAAATACTGTTGTCAATAGTAAAATAAATTGACACTGAACCTTTATGCTTGAAGTTTTAGAAAAAAAGCTTGAATCTGCTACCCAGTTTGTGAAAAATGTTTTGTGGAAGTTAAAAGAAATAGATACTATATAAACACAGTCTACCCATCTACTGTGTTCTATTGCAGGCCACAAATATAGCAGCTTTGAGAAAAACGGAGAAGCTGAACTATACATGTACCATCCTCTACTCCAAATAATTTCACAGATCAGAAAGTAGACAGATAGCTGTATAAAAAAATAAGGCTAGTGATATATATTTTAAAAAGCTCTATGTTCCATTGCATTATAACAAGGCAAGGTTAAATGTTTGGATCATTCTCTTGAAGAGGCAGAATTAACTTGTTCAGAGATAGCGAATAGTTTGGTCTTAAACCTCCTTTCCTGCTTGAAAATATCTGATTTACAAATTAAGAAGAGCCACAAAGGATGTCCAGTATCCCATTCTGCCGCCCCCCCCCCCCCAACCTTAGACTGTGCCCTAGCATTTGAATATTGGATATGTTTTGCTTTTGTGAGCTGTACAGGAATAAAGAACTTGATAGACATTCTGTTCCACAGTGGGGATGATAGCAAGGATCAGAAGCTAGGGTTAAGCCAGTTTCCTAACAACAAAACATTGCAATCTCTGCAGGTCTTCTCATCTGCTGGCTAATTGTGTTGGAGGCAATTGAATTAAATAGATATCCCAAAAGGAGGAGAAGAAACATTTACAGAAGAGGCAGGAATACATAGAAGATGTCCATGATCAGTGCATTGCCACTTTTCAAATCCTCTTATCTCAGATCTTCACAAAACTCCCTTGGGAGCCAGCGTCGACACACTCTTCCTGCAAGTGAATTCCGGTGTCTCACACCTGAAGATGCCATTGGAGTGTTTGAAATTGAGAGAGAAGGTAAAATCCATTTCTTGTGTTTAATCTTATGAAAGACATGTGCATGATATGGAAGAACTGTATTGTATTAATGGGCTTTGAATAAGATAGTTACACGTTGGGGTGTGAGTGAGTGTGTGATATGAAGAAAAACAAGAAAGCAATAGTATGGTATAGTATCATAAGCTGCAGCCAGTGCAATTAAAAAACAAAATTTCACCTTTCTTGCACTTTTTCTCCAAATACATCTATCAAACATGGCACATTATTATTATCTCCCATGTTCCCAAATACTGAGAAGGCAAAGCAAACTGGCTAGTAGGAAGACAAATAATACACAGTATGTCTAAATTCAAAAAGAGAACTGGTTTAGTGTATTGATGAAAGGCACCAGATTAGAAACGGTGAGATGAGTTCTAGTTCTCTGTTAAGGAAAGAAAGCAGCTGGTTGACTTTGGGCCAATCTCTTTCAGCTCTAGAAAAACAAACAATGACATTTTCTGACAGATAGACCACAGTCAGTAACGATGAGATCTCACCATTCTTGTACTCTACTAAGCACAAGAGCCCCCCAGGGTTGTGTGCTAAGCCCTTTCCTTTATTCTTTGTATACACATGACTGCACCTCATTGTATAACACCAATGCAATTATTAAATTTGCAGATGACATGACGGTGGGGCTCATTAATAAGAACAATGAGTCTGCTTATAGAAAGGAAGTACAAGGGCTGACACTGTGGTGTAAGGAAAATAATCTTACACTTAACCACCAAAAAAACTAAATAACTTATAATTGACTTCAGGAGGAAGAGAGATGTACATTTACCATTGTACATAAATGGCGAGGAGGTGGAGGGGATTGGTAGTTTTAAATTTCTGGACATTTATATCTCAGAGGATCTCTCATGGACTATGAATGTTAACATGCTTGTGTAGAAGGCACAGAAGAGGCTGTACTTTTTGAGAATGCTCAGGAAAATAAATATATCTCAGCATCTACTTCTGTCCTACTACCGCAGCACTATTGAGAGTGTCCTGACATATAGTATTCTTATATGCTATGAGAGTAGCTCTGTAGTGGACAAAAAAGCTCTATAGAGAATCATTAAAACTGCCCAGAATATCATCAAGCTCCAACTACCAGCCCTGGACGACATCTTCGCATCTCGCTGTTTGAGGAAGTTACACAACATTCTCAGAGACTCTTCCCATCCTGCTTACAATCTTTATGAACTGTTGCCTTCTAGCAGAAGATACAGAACAATTAAAACTTGGACCACACGTTTTCCATACAGTTTTTATCCCAGAGCTATAATTGCACTTAACAATGAACTTAAGGATCACCATCAGTGAGCTGTTGGACAGTATTACTTGGTCTGTTGTGTGGATGCTTGTGTATTTTTAGGAGGCAGGGAATTTTGGCAGCTGGGGGGGGTGTTTGGGGATTGTCATGTGTGTGCGCGTGTTGGGTCTGGTCTCTGGGTGTTATGTGAATTTCATTGTGTGTATACTGTGTATATACGTAAATGACAATAAAGAATTCAAATTCAAATGGCAACCCACTTCTGAAAATGCTGCCAAGAAAATGGCAGGGACTCGTCTGGGCAATCACCAGGAATCAATATAGGTATGAAAGCACTCCTCTCCCCCAGAAAACAAATAAAGGAAAAATACTATAATAAATAGGGAATTATTTTTTGGGGGGGGAAATACCACTCTAAAAATTAACCCAAAGTGTTAGAAAAGCCAAGTTTTGGAAGACTTAGTGACAGTAAAATACTGTATATTCAGATGTTTGTCAGAATTTCAGTCATAGTATAATATGATATTGATAGTGCACCATTAAAAACTGCATCATGCCTTATGTATAAACTGCACCATTAAAAACTGCATCATGCCTTTGATACAGTTAAATAATAATGAATTCAAAAAGATAAAAACTGTTTATTTTCTAAGCAGTAAGCAGAAACTGAACAGAACAGCATCTCCCTCAACTACAAGTTGCAATTGGGTCAGGCATAGAGGGGAAGAATTCTGCTGGCTAACTATAGAGAGAGCATTTCTTTTCCCAGTTCTAATCTTTGCAGATGGCAGCAGCTCTATAATTAATCCATGTATGTTCTATATTTTAACACAACCCCCCCCCCCCTCCCAATTTGTATTTCCTAGAGACAGACAGGTAGAGACATATATGATGAAACTGATTTCTTTCATAGATTGTCTGGGATTTTCAGCTAAACCTGAATATTGGTGTGATTTAGACTATGCCCCAGCATAAATGTGGTGCGCATTTGCATTTGAAATATAATAATTTCAGGAATAGTAATTAGACTGAAGATTAATTCAGTTCCCAAAAATGTATGACTTTATGAATTTGAATCTTTATCTGCTAGCTTTGTCTATAACTGAATCCTGGCATAGCTGATAAAAGAAAAACCACGGCAATGAAAGGCATCAGTTAAATCCCCTCATAGAAAACCTTGTAATAAGAAGAAACCAGATTGGATTACTGAAATCTCAGTTTGCAAGACTCAAGAGTTTGTCAGATTTATCCTCTCACTTACTTTCAATTTTTTCTTGGGCAGGGCCAATATTTTCCTAGTTTCCTGGAAGTTTAATCTTACTGTAATCATCTGGACAAAATTCAACATTTCCCTTTCTTCTTCCCTCAAGCCTTTATTTCAGTGTCAGAAGATTGCCCCCTCCACCTGGATGAGATTCGCCATTTTCTTAACCTATGTCCTGAGTTGTCGCTTGGCTTGTTTGAAGAAGGCCAACTAGTTGCTTTCATTATTGGCTCCCTCTGGGACCAGGAAAGACTCAGCCAGGTAAGCCTAATATGTCTTTGTTATTTTATACAATATTTGGGAGAGAATGAATGAGAATGGAATCTGAACCCAATTTTTTAAAAGAAATAATTCAGCATCTTTCATTACTAACAAGGGAGGAATAGTAGGTATGTAATTAGATAGGTGCACTTATAAATACGTATGCAGCCATCTGTGCACTAAACACTTAGAAAATACGCTTCTATTTATATAAAATTGCATTTTTGCAAACTTTCAGATACCATTTTGTTGTTAAATAAGCAGAAACACTCCATTTAATCTGAAGAGCAGTATTTCACACTCTTGCACCTATGAGCAAACTGCTGAACGACTTGTTTCTTGCATGCCTCCTGTTCCGAAATATGTTAATGCCCATACACTATGACCCTGAAAAATGGCTGTGTTTTCATAAAATTTCAGCACAATGATCACATTGGATTACACATTTACTTAAAAATTAATAGTCAAAAGAGCTTTACAGGACATAAATTTCAAATTATTCAAAAGGGGCTATGGGAGAATAGGTTTGTTGAAATGCAGCAGGCTTTGTTTCATAAGGGCCAGTTTCCAGACAACTTTTTCTGGGCACAAAAATGTAAGCAGGTTCAAGCATACTTGGGTGGAATCAAGGACTCCCAGAAAAGTTGAAGAAAACATTGGAAGTAGACAATGGCCAACTACAGTCCTATTCTTATCAAGGAAATCACATGGATGTGTCTAAGACATCACAAGATGTCTAGCTCATCTACAATATAGCTTTAATTTATTCAATAAGTTTATGGAAACTGGGCAAGATAAATTGAGAATGCAAACATCCTGTTCTGAAATTACTGGATTCGTTGAAGTCATAGCTCATCTCTGCAAAAGTTAAAAAATAATACATTGTGTGAATAAATAAATGGTATGATTCTGAGAGACCAATGATCCAAGGATCTGGTAATGCAAACATTTTGAGATGAATATAGTTGTCAACAGGAGATTCAAAAACAAATAACTAAAAAGCCGTTTCTTCTCTCTTCTCTCATGGCAGGATGCGCTGACCCTACACAAGCCCCATGGTACCATAGTCCACATACATGTTCTGGCTGTACATTGCACTTTCCGCCAACAAGGCAAAGGATCCATCTTGATGTGGCGCTACCTACATTACCTATGCTCTTTGCCTTATGTACGTCGAGCCACACTGATGTGTGAAGACTTTCTCATTCCCTTTTATACTAAGTGTGGCTTTAAAGTGCTAGGCCCCTGTGAGATCACTGTTGGTTCATTAAATTTCATTGAGATGAACTGCGCTATTCGGGCTCATGCATATATGCGCCGAAATAGTGGCTGCTGAGATATTTCCCCTTGTTAATTTCCTACTATCTGGTTAAAAAACAAAATAATATCTGCTGTGATTCTCAGTCCTTCAGATGGAGCTGAAGTCTAATGAATCCAGGAGGTGCTGAAAGGCAAGACCTTGGTTGCCCATAAGAGCCTTCTGATTGAACAGTATCGAGCAAGTAAACCTGCTCAGTCTGAAAAGGAAATAGTGGATAGATCCCACCCTTTGAAAGTTTTGCCATCGTTGCTATATGATGCTTAAGAGAAGCTACAAGTGATAATGCACTGTAAGCTGCTACAGTCATTCAATTGTAAGATAAGAAGAATGTAAAGATTATAGGCATGGCTTGCCTTTAAAAATTATAGCTAAGCCTCAGACTTCTCTTTTGTGTCTTGCACTGGTCAAGTTCTCCCATGAGAATAAAACTGTAATGGAGTTTAGCATATTGTTATTTAGTTCGATGTGACAACTAGACCACTTTGCATTGAGCAACCATGTAGAAAAAACGTGTTAGGTGAGCATTATGTGTGAACATAATGACTGTAAAATAAAATAAGGAATAATGCAATAAATTATTTTCTCAAATTTAAACCATGAAGGCAGCAAAACATGATAGCAGTTCTAACTACTAAGATTTTGTTGTAAGTTAGGAGTATTGCAGAGAGTCATTATAAATTATGCATTTTGCTGTTTCATGTTTCATTCATTAATAATAACAGCTCTATTTAGAAGAAGAGTTCAACTGCAGTGTGAACTCATAAAATTGGTTTCTTTCAGATTCATAGTCTTTAAGCAACTAAATGTATTTATACAAAACTTACTGTAAGTTATTGCTTTTTGTTCACTGGAGTGCAATTCAATACCTTGTTATACTGGTTGGTTTTATGTAACGGTAACTTCGTATATTTTATAAATATATGCTGCCTTAGTGATAAATTCATGACAGACTTCTTTCTGAGCAGAATTCCTGTAATACTTCATCATTTAATTGGCCCTTAATGCATATGATGTGCAGTGAATTCTACTTGTGAAGATCCCCTTGACACAGGATGGAAAATAGATGTAGTGTGTTTTTATTTGTCTTTGTATATATGTGTGTCATTGTTCAGTCCCATCAGTTGTGAGTAAAGGGACATTTTTGTGTATATACATTTTTCATTTAAAGCCAGATCATCATCTATTTGCCTGCCATCCTGTTGATTTTAGAAAACCAGTAATAACTTTTTATCTATAAAAATGAGGTTGATAAGAAGCCTGAACTCTAGAGATTAGGCAGTGGAGTAAAGCAAGGGCCAATATGTTAAGCCATTTATTCCGTAGGAAGGCTATTAATGTGCATGATACAGGTAGTTCTCCACTTCAGGCTGTTCATATAACAATGGTTCAAAGTTACGGTGGCTTTGGAAAAAGTGACTTACAACCTGTACTTGCATTTAACTATAGTAACATCACCTTGGGGATTCGTTTAACAACTGCTGTAAAAATTGTTTGATTCTGACTCAACTTACAATGAAAATTCCAGTCCCAATTGTGCTCATAAATTGAGAGCTACCTTTATAAGTCATAGTACAATGATAGAAAACTAGTTGGGAAAAATATTCTTTTCCAATGTAGCACAAGCTAATCAGAGGTTTGCAAAACATTTTGAAATCCAAGGGGGTAGGGTTTTCCCTAGTTGAAATGGCCATATTTTGAATATAGGTCAGAATATCTTTTACCACCCATCGTTTGAATTTTAAAATTTTAACTAATCTAATATAGACATGGGCATTTTCTGATGCAATCTGGTCTACTTTTTTTAAAATAATTTATACTTTGTTTATTTGTATTTTAGTTGGCTGTTCACCGCCCTGAGTCCTTCGGGAGAAGGGCGGTATATAAAACTCAGAAATAAATAAATAAATACTTACCATAACTGCAGTAGAAATAAAAACTGAGCAAGGGAGGAAGTTAGGCATTCTGCCTTCCTTATGAACAGAGCAGGTGCCTGATTGTTTGATTTTTATTAGTAATGGGACTGGGAAAAGGCTCCTTGCAGTATAAGCCTATTTACTAAAGGTAAGCACTGCCAAGTTCTATGAGATTAGCTCCAAGGAAAATGTTTAGAACTAATTATAAAGTATTTGCACATTTGAATTCATTAGTTGGTCAGTCTTGTGCTTAGGAATATGTTAAAAGTTCTTGCCACTGAATAAGGAAGCAAACATTCTCCAATGTTACTGTGTGTGCCATTTACCTCTTGTCAGGTCAGCAATAAATGTCTTTTTTTCTGGAACATGTTCTTGGTCTCCCCCCCCCCTTCCTATACCATGATGTAATCAATCAGACTATGACACTTACTGGGAAGTTGTTTTATACAATATAGCCAGGTTGAGATTGTGATTGGAGGTGATGGCAAAGGATGAATTAACTTCCATTACTTGGTACACGATACAGATAATGAACAAGATTCCAAGAGCAGGAGTAGGAACACTTCAAAAAATTACTAGTCAAGACAGTATATTCCTGAAAGGCAGCCACAGGGCTTTGTGATACATGTATTGTATCATCATGGCATTTTGACGAGATACCTGTCAATCAAAGATTGCAAGGGACAACAGTGTAATGGAAGGGGAATGGCAACAGTGTAATGGAAGGGGAATTTTGGAAGCAGGTGGGATACAGGGGTTAAGCATTAAAAATTAATATACTTTGGATGCAAAGAAATGATTTCCAAAACTATCTTTAATGAAAAGTAGATAAACAGTGTCAACTGGGACATGTTCAGTTTCATCAAAGGAACAGTCTAATATTTATACATTAGCAACAATAATTATAGAAAAATATTCTCAATCAAAGGCTCTAATAAATTACCACTTAGAGCACAGTAAGATTTTGGAATGCTTTGTAGCTCAGGGCAAAACAATGAGTCAGAATTCTAAATTAACCATGTTATGTAGTAGTTATAGCATGTTCTCCGGGATGATGTACCTCCAGCTTCAATACTTCTAATTGAGGGATAGAAATACATACACACAAAAACATACATATACTCCTCACAGAATTTAAATTCATTTATTTATACCAAAAATATTTTTTTACACTTCTCATTTTGTCACTAGAGAATCTAATTACCTTCCTTTCCTTTTAGAAAGGAGTTATACTTCAAGTGATTAAAGAAATTCCAGGTTGCTGCATTATCAGCCCAATGTAAATATTGGAATAACTACCCGCATTTCTTACAGAGGACAAGGTGCCCTTTAAAAGCAATGTTCTTGGTCAAAAAGTATTGACCCTAGTGACGTACAGAGATTGTGAACATAAAACAAGAATTTGCATATAAAAATGCCCCTTGTACAAAAAGATGGGGTTATTTTCACAGTACAATTCCTAGTACCATAAAAAGGCACTAAGCAGGGAGAACTGCCACAAGATCCAAGCACCATATTATGCCAAAAGGCACTAGGAAAGGACCCGAAACCAGGATTTGCATAAAAAGGAGGGATTCAAGTAGAAAAAACACAGACACTGGCAGATATTCAATGGAAGCAGTTCAACAGGATGTCCATAGCTAATACAGTCTTTGAAAGTCATTGTGTGGCTGACCTCCCATCTCACAAATGCCCAATCAGCCTCACAGAATGATGGATGTCTTTGGATTCTTTGCCAGTTCCTCAAAAGAAACTTGACCTCGAAGGCTGAACTCATGTCTGGGGAGGGATCCCGGGAAACAAAGCTTTACAGAGACTGCCTTCTGATGCAAGGCACATAGTGAGAAATGTTCTGATAACACCCCTGATTTAATGTTGTAACTCTCCAGGTAATGGTTATTGATGTTTAAGGATTGCCACAGAATTACACTTAGTTATATTTTACCATCACAAAAAGATGGCAGGGTCTACCCAGTTGCTCAGCTTACTTGGTGCATGCTGTTTTATGAATGATACTTAAAAATTCCAAATAGAGAACTGGAAATGAAAATGCTCTCCTTTATACAGCCACAGCTGCCTCTGTCCCTTGTTCCTCAAAATCCTTTCTACTTAGTCCATTTAAATGCTTCATTAGTGCAAGGTCTGGTCCAAGTCATATTTCTCACAAAACTTGGTTGTGAAAGGCAAGCAGGTTAGATACTCAGTCCAATGCCAATTAATAGGATATACATACAGCCAGATCACAAGCGATGTAAATAACCAACAAAGATCAGTAGTGAGACAATGATCATTACCCGTTTGCGATATTTGTCTGCAGTACCAAAGGTGATATAGGGCAGGAAGGCAAAGAAAGTAACAGGCCACTGAGGAAACCAAATATGTGTGCAATATTGTCGATCCATGGCAGAAGGCCGCAGGCAAAGAGAAAAAGGACAATCCCAGAAAGATTTAAAAAAGCCTTCCAGGGATTCTCTAGGACTTGCCAGCTCTGGAACAGCTCCACAAAAAGGGCAGGCTAACAAGCCAAACTGGGATCCTGCTGGGCCCACCTAGGGTAGAAGGAAAAAAATAATTATAGCAGGATACCTTGATGAATAAAGAGACATCCCCCCCCCCCCACATACACACAAACTAGCAGGTATTATAGCCCCAAAGTTTTTAAAAATTAAGATAGTTTAGAGTATTCAGAAAATTGCTGAAAAGTCCTATTTTACTACTGTTTTAGAGGTGATATTCAGCAGGTTCTGATCAGTAGCGGAAATTTTGAATAGTTTGGAGAACCGGCAAATACCACCTCTGACTGGAGATTTACAATATCCTTCCCTTGCCACGCCCACCAAGCCACTCCCACAGAACCGGTAGTAAGAAAATTTCAATCCTATGGGCGTGGGATTCTGTACTGTACTACTTCTGTCAGAATCATAACATAGTTTATTAATTAAGGTACATGAACACACTTCAAATCTTCAACAATCAATCTTTTCCTGAGATAATTCTCTGATTTAGAAGAAGTCAACAAGGCAAGCAGTTTTTAATAACAATATTCCTCCGAAATTGTAGTTCAAATCTGTCCACAATGTGAGAGTCAGTTGTGATAGATTTCAGCCTTTGGCAAGTAGGAGTAGATGTAACGTATGGTATATTGGTCAGGAAATAGGCTATTGATAAATGAACCAATGGGTTTGATTCAAAATAAAAAAAGGCTTTAACATACAATTGTAAAAAACAACAACAGAGGCCTGGGAAGCATGTAACTTTAATTTTCTTATTTCATCCATGTAAAAGCTAAGAGTTTTTAATCATAAACAGATTAAATGAGATGAATGAAATGGTCAAATTCGTTTATTTCATTTTGCAGTCTTCATCCCATTGCCACAGTAGTTTGCCATTTTAAACACTATATAATTCAGAAACATTTTATTTATTTTATCATATTTGTATATCCACCCATCTCACATGAAAGCACCTCTGAACAGTATACAACACTTAACGTAAAACAATTTTATGTTTCTATTAATGTTCTTAATAGAATATCTTTATTTGTAGTACTTCTAAGCTGCTATTTGCAAGCAAACATCTGTTGCATTCTGCATTTTGTTAACACTTTTATATTAAAATATGCATTGCTTGATATAAACAAATAGTCCTGTGAATAGCTGTTTCTACTTTCTATAGTGAAAACTAGATGACGTTCACATTCAAACGTAGAATAAAGCAATGGTCAAATTCAGTTTATGTGAATATATTCCTGATTAAATGAATGTAGGCTTTGTCTAGATCTTGTGAAGGATGCGTAGCACTACGTATTGACGGAATTCATGGGCTGCCCTAATTTGTCACAATTCTGGGTGGCTCACCAAATACAAGAAAAAGAATATAGTTGAAAAGCAGGTACTGCACTGCTACAAAAAGAAACTAAAAAAAGAAGCTGACAACCATTCAAAACATCATACTTGCCCCCTCTATCCCAGAGCCTGGTGACCCAGTGCAGTCTTAAGGGCTCATTGAAACAGGGCCACAGTGGGAATCATAAAATGGTGTTTCAGAAGGCAGGTGCCATGGCAGAAAAGGGTCCTATAAGATGGCACTACTTAATTGCTGGGCGCTGGAGCTTGCCAACTTTGCCTGAATATGTGAGGTGGGCAAAATTAATGGTTCTTCAAACAAACAAACCAAACAACCAGAATTAGCTGTTCAGCTATAACGGGGTGTTTATTTTATTTCAAACTGTTCTCAGTTTTCTACTAAGAAAACAAGCACACACACAAACTTTAATGAAACATTAGAAAGAAATTAAAAAGGCTTGGATCTTTGTCTGTTCGTAGCAGTAAAGTCTGGGTTGAAATGGGCTAGATATACTCGAAGATTCTAAAAAATTTCCCCAGTACATAAGTATATGGGACAGCCAATGGTCCAGAATGTTGACAACTCCTCCATTCTAAGTTTCTCTTAGAGCAGAGGTGGAGAAACGATAGCCCCTTTATGACTTGTGAACTCCAACTCCCAGAATTGAAGCTCCATCTGGCTCAGGAATTCTGGGAGTTCAAGTCCACAAGTCATAAAGGGGCCATAGTTCCCCATCCCTGCCTTAGAGTATATGTATGTAATCTATTCTCTGCTTCCTGGTGCACACATGCAAGTACACACCATGACACACAGGGAGAGCAGTATACTTGCGTACTAATCAGAATATGTACATGTGTTGCTGTTTGACTGTGTGGCTTAAATCAAGTAGATGCAGATGTGTGCCCTGTATACGTGCATTTGAGAAGCTACTCAGAGACAACACATATGAACTTGCTGCTCTGATTAGGGCAGGGCTGTCAAACTCAAGGCTTTGCCGGCTGAATCCAGCCCATGGGGTGCTTAAATCCAGCCACGGGGCTGGCCTGGAATTATGAAAAGACTAGCCCGCAGTACCTCTGGTGGCTAAAATGGGTGGGTGTAACCCCCCGGTGTGTCTTGTTTTCACCCTCTGTGGCCTCCTGCAGCACTCTGGTGGCCGAAAACTGGCTGAAAATGAGCTGAAAAATGCCCCGAAAAAGGATCCAAAAACGGGCCTGAAAAGAGCCAGCAGAGTGCTGCAGAAGGCCATGGAGGGTGAAAATGAGGTGCAGGGGGGCCGTGCATGGACATCCCCCCCACTCACCCTGTTTTAGCCAACAGGGTGCTGCAAGAGGCATCTGTCCTGCCACCCCCTCCTACCAGCCCCCGGAGAACTGCAATGCTGATCTGGCCCTCAAATCCAGTTTGACACCTCTGGATTAGGGTCTCAAATCCCTAGGGTCACATACACAGGACATACATCTGCATCTACCTTGATTAGACTCACACAAACAACAAACACATGCACATATTCTGATTAGTACACACATATACACAAACAGATGCAAGATATTACAGTATAGTATTCAAAGTACATGTCTCTTACAACCACTCCAGTAAAAGGTTTGAAAAGAATTCCAAAAGCCATGCACTGCATATTTTCTCCACCTTGTTTTAAAGGCACAGAACATATTTATTCAGTATGACTATTTCCTCTGCTTGTGAGTTTTTGCAGCATTTAAAATTTCTAGAAAAGGACATTATTATATTTAAAGTAATAAACACCTACATGAAACTGTTGAGGCAAAACCTCCGTCACCACGGAGGAGGTATTGCTGGTACGCTGATGATAGCCAATTATATATGTCCATCTTGGATGAAGTAAATGATGCTGTGGATGTTTTTTTGTAGTGCCTGGAAGTTGTGGGGGCCTGCATGGGGAACAGACAACAGCTGACCCGCAGTAAGATGGAGTGGCTGAGAGTGGGCCCCTCTGTATGCAGGAATTTATCATCTTTGGATGGGGTTGCACTATCCCTGACAGACTTGGTGCATAGCGTCCTGGACACATGGCTCCTGGTCAAAGAACAAGTGACAACCGTAGCTATGAGGGCACAACTTTGTGTTGTGCACCAGTTACACCTTTTCCTGGATAACTAGCACCTTTGCTCTGTGAACTGCATTGGGTGCTAGTTTGGTCCCAGGTCCAATTCAAGGTGTTGGTGGTGACCTACAAAAGCTCTATGGAAATATCTTATCACATTACATTGGCTCATCCTAACTGGTCAGGCAAGATATGTTGCAAACTCTGTCAGTTAAAGAACTCCAACTGCGGATTCTACAAAAAGAGCCTTCTCTGCTGTTGCCCCTATCCTGTGAATATTCACCCACCCCACCTCCAAGAGGTGAGGCCCCCACTTTCCTAGCCTTCTGAAAAGCTTAAAAATAATTTCGGCAATTTCTTCTAGGGAGCCCAGAAGAGTAGCAGCTGTAGGCTGGCTGGTGCCCTGAGAGCCCTCTCTCCACCTTCTAACTAATTTTGACAATGTTTAATCATCCTTGCCTCCTTTTAAATTTCTAAATTTTGAATTTTATGTACCGTTTTTATATTTTAAGATAATTTTATATTTATTGTGCACCACCCAGAGTTCCTCTCTGATGGAGATGGGCAGTTCAAAAATGTGAAAAATAATCAATAAATCAATAAAGATGGGATTAAAATCTAATAAAAATAAATTTCCATGCCCCAATGAATTAGAAAACTAAAAGATAAAAACTACTCTCATGTATAAGAGACAGCTTGTTAGCTGAAGGATTTCTATCTTAAATAATGCCAGTTTTCAAATAAATTATGGTGGGACATCATCATAATTTATCAGTTTAAAAGATGGGGACATTGTCATGATGCTATAGTATCACTGCAGGAGAGATATACAGGGGTTATCCATGAGTTGGCATTTGGCTGCCTCATGTTTCCAACAAAGCAGCACCTGAGAAGCGGCTGATGCTGTTGAAGAGATTACAGAAATGATCTCCTTTACAGCCTGTTAGAACTTCAGATTAGCCAACAATCTCTTACATCCGTCAAAAGGCATGGGTACTATCATGTGAGAACAAAAACAGACCCAACACGTGCTGGCCCGGCACATGGAGATAGAAAACTACTTTTAGGAAAACTTTATCTTGTCTCAATTCTGCCTCACATAGAGAAGGAGGCAGATCACTCATTTCCGTATATCAATAAAAGGAAACCTATCTATCTGCAAAATATTTGCTACCATCTTCTCACTGAAAGAACTGCACCTTTTTCAGGATCAGAAAACAAAGGGTAGCTACTTTAGTGAGTTGCCATGATCCTAAAAACAAAGATGGCTTCTTCAATGACTTGCCAACAGGTGATGTACTGTATAGCACCTTTTCAAAGTCAAATCTGAAGCACTGCACAGCCCCAGAATTTGGTTTATTTAATAGAAAACATCATTTAATTAATCTCTTACACTTCAATTTCAAGCCCTTAGAAGCTTCATATTTATGAACAGACACTACAATTTATTATGAGAGCTATTTCCTTAATATAAATCTTCTGCTGATGATTCTGATTGGAGTTTAGGCAAATATTCTTTACTACAAAGCAAAATTTCATTTTTAAATTAAGAACAGATGAAATGGAAGTGTCACATGTGCTATTCTACCATGCCTGATTCTAGCACGATAGAGTCTATCAACTTTTGCCTGCAAACAACAAAACCATTTGGCACTTTATTACCCTGGTTTTTTTCTGAATTACATCCCACTCTTTGTTATGCTAGAGTTTCATTTTAAACAAATTCTGACAATTTTGCTTGTAAAAATGAGACAGAGAAAGTTTGTGCGCAGTACAGCTTCTAAAATTCTTTCCAACTGTTTTACAACAATGACCATTTGAGTCTTCTCTTTCTGCTCTGCCCTCAGATTACCACTGTGTGTGTGTGTGCGCGCATGTGTGCATGTGTGCACGTGCACACGAGAGGGCATCATCAGAGCAGGTGCATCTCTGTGTGTTTACCCAGGCCAACATTGCATTGGATTGGAAAGGCTGCTGAGGCTCTCTCATTTTCTGCGATGCCTGCAGTTTGAAGTGCATAAAGACCAAAGGCTTCAGTTAAAGGCTTGCAACTAGTATGTAGAGGTAGGTGTTCATTGGTCCAGAAAGCTATGCATCACATCTTGTATACTGTTTGGTTGCTAAGGTTACTAGGAAGGGAAGTGAAAAACCCAAGAGAGGGGTTGTTTCCATCTGCTTGTGCAGCCTTTCAGCAAACCTCCCAGTCTTCTCCACCGCCCTTTCAAATCAGGCAGTCAAAGAAGCTGAATTCAGCACTTCCTTTTGTTGCCGCATGTCAGCAGTGACACATCAAATGCCCTCCGGCTTCCCAGTCTCCTGCTGGGCCAGAAATCAGATGGCAGCTGGCCAGGCCAGCTGACTCTCCAGCCACGTGCCAAGAACCAGGAGGAAGCAGGGGCGTGAGACAAAAGGAAGACTGCTCCTGTGGTCAAGAGAATTTGACAGAGTGGGGCCAAAGCTGCTTAGTGCTCTTTCTGAAAACTTCCCTAATGAATTTATTTCTCAGTAACCACTTTCAAAAGAGGTCCAGGGGTTTTCAGATTAGAAAAGCAAAGAGACTCCAATTGATAGAAAAAACAAAATAAAAATATAAATAGGGCACTCTCCCAGAACTGGAAATAGAGGTCACATCTGAACAATCCCAAGTTTTAAGTGCAAACAGATTCCTGTCCACCAAAAATATAACAGATGATAGATACTGCTCTTCCTCTTATGTTAGCTTTCTATATGGAGATTGCATCAAGGAGTATTTAAACGTTTGGGGCCTTTTTAAAGACTGAAACAATATTTATCTTAGACCTCCTCCGTCATATTAATTTACTGAACCTATTAGACTTGCTATGTGTGTAAATTCACAGATAGTTTTCCTACTTGGATGATTTCTGTCTGCCAGAGAACTGTTTGCCCTAGATGTTTTTTTTTCCAAGCTAGTGCTATGAAGCAACATGTTTGGCATTGAAGTACCAATCCTATGTTAAATTATGATGGAAGGCAAGCATACATGAAGCTAAGAAAAGGAATTAGATAATAGGGATGAGATGACGCAACCATCAGCTGCAAGGTTAAATCAAATAAGACATCACTAGTTTTACAAGTGGATTTGTACTAGTAAGAAAAAATATTTAAAAATAGACGTTAGAATAATCTACCTTTAGCAAGCGAACTTGGGCCACTTCCTCTGATTAACACAAACCCATATGGTATGCATGCCCTCTCATTTCCCTCCCGCCCCAATGTTGTAAAAAATTTCAAAGATTAATGCAAGGTAAAACATTGAAAGGAGGAATGGGGGAGGATTAAAACGTAACAAAAAGGAAAAGGGATACAAAGAGAATACCTGCTCACTTTCTCCATACATTTCACAAATTATAACTAAAATAGTCTCTTTTATATTTCTAACGGTATCACAATAAGAAACCTAATCATCAAATCCTAAAACCAAAAATCTTATTTGCAACTTATGCAAATCTGACATCATGACAACCTAAAACGGAAAAGAAAGAAAAAAAACACCCTCAATTCAATACACAAGCCAGATCCAGTCTTCCAGCAATACAACATGCTTTACAATTTATTTATTAATCGGATTCTATTCTGCAACAACCACAGAGTTTCTTAGTGGCTCACAAAATCCAAATATAGCATATCGCATTAACCTCAAAGTTCTCTGGTAAGTTCCGTCTGATTTATTTTTTTATTTTATTTTTTGGAAGGTAGAAAATGTTGATAGCACAGAAATCTGTAATAGAAGATCCTTTCAGAGGGTTGGCCCCATCACTGAAAGACAACATTTTTAAGCTTCCTGACCTTGCTGAATATGAGATACAACTACAAGATTCTCAAGAGACTGATTCCAGTAGATCATTCAGTTTCCTTGGCACTGTGGAAGGCAAGGAATGACAAAGAAATCTCATATTGAAGTACTCTTATCTCTGTTTACTGGGTGGCACAATGGCTGAGGATCTGGAGTGACTAATGGAAACTCAACCCATTGTGGATAGGTCTCAAACCTTAACCTTGTCTTAATACTGAATTTGTCATTGGAAAGCGACAGTCCAGGTTCAAGACCCATGTGTGATGGGGTGAGATTCCATTAGTCACCGCAGACCCTGCCAACCTAAGTAGTTCCAAATATGCAAATGTGAGTAGATAAATAGATACCACTTCTTCAGGAACAGTTATTGCATTCTGTATTTTCATGTGAGCTTCATGATGATGGAAATGTCTTCTCAGACAACACAAGCTCCTTTGACTGAGAACTGGACATGAGCACTGCCTTCTAGAGTAAGTCACAACTGGACAGGGGAAACCTTTAGACCTTTATCTCTGTCTACCAAACTGGGATGCCAACAATAGCTATGGTCCTGCCAAACACCCTTTGTGCATTCCTTCCCTTTTGCATGCTAACAAGACCAAACGTTTTAGGTTAAGAATACTTCCTCTTTATGTCCATGCTGGAAAACTATAATTATTTTAGTATGTGATACTCGCTTCAAAACCATGACTTCATTTTCAGAGCTGATCAAAAGTCCTTTACCATAATATCACACATTAGAATTAAGCTATAGTTCACTGAAATCTGCTGGCTGGTTTTTCAATTTCATGAAGTGACTACATTCTCAACCTGAACAATTGCTCATGTCTCAAATAATTAGGACAATATATGATTGTCTGAACAAAGCCAACATGGAGATAGAGAAAGAAGGGAATATGTATGAGAAAAAGACAGATACAGTAGTTATATAGGAAATTTTTTAAAAGCCATTTCTTCTTATTGTACATATGCTGCCTTTTGCTCATGCAGTCCCTACTTTTATGTCAGTGCCCTGTAAACAAAACAGTGTTCTCAAACAGTGATCTCAAATATTTCAGAACCTAAAAATTGTGTATATCACAGTGACAAAAGGAGCTCAACTCCAAATAACATCATGAGAAGATATATAGTATGTGATTGTACTGGCAGTTGCAGAAGTAGTTTGCTTTCACAGTCTAGTTTACAATCTTCACATTTTCTGTTCTCCCATACTTGTAGTAACTTGGACTGATCTGGATTAGCTTTTTGAGACCAATCTAGGTCAGCTGTGTGCTGCCAGCTACTCAGGAGATAGCACAGTTGGATTGTGCCAATGTGTCCTTTTTATTAATCTTATTTGTATATTTCTTGCTATAAGAATTTAGAACTGGATGCAAAACATTCTTGTTGATTGTTCACAGTGATCAAGTTCTCCTATTGCTACTGATTTTGAAGATTTAATAGCATTTTCAAATTTGGGGGTCTGCAGAACATGGTCCAGTGCACCTGGAGAATATTGCTTTTAAGCTAATTCATACAACTGTAAGAAGATTCTTCTTCAACAGAAAAGCCAGTAATGCCCTTACCTCTGCCCTGTAGGGTAGGAAGATGGCACTAGCCAGATTGCCTGTGATGCCACTTAGGATAAAAATGATAGTAATACGAAGCCAGCCAGCCAGCTTTTCCAAATCTCTGAGCACTGTCATCTGGAAGATCACAGACACCAGACAATGGATAATCCTATGGGAGATAAGACAATTAAATCAGATCAAAGTTCCTCTTTCCTTCACAAAATTAAAAATTAAAATAGCCCTTCTCCTTCACCTCTGCACACAATACCAGTCTGCACAATGTTACAGATTACAACGGTTGTACTAAACATTTGCCAGTTGAATAAATAGCCTGGATTGCCACAAGGGATCCTGAAATCAGTTAAAAGACAAGCAGCTAGTAGATAGATTTTTTTTTTTTATATTTATATGCCGCCCTTCTCCGGAGACTCAGGGCGGCTTACAGTCTATGGAGCACCATGCTAAGTGCTCGGCAATAGCCTTCATTCCATTGTATTGTGGTCTCTTCAGCTCAACCCGGCCAAAACCGAGTGCTGTGCTTTCCGGCGCCCCGATACAGCCAGCTTACTCCTTTGCTGGCCGTGGGGGGGGGAAATTCTGGCCCGCACAGAGAGGGCGTGCAATTTGGGTGTCCTCCTGGATGTATGGCTGTCGTTAGAAGACCATATAGCAGCTGTCGCCAGGTGGGCTTTTTATCAGGTCCGTAGGATCTACCAATTGCGGCCCTTTCTGTATCGGGACGCACTTCACACAGTCACATCCACCCTCGTCATCTCCCGCCTGGATTATGCCAATACTCTCTACATGGAGCTCCCTTTGAAGAGCACCCGGAGGCTCCAATTGGTGCAAAATGTGGCCGCGCGAGTGGTTTTGGGGGCTTCTCGAAGCTCCCATGTTACACCACTTTTGCATGAGCTGAATTGCCTTCCGGGTGCAATTCAAGGTGTTGGTGACCATCTTTAAAGCGCTCCATGGCTCGGGACCTGGTATTTATGGACCACCTGCTGCCACCGTCGGTCTCTCGTCGTCGACCAGTGCGCTCCCATAGGGCAGGCCTCCTCGGGGTGCTGCCGGCTGGACGGCTGGAGACCCCGAGGGTTCGGGCCTTCTCTTTGGGAGCACCCTCCTTCTGGAACGAATTGCCCCCGGAGATGAGGACTGTCCCTGACCTATTGACCTTCCGGCGCGCACTAAAATCCCACCTATTCCATCTAGCCGGTCTGGCCTAGAGTTATGTGTAATGGTTTTAAATTTGGTTTTAAATGGTTTTAATTTTCTTAATTCCCTACTTTTTAATTTTTAATGGCCAATTTATTTAATTCTTTTAATGCATTTTAAATTATTGTATATGTATTTATATGTTTTTTATCTGGCTGGGCACCGCCCCAAGTCCCTTGGGAGAGGGGGTGGTATACAAATTTAAATAATAAATAAATAAATAAATAAACTTGTTTGATCTTAATTACTTTGGGAAGAAGTTTTGACTCTCACTACCTAAACGAATAACACAACATGAACCTGCACAACCATTCCCATCAGTCATACAGCTGAAATGGAGGGGGTGTAGAGAGACACAATTTGAAAAATGAGCATCAGTGGACGTATGGGAAGACTATGAGGTCCACTTAATTCATTCAGAAGAACCATAAAATCCGGATAAGTTTGAAGGGCTATACTTGCTCAAGCCAATTATCAGACAGGATAATTACAGGATTAAATTCTGAGGTATTTTACCTTTTAAAAAATCTTTGATTGTATAATCAACGTACATCATTAATGATATTTTAGATAGGATGTGGTTATCATCTTCTGATTGGGGTCATCCCATTTTCATTACTTCTTTTATATTTTCTTACTTCCATTAATTTGTTCCCAATGTATTAAAGTGCAGAATAGTTGCAAAGTTTTTGTTGATTGCTGATGCTGAAGAATTTCTGTCTGGAAGTAACTTATGAATGCTTGCAGGGCAAAGCCAGGCCTGAATCAGTTAGCTAGGCCTCATTTCTAACCTTTTGGTTCTGATGAACAAACACTTTCTGAGACACATATGCGCGCGCACGCACGCACGCACACACACACACACACACACACACACACACACACACACACACACACACACACCTGCCCAGAGTCAGAAAATCAGACAAGAAGCAAAGGAAAACTGAACAACTAATGACAGACAAGATATTGACATTCCCGATTCAAAAGTATGGACACAACAAAAACATAAAAAGGCAGTTTCAAAGCATCAAACCTCACTTTTTTTCCTTTTTGGCTTACCCTGCATGAAGGAATAAAGACAACCACAGCCTGTAGAACTGATCTGGAATCTCTGGGTTAAGAAATGGTAAGAGGCCACACACCTCACCCATGCAGTGAACCTGGAACAGTAAGAAAAAGAAGTCTTTAAAGTATGTAGATAATTCTTGTCCAATCTGCTGCTGGCCAGCCATGGATTACATCTTCCAGAATCCCCAGCCATCATGGCAGGAAATGTCAAAAGCTGTGATACAGCATATATTGAAGACCACACCAGATTTTAGAGGAATGTAATAAGCAGTTCTAAAAGAAGGAAGAACAGTGGTCTTACTTCTTGACCCAGTAGGACTCAAGGGTGTCTGAGATTTATTACTGACCATACTAGCTCTCTTTCAATTTACCAAGTGCTTTCTAAGAATGTGGTGCCAAGGCATTTTTCAAAACCTGCCTTGACCTGCTTGGCACAACTTAGCTTATGGATATTTAACCAAAAGCTGAGACAGCATCTGTGAACCTTGCTGAGCCATTCATGCCTAGCACTACTTAAGAGGTCAGATTCTGATGCTGTCCCTCCTCTGAATTCTTTAGCTCTTTTCCCCAAACAAGAAATACTACTCTTTAGCCTTAATCTGCAAGTACAGGGCAAACATTTGACATCAACACACTTTGGATAGCCTTTCCCATATCTGACTCCCACTAAATGATCCAGTTGCTGGGATTTAAAGTTCAACTCTTCTTGAAAGTGTCAAAATAAAGAAAACTGCCTGAGGACATTACTTGCCTGTGAACAAAGAGTTGCTTCTTCATGGAAGTGACCATGCATGAACTCACAGTACTCCCGAGTTGTGATCTCACAGCTAATATAAAGAGAGCAATAGAGTCAGTTTAATTCATCATCCCTTCTTTTATCTTGATTTCAGTGGTATGGATTTAATTACACTGACTTGACAATTGCAATTTATATTTGTATTTAATTTCATTCTTGTAAGCCACTTTGGTTGCTTATGCATTTTAAAAATAGCAATGTGAAAAAATGTTTTGAATTCAAAACACTTGTTCAAACTTATAACAGCAATTTTAAATATCTTGGAAGTTCTTTTAGCTTCAAAGACCCCAAAAGGTTGCTTTGTGTCTGAAAGGCTTCCAAGATGGTCAGAGCACTTAAATTTCATGCTTCAGCCTGGAACAATTCAATTTCAAATCATTTTGCAACTCACCAATCAACAATAATTTAGCTAACTAATTTTTAATTCTTCATTAAAATATGATGGATCCCCAGGAAGAAGGGTGCATTGCAGAACAGTAAGAGACTACTAAATCCAAATGTTATGCATGAAAGAAAAAGAATGAAGACAGCCCCTCCCTACTAGTCCACAGGGTGTAGATAGATACTGGAGTGTTCAGTCTGGCAAGATGTTGTCTCTAAGTGTGAAACAATAAAGAATGCAGCTTGGAAGAATCACCGTGTATCATTCTTAGTTTTGGGATTGACAAAAGCTCCTGTCTTGCACAATCAAGATTTGTGTTAATGATCACAAAACAGCCCTTGTCCACACTGTTAAAGCCTAATGAAATTTGAGTCCAACAACTGAAGGGCTGAAGATTCCCTCATCTATCTAGCAAACACTGTCCCATCATCATATTCAAAGAATGCTATGTTATGTGAACATAGCTATATCTTTCAAATAGACTTCTAAATATGACAACAAAAACAAAACCCATAACATACTTTAAGCATCTTGATGAATCTAGGAAACATAATTATTTGTTCTCACCTTATGCAAATTGAGCCTAAATTATACTTCATTCAACATGACTTTTTCATGTACAGTGAATCCACTGAATTCTCAGTTAGCTTTTTAATTGCCTGAAGATCAGTTCTGCTCTAGAATTTCTTTGAATGACCTGAGCATTTTAAAGTAACAAATTTATTAGGGCATAAACTCTCTTTATCAGATGCATTAAGGTCACACAGAGTGAACTCTGTTGGTTGAAAAGCTGCTAAATAAGGAACCTTTTGTGAGAGTTTAGAAATTGAATTAGCCAAAACAGAGTCTCACTGAAATTTGTGAGGCTTAAAATAGCTTGGTGACTAATTGTCTCAATGACTTCAATGTTTCTAATCAGTAATATGGTCTGTATTCTAAAACAATAGTAGCAGCCTCAAATACCGCATTAAACAGACAAAACTTGAAAAATACTACCGTAAGCTATGTTTCTTAATTTTAAATATGGATGCTAATCAAATATACTTATCCCAAGCATTGCTGAGGGAATTATAAAAACTTTCTATACAGGCAGACTTTAAAATTGATCCCAAAATGGAGTAGAAAGATTTTCCTGGATGCTAAAAACAACTCTTGGATGCTCCCCAAATCACAAATCATTTACCTGCCTTTGGTTCCAATGCAGCATGGCCTTCCTTTAATATCACAGTCCATATGCAAGAAACCAGTGTGGTTACTTTTGACCTGATCAGTACATATCTGTAAATAGAAGAGGTTTACAATTAAAGGGGAAAAGGGATGGGGGGAGGTACACCCAATGTCATTTTAATTTTGCATAGATACCTATAGTACAGTTATATTTTAGGCGATGGAAAAGTAAGAACACCACCACCAATACCATATCCCAAGGTAGCAAACATATAGTTAAAATAGTTTGTTCATTCTGGGCTCAGATTCCTACTTGTATTCTTATGACTTGTTTACATGGAAAAGTGGACTAGGGTATAGCTATACGTATGGACACTTCTGCACACACGTTATTTCAACATTCCAACAGCAGAGAATATCTTTGGCCCAAGGTTGAACTGTGGAATCCTTAGTGCTTGCAGATGTTTCATTACCTAACTAGCATCATCCATGGAATGTGAGGATGACCTTGGGGAATGAGGAGATGAGATGATCCCTTGGAAGCAGGCAAGAGAGGCGGAAGTCTCGGTAGCTTAGGGGTCAGAGAAAGAAACTTAGAAAGGGCCCACCCTAATTGATCAGGCAGTTAAAAGAGGATATGGCAAGTTTGTACTTTCAGACTTGTAAGACTCTTACAATTAAATAGAATTAGTTCTTCTAGTAGTGTTTCCTGTCTGGTTTACCTGGGAGGGCTGACAGCTAGCGAGTGTAAGGTTTGCTGTACATAAGTACAGCAGCTTGTCCTGCCAGTTTGGGTGGAGATATGGTTTTCTTGTTGGTATTTCCTTATTTGTTGCTTGATTGTTTGCCAAGATCCATGTAAGCAAGGATTAACACGAGGCATCCACACTCACTGGCACTGATGATGTTAACTAGTTGTGTAATGAAACATCTAAAGCAAATAGCCAAGCTCAGATAACACAGTCCCTACACTGCATTTTTTTCCTCTACATCCTTCCCTTCCATTTTATCCTAGTTTGTGTGGTTCTAGAAACTCTCTTGCTACAATTCAACGTCTCACTCCATGTAAGAAGTACAAACAGGGTACCAAACCCACCCTGTTTGAATTTGATAAATAGGTATTACTTAGAAAAAAAACATGCATGCATGCAGGAACTCCCAGTTCCTTCTTCATTAGGCAGTCTCTTCTATGAAGCAAACTGTGCTGTGCCCGGTAACCAGGCAAACAAACAGCTCAAACAGCTACCTTCTTTCTTATTTTCACATAAAATCATTTTCAGTTCACATAGAAATTAGTGAGACAATTAACAGTGATGATTTATTTAAGCCCCATCAATCTCAGTGAGACTCAGTTCTTTCAAAGGAAGGTAGGTAGGTAGGAAGGAAGGAAGGATCTTTACCGGCCACTTGGTGATGTCATCCGGCCAGACATGAGGTGGATTTGAAGCTGGTTCCTCACAGGTCCTGTTGGAAGACAAACAGATAGCCGTGAAGAGTTAGGAATAACATAACATCTTACATTCTATGCTTCCCACTTCTCATCTTATTCTTAAGGCACATGACCTTGTTGAGGTGAAGATATGTCTCACCTGGGATCCTGAGAACAAACTGCCCCTGATAGCCTTCTCTGACTTGAATTGCTGGGGTCAACAGCTGCTGGATTGTAGTCTGGCCACTTTACGAACGTGGCCAATGTTTCCTATAGAGGAAAAAAAATGACTTTGTAAACTATGCATCACAGCATTCACAAGCAATAGCCCTATAATATACACATCCAGATTTTTAAAGGAATAAAAATCTCATCAGAAGTCTGCTCATATAATTTTCTCCCACATGTGATCTCCCTTATGACCATGATCACTTTCACTGAGAATGTTATTTAAGTACAATAACTATCCTTTAACGAAGTATTAAGTAAAGTAGAAGAAAAATAAAGAAAAGAAAAAGAGAATAGAAAAAGATCTAGAAAACATGGAGGGTGGCTTTCAATTATGTACAGTAATTAAATTAAAGTTTATAGCAATTATATTAATCACATGACCAGGCACAGCCCATAAAAATTGAGAATTCTGGAGCTGTTAACAATATTTGAAAGGCGATTGCTACAATAGAATTTAAGTATACATTTTATTACATCAGCTTTTCCTCTGCCTTATTTCCAGAAAACAGTGGTCACTAACCTCACAAGGAAAAAAATATGGCACAATTGAATCATGATTCTCAAAGCTCATGAAAGTCATATGGAAGCTTTCTTCAACTTGAAACCTAGTGGTTGGGAATTCTGGAAGACGCAGTCCCCAAACTCATTTCAAACCCTAGTCTGAAGGAGGTCAATTATCAGCTGTCAGAATTGTGCTCTTACCGAGCAATCCTCACGCAGAGTCTGAACACAGCCTGAATTATCATTCTGGACACAGCAGCCAGAGTGACGCTCTTTCTCCCTTTCTTTCTGAATCAGCTTCTCAATCTGTTGGTCCTTCCGGATACAGGGGGAAAACTTGGCTCCCAGATGGATCAAGTCAATCTGAAATAGAAAGCGACAGTGTGAAAAACATTCAAGCAGCAAGGATTTTGCCAGGTAACGTCTCCTCCCACCCCATCCCAGTGAGTGGTGGAGGACTTTAGCAAAAACTATGCATGCTGAGATGACTCAAAGGGCTAAGCTGCATGCTCCCTTTTGTTACTGTTGTGAAAGGTGGATGCATTGCTATGCATGTTCCATAACGGCAATAAATATAAAAGTGCCACCTATAGATTCTTCCTCTTCTGGGTCTCATGAAAACATTGGATTAAGTAGAAATATGTGTTGTGCATTCCAGAAGAATTTGCATGTGTCCCCTTCCTTACAGCTCTTATATTTAAATGTAAAATATTCTCTCTTCTTGGGAATTCCATGGAGTAGTTAACATTCTCAGCTGGCACCTAAATATTTCTTTTTGTGGCATATTTTCTCAATTAGGGTTGAAAAATATGTGGGAGAAATGAAACAACTGATGCCAAGATGGAGAAAATATCCATTGATAGGGAGCAGTCTATTTTTTCATGTGATGCAGCTGGTGATCATATGATACACTGGAGTAACATGTCTCCAATGGGAATAACAACCTGTGAGCACCATGCAGCTGCCATCCATTTTTTGAACCTGCAGAACCTGCAAAATCACACTACCAAAATCTGAGGACAAGTTACTGAACTACAGCTTGGTTGTTGAGAAGAGAATCTGCTTAATTGTAGTTTAGCAACATCTGCTAGGGTCTCTACCTTTGCTCTAGTTGGTTACAATCAATTCAGACCAGGAAGTTACAGACTTCTTATACAAATTATTTGGAGTAGCACATGGCAGAAATTTCTTTTTAGAAGAAAGGAAAGGGGGGGGGGGGTGAAAAAAGGCAGTCTTTACCGAACTTGGACCAATCCAGAAGTTCTCCTGTTGGATATATTTCACACTTTCATACACACCTTTGTTTCGTAGTATCTGCAAAATAATGAAGAAGTTCTACAGTCAAGAAATTACAGGTATTGCAAGGTATAGATTAGATGGGACCTTTTCCCTGTTAATGGCAAAAGATAGGTGTCAGTGGGAGTGGCCTTCTGAGTGTGTCATATTTTCAAAACGTTTCACAAAAAGGGTTACATAACAAAACTGAAGAAGACTTACTCATGGGAAACTATTTCAAATCTTTTTTTTTTCTTTTTGCTAACCTACATTTGAATCTGCAGTCTTGCATTTTTTTCTGGGTAGCACTAGCAATAGCGCTTAGACTTATATACACTTCACAGTGCTCTACAGCCTTCTCTAAGTGGTTTTACAGCCTCAGCGTATTGCCCCCAGCAATCTGAGTCCTCATTTTATCGACCTGGGGAGGATGGAAGGCTGAGTCAACCTTGAAACCGGTGAGGCTTGAACTGCCAAATTGCAGGCAGCCGGTAGCCAGCAGCTAGCAGAAGTAGCCTGCAGTACTACAGTCTAACTATGGTGCCACCGTGGCTCATAGACTGCATCAAAGAATCTTAGCCCAATTATTGCCTTATTTATATTGCCCAAAGAAAAGTATGCAAATCTTGGTTTCTCTGGTTGCAGATTTTAGGTTTTTGGCATTGGGCCAATTAGTGCCATTCAACATAGAATATTGTTTACTAGAGGACTCTGAAGATTTTCTGGACATTCCAGTTGCCACAGCATGTTATATACCACATGTTTGGATCTCTGGGTGTATGGAAAATACCTGAGAAGATCTACATTGAGAGGGAGTCAGTTTCCAGGTCCAGTTTGACCTGCTGTTTTGAACTTTCAAGTCCCAAGAGTTTAAATCTAGGGTGTCTCCCTCAGGGATCTTCCTCCAGATCCAATGGAGCTATAGAATTCTCAGCTAACCCAGCTATGGGGCCATTCTGACTGGGAATTCTGAGAATAATGGTTCCAATGTACCTGCAGGGCAACTGATTAAGAAAGGCTGATTTAAGATCAGCAGACAGAGTCCTGCTCCCAGTATCAGGATTGTTTGAACTGACTGGGTGCCAATCCATTGCCTGGCTAATACAAAGAGCAGTGTGTGACTAGTTCAGTAGATTAGATTATTATTATTTAATTCTTAAAGTATGAATTAAGAACCATGTTGTTCTATTGAGCATTTGGAAAAAGGTTGCATTTTACTTCAAAAAATCTTCATTTGTAATTAATATGCAATTGTTACATATGTAGACTTTATTTTCAATAGTTTACATCGTACAAGTAGTCCTTGTTTAGTGACCACAATTGGGAATATCTGTTGTTAAATGATATGGTCACTAAGTGAAACAGTAACTGTGCTTGCGATCTTACTTTAGCTTTCCTTTGCTCTCCTGATCTACAAAGGACATACTGTGAGGATTGGTCGCAAAGTTACTTTTTTCATCAGTCGTAATTGGGAATGGTCACTAAATGAGGCAATAGCTAAACAAACACTAATTATATACAAAGATATCTTTTAAATAGTAGCTGGTCACCCGGAGGTTTTTAAAAGACAGGGTAGAAAAGATGTTCATGTTTTCATATTTCACAGAAATACAAAGTAAGCAATACTGAAATATAATTAGACTCACTAATTCTGTTTTCACATGCTGAGCAAATCCGATTGGAGCAAATCCGTAAGTGCAAATGATAAGTAGAGTGATGATGATGTGGACAAATGTGATCCAGTACGTAAAATAAGGCCTGTTTCAGACAGAGCAGAAAGAAAAGGTAGTGGAAAGGCTCAGTAACCAGAAAGGATTCTGTAGAGAAATCTCAGTCTGATATTCTTTATTAAGAAAGATATTACATTAACTAACTTATCCTAACACGTAAGACTTTATGTACTGCTTCACGGTGTTTTCTAGCCCTGAATAAGCTATTTACGAAGTTAACATATTGCCCTCAATAATCTGGACCTCTATTTTACCGATCTTGGAAGGATGGAAGGCTGAGTCAACCTTGAGTCTGGTGAGAATCGAACTGCTGGCAGTCAGCAGAATTAACCTGCAATACTGCATTCTAATCACTGCGTTGCCACCACTACACCTAAACATTTAGAAAGCATGGCTAATTCAGGAAGTATCTGATCCACAAAAGACAATGAATGTGCAGCATCCAGGACACAACATGGAAAAGAACACAAAACGACAGATAACTTCTGCAGACAAAATATCCCCAATTGAAATATACTCCTTGCCCACCTACAACTAGATCGTTTATTTCTGCTATGGGCGAACACTCTTTGGAGTGACTTAATTACTGATTTGTTGCATTTTATCCCACTTCTTCTCTGAGTTCAAAGAGGCACTTAAAAAGGACTCCTTTAAGATCATCCCCCTAGCAATCCAGCTTAGTCGGGTTGGACTGCAAGAAAATGACTAATCCATAGTCACCCTGGAGCTTTGGTGGTCTGCTGCTACCTGTGGCTGTCTGTGATCTCCAGCTGTGACCGTACCACACTGCTGATGCTCCGACGATACGTTCTGTTCAACCAGTTGCCCACCACTCCCATGCCATAGTAGCGCTTCTTGTGGTCAAAGGCAAAGTGCTTCACCCTGGCAGCAATCCGATTGCCCCTCTTGGGAGCAGCAGCTGTTTGCTGGAGGCTTGTGAGGGCAATGGCTCCTCCATGCCTGCAGAACAAGAAAGGACATATTTGAAAACTCAGCTTGAGTTTGACAGCATGACAGCAGAGATACGGTAGATGTAGAATTATTCCAGGATTCTAAGAATTCATTGTGTTCTGCAACTGTTACTTGATCTCAGCAAATGTGTAGGTCTTTGAAGCATCATGGGCCCCATGCAACAATAGTAGGTAGTCCTCGACTTATAACAGTTTAGTGACCGTTCAAAGTTACAACGGCACTGAAAAAAAGTGACTGTTGACCATTTTTCACACGTATAACACTCCATCTCCAGGGTCATGTGATTTACATTCGGATGCTTAGCAACTGGTTCATGTTTAGGAGAGTTGCAGTGTCCTGGGGTTCATGTTTTGCGACCTTCCGACAAGCAAAGTCAATGGGGAATCCAGATTCACTTAACAACCAGGTGACTAACTTATCAGGTGCAGTGATTCACTTAGCAACTGTGGCAAAAAAGAAATCATAAAATGGGGCAAAACTGACTTAACAAGTTTCTCACTTTGCAACATTCTGGGCTCCATTTTGACTTTGAGTCAAGGACTACCTGTAATTGGTTCTCTTTTTGCCTCCCCTCCACCACAGCACCTTTTCTTTGCAATGACTACTTTATGCAGAGAAAGATAAGACGATCAATAGGAGCAGTTGATTGAGCTAAGTTCAATCTCGAACAGGAAATTCTTTCTGGGAAATGATAAGATGACCAAGATTCAAGCATCTTGTTTGATTCTTCAGTGCATCAGTTACTTCTCTGAATGGTTAATATCATCTTTCCTCTCCTCCACTATGTTTGCAATAGTCTCTTGCATCTGTCACCTTCTCTACAACACTCAGATGTAAATATCTTCAGCATTTAAGACAAGCAATTCAAGCATTGTCTACAACAGGGCCCCCTCAAGCCATGCCAGCAACTGGGCTGTGCAAACAAGTGACGTCCCATAGGTGGGATGCAGGCAACACATAAAATTACATCCCCTCCTGTCCAGGGAAAAGCCATTCTCCACAGAAACATGCCCAAAAGGTTGGGGGTCACTGGTCTACAACTCTTAGGTGTAAATGTCTTCAGCGTTTAAGACAAGCAATTCAAGTGGCCAATCTTGTTTCAAAAGGCTAGTTCCCTGCTTCATATTCTCCTGTTCCAAAGCTTTCACTTTCTGAGCAAAGAGATATTGATAGCCCATTACTGGAAAGCTACTTAAAATGGTCTTTGCAATGAAAGTAATATTCATATTCATAATAGAAATGTTGTCTCCATCCTTCATATACTTGTCAGGATGACGTACTTTATAAAAACCTTAAAACACTGTATAGTGGAACCCTGGGTCACGAATGCTTCTTGTTCATGAGCAAATCGGGTAACAAGCAAAACTTTGGGAAAATTGTTGCTTCTGGTCGCGAACAGATCCTCGGGTGCCAATCAAATACAGCCGCTGCAATTTTCCTTGCTGAGGCAATTTCTCCTTCTGTACATGCACAGAACTGTAGCTGTGTGTGCAGTCAGTCTCACTTCGGTTTGCGACCAAATCGGATTGCGACCGAAGTCCTGGAACGGATTACAGCCGTGACCCGAGGTCCCACTGTATTTATAACCCAGTCCCGAAGCAGCAAAAACAACAGTAGTGTTTATAGTTCACTGGCAGGTAAATTGTTGTTGACAAACGGAAGCCCTTTATTTTAGGATTGTTTTAAAAGGTTTGCTGTGACAAAGTAGCCTTTAACCGAAAGAAGAATCCAACACAAGAATGCCATAGAGGAAAGGGCTTTTTTTTGCTCAGTAGCTTCGCATCACCTCTGGAGTAGGAAAAGCTTTGTTTCCAGATGATTGTGGCAACAATAGCTCACAGTTGGTGACATGAATCAGGATACATTTCCTATGAACAGGAGGCTATGCTTCTCTTCTATTAGTCTAAATGGGTCTCCAAGACTCACTGGAAAGGTTGGTCGGCCTCGGGTGACTTGCCGTCTTCTTGTAAGGGAAGCCCACGGTAGACAGTAGCAGAGAGAGGTGGGGATTCAAATACATCATCTTGCATGGAGCACATCTCCTCATGTGCATCAACCTGTAAGAAAGGGGAATTGTTCCTCGTGGCCCCATTTAAAATGAGAATTGTATACCTTGTTCAGTGAGGGGTCCAGTCATTCTGGCAAACACCATTGTTATCTATCCATCCATCCATCCATCCATCCATCTACATACATATACATACATACATACATACATACATATATATAATTATACACAGGGTAGGGCAGAGGAGTTTTCCCGATTTCTGCATGATAAAATCGCTCAGATTCGGGAAGGGCTCGACTCCAATTGGGTGGTCCCGGGGGAGGTGTCCGGGGCAGGTCTTGTGAGTGTTATCTGGGGGGAGTTCGATCCTGTGACCGCCGAGGGTATGGACAGGTTGCTGGGGGGTCTGAATGCCACCACCTGTTTATTGGACCCGTGCCCTTCCTGGCTGGTTTCGGCCGCCAGGGAGATGACACGAGGCTGGCTCCAGGGGATTGTCAACGCTTCTTGAGAGAGGGGGTGCTCCCGGCCGCCCTGAAGGCGGCAGTGGTGCGCCCCCTCCTCAAGAAGCCTTCCCTGGACCCGGCTATTTTAAACAACTATCGTCCGGTCTCCAACCTTCCCTTTGTGGCGAAGGTTGTTGAGAGTGTGGTGGCACGTCAGCTCCCCCGGTACCTGGAGGAAGCTATTTACCTCGATCCGTCCCAATCGGGCTTCAGGCCTGGACATAGCACTGAGACGGCATTGGTCGCGTTGGTCGATGATCTCTGGAGGGCTCGTGACAGAGGGTTCTCCTCTGTCCTGGTCCTATTAGACCTCTCGGCGGCTTTCGATACTATCGACCATAGTATCTTGTTGCGACGGTTGGAGGGGTTCGGGATGGGTGGAACCGTCCTTCGATGGTTCTCCTCCTTCCTCTCTGACCGTTCGCAATTTGTGTTGGCGGGGGGGGGAGAGATCACCTCTAGGCCCTGCTTTGTGGGGTGCCTCAGGGGTCGGTCCTCCTCTCCCCTCTTGTTCAACATTTATATGAAGCCGCTGGGCGAGATCATCCGTGGCTTGGAGTAAGGTGTCATCTATATGCAGATGACACCCAGTTATACATCTCTACTCCAGACCACCCAACGATGCTGTGGGGGCTATGTCCAGGTGCTTGAGGCCGGTGCGGGATTGGATGGGCGGGAACAGGCTTCGGCTCACCCATCCAAGACCGAGTGGCTGTGGTTTCCGGCGCCCCGATATAGCCAGCTGACACCTTTGCTGGCTATCGGGGGGGAAGTTTTGCCCCCCGCAGAGAGGGCTCGCAACCTGGGTGTCCTCCTGGATGTACGGCTGTCGCTTGAACATCACATCGCGGCCGTCTCCAGGGGGGCGTTTCATCAGATCCGTCGGATCTACCGGTTGCGGCCCTTCCTGGATCGGGACGCCTTGCGCACGTCACTCAGGCCCTTGTCACCTCTCGCCTGGACTATTGTAATGCCCTCTACATGGGCTCCCCGCGGGGAGCATCCGGAGACTCCAGCTGGTGCAAAATGCAGCCGCGCGGATGATTATGGGGCGTCGCGTAGCGCCCATGTGACGCCACTTCTGCGCGAGCTGCATTGGTTGCCGGTGGCTCTCCGGGTCGCTTTAAGGTTCTAGTTTTTGACCTTTAGGGCGACCCATGGCATAGGACCAGGTTATCTTCAGGACCGCATTCTGCTGGTGATCTCCAACAGGCCAGTGCGTTCCCACAGAGAGGGTCTGCTCCGGGTGCTGTCGGCCGCTATGTGTCGTCTGGCGGCGCCGAGGGGTAGGGCCTTCTCTGTGGGTGCCCCCGCCCTCTGAAATACTCTGCCACCGGAGCTTCGTACTGACACGGACCTGAGGGCCTTCAGGCGCGCGTTGAAGACCTGGCTCTTTGAGCTGGCCGGCCTGGGCTGAGATAATGGTTTTAATTTTGGTCTCCATGGTATTAAATTTTAAATTGGGGTTTTAAGGTGGGGGGTGGGACCTGTTTAGTTTTTATTTATCAGCCAATTGGTTCAATACTTTTTTAATTTTTGTATATTTGTGGGTTTTTAGATAGGCTGTACACCGCCCTGAGTCCCCTGGGAGAAGGGCGGTATATAAATTTGATTAATAAATAATAAATAATAAATAAATAATAAATACACACCTTCATAACATCTGATAGAAAAAACAGCAAACACAAACTGGCTGCTGGATTATGAATTACTGCCCAATATCTTATGTAGGAAAAAATATTGCATTTCTTTATAAATCCCCTTACCTAGTACTCTTCCCCCATCCCCAAGATATGATGAGGCTGCAGCTGCCAGAATTTCCAGGCAAATGGACTTTAATCATACAACCCAGGAATCATACAAGGAAGTCTTTCAATGGCTGTCCAGTCATATCAGGAGGGAAGCATCCTGGGAGAGTTATTTAGCTCAAAAATCAGGATCTCTCTCTCTCTATATATATATATATAAGTAAGTAAGTAAGTAAGTAAGTAAGTAAGTAAGTAAGTAAGTAAGTAAGTAAGTAAGTGAGTGAGGGAGGGAGGGAGGGAGGGAGGGAGGGAGGGAGGGAGGGAGGGAGGGAGGGAGGGAGGGAGGGAGGGAGGGAGGGAGGGAGGGAGGGAGGAAGGAAGGAAGGAAGGAAGGAAGGAAGGAAGGAATTATTACAGTCAAAGATTAGCCAGAGATTCCAATAAAGTAGAAGGGCTAGCTTTGTTTTTTTTTAATGACAGGTTTAGTTTATAATCAATGAATCAATGAAAATTCATATCATCAAAAAGGAGTTTAATGTAGAACATTTGAAGACAATTTATTTTGCATCTAACCATAAAATCAATGCTGTGCTTATGTTTGCCTGACAGATCAAGCCATAATATAGCTCAGCTAACAATAAGCAAACTGCACTTGCTAGCTATTCCCAGGGTACGCTTCATTGACAATCTATAGCAGCAGTTGGCTGGGGAATTCTGGGAGTTGATGTCCACATATCTTAAAGTTGTCAAGACTGAGAAACACTGATCTATAGAAACTTAGTTTCCAAAAATGTAAGTTAAAATTAAAATTCATTATGGAAGGGAAGGCAGGAATGTGAGAGGAATCAATGTATGGGAAAAGTCGGGGGGAGGGGAAATTAAGCAAAATATATTTTATATCATGGACATGTAAGCATCTTCTTTTATTCATACTCAGTCTTCCCCTTTGTCCCACTCATACACAGTTCATAAGGTCCTCATGCAATCCACAACTTACAGGCTGTGAACTCAACATTTAGCATTTTGTTTGATCCAGAATCTCTGGCTTACTCTCTGCAGCACCGCCCATAATTTGCTAGCCATGCTCATTTACAAGAAGAACCAGCAGATGTGATCATGCATGTTCGCACATAAGCTTTAGCAAAGCTTAGCAAGCCATGTGAATAGTGCAATGTAAAAGGAACATAAAGAAATCAGTCAGATGGCAGCACAGTGGACCTTTGTAATGTTTTCTGTGCAAAAAATATTACACATCAGGAGTGCCTTTGCCAAACAAATGATGCTTCAAACTAGAGAGAGTGCAATTATTAGGAACAAGGCCAGGCAAAAGTATATCATGGACATCATCCAATGTGTTGAAGGAGCCTTACCTTCACACACTGAGAGACCCTGCCGGATAGCTCTTTCCCATGCTATTCGTGTTGTATCAGAAGTACCACTTCGTGACCAGTTTTTAAAAGTGGGACAATGCTAGCTGCAGGAATCATAGATCTATCTCCCCTCCCCATTTGCTAGATAATTCCTCTGGGCAAAGGACATGTCCAGGCATGCCTAAGATTAAAAGCAACCCAAATATTTATATTCCAGCTGTTTTCCTTGTGACTTGTCCTAATGCTACCGGTACAGTACAAATCAAGTTGAGTAAAGTAGAAATCAACAGGAATTCAAGGCAAGCATGGGTCAGTTTCAATCACCCACTTTGGAAGCTTATCTAGAGGAACACTGTTGGTGAACCTGTTTTGCCTCCTTTAAATTCATGGTGAAAAGGCCGTATCTTACACAGCAAGGAATATTTTAATAAAATATTCAAGTTCCTAACAGTTTGTGTAGCTAAATATGATATGTTTTAATTAACAGAGACTATGTTATATTTTATTTTGAAATGTAATTGATTTTATTTGTTGTTTTGCCTAGCTTCAGGAATGATCTTGCCCACACATGGATGGGGCCGTTGGGTATCCATGCCTATTTTATTTCTTGCATGAAAAAAAAAGAAATATCTGAAAAAAATCCCAATCCTTTTCCAAAAGAGCAGTCCTTGGGTCTGTATTCTCATGAAGGGGTGAGACCATCATGAATGGTTTAACAATCATACTAGCATATCCACTTTACAAAAATTGATACCTAAGCAATAGTAAAAATTACTAGATCTGGGCTGGAAAGACGGCATCAAAGACTTAAGAACTTTCAAAAATCTCTTTTGCCTGGCAGCCTGTTTTACTTCACAGGGCTGAAGGTTCAGCTTCTCCCAGGATGATCAGAAGATCCCCCCCCCCCCCCCAAAGCGTGACCAATTGCTTGAAACAAAGGCTTGCTTTGAAATGATGCAAAAGATGTTTAATTTACAGGTAGCGCAGCATCACAAACTGGAAAAAGAGGGAACAGAGGGAGACTCAGTAAAGAAGCGAGAAAGCTGTCAAAATCCATAAAACGATTTTGCTGAACTGTTGCAGTTCCTTCCCTTTGCAAATTTAACACGAGGACAGCAGGAACCCTGGAAGGAGCGAAACAGAGCTGTCAGAGCAGAGGAGGAGAATGTAACAGGAAGGCCATGGAACCATGCTTGCCTTACTGAAGAAGGAAGAGTCAAATGTATCCATGCCATCCACCACATCATCGTCCATGAAACTAGGATACAAAAAGCTCCGTTTGTTGCCTCTGCGTTTTTGCACTGAAGGATCCAGAACGGAACGCCCCTATTGTAAGAAACAAGTTGGAATTAGTGAATGGTCAGATTCAAAACACTCCCTATCAATGATTCAGCCTATTATCAGCAACTCCAACTCCAATTGGAGTTATGGGGATACCATCAGCCCTGAAGTTGCTTTCCAAAAGGGGAAGATGCCTACTAAGAGGAAGGCTCAGGGCTTGGCACATGATTAAACACTCTGGAACTGTATCCAAACAGGTTTGAGATACAGTTTAAGTCAAGATAGCTACAGGCTTCATTTCAGTAATTTTGTGGCATTGTCTGTTGGGTATAAGCCAATTATATTAATATTGCTTCCAATTATGAATTAGGAGGTTTTACATAGCATCCACCTTCCAGCCAAATGTCGCTAAATCTACCTTCCCATTCTTTTTCTGTGCAGTACAACAGCTCCCTCTGGTGATACTTGTATTCTGAATTGAGAATATGCTTTTACTTCTATTATGCACCTACCTATTTGGGTTTTAAGTCTTATAAGGGGAATATACCATCATTGTGTGCCTATTTGTATTCCCACCAAACAGTTTTCTTTTGATCGTGGCCTTTCTCAGGACAATCCATTTCATAACCCTCAGCTTTAAGAAGCTTGGAATATGAAAATCATCAAAGTGTGTCAAGGCAATTATACTTTCATGGATGGACTCACTGAATTCCAGAGTTCAAATACAAACTTAGAAGTACCAACATAACAAAATATTATATATATATATATATATATATGCATATATATGCATATATATATGTGTGTGTATATATAGCAAAAAACATAAATGCCCTCCCACCCAATGTAACTCCAGACACACATGGCAATTTCAGAAGTAGAAAAATTACTTGGAGAGATAATTGCAAACTGGAATTTATTTTCCATTTCAAATTTGAACTGAAATCCTGTATATCCACAACTTTTTTTCCCTCTACGGAAAAATAAGGAAGCAGCACATTGATATCACATCCTTGACACCATTATTTAAGAAGTAAAGAACTGAAGCTCAGAGTTTTACCACAAAACTAGAACTCACTCTGATAATTTGCTGCAGCTGCTTTAAAGCTCATATGGGCCACGGATTCCCTTTTCCTGCGGGGCAGGCGGGTGTAGCCCGACCGTACACTACCTAATGATGCCAAGGACACAACGCCAGGAGTAAGAGGGGGGAGGACAGGATGTGGGGTTCGGGGACGATCCACTTCATCTGGGTGCCTGAAAGGACGGCCTCGGGCCAAAGGATCTACAATCTGAAAGGATAAAACAATTTGAAACCAATTAGTCTTGTACTCAGTGCTGAAATGGAACAGGAATGTTGCTTTAAATTTTAATCGTATCAACCATGGGATGGTGCCTTAGACAAATATTTGATTCCCCTCCCATCATAGGATTTCCTTTGACCAACATCTCTCTGATCCCTTTCAATATTTTTCCACATCATCTGATATAGAGTCTCTTTTAAACAGATGACGTGGCCACCCATCACCCCTTTAAATTTCCTTACAGGAAGGGAGAATTAGGATCAACTCTTTCATTCAGTAGGAGCAGGCCATCACCTCAGTGGCAAATGAGGTGGGATAATAACAGGAAATTTCCTTCACAGCCATAAACTGGCCTCCTGAAACATCTTATTCTTCACCTCAGCTAATTTGATAGGATTTCCTCTGGTTGACTGTGGCTTCCCAGATCCTAAGGTGGAGTTTGTTGTTGCTTGATACCAGACTTTTTCACTTGGCACTTGAGCTGAACTTGAAGACCTTGAAAGAGGAAGTTCTGACTTTCTGGTGGCCCTTTTCCCTCAAGCTGTACATCCAATACAGGGATTATAAATTCTTTTCTAAAGCCCAAATCTAGCATGCCTGTTTTCTGCGTTACCGACTCTCTTGTGTAATGACACCTACCTTGGGCATTTTTGTTGGCTTTGGGGATTCTGTGCCTTGGAAAGAAGGAACCTCCTGGCTGTTCACTTCTATTTCCCTGTAGGCAGGTTTGAGTTTCCATAGCGCAGGCTGCAGTGCTGAAGGCTCTTGCGCTGCCAATTCTGCTGCTTTCCATCCCAATCATGCTGACGCCAAACCACTGAGCTGCTCCTCTGAGTATAGCAAAGAGGAGACAAATGTCATAAGGCATCCATGGTTTCACAAGCAACATCAAGTTTTTAGGAAGCTAACTGCCCCCGCATCTAATCCACCCAGGCCCGAACATTTATCTAGTTTTGCTTCAGGAATGGCAAATCTATGGATGTGTTTTCACAGATGGAAGGGGTTGGTGGTGGAGATTGTAGGGAACACTTTTAAATCTGACAGAATAAACATGAAGAATTGTGGATAGAAATATTCATTTTTTTTTCATCAAATCTTTGAAATACGTTTAAGGGGGGAAAAAACCAGATAAAGCACACCAATTTGATGGTGGGGCTGAGTTACTTTTTATGGATTAGATTTTCTTCCGTTTATCTTCCTTTTAGTATCTGTAAATTGTTATGGCTCTGTTCTATGAAAAGCCACTGTCATGCCCCTGGTGGAGACTGATAGTGAGGGAGAGGAGGAACAGCCGACAGGGAGTGGAACTGAGGTTGTGGAGGGGGCTGGGAAAGGGAAGAGGCTGGCTGAGTAGTCAGAGGAGGACCCAGGCCCATCCCCTCTCCATACTAGGGCACGCAGGGAGGAGAGGATAAGGGAGAGACATGGTCTACTCAGGAAGAGGGCCTTGATCTTCTTCATGGGCTGCAGCTGTGACCACTGAATAAGAGGATGGACATGTGTAAGGGTGAGCACTGGAAACTAAGTGTGGAAATATCTCTAGTTCGTGGTTCCTGAGTTTGGCGTCCTTACTAGTGTGTGTTGTTATCTGTGGACAGCCTCCAGCCCTTAACTTGCCTCATTTGTGTTGCTTTTTTTCCTCCTTCTTGTAACTGCTTGTGTGGGAGTTTTTTGTATTCAGTCAAGCATATTCGGAGCTTGGAAGCAAAGTGAAGGAATAAAAGGGGCTTCACCTGTTTTTCTGTGACTGTGTTTTGTTTTGTATCCCACCCTGGGTCATCACAGCCATGGTCATCCTTAACAACTGAGAGAAGGAATAATAACACAACTATCTCACATACAGGTTGTCCTTGGTTTACAACCATTTGTTTAAGGATGGTTCAAAATTACCCCAGCCTCAACTTAAAGTTACAACCCTTGCATGATCCCTGCAGTCGTGTGATTGCATTTTGGGCACTTGAGCAACTAGCTTGCATTTATAATGGTTGCAACCTATTGCAGACATGTGATCATAGTTTGTGAACTTCTCAGCCAGCTTCCGACAAGAAAAGTCAACTGGGGATGTCAGATTCACTTAATGACCACATGATTCCCATAAGGAGCATGTAATTTGCTTAATGACCGTGATGAATTTCCTTAACAACTATGACAAAAATTATCATAAAATTAAGCCTTATCATGTGATGGCTCATTTAATGACCATATGGATTAGCAACTAGAATCTCAATTGCAAGTTGAGATCTAACTATAATGTAAAATAGCTCACAAGAAATAGTTGATATTTCAGCCTTATTTCCCCTTGTTTGACACTGGTTCCAGTTTTGAGCAAGGTCCAGGTTCGAGTACTGGCTAATCTTTTAAAGCAACAGCAATAGCACTTGGACTTATATACCGCTTCACAGTGCTTTAAAGCCTCTCCAAGTGGTTTTATAGAGGTCAGCATATTGTCCCCAACAACTTCATTTTACCAACCTTGGAAGGAAGGAAGGCTGAATCCACCATGAACTGGTGTGAATCAAACTGCTGGCAGTCAGCAGAATTAGCCTGCAGTACTGCATTCTAACCACTGCACCACCACGACTCTTAAAGCACTGATTGCAAACATAATGGCATTCAATTAAACTGGGAGCCTATATGTTCTCAAGAGGAAATTGTCCTTAGTTACAAATGAATTCAGTGAGTCTAAGTTCACTTACAAGGACAAGAAAGAGCTTCAAAAATATCTACCAAGTCTTTTTAATGTTACTTACAACACAGCAAGCAGAAAAATCAAACACTCACAGACTCACAAATTATCCCCAGCTGTTGTTTATATCATATTATACCATTGCTTTGTTTTTAAATGCTGTAAGCTGCCCAGAGTCATTATTATGAGATGGGCAGCTGAATCAATAGAAGAAATCAGACAAATAAACCACGGTAAGTTAACACGTTAGGATAAAGTTCTCCTTACTTGCGAATACTCTGGGACAATGAGGTTTGTCTATGCAAGGTGGGATGTCTTTCAAAGTTGCTGCCCTGTCTTTTCAATCTCGACTCCTGGAGGCTCACACTTTTTTGAAGAGCTGGGTTCTTTTTCAGAAGCTAAAAGAGA